>OX421882.1:66334319-67712198 GCA_949128085.1 Cetonia aurata | reverse complement strand
CGTTCTGGCATAGCCTATCCGACGCGTTTTCGCACGGGGAATCGAATGGCGTCAAGCTTTTGCCGATATCTCTAACCGTTTCCGAGATATTCGCAAAAATGTGCCGAAATTCGTTAAAAATCGCTATTTTTTACCCAAAATCGCTTATTTTTCCTTATTTTTTCTCTATCTACGATCGCTACCCCGATGTATCATACACCGTCGGACGTACTTTTCGACGGCGATTCCGAATCTGAAGTCGGCGTTCGGCTATCGGTTACGGTTCGGAAGATATCGTCGAATATCCTTAAATTTCGTCGAAAATTTTGGGAAAATTAAAAAAAAAATTTTAACGCTAGAGCGTTCTGGCATAGCCTATCCGACGCGTTTTCGCACGGGGAATCGAATGGCGTCAAGCTTTTGCCGATATCTCTAACCGTTTCCGAGATATTCGCAAAAATGTGCCGAAATTCGTTAAAAATCGCTATTTTTTACCCAAAATCGCTTATTTTTCCTTATTTTTTTCTCTATCTACGATCGCTACCCCGATGTATCATACACCGTCGGACGTACTTTTCGACGGCGATTCCGAATCTGAAGTCGGCGTTCGGCTATCGGTTACGGTTCGGAAGATATCGTCGAATTTCCTTAAATTTCGTCGAAAATTTTGGGAAAATTCAAAACAAATCGTCTCAAAATTGAAATAACCCCGACGTATTATACACCAGAAGAAGCGCCTTTTCGCGGCGAATCGAATGGCACCGCGCCAGTCCTCCTAGCACCAACCATTCCGGAGATATGAGCGTTTAAAGTTTTGAAAAATTTTTTAACGCTAGAGCGTTCTGGCATAGCCTATCCGACGCGTTTTCGCACGGGGAATCGAATGACGTCAACCTTTTGCCGATATCTCTAACCGTTCCCGAGATATTCGGGTTTAAAGTTTTGAAAAATTAATTTTGCGCTAGAGCGCTGCCATATAGCCTATCAGAAGCGTCTTCCCACGAGGAGTCCAAATCTGTCGAGTTTTCGTCTCTATCTCTTACCGTTTCCGAGATATGAGCGTTTAAAGTTTTGAAAAAATTTTTTAACGCTAGAGCGTTCTGGCATAGCCTATCCGACGCGTTTTCGCACGGGGAATCGAATGGCGTCAAGCTTTTGCCGATATCTCTAACCGTTTCCGAGATATTCGCAAAAATGTGCCGAAATTCGTTAAAAATCGCTATTTTTTACCCAAAATCGCTTATTTTTCCTTATTTTTTTCTCTATCTACGATCGCTACCCCGATGTATCATACACCGTCGGACGTACTTTTCGACGGCGATTCCGAATCTGAAGTCGGCGTTCGGCTATCGGTTACGGTTCGGAAGATATCGTCGAATTTCCTTAAATTTCGTCGAAAATTTTGGGAAAATTCAAAACAAATCGTCTCAAAATTGAAATAACCCCGACGTATTATACACCAGAAGAAGCGCCTTTTCGCGGCGAATCGAATGGCACCGCGCCAGTCCTCCTAGCACCAACCATTCCGGAGATATGAGCGTTTAAAGTTTTGAAAATTTTTTTAACGCTAGAGCGTTCTGGCATAGCCTATCCGAAGCGTTTTCGCACGGGGAATCGAATGACGTCAACCTTTTGCCGATATCTCTAACCGTTCCCGAGATATTCGGGTTTAAAGTTTTGAAAAATTAATTTTGCGCTAGAGCGCTGCCATATAGCCTATCAGAAGCGTCTTCCCACGAGGAGTCCAAATCTGTCGAGTTTTCGTCTCTATCTCTTACCGTTTCCGAGATATGAGCGTTTAAAGTTTTGAAAAAATTTTTTAACGCTAGAGCGTTCTGGCATAGCCTATCCGACGCGTTTTCGCACGGGGAATCGAATGGCGTCAAGCTTTTGCCGATATCTCTAACCGTTTCCGAGATATTCGCAAAAATGTGCCGAAATTCGTTAAAAATCGCTATTTTTTACCCAAAATCGCTTATTTTTCCTTATTTTTTCTCTATCTACGATCGCTACCCCGATGTATCATACACCGTCGGACGTACTTTTCGACGGCGATTCCGAATCTGAAGTCGGCGTTCGGCTATCGGTTACGGTTCGGAAGATATCGTCGAATATCCTTAAATTTCGTCGAAAATTTTGGGAAAATTAAAAAAAAAATTTTTAACGCTAGAGCGTTCTGGCATAGCCTATCCGACGCGTTTTCGCACGGGGAATCGAATGGCGTCAAGCTTTTGCCGATATCTCTAACCGTTTCCGAGATATTCGCAAAAATGTGCCGAAATTCGTTAAAAATCGCTATTTTTTACCCAAAATCGCTTATTTTTCCTTATTTTTTTCTCTATCTACGATCGCTACCCCGATGTATCATACACCGTCGGACGTACTTTTCGACGGCGATTCCGAATCTGAAGTCGGCGTTCGGCTATCGGTTACGGTTCGGAAGATATCGTCGAATTTCCTTAAATTTCGTCGAAAATTTTGGGAAAATTCAAAACAAATCGTCTCAAAATTGAAATAACCCCGACGTATTATACACCAGAAGAAGCGCCTTTTCGCGGCGAATCGAATGGCACCGCGCCAGTCCTCCTAGCACCAACCATTCTGGAGATATGAGCGTTTAAAGTTTTGAAAAATTTTTTAACGCTAGGGCGTTCTGGCATAGCCTATCCGACGCGTTTTCGCACGGGGAATCGAATGACGTCAACCTTTTGCCGATATCTCTAACCGTTCCCGAGATATTCGGGTTTAAAGTTTTGAAAAATTAATTTTGCGCTAGAGCGCTGCCATATAGCCTATCAGAAGCGTCTTCCCACGAGGAGTCCAAATCTGTCGAGTTTTCGTCTCTATCTCTTACCGTTTCCGAGATATGAGCGTTTAAAGTTTTGAAAAATTTTTTTAACGCTAGAGCGTTCTGGCATAGCCTATCCGACGCGTTTTCGCACGGGGAATCGAATGGCGTCAAGCTTTTGCCGATATCTCTAACCGTTTCCGAGATATTCGCAAAAATGTGCCGAAATTCGTTAAAAATCGCTATTTTTTACCCAAAATCGCTTATTTTTCCTTATTTTTTCTCTATCTACGATCGCTACCCCGATGTATCATACACCGTCGGACGTACTTTTCGACGGCGATTCCGAATCTGAAGTCGGCGTTCGGCTATCGGTTACGGTTCGGAAGATATCGTCGAATATCCTTAAATTTCGTCGAAAATTTTGGGAAAATTAAAAAAAAATTTTTTAACGCTAGAGCGTTCTGGCATAGCCTATCCGACGCGTTTTCGCACGGGGAATCGAATGGCGTCAAGCTTTTGCCGATATCTCTAACCGTTTCCGAGATATTCGCAAAAATGTGCCGAAATTCGTTAAAAATCGCTATTTTTTACCCAAAATCGCTTATTTTTCCTTATTTTTTTCTCTATCTACGATCGCTACCCCGATGTATCATACACCGTCGGACGTACTTTTCGACGGCGATTCCGAATCTGAAGTCGGCGTTCGGCTATCGGTTACGGTTCGGAAGATATCGTCGAATTTCCTTAAATTTCGTCGAAAATTTTGGGAAAATTCAAAACAAATCGTCTCAAAATTGAAATAACCCCGACGTATTATACACCAGAAGAAGCGCCTTTTCGCGGCGAATCGAATGGCACCGCGCCAGTCCTCCTAGCACCAACCATTCCGGAGATATGAGCGTTTAAAGTTTTGAAAAAATTTTTAACGCTAGAGCGTTCTGGCATAGCCTATCCGACGCGTTTTCGCACGGGGAATCGAATGACTTCAACCTTTTGCCGATATCTCTAACCGTTCCCGAGATATTCGGGTTTAAAGTTTTGAAAAATTAATTTTGCGCTAGAGCGCTGCCATATAGCCTATCAGAAGCGTCTTCCCACGAGGAGTCCAAATCTGTCGAGTTTTCGTCTCTATCTCTTACCGCTTCCGAGATATGAGCGTTTAAAGTTTTGAAAAAATTTTTTAACGCTAGAGCGTTCTGGCATAGCCTATCCGACGCGTTTTCGCACGGGGAATCGAATGGCGTCAAGCTTTTGCCGATATCTCTAACCGTTTCCGAGATATTCGCAAAAATGTGCCGAAATTCGTTAAAAATCGCTATATTTTACCCAAAATCGCTTATTTTTCCTTATTTTTTCTCTATCTACGATCGCTACCCCGATGTATCATACACCGTCGGACGTACTTTTCGACGGCGATTCCGAATCTGAAGTCGGCGTTCGGCTATCGGTTACGGTTCGGAAGATATCGTCGAATATCCTTAAATTTCGTCGAAAATTTTGGGAAAATTAAAAAAAAAATTTTTATCGCTAGAGCGTTCTGGCATAGCCTATCCGACGCGTTTTCGCACGGGGAATCGAATGGCGTCAAGCTTTTGCCGATATCTCTAACCGTTTCCGAGATATTCGCAAAAATGTGCCGAAATTCGTTAAAAATCGCTATTTTTTACCCAAAATCGCTTATTTTTCCTTATTTTTTTCTCTATCTACGATCGCTACCCCGATGTATCATACACCGTCGGACGTACTTTTCGACGGCGATTCCGAATCTGAAGTCGGCGTTCGGCTATCGGTTACGGTTCGGAAGATATCGTCGAATTTCCTTAAATTTCGTCGAAAATTTTGGGAAAATTCAAAACAAATCGTCTCAAAATTGAAATAACCCCGACGTATTATACACCAGAAGAAGCGCCTTTTCGCGGCGAATCGAATGGCACCGCGCCAGTCCTCCTAGCACCAACCATTCCGGAGATATGAGCGTTTAAAGTTTTGAAAAAATTTTTAACGCTAGAGCGTTCTGGCATAGCCTATCCGACGCGTTTTCGCACGGGGAATCGAATGACGTCAACCTTTTGCCGATATCTCTAACCGTTCCCGAGATATTCGGGTTTAAAGTTTTGAAAAATTAATTTTGCGCTAGAGCGCTGCCATATAGCCTATCAGAAGCGTCTTCCCACGAGGAGTCCAAATCTGTCGAGTTTTCGTCTCTATCTCTTACCGTTTCCGAGATATGAGCGTTTAAAGTTTTGAAAAAATTTTTTAACGCTAGAGCGTTCTGGCATAGCCTATCCGACGCGTTTTCGCACGGGGAATCGAATGGCGTCAAGCTTTTGCCGATATCTCTAACCGTTTCCGAGATATTCGCAAAAATGTGCCGAAATTCGTTAAAAATCGCTATTTTTTACCCAAAATCGCTTATTTTTCCTTATTTTTTCTCTATCTACGATCGCTACCCCGATGTATCATACACCGTCGGACGTACTTTTCGACGGCGATTCCGAATCTGAAGTCGGCGTTCGGCTATCGGTTACGGTTCGGAAGATATCGTCGAATATCCTTAAATTTCGTCGAAAATTTTGGGAAAATTAAAAAAAAAATTTTTAACGCTAGAGCGTTCTGGCATAGCCTATCCGACGCGTTTTCGCACGGGGAATCGAATGGCGTCAAGCTTTTGCCGATATCTCTAACCGTTTCCGAGATATTCGCAAAAATGTGCCGAAATTCGTTAAAAATCGCTATTTTTTACCCAAAATCGCTTATTTTTCCTTATTTTTTTCTCTATCTACGATCGCTACCCCGATGTATCATACACCGTCGGACGTACTTTTCGACGGCGATTCCGAATCTGAAGTCGGCGTTCGGCTATCGGTTACGGTTCGGAAGATATCGTCGAATTTCCTTAAATTTCGTCGAAAATTTTGGGAAAATTCAAAACAAATCGTCTCAAAATTGAAATAACCCCGACGTATTATACACCAGAAGAAGCGCCTTTTCGCGGCGAATCGAATGGCACCGCGCCAGTCCTCCTAGCACCAACCATTCCGGAGATATGAGCGTTTAAAGTTTTGAAAAATTTTTTAACGCTAGAGCGTTCTGGCATAGCCTATCCGACGCGTTTTCGCACGGGGAATCGAATGACGTCAACCTTTTGCCGATATCTCTAACCGTTCCCGAGATATTCGGGTTTAAAGTTTTGAAAAATTAATTTTGCGCTAGAGCGCTGCCATATAGCCTATGAGAAGCGTCTTCCCACGAGGAGTCCAAATCTGTCGAGTTTTCGTCTCTATCTCTTACCGCTTCCGAGATATGAGCGTTTAAAGTTTTGAAAAAATTTTTTAACGCTAGAGCGTTCTGGCATAGCCTATCCGACGCGTTTTCGCACGGGGAATCGAATGGCGTCAAGCTTTTGCCGATATCTCTAACCGTTTCCGAGATATTCGCAAAAATGTGCCGAAATTCGTTAAAAATCGCTATATTTTACCCAAAATCGCTTATTTTTCCTTATTTTTTCTCTATCTACGATCGCTACCCCGATGTATCATACACCGTCGGACGTACTTTTCGACGGCGATTCCGAATCTGAAGTCGGCGTTCGGCTATCGGTTACGGTTCGGAAGATATCGTCGAATATCCTTAAATTTCGTCGAAAATTTTGGGAAAATTAAAAAAAAAAATTTAACGCTAGAGCGTTCTGGCATAGCCTATCCGACGCGTTTTCGCACGGGGAATCGAATGGCGTCAAGCTTTTGCCGATATCTCTAACCGTTTCCGAGATATTCGCAAAAATGTGCCGAAATTCGTTAAAAATCGCTATTTTTTACCCAAAATCGCTTATTTTTCCTTATTTTTTTCTCTATCTACGATCGCTACCCCGATGTATCATACACCGTCGGACGTACTTTTCGACGGCGATTCCGAATCTGAAGTCGGCGTTCGGCTATCGGTTACGGTTCGGAAGATATCGTCGAATTTCCTTAAATTTCGTCGAAAATTTTGGGAAAATTCAAAACAAATCGTCTCAAAATTGAAATAACCCCGACGTATTATACACCAGAAGAAGCGCCTTTTCGCGGCGAATCGAATGGCACCGCGCCAGTCCTCCTAGCACCAACCATTCCGGAGATATGAGCGTTTAAAGTTTTGAAAAATTTTTTTAACGCTAGAGCGTTCTGGCATAGCCTATCCGACGCGTTTTCGCACGGGGAATCGAATGACGTCAACCTTTTGCCGATATCTCTAACCGTTCCCGAGATATTCGGGTTTAAAGTTTTGAAAAATTAATTTTGCGCTAGAGCGCTGCCATATAGCCTATCAGAAGCGTCTTCCCACGAGGAGTCCAAATCTGTCGAGTTTTCGTCTCTATCTCTTACCGTTTCCGAGATATGAGCGTTTAAAGTTTTGAAAAAAATTTTTAACGCTAGAGCGTTCTGGCATAGCCTATCCGACGCGTTTTCGCACGGGGAATCGAATGGCGTCAAGCTTTTGCCGATATCTCTAACCGTTTCCGAGATATTCGCAAAAATGTGCCGAAATTCGTTAAAAATCGCTATTTTTTACCCAAAATCGCTTATTTTTCCTTATTTTTTCTCTATCTACGATCGCTACCCCGATGTATCATACACCGTCGGACGTACTTTTCGACGGCGATTCCGAATCTGAAGTCGGCGTTCGGCTATCGGTTACGGTTCGGAAGATATCGTCGAATATCCTTAAATTTCGTCGAAAATTTTGGGAAAATTAAAAAAAAAAATTTAACGCTAGAGCGTTCTGGCATAGCCTATCCGACGCGTTTTCGCACGGGGAATCGAATGGCGTCAAGCTTTTGCCGATATCTCTAACCGTTTCCGAGATATTCGCAAAAATGTGCCGAAATTCGTTAAAAATCGCTATTTTTTACCCAAAATCGCTTATTTTTCCTTATTTTTTTCTCTATCTACGATCGCTACCCCGATGTATCATACACCGTCGGACGTACTTTTCGACGGCGATTCCGAAGCTGAAGTCGGCGTTCGGCTATCGGTTACGGTTCGGAAGATATCGTCGAATTTCCTTAAATTTCGTCGAAAATTTTGGGAAAATTCAAAACAAATCGTCTCAAAATTGAAATAACCCCGACGTATTATACACCAGAAGAAGCGCCTTTTCGCGGCGAATCGAATGGCACCGCGCCAGTCCTCCTAGCACCAACCATTCCGGAGATATGAGCGTTTAAAGTTTTGAAAAATTTTTTTAACGCTAGAGCGTTCTGGCATAGCCTATCCGACGCGTTTTCGCACGGGGAATCGAATGGCGTCAAGCTTTTGCCGATATCTCTAACCGTTTCCGAGATATTCGCAAAAATGTGCCGAAATTCGTTAAAAATCGCTATTTTTTACCCAAAATCGCTTATTTTTCCTTATTTTTTTCTCTATCTACGATCGCTACCCCGATGTATCATACACCGTCGGACGTACTTTTCGACGGCGATTCCGAATCTGAAGTCGGCGTTCGGCTATCGGTTACGGTTCGGAAGATATCGTCGAATTTCCTTAAATTTCGTCGAAAATTTTGGGAAAATTCAAAACAAATCGTCTCAAAATTGAAATAACGCCGACGTATTATACACCAGAAGAAGCGCCTTTTCGCGGCGAATCGAATGGCACCGCGCCAGTCCTCCTAGCACCAACCATTCCGGAGATATGAGCGTTTAAAGTTTTGAAAATTTTTTTAACGCTAGAGCGTTCTGGCATAGCCTATCCGACGCGTTTTCGCACGGGGAATCGAATGGCGTCAAGCTTTTGCCGATATCTCTAACCGTTTCCGAGATATTCGCAAAAATGTGCCGAAATTCGTTAAAAATCGCTATTTTTTACCCAAAATCGCTTATTTTTCCTTATTTTTTCTCGATCTACGATCGCTACCCCGATGTATCATACACCGTCGGACGTACTTTTCGACGGCGATTCCGAATCTGAAGTCGGCGTTCGGCTATCGGTTACGGTTCGGAAGATATCGTCGAATATCCTTAAATTTCGTCGAAAATGTTGGGAAAATTAAAAAAAAAATTTTTAACGCTAGAGCGTTCTGGCATAGCCTATCCGACGCGTTTTCGCACGGGGAATCGAATGGCGTCAAGCTTTTGCCGATATCTCTAACCGTTTCCGAGATATTCGCAAAAATGTGCCGAAATTCGTTAAAAATCGCTATTTTTTACCCAAAATCGCTTATTTTTCCTTATTTTTTTCTCTATCTACGATCGCTACCCCGATGTATCATACACCGTCGGACGTACTTTTCGACGGCGATTCCGAATCTGAAGTCGGCGTTCGGCTATCGGTTACGGTTCGGAAGATATCGTCGAATTTCCTTAAATTTCGTCGAAAATTTTGGGAAAATTCAAAACAAATCGTCTCAAAATTGAAATAACCCCGACGTATTATACACCAGAAGAAGCGCCTTTTCGCGGCGAATCGAATGGCACCGCGCCAGTCCTCCTAGCACCAACCATTCCGGAGATATGAGCGTTTAAAGTTTTGAAAAATTTTTTAACGCTAGAGCGTTCTGGCATAGCCTATCCGACGCGTTTTCGCACGGGGAATCGAATGACGTCAACCTTTTGCCGATATCTCTAACCGTTCCCGAGATATTCGGGTTTAAAGTTTTGAAAAATTAATTTTGCGCTAGAGCGCTGCCATATAGCTTATCAGAAGCGTCTTCTCACGAGGAGTCCAAATCTGTCGAGTTTTCGTCTCTATCTCTTACCGTTTCCGAGATATGAGCGTTTAAAGTTTTGAAAAAATTTTTTAACGCTAGAGCGTTCTGGCATAGCCTATCCGACGCGTTTTCGCACGGGGAATCGAATGGCGTCAAGCTTTTGCCGATATCTCTAACCGTTTCCGAGATATTCGCAAAAATGTGCCGAAATTCGTTAAAAATCGCTATTTTTTACCCAAAATCGCTTATTTTTCCTTATTTTTTCTCTATCTACGATCGCTACCCCGATGTATCATACACCGTCGGACGTACTTTTCGACGGCGATTCCGAATCTGAAGTCGGCGTTCGGCTATCGGTTACGGTTCGGAAGATATCGTCGAATATCCTTAAATTTCGTCGAAAATTTTGGGAAAATTAAAAAAAAAAATTTTAACGCTAGAGCGTTCTGGCATAGCCTATCCGACGCGTTTTCGCACGGGGAATCGAATGGCGTCAAGCTTTTGCCGATATCTCTAACCGTTTCCGAGATATTCGCAAAAATGTGCCGAAATTCGTTAAAAATCGCTATTTTTTACCCAAAATCGCTTATTTTTCCTTATTTTTTTCTCTATCTACGATCGCTACCCCGATGTATCATACACCGTCGGACGTACTTTTCGACGGCGATTCCGAATCTGAAGTCGGCGTTCGGCTATCGGTTACGGTTCGGAAGATATCGTCGAATTTCCTTAAATTTCGTCGAAAATTTTGGGAAAATTCAAAACAAATCGTCTCAAATTTGAAATAACCCCGACGTATTATACACCAGAAGAAGCGCCTTTTCGCGGCGAATCGAATGGCACCGCGCCAGTCCTCCTAGCACCAACCATTCCGGAGATATGAGCGTTTAAAGTTTTGAAAAAATTTTTAACGCTAGAGCGTTCTGGCATAGCCTATCCGACGCGTTTTCGCACGGGGAATCGAATGACGTCAACCTTTTGCCGATATCTCTAACCGTTCCCGAGATATTCGGGTTTAAAGTTTTGAAAAATTAATTTTGCGCTAGAGCGCTGCCATATAGCCTATCAGAAGCGTCTTCCCACGAGGAGTCCAAATCTGTCGAGTTTTCGTCTCTATCTCTTACCGTTTCCGAGATATGAGCGTTTAAAGTTTTGAAAAAATTTTTTAACGCTAGAGCGTTCTGGCATAGCCTATCCGACGCGTTTTCGCACGGGGAATCGAATGGCGTCAAGCTTTTGCCGATATCTCTAACCGTTTCCGAGATATTCGCAAAAATGTGCCGAAATTCGTTAAAAATCGCTATTTTTTACCCAAAATCGCTTATTTTTCCTTATTTTTTCTCTATCTACGATCGCTACCCCGATGTATCATACACCGTCGGACGTACTTTTCGACGGCGATTCCGAATCTGAAGTCGGCGTTCGGCTATCGGTTACGGTTCGGAAGATATCGTCGAATATCCTTAAATTTCGTCGAAAATTTTGGGAAAATTAAAAAAAAAATTTTTAACGCTAGAGCGTTCTGGCATAGCCTATCCGACGCGTTTTCGCACGGGGAATCGAATGACGTCAACCTTTTGCCGATATCTCTAACCGTTCCCGAGATATTCGGGTTTAAAGTTTTGAAAAATTAATTTTGCGCTAGAGCGCTGCCATATAGCCTATCAGAAGCGTCTTCCCACGAGGAGTCCAAATCTGTCGAGTTTTCGTCTCTATCTCTTACCGTTTCCGAGATATGAGCGTTTAAAGTTTTGAAAAAATTTTTTAACGCTAGAGCGTTCTGGCATAGCCTATCCGACGCGTTTTCGCACGGGGAATCGAATGGCGTCAAGCTTTTGCCGATATCTCTAACCGTTTCCGAGATATTCGCAAAAATGTGCCGAAATTCGTTAAAAATCGCTATTTTTTACCCAAAATCGCTTATTTTTCCTTATTTTTTTCTCTATCTACGATCGCTACCCCGATGTATCATACACCGTCGGACGTACTTTTCGACGGCGATTCCGAATCTGAAGTCGGCGTTCGGCTATCGGTTACGGTTCGGAAGATATCGTCGAATTTCCTTAAATTTCGTCGAAAATTTTGGGAAAATTCAAAACAAATCGTCTCAAAATTGAAATAACCCCGACGTATTATACACCAGAAGAAGCGCCTTTTCGCGGCGAATCGAATGGCACCGCGCCAGTCCTCCTAGCACCAACCATTCCGGAGATATGAGCGTTTAAAGTTTTGAAAATTTTTTTAACGCTAGAGCGTTCTGGCATAGCCTATCCGAAGCGTTTTCGCACGGGGAATCGAATGACGTCAACCTTTTGCCGATATCTCTAACCGTTCCCGAGATATTCGGGTTTAAAGTTTTGAAAAATTAATTTTGCGCTAGAGCGCTGCCATATAGCCTATCAGAAGCGTCTTCCCACGAGGAGTCCAAATCTGTCGAGTTTTCGTCTCTATCTCTTACCGTTTCCGAGATATGAGCGTTTAAAGTTTTGAAAAAATTTTTTAACGCTAGAGCGTTCTGGCATAGCCTATCCGACGCGTTTTCGCACGGGGAATCGAATGGCGTCAAGCTTTTGCCGATATCTCTAACCGTTTCCGAGATATTCGCAAAAATGTGCCGAAATTCGTTAAAAATCGCTATTTTTTACCCAAAATCGCTTATTTTTCCTTATTTTTTCTCTATCTACGATCGCTACCCCGATGTATCATACACCGTCGGACGTACTTTTCGACGGCGATTCCGAATCTGAAGTCGGCGTTCGGCTATCGGTTACGGTTCGGAAGATATCGTCGAATATCCTTAAATTTCGTCGAAAATTTTGGGAAAATTAAAAAAAAAATTTTTAACGCTAGAGCGTTCTGGCATAGCCTATCCGACGCGTTTTCGCACGGGGAATCGAATGGCGTCAAGCTTTTGCCGATATCTCTAACCGTTTCCGAGATATTCGCAAAAATGTGCCGAAATTCGTTAAAAATCGCTATTTTTTACCCAAAATCGCTTATTTTTCCTTATTTTTTTCTCTATCTACGATCGCTACCCCGATGTATCATACACCGTCGGACGTACTTTTCGACGGCGATTCCGAATCTGAAGTCGGCGTTCGGCTATCGGTTACGGTTCGGAAGATATCGTCGAATTTCCTTAAATTTCGTCGAAAATTTTGGGAAAATTCAAAACAAATCGTCTCAAAATTGAAATAACCCCGACGTATTATACACCAGAAGAAGCGCCTTTTCGCGGCGAATCGAATGGCACCGCGCCAGTCCTCCTAGCACCAACCATTCTGGAGATATGAGCGTTTAAAGTTTTGAAAAATTTTTTAACGCTAGGGCGTTCTGGCATAGCCTATCCGACGCGTTTTCGCACGGGGAATCGAATGACGTCAACCTTTTGCCGATATCTCTAACCGTTCCCGAGATATTCGGGTTTAAAGTTTTGAAAAATTAATTTTGCGCTAGAGCGCTGCCATATAGCCTATCAGAAGCGTCTTCCCACGAGGAGTCCAAATCTGTCGAGTTTTCGTCTCTATCTCTTACCGTTTCCGAGATATGAGCGTTTAAAGTTTTGAAAAATTTTTTTAACGCTAGAGCGTTCTGGCATAGCCTATCCGACGCGTTTTCGCACGGGGAATCGAATGGCGTCAAGCTTTTGCCGATATCTCTAACCGTTTCCGAGATATTCGCAAAAATGTGCCGAAATTCGTTAAAAATCGCTATTTTTTACCCAAAATCGCTTATTTTTCCTTATTTTTTCTCTATCTACGATCGCTACCCCGATGTATCATACACCGTCGGACGTACTTTTCGACGGCGATTCCGAATCTGAAGTCGGCGTTCGGCTATCGGTTACGGTTCGGAAGATATCGTCGAATATCCTTAAATTTCGTCGAAAATTTTGGGAAAATTAAAAAAAAATTTTTTAACGCTAGAGCGTTCTGGCATAGCCTATCCGACGCGTTTTCGCACGGGGAATCGAATGGCGTCAAGCTTTTGCCGATATCTCTAACCGTTTCCGAGATATTCGCAAAAATGTGCCGAAATTCGTTAAAAATCGCTATTTTTTACCCAAAATCGCTTATTTTTCCTTATTTTTTTCTCTATCTACGATCGCTACCCCGATGTATCATACACCGTCGGACGTACTTTTCGACGGCGATTCCGAATCTGAAGTCGGCGTTCGGCTATCGGTTACGGTTCGGAAGATATCGTCGAATTTCCTTAAATTTCGTCGAAAATTTTGGGAAAATTCAAAACAAATCGTCTCAAAATTGAAATAACCCCGACGTATTATACACCAGAAGAAGCGCCTTTTCGCGGCGAATCGAATGGCACCGCGCCAGTCCTCCTAGCACCAACCATTCCGGAGATATGAGCGTTTAAAGTTTTGAAAAAATTTTTAACGCTAGAGCGTTCTGGCATAGCCTATCCGACGCGTTTTCGCACGGGGAATCGAATGACTTCAACCTTTTGCCGATATCTCTAACCGTTCCCGAGATATTCGGGTTTAAAGTTTTGAAAAATTAATTTTGCGCTAGAGCGCTGCCATATAGCCTATCAGAAGCGTCTTCCCACGAGGAGTCCAAATCTGTCGAGTTTTCGTCTCTATCTCTTACCGCTTCCGAGATATGAGCGTTTAAAGTTTTGAAAAAATTTTTTAACGCTAGAGCGTTCTGGCATAGCCTATCCGACGCGTTTTCGCACGGGGAATCGAATGGCGTCAAGCTTTTGCCGATATCTCTAACCGTTTCCGAGATATTCGCAAAAATGTGCCGAAATTCGTTAAAAATCGCTATATTTTACCCAAAATCGCTTATTTTTCCTTATTTTTTCTCTATCTACGATCGCTACCCCGATGTATCATACACCGTCGGACGTACTTTTCGACGGCGATTCCGAATCTGAAGTCGGCGTTCGGCTATCGGTTACGGTTCGGAAGATATCGTCGAATATCCTTAAATTTCGTCGAAAATTTTGGGAAAATTAAAAAAAAAATTTTTATCGCTAGAGCGTTCTGGCATAGCCTATCCGACGCGTTTTCGCACGGGGAATCGAATGGCGTCAAGCTTTTGCCGATATCTCTAACCGTTTCCGAGATATTCGCAAAAATGTGCCGAAATTCGTTAAAAATCGCTATTTTTTACCCAAAATCGCTTATTTTTCCTTATTTTTTTCTCTATCTACGATCGCTACCCCGATGTATCATACACCGTCGGACGTACTTTTCGACGGCGATTCCGAATCTGAAGTCGGCGTTCGGCTATCGGTTACGGTTCGGAAGATATCGTCGAATTTCCTTAAATTTCGTCGAAAATTTTGGGAAAATTCAAAACAAATCGTCTCAAAATTGAAATAACCCCGACGTATTATACACCAGAAGAAGCGCCTTTTCGCGGCGAATCGAATGGCACCGCGCCAGTCCTCCTAGCACCAACCATTCCGGAGATATGAGCGTTTAAAGTTTTGAAAAAATTTTTAACGCTAGAGCGTTCTGGCATAGCCTATCCGACGCGTTTTCGCACGGGGAATCGAATGACGTCAACCTTTTGCCGATATCTCTAACCGTTCCCGAGATATTCGGGTTTAAAGTTTTGAAAAATTAATTTTGCGCTAGAGCGCTGCCATATAGCCTATCAGAAGCGTCTTCCCACGAGGAGTCCAAATCTGTCGAGTTTTCGTCTCTATCTCTTACCGTTTCCGAGATATGAGCGTTTAAAGTTTTGAAAAAATTTTTTAACGCTAGAGCGTTCTGGCATAGCCTATCCGACGCGTTTTCGCACGGGGAATCGAATGGCGTCAAGCTTTTGCCGATATCTCTAACCGTTTCCGAGATATTCGCAAAAATGTGCCGAAATTCGTTAAAAATCGCTATTTTTTACCCAAAATCGCTTATTTTTCCTTATTTTTTCTCTATCTACGATCGCTACCCCGATGTATCATACACCGTCGGACGTACTTTTCGACGGCGATTCCGAATCTGAAGTCGGCGTTCGGCTATCGGTTACGGTTCGGAAGATATCGTCGAATATCCTTAAATTTCGTCGAAAATTTTGGGAAAATTAAAAAAAAAATTTTTAACGCTAGAGCGTTCTGGCATAGCCTATCCGACGCGTTTTCGCACGGGGAATCGAATGGCGTCAAGCTTTTGCCGATATCTCTAACCGTTTCCGAGATATTCGCAAAAATGTGCCGAAATTCGTTAAAAATCGCTATTTTTTACCCAAAATCGCTTATTTTTCCTTATTTTTTTCTCTATCTACGATCGCTACCCCGATGTATCATACACCGTCGGACGTACTTTTCGACGGCGATTCCGAATCTGAAGTCGGCGTTCGGCTATCGGTTACGGTTCGGAAGATATCGTCGAATTTCCTTAAATTTCGTCGAAAATTTTGGGAAAATTCAAAACAAATCGTCTCAAAATTGAAATAACCCCGACGTATTATACACCAGAAGAAGCGCCTTTTCGCGGCGAATCGAATGGCACCGCGCCAGTCCTCCTAGCACCAACCATTCCGGAGATATGAGCGTTTAAAGTTTTGAAAAATTTTTTAACGCTAGAGCGTTCTGGCATAGCCTATCCGACGCGTTTTCGCACGGGGAATCGAATGACGTCAACCTTTTGCCGATATCTCTAACCGTTCCCGAGATATTCGGGTTTAAAGTTTTGAAAAATTAATTTTGCGCTAGAGCGCTGCCATATAGCCTATGAGAAGCGTCTTCCCACGAGGAGTCCAAATCTGTCGAGTTTTCGTCTCTATCTCTTACCGCTTCCGAGATATGAGCGTTTAAAGTTTTGAAAAAATTTTTTAACGCTAGAGCGTTCTGGCATAGCCTATCCGACGCGTTTTCGCACGGGGAATCGAATGGCGTCAAGCTTTTGCCGATATCTCTAACCGTTTCCGAGATATTCGCAAAAATGTGCCGAAATTCGTTAAAAATCGCTATATTTTACCCAAAATCGCTTATTTTTCCTTATTTTTTCTCTATCTACGATCGCTACCCCGATGTATCATACACCGTCGGACGTACTTTTCGACGGCGATTCCGAATCTGAAGTCGGCGTTCGGCTATCGGTTACGGTTCGGAAGATATCGTCGAATATCCTTAAATTTCGTCGAAAATTTTGGGAAAATTAAAAAAAAAAATTTAACGCTAGAGCGTTCTGGCATAGCCTATCCGACGCGTTTTCGCACGGGGAATCGAATGGCGTCAAGCTTTTGCCGATATCTCTAACCGTTTCCGAGATATTCGCAAAAATGTGCCGAAATTCGTTAAAAATCGCTATTTTTTACCCAAAATCGCTTATTTTTCCTTATTTTTTTCTCTATCTACGATCGCTACCCCGATGTATCATACACCGTCGGACGTACTTTTCGACGGCGATTCCGAATCTGAAGTCGGCGTTCGGCTATCGGTTACGGTTCGGAAGATATCGTCGAATTTCCTTAAATTTCGTCGAAAATTTTGGGAAAATTCAAAACAAATCGTCTCAAAATTGAAATAACCCCGACGTATTATACACCAGAAGAAGCGCCTTTTCGCGGCGAATCGAATGGCACCGCGCCAGTCCTCCTAGCACCAACCATTCCGGAGATATGAGCGTTTAAAGTTTTGAAAAATTTTTTTAACGCTAGAGCGTTCTGGCATAGCCTATCCGACGCGTTTTCGCACGGGGAATCGAATGACGTCAACCTTTTGCCGATATCTCTAACCGTTCCCGAGATATTCGGGTTTAAAGTTTTGAAAAATTAATTTTGCGCTAGAGCGCTGCCATATAGCCTATCAGAAGCGTCTTCCCACGAGGAGTCCAAATCTGTCGAGTTTTCGTCTCTATCTCTTACCGTTTCCGAGATATGAGCGTTTAAAGTTTTGAAAAAAATTTTTAACGCTAGAGCGTTCTGGCATAGCCTATCCGACGCGTTTTCGCACGGGGAATCGAATGGCGTCAAGCTTTTGCCGATATCTCTAACCGTTTCCGAGATATTCGCAAAAATGTGCCGAAATTCGTTAAAAATCGCTATTTTTTACCCAAAATCGCTTATTTTTCCTTATTTTTTCTCTATCTACGATCGCTACCCCGATGTATCATACACCGTCGGACGTACTTTTCGACGGCGATTCCGAATCTGAAGTCGGCGTTCGGCTATCGGTTACGGTTCGGAAGATATCGTCGAATATCCTTAAATTTCGTCGAAAATTTTGGGAAAATTAAAAAAAAAAATTTAACGCTAGAGCGTTCTGGCATAGCCTATCCGACGCGTTTTCGCACGGGGAATCGAATGGCGTCAAGCTTTTGCCGATATCTCTAACCGTTTCCGAGATATTCGCAAAAATGTGCCGAAATTCGTTAAAAATCGCTATTTTTTACCCAAAATCGCTTATTTTTCCTTATTTTTTTCTCTATCTACGATCGCTACCCCGATGTATCATACACCGTCGGACGTACTTTTCGACGGCGATTCCGAAGCTGAAGTCGGCGTTCGGCTATCGGTTACGGTTCGGAAGATATCGTCGAATTTCCTTAAATTTCGTCGAAAATTTTGGGAAAATTCAAAACAAATCGTCTCAAAATTGAAATAACCCCGACGTATTATACACCAGAAGAAGCGCCTTTTCGCGGCGAATCGAATGGCACCGCGCCAGTCCTCCTAGCACCAACCATTCCGGAGATATGAGCGTTTAAAGTTTTGAAAAATTTTTTTAACGCTAGAGCGTTCTGGCATAGCCTATCCGACGCGTTTTCGCACGGGGAATCGAATGGCGTCAAGCTTTTGCCGATATCTCTAACCGTTTCCGAGATATTCGCAAAAATGTGCCGAAATTCGTTAAAAATCGCTATTTTTTACCCAAAATCGCTTATTTTTCCTTATTTTTTTCTCTATCTACGATCGCTACCCCGATGTATCATACACCGTCGGACGTACTTTTCGACGGCGATTCCGAATCTGAAGTCGGCGTTCGGCTATCGGTTACGGTTCGGAAGATATCGTCGAATTTCCTTAAATTTCGTCGAAAATTTTGGGAAAATTCAAAACAAATCGTCTCAAAATTGAAATAACGCCGACGTATTATACACCAGAAGAAGCGCCTTTTCGCGGCGAATCGAATGGCACCGCGCCAGTCCTCCTAGCACCAACCATTCCGGAGATATGAGCGTTTAAAGTTTTGAAAATTTTTTTAACGCTAGAGCGTTCTGGCATAGCCTATCCGACGCGTTTTCGCACGGGGAATCGAATGGCGTCAAGCTTTTGCCGATATCTCTAACCGTTTCCGAGATATTCGCAAAAATGTGCCGAAATTCGTTAAAAATCGCTATTTTTTACCCAAAATCGCTTATTTTTCCTTATTTTTTCTCGATCTACGATCGCTACCCCGATGTATCATACACCGTCGGACGTACTTTTCGACGGCGATTCCGAATCTGAAGTCGGCGTTCGGCTATCGGTTACGGTTCGGAAGATATCGTCGAATATCCTTAAATTTCGTCGAAAATGTTGGGAAAATTAAAAAAAAAATTTTTAACGCTAGAGCGTTCTGGCATAGCCTATCCGACGCGTTTTCGCACGGGGAATCGAATGGCGTCAAGCTTTTGCCGATATCTCTAACCGTTTCCGAGATATTCGCAAAAATGTGCCGAAATTCGTTAAAAATCGCTATTTTTTACCCAAAATCGCTTATTTTTCCTTATTTTTTTCTCTATCTACGATCGCTACCCCGATGTATCATACACCGTCGGACGTACTTTTCGACGGCGATTCCGAATCTGAAGTCGGCGTTCGGCTATCGGTTACGGTTCGGAAGATATCGTCGAATTTCCTTAAATTTCGTCGAAAATTTTGGGAAAATTCAAAACAAATCGTCTCAAAATTGAAATAACCCCGACGTATTATACACCAGAAGAAGCGCCTTTTCGCGGCGAATCGAATGGCACCGCGCCAGTCCTCCTAGCACCAACCATTCCGGAGATATGAGCGTTTAAAGTTTTGAAAAATTTTTTAACGCTAGAGCGTTCTGGCATAGCCTATCCGACGCGTTTTCGCACGGGGAATCGAATGACGTCAACCTTTTGCCGATATCTCTAACCGTTCCCGAGATATTCGGGTTTAAAGTTTTGAAAAATTAATTTTGCGCTAGAGCGCTGCCATATAGCTTATCAGAAGCGTCTTCTCACGAGGAGTCCAAATCTGTCGAGTTTTCGTCTCTATCTCTTACCGTTTCCGAGATATGAGCGTTTAAAGTTTTGAAAAAATTTTTTAACGCTAGAGCGTTCTGGCATAGCCTATCCGACGCGTTTTCGCACGGGGAATCGAATGGCGTCAAGCTTTTGCCGATATCTCTAACCGTTTCCGAGATATTCGCAAAAATGTGCCGAAATTCGTTAAAAATCGCTATTTTTTACCCAAAATCGCTTATTTTTCCTTATTTTTTCTCTATCTACGATCGCTACCCCGATGTATCATACACCGTCGGACGTACTTTTCGACGGCGATTCCGAATCTGAAGTCGGCGTTCGGCTATCGGTTACGGTTCGGAAGATATCGTCGAATATCCTTAAATTTCGTCGAAAATTTTGGGAAAATTAAAAAAAAAAATTTTAACGCTAGAGCGTTCTGGCATAGCCTATCCGACGCGTTTTCGCACGGGGAATCGAATGGCGTCAAGCTTTTGCCGATATCTCTAACCGTTTCCGAGATATTCGCAAAAATGTGCCGAAATTCGTTAAAAATCGCTATTTTTTACCCAAAATCGCTTATTTTTCCTTATTTTTTTCTCTATCTACGATCGCTACCCCGATGTATCATACACCGTCGGACGTACTTTTCGACGGCGATTCCGAATCTGAAGTCGGCGTTCGGCTATCGGTTACGGTTCGGAAGATATCGTCGAATTTCCTTAAATTTCGTCGAAAATTTTGGGAAAATTCAAAACAAATCGTCTCAAATTTGAAATAACCCCGACGTATTATACACCAGAAGAAGCGCCTTTTCGCGGCGAATCGAATGGCACCGCGCCAGTCCTCCTAGCACCAACCATTCCGGAGATATGAGCGTTTAAAGTTTTGAAAAAATTTTTAACGCTAGAGCGTTCTGGCATAGCCTATCCGACGCGTTTTCGCACGGGGAATCGAATGACGTCAACCTTTTGCCGATATCTCTAACCGTTCCCGAGATATTCGGGTTTAAAGTTTTGAAAAATTAATTTTGCGCTAGAGCGCTGCCATATAGCCTATCAGAAGCGTCTTCCCACGAGGAGTCCAAATCTGTCGAGTTTTCGTCTCTATCTCTTACCGTTTCCGAGATATGAGCGTTTAAAGTTTTGAAAAAATTTTTTAACGCTAGAGCGTTCTGGCATAGCCTATCCGACGCGTTTTCGCACGGGGAATCGAATGGCGTCAAGCTTTTGCCGATATCTCTAACCGTTTCCGAGATATTCGCAAAAATGTGCCGAAATTCGTTAAAAATCGCTATTTTTTACCCAAAATCGCTTATTTTTCCTTATTTTTTCTCTATCTACGATCGCTACCCCGATGTATCATACACCGTCGGACGTACTTTTCGACGGCGATTCCGAATCTGAAGTCGGCGTTCGGCTATCGGTTACGGTTCGGAAGATATCGTCGAATATCCTTAAATTTCGTCGAAAATTTTGGGAAAATTAAAAAAAAAATTTTTAACGCTAGAGCGTTCTGGCATAGCCTATCCGACGCGTTTTCGCACGGGGAATCGAATGACGTCAACCTTTTGCCGATATCTCTAACCGTTCCCGAGATATTCGGGTTTAAAGTTTTGAAAAATTAATTTTGCGCTAGAGCGCTGCCATATAGCCTATCAGAAGCGTCTTCCCACGAGGAGTCCAAATCTGTCGAGTTTTCGTCTCTATCTCTTACCGTTTCCGAGATATGAGCGTTTAAAGTTTTGAAAAAATTTTTTAACGCTAGAGCGTTCTGGCATAGCCTATCCGACGCGTTTTCGCACGGGGAATCGAATGGCGTCAAGCTTTTGCCGATATCTCTAACCGTTTCCGAGATATTCGCAAAAATGTGCCGAAATTCGTTAAAAATCGCTATTTTTTACCCAAAATCGCTTATTTTTCCTTATTTTTTCTCGATCTACGATCGCTACCCCGATGTATCATACACCGTCGGACGTACTTTTCGACGGCGATTCCGAATCTGAAGTCGGCGTTCGGCTATCGGTTACGGTTCGGAAGATATCGTCGAATATCCTTAAATTTCGTCGAAAATGTTGGGAAAATTAAAAAAAAAATTTTTAACGCTAGAGCGTTCTGGCATAGCCTATCCGACGCGTTTTCGCACGGGGAATCGAATGGCGTCAAGCTTTTGCCGATATCTCTAACCGTTTCCGAGATATTCGCAAAAATGTGCCGAAATTCGTTAAAAATCGCTATTTTTTACCCAAAATCGCTTATTTTTCCTTATTTTTTTCTCTATCTACGATCGCTACCCCGATGTATCATACACCGTCGGACGTACTTTTCGACGGCGATTCCGAATCTGAAGTCGGCGTTCGGCTATCGGTTACGGTTCGGAAGATATCGTCGAATTTCCTTAAATTTCGTCGAAAATTTTGGGAAAATTCAAAACAAATCGTCTCAAAATTGAAATAACCCCGACGTATTATACACCAGAAGAAGCGCCTTTTCGCGGCGAATCGAATGGCACCGCGCCAGTCCTCCTAGCACCAACCATTCCGGAGATATGAGCGTTTAAAGTTTTGAAAAATTTTTTAACGCTAGAGCGTTCTGGCATAGCCTATCCGACGCGTTTTCGCACGGGGAATCGAATGACGTCAACCTTTTGCCGATATCTCTAACCGTTCCCGAGATATTCGGGTTTAAAGTTTTGAAAAATTAATTTTGCGCTAGAGCGCTGCCATATAGCTTATCAGAAGCGTCTTCTCACGAGGAGTCCAAATCTGTCGAGTTTTCGTCTCTATCTCTTACCGTTTCCGAGATATGAGCGTTTAAAGTTTTGAAAAAATTTTTTAACGCTAGAGCGTTCTGGCATAGCCTATCCGACGCGTTTTCGCACGGGGAATCGAATGGCGTCAAGCTTTTGCCGATATCTCTAACCGTTTCCGAGATATTCGCAAAAATGTGCCGAAATTCGTTAAAAATCGCTATTTTTTACCCAAAATCGCTTATTTTTCCTTATTTTTTCTCTATCTACGATCGCTACCCCGATGTATCATACACCGTCGGACGTACTTTTCGACGGCGATTCCGAATCTGAAGTCGGCGTTCGGCTATCGGTTACGGTTCGGAAGATATCGTCGAATATCCTTAAATTTCGTCGAAAATTTTGGGAAAATTAAAAAAAAAAATTTTAACGCTAGAGCGTTCTGGCATAGCCTATCCGACGCGTTTTCGCACGGGGAATCGAATGGCGTCAAGCTTTTGCCGATATCTCTAACCGTTTCCGAGATATTCGCAAAAATGTGCCGAAATTCGTTAAAAATCGCTATTTTTTACCCAAAATCGCTTATTTTTCCTTATTTTTTTCTCTATCTACGATCGCTACCCCGATGTATCATACACCGTCGGACGTACTTTTCGACGGCGATTCCGAATCTGAAGTCGGCGTTCGGCTATCGGTTACGGTTCGGAAGATATCGTCGAATTTCCTTAAATTTCGTCGAAAATTTTGGGAAAATTCAAAACAAATCGTCTCAAATTTGAAATAACCCCGACGTATTATACACCAGAAGAAGCGCCTTTTCGCGGCGAATCGAATGGCACCGCGCCAGTCCTCCTAGCACCAACCATTCCGGAGATATGAGCGTTTAAAGTTTTGAAAAAATTTTTAACGCTAGAGCGTTCTGGCATAGCCTATCCGACGCGTTTTCGCACGGGGAATCGAATGACGTCAACCTTTTGCCGATATCTCTAACCGTTCCCGAGATATTCGGGTTTAAAGTTTTGAAAAATTAATTTTGCGCTAGAGCGCTGCCATATAGCCTATCAGAAGCGTCTTCCCACGAGGAGTCCAAATCTGTCGAGTTTTCGTCTCTATCTCTTACCGTTTCCGAGATATGAGCGTTTAAAGTTTTGAAAAAATTTTTTAACGCTAGAGCGTTCTGGCATAGCCTATCCGACGCGTTTTCGCACGGGGAATCGAATGGCGTCAAGCTTTTGCCGATATCTCTAACCGTTTCCGAGATATTCGCAAAAATGTGCCGAAATTCGTTAAAAATCGCTATTTTTTACCCAAAATCGCTTATTTTTCCTTATTTTTTCTCTATCTACGATCGCTACCCCGATGTATCATACACCGTCGGACGTACTTTTCGACGGCGATTCCGAATCTGAAGTCGGCGTTCGGCTATCGGTTACGGTTCGGAAGATATCGTCGAATATCCTTAAATTTCGTCGAAAATTTTGGGAAAATTAAAAAAAAAAATTTTAACGCTAGAGCGTTCTGGCATAGCCTATCCGACGCGTTTTCGCACGGGGAATCGAATGGCGTCAAGCTTTTGCCGATATCTCTAACCGTTTCCGAGATATTCGCAAAAATGTGCCGAAATTCGTTAAAAATCGCTATTTTTTACCCAAAATCGCTTATTTATCCTTATTTTTTCTCTATCTACGATCGCTACCCCGATGTATCATACACCGTCGGACGTACTTTTCGACGGCGATTCCGAATCTGAAGTCGGCGTTCGGCTATCGGTTACGGTTCGGAAGATATCGTCGAATATCCTTAAATTTCGTCGAAAATTTTGGGAAAATTAAAAAAAAAATTTTTAACGCTAGAGCGTTCTGGCATAGCCTATCCGACGCGTTTTCGCACGGGGAATCGAATGGCGTCAAGCTTTTGCCGATATCTCTAACCGTTTCCGAGATATTCGCAAAAATGTGCCGAAATTCGTTAAAAATCGCTATTTTTTACCCAAAATCGCTTATTTTTCCTTATTTTTTTCTCTATCTACGATCGCTACCCCGATGTATCATACACCGTCGGACGTACTTTTCGACGGCGATTCCGAATCTGAAGTCGGCGTTCGGCTATCGGTTACGGTTCGGAAGATATCGTCGAATTTCCTTAAATTTCGTCGAAAATTTTGGGAAAATTCAAAACAAATCGCCTCAAAATTGAAATAACCCCGACGTATTATACACCAGAAGAAGCGCCTTTTCGCGGCGAATCGAATGGCACCGCGCCAGTCCTCCTAGCACCAACCATTCCGGAGATATGAGCGTTTAAAGTTTTGAAAAATTTTTTAACGCTAGAGCGTTCTGGCATAGCCTATCCGACGCGTTTTCGCACGGGGAATCGAATGACGTCAACCTTTTGCCGATATCTCTAACCGTTCCCGAGATATTCGGGTTTAAAGTTTTGAAAAATTAATTTTGCGCTAGAGCGCTGCCATATAGCCTATCAGAAGCGTCTTCCCACGAGGAGTCCAAATCTGTCGAGTTTTGGTCTCTATCTCTTACCGTTTCCGAGATATGAGCGTTTAAAGTTTTGAAAAATTTTTTTAACGCTAGAGCGTTCTGGCATAGCCTATCCGACGCGTTTTCGCACGGGGAATCGAATGGCGTCAAGCTTTTGCCGATATCTCTAACCGTTTCCGAGATATTCGCAAAAATGTGCCGAAATTCGTTAAAAATCGCTATTTTTTACCCAAAATCGTTTATTTTTCCTTATTTTTTCTCTATCTACGATCGCTACCCCGATGTATCATACACCGTCGGACGTACTTTTCGACGGCGATTCCGAATCTGAAGTCGGCGTTCGGCTATCGGTTACGGTTCGGAAGATATCGTCGAATATCCTTAAATTTCGTCGAAAATTTTGGGAAAATTAAAAAAAAAAATTTTAACGCTAGAGCGTTCTGGCATAGCCCATCCGACGCGTTTTCGCACGGGGAATCGAATGGCGTCAAGCTTTTGCCGATATCTCTAACCGTTTCCGAGATATTCGCAGAAATGTGCCGAAATTCGTTAAAAATCGCTATTTTTTACCCAAAATCGCTTATTTTTCCTTATTTTTTTCTCTATCTACGATCGCTACCCCGATGTATCATACACCGTCGGACGTACTTTTCGACGGCGATTCCGAATCTGAAGTCGGCGTTCGGCTATCGGTTACGGTTCGGAAGATATCGTCGAATTTCCTTAAATTTCGTCGAAAATTTTGGGAAAATTCAAAACAAATCGTCTCAAAATTGAAATAACCCCGACGTATTATACACCAGAAGAAGCGCCTTTTCGCGGCGAATCGAATGGCACCGCGCCAGTCCTCCTAGCACCAACCATTCCGGAGATATGAGCGTTTAAAGTTTTGAAAAATTTTTTAACGCTAGAGCGTTCTGGCATAGCCTATCCGACGCGTTTTCGCACGGGGAATCGAATGACGTCAACCTTTTGCCGATATCTCTAACCGTTCCCGAGATATTCGGGTTTAAAGTTTTGAAAAATTAATTTTGCGCTAGAGCGCTGCCATATAGCCTATCAGAAGCGTCTTCCCACGAGGAGTCCAAATCTGTCGAGTTTTCGTCTCTATCTCTTACCGTTTCCGAGATATGAGCGTTTAAAGTTTTGAAAAAAATTTTTAACGCTAGAGCGTTCTGGCATAGCCTATCCGACGCGTTTTCGCACGGGGAATCGAATGGCGTCAAGCTTTTGCCGATATCTCTAACCGTTTCCGAGATATTCGCAAAAATGTGCCGAAATTCGTTAAAAATCGCTATTTTTTACCCAAAATCGCTTATTTTTCCTTATTTTTTCTCTATCTACGATCGCTACCCCGATGTATCATACACCGTCGGACGTACTTTTCGACGGCGATTCCGAATCTGAAGTCGGCGTTCGGCTATCGGTTACGGTTCGGAAGATATCGTCGAATATCCTTAAATTTCGTCGAAAATTTTGGGAAAATTAAAAAAAAAAATTTTAACGCTAGAGCGTTCTGGCATAGCCTATCCGACGCGTTTTCGCACGGGGAATCGAATGGCGTCAAGCTTTTGCCGATATCTCTAACCGTTTCCGAGATATTCGCAAAAATGTGCCGAAATTCGTTAAAAATCGCTATTTTTTACCCAAAATCGCTTATTTTTCCTTATTTTTTTCTCTATCTACGATCGCTACCCCGATGTATCATACACCGTCGGACGTACTTTTCGACGGCGATTCCGAATCTGAAGTCGGCGTTCGGCTATCGGTTACGGTTCGGAAGATATCGTCGAATTTCCTTAAATTTCGTCGAAAATTTTGGGAAAATTCAAAACAAATCGTCTCAAAATTGAAATAACCCCGACGTATTATACACCAGAAGAAGCGCCTTTTCGCGGCGAATCGAATGGCACCGCGCCAGTCCTCCTAGCACCAACCATTCCGGAGATATGAGCGTTTAAAGTTTTGAAAAAATTTTTTAACGCTAGAGCGTTCTGGCATAGCCTATCCGACGCGTTTTCGCACGGGGAATCGAATGACGTCAACCTTTTGCCGATATCTCTAACCGTTCCCGAGATATTCGGGTTTAAAGTTTTGAAAAATTAATTTTGCGCTAGAGCGCTGCCATATAGCCTATCAGAAGCGTCTTCCCACGAGGAGTCCAAATCTGTCGAGTTTTCGTCTCTATCTCTTACCGTTTCCGAGATATGAGCGTTTAAAGTTTTGAAAAAATTTTTTAACGCTAGAGCGTTCTGGCATAGCCTATCCGACGCGTTTTCGCACGGGGAATCGAATGGCGTCAAGCTTTTGCCGATATCTCTAACCGTTTCCGAGATATTCGCAAAAATGTGCCGAAATTCGTTAAAAATCGCTATTTTTTACCCAAAATCGCTTATTTTTCCTTATTTTTTCTCTATCTACGATCGCTACCCCGATGTATCATACACCGTCGGACGTACTTTTCGACGGCGATTCCGAATCTGAAGTCGGCGTTCGGCTATCGGTTACGGTTCGGAAGATATCGTCGAATATCCTTAAATTTCGTCGAAAATTTTGGGAAAATTAAAAAAAAAATTTTTAACGCTAGAGCGTTCTGGCATAGCCTATCCGACGCGTTTTCGCACGGGGAATCGAATGGCGTCAAGCTTTTGCCGATATCTCTAACCGTTTCCGAGATATTCGCAAAAATGTGCCGAAATTCGTTAAAAATCGCTATTTTTTACCCAAAATCGCTTATTTTTCCTTATTTTTTTCTCTATCTACGATCGCTACCCCGATGTATCATACACCGTCGGACGTACTTTTCGACGGCGATTCCGAATCTGAAGTCGGCGTTCGGCTATCGGTTACGGTTCGGAAGATATCGTCGAATTTCCTTAAATTTCGTCGAAAATTTTGGGAAAATTCAAAACAAATCGTCTCAAAATTGAAATAACGCCGACGTATTATACACCAGAAGAAGCGCCTTTTCGCGGCGAATCGAATGGCACCGCGCCAGTCCTCCTAGCACCAACCATTCCGGAGATATGAGCGTTTAAAGTTTTGAAAAATTTTTTAACGCTAGAGCGTTCTGGCATAGCCTATCCGACGCGTTTTCGCACGGGGAATCGAATGACGTCAACCTTTTGCCGATATCTCTAACCGTTCCCGAGATATTCGGGTTTAAAGTTTTGAAAAATTAATTTTGCGCTAGAGCGCTGCCATATAGCCTATCAGAAGCGTCTTCCCACGAGGAGTCCAAATCTGTCGAGTTTTCGTCTCTATCTCTTACCGTTTCCGAGATATGAGCGTTTAAAGTTTTGAAAAAAATTTTTAACGCTAGAGCGTTCTGGCATAGCCTATCCGACGCGTTTTCGCACGGGGAATCGAATGGCGTCAAGCTTTTGCCGATATCTCTAACCGTTTCCGAGATATTCGCAAAAATGTGCCGAAATTCGTTAAAAATCGCTATTTTTTACCCAAAATCGCTTATTTTTCCTTATTTTTTCTCGATCTACGATCGCTACCCCGATGTATCATACACCGTCGGACGTTCTTTTCGACGGCGATTCCGAATCTGAAGTCGGCGTTCGGCTATCGGTTACGGTTCGGAAGATATCGTCGAATATCCTTAAATTTCGTCGAAAATGTTGGGAAAATTAAAAAAAAAATTTTTAACGCTAGAGCGTTCTGGCATAGCCTATCCGACGCGTTTTCGCACGGGGAATCGAATGGCGTCAAGCTTTTGCCGATATCTCTAACCGTTTCCGAGATATTCGCAAAAATGTGCCGAAATTCGTTAAAAATCGCTATTTTTTACCCAAAATCGCTTATTTTTCCTTATTTTTTTCTCTATCTACGATCGCTACCCCGATGTATCATACACCGTCGGACGTACTTTTCGACGGCGATTCCGAATCTGAAGTCGGCGTTCGGCTATCGGTTACGGTTCGGAAGATATCGTCGAATTTCCTTAAATTTCGTCGAAAATTTTGGGAAAATTCAAAACAAATCGTCTCAAAATTGAAATAACCCCGACGTATTATACACCAGAAGAAGCGCCTTTTCGCGGCGAATCGAATGGCACCGCGCCAGTCCTCCTAGCACCAACCATTCCGGAGATATGAGCGTTTAAAGTTTTGAAAAATTTTTTAACGCTAGAGCGTTCTGGCATAGCCTATCCGACGCGTTTTCGCACGGGGAATCGAATGACGTCAACCTTTTGCCGATATCTCTAACCGTTCCCGAGATATTCGGGTTTAAAGTTTTGAAAAATTAATTTTGCGCTAGAGCGCTGCCATATAGCTTATCAGAAGCGTCTTCTCACGAGGAGTCCAAATCTGTCGAGTTTTCGTCTCTATCTCTTACCGTTTCCGAGATATGAGCGTTTAAAGTTTTGAAAAATTTTTTTAACGCTAGAGCGTTCTGGCATAGCCTATCCGACGCGTTTTCGCACGGGGAATCGAATGGCGTCAAGCTTTTGCCGATATCTCTAACCGTTTCCGAGATATTCGCAAAAATGTGCCGAAATTCGTTAAAAATCGCTATTTTTTACCCAAAATCGCTTATTTTTCCTTATTTTTTCTCTATCTACGATCGCTACCCCGATGTATCATACACCGTCGGACGTACTTTTCGACGGCGATTCCGAATCTGAAGTCGGCGTTCGGCTATCGGTTACGGTTCGGAAGATATCGTCGAATATCCTTAAATTTCGTCGAAAATTTTGGGAAAATTAAAAAAAAAAATTTTAACGCTAGAGCGTTCTGGCATAGCCTATCCGACGCGTTTTCGCACGGGGAATCGAATGGCGTCAAGCTTTTGCCGATATCTCTAACCGTTTCCGAGATATTCGCAAAAATGTGCCGAAATTCGTTAAAAATCGCTATTTTTTACCCAAAATCGCTTATTTTTCCTTATTTTTTTCTCTATCTACGATCGCTACCCCGATGTATCATACACCGTCGGACGTACTTTTCGACGGCGATTCCGAATCTGAAGTCGGCGTTCGGCTATCGGTTACGGTTCGGAAGATATCGTCGAATTTCCTTAAATTTCGTCGAAAATTTTGGGAAAATTCAAAACAAATCGTCTCAAATTTGAAATAACCCCGACGTATTATACACCAGAAGAAGCGCCTTTTCGCGGCGAATCGAATGGCACCGCGCCAGTCCTCCTAGCACCAACCATTCCGGAGATATGAGCGTTTAAAGTTTTGAAAAAATTTTTAACGCTAGAGCGTTCTGGCATAGCCTATCCGACGCGTTTTCGCACGGGGAATCGAATGACGTCAACCTTTTGCCGATATCTCTAACCGTTCCCGAGATATTCGGGTTTAAAGTTTTGAAAAATTAATTTTGCGCTAGAGCGCTGCCATATAGCCTATCAGAAGCGTCTTCCCACGAGGAGTCCAAATCTGTCGAGTTTTCGTCTCTATCTCTTACCGTTTCCGAGATATGAGCGTTTAAAGTTTTGAAAAAATTTTTTAACGCTAGAGCGTTCTGGCATAGCCTATCCGACGCGTTTTCGCACGGGGAATCGAATGGCGTCAAGCTTTTGCCGATATCTCTAACCGTTTCCGAGATATTCGCAAAAATGTGCCGAAATTCGTTAAAAATCGCTATTTTTTACCCAAAATCGCTTATTTTTCCTTATTTTTTCTCTATCTACGATCGCTACCCCGATGTATCATACACCGTCGGACGTACTTTTCGACGGCGATTCCGAATCTGAAGTCGGCGTTCGGCTATCGGTTACGGTTCGGAAGATATCGTCGAATATCCTTAAATTTCGTCGAAAATTTTGGGAAAATTAAAAAAAAAATTTTTAACGCTAGAGCGTTCTGGCATAGCCTATCCGACGCGTTTTCGCACGGGGAATCGAATGGCGTCAAGCTTTTGCCGATATCTCTAACCGTTTCCGAGATATTCGCAAAAATGTGCCGAAATTCGTTAAAAATCGCTATTTTTTACCCAAAATCGCTTATTTATCCTTATTTTTTCTCTATCTACGATCGCTACCCCGATGTATCATACACCGTCGGACGTACTTTTCGACGGCGATTCCGAATCTGAAGTCGGCGTTCGGCTATCGGTTACGGTTCGGAAGATATCGTCGAATATCCTTAAATTTCGTCGAAAATTTTGGGAAAATTAAAAAAAAATTTTTTAACGCTAGAGCGTTCTGGCATAGCCTATCCGACGCGTTTTCGCACGGGGAATCGAATGGCGTCAAGCTTTTGCCGATATCTCTAACCGTTTCCGAGATATTCGCAAAAATGTGCCGAAATTCGTTAAAAATCGCTATTTTTTACCCAAAATCGCTTATTTTTCCTTATTTTTTTCTCTATCTACGATCGCTACCCCGATGTATCATACACCGTCGGACGTACTTTTCGACGGCGATTCCGAATCTGAAGTCGGCGTTCGGCTATCGGTTACGGTTCGGAAGATATCGTCGAATTTCCTTAAATTTCGTCGAAAATTTTGGGAAAATTCAAAACAAATCGCCTCAAAATTGAAATAACCCCGACGTATTATACACCAGAAGAAGCGCCTTTTCGCGGCGAATCGAATGGCACCGCGCCAGTCCTCCTAGCACCAACCATTCCGGAGATATGAGCGTTTAAAGTTTTGAAAAATTTTTTAACGCTAGAGCGTTCTGGCATAGCCTATCCGACGCGTTTTCGCACGGGGAATCGAATGACGTCAACCTTTTGCCGATATCTCTAACCGTTCCCGAGATATTCGGGTTTAAAGTTTTGAAAAATTAATTTTGCGCTAGAGCGCTGCCATATAGCCTATCAGAAGCGTCTTCCCACGAGGAGTCCAAATCTGTCGAGTTTTGGTCTCTATCTCTTACCGTTTCCGAGATATGAGCGTTTAAAGTTTTGAAAAATTTTTTTAACGCTAGAGCGTTCTGGCATAGCCTATCCGACGCGTTTTCGCACGGGGAATCGAATGGCGTCAAGCTTTTGCCGATATCTCTAACCGTTTCCGAGATATTCGCAAAAATGTGCCGAAATTCGTTAAAAATCGCTATTTTTTACCCAAAATCGTTTATTTTTCCTTATTTTTTCTCTATCTACGATCGCTACCCCGATGTATCATACACCGTCGGACGTACTTTTCGACGGCGATTCCGAATCTGAAGTCGGCGTTCGGCTATCGGTTACGGTTCGGAAGATATCGTCGAATATCCTTAAATTTCGTCGAAAATTTTGGGAAAATTAAAAAAAAAAATTTTAACGCTAGAGCGTTCTGGCATAGCCCATCCGACGCGTTTTCGCACGGGGAATCGAATGGCGTCAAGCTTTTGCCGATATCTCTAACCGTTTCCGAGATATTCGCAGAAATGTGCCGAAATTCGTTAAAAATCGCTATTTTTTACCCAAAATCGCTTATTTTTCCTTATTTTTTTCTCTATCTACGATCGCTACCCCGATGTATCATACACCGTCGGACGTACTTTTCGACGGCGATTCCGAATCTGAAGTCGGCGTTCGGCTATCGGTTACGGTTCGGAAGATATCGTCGAATTTCCTTAAATTTCGTCGAAAATTTTGGGAAAATTCAAAACAAATCGTCTCAAAATTGAAATAACCCCGACGTATTATACACCAGAAGAAGCGCCTTTTCGCGGCGAATCGAATGGCACCGCGCCAGTCCTCCTAGCACCAACCATTCCGGAGATATGAGCGTTTAAAGTTTTGAAAAATTTTTTAACGCTAGAGCGTTCTGGCATAGCCTATCCGACGCGTTTTCGCACGGGGAATCGAATGACGTCAACCTTTTGCCGATATCTCTAACCGTTCCCGAGATATTCGGGTTTAAAGTTTTGAAAAATTAATTTTGCGCTAGAGCGCTGCCATATAGCCTATCAGAAGCGTCTTCCCACGAGGAGTCCAAATCTGTCGAGTTTTCGTCTCTATCTCTTACCGTTTCCGAGATATGAGCGTTTAAAGTTTTGAAAAAAAATTTTAACGCTAGAGCGTTCTGGCATAGCCTATCCGACGCGTTTTCGCACGGGGAATCGAATGGCGTCAAGCTTTTGCCGATATCTCTAACCGTTTCCGAGATATTCGCAAAAATGTGCCGAAATTCGTTAAAAATCGCTATTTTTTACCCAAAATCGCTTATTTTTCCTTATTTTTTCTCTATCTACGATCGCTACCCCGATGTATCATACACCGTCGGACGTACTTTTCGACGGCGATTCCGAATCTGAAGTCGGCGTTCGGCTATCGGTTACGGTTCGGAAGATATCGTCGAATATCCTTAAATTTCGTCGAAAATTTTGGGAAAATTAAAAAAAAAAATTTTAACGCTAGAGCGTTCTGGCATAGCCTATCCGACGCGTTTTCGCACGGGGAATCGAATGGCGTCAAGCTTTTGCCGATATCTCTAACCGTTTCCGAGATATTCGCAAAAATGTGCCGAAATTCGTTAAAAATCGCTATTTTTTACCCAAAATCGCTTATTTTTCCTTATTTTTTTCTCTATCTACGATCGCTACCCCGATGTATCATACACCGTCGGACGTACTTTTCGACGGCGATTCCGAATCTGAAGTCGGCGTTCGGCTATCGGTTACGGTTCGGAAGATATCGTCGAATTTCCTTAAATTTCGTCGAAAATTTTGGGAAAATTCAAAACAAATCGTCTCAAAATTGAAATAACCCCGACGTATTATACACCAGAAGAAGCGCCTTTTCGCGGCGAATCGAATGGCACCGCGCCAGTCCTCCTAGCACCAACCATTCCGGAGATATGAGCGTTTAAAGTTTTGAAAAATTTTTTAACGCTAGAGCGTTCTGGCATAGCCTATCCGACGCGTTTTCGCACGGGGAATCGAATGACGTCAACCTTTTGCCGATATCTCTAACCGTTCCCGAGATATTCGGGTTTAAAGTTTTGAAAAATTAATTTTGCGCTAGAGCGCTGCCATATAGCCTATCAGAAGCGTCTTCCCACGAGGAGTCCAAATCTGTCGAGTTTTGGTCTCTATCTCTTACCGTTTCCGAGATATGAGCGTTTAAAGTTTTGAAAAATTTTTTTAACGCTAGAGCGTTCTGGCATAGCCTATCCGACGCGTTTTCGCACGGGGAATCGAATGGCGTCAAGCTTTTGCCGATATCTCTAACCGTTTCCGAGATATTCGCAAAAATGTGCCGAAATTCGTTAAAAATCGCTATTTTTTACCCAAAATCGCTTATTTTTCCTTATTTTTTCTCTATCTACGATCGCTACCCCGATGTATCATACACCGTCGGACGTACTTTTCGACGGCGATTCCGAATCTGAAGTCGGCGTTCGGCTATCGGTTACGGTTCGGAAGATATCGTCGAATATCCTTAAATTTCGTCGAAAATTTTGGGAAAATTAAAAAAAAAAATTTTAACGCTAGAGCGTTCTGGCATAGCCCATCCGACGCGTTTTCGCACGGGGAATCGAATGGCGTCAAGCTTTTGCCGATATCTCTAACCGTTTCCGAGATATTGGCAGAAATGTGCCGAAATTCGTTAAAAATCGCTATTTTTTACCCAAAATCGCTTATTTTTCCTTATTTTTTTCTCTATCTACGATCGCTACCCCGATGTATCATACACCGTCGGACGAACTTTTCGACGGCGATTCCGAATCTGAAGTCGGCGTTCGGCTATCGGTTACGGTTCGGAAGATATCGTCGAATTTCCTTAAATTTCGTCGAAAATTTTGGGAAAATTCAAAACAAATCGTCTCAAAATTGAAATAACCCCGACGTATTATACACCAGAAGAAGCGCCTTTTCGCGGCGAATCGAATGGCACCGCGCCAGTCCTCCTAGCACCAACCATTCCGGAGATATGAGCGTTTAAAGTTTTGAAAAATTTTTTAACGCTAGAGCGTTCTGGCATAGCCTATCCGACGCGTTTTCGCACGGGGAATCGAATGACGTCAACCTTTTGCCGATATCTCTAACCGTTCCCGAGATATTCGGGTTTAAAGTTTTGAAAAATTAATTTTGCGCTAGAGCGCTGCCATATAGCCTATCAGAAGCGTCTTCCCACGAGGAGTCCAAATCTGTCGAGTTTTCGTCTCTATCTCTTACCGTTTCCGAGATATGAGCGTTTAAAGTTTTGAAAAAATTTTTTAACGCTAGAGCGTTCTGGCATAGCCTATCCGACGCGTTTTCGCACGGGGAATCGAATGGCGTCAAGCTTTTGCCGATATCTCTAACCGTTTCCGAGATATTCGCAAAAATGTGCCGAAATTCGTTAAAAATCGCTATTTTTTACCCAAAATCGCTTATTTTTCCTTATTTTTTCTCTATCTACGATCGCTACCCCGATGTATCATACACCGTCGGACGTACTTTTCGACGGCGATTCCGAATCTGAAGTCGGCGTTCGGCTATCGATTACGGTTCGGAAGATATCGTCGAATATCCTTAAATTTCGTCGAAAATTTTGGGAAAATTAAAAAAAAAATTTTTAACGCTAGAGCGTTCTGGCATAGCCTATCCGACGCGTTTTCGCACGGGGAATCGAATGGCGTCAAGCTTTTGCCGATATCTCTAACCGTTTCCGAGATATTCGCAAAAATGTGCCGAAATTCGTTAAAAATCGCTATTTTTTACCCAAAATCGCTTATTTTTCCTTATTTTTTTCTCTATCTACGATCGCTACCCCGATGTATCATACACCGTCGGACGTACTTTTCGACGGCGATTCCGAATCTGAAGTCGGCGTTCGGCTATCGGTTACGGTTCGGAAGATATCGTCGAATTTCCTTAAATTTCGTCGAAAATTTTGGGAAAATTCAAAACAAATCGTCTCAAAATTGAAATAACCCCGACGTATTATACACCAGAAGAAGCGCCTTTTCGCGGCGAATCGAATGGCACCGCGCCAGTCCTCCTAGCACCAACCATTCCGGAGATATGAGCGTTTAAAGTTTTGAAAAATTTTTTAACGCTAGAGCGTTCTGGCATAGCCTATCCGACGCGTTTTCGCACGGGGAATCGAATGACGTCAACCTTTTGCCGATATCTCTAACCGTTCCCGAGATATTCGGGTTTAAAGTTTTGAAAAATTAATTTTGCGCTAGAGCGCTGCCATATAGCCTATCAGAAGCGTCTTCCCACGAGGAGTCCAAATCTGTCGAGTTTTCGTCTCTATCTCTTACCGTTTCCGAGATATGAGCGTTTAAAGTTTTGAAAATTTTTTTTAACGCTAGAGCGTTCTGGCATAGCCTATCCGACGCGTTTTCGCACGGGGAATCGAATGGCGTCAAGCTTTTGCCGATATCTCTAACCGTTTCCGAGATATTCGCAAAAATGTGCCGAAATTCGTTAAAAATCGCTATTTTTTACCCAAAATCGCTTATTTTTCCTTATTTTTTCTCTATCTACGATCGCTACCCCGATGTATCATACACCGTCGGACGTACTTTTCGACGGCGATTCCGAATCTGAAGTCGGCGTTCGGCTATCGATTACGGTTCGGAAGATATCGTCGAATATCCTTAAATTTCGTCGAAAATTTTGGGAAAATTAAAAAAAAAATTTTTAACGCTAGAGCGTTCTGGCATAGCCTATCCGACGCGTTTTCGCACGGGGAATCGAATGACGTCAACCTTTTGCCGATATCTCTAACCGTTCCCGAGATATTCGGGTTTAAAGTTTTGAAAAATTAATTTTGCGCTAGAGCGCTGCCATATAGCCTATCAGAAGCGTCTTCCCACGAGGAGTCCAAATCTGTCGAGTTTTGGTCTCTATCTCTTACCGTTTCCGAGATATGAGCGTTTAAAGTTTTGAAAAAATTTTTTAACGCTAGAGCGTTCAGGCATAGCCTATCCGACGCGTTTTCGCACGGGGAATCGAATGGCGTCAAGCTTTTGCCGATATCTCTAACCGTTTCCGAGATATTCGCAAAAATGTGCCGAAATTCGTTAAAAATCGCTATTTTTTACCCAAAATCGCTTATTTTTCCTTATTTTTTCTCTATCTACGATCGCTACCCCGATGTATCATACACCGTCGGACGTACTTTTCGACGGCGATTCCGAATCTGAAGTCGGCGTTCGGCTATCGGTTACGGTTCGGAAGATATCGTCGAATATCCTTAAATTTCGTCGAAAATTTTGGGAAAATTAAAAAAAAAAATTTTAACGCTAGAGCGTTCTGGCATAGCCCATCCGACGCGTTTTCGCACGGGGAATCGAATGGCGTCAAGCTTTTGCCGATATCTCTAACCGTTTCCGAGATATTGGCAGAAATGTGCCGAAATTCGTTAAAAATCGCTATTTTTTACCCAAAATCGCTTATTTTTCCTTATTTTTTTCTCTATCTACGATCGCTACCCCGATGTATCATACACCGTCGGACGAACTTTTCGACGGCGATTCCGAATCTGAAGTCGGCGTTCGGCTATCGGTTACGGTTCGGAAGATATCGTCGAATTTCCTTAAATTTCGTCGAAAATTTTGGGAAAATTCAAAACAAATCGTCTCAAAATTGAAATAACCCCGACGTATTATACACCAGAAGAAGCGCCTTTTCGCGGCGAATCGAATGGCACCGCGCCAGTCCTCCTAGCACCAACCATTCCGGAGATATGAGCGTTTAAAGTTTTGAAAAATTTTTTAACGCTAGAGCGTTCTGGCATAGCCTATCCGACGCGTTTTCGCACGGGGAATCGAATGACGTCAACCTTTTGCCGATATCTCTAACCGTTCCCGAGATATTCGGGTTTAAAGTTTTGAAAAATTAATTTTGCGCTAGAGCGCTGCCATATAGCCTATCAGAAGCGTCTTCCCACGAGGAGTCCAAATCTGTCGAGTTTTCGTCTCTATCTCTTACCGTTTCCGAGATATGAGCGTTTAAAGTTTTGAAAAAATTTTTTAACGCTAGAGCGTTCTGGCATAGCCTATCCGACGCGTTTTCGCACGGGGAATCGAATGGCGTCAAGCTTTTGCCGATATCTCTAACCGTTTCCGAGATATTCGCAAAAATGTGCCGAAATTCGTTAAAAATCGCTATTTTTTACCCAAAATCGCTTATTTTTCCTTATTTTTTCTCTATCTACGATCGCTACCCCGATGTATCATACACCGTCGGACGTACTTTTCGACGGCGATTCCGAATCTGAAGTCGGCGTTCGGCTATCGATTACGGTTCGGAAGATATCGTCGAATATCCTTAAATTTCGTCGAAAATTTTGGGAAAATTAAAAAAAAAATTTTTAACGCTAGAGCGTTCTGGCATAGCCTATCCGACGCGTTTTCGCACGGGGAATCGAATGGCGTCAAGCTTTTGCCGATATCTCTAACCGTTTCCGAGATATTCGCAAAAATGTGCCGAAATTCGTTAAAAATCGCTATTTTTTACCCAAAATCGCTTATTTTTCCTTATTTTTTTCTCTATCTACGATCGCTACCCCGATGTATCATACACCGTCGGACGTACTTTTCGACGGCGATTCCGAATCTGAAGTCGGCGTTCGGCTATCGGTTACGGTTCGGAAGATATCGTCGAATTTCCTTAAATTTCGTCGAAAATTTTGGGAAAATTCAAAACAAATCGTCTCAAAATTGAAATAACCCCGACGTATTATACACCAGAAGAAGCGCCTTTTCGCGGCGAATCGAATGGCACCGCGCCAGTCCTCCTAGCACCAACCATTCCGGAGATATGAGCGTTTAAAGTTTTGAAAAATTTTTTAACGCTAGAGCGTTCTTGCATAGCCTATCCGACGCGTTTTCGCACGGGGAATCGAATGACGTCAACCTTTTGCCGATATCTCTAACCGTTCCCGAGATATTCGGGTTTAAAGTTTTGAAAAATTAATTTTGCGCTAGAGCGCTGCCATATAGCCTATCAGAAGCGTCTTCCCACGAGGAGTAAAAATCTGTCGAGTTTTGGTCTCTATCTCTTACCGTTTCCGAGATATGAGCGTTTAAAGTTTTGAAAAATTTTTTTAACGCTAGAGCGTTCTGGCATAGCCTATCCGACGCGTTTTCGCACGGGGAATCGAATGGCGTCAAGCTTTTGCCGATATCTCTAACCGTTTCCGAGATATTCGCAAAAATGTGCCGAAATTCGTTAAAAATCGCTATTTTTTACCCAAAATCGCTTATTTTTCCTTATTTTTTCTCTATCTACGATCGCTACCCCGATGTATCATACACCGTCGGACGTACTTTTCGACGGCGATTCCGAATCTGAAGTCGGCGTTCGGCTATCGGTTACGGTTCGGAAGATATCGTCGAATATCCTTAAATTTCGTCGAAAATTTTGGGAAAATTAAAAAAAAAAATTTTAACGCTAGAGCGTTCTGGCATAGCCCATCCGACGCGTTTTCGCACGGGGAATCGAATGGCGTCAAGCTTTTGCCGATATCTCTAACCGTTTCCGAGATATTGGCAGAAATGTGCCGAAATTCGTTAAAAATCGCTATTTTTTACCCAAAATCGCTTATTTTTCCTTATTTTTTTCTCTATCTACGATCGCTACCCCGATGTATCATACACCGTCGGACGAACTTTTCGACGGCGATTCCGAATCTGAAGTCGGCGTTCGGCTATCGGTTACGGTTCGGAAGATATCGTCGAATTTCCTTAAATTTCGTCGAAAATTTTGGGAAAATTCAAAACAAATCGTCTCAAAATTGAAATAACCCCGACGTATTATACACCAGAAGAAGCGCCTTTTCGCGGCGAATCGAATGGCACCGCGCCAGTCCTCCTAGCACCAACCATTCCGGAGATATGAGCGTTTAAAGTTTTGAAAAATTTTTTAACGCTAGAGCGTTCTGGCATAGCCTATCCGACGCGTTTTCGCACGGGGAATCGAATGACGTCAACCTTTTGCCGATATCTCTAACCGTTCCCGAGATATTCGGGTTTAAAGTTTTGAAAAATTAATTTTGCGCTAGAGCGCTGCCATATAGCCTATCAGAAGCGTCTTCCCACGAGGAGTCCAAATCTGTCGAGTTTTCGTCTCTATCTCTTACCGTTTCCGAGATATGAGCGTTTAAAGTTTTGAAAAAATTTTTTAACGCTAGAGCGTTCTGGCATAGCCTATCCGACGCGTTTTCGCACGGGGAATCGAATGGCGTCAAGCTTTTGCCGATATCTCTAACCGTTTCCGAGATATTCGCAAAAATGTGCCGAAATTCGTTAAAAATCGCTATTTTTTACCCAAAATCGCTTATTTTTCCTTATTTTTTCTCTATCTACGATCGCTACCCCGATGTATCATACACCGTCGGACGTACTTTTCGACGGCGATTCCGAATCTGAAGTCGGCGTTCGGCTATCGATTACGGTTCGGAAGATATCGTCGAATATCCTTAAATTTCGTCGAAAATTTTGGGAAAATTAAAAAAAAAATTTTTAACGCTAGAGCGTTCTGGCATAGCCTATCCGACGCGTTTTCGCACGGGGAATCGAATGGCGTCAAGCTTTTGCCGATATCTCTAACCGTTTCCGAGATATTCGCAAAAATGTGCCGAAATTCGTTAAAAATCGCTATTTTTTACCCAAAATCGCTTATTTTTCCTTATTTTTTTCTCTATCTACGATCGCTACCCCGATGTATCATACACCGTCGGACGTACTTTTCGACGGCGATTCCGAATCTGAAGTCGGCGTTCGGCTATCGGTTACGGTTCGGAAGATATCGTCGAATTTCCTTAAATTTCGTCGAAAATTTTGGGAAAATTCAAAACAAATCGTCTCAAAATTGAAATAACCCCGACGTATTATACACCAGAAGAAGCGCCTTTTCGCGGCGAATCGAATGGCACCGCGCCAGTCCTCCTAGCACCAACCATTCCGGAGATATGAGCGTTTAAAGTTTTGAAAAATTTTTTAACGCTAGAGCGTTCTGGCATAGCCTATCCGACGCGTTTTCGCACGGGGAATCGAATGACGTCAACCTTTTGCCGATATCTCTAACCGTTCCCGAGATATTCGGGTTTAAAGTTTTGAAAAATTAATTTTGCGCTAGAGCGCTGCCATATAGCCTATCAGAAGCGTCTTCCCACGAGGAGTCCAAATCTGTCGAGTTTTGGTCTCTATCTCTTACCGTTTCCGAGATATGAGCGTTTAAAGTTTTGAAAAATTTTTTTAACGCTAGAGCGTTCTGGCATAGCCTATCCGACGCGTTTTCGCACGGGGAATCGAATGGCGTCAAGCTTTTGCCGATATCTCTAACCGTTTCCGAGATATTCGCAAAAATGTGCCGAAATTCGTTAAAAATCGCTATTTTTTACCCAAAATCGCTTATTTTTCCTTATTTTTTCTCTATCTACGATCGCTACCCCGATGTATCATACACCGTCGGACGTACTTTTCGACGGCGATTCCGAATCTGAAGTCGGCGTTCGGCTATCGGTTACGGTTCGGAAGATATCGTCGAATATCCTTAAATTTCGTCGAAAATTTTGGGAAAATTAAAAAAAAAAATTTTAACGCTAGAGCGTTCTGGCATAGCCCATCCGACGCGTTTTCGCACGGGGAATCGAATGGCGTCAAGCTTTTGCCGATATCTCTAACCGTTTCCGAGATATTGGCAGAAATGTGCCGAAATTCGTTAAAAATCGCTATTTTTTACCCAAAATCGCTTATTTTTCCTTATTTTTTTCTCTATCTACGATCGCTACCCCGATGTATCATACACCGTCGGACGAACTTTTCGACGGCGATTCCGAATCTGAAGTCGGCGTTCGGCTATCGGTTACGGTTCGGAAGATATCGTCGAATTTCCTTAAATTTCGTCGAAAATTTTGGGAAAATTCAAAACAAATCGTCTCAAAATTGAAATAACCCCGACGTATTATACACCAGAAGAAGCGCCTTTTCGCGGCGAATCGAATGGCACCGCGCCAGTCCTCCTAGCACCAACCATTCCGGAGATATGAGCGTTTAAAGTTTTGAAAAATTTTTTAACGCTAGAGCGTTCTGGCATAGCCTATCCGACGCGTTTTCGCACGGGGAATCGAATGACGTCAACCTTTTGCCGATATCTCTAACCGTTCCCGAGATATTCGGGTTTAAAGTTTTGAAAAATTAATTTTGCGCTAGAGCGCTGCCATATAGCCTATCAGAAGCGTCTTCCCACGAGGAGTCCAAATCTGTCGAGTTTTCGTCTCTATCTCTTACCGTTTCCGAGATATGAGCGTTTAAAGTTTTGAAAAAATTTTTTAACGCTAGAGCGTTCTGGCATAGCCTATCCGACGCGTTTTCGCACGGGGAATCGAATGGCGTCAAGCTTTTGCCGATATCTCTAACCGTTTCCGAGATATTCGCAAAAATGTGCCGAAATTCGTTAAAAATCGCTATTTTTTACCCAAAATCGCTTATTTTTCCTTATTTTTTCTCTATCTACGATCGCTACCCCGATGTATCATACACCGTCGGACGTACTTTTCGACGGCGATTCCGAATCTGAAGTCGGCGTTCGGCTATCGATTACGGTTCGGAAGATATCGTCGAATATCCTTAAATTTCGTCGAAAATTTTGGGAAAATTAAAAAAAAAATTTTTAACGCTAGAGCGTTCTGGCATAGCCTATCCGACGCGTTTTCGCACGGGGAATCGAATGGCGTCAAGCTTTTGCCGATATCTCTAACCGTTTCCGAGATATTCGCAAAAATGTGCCGAAATTCGTTAAAAATCGCTATTTTTTACCCAAAATCGCTTATTTTTCCTTATTTTTTTCTCTATCTACGATCGCTACCCCGATGTATCATACACCGTCGGACGTACTTTTCGACGGCGATTCCGAATCTGAAGTCGGCGTTCGGCTATCGGTTACGGTTCGGAAGATATCGTCGAATTTCCTTAAATTTCGTCGAAAATTTTGGGAAAATTCAAAACAAATCGTCTCAAAATTGAAATAACCCCGACGTATTATACACCAGAAGAAGCGCCTTTTCGCGGCGAATCGAATGGCACCGCGCCAGTCCTCCTAGCACCAACCATTCCGGAGATATGAGCGTTTAAAGTTTTGAAAAATTTTTTAACGCTAGAGCGTTCTGGCATAGCCTATCCGACGCGTTTTCGCACGGGGAATCGAATGACGTCAACCTTTTGCCGATATCTCTAACCGTTCCCGAGATATTCGGGTTTAAAGTTTTGAAAAATTAATTTTGCGCTAGAGCGCTGCCATATAGCCTATCAGAAGCGTCTTCCCACGAGGAGTCCAAATCTGTCGAGTTTTCGTCTCTATCTCTTACCGTTTCCGAGATATGAGCGTTTAAAGTTTTGAAAAAATTTTTTAACGCTAGAGCGTTCTGGCATAGCCTATCCGACGCGTTTTCGCACGGGGAATCGAATGGCGTCAAGCTTTTGCCGATATCTCTAACCGTTTCCGAGATATTCGCAAAAATGTGCCGAAATTCGTTAAAAATCGCTATTTTTTACCCAAAATCGCTTATTTTTCCTTATTTTTTCTCTATCTACGATCGCTACCCCGATGTATCATACACCGTCGGACGTACTTTTCGACGGCGATTCCGAATCTGAAGTCGGCGTTCGGCTATCGGTTACGGTTCGGAAGATATCGTCGAATATCCTTAAATTTCGTCGAAAATTTTGGGAAAATTAAAAAAAAAAATTTTTAACGCTAGAGCGTTCTGGCATAGCCTATCCGACGCGTTTTCGCACGGGGAATCGAATGGCGTCAAGCTTTTGCCGATATCTCTAACCGTTTCCGAGATATTCGCAAAAATGTGCCGAAATTCGTTAAAAATCGCTATTTTTTACCCAAAATCGCTTATTTTTCCTTATTTTTTTCTCTATCTACGATCGCTACCCCGATGTATCATACACCGTCGGACGAACTTTTCGACGGCGATTCCGAATCTGAAGTCGGCGTTCGGCTATCGGTTACGGTTCGGAAGATATCGTCGAATTTCCTTAAATTTCGTCGAAAATTTTGGGAAAATTCAAAACAAATCGTCTCAAAATTGAAATAACCCCGACGTATTATACACCAGAAGAAGCGCCTTTTCGCGGCGAATCGAATGGCACCGCGCCAGTCCTCCTAGCACCAACCATTCCGGAGATATGAGCGTTTAAAGTTTTGAAAAATTTTTTAACGCTAGAGCGTTCTGGCATAGCCTATCCGACGCGTTTTCGCACGGGGAATCGAATGACGTCAACCTTTTGCCGATATCTCTAACCGTTCCCGAGATATTCGGGTTTAAAGTTTTGAAAAATTAATTTTGCGCTAGAGCGCTGCCATATAGCCTATCAGAAGCGTCTTCCCACGAGGAGTCCAAATCTGTCGAGTTTTCGTCTCTATCTCTTACCGTTTCCGAGATATGAGCGTTTAAAGTTTTGAAAAAATTTTTTAACGCTAGAGCGTTCTGGCATAGCCTATCCGACGCGTTTTCGCACGGGGAATCGAATGGCGTCAAGCTTTTGCCGATATCTCTAACCGTTTCCGAGATATTCGCAAAAATGTGCCGAAATTCGTTAAAAATCGCTATTTTTTACCCAAAATCGCTTATTTTTCCTTATTTTTTCTCTATCTACGATCGCTACCCCGATGTATCATACACCGTCGGACGTACTTTTCGACGGCGATTCCGAATCTGAAGTCGGCGTTCGGCTATCGATTACGGTTCGGAAGATATCGTCGAATATCCTTAAATTTCGTCGAAAATTTTGGGAAAATTAAAAAAAAAATTTTTAACGCTAGAGCGTTCTGGCATAGCCTATCCGACGCGTTTTCGCACGGGGAATCGAATGGCGTCAAGCTTTTGCCGATATCTCTAACCGTTTCCGAGATATTCGCAAAAATGTGCCGAAATTCGTTAAAAATCGCTATTTTTTACCCAAAATCGCTTATTTTTCCTTATTTTTTTCTCTATCTACGATCGCTACCCCGATGTATCATACACCGTCGGACGTACTTTTCGACGGCGATTCCGAATCTGAAGTCGGCGTTCGGCTATCGGTTACGGTTCGGAAGATATCGTCGAATTTCCTTAAATTTCGTCGAAAATTTTGGGAAAATTCAAAACAAATCGTCTCAAAATTGAAATAACCCCGACGTATTATACACCAGAAGAAGCGCCTTTTCGCGGCGAATCGAATGGCACCGCGCCAGTCCTCCTAGCACCAACCATTCCGGAGATATGAGCGTTTAAAGTTTTGAAAAATTTTTTAACGCTAGAGCGTTCTGGCATAGCCTATCCGACGCGTTTTCGCACGGGGAATCGAATGACGTCAACCTTTTGCCGATATCTCTAACCGTTCCCGAGATATTCGGGTTTAAAGTTTTGAAAAATTAATTTTGCGCTAGAGCGCTGCCATATAGCCTATCAGAAGCGTCTTCCCACGAGGAGTCCAAATCTGTCGAGTTTTCGTCTCTATCTCTTACCGTTTCCGAGATATGAGCGTTTAAAGTTTTGAAAAAATTTTTTAACGCTAGAGCGTTCTGGCATAGCCTATCCGACGCGTTTTCGCACGGGGAATCGAATGGCGTCAAGCTTTTGCCGATATCTCTAACCGTTTCCGAGATATTCGCAAAAATGTGCCGAAATTCGTTAAAAATCGCTATTTTTTACCCAAAATCGCTTATTTTTCCTTATTTTTTCTCTATCTACGATCGCTACCCCGATGTATCATACACCGTCGGACGTACTTTTCGACGGCGATTCCGAATCTGAAGTCGGCGTTCGGCTATCGGTTACGGTTCGGAAGATATCGTCGAATATCCTTAAATTTCGTCGAAAATTTTGGGAAAATTAAAAAAAAAAATTTTTAACGCTAGAGCGTTCTGGCATAGCCTATCCGACGCGTTTTCGCACGGGGAATCGAATGGCGTCAAGCTTTTGCCGATATCTCTAACCGTTTCCGAGATATTCGCAAAAATGTGCCGAAATTCGTTAAAAATCGCTATTTTTTACCCAAAATCGCTTATTTTTCCTTATTTTTTTCTCTATCTACGATCGCTACCCCGATGTATCATACACCGTCGGACGTACTTTTCGACGGCGATTCCGAATCTGAAGTCGGCGTTCGGCTATCGGTTACGGTTCGGAAGATATCGTCGAATTTCCTTAAATTTCGTCGAAAATTTTGGGAAAATTCAAAACAAATCGTCTCAAAATTGAAATAACCCCGACGTATTATACACCAGAAGAAGCGCCTTTTCGCGGCGAATCGAATGGCACCGCGCCAGTCCTCCTAGCACCAACCATTCCGGAGATATGAGCGTTTAAAGTTTTGAAAATTTTTTTAACGCTAGAGCGTTCTGGCATAGCCTATCCGACGCGTTTTCGCACGGGGAATCGAATGACGTCAACCTTTTGCCGATATCTCTAACCGTTCCCGAGATATTCGGGCTTAAAGTTTTGAAAAATTAATTTTGCGCTAGAGCGCTGCCATATAGCCTATCAGAAGCGTCTTCCCACGAGGAGTCCAAATCTGTCGAGTTTTCGTCTCTATCTCTTACCGTTTCCGAGATATGAGCGTTTAAAGTTTTGAAAAAATTTTTTAACGCTAGAGCGTTCTGGCAGAGCCTATCCGACGCGTTTTCGCACGGGGAATCGAATGGCGTCAAGCTTTTGCCGATATCTCTAACCGTTTCCGAGATATTCGCAAAAATGTGCCGAAATTCGTTAAAAATCGCTATTTTTTACCCAAAATCGCTTATTTTTCCTTATTTTTTCTCTATCTACGATCGCTACCCCGATGTATCATACACCGTCGGACGTACTTTTCGACGGCGATTCCGAATCTGAAGTCGGCGTTCGGCTATCGGTTACGGTTCGGAAGATATCGTCGAATATCCTTAAATTTCGTCGAAAATTTTGGGAAAATTAAAAAAAAAATTTTTAACGCTAGAGCGTTCTGGCATAGCCTATCCGACGCGTTTTCGCACGGGGAATCGAATGGCGTCAAGCTTTTGCCGATATCTCTAACCGTTTCCGAGATATTCGCAAAAATGTGCCGAAATTCGTTAAAAATCGCTATTTTTTACCCAAAATCGCTTATTTTTCCTTATTTTTTTCTCTATCTACGATCGCTACCCCGATGTATCATACACCGTCGGACGTACTTTTCGACGGCGATTCCGAATCTGAAGTCGGCGTTCGGCTATCGGTTACGGTTCGGAAGATATCGTCGAATTTCCTTAAATTTCGTCGAAAATTTTGGGAAAATTCAAAACAAATCGTCTCAAAATTGAAATAACCCCGACGTATTATACACCAGAAGAAGCGCCTTTTCGCGGCGAATCGAATGGCACCGCGCCAGTCCTCCTAGCACCAACCATTCCGGAGATATGAGCGTTTAAAGTTTTGAAAAATTTTTTAACGCTAGAGCGTTCTGGCATAGCCTATCCGACGCGTTTTCGCACGGGGAATCGAATGACGTCAACCTTTTGCCGATATCTCTAACCGTTCCCGAGATATTCGGGTTTAAAGTTTTGAAAAATTAATTTTGCGCTAGAGCGCTGCCATATAGCCTATCAGAAGCGTCTTCCCACGAGGAGTCCAAATCTGTCGAGTTTTCGTCTCTATCTCTTACCGTTTCCGAGATATGAGCGTTTAAAGTTTTGAAAAAATTTTTTAACGCTAGAGCGTTCTGGCATAGCCTATCCGACGCGTTTTCGCACGGGGAATCGAATGGCGTCAAGCTTTTGCCGATATCTCTAACCGTTTCCGAGATATTCGCAAAAATGTGCCGAAATTCGTTAAAAATCGCTATTTTTTACCCAAAATCGCTTATTTTTCCTTATTTTTTCTCTATCTACGATCGCTACCCCGATGTATCATACACCGTCGGACGTACTTTTCGACGGCGATTCCGAATCTGAAGTCGGCGTTCGGCTATCGGTTACGGTTCGGAAGATATCGTCGAATATCCTTAAATTTCGTCGAAAATTTTGGGAAAATTAAAAAAAAAATTTTTAACGCTAGAGCGTTCTGGCATAGCCTATCCGACGCGTTTTCGCACGGGGAATCGAATGGCGTCAAGCTTTTGCCGATATCTCTAACCGTTTCCGAGATATTCGCAAAAATGTGCCGAAATTCGTTAAAAATCGCTATTTTTTACCCAAAATCGCTTATTTTTCCTTATTTTTTTCTCTATCTACGATCGCTACCCCGATGTATCATACACCGTCGGACGTACTTTTCGACGGCGATTCCGAATCTGAAGTCGGCGTTCGGCTATCGGTTACGGTTCGGAAGATATCGTCGAATTTCCTTAAATTTCGTCGAAAATTTTGGGAAAATTCAAAACAAATCGTCTCAAAATTGAAATAACCCCGACGTATTATACACCAGAAGAAGCGCCTTTTCGCGGCGAATCGAATGGCACCGCGCCAGTCCTCCTAGCACCAACCATTCCGGAGATATGAGCGTTTAAAGTTTTGAAAAATTTTTTTAACGCTAGAGCGTTCTGGCATAGCCTATCCGACGCGTTTTCGCACGGGGAATCGAATGACGTCAACCTTGTGCCGATATCTCTAACCGTTCCCGAGATATTCGGGTTTAAAGTTTTGAAAAATTAATTTTGCGCTAGAGCGCTGCCATATAGCCTATCAGAAGCGTCTTCCCACGAGGAGTCCAAATCTGTCGAGTTTTCGTCTCTATCTCTTACCGTTTCCGAGATATGAGCGTTTAAAGTTTTGAAAAAATTTTTTAACGCTAGAGCGTTCTGGCATAGCCTATCCGACGCGTTTTCGCACGGGGAATCGAATGGCGTCAAGCTTTTGCCGATATCTCTAACCGTTTCCGAGATATTCGCAAAAATGTGCCGAAATTCGTTAAAAATCGCTATTTTTTACCCAAAATCGCTTATTTTTCCTTATTTTTTCTCTATCTACGATCGCTACCCCGATGTATCATACACCGTCGGACGTACTTTTCGACGGCGATTCCGAATCCGAAGTCGGCGTTCGGCTATCGGTTACGGTTCGGAAGATATCGTCGAATATCCTTAAATTTCGTCGAAAATTTTGGGAAAATTAAAAAAAAAATTTTTAACGCTAGAGCGTTCTGGCATAGCCTATCCGACGCGTTTTCGCACGGGGAATCGAATGGCGTCAAGCTTTTGCCGATATCTCTAACCGTTTCCGAGATATTCGCAAAAATGTGCCGAAATTCGTTAAAAATCGCTATTTTTTACCCAAAATCGCTTATTTTTCCTTATTTTTTTCTCTATCTACGATCGCTACCCCGATGTATCATACACCGTCGGACGTACTTTTCGACGGCGATTCCGAATCTGAAGTCGGCGTTCGGCTATCGGTTACGGTTCGGAAGATATCGTCGAATTTCCTTAAATTTCGTCGAAAATTTTGGGAAAATTCAAAACAAATCGTCTCAAAATTGAAATAACCCCGACGTATTATACACCAGAAGAAGCGCCTTTTCGCGGCGAATCGAATGGCACCGCGCCAGTCCTCCTAGCACCAACCATTCCGGAGATATGAGCGTTTAAAGTTTTGAAAAATTTTTTAACGCTAGAGCGTTCTGGCATAGCCTATCCGACGCGTTTTCGCACGGGGAATCGAATGACGTCAACCTTTTGCCGATATCTCTAACCGTTCCCGAGATATTCGGGTTTAAAGTTTTGAAAAATTAATTTTGCGCTAGAGCGCTGCCATATAGCCTATCAGAAGCGTCTTCCCACGAGGAGTCCAAATCTGTCGAGTTTTCGTCTCTATCTCTTACCGTTTCCGAGATATGAGCGTTTAAAGTTTTGAAAAAATTTTTTAACGCTAGAGCGTTCTGGCATAGCCTATCCGACGCGTTTTCGCACGGGGAATCGAATGGCGTCAAGCTTTTGCCGATATCTCTAACCGTTTCCGAGATATTCGCAAAAATGTGCCGAAATTCGTTAAAAATCGCTATTTTTTACCCAAAATCGCTTATTTTTCCTTATTTTTTCTCTATCTACGATCGCTACCCCGATGTATCATACACCGTCGGACGTACTTTTCGACGGCGATTCCGAATCTGAAGTCGGCGTTCGGCTATCGGTTACGGTTCGGAAGATATCGTCGAATATCCTTAAATTTCGTCGAAAATTTTGGGAAAATTAAAAAAAAAATTTTTAACGCTAGAGCGTTCTGGCATAGCCTATCCGACGCGTTTTCGCACGGGGAATCGAATGGCGTCAAGCTTTTGCCGATATCTCTAACCGTTTCCGAGATATTCGCAAAAATGTGCCGAAATTCGTTAAAAATCGCTATTTTTTACCCAAAATCGCTTATTTTTCCTTCTTTTTTCTCTATCTACGATCGCTACCCCGATGTATCATACACCGTCGGACGTACTTTTCGACGGCGATTCCGAATCTGAAGTCGGCGTTCGGCTATCGGTTACGGTTCGGAAGATATCGTCGAATTTCCTTAAATTTCGTCGAAAATTTTGGGAAAATTCAAAACAAATCGTCTCAAAATTGAAATAACCCCGACGTATTATACACCAGAAGAAGCGCCTTTTCGCGGCGAATCGAATGGCACCGCGCCAGTCCTCCTAGCGCCAACCATTCCGGAGATATGAGCGTTTAAAGTTTTGAAAAATTTTTTAACGCTAGAGCGTTCTGGCATAGCCTATCCGACGCGTTTTCGCACGGGGAATCGAATGGCGTCAAGCTTTTGCCGATATCTCTAACCGTTTCCGAGATATTCGCAAAAATGTGCCGAAATTCGTTAAAAATCGCTATTTTTTACCAAAAATCGCTTATTTTTCCTTATTTTTTCTCTATCTACGATCGCTACCCCGATGTATCATACACCGTCGGACGTACTTTTCGACGGCGATTCCGAATCTGAAGTCGGCGTTCGGCTATCGGTTACGGTTCGGAAGATATCGTCGAATATCCTTAAATTTCGTCGAAAATTTTGGGAAAATTAAAAAAAAAATTTTTAACGCTAGAGCGTTCTGGCATAGCCTATCCGACGCGTTTTCGCACGGGGAATCGAATGGCGTCAAGCTTTTGCCGATATCTCTAACCGTTTCCGAGATATTCGCAAAAATGTGCCGAAATTCGTTAAAAATCGCTATTTTTTACCCAAAATCGCTTATTTTTCCTTATTTTTTTCTCTATCTACGATCGCTACCCCGATGTATCATACACCGTCGGACGTACTTTTCGACGGCGATTCCGAATCTGAAGTCGGCGTTCGGCTATCGGTTACGGTTCGGAAGATATCGTCGAATTTCCTTAAATTTCGTCGAAAATTTTGGGAAAATTCAAAACAAATCGTCTCAAAATTGAAATAACCCCGACGTATTATACACCAGAAGAAGCGCCTTTTCGCGGCGAATCGAATGGCACCGCGCCAGTCCTCCTAGCACCAACCATTCCGGAGATATGAGCGTTTAAAGTTTTGAAAATTTTTTTAACGCTAGAGCGTTCTGGCATAGCCTATCCGACGCGTTTTCGCACGGGGAATCGAATGACGTCAACCTTTTGCCGATATCTCTAACCGTTCCCGAGATATTCGGGCTTAAAGTTTTGAAAAATTAATTTTGCGCTAGAGCGCTGCCATATAGCCTATCAGAAGCGTCTTCCCACGAGGAGTCCAAATCTGTCGAGTTTTCGTCTCTATCTCTTACCGTTTCCGAGATATGAGCGTTTAAAGTTTTGAAAAAATTTTTTAACGCTAGAGCGTTCTGGCATAGCCTATCCGACGCGTTTTCGCACTGGGAATCGAATGGCGTCAAGCTTTTGCCGATATCTCTAACCGTTTCCGAGATATTCGCAAAAATGTGCCGAAATTCGTTAAAAATCGCTATTTTTTACCCAAAATCGCTTATTTTTCCTTATTTTTTCTCTATCTACGATCGCTACCCCGATGTATCATACACCGTCGGACGTACTTTTCGACGGCGATTCCGAATCTGAAGTCGGCGTTCGGCTATCGGTTACGGTTCGGAAGATATCGTCGAATATCCTTAAATTTCGTCGAAAATTTTGGGAAAATTAAAAAAAAAATTTTAACGCTAGAGCGTTCTGGCATAGCCTATCCGACGCGTTTTCGCACGGGGAATCGAATGGCGTCAAGCTTTTGCCGATATCTCTAACCGTTTCCGAGATATTCGCAAAAATGTGCCGAAATTCGTTAAAAATCGCTATTTTTTACCCAAAATCGCTTATTTTTCCTTATTTTTTTCTCTATCTACGATCGCTACCCCGATGTATCATACACCGTCGGACGTACTTTTCGACGGCGATTCCGAATCTGAAGTCGGCGTTCGGCTATCGGTTACGGTTCGGAAGATATCGTCGAATTTCCTTAAATTTCGTCGAAAATTTTGGGAAAATTCAAAACAAATCGTCTCAAAATTGAAATAACCCCGACGTATTATACACCAGAAGAAGCGCCTTTTCGCGGCGAATCGAATGGCACCGCGCCAGTCCTCCTAGCACCAACCATTCCGGAGATATGAGCGTTTAAAGTTTTGAAAAATTTTTTAACGCTAGAGCGTTCTGGCATAGCCTATCCGACGCGTTTTCGCACGGGGAATCGAATGACGTCAACCTTTTGCCGATATCTCTAACCGTTCCCGAGATATTCGGGCTTAAAGTTTTGAAAAATTAATTTTGCGCTAGAGCGCTGCCATATAGCCTATCAGAAGCGTCTTCCCACGAGGAGTCCAAATCTGTCGAGTTTTCGTCTCTATCTCTTACCGTTTCCGAGATATGAGCGTTTAAAGTTTTGAAAAAATTTTTTAACGCTAGAGCGTTCTGGCATAGCCTATCCGACGCGTTTTCGCACGGGGAATCGAATGGCGTCAAGCTTTTGCCGATATCTCTAACCGTTTCCGAGATATTCGCAAAAATGTGCCGAAATTCGTTAAAAATCGCTATTTTTTACCCAAAATCGCTTATTTTTCCTTATTTTTTCTCTATCTACGATCGCTACCCCGATGTATCATACACCGTCGGACGTACTTTTCGACGGCGATTCCGAATCTGAAGTCGGCGTTCGGCTATCGGTTACGGTTCGGAAGATATCGTCGAATATCCTTAAATTTCGTCGAAAATTTTGGGAAAATTAAAAAAAAAATTTTTAACGCTAGAGCGTTCTGGCATAGCCTATCCGACGCGTTTTCGCACGGGGAATCGAATGGCGTCAAGCTTTTGCCGATATCTCTAACCGTTTCCGAGATATTCGCAAAAATGTGCCGAAATTCGTTAAAAATCGCTATTTTTTACCCAAAATCGCTTATTTTTCCTTATTTTTTTCTCTATCTACGATCGCTACCCCGATGTATCATACACCGTCGGACGTACTTTTCGACGGCGATTCCGAATCTGAAGTCGGCGTTCGGCTATCGGTTACGGTTCGGAAGATATCGTCGAATTTCCTTAAATTTCGTCGAAAATTTTGGGAAAATTCAAAACAAATCGTCTCAAAATTGAAATAACCCCGACGTATTATACACCAGAAGAAGCGCCTTTTCGCGGCGAATCGAATGGCACCGCGCCAGTCCTCCTAGCACCAACCATTCCGGAGATATGAGCGTTTAAAGTTTTGAAAAAATTTTTAACGCTAGAGCGTTCTGGCATAGCCTATCCGACGCGTTTTCGCACGGGGAATCGAATGACGTCAACCTTTTGCCGATATCTCTAACCGTTCCCGAGATATTCGGGCTTAAAGTTTTGAAAAATTAATTTTGCGCTAGAGCGCTGCCATATAGCCTATCAGAAGCGTCTTCCCACGAGGAGTCCAAATCTGTCGAGTTTTCGTCTCTATCTCTTACCGTTTCCGAGATATGAGCGTTTAAAGTTTTGAAAAAATTTTTTAACGCTAGAGCGTTCTGGCATAGCCTATCCGACGCGTTTTCGCACGGGGAATCGAATGGCGTCAAGCTTTTGCCGATATCTCTAACCGTTTCCGAGATATTCGCAAAAATGTGCCGAAATTCGTTAAAAATCGCTATTTTTTACCCAAAATCGCTTATTTTTCCTTATTTTTTCTCTATCTACGATCGCTACCCCGATGTATCATACACCGTCGGACGTACTTTTCGACGGCGATTCCGAATCTGAAGTCGGCGTTCGGCTATCGGTTACGGTTCGGAAGATATCGTCGAATATCCTTAAATTTCGTCGAAAATTTTGGGAAAAATAAAAAAAAAATTTTTAACGCTAGAGCGTTCTGGCATAGCCTATCCGACGCGTTTTCGCACGGGGAATCGAATGGCGTCAAGCTTTTGCCGATATCTCTAACCGTTTCCGAGATATTCGCAAAAATGTGCCGAAATTCGTTAAAAATCGCTATTTTTTACCCAAAATCGCTTATTTTTCCTTATTTTTTTCTCTATCTACGATCGCTACCCCGATGTATCATACACCGTCGGACGTACTTTTCGACGGCGATTCCGAATCTGAAGTCGGCGTTCGGCTATCGGTTACGGTTCGGAAGATATCGTCGAATTTCCTTAAATTTCGTCGAAAATTTTGGGAAAATTCAAAACAAATCGTCTCAAAATTGAAATAACCCCGACGTATTATACACCAGAAGAAGCGCCTTTTCGCGGCGAATCGAATGGCACCGCGCCAGTCCTCCTAGCACCAACCATTCCGGAGATATGAGCGTTTAAAGTTTTGAAAAATTTTTTAACGCTAGAGCGTTCTGGCATAGCCTATCCGACGCGTTTTCGCACGGGGAATCGAATGATGTCAACCTTTTGCCGATATCTCTAACCGTTCCCGAGATATTCGGGTTTAAAGTTTTGAAAAATTAATTTTGCGCTAGAGCGCTGCCATATAGCCTATCAGAAGCGTCTTCCCACGAGGAGTCCAAATCTGTCGAGTTTTCGTCTCTATCTCTTACCGTTTCCGAGATATGAGCGTTTAAAGTTTTGAAAAAATTTTTTAACGCTAGAGCGTTCTGGCATAGCCTATCCGACGCGTTTTCGCACGGGGAATCGAATGGCGTCAAGCTTTTGCCGATATCTCTAACCGTTTCCGAGATATTCGCAAAAATGTGCCGAAATTCGTTAAAAATCGCTATTTTTTACCCAAAATCGCTTATTTTTCCTTATTTTTTCTCTATCTACGATCGCTACCCCGATGTATCATACACCGTCGGACGTACTTTTCGACGGCGATTCCGAATCTGAAGTCGGCGTTCGGCTATCGGTTACGGTTCGGAAGATATCGTCGAATATCCTTAAATTTCGTCGAAAATTTTGGGAAAATTAAAAAAAAAATTTTTAACGCTAGAGCGTTCTGGCATAGCCTATCCGACGCGTTTTCGCACGGGGAATCGAATGGCGTCAAGCTTTTGCCGATATCTCTAACCGTTTCCGAGATATTCGCAAAAATGTGCCGAAATTCGTTAAAAATCGCTATTTTTTACCCAAAATCGCTTATTTTTCCTTATTTTTTTCTCTATCTACGATCGCTACCCCGATGTATCATACACCGTCGGACGTACTTTTCGACGGCGATTCCGAATCTGAAGTCGGCGTTCGGCTATCGGTTACGGTTCGGAAGATATCGTCGAATTTCCTTAAATTTCGTCGAAAATTTTGGGAAAATTCAAAACAAATCGTCTCAAAATTGAAATAACCCCGACGTATTATACACCAGAAGAAGCGCCTTTTCGCGGCGAATCGAATGGCACCGCGCCAGTCCTCCTAGCACCAACCATTCCGGAGATATGAGCGTTTAAAGTTTTGAAAAATTTTTTAACGCTAGAGCGTTCTGGCATAGCCTATCCGACGCGTTTTCGCACGGGGAATCGAATGACGTCAACCTTTTGCCGATATCTCTAACCGTTCCCGAGATATTCGGGTTTAAAGTTTTGAAAAATTAATTTTGCGCTAGAGCGCTGCCATATAGCCTATCAGAAGCGTCTTCCCACGAGGAGTCCAAATCTGTCGAGTTTTCGTCTCTATCTCTTACCGTTTCCGAGATATGAGCGTTTAAAGTTTTGAAAAAATTTTTTAACGCTAGAGCGTTCTGGCATAGCCTATCCGACGCGTTTTCGCACGGGGAATCGAATGGCGTCAAGCTTTTGCCGATATCTCTAACCGTTTCCGAGATATTCGCAAAAATGTGCCGAAATTCGTTAAAAATCGCTATTTTTTACCCAAAATCGCTTATTTTTCCTTATTTTTTCTCTATCTACGATCGCTACCCCGATGTATCATACACCGTCGGACGTACTTTTCGACGGCGATTCCGAATCTGAAGTCGGCGTTCGGCTATCGGTTACGGTTCGGAAGATATCGTCGAATATCCTTAAATTTCGTCGAAAATTTTGGGAAAATTAAAAAAAAAATTTTTAACGCTAGAGCGTTCTGGCATAGCCTATCCGACGCGTTTTCGCACGGGGAATCGAATGGCGTCAAGCTTTTGCCGATATCTCTAACCGTTTCCGAGATATTCGCAAAAATGTGCCGAAATTCGTTAAAAATCGCTATTTTTTACCCAAAATCGCTTATTTTTCCTTATTTTTTTCTCTATCTACGATCGCTACCCCGATGTATCATACACCGTCGGACGTACTTTTCGACGGCGATTCCGAATCTGAAGTCGGCGTTCGGCTATCGGTTACGGTTCGGAAGATATCGTCGAATTTCCTTAAATTTCGTCGAAAATTTTGGGAAAATTCAAAACAAATCGTCTCAAAATTGAAATAACCCCGACGTATTATACACCAGAAGAAGCGCCTTTTCGCGGCGAATCGAATGGCACCGCGCCAGTCCTCCTAGCACCAACCATTCCGGAGATATGAGCGTTTAAAGTTTTGAAAAATTGTTTAACGCTAGAGCGTTCTGGCATAGCCTATCCGACGCGTTTTCGCACGGGGAATCGAATGGCGTCAAGCTTTTGCCGATATCTCTAACCGTTTCCGAGATATTCGCAAAAATGTGCCGAAATTCGTTAAAAATCGCTATTTTTTACCCAAAATCGCTTATTTTTCCTTATTTTTTCTCTATCTACGATCGCTACCCCGATGTATCATACACCGTCGGACGTACTTTTCGACGGCGATTCCGAATCTGAAGTCGGCGTTCGGCTATCGGTTACGGTTCGGAAGATATCGTCGAATATCCTTAAATTTCGTCGAAAATTTTGGGAAAATTAAAAAAAAAAATTTTAACGCTAGAGCGTTCTGGCATAGCCTATCCGACGCGTTTTCGCACGGGGAATCGAATGGCGTCAAGCTTTTGCCGATATCTCTAACCGTTTCCGAGATATTCGCAAAAATGTGCCGAAATTCGTTAAAAATCGCTATTTTTTACCCAAAATCGCTTATTTTTCCTTATTTTTTTTTCTATCTACGATCGCTACCCCGATGTATCATACACCGTCGGACGTACTTTTCGACGGCGATTCCGAATCTGAAGTCGGCGTTCGGCTATCGGTTACGGTTCGGAAGATATCGTCGAATTTCCTTAAATTTCGTCGAAAATTTTGGGAAAATTCAAAACAAATCGTCTCAAAATTGAAATAACCCCGACGTATTATACACCAGAAGAAGCGCCTTTTCGCGGCGAATCGAATGGCACCGCGCCAGTCCTCCTAGCACCAACCATTCCGGAGATATGAGCGTTTAAAGTTTTGAAAAATTTTTTAACGCTAGAGCGTTCTGGCATAGCCTATCCGACGCGTTTTCGCACGGGGAATCGAATGACGTCAACCTTTTGCCGATATCTCTAACCGTTCCCGAGATATTCGGGTTTAAAGTTTTGAAAAATTAATTTTGCGCTAGAGCGCTGCCATATAGCCTATCAGAAGCGTCTTCCCACGAGGAGTCCAAATCTGTCGAGTTTTCGTCTCTATCTCTTACCGTTTCCGAGATATGAGCGTTTAAAGTTTTGAAAAAATTTTTTAACGCTAGAGCGTTCTGGCATAGCCTATCCGACGCGTTTTCGCACGGGGAATCGAATGGCGTCAAGCTTTTGCCGATATCTCTAACCGTTTCCGAGATATTCGCAAAAATGTGCCGAAATTCGTTAAAAATCGCTATTTTTTACCCAAAATCGCTTATTTTTCCTTATTTTTTCTCTATCTACGATCGCTACCCCGATGTATCATACACCGTCGGACGTACTTTTCGACGGCGATTCCGAATCTGAAGTCGGCGTTCGGCTATCGGTTACGGTTCGGAAGATATCGTCGAATATCCTTAAATTTCGTCGAAAATTTTGGGAAAATTAAAAAAAAAATTTTTAACGCTAGAGCGTTCTGGCATAGCCTATCCGACGCGTTTTCGCACGGGGAATCGAATGGCGTCAAGCTTTTGCCGATATCTCTAACCGTTTCCGAGATATTCGCAAAAATGTGCCGAAATTCGTTAAAAATCGCTATTTTTTACCCAAAATCGCTTATTTTTCCTTATTTTTTTCTCTATCTACGATCGCTACCCCGATGTATCATACACCGTCGGACGTACTTTTCGACGGCGATTCCGAATCTGAAGTCGGCGTTCGGCTATCGGTTACGGTTCGGAAGATATCGTCGAATTTCCTTAAATTTCGTCGAAAATTTTGGGAAAATTCAAAACAAATCGTCTCAAAATTGAAATAACCCCGACGTATTATACACCAGAAGAAGCGCCTTTTCGCGGCGAATCGAATGGCACCGCGCCAGTCCTCCTAGCACCAACCATTCCGGAGATATGAGCGTTTAAAGTTTTGAAAATTTTTTTAACGCTAGAGCGTTCTGGCATAGCCTATCCGACGCGTTTTCGCACGGGGAATCGAATGACGTCAACCTTTTGCCGATATCTCTAACCGTTCCCGAGATATTCGGGTTTAAAGTTTTGAAAAATTAATTTTGCGCTAGAGCGCTGCCATATAGCCTATCAGAAGCGTCTTCCCACGAGGAGTCCAAATCTGTCGAGTTTTCGTCTCTATCTCTTACCGTTTCCGAGATATGAGCGTTTAAAGTTTTGAAAAAATTTTTAACGCTAGAGCGTTCTGGCATAGCCTATCCGACGCGTTTTCGCACGGGGAATCGAATGACGTCAACCTTTTGCCGATACCTCTAACCGTTCCCGAGATATTCGGGTTTAAAGTTTTGAAAAATTAATTTTGCGCTAGGGCGCTGCCATATAGCCTATCAGAAGCGTCTTCCCACGAGGAGTCCAAATCTGTCGAGTTTTCGTCTCTATCTCTTACCGTTTCCGAGATATGAGCGTTTAAAGTTTTGAAAAATTTTTTTAACGCTAGAGCGTTCTGGCATAGCCTATCCGACGCGTTTTCGCACGGGGAATCGAATGGCGTCAAGCTTTTGCCGATATCTCTAACCGTTTCCGAGATATTCGCAAAAATGTGCCGAAATTCGTTAAAAATCGCTATTTTTTACCCAAAATCGCTTATTTTTCCTTATTTTTTCTCTATCTACGATCGCTACCCCGATGTATCATACACCGTCGGACGTACTTTTCGACGGCGATTCCGAATCTGAAGTCGGCGTTCGGCTATCGGTTACGGTTCGGAAGATATCGTCGAATATCCTTAAATTTCGTCGAAAATTTTGGGAAAATTAAAAAAAAAAATTTTAACGCTAGAGCGTTCTGGCATAGCCTATCCGACGCGTTTTCGCACGGGGAATCGAATGGCGTCAAGCTTTTGCCGATATCTCTAACCGTTTCCGAGATATTCGCAAAAATGTGCCGAAATTCGTTAAAAATCGCTATTTTTTACCTAAAATCGCTTATTTTTCCTTATTTTTTTCTCTATCTACGATCGCTACCCCGATGTATCATACACCGTCGGACGTACTTTTCGACGGCGATTCCGAATCTGAAGTCGGCGTTCGGCTATCGGTTACGGTTCGGAAGATATCGTCGAATTTCCTTAAATTTCGTCGAAAATTTTGGGAAAATTCAAAACAAATCGTCTCAAAATTGAAATAACCCCGACGTATTATACACCAGAAGAAGCGCCTTTTCGCGGCGAATCGAATGGCACCGCGCCAGTCCTCCTAGCACCAACCATTCCGGAGATATGAGCGTTTAAAGTTTTGAAAAAATTTTTAACGCTAGAGCGTTCTGGCATAGCCTATCCGACGCGTTTTCGCACGGGGAATCGAATGACGTCAACCTTTTGCCGATATCTCTAACCGTTCCCGAGATATTCGGGTTTAAAGTTTTGAAAAATTAATTTTGCGCTAGGGCGCTGCCATATAGCCTATCAGAAGCGTCTTCCCACGAGGAGTCCAAATCTGTCGAGTTTTCGTCTCTATCTCTTACCGTTTCCGAGATATGAGCGTTTAAAGTTTTGAAAAATTTTTTTAACGCTAGAGCGTTCTGGCATAGCCTATCCGACGCGTTTTCGCACGGGGAATCGAATGGCGTCAAGCTTTTGCCGATATCTCTAACCGTTTCCGAGATATTCGCAAAAATGTGCCGAAATTCGTTAAAAATCGCTATTTTTTACCCAAAATCGCTTATTTTTCCTTATTTTTTCTCTATCTACGATCGCTACCCCGATGTATCATACACCGTCGGACGTACTTTTCGACGGCGATTCCGAATCTGAAGTCGGCGTTCGGCTATCGGTTACGGTTCGGAAGATATCGTCGAATATCCTTAAATTTCGTCGAAAATTTTGGGAAAATTAAAAAAAAAATTTTAACGCTAGAGCGTTCTGGCATAGCCTATCCGACGCGTTTTCGCACGGGGAATCGAATGGCGTCAAGCTTTTGCCGATATCTCTAACCGTTTCCGAGATATTCGCAAAAATGTGCCGAAATTCGTTAAAAATCGCTATTTTTTACCCAAAATCGCTTATTTTTCCTTATTTTTTTCTCTATCTACGATCGCTACCCCGATGTATCATACACCGTCGGACGTACTTTTCGACGGCGATTCCGAATCTGAAGTCGGCGTTCGGCTATCGGTTACGGTTCGGAAGATATCGTCGAATTTCCTTAAATTTCGTCGAAAATTTTGGGAAAATTCAAAACAAATCGTCTCAAAATTGAAATAACCCCGACGTATTATACACCAGAAGAAGCGCCTTTTCGCGGCGAATCGAATGGCACCGCGCCAGTCCTCCTAGCACCAACCATTCCGGAGATATGAGCGTTTAAAGTTTTGAAAAATTTTTTAACGCTAGAGCGTTCTGGCATAGCCTATCCGACGCGTTTTCGCACGGGGAATCGAATGACGTCAACCTTTTGCCGATATCTCTAACCGTTCCCGAGATATTCGGGTTTAAAGTTTTGAAAAATTAATTTTGCGCTAGAGCGCTGCCATATAGCCTATCAGAAGCGTCTTCCCACGAGGAGTCCAAATCTGTCGAGTTTTCGTCTCTATCTCTTACCGTTTCCGAGATATGAGCGTTTAAAGTTTTGAAAAAATTTTTTAACGCTAGAGCGTTCTGGCATAGCCTATCCGACGCGTTTTCGCACGGGGAATCGAATGGCGTCAAGCTTTTGCCGATATCTCTAACCGTTTCCGAGATATTCGCAAAAATGTGCCGAAATTCGTTAAAAATCGCTATTTTTTACCCAAAATCGCTTATTTTTCCTTATTTTTTCTCTATCTACGATCGCTACCCCGATGTATCATACACCGTCGGACGTACTTTTCGACGGCGATTCCGAATCTGAAGTCGGCGTTCGGCTATCGGTTACGGTTCGGAAGATATCGTCGAATATCCTTAAATTTCGTCGAAAATTTTGGGAAAATTAAAAAAAAAATTTTTAACGCTAGAGCGTTCTGGCATAGCCTATCCGACGCGTTTTCGCACGGGGAATCGAATGGCGTCAAGCTTTTGCCGATATCTCTAACCGTTTCCGAGATATTCGCAAAAATGTGCCGAAATTCGTTAAAAATCGCTATTTTTTACCCAAAATCGCTTATTTTTCCTTATTTTTTTCTCTATCTACGATCGCTACCCCGATGTATCATACACCGTCGGACGTACTTTTCGACGGCGATTCCGAATCTGAAGTCGGCGTTCGGCTATCGGTTACGGTTCGGAAGATATCGTCGAATATCCTTAAATTTCGTCGAAAATTTTGGGAAAATTCAAAACAAATCGTCTCAAAATTGAAATAACCCCGACGTATTATACACCAGAAGAAGCGCCTTTTCGCGGCGAATCGAATGGCACCGCGCCAGTCCTCCTAGCACCAACCATTCCGGAGATATGAGCGTTTAAAGTTTTGAAAAATTTTTTAACGCTAGAGCGTTCTGGCATAGCCTATCCGACGCGTTTTCGCACGGGGAATCGAATGACGTCAACCTTTTGCCGATATCTCTAACCGTTCCCGAGATATTCGGGTTTAAAGTTTTGAAAAATTAATTTTGCGCTAGAGCGCTGCCATATAGCCTATCAGAAGCGTCTTCCCACGAGGAGTCCAAATCTGTCGAGTTTTCGTCTCTATCTCTTACCGTTTCCGAGATATGAGCGTTTAAAGTTTTGAAAAAAAATTTTAACGCTAGAGCGTTCTGGCATAGCCTATCCGACGCGTTTTCGCACGGGGAATCGAATGGCGTCAAGCTTTTGCCGATATCTCTAACCGTTTCCGAGATATTCGCAAAAATGTGCCGAAATTCGTTAAAAATCGCTATTTTTTACCCAAAATCGCTTATTTTTCCTTATTTTTTCTCTATCTACGATCGCTACCCCGATGTATCATACACCGTCGGACGTACTTTTCGACGGCGATTCCGAATCTGAAGTCGGCGTTCGGCTATCGGTTACGGTTCGGAAGATATCGTCAAATATCCTTAAATTTCGTCGAAAATTTTGGGAAAATTAAAAAAAAATTTTTAACGCTAGAGCGTTCTGGCATAGCCTATCCGACGCGTTTTCGCACGGGGAATCGAATGGCGTCAAGCTTTTGCCGATATCTCTAACCGTTTCCGAGATATTCGCAAAAATGTGCCGAAATTCGTTAAAAATCGCTATTTTTTACCCAAAATCGCTTATTTTTCCTTATTTTTTTCTCTATCTACGATCGCTACCCCGATGTATCATACACCGTCGGACGTACTTTTCGACGGCGATTCCGAATCTGAAGTCGGCGTTCGGCTATCGGTTACGGTTCGGAAGATATCGTCGAATTTCCTTAAATTTCGTCGAAAATTTTGGGAAAATTCAAAACAAATCGTCTCAAAATTGAAATAACCCCGACGTATTATACACCAGAAGAAGCGCCTTTTCGCGGCGAATCGAATGGCACCGCGCCAGTCCTCCTAGCACCAACCATTCCGGAGATATGAGCGTTTAAAGTTTTGAAAAATTTTTTAACGCTAGAGCGTTCTGGCATAGCCTATCCGACGCGTTTTCGCACGGGGAATCGAATGACGTCAACCTTTTGCCGATATCTCTAACCGTTCCCGAGATATTCGGGTTTAAAGTTTTGAAAAATTAATTTTGCGCTAGAGCGCTGCCATATAGCCTATCAGAAGCGTCTTCCCACGAGGAGTCCAAATCTGTCGAGTTTTCGTCTCTATCTCTTACCGTTTCCGAGATATGAGCGTTTAAAGTTTTGAAAAAAATTTTTAACGCTAGAGCGTTCTGGCATAGCCTATCCGACGCGTTTTCGCACGGGGAATCGAATGGCGTCAAGCTTTTGCCGATATCTCTAACCGTTTCCGAGATATTCGCAAAAATGTGCCGAAATTCGTTAAAAATCGCTATTTTTTACCCAAAATCGCTTATTTTTCCTTATTTTTTCTCTATCTACGATCGCTACCCCGATGTATCATACACCGTCGGACGTACTTTTCGACGGCGATTCCGAATCTGAAGTCGGCGTTCGGCTATCGGTTACGGTTCGGAAGATATCGTCGAATATCCTTAAATTTCGTCGAAAATTTTGGGAAAATTAAAAAAAAAATTTTTAACGCTAGAGCGTTCTGGCATAGCCTATCCGACGCGTTTTCGCACGGGGAATCGAATGGCGTCAAGCTTTTGCCGATATCTCTAACCGTTTCCGAGATATTCGCAAAAATGTGCCGAAATTCGTTAAAAATCGCTATTTTTTACCCAAAATCGCTTATTTTTCCTTATTTTTTTCTCTATCTACGATCGCTACCCCGATGTATCATACACCGTCGGACGTACTTTTCGACGGCGATTCCGAATCTGAAGTCGGCGTTCGGCTATCGGTTACGGTTCGGAAGATATCGTCGAATTTCCTTAAATTTCGTCGAAAATTTTGGGAAAATTCAAAACAAATCGTCTCAAAATTGAAATAACCCCGACGTATTATACACCAGAAGAAGCGCCTTTTCGCGGCGAATCGAATGGCACCGCGCCAGTCCTCCTAGCACCAACCATTCCGGAGATATGAGCGTTTAAAGTTTTGAAAAATTTTTTAACGCTAGAGCGTTCTGGCATAGCCTATCCGACGCGTTTTCGCACGGGGAATCGAATGACGTCAACCTTTTGCCGATATCTCTAACCGTTCCCGAGATATTCGGGTTTAAAGTTTTGAAAAATTAATTTTGCGCTAGAGCGCTGCCATATAGCCTATCAGAAGCGTCTTCCCACGAGGAGTCCAAATCTGTCGAGTTTTCGTCTCTATCTCTTACCGTTTCCGAGATATGAGCGTTTAAAGTTTTGAAAAAATTTTTTAACGCTAGAGCGTTCTGGCATAGCCTATCCGACGCGTTTTCGCACGGGGAATCGAATGGCGTCAAGCTTTTGCCGATATCTCTAACCGTTTCCGAGATATTCGCAAAAATGTGCCGAAATTCGTTAAAAATCGCTATTTTTTTACCCAAAATCGCTTATTTTTCCTTATTTTTTCTCTATCTACGATCGCTACCCCGATGTATCATACACCGTCGGACGTACTTTTCGACGGCGATTCCGAATCTGAAGTCGGCGTTCGGCTATCGGTTACGGTTCGGAAGATATCGTCGAATATCCTTAAATTTCGTCGAAAATTTTGGGAAAATTAAAAAAAAAATTTTTAACGCTAGAGCGTTCTGGCATAGCCTATCCGACGCGTTTTCGCACGGGGAATCGAATGGCGTCAAGCTTTTGCCGATATCTCTAACCGTTTCCGAGATATTCGCAAAAATGTGCCGAAATTCGTTAAAAATCGCTATTTTTTACCCAAAATCGCTTATTTTTCCTTATTTTTTCTCTATCTACGATCGCTACCCCGATGTATCATACACCGTCGGACGTACTTTTCGACGGCGATTCCGAATCTGAAGTCGTCGTTCGGCTATCGGTTACGGTTCGGAAGATATCGTCGAATATCCTTAAATTTCGTCGAAAATTTTGGGAAAATTAAAAAAAAAATTTTTAACGCTAGAGCGTTCTGGCATAGCCTATCCGACGCGTTTTCGCACGGGGAATCGAATGGCGTCAAGCTTTTGCCGATATCTCTAACCGTTTCCGAGATATTCGCAAAAATGTGCCGAAATTCGTTAAAAATCGCTATTTTTTACCCAAAATCGCTTATTTTTCCTTATTTTTTTCTCTATCTACGATCGCTACCCCGATGTATCATACACCGTCGGACGTACTTTTCGACGGCGATTCCGAATCTGAAGTCGGCGTTCGGCTATCGGTTACGGTTCGGAAGATATCGTCGAATTTCCTTAAATTTCGTCGAAAATTTTGGGAAAATTCAAAACAAATCGTCTCAAAATTGAAATAACCCCGACGTATTATACACCAGAAGAAGCGCCTTTTCGCGGCGAATCGAATGGCACCGCGCCAGTCCTCCTAGCACCAACCATTCCGGAGATATGAGCGTTTAAAGTTTTGAAAAAATTTTTAACGCTAGAGCGTTCTGGCATAGCCTATCCGACGCGTTTTCGCACGGGGAATCGAATGGCGTCAAGCTTTTGCCGATATCTCTAACCGTTTCCGAGATATTCGCAAAAATGTGCCGAAATTCGTTAAAAATCGCTATTTTTTACCCAAAATCGCTTATTTTTCCTTATTTTTTCTCTATCTACGATCGCTACCCCGATGTATCATACACCGTCGGACGTACTTTTCGACGGCGATTCCGAATCTGAAGTCGGCGTTCGGCTATCGGTTACGGTTCGGAAGATATCGTCGAATATCCTTAAATTTCGTCGAAAATTTTGGGAAAATTAAAAAAAAAATTTTAACGCTAGAGCGTTCTGGCATAGCCTATCCGACGCGTTTTCGCACGGGGAATCGAATGGCGTCAAGCTTTTGCCGATATCTCTAACCGTTTCCGAGATATTCGCAAAAATGTGCCGAAATTCGTTAAAAATCGCTATTTTTTACCCAAAATCGCTTATTTTTCCTTATTTTTTTCTCTATCTACGATCGCTACCCCGATGTATCATACACCGTCGGACGTACTTTTCGACGGCGATTCCGAATCTGAAGTCGGCGTTCGGCTATCGGTTACGGTTCGGAAGATATCGTCGAATTTCCTTAAATTTCGTCGAAAATTTTGGAAAAATTTAAAACAAATCGTCTCAAAATTGAAATAACCCCGACGTATTATACACCAGAAGAAGCGCCTTTTCGCGGCGAATCGAATGGCACCGCGCCAGTCCTCCTAGCACCAACCATTCCGGAGATATGAGCGTTTAAAGTTTTGAAAAATTTTTTAACGCTAGAGCGTTCTGGCATAGCCTATCCGACGCGTTTTCGCACGGGGAATCGAATGACGTCAACCTTTTGCCGATATCTCTAACCGTTCCCGAGATATTCGGGTTTAAAGTTTTGAAAAATTAATTTTGCGCTAGAGCGCTGCCATATAGCCTATCAGAAGCGTCTTCCCACGAGGAGTCCAAATCTGTCGAGTTTTCGTCTCTATCTCTTACCGTTTCCGAGATGTGAGCGTTTAAAGTTTTGAAAAAATTTTTTAACGCTAGAGCGTTCTGGCATAGCCTATCCGACGCGTTTTCGCACGGGGAATCGAATGGCGTCAAGCTTTTGCCGATATCTCTAACCGTTTCCGAGATATTCGCAAAAATGTGCCGAAATTCGTTAAAAATCGCTATTTTTTACCCAAAATCGCTTATTTTTCCTTATTTTTTCTCTATCTACGATCGCTACCCCGATGTATCATACACCGTCGGACGTACTTTTCGACGGCGATTCCGAATCTGAAGTCGGCGTTCGGCTATCGGTTACGGTTCGGAAGATATCGTCGAATATCCTTAAATTTCGTCGAAAATTTTGGGAAAATTAAAAAAAAATTTTTTAACGCTAGAGCGTTCTGGCATAGCCTATCCGACGCGTTTTCGCACGGGGAATCGAATGGCGTCAAGCTTTTGCCGATATCTCTAACCGTTTCCGAGATATTCGCAAAAATGTGCCGAAATTCGTTAAAAATCGCTATTTTTTACCCAAAATCGCTTATTTTTCCTTATTTTTTTCTCTATCTACGATCGCTACCCCGATGTATCATACGCCGTCGGACGTACTTTTCGACGGCGATTCCGAATCTGAAGTCGGCGTTCGGCTATCGGTTACGGTTCGGAAGATATCGTCGAATTTCCTTAAATTTCGTCGAAAATTTTGGGAAAATTCAAAACAAATCGTCTCAAAATTGAAATAACCCCGACGTATTATACACCAGAAGAAGCGCCTTTTCGCGGCGAATCGAATGGCACCGCGCCAGTCCTCCTAGCACCAACCATTCCGGAGATATGAGCGTTTAAAGTTTTGAAAAATTTTTTAACGCTAGAGCGTTCTGGCATAGCCTATCCGACGCGTTTTCGCACGGGGAATCGAATGACGTCAACCTTTTGCCGATATCTCTAACCGTTCCCGAGATATTCGGGTTTAAAGTTTTGAAAAATTAATTTTGCGCTAGAGCGCTGCCATATAGCCTATCAGAAGCGTCTTCCCACGAGGAGTCCAAATCTGTCGAGTTTTCGTCTCTATCTCTTACCGTTTCCGAGATATGAGCGTTTAAAGTTTTGAAAATTTTTTTTAACGCTAGAGCGTTCTGGCATAGCCTATCCGACGCGTTTTCGCACGGGGAATCGAATGGCGTCAAGCTTTTGCCGATATCTCTAACCGTTTCCGAGATATTCGCAAAAATGTGCCGAAATTCGTTAAAAATCGCTATTTTTTACCCAAAATCGCTTATTTTTCCTTATTTTTTCTCTATCTACGATCGCTACCCCGATGTATCATACACCGTCGGACGTACTTTTCGACGGCGATTCCGAATCTGAAGTCGGCGTTCGGCTATCGGTTACGGTTCGGAAGATATCGTCGAATATCCTTAAATTTCGTCGAAAATTTTGGGAAAATTAAAAAAAAAATTTTTAACGCTAGAGCGTTCTGGCATAGCCTATCCGACGCGTTTTCGCACGGGGAATCGAATGGCGTCAAGCTTTTGCCGATATCTCTAACCGTTTCCGAGATATTCGCAAAAATGTGCCGAAATTCGTTAAAAATCGCTATTTTTTACCCAAAATCGCTTATTTTTCCTTATTTTTTTCTCTATCTACGATCGCTACCCCGATGTATCATACACCGTCGGACGTACTTTTCGACGGCGATTCCGAATCTGAAGTCGGCGTTCGGCTATCGGTTACGGTTCGGAAGATATCGTCGAATTTCCTTAAATTTCGTCGAAAATTTTGGGAAAATTCAAAACAAATCGTCTCAAAATTGAAATAACCCCGACGTATTATACACCAGAAGAAGCGCCTTTTCGCGGCGAATCGAATGGCACCGCGCCAGTCCTCCTAGCACCAACCATTCCGGAGATATGAGCGTTTAAAGTTTTGAAAAATTTTTTAACGCTAGAGCGTTCTGGCATAGCCTATCCGACGCGTTTTCGCACGGGGAATCGAATGACGTCAACCTTTTGCCGATATCTCTAACCGTTCCCGAGATATTCGGGTTTAAAGTTTTGAAAAATTATTTTTGCGCTAGAGCGCTGCCATATAGCCTATCAGAAGCGTCTTCCCACGAGGAGTCCAAATCTGTCGAGTTTTCGTCTCTATCTCTTACCGTTTCCGAGATATGAGCGTTTAAAGTTTTGAAAAAATTTTTTAACGCTAGAGCGTTCTGGCATAGCCTATCCGACGCGTTTTCGCACGGGGAATCGAATGGCGTCAAGCTTTTGCCGATATCTCTAACCGTTTCCGAGATATTCGCAAAAATGTGCCGAAATTCGTTAAAAATCGCTATTTTTTACCCAAAATCGCTTATTTTTCCTTATTTTTTCTCTATCTACGATCGCTACCCCGATGTATCATACACCGTCGGACGTACTTTTCGACGGCGATTCCGAATCTGAAGTCGGCGTTCGGCTATCGGTTACGGTTCGGAAGATATCGTCGAATATCCTTAAATTTCGTCGAAAATTTTGGGAAAATTAAAAAAAAAATTTTTAACGCTCGAGCGTTCTGGCATAGCCTATCCGACGCGTTTTCGCACGGGGAATCGAATGGCGTCAAGCTTTTGCCGATATCTCTAACCGTTTCCGAGATATTCGCAAAAATGTGCCGAAATTCGTTAAAAATCGCTATTTTTTACCCAAAATCGCTTATTTTTCCTTATTTTTTTCTCTATCTACGATCGCTACCCCGATGTATCATACGCCGTCGGACGTACTTTTCGACGGCGATTCCGAATCTGAAGTCGGCGTTCGGCTATCGGTTACGGTTCGGAAGATATCGTCGAATTTCCTTAAATTTCGTCGAAAATTTTGGGAAAATTCAAAACAAATCGTCTCAAAATTGAAATAACCCCGACGTATTATACACCAGAAGAAGCGCCTTTTCGCGGCGAATCGAATGGCACCGCGCCAGTCCTCCTAGCACCAACCATTCCGGAGATATGAGCGTTTAAAGTTTTGAAAAATTTTTTAACGCTAGAGCGTTCTGGCATAGCCTATCCGACGCGTTTTCGCACGGGGAATCGAATGACGTCAACCTTTTGCCGATATCTCTAACCGTTCCCGAGATATTCGGGTTTAAAGTTTTGAAAAATTAATTTTGCGCTAGAGCGCTGCCATATAGCCTATCAGAAGCGTCTTCCCACGAGGAGTCCAAATCTGTCGAGTTTTCGTCTCTATCTCTTACCGTTTCCGAGATATGAGCGTTTAAAGTTTTGAAAAAAATTTTTAACGCTAGAGCGTTCTGGCATAGCCTATCCGACGCGTTTTCGCACGGGGAATCGAATGGCGTCAAGCTTTTGCCGATATCTCTAACCGTTTCCGAGATATTCGCAAAAATGTGCCGAAATTCGTTAAAAATCGCTATTTTTTACCCAAAATCGCTTATTTTTCCTTATTTTTTTCTCTATCTACGATCGCTACCCCGATGTATCATACACCGTCGGACGTACTTTTCGACGGCGATTCCGAATCTGAAGTCGGCGTTCGGCTATCGGTTACGGTTCGGAAGATATCGTCGAATTTCCTTAAATTTCGTCGAAAATTTTGGGAAAATTCAAAACAAATCGTCTCAAAATTGAAATAACCCCGACGTATTATACACCAGAAGAAGCGCCTTTTCGCGGCGAATCGAATGGCACCGCGCCAGTCCTCCTAGCACCAACCATTCCGGAGATATGAGCGTTTAAAGTTTTGAAAAATTTTTTAACGCTAGAGCGTTCTGGCATAGCCTATCCGACGCGTTTTCGCACGGGGAATCGAATGACGTCAACCTTTTGCCGATATCTCTAACCGTTCCCGAGATATTCGGGTTTAAAGTTTTGAAAAATTAATTTTGCGCTAGAGCGCTGCCATATAGCCTATCAGAAGCGTCTTCCCACGAGGAGTCCAAATCTGTCGAGTTTTCGTCTCTATCTCTTACCGTTTCCGAGATATGAGCGTTTAAAGTTTTGAAAAATTTTTTTAACGCTAGAGCGTTCTGGCATAGCCTATCCGACGCGTTTTCGCACGGGGAATCGAATGGCGTCAAGCTTTTGCCGATATCTCTAACCGTTTCCGAGATATTCGCAAAAATGTGCCGAAATTCGTTAAAAATCGCTATTTTTTACCCAAAATCGCTTATTTTTCCTTATTTTTTCTCTATCTACGATCGCTACCCCGATGTATCATACACCGTCGGACGTACTTTTCGACGGCGATTCCGAATCTGAAGTCGGCGTTCGGCTATCGGTTACGGTTCGGAAGATATCGTCGAATATCCTTAAATTTCGTCGAAAATTTTGGGAAAATTAAAAAAAAAATTTTTAACGCTCGAGCGTTCTGGCATAGCCTATCCGACGCGTTTTCGCACGGGGAATCGAATGGCGTCAAGCTTTTGCCGATATCTCTAACCGTTTCCGAGATATTCGCAAAAATGTGCCGAAATTCGTTAAAAATCGCTATTTTTTACCCAAAATCGCTTATTTTTCCTTATTTTTTTTTCTATCTACGATCGCTACCCCGATGTATCATACGCCGTCGGACGTACTTTTCGACGGCGATTCCGAATCTGAAGTCGGCGTTCGGCTATCGGTTACGGTTCGGAAGATATCGTCGAATTTCCTTAAATTTCGTCGAAAATTTTGGGAAAATTCAAAACAAATCGTCTCAAAATTGAAATAACCCCGACGTATTATACACCAGAAGAAGCGCCTTTTCGCGGCGAATCGAATGGCACCGCGCCAGTCCTCCTAGCACCAACCATTCCGGAGATATGAGCGTTTAAAGTTTTGAAAAATTTTTTAACGCTAGAGCGTTCTGGCATAGCCTATCCGACGCGTTTTCGCACGGGGAATCGAATGACGTCAACCTTTTGCCGATATCTCTAACCGTTCCCGAGATATTCGGGTTTAAAGTTTTGAAAAATTAATTTTGCGCTAGAGCGCTGCCATATAGCCTATCAGAAGCGTCTTCCCACGAGGAGTCCAAATCTGTCGAGTTTTCGTCTCTATCTCTTACCGTTTCCGAGATATGAGCGTTTAAAGTTTTGAAAAAAATTTTTAACGCTAGAGCGTTCTGGCATAGCCTATCCGACGCGTTTTCGCACGGGGAATCGAATGGCGTCAAGCTTTTGCCGATATCTCTAACCGTTTCCGAGATATTCGCAAAAATGTGCCGAAATTCGTTAAAAATCGCTATTTTTTACCCAAAATCGCTTATTTTTCCTTATTTTTTCTCTATCTACGATCGCTACCCCGATGTATCATACACCGTCGGACGTACTTTTCGACGGCGATTCCGAATCTGAAGTCGGCGTTCGGCTATCGGTTACGGTTCGGAAGATATCGTCGAATATCCTTAAATTTCGTCGAAAATTTTGGGAAAATTAAAAAAAAAATTTTTAACGCTAGAGCGTTCTGGCATAGCCTATCCGACGCGTTTTCGCACGGGGAATCGAATGGCGTCAAGCTTTTGCCGATATCTCTAACCGTTTCCGAGATATTCGCAAAAATGTGCCGAAATTCGTTAAAAATCGCTATTTTTTACCCAAAATCGCTTATTTTTCCTTATTTTTTTCTCTATCTACGATCGCTACCCCGATGTATCATACACCGTCGGACGTACTTTTCGACGGCGATTCCGAATCTGAAGTCGGCGTTCGGCTATCGGTTACGGTTCGGAAGATATCGTCGAATTTCCTTAAATTTCGTCGAAAATTTTGGGAAAATTCAAAACAAATCGTCTCAAAATTGAAATAACCCCGACGTATTATACACCAGAAGAAGCGCCTTTTCGCGGCGAATCGAATGGCACCGCGCCAGTCCTCCTAGCACCAACCATTCCGGAGATATGAGCGTTTAAAGTTTTGAAAAAATTTTTAACGCTAGAGCGTTCTGGCATAGCCTATCCGACGCGTTTTCGCACGGGGAATCGAATGACTTCAACCTTTTGCCGATATCTCTAACCGTTCCCGAGATATTCGGGTTTAAAGTTTTGAAAAATTAATTTTGCGCTAGAGCGCTGCCATATAGCCTATCAGAAGCGTCTTCCCACGAGGAGTCCAAATCTGTCGAGTTTTCGTCTCTATCTCTTACCGTTTCCGAGATATGAGCGTTTAAAGTTTTGAAAAAATTTTTTAACGCTAGAGCGTTCTGGCATAGCCTATCCGACGCGTTTTCGCACGGGGAATCGAATGGCGTCAAGCTTTTGCCGATATCTCTAACCGTTTCCGAGATATTCGCAAAAATGTGCCGAAATTCGTTAAAAATCGCTATTTTTTACCCAAAATCGCTTATTTTTCCTTATTTTTTCTCTATCTACGATCGCTACCCCGATGTATCATACACCGTCGGACGTACTTTTCGACGGCGATTCCGAATCTGAAGTCGGCGTTCGGCTATCGGTTACGGTTCGGAAGATATCGTCGAATATCCTTAAATTTCGTCGAAAATTTTGGGAAAATTAAAAAAAAAATTTTTAACGCTAGAGCGTTCTGGCATAGCCTATCCGACGCGTTTTCGCACGGGGAATCGAATGGCGTCAAGCTTTTGCCGATATCTCTAACCGTTTCCGAGATATTCGCAAAAATGTGCCGAAATTCGTTAAAAATCGCTATTTTTTACCCAAAATCGCTTATTTTTCCTTATTTTTTTCTCTATCTACGATCGCTACCCCGATGTATCATACACCGTCGGACGTACTTTTCGACGGCGATTCCGAATCTGAAGTCGGCGTTCGGCTATCGGTTACGGTTCGGAAGATATCGTCGAATTTCCTTAAATTTCGTCGAAAATTTTGGGAAAATTCAAAACAAATCGTCTCAAAATTGAAATAACCCCGACGTATTATACACCAGAAGAAGCGCCTTTTCGCGGCGAATCGAATGGCACCGCGCCAGTCCTCCTAGCACCAACCATTCCGGAGATATGAGCGTTTAAAGTTTTGAAAAATTTTTTAACGCTAGAGCGTTCTGGCATAGCCTATCCGACGCGTTTTCGCACGGGGAATCGAATGACGTCAACCTTTTGCCGATATCTCTAACCGTTCCCGAGATATTCGGGTTTAAAGTTTTGAAAAATTAATTTTGCGCTAGAGCGCTGCCATATAGCCTATCAGAAGCGTCTTCCCACGAGGAGTCCAAATCTGTCGAGTTTTCGTCTCTATCTCTTACCGTTTCCGAGATATGAGCGTTTAAAGTTTTGAAAAAATTTTTTAACGCTAGAGCGTTCTGGCATAGCCTATCCGACGCGTTTTCGCACGGGGAATCGAATGGCGTCAAGCTTTTGCCGATATCTCTAACCGTTTCCGAGATATTCGCAAAAATGTGCCGAAATTCGTTAAAAATCGCTATTTTTTACCCAAAATCGCTTATTTTTCCTTATTTTTTCTCTATCTACGATCGCTACCCCGATGTATCATACACCGTCGGACGTACTTTTCGACGGCGATTCCGAATCTGAAGTCGGCGTTCGGCTATCGGTTACGGTTCGGAAGATATCGTCGAATATCCTTAAATTTCGTCGAAAATTTTGGGAAAATTAAAAAAAAAATTTTTAACGCTAGAGCGTTCTGGCATAGCCTATCCGACGCGTTTTCGCACGGGGAATCGAATGGCGTCAAGCTTTTGCCGATATCTCTAACCGTTTCCGAGATATTCGCAAAAATGTGCCGAAATTCGTTAAAAATCGCTATTTTTTACCCAAAATCGCTTATTTTTCCTTATTTTTTTCTCTATCTACGATCGCTACCCCGATGTATCATACACCGTCGGACGTACTTTTCGACGGCGATTCCGAATCTGAAGTCGGCGTTCGGCTATCGGTTACGGTTCGGAAGATATCGTCGAATTTCCTTAAATTTCGTCGAAAATTTTGGGAAAATTCAAAACAAATCGTCTCAAAATTGAAATAACCCCGACGTATTATACACCAGAAGAAGCGCCTTTTCGCGGCGAATCGAATGGCACCGCGCCAGTCCTCCTAGCACCAACCATTCCGGAGATATGAGCGTTTAAAGTTTTGAAAAAATTTTTAACGCTAGAGCGTTCTGGCATAGCCTATCCGACGCGTTTTCGCACGGGGAATCGAATGACTTCAACCTTTTGCCGATATCTCTAACCGTTCCCGAGATATTCGGGTTTAAAGTTTTGAAAAATTAATTTTGCGCTAGAGCGCTGCCATATAGCCTATCAGAAGCGTCTTCCCACGAGGAGTCCAAATCTGTCGAGTTTTCGTCTCTATCTCTTACCGTTTCCGAGATATGAGCGTTTAAAGTTTTGAAAAAATTTTTTAACGCTAGAGCGTTCTGGCATAGCCTATCCGACGCGTTTTCGCACGGGGAATCGAATGGCGTCAAGCTTTTGCCGATATCTCTAACCGTTTCCGAGATATTCGCAAAAATGTGCCGAAATTCGTTAAAAATCGCTATTTTTTACCCAAAATCGCTTATTTTTCCTTATTTTTTCTCTATCTACGATCGCTACCCCGATGTATCATACACCGTCGGACGTACTTTTCGACGGCGATTCCGAATCTGAAGTCGGCGTTCGGCTATCGGTTACGGTTCGGAAGATATCGTCGAATATCCTTAAATTTCGTCGAAAATTTTGGGAAAATTAAAAAAAAAATTTTTAACGCTAGAGCGTTCTGGCATAGCCTATCCGACGCGTTTTCGCACGGGGAATCGAATGGCGTCAAGCTTTTGCCGATATCTCTAACCGTTTCCGAGATATTCGCAAAAATGTGCCGAAATTCGTTAAAAATCGCTATTTTTTACCCAAAATCGCTTATTTTTCCTTATTTTTTTCTCTATCTACGATCGCTACCCCGATGTATCATACACCGTCGGACGTACTTTTCGACGGCGATTCCGAATCTGAAGTCGGCGTTCGGCTATCGGTTACGGTTCGGAAGATATCGTCGAATTTCCTTAAATTTCGTCGAAAATTTTGGGAAAATTCAAAACAAATCGTCTCAAAATTGAAATAACCCCGACGTATTATACACCAGAAGAAGCGCCTTTTCGCGGCGAATCGAATGGCACCGCGCCAGTCCTCCTAGCACCAACCATTCCGGAGATATGAGCGTTTAAAGTTTTGAAAAATTTTTTAACGCTAGAGCGTTCTGGCATAGCCTATCCGACGCGTTTTCGCACGGGGAATCGAATGACGTCAACCTTTTGCCGATATCTCTAACCGTTCCCGAGATATTCGGGTTTAAAGTTTTGAAAAATTAATTTTGCGCTAGAGCGCTGCCATATAGCCTATCAGAAGCGTCTTCCCACGAGGAGTCCAAATCTGTCGAGTTTTCGTCTCTATCTCTTACCGTTTCCGAGATATGAGCGTTTAAAGTTTTGAAAAAATTTTTTTAGCGTTCTGGCATAGCCTATCCGACGCGTTTTCGCACGGGGAATCGAATGGCGTCAAGCTTTTGCCGATATCTCTAACCGTTTCCGAGATATTCGCAAAAATGTGCCGAAATTCGTTAAAAATCGCTATTTTTTACCCAAAATCGCTTATTTTTCCTTATTTTTTCTCTATCTACGATCGCTACCCCGATGTATCATACACCGTCGGACGTACTTTTCGACGGCGATTCCGAATCTGAAGTCGGCGTTCGGCTATCGGTTACGGTTCGGAAGATATCGTCGAATATCCTTAAATTTCGTCGAAAATTTTGGGAAAATTAAAAAAAAAATTTTTAACGCTAGAGCGTTCTGGCATAGCCTATCCGACGCGTTTTCGCACGGGGAATCGAATGGCGTCAAGCTTTTGCCGATATCTCTAACCGTTTCCGAGATATTCGCAAAAATGTGCCGAAATTCGTTAAAAATCGCTATTTTTTACCCAAAATCGCTTATTTTTCCTTATTTTTTCTCTATCTACGATCGCTACCCCGATGTATCATACACCGTCGGACGTACTTTTCGACGGCGATTCCGAATCTGAAGTCGGCGTTCGGCTATCGGTTACGGTTCGGAAGATATCGTCGAATATCCTTAAATTTCGTCGAAAATTTTGGGAAAATTAAAAAAAAAAATTTAACGCTAGAGCGTTCTGGCATAGCCTATCCGACGCGTTTTCGCACGGGGAATCGAATGGCGTCAAGCTTTTGCCGATATCTCTAACCGTTTCCGAGATATTCGCAAAAATGTGCCGAAATTCGTTAAAAATCGCTATTTTTTTACCCAAAATCGCTTATTTTTCCTTATTTTTTTCTCTATCTACGATCGCTACCCCGATGTATCATACACCGTCGGACGTACTTTTCGACGGCGATTCCGAATCTGAAGTCGGCGTTCGGCTATCGGTTACGGTTCGGAAGATATCGTCGAATTTCCTTAAATTTCGTCGAAAATTTTGGGAAAATTCAAAACAAATCGTCTCAAAATTGAAATAACCCCGACGTATTATACACCAGAAGAAGCGCCTTTTCGCGGCGAATCGAATGGCACCGCGCCAGTCCTCCTAGCACCAACCATTCCGGAGATATGAGCGTTTAAAGTTTTGAAAAATTTTTTTAACGCTAGAGCGTTCTGGCATAGCCTATCCGACGCGTTTTCGCACGGGGAATCGAATGACGTCAACCTTTTGCCGATATCTCTAACCGTTCCCGAGATATTCGGGTTTAAAGTTTTGAAAAATTAATTTTGCGCTAGAGCGCTGCCATATAGCCTATCAGAAGCGTCTTCCCACGAGGAGTCCAAATCTGTCGAGTTTTCGTCTCTATCTCTTACCGTTTCCGAGATATGAGCGTTTAAAGTTTTGAAAAAATTTTTTAACGCTAGAGCGTTCTGGCATAGCCTATCCGACGCGTTTTCGCACGGGGAATCGAATGGCGTCAAGCTTTTGCCGATATCTCTAACCGTTTCCGAGATATTCGCAAAAATGTGCCGAAATTCGTTAAAAATCGCTATTTTTTACCCAAAATCGCTTATTTTTCCTTATTTTTTTCTCTATCTACGATCGCTACCCCGATGTATCATACACCGTCGGACGTACTTTTCGACGGCGATTCCGAATCTGAAGTCGGCGTTCGGCTATCGGTTACGGTTCGGAAGATATCGTCGAATTTCCTTAAATTTCGTCGAAAATTTTGGGAAAATTCAAAACAAATCGTCTCAAAATTGAAATAACCCCGACGTATTATACACCAGAAGAAGCGCCTTTTCGCGGCGAATCGAATGGCACCGCGCCAGTCCTCCTAGCACCAACCATTCCGGAGATATGAGCGTTTAAAGTTTTGAAAAATTTTTTAACGCTAGAGCGTTCTGGCATAGCCTATCCGACGCGTTTTCGCACGGGGAATCGAATGACGTCAACCTTTTGCCGATATCTCTAACCGTTCCCGAGATATTCGGGTTTAAAGTTTTGAAAAATTAATTTTGCGCTAGAGCGCTGCCATATAGCCTATCAGAAGCGTCTTCCCACGAGGAGTCCAAATCTGTCGAGTTTTCGTCTCTATCTCTTACCGTTTCCGAGATATGAGCGTTTAAAGTTTTGAAAAAATTTTTTAACGCTAGAGCGTTCTGGCATAGCCTATCCGACGCGTTTTCGCACGGGGAATCGAATGGCGTCAAGCTTTTGCCGATATCTCTAACCGTTTCCGAGATATTCGCAAAAATGTGCCGAAATTCGTTAAAAATCGCTATTTTTTACCCAAAATCGCTTATTTTTCCTTATTTTTTCTCTATCTACGATCGCTACCCCGATGTATCATACACCGTCGGACGTACTTTTCGACGGCGATTCCGAATCTGAAGTCGGCGTTCGGCTATCGGTTACGGTTCGGAAGATATCGTCGAATATCCTTAAATTTCGTCGAAAATTTTGGGAAAATTAAAAAAAAAATTTTTAACGCTAGAGCGTTCTGGCATAGCCTATCCGACGCGTTTTCGCACGGGGAATCGAATGGCGTCAAGCTTTTGCCGATATCTCTAACCGTTTCCGAGATATTCGCAAAAATGTGCCGAAATTCGTTAAAAATCGCTATTTTTTACCCAAAATCGCTTATTTTTCCTTATTTTTTTCTCTATCTACGATCGCTACCCCGATGTATCATACACCGTCGGACGTACTTTTCGACGGCGATTCCGAATCTGAAGTCGGCGTTCGGCTATCGGTTACGGTTCGGAAGATATCGTCGAATTTCCTTAAATTTCGTCGAAAATTTTGGGAAAATTCAAAACAAATCGTCTCAAAATTGAAATAACCCCGACGTATTATACACCAGAAGAAGCGCCTTTTCGCGGCGAATCGAATGGCACCGCGCCAGTCCTCCTAGCACCAACCATTCCGGAGATATGAGCGTTTAAAGTTTTGAAAAAATTTTTAACGCTAGAGCGTTCTGGCATAGCCTATCCGACGCGTTTTCGCACGGGGAATCGAATGACGTCAACCTTTTGCCGATATCTCTAACCGTTCCCGAGATATTCGGGTTTAAAGTTTTGAAAAATTAATTTTGCGCCAGAGCGCTGCCATATAGCCTATCAGAAGCGTCTTCCCACGAGGAGTCCAAATCTGTCGAGTTTTCGTCTCTATCTCTTACCGTTTCCGAGATATGAGCGTTTAAAGTTTTGAAAAAATTTTTTAACGCTAGAGCGTTCTGGCATAGCCTATCCGACGCGTTTTCGCACGGGGAATCGAATGGCGTCAAGCTTTTGCCGATATCTCTAACCGTTTCCGAGATATTCGCAAAAATGTGCCGAAATTCGTTAAAAATCGCTATTTTTTACCCAAAATCGCTTATTTTTCCTTATTTTTTCTCTATCTACGATCGCTACCCCGATGTATCATACACCGTCGGACGTACTTTTCGACGGCGATTCCGAATCTGAAGTCGGCGTTCGGCTATCGGTTACGGTTCGGAAGATATCGTCGAATATCCTTAAATTTCGTCGAAAATTTTGGGAAAATTAAAAAAAAAATTTTTAACGCTAGAGCGTTCTGGCATAGCCTATCCGACGCGTTTTCGCACGGGGAATCGAATGGCGTCAAGCTTTTGCCGATATCTCTAACCGTTTCCGAGATATTCGCAAAAATGTGCCGAAATTCGTTAAAAATCGCTATTTTTTACCCAAAATCGCTTATTTTTCCTTATTTTTTTCTCTATCTACGATCGCTACCCCGATGTATCATACACCGTCGGACGTACTTTTCGACGGCGATTCCGAATCTGAAGTCGGCGTTCGGCTATCGGTTACGGTTCGGAAGATATCGTCGAATTTCCTTAAATTTCGTCGAAAATTTTGGGAAAATTCAAAACAAATCGTCTCAAAATTGAAATAACCCCGACGTATTATACACCAGAAGAAGCGCCTTTTCGCGGCGAATCGAATGGCACCGCGCCAGTCCTCCTAGCACCAACCATTCCGGAGATATGAGCGTTTAAAGTTTTGAAAAATTTTTTAACGCTAGAGCGTTCTGGCATAGCCTATCCGACGCGTTTTCGCACGGGGAATCGAATGACGTCAACCTTTTGCCGATATCTCTAACCGTTCCCGAGATATTCGGGTTTAAAGTTTTGAAAAATTAATTTTGCGCTAGAGCGCTGCCATATAGCCTATCAGAAGCGTCTTCCCACGAGGAGTCCAAATCTGTCGAGTTTTCGTCTCTATCTCTTACCGTTTCCGAGATATGAGCGTTTAAAGTTTTGAAAAAATTTTTTAACGCTAGAGCGTTCTGGCATAGCCTATCCGACGCGTTTTCGCACGGGGAATCGAATGGCGTCAAGCTTTTGCCGATATCTCTAACCGTTTCCGAGATATTCGCAAAAATGTGCCGAAATTCGTTAAAAATCGCTATTTTTTACCCAAAATCGCTTATTTTTCCTTATTTTTTCTCTATCTACGATCGCTACCCCGATGTATCATACACCGTCGGACGTACTTTTCGACGGCGATTCCGAATCTGAAGTCGGCGTTCGGCTATCGGTTACGGTTCGGAAGATATCGTCGAATATCCTTAAATTTCGTCGAAAATTTTGGGAAAATTAAAAAAAAAAATTTTAACGCTAGAGCGTTCTGGCATAGCCTATCCGACGCGTTTTCGCACGGGGAATCGAATGGCGTCAAGCTTTTGCCGATATCTCTAACCGTTTCCGAGATATTCGCAAAAATGTGCCGAAATTCGTTAAAAATCGCTATTTTTTACCCAAAATCGCTTATTTTTCCTTATTTTTTTCTCTATCTACGATCGCTACCCCGATGTATCATACACCGTCGGACGTACTTTTCGACGGCGATTCCGAATCTGAAGTCGGCGTTCGGCTATCGGTTACGGTTCGGAAGATATCGTCGAATTTCCTTAAATTTCGTCGAAAATTTTGGGAAAATTCAAAACAAATCGTCTCAAATTTGAAATAACCCCGACGTATTATACACCAGAAGAAGCGCCTTTTCGCGGCGAATCGAATGGCACCGCGCCAGTCCTCCTAGCACCAACCATTCCGGAGATATGAGCGTTTAAAGTTTTGAAAAATTTTTTAACGCTAGAGCGTTCTGGCATAGCCTATCCGACGCGTTTTCGCACGGGGAATCGAATGACGTCAACCTTTTGCCGATATCTCTAACCGTTCCCGAGATATTCGGGTTTAAAGTTTTGAAAAATTAATTTTGCGCTAGAGCGCTGCCATATAGCCTATCAGAAGCGTCTTCCCACGAGGAGTCCAAATCTGTCGAGTTTTCGTCTCTATCTCTTACCGTTTCCGAGATATGAGCGTTTAAAGTTTTGAAAAATTTTTTTAACGCTAGAGCGTTCTGGCATAGCCTATCCGACGCGTTTTCGCACGGGGAATCGAATGGCGTCAAGCTTTTGCCGATATCTCTAACCGTTTCCGAGATATTCGCAAAAATGTGCCGAAATTCGTTAAAAATCGCTATTTTTTACCCAAAATCGCTTATTTTTCCTTATTTTTTCTCTATCTACGATCGCTACCCCGATGTATCATACACCGTCGGACGTACTTTTCGACGGCGATTCCGAATCTGAAGTCGGCGTTCGGCTATCGGTTACGGTTCGGAAGATATCGTCGAATATCCTTAAATTTCGTCGAAAATTTTGGGAAAATTAAAAAAAAAATTTTTAACGCTAGAGCGTTCTGGCATAGCCTATCCGACGCGTTTTCGCACGGGGAATCGAATGGCGTCAAGCTTTTGCCGATATCTCTAACCGTTTCCGAGATATTCGCAAAAATGTGCCGAAATTCGTTAAAAATCGCTATTTTTTACCCAAAATCGCTTATTTATCCTTATTTTTTCTCTATCTACGATCGCTACCCCGATGTATCATACACCGTCGGACGTACTTTTCGACGGCGATTCCGAATCTGAAGTCGGCGTTCGGCTATCGGTTACGGTTCGGAAGATATCGTCGAATATCCTTAAATTTCGTCGAAAATTTTGGGAAAATTAAAAAAAAAATTTTTAACGCTAGAGCGTTCTGGCATAGCCTATCCGACGCGTTTTCGCACGGGGAATCGAATGGCGTCAAGCTTTTGCCGATATCTCTAACCGTTTCCGAGATATTCGCAAAAATGTGCCGAAATTCGATAAAAATCGCTATTTTTTACCCAAAATCGCTTATTTTTCCTTATTTTTTTCTCTATCTACGATCGCTACCCCGATGTATCATACACCGTCGGACGTACTTTTCGACGGCGATTCCGAATCTGAAGTCGGCGTTCGGCTATCGGTTACGGTTCGGAAGATATCGTCGAATTTCCTTAAATTTCGTCGAAAATTTTGGGAAAATTCAAAACAAATCGCCTCAAAATTGAAATAACCCCGACGTATTATACACCAGAAGAAGCGCCTTTTCGCGGCGAATCGAATGGCACCGCGCCAGTCCTCCTAGCACCAACCATTCCGGAGATATGAGCGTTTAAAGTTTTGAAAAATTTTTTAACGCTAGAGCGTTCTGGCATAGCCTATCCGACGCGTTTTCGCACGGGGAATCGAATGACGTCAACCTTTTGCCGATATCTCTAACCGTTCCCGAGATATTCGGGTTTAAAGTTTTGAAAAATTAATTTTGCGCTAGAGCGCTGCCATATAGCCTATCAGAAGCGTCTTCCCACGAGGAGTCCAAATCTGTCGAGTTTTGGTCTCTATCTCTTACCGTTTCCGAGATATGAGCGTTTAAAGTTTTGAAAAATTTTTTTAACGCTAGAGCGTTCTGGCATAGCCTATCCGACGCGTTTTCGCACGGGGAATCGAATGGCGTCAAGCTTTTGCCGATATCTCTAACCGTTTCCGAGATATTCGCAAAAATGTGCCGAAATTCGTTAAAAATCGCTATTTTTTACCCAAAATCGCTTATTTTTCCTTATTTTTTCTCTATCTACGATCGCTACCCCGATGTATCATACACCGTCGGACGTACTTTTCGACGGCGATTCCGAATCTGAAGTCGGCGTTCGGCTATCGGTTACGGTTCGGAAGATATCGTCGAATATCCTTAAATTTCGTCGAAAATTTTGGGAAAATTAAAAAAAAAAATTTTAACGCTAGAGCGTTCTGGCATAGCCCATCCGACGCGTTTTCGCACGGGGAATCGAATGGCGTCAAGCTTTTGCCGATATCTCTAACCGTTTCCGAGATATTCGCAGAAATGTGCCGAAATTCGTTAAAAATCGCTATTTTTTACCCAAAATCGCTTATTTTTCCTTATTTTTTTCTCTATCTACGATCGCTACCCCGATGTATCATACACCGTCGGACGTACTTTTCGACGGCGATTCCGAATCTGAAGTCGGCGTTCGGCTATCGGTTACGGTTCGGAAGATATCGTCGAATTTCCTTAAATTTCGTCGAAAATTTTGGGAAAATTCAAAACAAATCGTCTCAAAATTGAAATAACCCCGACGTATTATACACCAGAAGAAGCGCCTTTTCGCGGCGAATCGAATGGCACCGCGCCAGTCCTCCTAGCACCAACCATTCCGGAGATATGAGCGTTTAAAGTTTTGAAAATTTTTTTAACGCTAGAGCGTTCTGGCATAGCCTATCCGACGCGTTTTCGCACGGGGAATCGAATGACGTCAACCTTTTGCCGATATCTCTAACCGTTCCCGAGATATTCGGGTTTAAAGTTTTGAAAAATTAATTTTGCGCTAGAGCGCTGCCATATAGCCTATCAGAAGCGTCTTCCCACGAGGAGTCCAAATCTGTCGAGTTTTCGTCTCTATCTCTTACCGTTTCCGAGATATGAGCGTTTAAAGTTTTGAAAAAATTTTTTAACGCTAGAGCGTTCTGGCATAGCCTATCCGACGCGTTTTCGCACGGGGAATCGAATGGCGTCAAGCTTTTGCCGATATCTCTAACCGTTTCCGAGATATTCGCAAAAATGTGCCGAAATTCGTTAAAAATCGCTATTTTTTACCCAAAATCGCTTATTTTTCCTTATTTTTTCTCTATCTACGATCGCTACCCCGATGTATCATACACCGTCGGACGTACTTTTCGACGGCGATTCCGAATCTGAAGTCGGCGTTCGGCTATCGGTTACGGTTCGGAAGATATCGTCGAATATCCTTAAATTTCGTCGAAAATTTTGGGAAAATTAAAAAAAAAAATTTTAACGCTAGAGCGTTCTGGCATAGCCTATCCGACGCGTTTTCGCACGGGGAATCGAATGGCGTCAAGCTTTTGCCGATATCTCTAACCGTTTCCGAGATATTCGCAAAAATGTGCCGAAATTCGTTAAAAATCGCTATTTTTTACCCAAAATCGCTTATTTTTCCTTATTTTTTTCTCTATCTACGATCGCTACCCCGATGTATCATACACCGTCGGACGTACTTTTCGACGGCGATTCCGAATCTGAAGTCGGCGTTCGGCTATCGGTTACGGTTCGGAAGATATCGTCGAATTTCCTTAAATTTCGTCGAAAATTTTGGGAAAATTCAAAACAAATCGTCTCAAAATTGAAATAACCCCGACGTATTATACACCAGAAGAAGCGCCTTTTCGCGGCGAATCGAATGGCACCGCGCCAGTCCTCCTAGCACCAACCATTCCGGAGATATGAGCGTTTAAAGTTTTGAAAAATTTTTTAACGCTAGAGCGTTCTGGCATAGCCTATCCGACGCGTTTTCGCACGGGGAATCGAATGACGTCAACCTTTTGCCGATATCTCTAACCGTTCCCGAGATATTCGGGTTTAAAGTTTTGAAAAATTAATTTTGCGCTAGAGCGCTGCCATATAGCCTATCAGAAGCGTCTTCCCACGAGGAGTCCAAATCTGTCGAGTTTTCGTCTCTATCTCTTACCGTTTCCGAGATATGAGCGTTTAAAGTTTTGAAAAAATTTTTTAACGCTAGAGCGTTCTGGCATAGCCTATCCGACGCGTTTTCGCACGGGGAATCGAATGGCGTCAAGCTTTTGCCGATATCTCTAACCGTTTCCGAGATATTCGCAAAAATGTGCCGAAATTCGTTAAAAATCGCTATTTTTTACCCAAAATCGCTTATTTTTCCTTATTTTTTCTCTATCTACGATCGCTACCCCGATGTATCATACACCGTCGGACGTACTTTTCGACGGCGATTCCGAATCTGAAGTCGGCGTTCGGCTATCGGTTACGGTTCGGAAGATATCGTCGAATATCCTTAAATTTCGTCGAAAATTTTGGGAAAATTAAAAAAAAAATTTTTAACGCTAGAGCGTTCTGGCATAGCCTATCCGACGCGTTTTCGCACGGGGAATCGAATGGCGTCAAGCTTTTGCCGATATCTCTAACCGTTTCCGAGATATTCGCAAAAATGTGCCGAAATTCGTTAAAAATCGCTATTTTTTACCCAAAATCGCTTATTTTTCCTTATTTTTTTCTCTATCTACGATCGCTACCCCGATGTATCATACACCGTCGGACGTACTTTTCGACGGCGATTCCGAATCTGAAGTCGGCGTTCGGCTATCGGTTACGGTTCGGAAGATATCGTCGAATTTCCTTAAATTTCGTCGAAAATTTTGGGAAAATTCAAAACAAATCGTCTCAAAATTGAAATAACCCCGACGTATTATACACCAGAAGAAGCGCCTTTTCGCGGCGAATCGAATGGCACCGCGCCAGTCCTCCTAGCACCAACCATTCCGGAGATATGAGCGTTTAAAGTTTTGAAAAATTTTTTAACGCTAGAGCGTTCTGGCATAGCCTATCCGACGCGTTTTCGCACGGGGAATCGAATGACGTCAACCTTTTGCCGATATCTCTAACCGTTCCCGAGATATTCGGGTTTAAAGTTTTGAAAAATTAATTTTGCGCTAGAGCGCTGCCATATAGCCTATCAGAAGCGTCTTCCCACGAGGAGTCCAAATCTGTCGAGTTTTGGTCTCTATCTCTTACCGTTTCCGAGATATGAGCGTTTAAAGTTTTGAAAAATTTTTTTAACGCTAGAGCGTTCTGGCATAGCCTATCCGACGCGTTTTCGCACGGGGAATCGAATGGCGTCAAGCTTTTGCCGATATCTCTAACCGTTTCCGAGATATTCGCAAAAATGTGCCGAAATTCGTTAAAAATCGCTATTTTTTACCCAAAATCGCTTATTTTTCCTTATTTTTTCTCTATCTACGATCGCTACCCCGATGTATCATACACCGTCGGACGTACTTTTCGACGGCGATTCCGAATCTGAAGTCGGCGTTCGGCTATCGGTTACGGTTCGGAAGATATCGTCGAATATCCTTAAATTTCGTCGAAAATTTTGGGAAAATTAAAAAAAAAAATTTTAACGCTAGAGCGTTCTGGCATAGCCCATCCGACGCGTTTTCGCACGGGGAATCGAATGGCGTCAAGCTTTTGCCGATATCTCTAACCGTTTCCGAGATATTCGCAGAAATGTGCCGAAATTCGTTAAAAATCGCTAATTTTTACCCAAAATCGCTTATTTTTCCTTATTTTTTTCTCTATCTACGATCGCTACCCCGATGTATCATACACCGTCGGACGAACTTTTCGACGGCGATTCCGAATCTGAAGTCGGCGTTCGGCTATCGGTTACGGTTCGGAAGATATCGTCGAATTTCCTTAAATTTCGTCGAAAATTTTGGGAAAATTCAAAACAAATCGTCTCAAAATTGAAATAACCCCGACGTATTATACACCAGAAGAAGCGCCTTTTCGCGGCGAATCGAATGGCACCGCGCCAGTCCTCCTAGCACCAACCATTCCGGAGATATGAGCGTTTAAAGTTTTGAAAAATTTTTTAACGCTAGAGCGTTCTGGCATAGCCTATCCGACGCGTTTTCGCACGGGGAATCGAATGACGTCAACCTTTTGCCGATATCTCTAACCGTTCCCGAGATATTCGGGTTTAAAGTTTTGAAAAATTAATTTTGCGCTAGAGCGCTGCCATATAGCCTATCAGAAGCGTCTTCCCACGAGGAGTCCAAATCTGTCGAGTTTTCGTCTCTATCTCTTACCGTTTCCGAGATATGAGCGTTTAAAGTTTTGAAAAAATTTTTTAACGCTAGAGCGTTCTGGCATAGCCTATCCGACGCGTTTTCGCACGGGGAATCGAATGGCGTCAAGCTTTTGCCGATATCTCTAACCGTTTCCGAGATATTCGCAAAAATGTGCCGAAATTCGTTAAAAATCGCTATTTTTTACCCAAAATCGCTTATTTTTCCTTATTTTTTCTCTATCTACGATCGCTACCCCGATGTATCATACACCGTCGGACGTACTTTTCGACGGCGATTCCGAATCTGAAGTCGGCGTTCGGCTATCGATTACGGTTCGGAAGATATCGTCGAATATCCTTAAATTTCGTCGAAAATTTTGGGAAAATTAAAAAAAAAATTTTTAACGCTAGAGCGTTCTGGCATAGCCTATCCGACGCGTTTTCGCACGGGGAATCGAATGGCGTCAAGCTTTTGCCGATATCTCTAACCGTTTCCGAGATATTCGCAAAAATGTGCCGAAATTCGTTAAAAATCGCTATTTTTTACCCAAAATCGCTTATTTTTCCTTATTTTTTTCTCTATCTACGATCGCTACCCCGATGTATCATACACCGTCGGACGTACTTTTCGACGGCGATTCCGAATCTGAAGTCGGCGTTCGGCTATCGGTTACGGTTCGGAAGATATCGTCGAATTTCCTTAAATTTCGTCGAAAATTTTGGGAAAATTCAAAACAAATCGTCTCAAAATTGAAATAACCCCGACGTATTATACACCAGAAGAAGCGCCTTTTCGCGGCGAATCGAATGGCACCGCGCCAGTCCTCCTAGCACCAACCATTCCGGAGATATGAGCGTTTAAAGTTTTGAAAAATTTTTTAACGCTAGAGCGTTCTGGCATAGCCTATCCGACGCGTTTTCGCACGGGGAATCGAATGACGTCAACCTTTTGCCGATATCTCTAACCGTTCCCGAGATATTCGGGTTTAAAGTTTTGAAAAATTAATTTTGCGCTAGAGCGCTGCCATATAGCCTATCAGAAGCGTCTTCCCACGAGGAGTCCAAATCTGTCGAGTTTTCGTCTCTATCTCTTACCGTTTCCGAGATATGAGCGTTTAAAGTTTTAAAAAAATTTTTTAACGCTAGAGCGTTCTGGCATAGCCTATCCGACGCGTTTTCGCACGGGGAATCGAATGGCGTCAAGCTTTTGCCGATATCTCTAACCGTTTCCGAGATATTCGCAAAAATGTGCCGAAATTCGTTAAAAATCGCTATTTTTTACCCAAAATCGCTTATTTTTCCTTATTTTTTCTCTATCTACGATCGCTACCCCGATGTATCATACACCGTCGGACGTACTTTTCGACGGCGATTCCGAATCTGAAGTCGGCGTTCGGCTATCGGTTACGGTTCGGAAGATATCGTCGAATATCCTTAAATTTCGTCGAAAATTTTGGGAAAATTAAAAAAAAATTTTTTAACGCTAGAGCGTTCTGGCATAGCCTATCCGACGCGTTTTCGCACGGGGAATCGAATGGCGTCAAGCTTTTGCCGATATCTCTAACCGTTTCCGAGATATTCGCAAAAATGTGCCGAAATTCGTTAAAAATCGCTATTTTTTACCCAAAATCGCTTATTTTTCCTTATTTTTTTCTCTATCTACGATCGCTACCCCGATGTATCATACACCGTCGGACGTACTTTTCGACGGCGATTCCGAATCTGAAGTCGGCGTTCGGCTATCGGTTACGGTTCGGAAGATATCGTCGAATTTCCTTAAATTTCGTCGAAAATTTTGGGAAAATTCAAAACAAATCGTCTCAAAATTGAAATAACCCCGACGTATTATACACCAGAAGAAGCGCCTTTTCGCGGCGAATCGAATGGCACCGCGCCAGTCCTCCTAGCACCAACCATTCCGGAGATATGAGCGTTTAAAGTTTTGAAAAATTTTTTAACGCTAGAGCGTTCTGGCATAGCCTATCCGACGCGTTTTCGCACGGGGAATCGAATGACGTCAACCTTTTGCCGATATCTATAACCGTTCCCGAGATATTCGGGTTTAAAGTTTTGAAAAATTAATTTTGCGCTAGAGCGCTGCCATATAGCCTATCAGAAGCGTCTTCCCACGAGGAGTCCAAATCTGTCGAGTTTTCGTCTCTATCTCTTACCGTTTCCGAGATATGAGCGTTTAAAGTTTTGAAAAAATTTTTTAACGCTAGAGCGTTCTGGCATAGCCTATCCGACGCGTTTTCGCACGGGGAATCGAATGGCGTCAAGCTTTTGCCGATATCTCTAACCGTTTCCGAGATATTCGCAAAAATGTGCCGAAATTCGTTAAAAATCGCTATTTTTTACCCAAAATCGCTTATTTTTCCTTATTTTTTCTCTATCTACGATCGCTACCCCGATGTATCATACACCGTCGGACGTACTTTTCGACGGCGATTCCGAATCTGAAGTCGGCGTTCGGCTATCGGTTACGGTTCGGAAGATATCGTCGAATATCCTTAAATTTCGTCGAAAATTTTGGGAAAATTAAAAAAAAAATTTTTAACGCTAGAGCGTTCTGGCATAGCCTATCCGACGCGTTTTCGCACGGGGAATCGAATGGCGTCAAGCTTTTGCCGATATCTCTAACCGTTTCCGAGATATTCGCAACAATGTGCCGAAATTCGTTAAAAATCGCTATTTTTTACCCAAAATCGCTTATTTTTCCTTATTTTTTTCTCTATCTACGATCGCTACCCCGATGTATCATACACCGTCGGACGTACTTTTCGACGGCGATTCCGAATCTGAAGTCGGCGTTCGGCTATCGGTTACGGTTCGGAAGATATCGTCGAATTTCCTTAAATTTCGTCGAAAATTTTGGGAAAATTCAAAACAAATCGTCTCAAAATTGAAATAACCCCGACGTATTATACACCAGAAGAAGCGCCTTTTCGCGGCGAATCGAATGGCACCGCGCCAGTCCTCCTAGCACCAACCATTCCGGAGATATGAGCGTTTAAAGTTTTGAAAAAATTTTTTAACGCTAGAGCGTTCTGGCATAGCCTATCCGACGCGTTTTCGCACGGGGAATCGAATGACGTCAACCTTTTGCCGATATCTCTAACCGTTCCCGAGATATTCGGGTTTAAAGTTTTGAAAAATTAATTTTGCGCTAGAGCGCTGCCATATAGCCTATCAGAAGCGTCTTCCCACGAGGAGTCCAAATCTGTCGAGTTTTCGTCTCTATCTCTTACCGTTTCCGAGATATGAGCGTTTAAAGTTTTGAAAAATTTTTTTAACGCTAGAGCGTTCTGGCATAGCCTATCCGACGCGTTTTCGCACGGGGAATCGAATGGCGTCAAGCTTTTGCCGATATCTCTAACCGTTTCCGAGATATTCGCAAAAATGTGCCGAAATTCGTTAAAAATCGCTATTTTTTACCCAAAATCGCTTATTTTTCCTTATTTTTTCTCTATCTACGATCGCTACCCCGATGTATCATACACCGTCGGACGTACTTTTCGACGGCGATTCCGAATCTGAAGTCGGCGTTCGGCTATCGGTTACGGTTCGGAAGATATCGTCGAATATCCTTAAATTTCGTCGAAAATTTTGGGAAAATTAAAAAAAAAATTTTAACGCTAGAGCGTTCTGGCATAGCCTATCCGACGCGTTTTCGCACGGGGAATCGAATGGCGTCAAGCTTTTGCCGATATCTCTAACCGTTTCCGAGATATTCGCAAAAATGTGCCGAAATTCGTTAAAAATCGCTATTTTTTACCCAAAATCGCTTATTTTTCCTTATTTTTTTCTCTATCTACGATCGCTACCCCGATGTATCATACACCGTCGGACGTACTTTTCGACGGCGATTCCGAATCTGAAGTCGGCGTTCGGCTATCGGTTACGGTTCGGAAGATATCGTCGAATTTCCTTAAATTTCGTCGAAAATTTTGGGAAAATTCAAAACAAATCGTCTCAAAATTGAAATAACCCCGACGTATTATACACCAGAAGAAGCGCCTTTTCGCGGCGAATCGAATGGCACCGCGCCAGTCCTCCTAGCACCAACCATTCCGGAGATATGAGCGTTTAAAGTTTTGAAAAATTTTTTAACGCTAGAGCGTTCTGGCATAGCCTATCCGACGCGTTTTCGCACGGGGAATCGAATGACGTCAACCTTTTGCCGATATCTCTAACCGTTCCCGAGATATTCGGGTTTAAAGTTTTGAAAAATTAATTTTGCGCTAGAGCGCTGCCATATAGCCTATCAGAAGCGTCTTCCCACGAGGAGTCCAAATCTGTCGAGTTTTCGTCTCTATCTCTTACCGTTTCCGAGATATGAGCGTTTAAAGTTTTGAAAAAATTTTTTAACGCTAGAGCGTTCTGGCATAGCCTATCCGACGCGTTTTCGCACGGGGAATCGAATGGCGTCAAGCTTTTGCCGATATCTCTAACCGTTTCCGAGATATTCGCAAAAATGTGCCGAAATTCGTTAAAAATCGCTATTTTTTACCCAAAATCGCTTATTTTTCCTTATTTTTTCTCTATCTACGATCGCTACCCCGATGTATCATACACCGTCGGACGTACTTTTCGACGGCGATTCCGAATCTGAAGTCGGCGTTCGGCTATCGGTTACGGTTCGGAAGATATCGTCGAATTTCCTTAAATTTCGTCGAAAATTTTGGGAAAATTCAAAACAAATCGTCTCAAAATTGAAATAACCCCGACGTATTATACACCAGAAGAAGCGCCTTTTCGCGGCGAATCGAATGGCACCGCGCCAGTCCTCCTAGCACCAACCATTCCGGAGATATGAGCGTTTAAAGTTTTGAAAAATTTTTTAACGCTAGAGCGTTCTGGCATAGCCTATCCGACGCGTTTTCGCACGGGGAATCGAATGACGTCAACCTTTTGCCGATATCTCTAACCGTTCCCGAGATATTCGGGTTTAAAGTTTTGAAAAATTAATTTTGCGCTAGAGCGCTGCCATATAGCCTATCAGAAGCGTCTTCCCACGAGGAGTCCAAATCTGTCGAGTTTTCGTCTCTATCTCTTACCGTTTCCGAGATATGAGCGTTTAAAGTTTTGAAAAAATTTTTTAACGCTAGAGCGTTCTGGCATAGCCTATCCGACGCGTTTTCGCACGGGGAATCGAATGGCGTCAAGCTTTTGCCGATATCTCTAACCGTTTCCGAGATATTCGCAAAAATGTGCCGAAATTCGTTAAAAATCGCTATTTTTTACCCAAAATCGCTTATTTTTCCTTATTTTTTCTCTATCTACGATCGCTACCCCGATGTATCATACACCGTCGGACGTACTTTTCGACGGCGATTCCGAATCTGAAGTCGGCGTTCGGCTATCGGTTACGGTTCGGAAGATATCGTCGAATATCCTTAAATTTCGTCGAAAATTTTGGGAAAATTAAAAAAAAAATTTTTAACGCTAGAGCGTTCTGGCATAGCCTATCCGACGCGTTTTCGCACGGGGAATCGAATGGCGTCAAGCTTTTGCCGATATCTCTAACCGTTTCCGAGATATTCGCAAAAATGTGCCGAAATTCGTTAAAAATCGCTATTTTTTACCCAAAATCGCTTATTTTTCCTTATTTTTTTCTCTATCTACGATCGCTAACCCGATGTATCATACACCGTCGGACGTACTTTTCGACGGCGATTCCGAATCTGAAGTCGGCGTTCGGCTATCGGTTACGGTTCGGAAGATATCGTCGAATTTCCTTAAATTTCGTCGAAAATTTTGGGAAAATTCAAAACAAATCGTCTCAAAATTGAAATAACCCCGACGTATTATACACCAGAAGAAGCGCCTTTTCGCGGCGAATCGAATGGCACCGCGCCAGTCCTCCTAGCACCAACCATTCCGGAGATATGAGCGTTTAAAGTTTTGAAAAATTTTTTAACGCTAGAGCGTTCTGGCATAGCCTATCCGACGCGTTTTCGCACGGGGAATCGAATGACGTCAACCTTTTGCCGATATCTCTAACCGTTCCCGAGATATTCGGGTTTAAAGTTTTGAAAAATTAATTTTGCGCTAGAGCGCTGCCATATAGCCTATCAGAAGCGTCTTCCCACGAGGAGTCCAAATCTGTCGAGTTTTCGTCTCTATCTCTTACCGTTTCCGAGATATGAGCGTTTAAAGTTTTGAAAAAAAATTTTAACGCTAGAGCGTTCTGGCATAGCCTATCCGACGCGTTTTCGCACGGGGAATCGAATGGCGTCAAGCTTTTGCCGATATCTCTAACCGTTTCCGAGATATTCGCAAAAATGTGCCGAAATTCGTTAAAAATCGCTATTTTTTACCCAAAATCGCTTATTTTTCCTTATTTTTTCTCTATCTACGATCGCTACCCCGATGTATCATACACCGTCGGACGTACTTTTCGACGGCGATTCCGAATCTGAAGTCGGCGTTCGGCTATCGGTTACGGTTCGGAAGATATCGTCGAATATCCTTAAATTTCGTCGAAAATTTTGGGAAAATTAAAAAAAAAATTTTAACGCTAGAGCGTTCTGGCATAGCCTATCCGACGCGTTTTCGCACGGGGAATCGAATGGCGTCAAGCTTTTGCCGATATCTCTAACCGTTTCCGAGATATTCGCAAAAATGTGCCGAAATTCGTTAAAAATCGCTATTTTTTACCCAAAATCGCTTATTTTTCCTTATTTTTTTCTCTATCTACGATCGCTACCCCGATGTATCATACACCGTCGGACGTACTTTTCGACGGCGATTCCGAATCTGAAGTCGGCGTTCGGCTATCGGTTACGGTTCGGAAGATATCGTCGAATTTCCTTAAATTTCGTCGAAAATTTTGGGAAAATTCAAAACAAATCGTCTCAAAATTGAAATAACCCCGACGTATTATACACCAGAAGAAGCGCCTTTTCGCGGCGAATCGAATGGCACCGCGCCAGTCCTCCTAGCACCAACCATTCCGGAGATATGAGCGTTTAAAGTTTTGAAAATTTTTTTAACGCTAGAGCGTTCTGGCATAGCCTATCCGACGCGTTTTCGCACGGGGAATCGAATGACGTCAACCTTTTGCCGATATCTCTAACCGTTCCCGAGATATTCGGGTTTAAAGTTTTGAAAAATTAATTTTGCGCTAGAGCGCTGCCATATAGCCTATCAGAAGCGTCTTCCCACGAGGAGTCCAAATCTGTCGAGTTTTCGTCTCTATCTCTTACCGTTTCCGAGATATGAGCGTTTAAAGTTTTGAAAAATTTTTTTAACGCTAGAGCGTTCTGGCATAGCCTATCCGACGCGTTTTCGCACGGGGAATCGAATGGCGTCAAGCTTTTGCCGATATCTCTAACCGTTTCCGAGATATTCGCAAAAATGTGCCGAAATTCGTTAAAAATCGCTATTTTTTACCCAAAATCGCTTATTTTTCCTTATTTTTTCTCTATCTACGATCGCTACCCCGATGTATCATACACCGTCGGACGTACTTTTCGACGGCGATTCCGAATCTGAAGTCGGCGTTCGGCTATCGGTTACGGTTCGGAAGATATCGTCGAATATCCTTAAATTTCGTCGAAAATTTTGGGAAAATTAAAAAAAAAATTTTTAACGCTAGAGCGTTCTGGCATAGCCTATCCGACGCGTTTTCGCACGGGGAATCGAATGGCGTCAAGCTTTTGCCGATATCTCTAACCGTTTCCGAGATATTCGCAAAAATGTGCCGAAATTCGTTAAAAATCGCTATTTTTTACCCAAAATCGCTTATTTTTCCTTATTTTTTTCTCTATCTACGATCGCTACCCCGATGTATCATACACCGTCGGACGTACTTTTCGACGGCGATTCCGAATCTGAAGTCGGCGTTCGGCTATCGGTTACGGTTCGGAAGATATCGTCGAATTTCCTTAAATTTCGTCGAAAATTTTGGGAAAATTCAAAACAAATCGTCTCAAAATTGAAATAACCCCGACGTATTATACACCAGAAGAAGCGCCTTTTTGCGGCGAATCGAATGGTACCGCGCCAGTCCTCCTAGCACCAACCATTCCGGAGATATGAGCGTTTAAAGTTTTGAAAATTTTTTTAACGCTAGAGCGTTCTGGCATAGCCTATCCGACGCGTTTTCGCACGGGGAATCGAATGACGTCAACCTTTTGCCGATATCTCTAACCGTTCCCGAGATATTCGGGTTTAAAGTTTTGAAAAATTAATTTTGCGCTAGAGCGCTGCCATATAGCCTATCAGAAGCGTCTTCCCACGAGGAGTCCAAATCTGTCGAGTTTTCGTCTCTATCTCTTACCGTTTCCGAGATATGAGCGTTTAAAGTTTTGAAAAAATTTTTTAACGCTAGAGCGTTCTGGCATAGCCTATCCGACGCGTTTTCGCACGGGGAATCGAATGGCGTCAAGCTTTTGCCGATATCTCTAACCGTTTCCGAGATATTCGCAAAAATGTGCCGAAATTCGTTAAAAATCGCTATTTTTTACCCAAAATCGCTTATTTTTCCTTATTTTTTCTCTATCTACGATCGCTACCCCGATGTATCATACACCGTCGGACGTACTTTTCGACTGCGATTCCGAATCTGAAGTCGGCGTTCGGCTATCGGTTACGGTTCGGAAGATATCGTCGAATATCCTTAAATTTCGTCGAAAATTTTGGGAAAATTAAAAAAAAAATTTTTAACGCTAGAGCGTTCTGGCATAGCCTATCCGACGCGTTTTCGCACGGGGAATCGAATGGCGTCAAGCTTTTGCCGATATCTCTAACCGTTTCCGAGATATTCGCAAAAATGTGCCGAAATTCGTTAAAAATCGCTATTTTTTACCCAAAATCGCTTATTTTTCCTTATTTTTTTCTCTATCTACGATCGCTACCCCGATGTATCATACACCGTCGGACGTACTTTTCGACGGCGATTCCGAATCTGAAGTCGGCGTTCGGCTATCGGTTACGGTTCGGAAGATATCGTCGAATTTCCTTAAATTTCGTCGAAAATTTTGGGAAAATTCAAAACAAATCGTCTCAAAATTGAAATAACCCCGACGTATTATACACCAGAAGAAGCGCCTTTTCGCGGCGAATCGAATGGCACCGCGCCAGTCCTCCTAGCACCAACCATTCCGGAGATATGAGCGTTTAAAGTTTTGAAAAAATTTTTAACGCTAGAGCGTTCTGGCATAGCCTATCCGACGCGTTTTCGCACGGGGAATCGAATGACGTCAACCTTTTGCCGATATCTCTAACCGTTCCCGAGATATTCGGGTTTAAAGTTTTGAAAAATTAATTTTGCGCTAGAGCGCTGCCATATAGCCTATCAGAAGCGTCTTCCCACGAGGAGTCCAAATCTGTCGAGTTTTCGTCTCTATCTCTTACCGTTTCCGAGATATGAGCGTTTAAAGTTTTGAAAAAATTTTTTAACGCTAGAGCGTTCTGGCATAGCCTATCCGACGCGTTTTCGCACGGGGAATCGAATGACGTCAACCTTTTGCCGATATCTCTAACCGTTCCCGAGATATTCGGGTTTAAAGTTTTGAAAAATTAATTTTGCGCTAGAGCGCTGCCATATAGCCTATCAGAAGCGTCTTCCCACGAGGAGTCCAAATCTGTCGAGTTTTCGTCTCTATCTCTTACCGTTTCCGAGATATGAGCGTTTAAAGTTTTGAAAAATTTTTTTAACGCTAGAGCGTTCTGGCATAGCCTATCCGACGCGTTTTCGCACGGGGAATCGAATGGCGTCAAGCTTTTGCCGATATCTCTAACCGTTTCCGAGATATTCGCAAAAATGTGCCGAAATTCGTTAAAAATCGCTATTTTTTACCCAAAATCGCTTATTTTTCCTTATTTTTTCTCTATCTACGATCGCTACCCCGATGTATCATACACCGTCGGACGTACTTTTCGACTGCGATTCCGAATCTGAAGTCGGCGTTCGGCTATCGGTTACGGTTCGGAAGATATCGTCGAATATCCTTAAATTTCGTCGAAAATTTTGGGAAAATTAAAAAAAAAATTTTTAACGCTAGAGCGTTCTGGCATAGCCTATCCGACGCGTTTTCGCACGGGGAATCGAATGGCGTCAAGCTTTTGCCGATATCTCTAACCGTTTCCGAGATATTCGCAAAAATGTGCCGAAATTCGTTAAAAATCGCTATTTTTTACCCAAAATCGCTTATTTTTCCTTATTTTTTTCTCTATCTACGATCGCTACCCCGATGTATCATACACCGTCGGACGTACTTTTCGACGGCGATTCCGAATCTGAAGTCGGCGTTCGGCTATCGGTTACGGTTCGGAAGATATCGTCGAATTTCCTTAAATTTCGTCGAAAATTTTGGGAAAATTCAAAACAAATCGTCTCAAAATTGAAATAACCCCGACGTATTATACACCAGAAGAAGCGCCTTTTCGCGGCGAATCGAATGGCACCGCGCCAGTCCTCCTAGCACCAACCATTCCGGAGATATGAGCGTTTAAAGTTTTGAAAAAATTTTTAACGCTAGAGCGTTCTGGCATAGCCTATCCGACGCGTTTTCGCACGGGGAATCGAATGACGTCAACCTTTTGCCGATATCTCTAACCGTTCCCGAGATATTCGGGTTTAAAGTTTTGAAAAATTAATTTTGCGCTAGAGCGCTGCCATATAGCCTATCAGAAGCGTCTTCCCACGAGGAGTCCAAATCTGTCGAGTTTTCGTCTCTATCTCTTACCGTTTCCGAGATATGAGCGTTTAAAGTTTTGAAAAAATTTTTTAACGCTAGAGCGTTCTGGCATAGCCTATCCGACGCGTTTTCGCACGGGGAATCGAATGGCGTCAAGCTTTTGCCGATATCTCTAACCGTTTCCGAGATATTCGCAAAAATGTGCCGAAATTCGTTAAAAATCGCTATTTTTTACCCAAAATCGCTTATTTTTCCTTATTTTTTCTCTATCTACGATCGCTACCCCGATGTATCATACACCGTCGGACGTACTTTTCGACGGCGATTCCGAATCTGAAGTCGGCGTTCGGCTATCGGTTACGGTTCGGAAGATATCGTCGAATATCCTTAAATTTCGTCGAAAATTTTGGGAAAATTAAAAAAAAAAATTTTAACGCTAGAGCGTTCTGGCATAGCCTATCCGACGCGTTTTCGCACGGGGAATCGAATGGCGTCAAGCTTTTGCCGATATCTCTAACCGTTTCCGAGATATTCGCAAAAATGTGCCGAAATTCGTTAAAAATCGCTATTTTTTACCCAAAATCGCTTATTTTTCCTTATTTTTTTCTCTATCTACGATCGCTACCCCGATGTATCATACACCGTCGGACGTACTTTTCGACGGCGATTCCGAATCTGAAGTCGGCGTTCGGCTATCGGCTACGGTTCGGAAGATATCGTCGAATTTCCTTAAATTTCGTCGAAAATTTTGGGAAAATTCAAAACAAATCGTCTCAAAATTGAAATAACCCCGACGTATTATACACCAGAAGAAGCGCCTTTTCGCGGCGAATCGAATGGCACCGCACCAGTCCTCCTAGCACCAACCATTCCGGAGATATGAGCGTTTAAAGTTTTGAAAAATTTTTTAACGCTAGAGCGTTCTGGCATAGCCTATCCGACGCGTTTTCGCACGGGGAATCGAATGACGTCAACCTTTTGCCGATATCTCTAACCGTTCCCGAGATATTCGGGTTTAAAGTTTTGAAAAATTAATTTTGCGCTAGAGCGCTGCCATATAGCCTATCAGAAGCGTCTTCCCACGAGGAGTCCAAATCTGTCGAGTTTTCGTCTCTATCTCTTACCGTTTCCGAGATATGAGCGTTTAAAGTTTTGAAAAAATTTTTAACGCTAGAGCGTTCTGGCATAGCCTATCCGACGCGTTTTCGCACGGGGAATCGAATGACGTCAACCTTTTGCCGATATCTCTAACCGTTCCCGAGATATTCGGGTTTAAAGTTTTGAAAAATTAATTTTGCGCTAGGGCGCTGCCATATAGCCTATCAGAAGCGTCTTCCCACGAGGAGTCCAAATCTGTCGAGTTTTCGTCTCTATCTCTTACCGTTTCCGAGATGTGAGCGTTTAAAGTTTTGAAAAAATTTTTTAACGCTAGAGCGTTCTGGCATAGCCTATCCGACGCGTTTTCGCACGGGGAATCGAATGGCGTCAAGCTTTTGCCGATATCTCTAACCGTTTCCGAGATATTCGCAAAAATGTGCCGAAATTCGTTAAAAATCGCTATTTTTTACCCAAAATCGCTTATTTTTCCTTATTTTTTCTCTATCTACGATCGCTACCCCGATGTATCATACACCGTCGGACGTACTTTTCGACGGCGATTCCGAATCTGAAGTCGGCGTTCGGCTATCGGTTACGGTTCGGAAGATATCGTCGAATATCCTTAAATTTCGTCGAAAATTTTGGGAAAATTAAAAAAAAATTTTTTAACGCTAGAGCGTTCTGGCATAGCCTATCCGACGCGTTTTCGCACGGGGAATCGAATGGCGTCAAGCTTTTGCCGATATCTCTAACCGTTTCCGAGATATTCGCAAAAATGTGCCGAAATTCGTTAAAAATCGCTATTTTTTACCCAAAATCGCTTATTTTTCCTTATTTTTTTCTCTATCTACGATCGCTACCCCGATGTATCATACACCGTCGGACGTACTTTTCGACGGCGATTCCGAATCTGAAGTCGGCGTTCGGCTATCGGTTACGGTTCGGAAGATATCGTCGAATTTCCTTAAATTTCGTCGAAAATTTTGGGAAAATTCAAAACAAATCGTCTCAAAATTGAAATAACCCCGACGTATTATACACCAGAAGAAGCGCCTTTTCGCGGCGAATCGAATGGCACCGCGCCAGTCCTCCTAGCACCAACCATTCCGGAGATATGAGCGTTTAAAGTTTTGAAAAAATTTTTAACGCTAGAGCGTTCTGGCATAGCCTATCCGACGGGTCTTCGCACGGGGAATCGAATGACGTCAACCTTTTGCCGATATCTCTAACCGTTCCCGAGATATTCGGGTTTAAAGTTTTGAAAAATTAATTTTGCGCTAGAGCGCTGCCATATAGCCTATCAGAAGCGTCTTCCCACGAGGAGTCCAAATCTGTCGAGTTTTCGTCTCTATCTCTTACCGTTTCCGAGATATGAGCGTTTAAAGTTTTGAAAAATTTTTTTAACGCTAGAGCGTTCTGGCATAGCCTATCCGACGCGTTTTCGCACGGGGAATCGAATGGCGTCAAGCTTTTGCCGATATCTCTAACCGTTTCCGAGATATTCGCAAAAATGTGCCGAAATTCGTTAAAAATCGCTATTTTTTACCCAAAATCGCTTATTTTTCCTTATTTTTTCTCTATCTACGATCGCTACCCCGATGTATCATACACCGTCGGACGTACTTTTCGACGGCGATTCCGAATCTGAAGTCGGCGTTCGGCTATCGGTTACGGTTCGGAAGATATCGTCGAATATCCTTAAATTTCGTCGAAAATTTTGGGAAAATTAAAAAAAAATTTTTTAACGCTAGAGCGTTCTGGCATAGCCTATCCGACGCGTTTTCGCACGGGGAATCGAATGGCGTCAAGCTTTTGCCGATATCTCTAACCGTTTCCGAGATATTCGCAAAAATGTGCCGAAATTCGTTAAAAATCGCTATTTTTTACCCAAAATCGCTTATTTTTCCTTATTTTTTTCTCTATCTACGATCGCTACCCCGATGTATCATACACCGTCGGACGTACTTTTCGACGGCGATTCCGAATCTGAAGTCGGCGTTCGGCTATCGGTTACGGTTCGGAAGATATCGTCGAATTTCCTTAAATTTCGTCGAAAATTTTGGGAAAATTCAAAACAAATCGTCTCAAAATTGAAATAACCCCGACGTATTATACACCAGAAGAAGCGCCTTTTCGCGGCGAATCGAATGGCACCGCGCCAGTCCTCCTAGCACCAACCATTCCGGAGATATGAGCGTTTAAAGTTTTGAAAAATTTTTTAACGCTAGAGCGTTCTGGCATAGCCTATCCGACGCGTTTTCGCACGGGGAATCGAATGACGTCAACCTTTTGCCGATATCTCTAACCGTTCCCGAGATATTCGGGTTTAAAGTTTTGAAAAATTAATTTTGCGCTAGAGCGCTGCCATATAGCCTATCAGAAGCGTCTTCCCACGAGGAGTCCAAATCTGTCGAGTTTTCGTCTCTATCTCTTACCGTTTCCGAGATATGAGCGTTTAAAGTTTTGAAAAAATTTTTTAACGCTAGAGCGTTCTGGCATAGCCTATCCGACGCGTTTTCGCACGGGGAATCGAATGGCGTCAAGCTTTTGCCGATATCTCTAACCGTTTCCGAGATATTCGCAAAAATGTGCCGAAATTCGTTAAAAATCGCTATTTTTTACCCAAAATCGCTTATTTTTCCTTATTTTTTCTCTATCTACGATCGCTACCCCGATGTATCATACACCGTCGGACGTACTTTTCGACGGCGATTCCGAATCTGAAGTCGGCGTTCGGCTATCGGTTACGGTTCGGAAGATATCGTCGAATATCCTTAAATTTCGTCGAAAATTTTGGGAAAATTAAAAAAAAAAATTTTAACGCTAGAGCGTTCTGGCATAGCCTATCCGACGCGTTTTCGCACGGGGAATCGAATGGCGTCAAGCTTTTGCCGATATCTCTAACCGTTTCCGAGATATTCGCAAAAATGTGCCGAAATTCGTTAAAAATCGCTATTTTTTACCCAAAATCGCTTATTTTTCCTTATTTTTTTCTCTATCTACGATCGCTACCCCGATGTATCATACACCGTCGGACGTACTTTTCGACGGCGATTCCGAATCTGAAGTCGGCGTTCGGCTATCGGTTACGGTTCGGAAGATATCGTCGAATTTCCTTAAATTTCGTCGAAAATTTTGGGAAAATTCAAAACAAATCGTCTCAAAATTGAAATAACCCCGACGTATTATACACCAGAAGAAGCGCCTTTTCGCGGCGAATCGAATGGCACCGCGCCAGTCCTCCTAGCACCAACCATTCCGGAGATATGAGCGTTTAAAGTTTTGAAAAAATTTTTAACGGTAGAGCGTTCTGGCATAGCCTATCCGACGCGTTTTCGCACGGGGAATCGAATGACGTCAACCTTTTGCCGATATCTCTAACCGTTCCCGAGATATTCGGGTTTAAAGTTTTGAAAAATTAATTTTGCGCTAGAGCGCTGCCATATAGCCTATCAGAAGCGTCTTCCCACGAGGAGTCCAAATCTGTCGAGTTTTCGTCTCTATCTCTTACCGTTTCCGAGATATGAGCGTTTAAAGTTTTGAAAAAATTTTTTAACGCTAGAGCGTTCTGGCATAGCCTATCCGACGCGTTTTCGCACGGGGAATCGAATGGCGTCAAGCTTTTGCCGATATCTCTAACCGTTTCCGAGATATTCGCAAAAATGTGCCGAAATTCGTTAAAAATCGCTATTTTTTACCCAAAATCGCTTATTTTTCCTTATTTTTTCTCTATCTACGATCGCTACCCCGATGTATCATACACCGTCGGACGTACTTTTCGACGGCGATTCCGAATCTGAAGTCGGCGTTCGGCTATCGGTTACGGTTCGGAAGATATCGTCGAATATCCTTAAATTTCGTCGAAAATTTTGGGAAAATTAAAAAAAAAAATTTTAACGCTAGAGCGTTCTGGCATAGCCTATCCGACGCGTTTTCGCACGGGGAATCGAATGGCGTCAAGCTTTTGCCGATATCTCTAACCGTTTCCGAGATATTCGCAAAAATGTGCCGAAATTCGTTAAAAATCGCTATTTTTTACCCAAAATCGCTTATTTTTCCTTATTTTTTTCTCTATCTACGATCGCTACCCCGATGTATCATACACCGTCGGACGTACTTTTCGACGGCGATTCCGAATCTGAAGTCGGCGTTCGGCTATCGGTTACGGTTCGGAAGATATCGTCGAATTTCCTTAAATTTCGTCGAAAATTTTGGGAAAATTCAAAACAAATCGTCTCAAAATTGAAATAACCCCGACGTATTATACACCAGAAGAAGCGCCTTTTCGCGGCGAATCGAATGGCACCGCACCAGTCCTCCTAGCACCAACCATTCCGGAGATATGAGCGTTTAAAGTTTTGAAAAATTTTTTAACGCTAGAGCGTTCTGGCATAGCCTATCCGACGCGTTTTCGCACGGGGAATCGAATGGCGTCAAGCTTTTGCCGATATCTCTAACCGTTTCCGAGATATTCGCAAAAATGTGCCGAAATTCGTTAAAAATCGCTATTTTTTACCCAAAATCGCTTATTTTTCCTTATTTTTTCTCTATCTACGATCGCTACCCCGATGTATCATACACCGTCGGACGTACTTTTCGACGGCGATTCCGAATCTGAAGTCGGCGTTCGGCTATCGGTTACGGTTCGGAAGATATCGTCGAATATCCTTAAATTTCGTCGAAAATTTTGGGAAAATTAAAAAAAAAATTTTTAACGCTAGAGCGTTCTGGCATAGCCTATCCGACGCGTTTTCGCACGGGGAATCGAATGGCGTCAAGCTTTTGCCGATATCTCTAACCGTTTCCGAGATATTCGCAAAAATGTGCCGAAATTCGTTAAAAATCGCTATTTTTTACCCAAAATCGCTTATTTTTCCTTATTTTTTTCTCTATCTACGATCGCTACCCCGATGTATCATACACCGTCGGACGTACTTTTCGACGGCGATTCCGAATCTGAAGTCGGCGTTCGGCTATCGGTTACGGTTCGGAAGATATCGTCGAATTTCCTTAAATTTCGTCGAAAATTTTGGGAAAATTCAAAACAAATCGTCTCAAAATTGAAATAACCCCGACGTATTATACACCAGAAGAAGCGCCTTTTCGCGGCGAATCGAATGGCACCGCGCCAGTCCTCCTAGCACCAACCATTCCGGAGATATGAGCGTTTAAAGTTTTGAAAAATTTTTTAACGCTAGAGCGTTCTGGCATAGCCTATCCGACGCGTTTTCGCACGGGGAATCGAATGACGTCAACCTTTTGCCGATATCTCTAACCGTTCCCGAGATATTCGGGTTTAAAGTTTTGAAAAATTAATTTTGCGCTAGAGCGCTGCCATATAACCTATCAGAAGCGTCTTCCCACGAGGAGTCCAAATCTGTCGAGTTTTCGTCTCTATCTCTTACCGTTTCCGAGATGTGAGCGTTTAAAGTTTTGAAAAAATTTTTTAACGCTAGAGCGTTCTGGCATAGCCTATCCGACGCGTTTTCGCACGGGGAATCGAATGGCGTCAAGCTTTTGCCGATATCTCTAACCGTTTCCGAGATATTCGCAAAAATGTGCCGAAATTCGTTAAAAATCGCTATTTTTTACCCAAAATCGCTTATTTTTCCTTATTTTTTCTCTATCTACGATCGCTACCCCGATGTATCATACACCGTCGGACGTACTTTTCGACGGCGATTCCGAATCTGAAGTCGGCGTTCGGCTATCGGTTACGGTTCGGAAGATATCGTCGAATATCCTTAAATTTCGTCGAAAATTTTGGGAAAATTAAAAAAAAAATTTTTAACGCTAGAGCGTTCTGGCATAGCCTATCCGACGCGTTTTCGCACGGGGAATCGAATGGCGTCAAGCTTTTGCCGATATCTCTAACCGTTTCCGAGATATTCGCAAAAATGTGCCGAAATTCGTTAAAAATCGCTATTTTTTACCCAAAATCGCTTATTTTTCCTTATTTTTTTCTCTATCTACGATCGCTACCCCGATGTATCATACACCGTCGGACGTACTTTTCGACGGCGATTCCGAATCTGAAGTCGGCGTTCGGCTATCGGTTACGGTTCGGAAGATATCGTCGAATTTCCTTAAATTTCGTCGAAAATTTTGGGAAAATTCAAAACAAATCGTCTCAAAATTGAAATAACCCCGACGTATTATACACCAGAAGAAGCGCCTTTTCGCGGCGAATCGAATGGCACCGCGCCAGTCCTCCTAGCACCAACCATTCCGGAGATATGAGCGTTTAAAGTTTTGAAAAATTTTTTAACGCTAGAGCGTTCTGGCATAGCCTATCCGACGCGTTTTCGCACGGGGAATCGAATGACGTCAACCTTTTGCCGATATCTCTAACCGTTCCCGAGATATTCGGGTTTAAAGTTTTGAAAAATTAATTTTGCGCTAGAGCGCTGCCATATAACCTATCAGAAGCGTCTTCCCACGAGGAGTCCAAATCTGTCGAGTTTTCGTCTCTATCTCTTACCGTTTCCGAGATGTGAGCGTTTAAAGTTTTGAAAAAATTTTTTAACGCTAGAGCGTTCTGGCATAGCCTATCCGACGCGTTTTCGCACGGGGAATCGAATGGCGTCAAGCTTTTGCCGATATCTCTAACCGTTTCCGAGATATTCGCAAAAATGTGCCGAAATTCGTTAAAAATCGCTATTTTTTACCCAAAATCGCTTATTTTTCCTTATTTTTTCTCTATCTACGATCGCTACCCCGATGTATCATACACCGTCGGACGTACTTTTCGACGGCGATTCCGAATCTGAAGTCGGCGTTCGGCTATCGGTTACGGTTCGGAAGATATCGTCGAATATCCTTAAATTTCGTCGAAAATTTTGGGAAAATTAAAAAAAAATTTTTTAACGCTAGAGCGTTCTGGCATAGCCTATCCGACGCGTTTTCGCACGGGGAATCGAATGGCGTCAAGCTTTTGCCGATATCTCTAACCGTTTCCGAGATATTCGCAAAAATGTGCCGAAATTCGTTAAAAATCGCTATTTTTTACCCAAAATCGCTTATTTTTCCTTATTTTTTTCTCTATCTACGATCGCTACCCCGATGTATCATACACCGTCGGACGTACTTTTCGACGGCGATTCCGAATCTGAAGTCGGCGTTCGGCTATCGGTTACGGTTCGGAAGATATCGTCGAATTTCCTTAAATTTCGTCGAAAATTTTGGGAAAATTCAAAACAAATCGTCTCAAAATTGAAATAACCCCGACGTATTATACACCAGAAGAAGCGCCTTTTCGCGGCGAATCGAATGGCACCGCGCCAGTCCTCCTAGCACCAACCATTCCGGAGATATGAGCGTTTAAAGTTTTGAAAAATTTTTTAACGCTAGAGCGTTCTGGCATAGCCTATCCGACGCGTTTTCGCACGGGGAATCGAATGACGTCAACCTTTTGCCGATATCTCTAACCGTTCCCGAGATATTCGGGTTTAAAGTTTTGAAAAATTAATTTTGCGCTAGAGCGCTGCCATATAGCCTATCAGAAGCGTCTTCCCACGAGGAGTCCAAATCTGTCGAGTTTTCGTCTCTATCTCTTACCGTTTCCGAGATATGAGCGTTTAAAGTTTTGAAAAAATTTTTTAACGCTAGAGCGTTCTGGCATAGCCTATCCGACGCGTTTTCGCACGGGGAATCGAATGGCGTCAAGCTTTTGCCGATATCTCTAACCGTTTCCGAGATATTCGCAAAAATGTGCCGAAATTCGTTAAAAATCGCTATTTTTTACCCAAAATCGCTTATTTTTCCTTATTTTTTCTCTATCTACGATCGCTACCCCGATGTATCATACACCGTCGGACGTACTTTTCGACGGCGATTCCGAATCTGAAGTCGGCGTTCGGCTATCGGTTACGGTTCGGAAGATATCGTCGAATATCCTTAAATTTCGTCGAAAATTTTGGGAAAATTAAAAAAAAAATTTTTAACGCTAGAGCGTTCTGGCATAGCCTATCCGACGCGTTTTCGCACGGGGAATCGAATGGCGTCAAGCTTTTGCCGATATCTCTAACCGTTTCCGAGATATTCGCAAAAATGTGCCGAAATTCGTTAAAAATCGCTATTTTTTACCCAAAATCGCTTATTTTTCCTTATTTTTTTCTCTATCTACGATCGCTACCCCGATGTATCATACACCGTCGGACGTACTTTTCGACGGCGATTCCGAATCTGAAGTCGGCGTTCGGCTATCGGTTACGGTTCGGAAGATATCGTCGAATTTCCTTAAATTTCGTCGAAAATTTTGGGAAAATTCAAAACAAATCGTCTCAAAATTGAAATAACCCCGACGTATTATACACCAGAAGAAGCGCCTTTTCGCGGCGAATCGAATGGCACCGCGCCAGTCCTCCTAGCACCAACCATTCCGGAGATATGAGCGTTTAAAGTTTTGAAAAATTTTTTAACGCTAGAGCGTTCTGGCGTAGCCTATCCGACGCGTTTTCGCACGGGGAATCGAATGACGTCAACCTTTTGCCGATATCTCTAACCGTTCCCGAGATATTCGGGTTTAAAGTTTTGAAAAATTAATTTTGCGCTAGAGCGCTGCCATATAGCCTATCAGAAGCGTCTTCCCACGAGGAGTCCAAATCTGTCGAGTTTTCGTCTCTATCTCTTACCGTTTCCGAGATATGAGCGTTTAAAGTTTTGAAAAAATTTTTTAACGCTAGAGCGTTCTGGCATAGCCTATCCGACGCGTTTTCGCACGGGGAATCGAATGGCGTCAAGCTTTTGCCGATATCTCTAACCGTTTCCGAGATATTCGCAAAAATGTGCCGAAATTCGTTAAAAATCGCTATTTTTTACCCAAAATCGCTTATTTTTCCTTATTTTTTCTCTATCTACGATCGCTACCCCGATGTATCATACACCGTCGGACGTACTTTTCGACGGCGATTCCGAATCTGAAGTCGGCGTTCGGCTATCGGTTACGGTTCGGAAGATATCGTCGAATATCCTTAAATTTCGTCGAAAATTTTGGGAAAATTAAAAAAAAAATTTTTAACGCTAGAGCGTTCTGGCATAGCCTATCCGACGCGTTTTCGCACGGGGAATCGAATGGCGTCAAGCTTTTGCCGATATCTCTAACCGTTTCCGAGATATTCGCAAAAATGTGCCGAAATTCGTTAAAAATCGCTATTTTTTACCCAAAATCGCTTATTTTTCCTTATTTTTTTCTCTATCTACGATCGCTACCCCGATGTATCATACACCGTCGGACGTACTTTTCGACGGCGATTCCGAATCTGAAGTCGGCGTTCGGCTATCGGTTACGGTTCGGAAGATATCGTCGAATTTCCTTAAATTTCGTCGAAAATTTTGGGAAAATTCAAAACAAATCGTCTCAAAATTGAAATAACCCCGACGTATTATACACCAGAAGAAGCGCCTTTTCGCGGCGAATCGAATGGCACCACGCCAGTCCTCCTAGCACCAACCATTCCGGAGATATGAGCGTTTAAAGTTTTGAAAAATTTTTTAACGCTAGAGCGTTCTGGCATAGCCTATCCGACGCGTTTTCGCACGGGGAATCGAATGACGTCAACCTTTTGCCGATATCTCTAACCGTTCCCGAGATATTCGGGTTTAAAGTTTTGAAAAATTAATTTTGCGCTAGAGCGCTGCCATATAGCCTATCAGAAGCGTCTTCCCACGAGGAGTCCAAATCTGTCGAGTTTTCGTCTCTATCTCTTACCGTTTCCGAGATATGAGCGTTTAAAGTTTTGAAAAAATTTTTTAACGCTAGAGCGTTCTGGCATAGCCTATCCGACGCGTTTTCGCACGGGGAATCGAATGGCGTCAAGCTTTTGCCGATACCTCTAACCGTTTCCGAGATATTCGCAAAAATGTGCCGAAATTCGTTAAAAATCGCTATTTTTTACCCAAAATCGCTTATTTTTCCTTATTTTTTTCTCTATCTACGATCGCTACCCCGATGTATCATACACCGTCGGACGTACTTTTCGACGGCGATTCCGAATCTGAAGTCGGCGTTCGGCTATCGGTTACGGTTCGGAAGATATCGTCGAATTTCCTTAAATTTCGTCGAAAATTTTGGGAAAATTCAAAACAAATCGTCTCAAAATTGAAATAACCCCGACGTATTATACACCAGAAGAAGCGCCTTTTCGCGGCGAATCGAATGGCACCGCGCCAGTCCTCCTAGCACCAACCATTCCGGAGATATGAGCGTTTAAAGTTTTGAAAAATTTTTTAACGCTAGAGCGTTCTGGCGTAGCCTATCCGACGCGTTTTCGCACGGGGAATCGAATGACGTCAACCTTTTGCCGATATCTCTAACCGTTCCCGAGATATTCGGGTTTAAAGTTTTGAAAAATTAATTTTGCGCTAGAGCGCTGCCATATAGCCTATCAGAAGCGTCTTCCCACGAGGAGTCCAAATCTGTCGAGTTTTCGTCTCTATCTCTTACCGTTTCCGAGATATGAGCGTTTAAAGTTTTGAAAAAATTTTTTAACGCTAGAGCGTTCTGGCATAGCCTATCCGACGCGTTTTCGCACGGGGAATCGAATGGCGTCAAGCTTTTGCCGATATCTCTAACCGTTTCCGAGATATTCGCAAAAATGTGCCGAAATTCGTTAAAAATCGCTATTTTTTACCCAAAATCGCTTATTTTTCCTTATTTTTTCTCTATCTACGATCGCTACCCCGATGTATCATACACCGTCGGACGTACTTTTCGACGGCGATTCCGAATCTGAAGTCGGCGTTCGGCTATCGGTTACGGTTCGGAAGATATCGTCGAATATCCTTAAATTTCGTCGAAAATTTTGGGAAAATTAAAAAAAAAATTTTTAACGCTAGAGCGTTCTGGCATAGCCTATCCGACGCGTTTTCGCACGGGGAATCGAATGGCGTCAAGCTTTTGCCGATATCTCTAACCGTTTCCGAGATATTCGCAAAAATGTGCCGAAATTCGTTAAAAATCGCTATTTTTTACCCAAAATCGCTTATTTTTCCTTATTTTTTTCTCTATCTACGATCGCTACCCCGATGTATCATACACCGTCGGACGTACTTTTCGACGGCGATTCCGAATCTGAAGTCGGCGTTCGGCTATCGGTTACGGTTCGGAAGATATCGTCGAATTTCCTTAAATTTCGTCGAAAATTTTGGGAAAATTCAAAACAAATCGTCTCAAAATTGAAATAACCCCGACGTATTATACACCAGAAGAAGCGCCTTTTCGCGGCGAATCGAATGGCACCACGCCAGTCCTCCTAGCACCAACCATTCCGGAGATATGAGCGTTTAAAGTTTTGAAAAATTTTTTAACGCTAGAGCGTTCTGGCATAGCCTATCCGACGCGTTTTCGCACGGGGAATCGAATGACGTCAACCTTTTGCCGATATCTCTAACCGTTCCCGAGATATTCGGGTTTAAAGTTTTGAAAAATTAATTTTGCGCTAGAGCGCTGCCATATAGCCTATCAGAAGCGTCTTCCCACGAGGAGTCCAAATCTGTCGAGTTTTCGTCTCTATCTCTTACCGTTTCCGAGATATGAGCGCTTAAAGTTTTGAAAAAATTTTTTAACGCTAGAGCGTTCTGGCATAGCCTATCCGACGCGTTTTCGCACGGGGAATCGAATGGCGTCAAGCTTTTGCCGATACCTCTAACCGTTTCCGAGATATTCGCAAAAATGTGCCGAAATTCGTTAAAAATCGCTATTTTTACCCAAAATCGCTTATTTTTCCTTATTTTTTCTCTATCTACGATCGCTACCCCGATGTATCATACACCGTCGGACGTACTTTTCGACGGCGATTCCGAATCTGAAGTCGGCGTTCGGCTATCGGTTACGGTTCGGAAGATATCGTCGAATATCCTTAAATTTCGTCGAAAATTTTGGGAAAATTAAAAAAAAAAATTTTTAACGCTAGAGCGTTCTGGCATAGCCTATCCGACGCGTTTTCGCACGGGGAATCGAATGGCGTCAAGCTTTTGCCGATATCTCTAACCGTTTCCGAGATATTCGCAAAAATGTGCCGAAATTCGTTAAAAATCGCTATTTTTTACCCAAAATCGCTTATTTTTCCTTATTTTTTTCTCTATCTACGATCGCTACCCCGATGTATCATACACCGTCGGACGTACTTTTCGACGGCGATTCCGAATCTGAAGTCGGCGTTCGGCTATCGGTTACGGTTCGGAAGATATCGTCGAATTTCCTTAAATTTCGTCGAAAATTTTGGGAAAATTCAAAACAAATCGTCTCAAAATTGAAATAACCCCGACGTATTATACACCAGAAGAAGCGCCTTTTCGCGGCGAATCGAATGGCACCGCGCCAGTCCTCCTAGCACCAACCATTCCGGAGATATGAGCGTTTAAAGTTTTGAAAAATTTTTTAACGCTAGAGCGTTCTGGCATAGCCTATCCGACGCGTTTTCGCACGGGGAATCGAATGACGTCAACCTTTTGCCGATATCTCTAACCGTTCCCGAGATATTCGGGTTTAAAGTTTTGAAAAATTAATTTTGCGCTAGAGCGCTGCCATATAGCCTATCAGAAGCGTCTTCCCACGAGGAGTCCAAATCTGTCGAGTTTTCGTCTCTATCTCTTACCGTTTCCGAGATATGAGCGTTTAAAGTTTTGAAAAAAATTTTTAACGCTAGAGCGTTCTGGCATAGCCTATCCGACGCGTTTTCGCACGGGGAATCGAATGGCGTCAAGCTTTTGCCGATATCTCTAACCGTTTCCGAGATATTCGCAAAAATGTGGCGAAATTCGTTAAAAATCGCTATTTTTTACCCAAAATCGCTTATTTTTCCTTATTTTTTCTCTATCTACGATCGCTACCCCGATGTATCATACACCGTCGGACGTACTTTTCGACGGCGATTCCGAATCTGAAGTCGGCGTTCGGCTATCGGTTACGGTTCGGAAGATATCGTCGAATATCCTTAAATTTCGTCGAAAATTTTGGGAAAATTAAAAAAAAAATTTTTAACGCTAGAGCGTTCTGGCATAGCCTATCCGACGCGTTTTCGCACGGGGAATCGAATGGCGTCAAGCTTTTGCCGATATCTCTAACCGTTTCCGAGATATTCGCAAAAATGTGCCGAAATTCGTTAAAAATCGCTATTTTTTACCCAAAATCGCTTATTTTTCCTTATTTTTTTCTCTATCTACGATCGCTACCCCGATGTATCATACACCGTCGGACGTACTTTTCGACGGCGATTCCGAATCTGAAGTCGGCGTTCGGCTATCGGTTACGGTTCGGAAGATATCGTCGAATTTCCTTAAATTTCGTCGAAAATTTTGGGAAAATTCAAAACAAATCGTCTCAAAATTGAAATAACCCCGACGTATTATACACCAGAAGAAGCGCCTTTTCGCGGCGAATCGAATGGCACCGCGCCAGTCCTCCTAGCACCAACCATTCCGGAGAGATGAGCGTTTAAAGTTTTGAAAAAATTTTTAACGCTAGAGCGTTCTGGCATAGCCTATCCGACGCGTTTTCGCACGGGGAATCGAATGACGTCAACCTTTTGCCGATATCTCTAACCGTTCCCGAGATATTCGGGTTTAAAGTTTTGAAAAATTAATTTTGCGCTAGAGCGCTGCCATATAGCCTATCAGAAGCGTCTTCCCACGAGGAGTCCAAATCTGTCGAGTTTTCGTCTCTATCTCTTACCGTTTCCGAGATATGAGCGTTTAAAGTTTTGAAAAAATTTTTTAACGCTAGAGCGTTCTGGCATAGCCTATCCGACGCGTTTTCGCACGGGGAATCGAATGGCGTCAAGCTTTTGCCGATATCTCTAACCGTTTCCGAGATATTCGCAAAAATGTGCCGAAATTCGTTAAAAATCGCTATTTTTTACCCAAAATCGCTTATTTTTCCTTATTTTTTCTCTATCTACGATCGCTACCCCGATGTATCATACACCGTCGGACGTACTTTTCGACGGCGATTCCGAATCTGAAGTCGGCGTTCGGCTATCGGTTACGGTTCGGAAGATATCGTCGAATATCCTTAAATTTCGTCGAAAATTTTGGGAAAATTAAAAAAAAATTTTTTAACGCTAGAGCGTTCTGGCATAGCCTATCCGACGCGTTTTCGCACGGGGAATCGAATGGCGTCAAGCTTTTGCCGATATCTCTAACCGTTTCCGAGATATTCGCAAAAATGTGCCGAAATTCGTTAAAAATCGCTATTTTTTACCCAAAATCGCTTATTTTTCCTTATTTTTTTCTCTATCTACGATCGCTACCCCGATGTATCATACACCGTCGGACGTACTTTTCGACGGCGATTCCGAATCTGAAGTCGGCGTTCGGCTATCGGTTACGGTTCGGAAGATATCGTCGAATTTCCTTAAATTTCGTCGAAAATTTTGGGAAAATTCAAAACAAATCGTCTCAAAATTGAAATAACCCCGACGTATTATACACCAGAAGAAGCGCCTTTTCGCGGCGAATCGAATGGCACCGCGCCAGTCCTCCTAGCACCAACCATTCCGGAGATATGAGCGTTTAAAGTTTTGAAAAATTTTTTAACGCTAGAGCGTTCTGGCATAGCCTATCCGACGCGTTTTCGCACGGGGAATCGAATGACGTCAACCTTTTGCCGATATCTCTAACCGTTCCCGAGATATTCGGGTTTAAAGTTTTGAAAAATTAATTTTGCGCTAGAGCGCTGCCATATAGCCTATCAGAAGCGTCTTCCCACGAGGAGTCCAAATCTGTCGAGTTTTCGTCTCTATCTCTTACCGTTTCCGAGATATGAGCGTTTAAAGTTTTGAAAAAATTTTTTAACGCTAGAGCGTTCTGGCATAGCCTATCCGACGCGTTTTCGCACGGGGAATCGAATGGCGTCAAGCTTTTGCCGATATCTCTAACCGTTTCCGAGATATTCGCAAAAATGTGCCGAAATTCGTTAAAAATCGCTATTTTTTACCCAAAATCGCTTATTTTTCCTTATTTTTTCTCTATCTACGATCGCTACCCCGATGTATCATACACCGTCGGACGTACTTTTCGACGGCGATTCCGAATCTGAAGTCGGCGTTCGGCTATCGGTTACGGTTCGGAAGATATCGTCGAATATCCTTAAATTTCGTCGAAAATTTTGGGAAAATTAAAAAAAAAATTTTTAACGCTAGAGCGTTCTGGCATAGCCTATCCGACGCGTTTTCGCACGGGGAATCGAATGGCGTCAAGCTTTTGCCGATATCTCTAACCGTTTCCGAGATATTCGCAAAAATGTGCCGAAATTCGTTAAAAATCGCTATTTTTTACCCAAAATCGCTTATTTTTCCTTATTTTTTTCTCTATCTACGATCGCTACCCCGATGTATCATACACCGTCGGACGTACTTTTCGACGGCGATTCCGAATCTGAAGTCGGCGTTCGGCTATCGGTTACGGTTCGGAAGATATCGTCGAATTTCCTTAAATTTCGTCGAAAATTTTGGGAAAATTCAAAACAAATCGTCTCAAAATTGAAATAACCCCGACGTATTATACACCAGAAGAAGCGCCTTTTCGCGGCGAATCGAATGGCACCGCGCCAGTCCTCCTAGCACCAACCATTCCGGAGATATGAGCGTTTAAAGTTTTGAAAAATTTTTTAACGCTAGAGCGTTCTGGCGTAGCCTATCCGACGCGTTTTCGCACGGGGAATCGAATGACGTCAACCTTTTGCCGATATCTCTAACCGTTCCCGAGATATTCGGGTTTAAAGTTTTGAAAAATTAATTTTGCGCTAGAGCGCTGCCATATAGCCTATCAGAAGCGTCTTCCCACGAGGAGTCCAAATCTGTCGAGTTTTCGTCTCTATCTCTTACCGTTTCCGAGATATGAGCGTTTAAAGTTTTGAAAAAAATTTTTAACGCTAGAGCGTTCTGGCATAGCCTATCCGACGCGTTTTCGCACGGGGAATCGAATGGCGTCAAGCTTTTGCCGATATCTCTAACCGTTTCCGAGATATTCGCAAAAATGTGCCGAAATTCGTTAAAAATCGCTATTTTTTACCCAAAATCGCTTATTTTTCCTTATTTTTTCTCTATCTACGATCGCTACCCCGATGTATCATACACCGTCGGACGTACTTTTCGACGGCGATTCCGAATCTGAAGTCGGCGTTCGGCTATCGGTTACGGTTCGGAAGATATCGTCGAATATCCTTAAATTTCGTCGAAAATTTTGGGAAAATTAAAAAAAAAATTTTTAACGCTAGAGCGTTCTGGCATAGCCTATCCGACGCGTTTTCGCACGGGGAATCGAATGGCGTCAAGCTTTTGCCGATATCTCTAACCGTTTCCGAGATATTCGCAAAAATGTGCCGAAATTCGTTAAAAATCGCTATTTTTTACCCAAAATCGCTTATTTTTCCTTATTTTTTTCTCTATCTACGATCGCTACCCCGATGTATCATACACCGTCGGACGTACTTTTCGACGGCGATTCCGAATCTGAAGTCGGCGTTCGGCTATCGGTTACGGTTCGGAAGATATCGTCGAATTTCCTTAAATTTCGTCGAAAATTTTGGGAAAATTCAAAACAAATCGTCTCAAAATTGAAATAACCCCGACGTATTATACACCAGAAGAAGCGCCTTTTCGCGGCGAATCGAATGGCACCACGCCAGTCCTCCTAGCACCAACCATTCCGGAGATATGAGCGTTTAAAGTTTTGAAAAATTTTTTAACGCTAGAGCGTTCTGGCATAGCCTATCCGACGCGTTTTCGCACGGGGAATCGAATGACGTCAACCTTTTGCCGATATCTCTAACCGTTCCCGAGATATTCGGGTTTAAAGTTTTGAAAAATTAATTTTGCGCTAGAGCGCTGCCATATAGCCTATCAGAAGCGTCTTCCCACGAGGAGTCCAAATCTGTCGAGTTTTCGTCTCTATCTCTTACCGTTTCCGAGATATGAGCGTTTAAAGTTTTGAAAAAATTTTTTAACGCTAGAGCGTTCTGGCATAGCCTATCCGACGCGTTTTCGCACGGGGAATCGAATGGCGTCAAGCTTTTGCCGATACCTCTAACCGTTTCCGAGATATTCGCAAAAATGTGCCGAAATTCGTTAAAAATCGCTATTTTTTACCCAAAATCGCTTATTTTTCCTTATTTTTTTCTCTATCTACGATCGCTACCCCGATGTATCATACACCGTCGGACGTACTTTTCGACGGCGATTCCGAATCTGAAGTCGGCGTTCGGCTATCGGTTACGGTTCGGAAGATATCGTCGAATTTCCTTAAATTTCGTCGAAAATTTTGGGAAAATTCAAAACAAATCGTCTCAAAATTGAAATAACCCCGACGTATTATACACCAGAAGAAGCGCCTTTTCGCGGCGAATCGAATGGCACCGCGCCAGTCCTCCTAGCACCAACCATTCCGGAGATATGAGCGTTTAAAGTTTTGAAAAATTTTTTAACGCTAGAGCGTTCTGGCGTAGCCTATCCGACGCGTTTTCGCACGGGGAATCGAATGACGTCAACCTTTTGCCGATATCTCTAACCGTTCCCGAGATATTCGGGTTTAAAGTTTTGAAAAATTAATTTTGCGCTAGAGCGCTGCCATATAGCCTATCAGAAGCGTCTTCCCACGAGGAGTCCAAATCTGTCGAGTTTTCGTCTCTATCTCTTACCGTTTCCGAGATATGAGCGTTTAAAGTTTTGAAAAAATTTTTTAACGCTAGAGCGTTCTGGCATAGCCTATCCGACGCGTTTTCGCACGGGGAATCGAATGGCGTCAAGCTTTTGCCGATATCTCTAACCGTTTCCGAGATATTCGCAAAAATGTGCCGAAATTCGTTAAAAATCGCTATTTTTTACCCAAAATCGCTTATTTTTCCTTATTTTTTCTCTATCTACGATCGCTACCCCGATGTATCATACACCGTCGGACGTACTTTTCGACGGCGATTCCGAATCTGAAGTCGGCGTTCGGCTATCGGTTACGGTTCGGAAGATATCGTCGAATATCCTTAAATTTCGTCGAAAATTTTGGGAAAATTAAAAAAAAAATTTTTAACGCTAGAGCGTTCTGGCATAGCCTATCCGACGCGTTTTCGCACGGGGAATCGAATGGCGTCAAGCTTTTGCCGATATCTCTAACCGTTTCCGAGATATTCGCAAAAATGTGCCGAAATTCGTTAAAAATCGCTATTTTTTACCCAAAATCGCTTATTTTTCCTTATTTTTTTCTCTATCTACGATCGCTACCCCGATGTATCATACACCGTCGGACGTACTTTTCGACGGCGATTCCGAATCTGAAGTCGGCGTTCGGCTATCGGTTACGGTTCGGAAGATATCGTCGAATTTCCTTAAATTTCGTCGAAAATTTTGGGAAAATTCAAAACAAATCGTCTCAAAATTGAAATAACCCCGACGTATTATACACCAGAGGAAGCGCCTTTTCGCGGCGAATCGAATGGCACCACGCCAGTCCTCCTAGCACCAACCATTCCGGAGATATGAGCGTTTAAAGTTTTGAAAAATTTTTTAACGCTAGAGCGTTCTGGCATAGCCTATCCGACGCGTTTTCGCACGGGGAATCGAATGACGTCAACCTTTTGCCGATATCTCTAACCGTTCCCGAGATATTCGGGTTTAAAGTTTTGAAAAATTAATTTTGCGCTAGAGCGCTGCCATATAGCCTATCAGAAGCGTCTTCCCACGAGGAGTCCAAATCTGTCGAGTTTTCGTCTCTATCTCTTACCGTTTCCGAGATATGAGCGTTTAAAGTTTTGAAAAAATTTTTTAACGCTAGAGCGTTCTGGCATAGCCTATCCGACGCGTTTTCGCACGGGGAATCGAATGGCGTCAAGCTTTTGCCGATACCTCTAACCGTTTCCGAGATATTCGCAAAAATGTGCCGAAATTCGTTAAAAATCGCTATTTTTACCCAAAATCGCTTATTTTTCCTTATTTTTTCTCTATCTACGATCGCTACCCCGATGTATCATACACCGTCGGACGTACTTTTCGACGGCGATTCCGAATCTGAAGTCGGCGTTCGGCTATCGGTTACGGTTCGGAAGATATCGTCGAATATCCTTAAATTTCGTCGAAAATTTTGGGAAAATTAAAAAAAAAAATTTTTAACGCTAGAGCGTTCTGGCATAGCCTATCCGACGCGTTTTCGCACGGGGAATCGAATGGCGTCAAGCTTTTGCCGATATCTCTAACCGTTTCCGAGATATTCGCAAAAATGTGCCGAAATTCGTTAAAAATCGCTATTTTTTACCCAAAATCGCTTATTTTTCCTTATTTTTTTCTCTATCTACGATCGCTACCCCGATGTATCATACACCGTCGGACGTACTTTTCGACGGCGATTCCGAATCTGAAGTCGGCGTTCGGCTATCGGTTACGGTTCGGAAGATATCGTCGAATTTCCTTAAATTTCGTCGAAAATTTTGGGAAAATTCAAAACAAATCGTCTCAAAATTGAAATAACCCCGACGTATTATACACCAGAAGAAGCGCCTTTTCGCGGCGAATCGAATGGCACCGCGCCAGTCCTCCTAGCACCAACCATTCCGCAGATATGAGCGTTTAAAGTTTTGAAAAATTTTTTAACGCTAGAGCGTTCTGGCATAGCCTATCCGACGCGTTTTCGCACGGGGAATCGAATGACGTCAACCTTTTGCCGATATCTCTAACCGTTCCCGAGATATTCGGGTTTAAAGTTTTGAAAAATTAATTTTGCGCTAGAGCGCTGCCATATAGCCTATCAGAAGCGTCTTCCCACGAGGAGTCCAAATCTGTCGAGTTTTCGTCTCTATCTCTTACCGTTTCCGAGATATGAGCGTTTAAAGTTTTGAAAAAAATTTTTAACGCTAGAGCGTTCTGGCATAGCCTATCCGACGCGTTTTCGCACGGGGAATCGAATGGCGTCAAGCTTTTGCCGATATCTCTAACCGTTTCCGAGATATTCGCAAAAATGTGGCGAAATTCGTTAAAAATCGCTATTTTTTACCCAAAATCGCTTATTTTTCCTTATTTTTTCTCTATCTACGATCGCTACCCCGATGTATCATACACCGTCGGACGTACTTTTCGACGGCGATTCCGAATCTGAAGTCGGCGTTCGGCTATCGGTTACGGTTCGGAAGATATCGTCGAATATCCTTAAATTTCGTCGAAAATTTTGGGAAAATTAAAAAAAAAATTTTTAACGCTAGAGCGTTCTGGCATAGCCTATCCGACGCGTTTTCGCACGGGGAATCGAATGGCGTCAAGCTTTTGCCGATATCTCTAACCGTTTCCGAGATATTCGCAAAAATGTGCCGAAATTCGTTAAAAATCGCTATTTTTTACCCAAAATCGCTTATTTTTCCTTATTTTTTTCTCTATCTACGATCGCTACCCCGATGTATCATACACCGTCGGACGTACTTTTCGACGGCGATTCCGAATCTGAAGTCGGCGTTCGGCTATCGGTTACGGTTCGGAAGATATCGTCGAATTTCCTTAAATTTCGTCGAAAATTTTGGGAAAATTCAAAACAAATCGTCTCAAAATTGAAATAACCCCGACGTATTATACACCAGAAGAAGCGCCTTTTCGCGGCGAATCGAATGGCACCGCGCCAGTCCTCCTAGCACCAACCATTCCGGAGATATGAGCGTTTAAAGTTTTGAAAAATTTTTTAACGCTAGAGCGTTCTGGCATAGCCTATCCGACGCGTTTTCGCACGGGGAATCGAATGACGTCAACCTTTTGCCGATATCTCTAACCGTTCCCGAGATATTCGGGTTTAAAGTTTTGAAAAATTAATTTTGCGCTAGAGCGCTGCCATATAGCCTATCAGAAGCGTCTTCCCACGAGGAGTCCAAATCTGTCGAGTTTTCGTCTCTATCTCTTACCGTTTCCGAGATATGAGCGTTTAAAGTTTTGAAAAAATTTTTTAACGCTAGAGCGTTCTGGCATAGCCTATCCGACGCGTTTTCGCACGGGGAATCGAATGGCGTCAAGCTTTTGCCGATATCTCTAACCGTTTCCGAGATATTCGCAAAAATGTGCCGAAATTCGTTAAAAATCGCTATTTTTTACCCAAAATCGCTTATTTTTCCTTATTTTTTCTCTATCTACGATCGCTACCCCGATGTATCATACACCGTCGGACGTACTTTTCGACGGCGATTCCGAATCTGAAGTCGGCGTTCGGCTATCGGTTACGGTTCGGAAGATATCGTCGAATATCCTTAAATTTCGTCGAAAATTTTGGGAAAATTAAAAAAAAATTTTTTAACGCTAGAGCGTTCTGGCATAGCCTATCCGACGCGTTTTCGCACGGGGAATCGAATGGCGTCAAGCTTTTGCCGATATCTCTAACCGTTTCCGAGATATTCGCAAAAATGTGCCGAAATTCGTTAAAAATCGCTATTTTTTACCCAAAATCGCTTATTTTTCCTTATTTTTTTCTCTATCTACGATCGCTACCCCGATGTATCATACACCGTCGGACGTACTTTTCGACGGCGATTCCGAATCTGAAGTCGGCGTTCGGCTATCGGTTACGGTTCGGAAGATATCGTCGAATTTCCTTAAATTTCGTCGAAAATTTTGGGAAAATTCAAAACAAATCGTCTCAAAATTGAAATAACCCCGACGTATTATACACCAGAAGAAGCGCCTTTTCGCGGCGAATCGAATGGCACCGCGCCAGTCCTCCTAGCACCAACCATTCCGGAGATATGAGCGTTTAAAGTTTTGAAAAATTTTTTAACGCTAGAGCGTTCTGGCATAGCCTATCCGACGCGTTTTCGCACGGGGAATCGAATGACGTCAACCTTTTGCCGATATCTCTAACCGTTCCCGAGATATTCGGGTTTAAAGTTTTGAAAAATTAATTTTGCGCTAGAGCGCTGCCATATAGCCTATCAGAAGCGTCTTCCCACGAGGAGTCCAAATCTGTCGAGTTTTCGTCTCTATCTCTTACCGTTTCCGAGATATGAGCGTTTAAAGTTTTGAAAAAATTTTTTAACGCTAGAGCGTTCTGGCATAGCCTATCCGACGCGTTTTCGCACGGGGAATCGAATGGCGTCAAGCTTTTGCCGATATCTCTAACCGTTTCCGAGATATTCGCAAAAATGTGCCGAAATTCGTTAAAAATCGCTATTTTTTACCCAAAATCGCTTATTTTTCCTTATTTTTTCTCTATCTACGATCGCTACCCCGATGTATCATACACCGTCGGACGTACTTTTCGACGGCGATTCCGAATCTGAAGTCGGCGTTCGGCTATCGGTTACGGTTCGGAAGATATCGTCGAATATCCTTAAATTTCGTCGAAAATTTTGGGAAAATTAAAAAAAAAATTTTTAACGCTAGAGCGTTCTGGCATAGCCTATCCGACGCGTTTTCGCACGGGGAATCGAATGGCGTCAAGCTTTTGCCGATATCTCTAACCGTTTCCGAGATATTCGCAAAAATGTGCCGAAATTCGTTAAAAATCGCTATTTTTTACCCAAAATCGCTTATTTTTCCTTATTTTTTTCTCTATCTACGATCGCTACCCCGATGTATCATACACCGTCGGACGTACTTTTCGACGGCGATTCCGAATCTGAAGTCGGCGTTCGGCTATCGGTTACGGTTCGGAAGATATCGTCGAATTTCCTTAAATTTCGTCGAAAATTTTGGGAAAATTCAAAACAAATCGTCTCAAAATTGAAATAACCCCGACGTATTATACACCAGAAGAAGCGCCTTTTCGCGGCGAATCGAATGGCACCGCGCCAGTCCTCCTAGCACCAACCATTCCGGAGATATGAGCGTTTAAAGTTTTGAAAAAATTTTTAACGCTAGAGCGTTCTGGCATAGCCTATCCGACGCGTTTTCGCACGGGGAATCGAATGACGTCAACCTTTTGCCGATATCTCTAACCGTTCCCGAGATATTCGGGTTTAAAGTTTTGAAAAATTAATTTTGCGCTAGAGCGCTGCCATATAGCCTATCAGAAGCGTCTTCCCACGAGGAGTCCAAATCTGTCGAGTTTTCGTCTCTATCTCTTACCGTTTCCGAGATATGAGCGTTTAAAGTTTTGAAAAAATTTTTTAACGCTAGAGCGTTCTGGCATAGCCTATCCGACGCGTTTTCGCACGGGGAATCGAATGGCGTCAAGCTTTTGCCGATATCTCTAACCGTTTCCGAGATATTCGCAAAAATGTGCCGAAATTCGTTAAAAATCGCTATTTTTTACCCAAAATCGCTTATTTTTCCTTATTTTTTCTCTATCTACGATCGCTACCCCGATGTATCATACACCGTCGGACGTACTTTTCGACGGCGATTCCGAATCTGAAGTCGGCGTTCGGCTATCGGTTACGGTTCGGAAGATATCGTCGAATATCCTTAAATTTCGTCGAAAATTTTGGGAAAATTAAAAAAAAAATTTTTAACGCTAGAGCGTTCTGGCATAGCCTATCCGACGCGTTTTCGCACGGGGAATCGAATGGCGTCAAGCTTTTGCCGATATCTCTAACCGTTTCCGAGATATTCGCAAAAATGTGCCGAAATTCGTTAAAAATCGCTATTTTTTACCCAAAATCGCTTATTTTTCCTTATTTTTTTCTCTATCTACGATCGCTACCCCGATGTATCATACACCGTCGGACGTACTTTTCGACGGCGATTCCGAATCTGAAGTCGGCGTTCGGCTATCGGTTACGGTTCGGAAGATATCGTCGAATTTCCTTAAATTTCGTCGAAAATTTTGGGAAAATTCAAAACAAATCGTCTCAAAATTGAAATAACCCCGACGTATTATACACCAGAAGAAGCGCCTTTTCGCGGCGAATCGAATGGCACCGCGCCAGTCCTCCTAGCACCAACCATTCCGGAGATATGAGCGTTTAAAGTTTTGAAAAATTTTTTAACGCTAGAGCGTTCTGGCATAGCCTATCCGACGCGTTTTCGCACGGGGAATCGAATGACGTCAACCTTTTGCCGATATCTCTAACCGTTCCCGAGATATTCGGGTTTAAAGTTTTGAAAAATTAATTTTGCGCTAGAGCGCTGCCATATAGCCTATCAGAAGCGTCTTCCCACGAGGAGTCCAAATCTGTCGAGTTTTCGTCTCTATCTCTTACCGTTTCCGAGATATGAGCGTTTAAAGTTTTGAAAAAATTTTTTAACGCTAGAGCGTTCTGGCATAGCCTATCCGACGCGTTTTCGCACGGGGAATCGAATGGCGTCAAGCTTTTGCCGATATCTCTAACCGTTTCCGAGATATTCGCAAAAATGTGCCGAAATTCGTTAAAAATCGCTATTTTTTACCCAAAATCGCTTATTTTTCCTTATTTTTTCTCTATCTACGATCGCTACCCCGATGTATCATACACCGTCGGACGTACTTTTCGACGGCGATTCCGAATCTGAAGTCGGCGTTCGGCTATCGGTTACGGTTCGGAAGATATCGTCGAATATCCTTAAATTTCGTCGAAAATTTTGGGAAAATTAAAAAAAAAATTTTTAACGCTAGAGCGTTCTGGCATAGCCTATCCGACGCGTTTTCGCACGGGGAATCGAATGGCGTCAAGCTTTTGCCGATATCTCTAACCGTTTCCGAGATATTCGCAAAAATGTGCCGAAATTCGTTAAAAATCGCTATTTTTTACCCAAAATCGCTTATTTTTTTCTCTATCTACGATCGCTACCCCGATGTATCATACACCGTCGGACGTACTTTTCGACGGCGATTCCGAATCTGAAGTCGGCGTTCGGCTATCGGTTACGGTTCGGAAGATATCGTCGAATTTCCTTAAATTTCGTCGAAAATTTTGGGAAAATTCAAAACAAATCGTCTCAAAATTGAAATAACCCCGACGTATTATACACCAGAAGAAGCGCCTTTTCGCGGCGAATCGAATGGCACCGCGCCAGTCCTCCTAGCACCAACCATTCCGGAGATATGAGCGTTTAAAGTTTTGAAAATTTTTTTAACGCTAGAGCGTTCTGGCATAGCCTATCCGACGCGTTTTCGCACGGGGAATCGAATGACGTCAACCTTTTGCCGATATCTCTAACCGTTCCCGAGATATTCGGGTTTAAAGTTTTGAAAAATTAATTTTGCGCTAGAGCGCTGCCATATAGCCTATCAGAAGCGTCTTCCCACGAGGAGTCCAAATCTGTCGAGTTTTCGTCTCTATCTCTTACCGTTTCCGAGATATGAGCGTTTAAAGTTTTGAAAAAATTTTTTAACGCTAGAGCGTTCTGGCATAGCCTATCCGACGCGTTTTCGCACGGGGAATCGAATGGCGTCAAGCTTTTGCCGATATCTCTAACCGTTTCCGAGATATTCGCAAAAATGTGCCGAAATTCGTTAAAAATCGCTATTTTTTACCCAAAATCGCTTATTTTTCCTTATTTTTTCTCTATCTACGATCGCTACCCCGATGTATCATACACCGTCGGACGTACTTTTCGACGGCGATTCCGAATCTGAAGTCGGCGTTCGGCTATCGGTTACGGTTCGGAAGATATCGTCGAATATCCTTAAATTTCGTCGAAAATTTTGGGAAAATTAAAAAAAATTTTTTAACGCTAGAGCGTTCTGGCATAGCCTATCCGACGCGTTTTCGCACGGGGAATCGAATGGCGTCAAGCTTTTGCCGATATCTCTAACCGTTTCCGAGATATTCGCAAAAATGTGCCGAAATTCGTTAAAAATCGCTATTTTTTACCCAAAATCGCTTATTTTTCCTTATTTTTTTCTCTATCTACGATCGCTACCCCGATGTATCATACACCGTCGGACGTACTTTTCGACGGCGATTTCGAATCTGAAGTCGGCGTTCGGCTATCGGTTACGGTTCGGAAGATATCGTCGAATTTCCTTAAATTTCGTCGAAAATTTTGGGAAAATTCAAAACAAATCGTCTCAAAATTGAAATAACCCCGACGTATTATACACCAGAAGAAGCGCCTTTTCGCGGCGAATCGAATGGCACCGCGCCAGTCCTCCTAGCACCAACCATTCCGCAGATATGAGCGTTTAAAGTTTTGAAAAATTTTTTAACGCTAGAGCGTTCTGGCATAGCCTATCCGACGCGTTTTCGCACGGGGAATCGAATGACGTCAACCTTTTGCCGATATCTCTAACCGTTCCCGAGATATTCGGGTTTAAAGTTTTGAAAAATTAATTTTGCGCTAGAGCGCTGCCATATAGCCTATCAGAAGCGTCTTCCCACGAGGAGTCCAAATCTGTCGAGTTTTCGTCTCTATCTCTTACCGTTTCCGAGATATGAGCGTTTAAAGTTTTGAAAAAATTTTTTAACGCTAGAGCGTTCTGGCATAGCCTATCCGACGCGTTTTCGCACGGGGAATCGAATGGCGTCAAGCTTTTGCCGATATCTCTAACCGTTTCCGAGATATTCGCAAAAATGTGCCGAAATTCGTTAAAAATCGCTATTTTTTACCCAAAATCGCTTATTTTTCCTTATTTTTTCTCTATCTACGATCGCTACCCCGATGTATCATACACCGTCGGACGTACTTTTCGACGGCGATTCCGAATCTTAAGTCGGCGTTCGGCTATCGGTTACGGTTCGGAAGATATCGTCGAATATCCTTAAATTTCGTCGAAAATTTTGGGAAAATTAAAAAAAAAATTTTAACGCTAGAGCGTTCTGGCATAGCCTATCCGACGCGTTTTCGCACGGGGAATCGAATGGCGTCAAGCTTTTGCCGATATCTCTAACCGTTTCCGAGATATTCGCAAAAATGTGCCGAAATTCGTTAAAAATCGCTATTTTTTACCCAAAATCGCTTATTTTTCCTTATTTTTTTCTCTATCTACGATCGCTACCCCGATGTATCATACACCGTCGGACGTACTTTTCGACGGCGATTCCGAATCTGAAGTCGGCGTTCGGCTATCGGTTACGGTTCGGAAGATATCGTCGAATTTCCTTAAATTTCGTCGAAAATTTTGGGAAAATTCAAAACAAATCGTCTCAAAATTGAAATAACCCCGACGTATTATACACCAGAAGAAGCGCCTTTTCGCGGCGAATCGAATGGCACCGCGCCAGTACTCCTAGCACCAACCATTCCGGAGATATGAGCGTTTAAAGTTTTGAAAAATTTTTTAACGCTAGAGCGTTCTGGCATAGCCTATCCGACGCGTTTTCGCACGGGGCATCGAATGACGTCAACCTTTTGCCGATATCTCTAACCGTTCCCGAGATATTCGGGTTTAAAGTTTTGAAAAATTAATTTTGCGCTAGAGCGCTGCCATATAGCCTATCAGAAGCGTCTTCCCACGAGGAGTCCAAATCTGTCGAGTTTTCGTCTCTATCTCTTACCGTTTCCGAGATATGAGCGTTTAAAGTTTTGAAAAAAAATTTTAACGCTAGAGCGTTCTGGCATAGCCTATCCGACGCGTTTTCGCACGGGGAATCGAATGGCGTCAAGCTTTTGCCGATATCTCTAACCGTTTCCGAGATATTCGCAAAAATGTGCCGAAATTCGTTAAAAATCGCTATTTTTTACCCAAAATCGCTTATTTTTCCTTATTTTTTCTCTATCTACGATCGCTACCCCGATGTATCATACACCGTCGGACGTACTTTTCGACGGCGATTCCGAATCTGAAGTCGGCGTTCGGCTATCGGTTACGGTTCGGAAGATATCGTCGAATATCCTTAAATTTCGTCGAAAATTTTGGGAAAATTAAAAAAAAAAATTTTAACGCTAGAGCGTTCTGGCATAGCCTATCCGACGCGTTTTCGCACGGGGAATCGAATGGCGTCAAGCTTTTGCCGATATCTCTAACCGTTTCCGAGATATTCGCAAAAATGTGCCGAAATTCGTTAAAAATCGCTATTTTTTACCCAAAATCGCTTATTTTTCCTTATTTTTTCTCTATCTACGATCGCTACCCCGATGTATCATACACCGTCGGACGTACTTTTCGACGGCGATTCCGAATCTGAAGTCGGCGTTCGGCTATCGGTTACGGTTCGGAAGATATCGTCGAATTTCCTTAAATTTCGTCGAAAATTTTGGGAAAATTCAAAACAAATCGTCTCAAAATTGAAATAACCCCGACGTATTATACACCAGAAGAAGCGCCTTTTCGCGGCGAATCGAATGGCACCGCGCCAGTCCTCCTAGCACCAACCATTCCGGAGATATGAGCGTTTAAAGTTTTGAAAAATTTTTTAACGCTAGAGCGTTCTGGCATAGCCTATCCGACGCGTTTTCGCACGGGGAATCGAATGACGTCAACCTTTTGCCGATATCTCTAACCGTTCCCGAGATATTCGGGTTTAAAGTTTTGAAAAATTAATTTTGCGCTAGAGCGCTGCCATATAGCCTATCAGAAGCGTCTTCCCACGAGGAGTCCAAATCTGTCGAGTTTTCGTCTCTATCTCTTACCGTTTCCGAGATATGAGCGTTTAAAGTTTTGAAAAAAAATTTTAACGCTAGAGCGTTCTGGCATAGCCTATCCGACGCGTTTTCGCACGGGGAATCGAATGGCGTCAAGCTTTTGCCGATATCTCTAACCGTTTCCGAGATATTCGCAAAAATGTGCCGAAATTCGTTAAAAATCGCTATTTTTTACCCAAAATCGCTTATTTTTCCTTATTTTTTCTCTATCTACGATCGCTACCCCGATGTATCATACACCGTCGGACGTACTTTTCGACGGCGATTCCGAATCTGAAGTCGGCGTTCGGCTATCGGTTACGGTTCGGAAGATATCGTCGAATATCCTTAAATTTCGTCGAAAATTTTGGGAAAATTAAAAAAAAAATTTTAACGCTAGAGCGTTCTGGCATAGCCTATCCGACGCGTTTTCGCACGGGGAATCGAATGGCGTCAAGCTTTTGCCGATATCTCTAACCGTTTCCGAGATATTCGCAAAAATGTGCCGAAATTCGTTAAAAATCGCTATTTTTTACCCAAAATCGCTTATTTTTCCTTATTTTTTTCTCTATCTACGATCGCTACCCCGATGTATCATACACCGTCGGACGTACTTTTCGACGGCGATTCCGAATCTGAAGTCGGCGTTCGGCTATCGGTTACGGTTCGGAAGATATCGTCGAATTTCCTTAAATTTCGTCGAAAATTTTGGGAAAATTCAAAACAAATCGTCTCAAAATTGAAATAACCCCGACGTATTATACACCAGAAGAAGCGCCTTTTCGCGGCGAATCGAATGGCACCGCGCCAGTCCTCCTAGCACCAACCATTCCGGAGATATGAGCGTTTAAAGTTTTGAAAAATTTTTTTAACGCTAGAGCGTTCTGGCATAGCCTATCCGACGCGTTTTCGCACGGGGAATCGAATGACGTCAACCTTTTGCCGATATCTCTAACCCTTCCCGAGATATTCGGGTTTAAAGTTTTGAAAAATTAATTTTGCGCTAGAGCGCTGCCATATAGCCTATCAGAAGCGTCTTCCCACGAGGAGTCCAAATCTGTCGAGTTTTCGTCTCTATCTCTTACCGTTTCCGAGATATGAGCGTTTAAAGTTTTGGAAAAATTTTTTAACGCTAGAGCGTTCTGGCATAGCCTATCCGACGCGTCTTCGCACGGGGAATCGAATGGCGTCAAGCTTTTGCCGATATCTCTAACCGTTTCCGAGATATTCGCAAAAATGTGCCGAAATTCGTTAAAAATCGCTATTTTTTACCCAAAATCGCTTATTTTTCCTTATTTTTTCTCTATCTACGATCGCTACCCCGATGTATCATACACCGTCGGACGTACTTTTCGACGGCGATTCCGAATCTGAAGTCGGCGTTCGGCTATCGGTTACGGTTCGGAAGATATCGTCGAATATCCTTAAATTTCGTCGAAAATTTTGGGAAAATTAAAAAAAAAATTTTTAACGCTCGAGCGTTCTGGCATAGCCTATCCGACGCGTTTTCGCACGGGGAATCGAATGGCGTCAAGCTTTTGCCGATATCTCTAACCGTTTCCGAGATATTCGCAAAAATGTGCCGAAATTCGTTAAAAATCGCTATTTTTTACCCAAAATCGCTTATTTTTCCTTATTTTTTTCTCTATCTACGATCGCTACCCCGATGTATCATACACCGTCGGACGTACTTTTCGACGGCGATTCCGAATCTGAAGTCGGCGTTCGGCTATCGGTTACGGTTCGGAAGATATCGTCGAATTTCCTTAAATTTCGTCGAAAATTTTGGGAAAATTCAAAACAAATCGTCTCAAAATTGAAATAACCCCGACGTATTATACACCAGAAGAAGCGCCTTTTCGCGGCGAATCGAATGGCACCGCGCCAGTCCTCCTAGCACCAACCATTCCGGAGATATGAGCGTTTAAAGTTTTGAAAAAATTTTTAACGCTAGAGCGTTCTGGCATAGCCTATCCGACGCGTTTTCGCACGGGGAATCGAATGACGTCAACCTTTTGCCGATATCTCTAACCGTTCCCGAGATATTCGGGTTTAAAGTTTTGAAAAATTAATTTTGCGCTAGAGCGCTGCCATATAGCCTATCAGAAGCGTCTTCCCACGAGGAGTCCAAATCTGTCGAGTTTTCGTCTCTATCTCTTACCGTTTCCGAGATATGAGCGTTTAAAGTTTTGAAAAAAATTTTTAACGCTAGAGCGTTCTGGCATAGCCTATCCGACGCGTTTTCGCACGGGGAATCGAATGGCGTCAAGCTTTTGCCGATATCTCTAACCGTTTCCGAGATATTCGCAAAAATGTGCCGAAATTCGTTAAAAATCGCTATTTTTTACCCAAAATCGCTTATTTTTCCTTATTTTTTCTCTATCTACGATCGCTACCCCGATGTATCAAACACCGTCGGACGTACTTTTCGACGGCGATTCCGAATCTGAAGTCGGCGTTCGGCTATCGGTTACGGTTCGGAAGATATCGTCGAATATCCTTAAATTTCGTCGAAAATTTTGGGAAAATTAAAAAAAAAATTTTTAACGCTAGAGCGTTCTGGCATAGCCTATCCGACGCGTTTTCGCACGGGGAATCGAATGGCGTCAAGCTTTTGCCGATATCTCTAACCGTTTCCGAGATATTCGCAAAAATGTGCCGAAATTCGTTAAAAATCGCTATTTTTTACCCAAAATCGCTTATTTTTCCTTATTTTTTTCTCTATCTACGATCGCTACCCCGATGTATCATACACCGTCGGACGTACTTTTCGACGGCGATTCCGAATCTGAAGTCGGCGTTCGGCTATCGGTTACGGTTCGGAAGATATCGTCGAATTTCCTTAAATTTCGTCGAAAATTTTGGGAAAATTAAAAAAAAAATTTTAACGCTAGAGCGTTCTGGCATAGCCTATCCGACGCGTTTTCGCACGGGGAATCGAATGGCGTCAAGCTTTTGCCGATATCTCTAACCGTTTCCGAGATATTCGCAAAAATGTGCCGAAATTCGTTAAAAATCGCTATTTTTTACCCAAAATCGCTTATTTTTCCTTATTTTTTTCTCTATCTACGATCGCTACCCCGATGTATCATACACCGTCGGACGTACTTTTCGACGGCGATTCCGAATCTGAAGTCGGCGTTCGGCTATCGGTTACGGTTCGGAAGATATCGTCGAATTTCCTTAAATTTCGTCGAAAATTTTGGGAAAATTCAAAACAAATCGTCTCAAAATTGAAATAACCCCGACGTATTATACACCAGAAGAAGCGCCTTTTCGCGGCGAATCGAATGGCACCGCGCCAGTCCTCCTAGCACCAACCATTCCGGAGATATGAGCGTTTAAAGTTTTGAAAAATTTTTTTAACGCTAGAGCGTTCTGGCATAGCCTATCCGACGCGTTTTCGCACGGGGAATCGAATGACGTCAACCTTTTGCCGATATCTCTAACCGTTCCCGAGATATTCGGGTTTAAAGTTTTGAAAAATTAATTTTGCGCTAGAGCGCTGCCATATAGCCTATCAGAAGCGTCTTCCCACGAGGAGTCCAAATCTGTCGAGTTTTCGTCTCTATCTCTTACCGTTTCCGAGATATGAGCGTTTAAAGTTTTGAAAAAATTTTTTAACGCTAGAGCGTTCTGGCATAGCCTATCCGACGCGTTTTCGCACGGGGAATCGAATGGCGTCAAGCTTTTGCCGATATCTCTAACCGTTTCCGAGATATTCGCAAAAATGTGCCGAAATTCGTTAAAAATCGCTATTTTTTACCCAAAATCGCTTATTTTTCCTTATTTTTTCTCTATCTACGATCGCTACCCCGATGTATCATACACCGTCGGACGTACTTTTCGACGGCGATTCCGAATCTGAAGTCGGCGTTCGGCTATCGGTTACGGTTCGGAAGATATCGTCGAATATCCTTAAATTTCGTCGAAAATTTTGGGAAAATTAAAAAAAAAATTTTTAACGCTCGAGCGTTCTGGCATAGCCTATCCGACGCGTTTTCGCACGGGGAATCGAATGGCGTCAAGCTTTTGCCGATATCTCTAACCGTTTCCGAGATATTCGCAAAAATGTGCCGAAATTCGTTAAAAATCGCTATTTTTTACCCAAAATCGCTTATTTTTCCTTATTTTTTTCTCTATCTACGATCGCTACCCCGATGTATCATACACCGTCGGACGTACTTTTCGACGGCGATTCCGAATCTGAAGTCGGCGTTCGGCTATCGGTTACGGTTCGGAAGATATCGTCGAATTTCCTTAAATTTCGTCGAAAATTTTGGGAAAATTCAAAACAAATCGTCTCAAAATTGAAATAACCCCGACGTATTATACACCAGAAGAAGCGCCTTTTCGCGGCGAATCGAATGGCACCGCGCCAGTCCTCCTAGCACCAACCATTCCGGAGATATGAGCGTTTAAAGTTTTGAAAAATTTTTTAACGCTAGAGCGTTCTGGCATAGCCTATCCGACGCGTTTTCGCACGGGGAATCGAATGACGTCAACCTTTTGCCGATATCTCTAACCGTTCCCGAGATATTCGGGTTTAAAGTTTTGAAAAATTAATTTTGCGCTAGAGCGCTGCCATATAGCCTATCAGAAGCGTCTTCCCACGAGGAGTCCAAATCTGTCGAGTTTTCGTCTCTATCTCTTACCGTTTCCGAGATATGAGCGTTTAAAGTTTTGAAAAAAATTTTTAACGCTAGAGCGTTCTGGCATAGCCTATCCGACGCGTTTTCGCACGGGGAATCGAATGGCGTCAAGCTTTTGCCGATATCTCTAACCGTTTCCGAGATATTCGCAAAAATGTGCCGAAATTCGTTAAAAATCGCTATTTTTTACCCAAAATCGCTTATTTTTCCTTATTTTTTCTCTATCTACGATCGCTACCCCGATGTATCATACACCGTCGGACGTACTTTTCGACGGCGATTCCGAATCTGAAGTCGGCGTTCGGCTATCGGTTACGGTTCGGAAGATATCGTCGAATATCCTTAAATTTCGTCGAAAATTTTGGGAAAATTAAAAAAAAAATTTTTAACGCTAGAGCGTTCTGGCATAGCCTATCCGACGCGTTTTCGCACGGGGAATCGAATGGCGTCAAGCTTTTGCCGATATCTCTAACCGTTTCCGAGATATTCGCAAAAATGTGCCGAAATTCGTTAAAAATCGCTATTTTTTACCCAAAATCGCTTATTTTTCCTTATTTTTTTCTCTATCTACGATCGCTACCCCGATGTATCATACACCGTCGGACGTACTTTTCGACGGCGATTCCGAATCTGAAGTCGGCGTTCGGCTATCGGTTACGGTTCGGAAGATATCGTCGAATTTCCTTAAATTTCGTCGAAAATTTTGGGAAAATTCAAAACAAATCGTCTCAAAATTGAAATAACCCCGACGTATTATACACCAGAAGAAGCGCCTTTTCGCGGCGAATCGAATGGCACCGCGCCAGTCCTCCTAGCACCAACCATTCCGGAGATATGAGCGTTTAAAGTTTTGAAAAAATTTTTAACGCTAGAGCGTTCTGGCATAGCCTATCCGACGCGTTTTCGCACGGGGAATCGAATGACGTCAACCTTTTGCCGATATCTCTAACCGTTCCCGAGATATTCGGGTTTAAAGTTTTGAAAAATTAATTTTGCGCTAGAGCGCTGCCATATAGCCTATCAGAAGCGTCTTCCCACGAGGAGTCCAAATCTGTCGAGTTTTCGTCTCTATCTCTTACCGTTTCCGAGATATGAGCGTTTAAAGTTTTGAAAAAATTTTTTAACGCTAGAGCGTTCTGGCATAGCCTATCCGACGCGTTTTCGCACGGGGAATCGAATGGCGTCAAGCTTTTGCCGATATCTCTAACCGTTTCCGAGATATTCGCAAAAATGTGCCGAAATTCGTTAAAAATCGCTATTTTTTACCCAAAATCGCTTATTTTTCCTTATTTTTTTCTCTATCTACGATCGCTACCCCGATGTATCATACACCGTCGGACGTACTTTTCGACGGCGATTCCGAATCTGAAGTCGGCGTTCGGCTATCGGTTACGGTTCGGAAGATATCGTCGAATTTCCTTAAATTTCGTCGAAAATTTTGGGAAAATTCAAAACAAATCGTCTCAAAATTGAAATAACCCCGACGTATTATACACCAGAAGAAGCGCCTTTTCGCGGCGAATCGAATGGCACCGCGCCAGTCCTCCTAGCACCAACCATTCCGGAGATATGAGCGTTTAAAGTTTTGAAAATTTTTTTAACGCTAGAGCGTTCTGGCATAGCCTATCCGACGCGTTCTCGCACGGGGAATCGAATGACGTCAACCTTTTGCCGATATCTCTAACCGTTCCCGAGATATTCGGGTTTAAAGTTTTGAAAAATTAATTTTGCGCTAGAGCGCTGCCATATAGCCTATCAGAAGCGTCTTCCCACGAGGAGTCCAAATCTGTCGAGTTTTCGTCTCTATCTCTTACCGTTTCCGAGATATGAGCGTTTAAAGTTTTGAAAAATTTTTTTAACGCTAGAGCGTTCTGGCATAGCCTATCCGACGCGTTTTCGCACGGGGAATCGAATGGCGTCAAGCTTTTGCCGATATCTCTAACCGTTTCCGAGATATTCGCAAAAATGTGCCGAAATTCGTTAAAAATCGCTATTTTTTACCCAAAATCGCTTATTTTTCCTTATTTTTTCTCTATCTACGATCGCTACCCCGATGTATCATACACCGTCGGACGTACTTTTCGACGGCGATTCCGAATCTGAAGTCGGCGTTCGGCTATCGGTTACGGTTCGGAAGATATCGTCGAATATCCTTAAATTTCGTCGAAAATTTTGGGAAAATTAAAAAAAAAAATTTTAACGCTAGAGCGTTCTGGCATAGCCTATCCGACGCGTTTTCGCACGGGGAATCGAATGGCGTCAAGCTTTTGCCGATATCTCTAACCGTTTCCGAGATATTCGCAAAAATGTGCCGAAATTCGTTAAAAATCGCTATTTTTTACCCAAAATCGCTTATTTTTCCTTATTTTTTTCTCTATCTACGATCGCTACCCCGATGTATCATACACCGTCGGACGTACTTTTCGACGGCGATTCCGAATCTGAAGTCGGCGTTCGGCTATCGGTTACGGTTCGGAAGATATCGTCGAATTTCCTTAAATTTCGTCGAAAATTTTGGGAAAATTCAAAACAAATCGTCTCAAAATTGAAATAACCCCGACGTATTATACACCAGAAGAAGCGCCTTTTCGCGGCGAATCGAATGGCACCGCGCCAGTCCTCCTAGCACCAACCATTCCGGAGATATGAGCGTTTAAAGTTTTGAAAAAATTTTTAACGCTAGAGCGTTCTGGCATAGCCTATCCGACGCGTTTTCGCACGGGGAATCGAATGACGTCAACCTTTTGCCGATATCTCTAACCGTTCCCGAGATATTCGGGTTTAAAGTTTTGAAAAATTAATTTTGCGCTAGAGCGCTGCCATATAGCCTATCAGAAGCGTCTTCCCACGAGGAGTCCAAATCTGTCGAGTTTTCGTCTCTATCTCTTACCGTTTCCGAGATATGAGCGTTTAAAGTTTTGAAAAAATTTTTTAACGCTAGAGCGTTCTGGCATAGCCTATCCGACGCGTTTTCGCACGGGGAATCGAATGGCGTCAAGCTTTTGCCGATATCTCTAACCGTTTCCGAGATATTCGCAAAAATGTGCCGAAATTCGTTAAAAATCGCTATTTTTTACCCAAAATCGCTTATTTTTCCTTATTTTTTCTCTATCTACGATCGCTACCCCGATGTATCATACACCGTCGGACGTACTTTTCGACGGCGATTCCGAATCTGAAGTCGGCGTTCGGCTATCGGTTACGGTTCGGAAGATATCGTCGAATATCCTTAAATTTCGTCGAAAATTTTGGGAAAATTAAAAAAAAAATTTTTAACGCTCGAGCGTTCTGGCATAGCCTATCCGACGCGTTTTCGCACGGGGAATCGAATGGCGTCAAGCTTTTGCCGATATCTCTAACCGTTTCCGAGATATTCGCAAAAATGTGCCGAAATTCGTTAAAAATCGCTATTTTTTACCCAAAATCGCTTATTTTTCCTTATTTTTTTCTCTATCTACGATCGCTACCCCGATGTATCATACACCGTCGGACGTACTTTTCGACGGCGATTCCGAATCTGAAGTCGGCGTTCGGCTATCGGTTACGGTTCGGAAGATATCGTCGAATTTCCTTAAATTTCGTCGAAAATTTTGGGAAAATTCAAAACAAATCGTCTCAAAATTGAAATAACCCCGACGTATTATACACCAGAAGAAGCGCCTTTTCGCGGCGAATCGAATGGCACCGCGCCAGTCCTCCTAGCACCAACCATTCCGGAGATATGAGCGTTTAAAGTTTTGAAAAAATTTTTAACGCTAGAGCGTTCTGGCATAGCCTATCCGACGCGTTTTCGCACGGGGAATCGAATGACGTCAACCTTTTGCCGATATCTCTAACCGTTCCCGAGATATTCGGGTTTAAAGTTTTGAAAAATTAATTTTGCGCTAGAGCGCTGCCATATAGCCTATCAGAAGCGTCTTCCCACGAGGAGTCCAAATCTGTCGAGTTTTCGTCTCTATCTCTTACCGTTTCCGAGATATGAGCGTTTAAAGTTTTGAAAAAAATTTTTAACGCTAGAGCGTTCTGGCATAGCCTATCCGACGCGTTTTCGCACGGGGAATCGAATGGCGTCAAGCTTTTGCCGATATCTCTAACCGTTTCCGAGATATTCGCAAAAATGTGCCGAAATTCGTTAAAAATCGCTATTTTTTACCCAAAATCGCTTATTTTTCCTTATTTTTTCTCTATCTACGATCGCTACCCCGATGTATCATACACCGTCGGACGTACTTTTCGACGGCGATTCCGAATCTGAAGTCGGCGTTCGGCTATCGGTTACGGTTCGGAAGATATCGTCGAATATCCTTAAATTTCGTCGAAAATTTTGGGAAAATTAAAAAAAAAATTTTTTAACGCTAGAGCGTTCTGGCATAGCCTATCCGACGCGTTTTCGCACGGGGAATCGAATGGCGTCAAGCTTTTGCCGATATCTCTAACCGTTTCCGAGATATTCGCAAAAATGTGCCGAAATTCGTTAAAAATCGCTATTTTTTACCCAAAATCGCTTATTTTTCCTTATTTTTTTCTCTATCTACGATCGCTACCCCGATGTATCATACACCGTCGGACGTACTTTTCGACGGCGATTCCGAATCTGAAGTCGGCGTTCGGCTATCGGTTACGGTTCGGAAGATATCGTCGAATTTCCTTAAATTTCGTCGAAAATTTTGGGAAAATTCAAAACAAATCGTCTCAAAATTGAAATAACCCCGACGTATTATACACCAGAAGAAGCGCCTTTTCGCGGCGAATCGAATGGCACCGCGCCAGTCCTCCTAGCACCAACCATTCCGGAGATATGAGCGTTTAAAGTTTTGAAAAAATTTTTAACGCTAGAGCGTTCTGGCATAGCCTATCCGACGCGTTTTCGCACGGGGAATCGAATGACGTCAACCTTTTGCCGATATCTCTAACCGTTCCCGAGATATTCGGGTTTAAAGTTTTGAAAAATTAATTTTGCGCTAGAGCGCTGCCATATAGCCTATCAGAAGCGTCTTCCCACGAGGAGTCCAAATCTGTCGAGTTTTCGTCTCTATCTCTTACCGTTTCCGAGATATGAGCGTTTAAAGTTTTGAAAAAATTTTTTAACGCTAGAGCGTTCTGGCATAGCCTATCCGACGCGTTTTCGCACGGGGAATCGAATGGCGTCAAGCTTTTGCCGATATCTCTAACCGTTTCCGAGATATTCGCAAAAATGTGCCGAAATTCGTTAAAAATCGCTATTTTTTACCCAAAATCGCTTATTTTTCCTTATTTTTTTCTCTATCTACGATCGCTACCCCGATGTATCATACACCGTCGGACGTACTTTTCGACGGCGATTCCGAATCTGAAGTCGGCGTTCGGCTATCGGTTACGGTTCGGAAGATATCGTAGAATTTCCTTAAATTTCGTCGAAAATTTTGGGAAAATTCAAAACAAATCGTCTCAAAATTGAAATAACCCCGACGTATTATACACCAGAAGAAGCGCCTTTTCGCGGCGAATCGAATGGCACCGCGCCAGTCCTCCTAGCACCAACCATTCCGGAGATATGAGCGTTTAAAGTTTTGAAAAATTTTTTAACGCTAGAGCGTTCTGGCATAGCCTATCCGACGCGTTCTCGCACGGGGAATCGAATGACGTCAACCTTTTGCCGATATCTCTAACCGTTCCCGAGATATTCGGGTTTAAAGTTTTGAAAAATTAATTTTGCGCTAGAGCGCTGCCATATAGCCTATCAGAAGCGTCTTCCCACGAGGAGTCCAAATCTGTCGAGTTTTCGTCTCTATCTCTTACCGTTTCCGAGATATGAGCGTTTAAAGTTTTGAAAATTTTTTTTAACGCTAGAGCGTTCTGGCATAGCCTATCCGACGCGTTTTCGCACGGGGAATCGAATGGCGTCAAGCTTTTGCCGATATCTCTAACCGTTTCCGAGATATTCGCAAAAATGTGCCGAAATTCGTTAAAAATCGCTATTTTTTACCCAAAATCGCTTATTTTTCCTTATTTTTTCTCTATCTACGATCGCTACCCCGATGTATCATACACCGTCGGACGTACTTTTCGACGGCGATTCCGAATCTGAAGTCGGCGTTCGGCTATCGGTTACGGTTCGGAAGATATCGTCGAATATCCTTAAATTTCGTCGAAAATTTTGGGAAAATTAAAAAAAAAATTTTTAACGCTAGAGCGTTCTGGCATAGCCTATCCGACGCGTTTTCGCACGGGGAATCGAATGGCGTCAAGCTTTTGCCGATATCTCTAACCGTTTCCGAGATATTCGCAAAAATGTGCCGAAATTCGTTAAAAATCGCTATTTTTTACCCAAAATCGCTTATTTTTCCTTATTTTTTTCTCTATCTACGATCGCTACCCCGATGTATCATACACCGTCGGACGTACTTTTCGACGGCGATTCCGAATCTGAAGTCGGCGTTCGGCTATCGGTTACGGTTCGGAAGATATCGTCGAATTTCCTTAAATTTCGTCGAAAATTTTGGGAAAATTCAAAACAAATCGTCTCAAAATTGAAATAACCCCGACGTATTATACACCAGAAGAAGCGCCTTTTCGCGGCGAATCGAATGGCACCGCGCCAGTCCTCCTAGCACCAACCATTCCGGAGATATGAGCGTTTAAAGTTTTGAAAAATTTTTTAACGCTAGAGCGTTCTGGCATAGCCTATCCGACGCGTTTTCGCACGGGGAATCGAATGACGTCAACCTTTTGCCGATATCTCTAACCGTTCCCGAGATATTCGGGTTTAAAGTTTTGAAAAATTAATTTTGCGCTAGAGCGCTGCCATATAGCCTATCAGAAGCGTCTTCCCACGAGGAGTCCAAATCTGTCGAGTTTTCGTCTCTATCTCTTACCGTTTCCGAGATGTGAGCGTTTAAAGTTTTGAAAAAATTTTTTAACGCTAGAGCGTTCTGGCATAGCCTATCCGACGCGTTTTCGCACGGGGAATCGAATGGCGTCAAGCTTTTGCCGATATCTCTAACCGTTTCCGAGATATTCGCAAAAATGTGCCGAAATTCGTTAAAAATCGCTATTTTTTACCCAAAATCGCTTATTTTTCCTTATTTTTTCTCTATCTACGATCGCTACCCCGATGTATCATACACCGTCGGACGTACTTTTCGACGGCGATTCCGAATCTGAAGTCGGCGTTCGGCTATCGGTTACGGTTCGGAAGATATCGTCGAATATCCTTAAATTTCGTCGAAAATTTTGGGAAAATTAAAAAAAAATTTTTTAACGCCAGAGCGTTCTGGCATAGCCTATCCGACGCGTTTTCGCACGGGGAATCGAATGGCGTCAAGCTTTTGCCGATATCTCTAACCGTTTCCGAGATATTCGCAAAAATGTGCCGAAATTCGTTAAAAATCGCTATTTTTTACCCAAAATCGCTTATTTTTCCTTATTTTTTTCTCTATCTACGATCGCTACCCCGATGTATCATACACCGTCGGACGTACTTTTCGACGGCGATTCCGAATCTGAAGTCGGCGTTCGGCTATCGGTTACGGTTCGGAAGATATCGTCGAATTTCCTTAAATTTCGTCGAAAATTTTGGGAAAATTCAAAACAAATCGTCTCAAAATTGAAATAACCCCGACGTATTATACACCAGAAGAAGCGCCTTTTCGCGGCGAATCGAATGGCACCGCGCCAGTCCTCCTAGCACCAACCATTCCGGAGATATGAGCGTTTAAAGTTTTGAAAAATTTTTTAACGCTAGAGCGTTCTGGCATAGCCTATCCGACGCGTTTTCGCACGGGGAATCGAATGACGTCAACCTTTTGCCGATATCTCTAACCGTTCCCGAGATATTCGGGTTTAAAGTTTTGAAAAATTAATTTTGCGCTAGAGCGCTGCCATATAGCCTATCAGAAGCGTCTTCCCACGAGGAGTCCAAATCTGTCGAGTTTTCGTCTCTATCTCTTACCGTTTCCGAGATGTGAGCGTTTAAAGTTTTGAAAAAATTTTTTAACGCTAGAGCGTTCTGGCATAGCCTATCCGACGCGTTTTCGCACGGGGAATCGAATGGCGTCAAGCTTTTGCCGATATCTCTAACCGTTTCCGAGATATTCGCAAAAATGTGCCGAAATTCGTTAAAAATCGCTATTTTTTACCCAAAATCGCTTATTTTTCCTTATTTTTTCTCTATCTACGATCGCTACCCCGATGTATCATACACCGTCGGACGTACTTTTCGACGGCGATTCCGAATCTGAAGTCGGCGTTCGGCTATCGGTTACGGTTCGGAAGATATCGTCGAATATCCTTAAATTTCGTCGAAAATTTTGGGAAAATTAAAAAAAAATTTTTTAACGCTAGAGCGTTCTGGCATAGCCTATCCGACGCGTTTTCGCACGGGGAATCGAATGGCGTCAAGCTTTTGCCGATATCTCTAACCGTTTCCGAGATATTCGCAAAAATGTGCCGAAATTCGTTAAAAATCGCTATTTTTTACCCAAAATCGCTTATTTTTCCTTATTTTTTCTCTATCTACGATCGCTACCCCGATGTATCATACACCGTCGGACGTACTTTTCGACGGCGATTCCGAATCTGAAGTCGGCGTTCGGCTATCGGTTACGGTTCGGAAGATATCGTCGAATATCCTTAAATTTCGTCGAAAATTTTGGGAAAATTAAAAAAAATTTTTTAACGCTAGAGCGTTCTGGCATAGCCTATCCGACGCGTTTTCGCACGGGGAATCGAATGGCGTCAAGCTTTTGCCGATATCTCTAACCGTTTCCGAGATATTCGCAAAAATGTGCCGAAATTCGTTAAAAATCGCTATTTTTTACCCAAAATCGCTTATTTTTCCTTATTTTTTTCTCTATCTACGATCGCTACCCCGATGTATCATACACCGTCGGACGTACTTTTCGACGGCGATTCCGAATCTGAAGTCGGCGTTCGGCTATCGGTTACGGTTCGGAAGATATCGTCGAATTTCCTTAAATTTCGTCGAAAATTTTGGGAAAATTCAAAACAAATCGTCTCAAAATTGAAATAACCCCGACGTATTATACACCAGAAGAAGCGCCTTTTCGCGGCGAATCGAATGGCACCGCGCCAGTCCTCCTAGCACCAACCATTCCGGAGATATGAGCGTTTAAAGTTTTGAAAAATTTTTTAACGCTAGAGCGTTCTGGCATAGCCTATCCGACGCGTTTTCGCACGGGGAATCGAATGACGTCAACCTTTTGCCGATATCTCTAACCGTTCCCGAGATATTCGGGTTTAAAGTTTTGAAAAATTAATTTTGCGCTAGAGCGCTGCCATATAGCCTATCAGAAGCGTCTTCCCACGAGGAGTCCAAATCTGTCGAGTTTTCGTCTCTATCTCTTACCGTTTCCGAGATGTGAGCGTTTAAAGTTTTGAAAAATTTTTTTAACGCTAGAGCGTTCTGGCATAGCCTATCCGACGCGTTTTCGCACGGGGAATCGAATGGCGTCAAGCTTTTGCCGATATCTCTAACCGTTTCCGAGATATTCGCAAAAATGTGCCGAAATTCGTTAAAAATCGCTATTTTTTACCCAAAATCGCTTATTTTTCCTTATTTTTTCTCTATCTACGATCGCTACCCCGATGTATCATACACCGTCGGACGTACTTTTCGACGGCGATTCCGAATCTGAAGTCGGCGTTCGGCTATCGGTTACGGTTCGGAAGATATCGTCGAATATCCTTAAATTTCGTCGAAAATTTTGGGAAAATTAAAAAAAAATTTTTTAACGCTAGAGCGTTCTGGCATAGCCTATCCGACGCGTTTTCGCACGGGGAATCGAATGGCGTCAAGCTTTTGCCGATATCTCTAACCGTTTCCGAGATATTCGCAAAAATGTGCCGAAATTCGTTAAAAATCGCTATTTTTTACCCAAAATCGCTTATTTTTCCTTATTTTTTTCTCTATCTACGATCGCTACCCCGATGTATCATACACCGTCGGACGTACTTTTCGACGGCGATTCCGAATCTGAAGTCGGCGTTCGGCTATCGGTTACGGTTCGGAAGATATCGTCGAATTTCCTTAAATTTCGTCGAAAATTTTGGGAAAATTCAAAACAAATCGTCTCAAAATTGAAATAACCCCGACGTATTATACACCAGAAGAAGCGCCTTTTCGCGGCGAATCGAATGGCACCGCGCCAGTCCTCCTAGCACCAACCATTCCGGAGATATGAGCGTTTAAAGTTTTGAAAAATTTTTTAACGCTAGAGCGTTCTGGCATAGCCTATCCGACGCGTTTTCGCACGGGGAATCGAATGACGTCAACCTTTTGCCGATATCTCTAACCGTTCGCGAGATATTCGGGTTTAAAGTTTTGAAAAATTAATTTTGCGCTAGAGCGCTGCCATATAGCCTATCAGAAGCGTCTTCCCACGAGGAGTCCAAATCTGTCGAGTTTTCGTCTCTATCTCTTACCGTTTCCGAGATGTGAGCGTTTAAAGTTTTGAAAAAATTTTTTAACGCTAGAGCGTTCTGGCATAGCCTATCCGACGCGTTTTCGCACGGGGAATCGAATGGCGTCAAGCTTTTGCCGATATCTCTAACCGTTTCCGAGATATTCGCAAAAATGTGCCGAAATTCGTTAAAAATCGCTATTTTTTACCCAAAATCGCTTATTTTTCCTTATTTTTTCTCTATCTACGATCGCTACCCCGATGTATCATACACCGTCGGACGTACTTTTCGACGGCGATTCCGAATCTGAAGTCGGCGTTCGGCTATCGGTTACGGTTCGGAAGATATCGTCGAATATCCTTAAATTTCGTCGAAAATTTTGGGAAAATTAAAAAAAAAAATTTTTAACGCTAGAGCGTTCTGGCATAGCCTATCCGACGCGTTTTCGCACGGGGAATCGAATGGCGTCAAGCTTTTGCCGATATCTCTAACCGTTTCCGAGATATTCGCAAAAATGTGCCGAAATTCGTTAAAAATCGCTATTTTTTACCCAAAATCGCTTATTTTTCCTTATTTTTTTCTCTATCTACGATCGCTACCCCGATGTATCATACACCGTCGGACGTACTTTTCGACGGCGATTCCGAATCTGAAGTCGGCGTTCGGCTATCGGTTACGGTTCGGAAGATATCGTCGAATTTCCTTAAATTTCGTCGAAAATTTTGGGAAAATTCAAAACAAATCGTCTCAAAATTGAAATAACCCCGACGTATTATACACCAGAAGAAGCGCCTTTTCGCGGCGAATCGAATGGCACCGCGCCAGTTCTCCTAGCACCAACCATTCCGGAGATATGAGCGTTTAAAGTTTTGAAAATTTTTTTAACGCTAGAGCGTTCTGGCATAGCCCATCCGACGCGTTTTCGCACGGGGAATCGAATGACGTCAACCTTTTGCCGATATCTCTAACCGTTCCCGAGATATTCGGGTTTAAAGTTTTGAAAAATTAATTTTGCGCTAGAGCGCTGCCATATAGCCTATCAGAAGCGTCTTCCCACGAGGAGTCCAAATCTGTCGAGTTTTCGTCTCTATCTCTTACCGTTTCCGAGATATGAGCGTTTAAAGTTTTGAAAAAATTTTTTAACGCTAGAGCGTTCTGGCATAGCCTATCCGACGCGTTTTCGCACGGGGAATCGAATGGCGTCAAGCTTTTGCCGATATCTCTAACCGTTTCCGAGATATTCGCAAAAATGTGCCGAAATTCGTTAAAAATCGCTATTTTTTACCCAAAATCGCTTATTTTTCCTTATTTTTTCTCTATCTACGATCGCTACCCCGATGTATCATACACCGTCGGACGTACTTTTCGACGGCGATTCCGAATCTGAAGTCGGCGTTCGGCTATCGGTTACGGTTCGGAAGATATCGTCGAATATCCTTAAATTTCGTCGAAAATTTTGGGAAAATTAAAAAAAAAATTTTTAACGCTAGAGCGTTCTGGCATAGCCTATCCGACGCGTTTTCGCACGGGGAATCGAATGGCGTCAAGCTTTTGCCGATATCTCTAACCGTTTCCGAGATATTCGCAAAAATGTGCCGAAATTCGTTAAAAATCGCTATTTTTTACCCAAAATCGCTTATTTTTCCTTATTTTTTCTCTATCTACGATCGCTACCCCGATGTATCATACACCGTCGGACGTACTTTTCGACGGCGATTCCGAATCTGAAGTCGGCGTTCGGCTATCGGTTACGGTTCGGAAGATATCGTCGAATTTCCTTAAATTTCGTCGAAAATTTTGGGAAAATTCAAAACAAATCGTCTCAAAATTGAAATAACCCCGACGTATTATACACCAGAAGAAGCGCCTTTTCGCGGCGAATCGAATGGCACCGCGCCAGTCCTCCTAGCACCAACCATTCCGGAGATATGAGCGTTTAAAGTTTTGAAAAATTTTTTTAACGCTAGAGCGTTCTGGCATAGCCTATCCGACGCGTTTTCGCACGGGGAATCGAATGACGTCAACCTTTTGCCGATATCTCTAACCGTTCCCGAGATATTCGGGTTTAAAGTTTTGAAAAATTAATTTTGCGCTAGAGCGCTGCCATATAGCCTATCAGAAGCGTCTTCCCACGAGGAGTCCAAATCTGTCGAGTTTTCGTCTCTATCTCTTACCGTTTCCGAGATATGAGCGTTTAAAGTTTTGAAAAAATTTTTTAACGCTAGAGCGTTCTGGCATAGCCTATCCGACGCGTTTTCGCACGGGGAATCGAATGGCGTCAAGCTTTTGCCGATACCTCTAACCGTTTCCGAGATATTCGCAAAAATGTGCCGAAATTCGTTAAAAATCGCTATTTTTTACCCAAAATCGCTTATTTTTCCTTATTTTTTCTCTATCTACGATCGCTACCCCGATGTATCATACACCGTCGGACGTACTTTTCGACGGCGATTCCGAATCTGAAGTCGGCGTTCGGCTATCGGTTACGGTTCGGAAGATATCGTCGAATATCCTTAAATTTCGTCGAAAATTTTGGGAAAATTAAAAAAAAAATTTTTAACGCTAGAGCGTTCTGGCATAGCCTATCCGACGCGTTTTCGCACGGGGAATCGAATGGCGTCAAGCTTTTGCCGATATCTCTAACCGTTTCCGAGATATTCGCAAAAATGTGCCGAAATTCGTTAAAAATCGCTATTTTTTACCCAAAATCGCTTATTTTTCCTTATTTTTTTCTCTATCTACGATCGCTACCCCGATGTATCATACACCGTCGGACGTACTTTTCGACGGCGATTCCGAATCTGAAGTCGGCGTTCGGCTATCGGTTACGGTTCGGAAGATATCGTCGAATTTCCTTAAATTTCGTCGAAAATTTTGGGAAAATTCAAAACAAATCGTCTCAAAATTGAAATAACCCCGACGTATTATACACCAGAAGAAGCGCCTTTTCGCGGCGAATCGAATGGCACCGCGCCAGTCCTCCTAGCACCAACCATTCCGGAGATATGAGCGTTTAAAGTTTTGAAAAATTTTTTAACGCTAGAGCGTTCTGGCATAGCCTATCCGACGCGTTTTCGCACGGGGAATCGAATGGCGTCAAGCTTTTGCCGATATCTCTAACCGTTTCCGAGATATTCGCAAAAATGTGCCGAAATTCGTTAAAAATCGCTATTTTTTACCCAAAATCGCTTATTTTTCCTTATTTTTTCTCTATCTACGATCGCTACCCCGATGTATCATACACCGTCGGACGTACTTTTCGACGGCGATTCCGAATCTGAAGTCGGCGTTCGGCTATCGGTTACGGTTCGGAAGATATCGTCGAATATCCTTAAATTTCGTCGAAAATTTTGGGAAAATTAAAAAAAAAATTTTTAACGCTAGAGCGTTCTGGCATAGCCTATCCGACGCGTTTTCGCACGGGGAATCGAATGGCGTCAAGCTTTTGCCGATATCTCTAACCGTTTCCGAGATATTCGCAAAAATGTGCCGAAATTCGTTAAAAATCGCTATTTTTTACCCAAAATCGCTTATTCTTCCTTATTTTTTTCTCTATCTACGATCGCTACCCCGATGTATCATACACCGTCGGACGTACTTTTCGACGGCGATTCCGAATCTGAAGTCGGCGTTCGGCTATCGGTTACGGTTCGGAAGATATCGTCGAATTTCCTTAAATTTCGTCGAAAATTTTGGGAAAATTCAAAACAAATCGTCTCAAAATTGAAATAACCCCGACGTATTATACACCAGAAGAAGCGCCTTTTCGCGGCGAATCGAATGGCACCGCGCCAGTCCTCCTAGCACCAACCATTCCGGAGATATGAGCGTTTAAAGTTTTGAAAATTTTTTTAACGCTAGAGCGTTCTGGCATAGCCTATCCGACGCGTTTTCGCACGGGGAATCGAATGACGTCAACCTTTTGCCGATATCTCTAACCGTTCCCGAGATATTCGGGTTTAAAGTTTTGAAAAATTAATTTTGCGCTAGAGCGCTGCCATATAGCCTATCAGAAGCGTCTTCCCACGAGGAGTCCAAATCTGTCGAGTTTTCGTCTCTATCTCTTACCGTTTCCGAGATATGAGCGTTTAAAGTTTTGAAAAAATTTTTTAAGGCTAGAGCGTTCTGGCATAGCCTATCCGACGCGTTTTCACACGGGGAATCGAATGGCGTCAAGCTTTTGCCGATATCTCTAACCGTTTCCGAGATATTCGCAAAAATGTGCCGAAATTCGTTAAAAATCGCTATTTTTTACCCAAAATCGCTTATTTTTCCTTATTTTTTCTCTATCTACGATCGCTACCCCGATGTATCATACACCGTCGGACGTACTTTTCGACGGCGATTCCGAATCTGAAGTCGGCGTTCGGCTATCGGTTACGGTTCGGAAGATATCGTCGAATATCCTTAAATTTCGTCGAAAATTTTGGGAAAATTAAAAAAAAATTTTTTAACGCTAGAGCGTTCTGGCATAGCCTATCCGACGCGTTTTCGCACGGGGAATCGAATGGCGTCAAGCTTTTGCCGATATCTCTAACCGTTTCCGAGATATTCGCAAAAATGTGCCGAAATTCGTTAAAAATCGCTATTTTTTACCCAAAATCGCTTATTTTTCCTTATTTTTTTCTCTATCTACGATCGCTACCCCGATGTATCATACACCGTCGGACGTACTTTTCGACGGCGATTCCGAATCTGAAGTCGGCGTTCGGCTATCGGTTACGGTTCGGAAGATATCGTCGAATTTCCTTAAATTTCGTCGAAAATTTTGGGAAAATTCAAAACAAATCGTCTCAAAATTGAAATAACCCCGACGTATTATACACCAGAAGAAGCGCCTTTTCGCGGCGAATCGAATGGCACCGCGCCAGTCCTCCTAGCACCAACCATTCCGGAGATATGAGCGTTTAAAGTTTTGAAAAATTTTTTAACGCTAGAGCGTTCTGGCATAGCCTATCCGACGCGTTTTCGCACGGGGAATCGAATGACGTCAACCTTTTGTCGATATCTCTAACCGTTCCCGAGATATTCGGGTTTAAAGTTTTGAAAAATTAATTTTGCGCTAGAGCGCTGCCATATAGCCTATCAGAAGCGTCTTCCCACGAGGAGTCCAAATCTGTCGAGTTCTCGTCTCTATCTCTTACCGTTTCCGAGATATGAGCGTTTAAAGTTTTGAAAAAATTTTTAAGGCTAGAGCGTTCTGGCATAGCCTATCCGACGCGTTTTCGCACGGGGAATCGAATGGCGTCAAGCTTTTGCCGATATCTCTAACCGTTTCCGAGATATTCGCAAAAATGTGCCGAAATTCGTTAAAAATCGCTATTTTTTACCCAAAATCGCTTATTTTTCCTTATTTTTTCTCTATCTACGATCGCTACCCCGATGTATCATACACCGTCGGACGTACTTTTCGACGGCGATTCCGAATCTGAAGTCGGCGTTCGGCTATCGGTTACGGTTCGGAAGATATCGTCGAATATCCTTAAATTTCGTCGAAAATTTTGGGAAAATTAAAAAAAAATTTTTTAACGCTAGAGCGTTCTGGCATAGCCTATCCGACGCGTTTTCGCACGGGGAATCGAATGGCGTCAAGCTTTTGCCGATATCTCTAACCGTTTCCGAGATATTCGCAAAAATGTGCCGAAATTCGTTAAAAATCGCTATTTTTTACCCAAAATCGCTTATTTTTCCTTATTTTTTTCTCTATCTACGATCGCTACCCCGATGTATCATACACCGTCGGACGTACTTTTCGACGGCGATTCCGAATCTGAAGTCGGCGTTCGGCTATCGGTTACGGTTCGGAAGATATCGTCGAATTTCCTTAAATTTCGTCGAAAATTTTGGGAAAATTCAAAACAAATCGTCTCAAAATTGAAATAACCCCGACGTATTATACACCAGAAGAAGCGCCTTTTCGCGGCGAATCGAATGGCACCGCGCCAGTCCTCCTAGCACCAACCATTCCGGAGATATGAGCGTTTAAAGTTTTGAAAAATTTGTTAACGCTAGAGCGTTCTGGCATAGCCTATCCGACGCGTTTTCGCACGGGGAATCGAATGACGTCAACCTTTTGCCGATATCTCTAACCGTTCCCGAGATATTCGGGTTTAAAGTTTTGAAAAATTAATTTTGCGCTAGAGCGCTGCCATATAGCCTATCAGAAGCGTCTTCCCACGAGGAGTCCAAATCTGTCGAGTTTTCGTCTCTATCTCTTACCGTTTCCGAGATATGAGCGTTTAAAGTTTTGAAAAAATTTTTTAACGCTAGAGCGTTCTGGCATAGCCTATCCGACGCGTTTTCGCACGGGGAATCGAATGGCGTCAAGCTTTTGCCGATATCTCTAACCGTTTCCGAGATATTCGCAAAAATGTGCCGAAATTCGTTAAAAATCGCTATTTTTTACCCAAAATCGCTTATTTTTCCTTATTTTTTTCTCTATCTACGATCGCTACCCCGATGTATCATACACCGTCGGACGTACTTTTCGACGGCGATTCCGAATCTGAAGTCGGCGTTCGGCTATCGGTAACGGTTCGGAAGATATCGTCGAATTTCCTTAAATTTCGTCGAAAATTTTGGGAAAATTCAAAACAAATCGTCTCAAAATTGAAATAACCCCGACGTATTATACACCAGAAGAAGCGCCTTTTCGCGGCGAATCGAATGGCACCGCGCCAGTCCTCCTAGCACCAACCATTCCGGAGATATGAGCGTTTAAAGTTTTGAAAAATTTTTTAACGCTAGAGCGTTCTGGCATAGCCTATCCGACGCGTTTTCGCACGGGGAATCGAATGACGTCAACCTTTTGCCGATATCTCTAACCGTTCCCGAGATATTCGGGTTTAAAGTTTTGAAAAATTAATTTTGCGCTAGAGCGCTGCCATATAGCCTATCAGAAGCGTCTTCCCACGAGGAGTCCAAATCTGTCGAGTTTTCGTCTCTATCTCTTACCGTTTCCGAGATATGAGCGTTTAAAGTTTTGAAAAAATTTTTTAACGCTAGAGCGTTCTGGCATAGCCTATCCGACGCGTTTTCGCACGGGGAATCGAATGGCGTCAAGCTTTTGCCGATATCTCTAACCGTTTCCGAGATATTCGCAAAAATGTGCCGAAATTCGTTAAAAATCGCTATTTTTTACCCAAAATCGCTTATTTTTCCTTATTTTTTCTCTATCTACGATCGCTACCCCGATGTATCATACACCGTCGGACGTACTTTTCGACGGCGATTCCGAATCTGAAGTCGGCGTTCGGCTATCGGTTACGGTTCGGAAGATATCGTCGAATATCCTTAAATTTCGTCGAAAATTTTGGGAAAATTAAAAAAAAAATTTTTAACGCTAGAGCGTTCTGGCATAGCCTATCCGACGCGTTTTCGCACGGGGAATCGAATGGCGTCAAGCTTTTGCCGATATCTCTAACCGTTTCCGAGATATTCGCAAAAATGTGCCGAAATTCGTTAAAAATCGCTATTTTTTACCCAAAATCGCTTATTTTTCCTTATTTTTTTCTCTATCTACGATCGCTACCCCGATGTATCATACACCGTCGGACGTACTTTTCGACGGCGATTCCGAATCTGAAGTCGGCGTTCGGCTATCGGTTACGGTTCGGAAGATATCGTCGAATATCCTTAAATTTCGTCGAAAATTTTGGGAAAATTAAAAAAAAAAATTTTAACGCTAGAGCGTTCTGGCATAGCCTATCCGACGCGTTTTCGCACGGGGAATCGAATGACGTCAACCTTTTGCCGATATCTCTAACCGTTCCCGAGATATTCGGGTTTAAAGTTTTGAAAAATTAATTTTGCGCTAGAGCGCTGCCATATAGCCTATCAGAAGCGTCTTCCCACGAGGAGTCCAAATCTGTCGAGTTTTCGTCTCTATCTCTTACCGTTTCCGAGATATGAGCGTTTAAAGTTTTGAAAAAATTTTTTAACGCTAGAGCGTTCTGGCATAGCCTATCCGACGCGTTTTCGCACGGGGAATCGAATGGCGTCAAGCTTTTGCCGATATCTCTAACCGTTTCCGAGATATTCGCAAAAATGTGCCGAAATTCGTTAAAAATCGCTATTTTTTACCCAAAATCGCTTATTTTTCCTTATTTTTTCTCTATCTACGATCGCTACCCCGATGTATCATACACCGTCGGACGTACTTTTCGACGGCGATTCCGAATCTGAAGTCGGCGTTCGGCTATCGGTTACGGTTCGGAAGATATCGTCGAATATCCTTAAATTTCGTCGAAAATTTTGGGAAAATTAAAAAAAAAATTTTTAACGCTAGAGCGTTCTGGCATAGCCTATCCGACGCGTTTTCGCACGGGGAATCGAATGGCGTCAAGCTTTTGCCGATATCTCTAACCGTTTCCGAGATATTCGCAAAAATGTGCCGAAATTCGTTAAAAATCGCTATTTTTTACCCAAAATCGCTTATTTTTCCTTATTTTTTTCTCTATCTACGATCGCTACCCCGATGTATCATACACCGTCGGACGTACTTTTCGACGGCGATTCCGAATCTGAAGTCGGCGTTCGGCTATCGGTTACGGTTCGGAAGATATCGTCGAATTTCCTTAAATTTCGTCGAAAATTTTGGGAAAATTCAAAACAAATCGTCTCAAAATTGAAATAACCCCGACGTATTATACACCAGAAGAAGCGCCTTTTCGCGGCGAATCGAATGGCACCGCGCCAGTCCTCCTAGCACCAACCATTCCGGAGATATGAGCGTTTAAAGTTTTGAAAAAATTTTTAACGCTAGAGCGTTCTGGCATAGCCTATCCGACGCGTTTTCGCACGGGGAATCGAATGACGTCAACCTTTTGCCGATATCTCTAACCGTTCCCGAGATATTCGGGTTTAAAGTTTTGAAAAATTAATTTTGCGCTAGAGCGCTGCCATATAGCCTATCAGAAGCGTCTTCCCACGAGGAGTCCAAATCTGTCGAGTTTTCGTCTCTATCTCTTACCGTTTCCGAGATATGAGCGTTTAAAGTTTTGAAAAAATTTTTTAACGCTAGAGCGTTCTGGCATAGCCTATCCGACGCGTTTTCGCACGGGGAATCGAATGACGTCAACCTTTTGCCGATATCTCTAACCGTTCCCGAGATATTCGGGTTTAAAGTTTTGAAAAATTAATTTTGCGCTAGAGCGCTGCCATATAGCCTATCAGAAGCGTCTTCCCACGAGGAGTCCAAATCTGTCGAGTTTTCGTCTCTATCTCTTACCGTTTCCGAGATATGAGCGTTTAAAGTTTTGAAAAAATTTTTTAACGCTAGAGCGTTCTGGCATAGCCTATCCGACGCGTTTTCGCACGGGGAATCGAATGGCGTCAAGCTTTTGCCGATATCTCTAACCGTTTCCGAGATATTCGCAAAAATGTGCCGAAATTCGTTAAAAATCGCTATTTTTTACCCAAAATCGCTTATTTTTCCTTATTTTTTTCTCTATCTACGATCGCTACCCCGATGTATCATACACCGTCGGACGTACTTTTCGACGGCGATTCCGAATCTGAAGTCGGCGTTCGGCTATCGGTTACGGTTCGGAAGATATCGTCGAATTTCCTTAAATTTCGTCGAAAATTTTGGGAAAATTCAAAACAAATCGTCTCAAAATTGAAATAACCCCGACGTATTATACACCAGAAGAAGCGCCTTTTCGCGGCGAATCGAATGGCACCGCGCCAGTCCTCCTAGCACCAACCATTCCGGAGATATGAGCGTTTAAAGTTTTGAAAAATTTTTTAACGCTAGAGCGTTCTGGCATAGCCTATCCGACGCGTTTTCGCACGGGGAATCGAATGACGTCAACCTTTTGCCGATATCTCTAACCGTTCCCGAGATATTCGGGTTTAAAGTTTTGAAAAATTAATTTTGCGCTAGAGCGCTGCCATATAGCCTATCAGAAGCGTCTTCCCACGAGGAGTCCAAATCTGTCGAGTTTTCGTCTCTATCTCTTACCGTTTCCGAGATATGAGCGTTTAAAGTTTTGAAAAAATTTTTTAACGCTAGAGCGTTCTGGCATAGCCTATCCGACGCGTTTTCGCACGGGGAATCGAATGGCGTCAAGCTTTTGCCGATATCTCTAACCGTTTCCGAGATATTCGCAAAAATGTGCCGAAATTCGTTAAAAATCGCTATTTTTTACCCAAAATCGCTTATTTTTCCTTATTTTTTCTCTATCTACGATCGCTACCCCGATGTATCATACACCGTCGGACGTACTTTTCGACGGCGATTCCGAATCTGAAGTCGGCGTTCGGCTATCGGTTACGGTTCGGAAGATATCGTCGAATATCCTTAAATTTCGTCGAAAATTTTGGGAAAATTAAAAAAAAAAATTTTTAACGCTAGAGCGTTCTGGCATAGCCTATCCGACGCGTTTTCGCACGGGGAATCGAATGGCGTCAAGCTTTTGCCGATATCTCTAACCGTTTCCGAGATATTCGCAAAAATGTGCCGAAATTCGTTAAAAATCGCTATTTTTTACCCAAAATCGCTTATTTTTCCTTATTTTTTCTCTATCTACGATCGCTACCCCGATGTATCATACACCGTCGGACGTACTTTTCGACGGCGATTCCGAATCTGAAGTCGGCGTTCGGCTATCGGTTACGGTTCGGAAGATATCGTCGAATATCCTTAAATTTCGTCGAAAATTTTGGGAAAATTAAAAAAAAAATTTTTAACGCTAGAGCGTTCTGGCATAGCCTATCCGACGCGTTTTCGCACGGGGAATCGAATGGCGTCAAGCTTTTGCCGATATCTCTAACCGTTTCCGAGATATTCGCAAAAATGTGCCGAAATTCGTTAAAAATCGCTATTTTTTACCCAAAATCGCTTATTTTTCCTTATTTTTTCTCTATCTACGATCGCTACCCCGATGTATCATACACCGTCGGACGTACTTTTCGACGGCGATTCCGAATCTGAAGTCGGCGTTCGGCTATCGGTTACGGTTCGGAAGATATCGTCGAATATCCTTAAATTTCGTCGAAAATTTTGGGAAAATTAAAAAAAAAAATTTTAACGCTAGAGCGTTCTGGCATAGCCTATCCGACGCGTTTTCGCACGGGGAATCGAATGGCGTCAAGCTTTTGCCGATATCTCTAACCGTTTCCGAGATATTCGCAAAAATGTGCCGAAATTCGTTAAAAATCGCTATCTTTTACCCAAAATCGCTTATTTTTCCTTATTTTTTTCTCTATCTACGATCGCTACCCCGATGTATCATACACCGTCGGACGTACTTTTCGACGGCGATTCCGAATCTGAAGTCGGCGTTCGGCTATCGGTTACGGTTCGGAAGATATCGTCAAATTTCCTTAAATTTCGTCGAAAATTTTGGGAAAATTCAAAACAAATCGTCTCAAAATTGAAATAACCCCGACGTATTATACACCAGAAGAAGCGCCTTTTCGCGGCGAATCGAATGGCACCGCGCCAGTCCTCCTAGCACCAACCATTCCGGAGATATGAGCGTTTAAAGTTTTGAAAAATTTTTTAACGCTAGAGCGTTCTGGCATAGCCTATCCGACGCGTTTTCGCACGGGGAATCGAATGACGTCAACCTTTTGCCGATATCTCTAACCGTTCCCGAGATATTCGGGTTTAAAGTTTTGAAAAATTAATTTTGCGCTAGAGCGCTGCCATATAGCCTATCAGAAGCGTCTTCCCACGAGGAGTCCAAATCTGTCGAGTTTTCGTCTCTATCTCTTACCGTTTCCGAGATATGAGCGTTTAAAGTTTTGAAAAAATTTTTTAACGCTAGAGCGTTCTGGCATAGCCTATCCGACGCGTTTTCGCACGGGGAATCGAATGGCGTCAAGCTTTTGCCGATATCTCTAACCGTTTCCGAGATATTCGCAAAAATGTGCCGAAATTCGTTAAAAATCGCTATTTTTTACCCAAAATCGCTTATTTTTCCTTATTTTTTCTCTATCTACGATCGCTACCCCGATGTATCATACACCGTCGGACGTACTTTTCGACGGCGATTCCGAATCTGAAGTCGGCGTTCGGCTATCGGTTACGGTTCGGAAGATATCGTCGAATATCCTTAAATTTCGTCGAAAATTTTGGGAAAATTAAAAAAAAAATTTTTAACGCTAGAGCGTTCTGGCATAGCCTATCCGACGCGTTTTCGCACGGGGAATCGAATGGCGTCAAGCTTTTGCCGATATCTCTAACCGTTTCCGAGATATTCGCAAAAATGTGCCGAAATTCGTTAAAAATCGCTATTTTTTACCCAAAATCGCTTATTTTTCCTTATTTTTTCTCTATCTACGATCGCTACCCCGATGTATCATACACCGTCGGACGTACTTTTCGACGGCGATTCCGAATCTGAAGTCGGCGTTCGGCTATCGGTTACGGTTCGGAAGATATCGTCGAATATCCTTAAATTTCGTCGAAAATTTTGGGAAAATTAAAAAAAAAATTTTTAACGCTAGAGCGTTCTGGCATAGCCTATCCGACGCGTTTTCGCACGGGGAATCGAATGGCGTCAAGCTTTTGCCGATATCTCTAACCGTTTCCGAGATATTCGCAAAAATGTGCCGAAATTCGTTAAAAATCGCTATTTTTTACCCAAAATCGCTTATTTTTCCTTATTTTTTCTCTATCTACGATCGCTACCCCGATGTATCATACACCGTCGGACGTACTTTTCGACGGCGATTCCGAATCTGAAGTCGGCGTTCGGCTATCGGTTACGGTTCGGAAGATATCGTCGAATTTCCTTAAATTTCGTCGAAAATTTTGGGAAAATTCAAAACAAATCGTCTCAAAATTGAAATAACCCCGACGTATTATACACCAGAAGAAGCGCCTTTTCGCGGCGAATCGAATGGCACCGCGCCAGTCCTCCTAGCACCAACCATTCCGGAGATATGAGCGTTTAAAGTTTTGAAAAAATTTTTAACGCTAGAGCGTTCTGGCATAGCCTATCCGACGCGTTTTCGCACGGGGAATCGAATGACGTCAACCTTTTGCCGATATCTCTAACCGTTCCCGAGATATTCGGGTTTAAAGTTTTGAAAAATTAATTTTGCGCTAGAGCGCTGCCATATAGCCTATCAGAAGCGTCTTCCCACGAGGAGTCCAAATCTGTCGAGTTTTCGTCTCTATCTCTTACCGTTTCCGAGATATGAGCGTTTAAAGTTTTGAAAAAATTTTTTAACGCTAGAGCGTTCTGGCATAGCCTATCCGACGCGTTTTCGCACGGGGAATCGAATGGCGTCAAGCTTTTGCCGATATCTCTAACCGTTTCCGAGATATTCGCAAAAATGTGCCGAAATTCGTTAAAAATCGCTATTTTTTACCCAAAATCGCTTATTTTTCCTTATTTTTTCTCTATCTACGATCGCTACCCCGATGTATCATACACCGTCGGACGTACTTTTCGACGGCGATTCCGAATCTGAAGTCGGCGTTCGGCTATCGGTTACGGTTCGGAAGATATCGTCGAATATCCTTAAATTTCGTCGAAAATTTTGGGAAAATTAAAAAAAAAATTTTTAACGCTAGAGCGTTCTGGCATAGCCTATCCGACGCGTTTTCGCACGGGGAATCGAATGGCGTCAAGCTTTTGCCGATATCTCTAACCGTTTCCGAGATATTCGCAAAAATGTGCCGAAATTCGTTAAAAATCGCTATTTTTTACCCAAAATCGCTTATTTTTCCTTATTTTTTTCTCTATCTACGATCGCTACCCCGATGTATCATACACCGTCGGACGTACTTTTCGACGGCGATTCCGAATCTGAAGTCGGCGTTCGGCTATCGGTTACGGTTCGGAAGATATCGTCGAATTTCCTTAAATTTCGTCGAAAATTTTGGGAAAATTCAAAACAAATCGTCTCAAAATTGAAATAACCCCGACGTATTATACACCAGAAGAAGCGCCTTTTCGCGGCGAATCGAATGGCACCGCGCCAGTCCTCCTAGCACCAACCATTCCGGAGATATGAGCGTTTAAAGTTTTGAAAAATTTTTTAACGCTAGAGCGTTCTGGCATAGCCTATCCGACGCGTTTTCGCACGGGGAATCGAATGACGTCAACCTTTTGCCGATATCTCTAACCGTTCCCGAGATATTCGGGTTTAAAGTTTTGAAAAATTAATTTTGCGCTAGAGCGCTGCCATATAGCCTATCAGAGGCGTCTTCCCACGAGGAGTCCAAATCTGTCGAGTTTTCGTCTCTATCTCTTACCGTTTCCGAGATATGAGCGTTTAAAGTTTTGAAAAATTTTTTTAACGCTAGAGCGTTCTGGCATAGCCTATCCGACGCGTTTTCGCACGGGGAATCGAATGGCGTCAAGCTTTTGCCGATATCTCTAACCGTTTCCGAGATATTCGCAAAAATGTGCCGAAATTCGTTAAAAATCGCTATTTTTTACCCAAAATCGCTTATTTTTCCTTATTTTTTTCTCTATCTACGATCGCTACCCCGATGTATCATACACCGTCGGACGTACTTTTCGACGGCGATTCCGAATCTGAAGTCGGCGTTCGGCTATCGGTTACGGTTCGGAAGATATCGTCGAATTTCCTTAAATTTCGTCGAAAATTTTGGGAAAATTCAAAACAAATCGTCTCAAAATTGAAATAACCCCGACGTATTATACACCAGAAGAAGCGCCTTTTCGCGGCGAATCGAATGGCACCGCGCCAGTCCTCCTAGCACCAACCATTCCGGAGATATGAGCGTTTAAAGTTTTGAAAAATTTTTTAACGCTAGAGCGTTCTGGCATAGCCTATCCGACGCGTTTTCGCACGGGGAATCGAATGACGTCAACCTTTTGCCGATATCTCTAACCGTTCCCGAGATATTCGGGTTTAAAGTTTTGAAAAATTAATTTTGCGCTAGAGCGCTGCCATATAGCCTATCAGAAGCGTCTTCCCACGAGGAGTCCAAATCTGTCGAGTTTTCGTCTCTATCTCTTACCGTTTCCGAGATATGAGCGTTTAAAGTTTTGAAAAAATTTTTTAACGCTAGAGCGTTCTGGTATAGCCTATCCGACGCGTTTTCGCACGGGGAATCGAATGGCGTCAAGCTTTTGCCGATATCTCTAACCGTTTCCGAGATATTCGCAAAAATGTGCCGAAATTCGTTAAAAATCGCTATTTTTTACCCAAAATCGCTTATTTTTCCTTATTTTTTCTCTATCTACGATCGCTACCCCGATGTATCATACACCGTCGGACGTACTTTTCGACGGCGATTCCGAATCTGAAGTCGGCGTTCGGCTATCGGTTACGGTTCGGAAGATATCGTCGAATATCCTTAAATTTCGTCGAAAATTTTGGGAAAATTAAAAAAAAAATTTTAACGCTAGAGCGTTCTGGCATAGCCTATCCGACGCGTTTTCGCACGGGGAATCGAATGGCGTCAAGCTTTTGCCGATATCTCTAACCGTTTCCGAGATATTCGCAAAAATGTGCCGAAATTCGTTAAAAATCGCTATTTTTTACCCAAAATCGCTTATTTTTCCTTATTTTTTTCTCTATCTACGATCGCTACCCCGATGTATCATACACCGTCGGACGTACTTTTCGACGGCGATTCCGAATCTGAAGTCGGCGTTCGGCTATCGGTTACGGTTCGGAAGATATCGTCGAATTTCCTTAAATTTCGTCGAAAATTTTGGGAAAATTCAAAACAAATCGTCTCAAAATTGAAATAACCCCGACGTATTATACACCAGAAGAAGCGCCTTTTCGCGGCGAATCGAATGGCACCGCGCCAGTCCTCCTAGCACCAACCATTCCGGAGATATGAGCGTTTAAAGTTTTGAAAAATTTTTTAACGCTAGAGCGTTCTGGCATAGCCTATCCGACGCGTTTTCGCACGGGGAATCGAATGACGTCAACCTTTTGCCGATATCTCTAACCGTTCCCGAGATATTCGGGTTTAAAGTTTTGAAAAATTAATTTTGCGCTAGAGCGCTGCCATATAGCCTATCAGAAGCGTCTTCCCACGAGGAGTCCAAATCTGTCGAGTTTTCGTCTCTATCTCTTACCGTTTCCGAGATATGAGCGTTTAAAGTTTTGAAAAAATTTTTTAACGCTAGAGCGTTCTGGCATAGCCTATCCGACGCGTTTTCGCACGGGGAATCGAATGGCGTCAAGCTTTTGCCGATATCTCTAACCGTTTCCGAGATATTCGCAAAAATGTGCCGAAATTCGTTAAAAATCGCTATTTTTTACCCAAAATCGCTTATTTTTCCTTATTTTTTTCTCTATCTACGATCGCTACCCCGATGTATCATACACCGTCGGACGTACTTTTCGACGGCGATTCCGAATCTGAAGTCGGCGTTCGGCTATCGGTTACGGTTCGGAAGATATCGTCGAATTTCCTTAAATTTCGTCGAAAATTTTGGGAAAATTCAAAACAAATCGTCTCAAAATTGAAATAACCCCGACGTATTATACACCAGAAGAAGCGCCTTTTCGCGGCGAATCGAATGGCACCGCGCCAGTCCTCCTAGCACCAACCATTCCGGAGATATGAGCGTTTAAAGTTTTGAAAAATTTTTTAACGCTAGAGCGTTCTGGCATAGCCTATCCGACGCGTTTTCGCACGGGGAATCGAATGACGTCAACCTTTTGCCGATATCTCTAACCGTTCCCGAGATATTCGGGTTTAAAGTTTTGAAAAATTAATTTTGCGCTAGAGCGCTGCCATATAGCCTATCAGAAGCGTCTTCCCACGAGGAGTCCAAATCTGTCGAGTTTTCGTCTCTATCTCTTACCGTTTCCGAGATATGAGCGTTTAAAGTTTTGAAAAAAATTTTTAACGCTAGAGCGTTCTGGCATAGCCAATCCGACGCGTTTTCGCACGGGGAATCGAATGGCGTCAAGCTTTTGCCGATATCTCTAACCGTTTCCGAGATATTCGCAAAAATGTGCCGAAATTCGTTAAAAATCGCTATTTTTTACCCAAAATCGCTTATTTTTCCTTATTTTTTCTCTATCTACGATCGCTACCCCGATGTATCATACACCGTCGGACGTACTTTTCGACGGCGATTCCGAATCTGAAGTCGGCGTTCGGCTATCGGTTACGGTTCGGAAGATATCGTCGAATTTCCTTAAATTTCGTCGAAAATTTTGGGAAAATTCAAAACAAATCGTCTCAAAATTGAAATAACCCCGACGTATTATACACCAGAAGAAGCGCCTTTTCGCGGCGAATCGAATGGCACCGCGCCAGTCCTCCTAGCACCAACCATTCCGGAGATATGAGCGTTTAAAGTTTTGAAAAATTTTTTAACGCTAGAGCGTTCTGGCATAGCCTATCCGACGCGTTTTCGCACGGGGAATCGAATGACGTCAACCTTTTGCCGATATCTCTAACCGTTCCCGAGATATTCGGGTTTAAAGTTTTGAAAAATTAATTTTGCGCTAGAGCGCTGCCATATAGCCTATCAGAAGCGTCTTCCCACGAGGAGTCCAAATCTGTCGAGTTTTCGTCTCTATCTCTTACCGTTTCCGAGATATGAGCGTTTAAAGTTTTGAAAAAATTTTTTAACGCTAGAGCGTTCTGGCATAGCCTATCCGACGCGTTTTCGCACGGGGAATCGAATGGCGTCAAGCTTTTGCCGATATCTCTAACCGTTTCCAAGATATTCGCAAAAATGTGCCGAAATTCGTTAAAAATCGCTATTTTTTACCCAAAATCGCTTATTTTTCCTTATTTTTTCTCTATCTACGATCGCTACCCCGATGTATCATACACCGTCGGACGTACTTTTCGACGGCGATTCCGAATCTGAAGTCGGCGTTCGGCTATCGGTTACGGTTCGGAAGATATCGTCGAATATCCTTAAATTTCGTCGAAAATTTTGGGAAAATTAAAAAAAAAATTTTTAACGCTAGAGCGTTCTGGCATAGCCTATCCGACGCGTTTTCGCACGGGGAATCGAATGGCGTCAAGCTTTTGCCGATATCTCTAACCGTTTCCGAGATATTCGCAAAAATGTGCCGAAATTCGTTAAAAATCGCTATTTTTTACCCAAAATCGCTTATTTTTCCTTATTTTTTTCTCTATCTACGATCGCTACCCCGATGTATCATACACCGTCGGACGTACTTTTCGACGGCGATTCCGAATCTGAAGTCGGCGTTCGGCTATCGGTTACGGTTCGGAAGATATCGTCGAATTTCCTTAAATTTCGTCGAAAATTTTGGGAAAATTCAAAACAAATCGTCTCAAAATTGAAATAACCCCGACGTATTATACACCAGAAGAAGCGCCTTTTCGCGGCGAATCGAATGGCACCGCGCCAGTCCTCCTAGCACCAACCATTCCGGAGATATGAGCGTTTAAAGTTTTGAAAAATTTTTTAACGCTAGAGCGTTCTGGCATAGCCTATCCGACGCGTTTTCGCACGGGGAATCGAATGACGTCAACCTTTTGCCGATATCTCTAACCGTTCCCGAGATATTCGGGTTTAAAGTTTTGAAAAATTAATTTTGCGCTAGAGCGCTGCCATATAGCCTATCAGAAGCGTCTTCCCACGAGGAGTCCAAATCTGTCGAGTTTTCGTCTCTATCTCTTACCGTTTCCGAGATATGAGCGTTTAAAGTTTTGAAAAAATTTTTTAACGCTAGAGCGTTCTGGCATAGCCTATCCGACGCGTTTTCGCACGGGGAATCGAATGGCGTCAAGCTTTTGCCGATATCTCTAACCGTTTCCGAGATATTCGCAAAAATGTGCCGAAATTCGTTAAAAATCGCTATTTTTTACCCAAAATCGCTTATTTTTCCTTATTTTTTCTCTATCTACGATCGCTACCCCGATGTATCATACACCGTCGGACGTACTTTTCGACGGCGATTCCGAATCTGAAGTCGGCGTTCGGCTATCGGTTACGGTTCGGAAGATATCGTCGAATATCCTTAAATTTCGTCGAAAATTTTGGGAAAATTAAAAAAAAAATTTTAACGCTAGAGCGTTCTGGCATAGCCTATCCGACGCGTTTTCGCACGGGGAATCGAATGGCGTCAAGCTTTTGCCGATATCTCTAACCGTTTCCGAGATATTCGCAAAAATGTGCCGAAATTCGTTAAAAATCGCTATTTTTTACCCAAAATCGCTTATTTTTCCTTATTTTTTTCTCTATCTACGATCGCTACCCCGATGTATCATACACCGTCGGACGTACTTTTCGACGGCGATTCCGAATCTGAAGTCGGCGTTCGGCTATCGGTTACGGTTCGGAAGATATCGTCGAATTTCCTTAAATTTCGTCGAAAATTTTGGGAAAATTCAAAACAAATCGTCTCAAAATTGAAATAACCCCGACGTATTATACACCAGAAGAAGCGCCTTTTCGCGGCGAATCGAATGGCACCGCGCCAGTCCTCCTAGCACCAACCATTCCGGAGATATGAGCGTTTAAAGTTTTGAAAAATTTTTTAACGCTAGAGCGTTCTGGCATAGCCTATCCGACGCGTTTTCGCACGGGGAATCGAATGACGTCAACCTTTTGCCGATATCTCTAACCGTTCCCGAGATATTCGGGTTTAAAGTTTTGAAAAATTAATTTTGCGCTAGAGCGCTGCCATATAGCCTATCAGAAGCGTCTTCCCACGAGGAGTCCAAATCTGTCGAGTTTTCGTCTCTATCTCTTACCGTTTCCGAGATATGAGCGTTTAAAGTTTTGAAAAAATTTTTTAACGCTAGAGCGTTCTGGCATAGCCTATCCGACGCGTTTTCGCACGGGGAATCGAATGGCGTCAAGCTTTTGCCGATATCTCTAACCGTTTCCGAGATATTCGCAAAAATGTGCCGAAATTCGTTAAAAATCGCTATTTTTTACCCAAAATCGCTTATTTTTCCTTATTTTTTTCTCTATCTACGATCGCTACCCCGATGTATCATACACCGTCGGACGTACTTTTCGACGGCGATTCCGAATCTGAAGTCGGCGTTCGGCTATCGGTTACGGTTCGGAAGATATCGTCGAATTTCCTTAAATTTCGTCGAAAATTTTGGGAAAATTCAAAACAAATCGTCTCAAAATTGAAATAACCCCGACGTATTATACACCAGAAGAAGCGCCTTTTCGCGGCGAATCGAATGGCACCGCGCCAGTCCTCCTAGCACCAACCATTCCGGAGATATGAGCGTTTAAAGTTTTGAAAAATTTTTTAACGCTAGAGCGTTCTGGCATAGCCTATCCGACGCGTTTTCGCACGGGGAATCGAATGACGTCAACCTTTTGCCGATATCTCTAACCGTTCCCGAGATATTCGGGTTTAAAGTTTTGAAAAATTAATTTTGCGCTAGAGCGCTGCCATATAGCCTATCAGAAGCGTCTTCCCACGAGGAGTCCAAATCTGTCGAGTTTTCGTCTCTATCTCTTACCGTTTCCGAGATATGAGCGTTTAAAGTTTTGAAAAAAATTTTTAACGCTAGAGCGTTCTGGCATAGCCTATCCGACGCGTTTTCGCACGGGGAATCGAATGGCGTCAAGCTTTTGCCGATATCTCTAACCGTTTCCGAGATATTCGCAAAAATGTGCCGAAATTCGTTAAAAATCGCTATTTTTTACCCAAAATCGCTTATTTTTCCTTATTTTTTCTCTATCTACGATCGCTACCCCGATGTATCATACACCGTCGGACGTACTTTTCGACGGCGATTCCGAATCTGAAGTCGGCGTTCGGCTATCGGTTACGGTTCGGAAGATATCGTCGAATATCCTTAAATTTCGTCGAAAATTTTGGGAAAATTAAAAAAAAAATTTTTAACGCTAGAGCGTTCTGGCATAGCCTATCCGACGCGTTTTCGCACGGGGAATCGAATGACGTCAACCTTTTGCCGATATCTCTAACCGTTCCCGAGATATTCGGGTTTAAAGTTTTGAAAAATTAATTTTGCGCTAGAGCGCTGCCATATAGCCTATCAGAAGCGTCTTCCCACGAGGAGTCCAAATCTGTCGAGTTTTCGTCTCTATCTCTTACCGTTTCCGAGATATGAGCGTTTAAAGTTTTGAAAAAAATTTTTAACGCTAGAGCGTTCTGGCATAGCCTATCCGACGCGTTTTCGCACGGGGAATCGAATGGCGTCAAGCTTTTGCCGATATCTCTAACCGTTTCCGAGATATTCGCAAAAATGTGCCGAAATTCGTTAAAAATCGCTATTTTTTACCCAAAATCGCTTATTTTTCCTTATTTTTTCTCTATCTACGATCGCTACCCCGATGTATCATACACCGTCGGACGTACTTTTCGACGGCGATTCCGAATCTGAAGTCGGCGTTCGGCTATCGGTTACGGTTCGGAAGATATCGTCGAATTTCCTTAAATTTCGTCGAAAATTTTGGGAAAATTCAAAACAAATCGTCTCAAAATTGAAATAACCCCGACGTATTATACACCAGAAGAAGCGCCTTTTCGCGGCGAATCGAATGGCACCGCGCCAGTCCTCCTAGCACCAACCATTCCGGAGATATGAGCGTTTAAAGTTTTGAAAAATTTTTTAACGCTAGAGCGTTCTGGCATAGCCTATCCGACGCGTTTTCGCACGGGGAATCGAATGACGTCAACCTTTTGCCGATATCTCTAACCGTTCCCGAGATATTCGGGTTTAAAGTTTTGAAAAATTAATTTTGCGCTAGAGCGCTGCCATATAGCCTATCAGAAGCGTCTTCCCACGAGGAGTCCAAATCTGTCGAGTTTTCGTCTCTATCTCTTACCGTTTCCGAGATATGAGCGTTTAAAGTTTTGAAAAAATTTTTTAACGCTAGAGCGTTCTGGCATAGCCTATCCGACGCGTTTTCGCACGGGGAATCGAATGGCGTCAAGCTTTTGCCGATATCTCTAACCGTTTCCAAGATATTCGCAAAAATGTGCCGAAATTCGTTAAAAATCGCTATTTTTTACCCAAAATCGCTTATTTTTCCTTATTTTTTCTCTATCTACGATCGCTACCCCGATGTATCATACACCGTCGGACGTACTTTTCGACGGCGATTCCGAATCTGAAGTCGGCGTTCGGCTATCGGTTACGGTTCGGAAGATATCGTCGAATTTCCTTAAATTTCGTCGAAAATTTTGGGAAAATTCAAAACAAATCGTCTCAAAATTGAAATAACCCCGACGTATTATACACCAGAAGAAGCGCCTTTTCGCGGCGAATCGAATGGCACCGCGCCAGTCCTCCTAGCACCAACCATTCCGGAGATATGAGCGTTTAAAGTTTTGAAAAATTTTTTAACGCTAGAGCGTTCTGGCATAGCCTATCCGACGCGTTTTCGCACGGGGAATCGAATGACGTCAACCTTTTGCCGATATCTCTAACCGTTCCCGAGATATTCGGGTTTAAAGTTTTGAAAAATTAATTTTGCGCTAGAGCGCTGCCATATAGCCTATCAGAAGCGTCTTCCCACGAGGAGTCCAAATCTGTCGAGTTTTCGTCTCTATCTCTTACCGTTTCCGAGATATGAGCGTTTAAAGTTTTGAAAAAATTTTTTAACGCTAGAGCGTTCTGGCATAGCCTATCCGACGCGTTTTCGCACGGGGAATCGAATGGCGTCAAGCTTTTGCCGATATCTCTAACCGTTTCCGAGATATTCGCAAAAATGTGCCGAAATTCGTTAAAAATCGCTATTTTTTACCCAAAATCGCTTATTTTTCCTTATTTTTTCTCTATCTACGATCGCTACCCCGATGTATCATACACCGTCGGACGTACTTTTCGACGGCGATTCCGAATCTGAAGTCGGCGTTCGGCTATCGGTTACGGTTCGGAAGATATCGTCGAATATCCTTAAATTTCGTCGAAAATTTTGGGAAAATTAAAAAAAAAATTTTTAACGCTAGAGCGTTCTGGCATAGCCTATCCGACGCGTTTTCGCACGGGGAATCGAATGGCGTCAAGCTTTTGCCGATATCTCTAACCGTTTCCGAGATATTCGCAAAAATGTGCCGAAATTCGTTAAAAATCGCTATTTTTTACCCAAAATCGCTTATTTTTCCTTATTTTTTTCTCTATCTACGATCGCTACCCCGATGTATCATACACCGTCGGACGTACTTTTCGACGGCGATTCCGAATCTGAAGTCGGCGTTCGGCTATCGGTTACGGTTCGGAAGATATCGTCGAATATCCTTAAATTTCGTCGAAAATTTTGGGAAAATTAAAAAAAAAATTTTTAACGCTAGAGCGTTCTGGCATAGCCTATCCGACGCGTTTTCGCGCGGGGAATCGAATGGCGTCAAGCTTTTGCCGATATCTCTAACCGTTTCCGAGATATTCGCAAAAATGTGCCGAAATTCGTTAAAAATCGCTATTTTTTACCCAAAATCGCTTATTTTTCCTTATTTTTTCTCTATCTACGATCGCTACCCCGATGTATCATACACCGTCGGACGTACTTTTCGACGGCGATTCCGAATCTGAAGTCGGCGTTCGGCTATCGGTTACGGTTCGGAAGATATCGTCGAATATCCTTAAATTTCGTCGAAAATTTTGGGAAAATTAAAAAAAAAAATTTTAACGCTAGAGCGTTCTGGCATAGCCTATCCGACGCGTTTTCGCACGGGGAATCGAATGGCGTCAAGCTTTTGCCGATATCTCTAACCGTTTCCGAGATATTCGCAAAAATGTGCCGAAATTCGTTAAAAATCGCTATTTTTTACCCAAAATCGCTTATTTTTCCTTATTTTTTTCTCTATCTACGATCGCTACTCCGATGTATCATACACCGTCGGACGTACTTTTCGACGGCGATTCCGAATCTGAAGTCGGCGTTCGGCTATCGGTTACGGTTCGGAAGATATCGTCGAATTTCCTTAAATTTCGTCGAAAATTTTGGGAAGATTCAAAACAAATCGTCTCAAAATTGAAATAACCCCGACGTATTATACACCAGAAGAAGCGCCTTTTCGCGGCGAATCGAATGGCACCGCGCCAGTCCTCCTAGCACCAACCATTCCGGAGATATGAGCGTTTAAAGTTTTGAAAAATTTTTTAACGCTAGAGCGTTCTGGCATAGCCTATCCGACGCGTTTTCGCACGGGGAATCGAATGACGTCAACCTTTTGCCGATATCTCTAACCGTTCCCGAGATATTCGGGTTTAAAGTTTTGAAAAATTAATTTTGCGCTAGAGCGCTGCCATATAGCCTATCAGAAGCGTCTTCCCACGAGGAGTCCAAATCTGTCGAGTTTTCGTCTCTATCTCTTACCGTTTCCGAGATATGAGCGTTTAAAGTTTTGAAAAAATTTTTTAACGCTAGAGCGTTCTGGCATAGCCTATCCGACGCGTTTTCGCACGGGGAATCGAATGGCGTCAAGCTTTTGCCGATATCTCTAACCGTTTCCGAGATATTCGCAAAAATGTGCCGAAATTCGTTAAAAATCGCTATTTTTTACCCAAAATCGCTTATTTTTCCTTATTTTTTCTCTATCTACGATCGCTACCCCGATGTATCATACACCGTCGGACGTACTTTTCGACGGCGATTCCGAATCTGAAGTCGGCGTTCGGCTATCGGTTACGGTTCGGAAGATATCGTCGAATATCCTTAAATTTCGTCGAAAATTTTGGGAAAATTAAAAAAAAAATTTTTAACGCTAGAGCGTTCTGGCATAGCCTATCCGACGCGTTTTCGCACGGGGAATCGAATGGCGTCAAGCTTTTGCCGATATCTCTAACCGTTTCCGAGATATTCGCAAAAATGTGCCGAAATTCGTTAAAAATCGCTATTTTTTACCCAAAATCGCTTATTTTTCCTTATTTTTTTCTCTATCTACGATCGCTACCCCGATGTATCATACACCGTCGGACGTACTTTTCGACGGCGATTCCGAATCTGAAGTCGGCGTTCGGCTATCGGTTACGGTTCGGAAGATATCGTCGAATATCCTTAAATTTCGTCGAAAATTTTGGGAAAATTAAAAAAAAAAATTTTAACGCTAGAGCGTTCTGGCATAGCCTATCCGACGCGTTTTCGCACGGGGAATCGAATGGCGTCAAGCTTTTGCCGATATCTCTAACCGTTTCCGAGATATTCGCAAAAATGTGCCGAAATTCGTTAAAAATCGCTATCTTTTACCCAAAATCGCTTATTTTTCCTTATTTTTTTCTCTATCTACGATCGCTACCCCGATGTATCATACACCGTCGGACGTACTTTTCGACGGCGATTCCGAATCTGAAGTCGGCGTTCGGCTATCGGTTACGGTTCGGAAGATATCGTCGAATTTCCTTAAATTTCGTCGAAAATTTTGGGAAAATTCAAAACAAATCGTCTCAAAATTGAAATAACCCCGACGTATTATACACCAGAAGAAGCGCCTTTTCGCGGCGAATCGAATGGCACCGCGCCAGTCCTCCTAGCACCAACCATTCCGGAGATATGAGCGTTTAAAGTTTTGAAAAATTTTTTAACGCTAGAGCGTTCTGGCATAGCCTATCCGACGCGTTTTCGCACGGGGAATCGAATGACGTCAACCTTTTGCCGATATCTCTAACCGTTCCCGAGATATTCGGGTTTAAAGTTTTGAAAAATTAATTTTGCGCTAGAGCGCTGCCATATAGCCTATCAGAAGCGTCTTCCCACGAGGAGTCCAAATCTGTCGAGTTTTCGTCTCTATCTCTTACCGTTTCCGAGATATGAGCGTTTAAAGTTTTGAAAAAATTTTTTAACGCTAGAGCGTTCTGGCATAGCCTATCCGACGCGTTTTCGCACGGGGAATCGAATGGCGTCAAGCTTTTGCCGATATCTCTAACCGTTTCCGAGATATTCGCAAAAATGTGCCGAAATTCGTTAAAAATCGCTATTTTTTACCCAAAATCGCTTATTTTTCCTTATTTTTTCTCTATCTACGATCGCTACCCCGATGTATCATACACCGTCGGACGTACTTTTCGACGGCGATTCCGAATCTGAAGTCGGCGTTCGGCTATCGGTTACGGTTCGGAAGATATCGTCGAATATCCTTAAATTTCGTCGAAAATTTTGGGAAAATTAAAAAAAAAATTTTTAACGCTAGAGCGTTCTGGCATAGCCTATCCGACGCGTTTTCGCACGGGGAATCGAATGGCGTCAAGCTTTTGCCGATATCTCTAACCGTTTCCGAGATATTCGCAAAAATGTGCCGAAATTCGTTAAAAATCGCTATTTTTTACCCAAAATCGCTTATTTTTCCTTATTTTTTTCTCTATCTACGATCGCTACCCCGATGTATCATACACCGTCGGACGTACTTTTCGACGGCGATTCCGAATCTGAAGTCGGCGTTCGGCTATCGGTTACGGTTCGGAAGATGTCGTCGAATTTCCTTAAATTTCGTCGAAAATTTTGGGAAAATTCAAAACAAATCGTCTCAAAATTGAAATAACCCCGACGTATTATACACCAGAAGAAGCGCCTTTTCGCGGCGAATCGAATGGCACCGCGCCAGTCCTCCTAGCACCAACCATTCCGGAGATATGAGCGTTTAAAGTTTTGAAAAATTTTTTAACGCTAGAGCGTTCTGGCATAGCCTATCCGACGCGTTTTCGCACGGGGAATCGAATGACGTCAACCTTTTGCCGATATCTCTAACCGTTCCCGAGATATTCGGGTTTAAAGTTTTGAAAAATTAATTTTGCGCTAGAGCTCTGCCATATAGCCTATCAGAAGCGTCTTCCCACGTGGAGTCCAAATCTGTCGAGTTTTCGTCTCTATCTCTTACCGTTTCCGAGATATGAGCGTTTAAAGTTTTGAAAAAATTTTTTAACGCTAGAGCGTTCTGGCATAGCCTATCCGACGCGTTTTCGCACGGGGAATCGAATGGCGTCAAGCTTTTGCCGATATCTCTAACCGTTTCCGAGATATTCGCAAAAATGTGCCGAAATTCGTTAAAAATCGCTATTTTTTACCCAAAATCGCTTATTTTTCCTTATTTTTTCTCTATCTACGATCGCTACCCCGATGTATCATACACCGTCGGACGTACTTTTCGACGGCGATTCCGAATCTGAAGTTGGCGTTCGGCTATCGGTTACGGTTCGGAAGATATCGTCGAATATCCTTAAATTTCGTCGAAAATTTTGGGAAAATTAAAAAAAAAATTTTTAACGCTAGAGCGTTCTGGCATAGCCTATCCGACGCGTTTTCGCACGGGGAATCGAATGGCGTCAAGCTTTTGCCGATATCTCTAACCGTTTCCGAGATATTCGCAAAAATGTGCCGAAATTCGTTAAAAATCGCTATTTTTTACCCAAAATCGCTTATTTTTCCTTATTTTTTTCTCTATCTACGATCGCTACCCCGATGTATCATACACCGTCGGACGTACTTTTCGACGGCGATTCCGAATCTGAAGTCGGCGTTCGGCTATCGGTTACGGTTCGGAAGATATCGTCGAATTTCCTTAAATTTCGTCGAAAATTTTGGGAAAATTCAAAACAAATCGTCTCAAAATTGAAATAACCCCGACGTATTATACACCAGAAGAAGCGCCTTTTCGCGGCGAATCGAATGGCACCGCGCCAGTCCTCCTAGCACCAACCATTCCGGAGATATGAGCGTTTAAAGTTTTGAAAATTTTTTTAACGCTAGAGCGTTCTGGCATAGCCTATCCGACGCGTTTTCGCACGGGGAATCGAATGACGTCAACCTTTTGCCGATATCTCTAACCGTTCCCGAGATATTCGGGTTTAAAGTTTTGAAAAATTAATTTTGCGCTAGAGCGCTGCCATATAGCCTATCAGAAGCGTCTTCCCACGAGGAGTCCAAATCTGTCGAGTTTTCGTCTCTATCTCTTACCGTTTCCGAGATATGAGCGTTTAAAGTTTTGAAAAAATTTTTTAACGCTAGAGCGTTCTGGCATAGCCTATCCGACGCGTTTTCGCACGGGGAATCGAATGGCGTCAAGCTTTTGCCGATATCTCTAACCGTTTCCGAGATATTCGCAAAAATGTGCCGAAATTCGTTAAAAATCGCTATTTTTTACCCAAAATCGCTTATTTTTCCTTATTTTTTCTCTATCTACGATCGCTACCCCGATGTATCATACACCGTCGGACGTACTTTTCGACGGCGATTCCGAATCTGAAGTCGGCGTTCGGCTATCGGTTACGGTTCGGAAGATATCGTCGAATATCCTTAAATTTCGTCGAAAATTTTGGGAAAATTAAAAAAAAAATTTTTAACGCTAGAGCGTTCTGGCATAGCCTATCCGACGCGTTTTCGCACGGGGAATCGAATGGCGTCAAGCTTTTGCCGATATCTCTAACCGTTTCCGAGATATTCGCAAAAATGTGCCGAAATTCGTTAAAAATCGCTATTTTTTACCCAAAATCGCTTATTTTTCCTTATTTTTTCTCTATCTACGATCGCTACCCCGATGTATCATACACCGTCGGACGTACTTTTCGACGGCGATTCCGAATCTGAAGTCGGCGTTCGGCTATCGGTTACGGTTCGGAAGATATCGTCGAATATCCTTAAATTTCGTCGAAAATTTTGGGAAAATTAAAAAAAAAATTTTTAACGCTAGAGCGTTCTGGCATAGCCTATCCGACGCGTTTTCGCACGGGGAATCGAATGGCGTCAAGCTTTTGCCGATATCTCTAACCGTTTCCGAGATATTCGCAAAAATGTGCCGAAATTCGTTAAAAATCGCTATTTTTTACCCAAAATCGCTTATTTTTCCTTATTTTTTTCTCTATCTACGATCGCTACCCCGATGTATCATACACCGTCGGACGTACTTTTCGACGGCGATTCCGAATCTGAAGTCGGCGTTCGGCTATCGGTTACGGTTCGGAAGATATCGTCGAATTTCCTTAAATTTCGTCGAAAATTTTGGGAAAATTCAAAACAAATCGTCTCAAAATTGAAATAACCCCGACGTATTATACACCAGAAGAAGCGCCTTTTCGCGGCGAATCGAATGGCACCGCGCCAGTCCTCCTAGCACCAACCATTCCGGAGATATGAGCGTTTAAAGTTTTGAAAAATTTTTTAACGCTAGAGCGTTCTGGCATAGCCTATCCGACGCGTTTTCGCACGGGGAATCGAATGACGTCAACCTTTTGCCGATATCTCTAACCGTTCCCGAGATATTCGGGTTTAAAGTTTTGAAAAATTAATTTTGCGCTAGAGCGCTGCCATATAGCCTATCAGAAGCGTCTTCCCACGAGGAGTCCAAATCTGTCGAGTTTTCGTCTCTATCTCTTACCGTTTCCGAGATATGAGCGTTTAAAGTTTTGAAAAAATTTTTTAACGCTAGAGCGTTCTGGCATAGCCTATCCGACGCGTTTTCGCACGGGGAATCGAATGGCGTCAAGCTTTTGCCGATATCTCTAACCGTTTCCGAGATATTCGCAAAAATGTGCCGAAATTCGTTAAAAATCGCTATTTTTTACCCAAAATCGCTTATTTTTCCTTATTTTTTCTCTATCTACGATCGCTACCCCGATGTATCATACACCGTCGGACGTACTTTTCGACGGCGATTCCGAATCTGAAGTCGGCGTTCGGCTATCGGTTACGGTTCGGAAGATATCGTCGAATATCCTTAAATTTCGTCGAAAATTTTGGGAAAATTAAAAAAAAAATTTTTAACGCTAGAGCGTTCTGGCATAGCCTATCCGACGCGTTTTCGCACGGGGAATCGAATGGCGTCAAGCTTTTGCCGATATCTCTAACCGTTTCCGAGATATTCGCAAAAATGTGCCGAAATTCGTTAAAAATCGCTATTTTTTACCCAAAATCGCTTATTTTTCCTTATTTTTTTCTCTATCTACGATCGCTACCCCGATGTATCATACACCGTCGGACGTACTTTTCGACGGCGATTCCGAATCTGAAGTCGGCGTTCGGCTATCGGTTACGGTTCGGAAGATATCGTCGAATTTCCTTAAATTTCGTCGAAAATTTTGGGAAAATTCAAAACAAATCGTCTCAAAATTGAAATAACCCCGACGTATTATACACCAGAAGAAGCGCCTTTTCGCGGCGAATCGAACGGCACCGCGCCAGTCCTCCTAGCACCAACCATTCCGGAGATATGAGCGTTTAAAGTTTTGAAAAATTTTTTAACGCTAGAGCGTTCTGGCATAGCCTATCCGACGCGTTTTCGCACGGGGAATCGAATGACGTCAACCTTTTGCCGATATCTCTAACCGTTCCCGAGATATTCGGGTTTAAAGTTTTGAAAAATTAATTTTGCGCTAGAGCGCTGCCATATAGCCTATCAGAAGCGTCTTCCCACGAGGAGTCCAAATCTGTCGAGTTTTCGTCTCTATCTCTTACCGTTTCCGAGATATGAGCGTTTAAAGTTTTGAAAAAATTTTTTAACGCTAGAGCGTTCTGGCATAGCCTATCCGACGCGTTTTCGCACGGGGAATCGAATGGCGTCAAGCTTTTGCCGATATCTCTAACCGTTTCCGAGATATTCGCAAAAATGTGCCGAAATTCGTTAAAAATCGCTATTTTTTACCCAAAATCGCTTATTTTTCCTTATTTTTTCTCTATCTACGATCGCTACCCCGATGTATCATACACCGTCGGACGTACTTTTCGACGGCGATTCCGAATCTGAAGTCGGCGTTCGGCTATCGGTTACGGTTCGGAAGATATCGTCGAATATCCTTAAATTTCGTCGAAAATTTTGGGAAAATTAAAAAAAAAAATTTTAACGCTAGAGCGTTCTGGCATAGCCTATCCGACGCGTTTTCGCACGGGGAATCGAATGGCGTCAAGCTTTTGCCGATATCTCTAACCGTTTCCGAGATATTCGCAAAAATGTGCCGAAATTCGTTAAAAATCGCTATTTTTTACCCAAAATCGCTTATTTTTCCTTATTTTTTGCTCTATCTACGATCGCTACCCCGATGTATCATACACCGTCGGACGTACTTTTCGACGGCGATTCCGAATCTGAAGTCGGCGTTCGGCTATCGGTTACGGTTCGGAAGATATCGTCGAATTTCCTTAAATTTCGTCGAAAATTTTGGGAAAATTCAAAACAAATCGTCTCAAAATTGAAATAACCCCGACGTATTATACACCAGAAGAAGCGCCTTTTCGCGGCGAATCGAACGGCACCGCGCCAGTCCTCCTAGCACCAACCATTCCGGAGATATGAGCGTTTAAAGTTTTGAAAAATTTTTTAACGCTAGAGCGTTCTGGCATAGCCTATCCGACGCGTTTTCGCACGGGGAATCGAATGACGTCAACCTTTTGCCGATATCTCTAACCGTTCCCGAGATATTCGGGTTTAAAGTTTTGAAAAATTAATTTTGCGCTAGAGCGCTGCCATATAGCCTATCAGAAGCGTCTTCCCACGAGGAGTCCAAATCTGTCGAGTTTTCGTCTCTATCTCTTACCGTTTCCGAGATATGAGCGTTTAAAGTTTTGAAAAAATTTTTTAACGCTAGAGCGTTCTGGCATAGCCTATCCGACGCGTTTTCGCACGGGGAATCGAATGGCGTCAAGCTTTTGCCGATATCTCTAACCGTTTCCGAGATATTCGCAAAAATGTGCCGAAATTCGTTAAAAATCGCTATTTTTTACCCAAAATCGCTTATTTTTCCTTATTTTTTCTCTATCTACGATCGCTACCCCGATGTATCATACACCGTCGGACGTACTTTTCGACGGCGATTCCGAATCTGAAGTCGGCGTTCGGCTATCGGTTACGGTTCGGAAGATATCGTCGAATATCCTTAAATTTCGTCGAAAATTTTGGGAAAATTAAAAAAAAAATTTTTAACGCTAGAGCGTTCTGGCATAGCCTATCCGACGCGTTTTCGCACGGGGAATCGAATGGCGTCAAGCTTTTGCCGATATCTCTAACCGTTTCCGAGATATTCGCAAAAATGTGCCGAAATTCGTTAAAAATCGCTATTTTTTACCCAAAATCGCTTATTTTTCCTTATTTTTTTCTCTATCTACGATCGCTACCCCGATGTATCATACACCGTCGGACGTACTTTTCGACGGCGATTCCGAATCTGAAGTCGGCGTTCGGCTATCGGTTACGGTTCGGAAGATATCGTCGAATTTCCTTAAATTTCGTCGAAAATTTTGGGAAAATTCAAAACAAATCGTCTCAAAATTGAAATAACCCCGACGTATTATACACCAGAAGAAGCGCCTTTTCGCGGCGAATCGAATGGCACCGCGCCAGTCCTCCTAGCACTAACCATTCCGGAGATATGAGCGTTTAAAGTTTTGAAAAATTTTTTAACGCTAGAGCGTTCTGGCATAGCCTATCCGACGCGTTTTCGCACGGGGAATCGAATGACGTCAACCTTTTGCCGATATCTCTAACCGTTCCCGAGATATTCGGGTTTAAAGTTTTGAAAAATTAATTTTGCGCTAGAGCGCTGCCATATAGCCTATCAGAAGCGTCTTCCCACGAGGAGTCCAAATCTGTCGAGTTTTCGTCTCTATCTCTTACCGTTTCCGAGATATGAGCGTTTAAAGTTTTGAAAAAATTTTTTAACGCTAGAGCGTTCTGGCATAGCCTATCCGACGCGTTTTCGCACGGGGAATCGAATGGCGTCAAGCTTTTGCCGATATCTCTAACCGTTTCCGAGATATTCGCAAAAATGTGCCGAAATTCGTTAAAAATCGCTATTTTTTACCCAAAATCGCTTATTTTTCCTTATTTTTTCTCTATCTACGATCGCTACCCCGATGTATCATACACCGTCGGACGTACTTTTCGACGGCGATTCCGAATCTGAAGTCGGCGTTCGGCTATCGGTTACGGTTCGGAAGATATCGTCGAATATCCTTAAATTTCGTCGAAAATTTTGGGAAAATTAAAAAAAAAAATTTTAACGCTAGAGCGTTCTGGCATAGCCTATCCGACGCGTTTTCGCACGGGGAATCGAATGGCGTCAAGCTTTTGCCGATATCTCTAACCGTTTCCGAGATATTCGCAAAAATGTGCCGAAATTCGTTAAAAATCGCTATTTTTTACCCAAAATCGCTTATTTTTCCTTATTTTTTGCTCTATCTACGATCGCTACCCCGATGTATCATACACCGTCGGACGTACTTTTCGACGGCGATTCCGAATCTGAAGTCGGCGTTCGGCTATCGGTTACGGTTCGGAAGATATCGTCGAATTTCCTTAAATTTCGTCGAAAATTTTGGGAAAATTCAAAACAAATCGTCTCAAAATTGAAATAACCCCGACGTATTATACACCAGAAGAAGCGCCTTTTCGCGGCGAATCGAATGGCACCGCGCCAGTCCTCCTAGCACCAACCATTCCGGAGATATGAGCGTTTAAAGTTTTGAAAAAATTTTTAACGCTAGAGCGTTCTGGCATAGCCTATCCGACGCGTTTTCGCACGGGGAATCGAATGACGTCAACCTTTTGCCGATATCTCTAACCGTTCCCGAGATATTCGGGTTTAAAGTTTTGAAAAATTAATTTTGCGCTAGAGCGCTGCCATATAGCCTATCAGAAGCGTCTTCCCACGAGGAGTCCAAATCTGTCGAGTTTTCGTCTCTATCTCTTACCGTTTCCGAGATATGAGCGTTTAAAGTTTTGAAAAAATTTTTTAACGCTAGAGCGTTCTGGCATAGCCTATCCGACGCGTTTTCGCACGGGGAATCGAATGGCGTCAAGCTTTTGCCGATATCTCTAACCGTTTCCGAGATATTCGCAAAAATGTGCCGAAATTCGTTAAAAATCGCTATTTTTTACCCAAAATCGCTTATTTTTCCTTATTTTTTCTCTATCTACGATCGCTACCCCGATGTATCATACACCGTCGGACGTACTTTTCGACGGCGATTCCGAATCTGAAGTCGGCGTTCGGCTATCGGTTACGGTTCGGAAGATATCGTCGAATATCCTTAAATTTCGTCGAAAATTTTGGGAAAATTAAAAAAAAAAATTTTTAACGCTAGAGCGTTCTGGCATAGCCTATCCGACGCGTTTTCGCACGGGGAATCGAATGGCGTCAAGCTTTTGCCGATATCTCTAACCGTTTCCGAGATATTCGCAAAAATGTGCCGAAATTCGTTAAAAATCGCTATTTTTTACCCAAAATCGCTTATTTTTCCTTATTTTTTTCTCTATCTACGATCGCTACCCCGATGTATCATACACCGTCGGACGTACTTTTCGACGGCGATTCCGAATCTGAAGTCGGCGTTCGGCTATCGGTTACGGTTCGGAAGATATCGTCGAATATCCTTAAATTTCGTCGAAAATTTTGGGAAAATTAAAAAAAAAAATTTTAACGCTAGAGCGTTCTGGCATAGCCTATCCGACGCGTTTTCGCACGGGGAATCGAATGGCGTCAAGCTTTTGCCGATATCTCTAACCGTTTCCGAGATATTCGCAAAAATGTGCCGAAATTCGTTAAAAATCGCTATTTTTTACCCAAAATCGCTTATTTTTCCTTATTTTTTTCTCTATCTACGATCGCTACCCCGATGTATCATACACCGTCGGACGTACTTTTCGACGGCGATTCCGAATCTGAAGTCGGCGTTCGGCTATCGGTTACGGTTCGGAAGATATCGTCGAATTTCCTTAAATTTCGTCGAAAATTTTGGGAAAATTCAAAACAAATCGTCTCAAAATTGAAATAACCCCGACGTATTATACACCAGAAGAAGCGCCTTTTCGCGGCGAATCGAATGGCACCGCGCCAGTCCTCCTAGCACCAACCATTCCGGAGATATGAGCGTTTAAAGTTTTGAAAAATTTTTTAACGCTAGAGCGTTCTGGCATAGCCTATCCGACGCGCTTTCGCACGGGGAATCGAATGACGTCAACCTTTTGCCGATATCTCTAACCGTTCCCGAGATATTCGGGTTTAAAGTTTTGAAAAATTAATTTTGCGCTAGAGCGCTGCCATATAGCCTATCAGAAGCGTCTTCCCACGAGGAGTCCAAATCTGTCGAGTTTTCGTCTCTATCTCTTACCGTTTCCGAGATATGAGCGTTTAAAGTTTTGAAAAAAATTTTTAACGCTAGAGCGTTCTGGCATAGCCTATCCGACGCGTTTTCGCACGGGGAATCGAATGGCGTCAAGCTTTTGCCGATATCTCTAACCGTTTCCGAGATATTCGCAAAAATGTGCCGAAATTCGTTAAAAATCGCTATTTTTTACCCAAAATCGCTTATTTTTCCTTATTTTTTTCTCTATCTACGATCGCTACCCCGATGTATCATACACCGTCGGACGTACTTTTCGACGGCGATTCCGAATCTGAAGTCGGCGTTCGGCTATCGGTTACGGTTCGGAAGATATCGTCGAATTTCCTTAAATTTCGTCGAAAATTTTGGGAAAATTCAAAACAAATCGTCTCAAAATTGAAATAACCCCGACGTATTATACACCAGAAGAAGCGCCTTTTCGCGGCGAATCGAATGGCACCGCGCCAGTCCTCCTAGCACCAACCATTCCGGAGATATGAGCGTTTAAAGTTTTGAAAAATTTTTTAACGCTAGAGCGTTCTGGCATAGCCTATCCGACGCGTTTTCGCACGGGGAATCGAATGGCGTCAAGCTTTTGCCGATATCTCTAACCGTTTCCGAGATATTCGCAAAAATGTGCCGAAATTCGTTAAAAATCGCTATTTTTTACCCAAAATCGCTTATTTTTCCTTATTTTTTCTCTATCTACGATCGCTACCCCGATGTATCATACACCGTCGGACGTACTTTTCGACGGCGATTCCGAATCTGAAGTCGGCGTTCGGCTATCGGTTACGGTTCGGAAGATATCGTCGAATATCCTTAAATTTCGTCGAAAATTTTGGGAAAATTAAAAAAAAAATTTTTAACGCTAGAGCGTTCTGGCATAGCCTATCCGACGCGTTTTCGCACGGGGAATCGAATGGCGTCAAGCTTTTGCCGATATCTCTAACCGTTTCCGAGATATTCGCAAAAATGTGCCGAAATTCGTTAAAAATCGCTATTTTTTACCCAAAATCGCTTATTTTTCCTTATTTTTTTCTCTATCTACGATCGCTACCCCGATGTATCATACACCGTCGGACGTACTTTTCGACGGCGATTCCGAATCTGAAGTCGGCGTTCGGCTATCGGTTACGGTTCGGAAGATATCGTCGAATTTCCTTAAATTTCGTCGAAAATTTTGGGAAAATTCAAAACAAATCGTCTCAAAATTGAAATAACCCCGACGTATTATACACCAGAAGAAGCGCCTTTTCGCGGCGAATCGAATGGCACCGCGCCAGTCCTCCTAGCACCAACCATTCCGGAGATATGAGCGTTTAAAGTTTTGAAAATTTTTTTAACGCTAGAGCGTTCTGGCATAGCCTATCCGACGCGTTTTCGCACGGGGAATCGAATGACGTCAACCTTTTGCCGATATCTCTAACCGTTCCCGAGATATTCGGGTTTAAAGTTTTGAAAAATTAATTTTGCGCTAGAGCGCTGCCATATAGCCTATCAGAAGCGTCTTCCCACGAGGAGTCCAAATCTGTCGAGTTTTCGTCTCTATCTCTTACCGTTTCCGAGATATGAGCGTTTAAAGTTTTGAAAAAATTTTTTAACGCTAGAGCGTTCTGGCATAGCCTATCCGACGCGTTTTCGCACGGGGAATCGAATGGCGTCAAGCTTTTGCCGATATCTCTAACCGTTTCCGAGATATTCGCAAAAATGTGCCGAAATTCGTTAAAAATCGCTATTTTTTACCCAAAATCGCTTATTTTTCCTTATTTTTTCTCTATCTACGATCGCTACCCCGATGTATCATACACCGTCGGACGTACTTTTCGACGGCGATTCCGAATCTGAAGTCGGCGTTCGGCTATCGGTTACGGTTCGGAAGATATCGTCGAATATCCTTAAATTTCGTCGAAAATTTTGGGAAAATTAAAAAAAAAATTTTTAACGCTAGAGCGTTCTGGCATAGCCTATCCGACGCGTTTTCGCACGGGGAATCGAATGGCGTCAAGCTTTTGCCGATATCTCTAACCGTTTCCGAGATATTCGCAAAAATGTGCCGAAATTCGTTAAAAATCGCTATTTTTTACCCAAAATCGCTTATTTTTCCTTATTTTTTTCTCTATCTACGATCGCTACCCCGATGTATCATACACCGTCGGACGTACTTTTCGACGGCGATTCCGAATCTGAAGTCGGCGTTCGGCTATCGGTTACGGTTCGGAAGATATCGTCGAATTTCCTTAAATTTCGTCGAAAATTTTGGGAAAATTCAAAACAAATCGTCTCAAAATTGAAATAACCCCGACGTATTATACACCAGAAGAAGCGCCTTTTCGCGGCGAATCGAATGGCACCGCGCCAGTCCTCCTAGCACCAACCATTCCGGAGATATGAGCGTTTAAAGTTTTGAAAATTTTTTTAACGCTAGAGCGTTCTGGCATAGCCTATCCGACGCGTTTTCGCACGGGGAATCGAATGACGTCAACCTTTTGCCGATATCTCTAACCGTTCCCGAGATATTCGGGTTTAAAGTTTTGAAAAATTAATTTTGCGCTAGAGCGCTGCCATATAGCCTATCAGAAGCGTCTTCCCACGAGGAGTCCAAATCTGTCGAGTTTTCGTCTCTATCTCTTACCGTTTCCGAGATATGAGCGTTTAAAGTTTTGAAAAAATTTTTTAACGCTAGAGCGTTCTGGCATAGCCTATCCGACGCGTTTTCGCACGGGGAATCGAATGGCGTCAAGCTTTTGCCGATATCTCTAACCGTTTCCGAGATATTCGCAAAAATGTGCCGAAATTCGTTAAAAATCGCTATTTTTTACCCAAAATCGCTTATTTTTCCTTATTTTTTCTCTATCTACGATCGCTACCCCGATGTATCATACACCGTCGGACGTACTTTTCGACGGCGATTCCGAATCTGAAGTCGGCGTTCGGCTATCGGTTACGGTTCGGAAGATATCGTCGAATATCCTTAAATTTCGTCGAAAATTTTGGGAAAATTAAAAAAAAAATTTTTAACGCTAGAGCGTTCTGGCATAGCCTATCCGACGCGTTTTCGCACGGGGAATCGAATGGCGTCAAGCTTTTGCCGATATCTCTAACCGTTTCCGAGATATTCGCAAAAATGTGCCGAAATTCGTTAAAAATCGCTATTTTTTACCCAAAATCGCTTATTTTTCCTTATTTTTTTCTCTATCTACGATCGCTACCCCGATGTATCATACACCGTCGGACGTACTTTTCGACGGCGATTCCGAATCTGAAGTCGGCGTTCGGCTATCGGTTACGGTTCGGAAGATATCGTCGAATATCCTTAAATTTCGTCGAAAATTTTGGGAAAATTAAAAAAAAAATTTTTAACGCTAGAGCGTTCTGGCATAGCCTATCCGACGCGTTTTCGCACGGGGAATCGAATGGCGTCAAGCTTTTGCCGATATCTCTAACCGTTTCCGAGATATTCGCAAAAATGTGCCGAAATTCGTTAAAAATCGCTATTTTTTACCCAAAATCGCTTATTTTTCCTTATTTTTTTCTCTATCTACGATCGCTACCCCGATGTATCATACACCGTCGGACGTACTTTTCGACGGCGATTCCGAATCTGAAGTCGGCGTTCGGCTATCGGTTACGGTTCGGAAGATATCGTCGAATTTCCTTAAATTTCGTCGAAAATTTTGGGAAAATTCAAAACAAATCGTCTCAAAATTGAAATAACCCCGACGTATTATACACCAGAAGAAGCGCCTTTTCGCGGCGAATCGAATGGCACCGCGCCAGTCCTCCTAGCACCAACCATTCCGGAGATATGAGCGTTTAAAGTTTTGAAAAATTTTTTAACGCTAGAGCGTTCTGGCATAGCCTATCCGACGCGTTTTCGCACGGGGAATCGAATGACGTCAACCTTTTGCCGATATCTCTAACCGTTCCCGAGATATTCGGGTTTAAAGTTTTGAAAAATTAATTTTGCGCTAGAGCGCTGCCATATAGCCTATCAGAAGCGTCTTCCCACGAGGAGTCCAAATCTGTCGAGTTTTCGTCTCTATCTCTTACCGTTTCCGAGATATGAGCGTTTAAAGTTTTGAAAAAATTTTTTAACGCTAGAGCGTTCTGGCATAGCCTATCCGACGCGTTTTCGCACGGGGAATCGAATGGCGTCAAGCTTTTGCCGATATCTCTAACCGTTTCCGAGATATTCGCAAAAATGTGCCGAAATTCGTTAAAAATCGCTATTTTTTACCCAAAATCGCTTATTTTTCCTTATTTTTTCTCTATCTACGATCGCTACCCCGATGTATCATACACCGTCGGACGTACTTTTCGACGGCGATTCCGAATCTGAAGTCGGCGTTCGGCTATCGGTTACGGTTCGGAAGATATCGTCGAATATCCTTAAATTTCGTCGAAAATTTTGGGAAAATTCAAAACAAATCGTCTCAAAATTGAAATAACCCCGACGTATTATACACCAGAAGAAGCGCCTTTTCGCGGCGAATCGAATGGCACCGCGCCAGTCCTCCTAGCACCAACCATTCCGGAGATATGAGCGTTTAAAGTTTTGAAAAATTTTTTAACGCTAGAGCGTTCTGGCATAGCCTATCCGACGCGTTTTCGCACGGGGAATCGAATGACGTCAACCTTTTGCCGATATCTCTAACCGTTCCCGAGATATTCGGGTTTAAAGTTTTGAAAAATTAATTTTGCGCTAGAGCGCTGCCATATAGCCTATCAGAAGCGTCTTCCCACGAGGAGTCCAAATCTGTCGAGTTTTCGTCTCTATCTCTTACCGTTTCCGAGATATGAGCGTTTAAAGTTTTGAAAAAAAATTTTAACGCTAGAGCGTTCTGGCATAGCCTATCCGACGCGTTTTCGCACGGGGAATCGAATGGCGTCAAGCTTTTGCCGATATCTCTAACCGTTTCCGAGATATTCGCAAAAATGTGCCGAAATTCGTTAAAAATCGCTATTTTTTACCCAAAATCGCTTATTTTTCCTTATTTTTTCTCTATCTACGATCGCTACCCCGATGTATCATACACCGTCGGACGTACTTTTCGACGGCGATTCCGAATCTGAAGTCGGCGTTCGGCTATCGGTTACGGTTCGGAAGATATCGTCGAATATCCTTAAATTTCGTCGAAAATTTTGGGAAAATTAAAAAAAAAATTTTTAACGCTAGAGCGTTCTGGCATAGCCTATCCGACGCGTTTTCGCACGGGGAATCGAATGGCGTCAAGCTTTTGCCGATATCTCTAACCGTTTCCGAGATATTCGCAAAAATGTGCCGAAATTCGTTAAAAATCGCTATTTTTTACCCAAAATCGCTTATTTTTCCTTATTTTTTTCTCTATCTACGATCGCTACCCCGATGTATCATACACCGTCGGACGTACTTTTCGACGGCGATTCCGAATCTGAAGTCGGCGTTCGGCTATCGGTTACGGTTCGGAGGATATCGTCGAATTTCCTTAAATTTCGTCGAAAATTTTGGGAAAATTCAAAACAAATCGTCTCAAAATTGAAATAACCCCGACGTATTATACACCAGAAGAAGCGCCTTTTCGCGGCGAATCGAATGGCACCGCGCCAGTCCTCCTAGCACCAACCATTCCAGAGATATGAGCGTTTAAAGTTTTGAAAAAATTTTTAACGCTAGAGCGTTCTGGCATAGCCTATCCGACGCGTTTTCGCACGGGGAATCGAATGACGTCAACCTTTTGCCGATATCTCTAACCGTTCCCGAGATATTCGGGTTTAAAGTTTTGAAAAATTAATTTTGCGCTAGAGCGCTGCCATATAGCCTATCAGAAGCGTCTTCCCACGAGGAGTCCAAATCTGTCGAGTTCTCGTCTCTATCTCTTACCGTTTCCGAGATATGAGCGTTTAAAGTTTTGAAAAAATTTTTTAACGCTAGAGCGTTCTGGCATAGCCTATCCGACGCGTTTTCGCACGGGGAATCGAATGGCGTCAAGCTTTTGCCGATATCTCTAACCGTTTCCGAGATATTCGCAAAAATGTGCCGAAATTCGTTAAAAATCGCTATTTTTTACCCAAAATCGCTTATTTTTCCTTATTTTTTCTCTATCTACGATCGCTACCCCGATGTATCATACACCGTCGGACGTACTTTTCGACGGCGATTCCGAATCTGAAGTCGGCGTTCGGCTATCGGTTACGGTTCGGAAGATATCGTCGAATATCCTTAAATTTCGTCGAAAATTTTGGGAAAATTAAAAAAAAAATTTTTAACGCTAGAGCGTTCTGGCATAGCCTATCCGACGCGTTTTCGCACGGGGAATCGAATGGCGTCAAGCTTTTGCCGATATCTCTAACCGTTTCCGAGATATTCGCAAAAATGTGCCGAAATTCGTTAAAAATCGCTATTTTTTACCCAAAATCGCTTATTTTTCCTTATTTTTTTCTCTATCTACGATCGCTACCCCGATGTATCATACACCGTCGGACGTACTTTTCGACGGCGATTCCGAATCTGAAGTCGGCGTTCGGCTATCGGTTACGGTTCGGAAGATATCGTCGAATTTCCTTAAATTTCGTCGAAAATTTTGGGAAAATTCAAAACAAATCGTCTCAAAATTGAAATAACCCCGACGTATTATACACCAGAAGAAGCGCCTTTTCGCGGCGAATCGAATGGCACCGCGCCAGTCCTCCTAGCACCAACCATTCCGGAGATATGAGCGTTTAAAGTTTTGAAAAATTTTTTAACGCTAGAGCGTTCTGGCATAGCCTATCCGACGCGTTTTCGCACGGGGAATCGAATGACGTCAACCTTTTGCCGATATCTCTAACCGTTCCCGAGATATTCGGGTTTAAAGTTTTGAAAAATTAATTTTGCGCTAGAGCGCTGCCATATAGCCTATCAGAAGCGTCTTCCCACGAGGAGTCCAAATCTGTCGAGTTTTCGTCTCTATCTCTTACCGTTTCCGAGATATGAGCGTTTAAAGTTTTGAAAAAAATTTTTAACGCTAGAGCGTTCTGGCATAGCCTATCCGACGCGTTTTCGCACGGGGAATCGAATGGCGTCAAGCTTTTGCCGATATCTCTAACCGTTTCCGAGATATTCGCAAAAATGTGCCGAAATTCGTTAAAAATCGCTATTTTTTACCCAAATTCGCTCATTTTTCCTTATTTTTTCTCTATCTACGATCGCTACCCCGATGTATCATACACCGTCGGACGTACTTTTCGACGGCGATTCCGAATCTGAAGTCGGCGTTCGGCTATCGGTTACGGTTCGGAAGATATCGTCGAATATCCTTAAATTTCGTCGAAAATTTTGGGAAAATTAAAAAAAAAATTTTTAACGCTAGAGCGTTCTGGCATAGCCTATCCGACGCGTTTTCGCACGGGGAATCGAATGGCGTCAAGCTTTTGCCGATATCTCTAACCGTTTCCGAGATATTCGCAAAAATGTGCCGAAATTCGTTAAAAATCGCTATTTTTTACCCAAAATCGCTTATTTTTCCTTATTTTTTTCTCTATCTACGATCGCTACCCCGATGTATCATACACCGTCGGACGTACTTTTCGACGGCGATTCCGAATCTGAAGTCGGCGTTCGGCTATCGGTTACGGTTCGGAAGATATCGTCGAATTTCCTTAAATTTCGTCGAAAATTTTGGGAAAATTCAAAACAAATCGTCTCAAAATTGAAATAACCCCGACGTATTATACACCAGAAGAAGCGCCTTTTCGCGGCGAATCGAATGGCACCGCGCCAGTCCTCCTAGCACCAACCATTCCGGAGATATGAGCGTTTAAAGTTTTGAAAAATTTTTTAACGCTAGAGCGTTCTGGCATAGCCTATCCGACGCGTTTTCGCACGGGGAATCGAATGACGTCAACCTTTTGCCGATATCTCTAACCGTTCCCGAGATATTCGGGTTTAAAGTTTTGAAAAATTAATTTTGCGCTAGAGCGCTGCCATATAGCCTATCAGAAGCGTCTTCCCACGAGGAGTCCAAATCTGTCGAGTTCTCGTCTCTATCTCTTACCGTTTCCGAGATATGAGCGTTTAAAGTTTTGAAAAAATTTTTTTAACGCTAGAGCGTTCTGGCATAGCCTATCCGACGCGTTTTCGCACGGGGAATCGAATGGCGTCAAGCTTTTGCCGATATCTCTAACCGTTTCCGAGATATTCGCAAAAATGTGCCGAAATTCGTTAAAAATCGCTATTTTTTACCCAAAATCGCTTATTTTTCCTTATTTTTTCTCTATCTACGATCGCTACCCCGATGTATCATACACCGTCGGACGTACTTTTCGACGGCGATTCCGAATCTGAAGTCGGCGTTCGGCTATCGGTTACGGTTCGGAAGATATCGTCGAATATCCTTAAATTTCGTCGAAAATTTTGGGAAAATTAAAAAAAAAATTTTTAACGCTAGAGCGTTCTGGCATAGCCTATCCGACGCGTTTTCGCACGGGGAATCGAATGGCGTCAAGCTTTTGCCGATATCTCTAACCGTTTCCGAGATATTCGCAAAAATGTGCCGAAATTCGTTAAAAATCGCTATTTTTTACCCAAAATCGCTTATTTTTCCTTATTTTTTTCTCTATCTACGATCGCTACCCCGATGTATCATACACCGTCGGACGTACTTTTCGACGGCGATTCCGAATCTGAAGTCGGCGTTCGGCTATCGGTTACGGTTCGGAAGATATCGTCGAATATCCTTAAATTTCGTCGAAAATTTTGGGAAAATTAAAAAAAAATTTTTAACGCTAGAGCGTTCTGGCATAGCCTATCCGACGCGTTTTCGCACGGGGAATCGAATGACGTCAACCTTTTGCCGATATCTCTAACCGTTCCCGAGATATTCGGGTTTAAAGTTTTGAAAAATTAATTTTGCGCTAGAGCGCTGCCATATAGCCTATCAGAAGCGTCTTCCCACGAGGAGTCCAAATCTGTCGAGTTTTCGTCTCTATCTCTTACCGTTTCCGAGATATGAGCGTTTAAAGTTTTGAAAAAAATTTTTAACGCTAGAGCGTTCTGGCATAGCCTATCCGACGCGTTTTCGCACGGGGAATCGAATGGCGTCAAGCTTTTGCCGATATCTCTAACCGTTTCCGAGATATTCGCAAAAATGTGCCGAAATTCGTTAAAAATCGCTATTTTTTACCCAAAATCGCTTATTTTTCCTTATTTTTTCTCTATCTACGATCGCTACCCCGATGTATCATACACCGTCGGACGTACTTTTCGACGGCGATTCCGAATCTGAAGTCGGCGTTCGGCTATCGGTTACGGTTCGGAAGATATCGTCGAATATCCTTAAATTTCGTCGAAAATTTTGGGAAAATTAAAAAAAAAATTTTTAACGCTAGAGCGTTCTGGCATAGCCTATCCGACGCGTTTTCGCACGGGGAATCGAATGGCGTCAAGCTTTTGCCGATATCTCTAACCGTTTCCGAGATATTCGCAAAAATGTGCCGAAATTCGTTAAAAATCGCTATTTTTTACCCAAAATCGCTTATTTTTCCTTATTTTTTTCTCTATCTACGATCGCTACCCCGATGTATCATACACCGTCGGACGTACTTTTCGACGGCGATTCCGAATCTGAAGTCGGCGTTCGGCTATCGGTTACGGTTCGGAAGATATCGTCGAATTTCCTTAAATTTCGTCGAAAATTTTGGGAAAATTCAAAACAAATCGTCTCAAAATTGAAATAACCCCGACGTATTATACACCAGAAGAAGCGCCTTTTCGCGGCGAATCGAATGGCACCGCGCCAGTCCTCCTAGCACCAACCATTCCGGAGATATGAGCGTTTAAAGTTTTGAAAAATTTTTTAACGCTAGAGCGTTCTGGCATAGCCTATCCGACGCGTTTTCGCACGGGGAATCGAATGACGTCAACCTTTTGCCGATATCTCTAACCGTTCCCGAGATATTCGGGTTTAAAGTTTTGAAAAATTAATTTTGCGCTAGAGCGCTGCCATATAGCCTATCAGAAGCGTCTTCCCACGAGGAGTCCAAATCTGTCGAGTTCTCGTCTCTATCTCTTACCGTTTCCGAGATATGAGCGTTTAAAGTTTTGAAAAAAATTTTTAACGCTAGAGCGTTCTGGCATAGCCTATCCGACGCGTTTTCGCACGGGGAATCGAATGGCGTCAAGCTTTTGCCGATATCTCTAACCGTTTCCGAGATATTCGCAAAAATGTGCCGAAATTCGTTAAAAATCGCTATTTTTTACCCAAAATCGCTTATTTTTCCTTATTTTTTCTCTATCTACGATCGCTACCCCGATGTATCATACACCGTCGGACGTACTTTTCGACGGCGATTCCGAATCTGAAGTCGGCGTTCGGCTATCGGTTACGGTTCGGAAGATATCGTCGAATATCCTTAAATTTCGTCGAAAATTTTGGGAAAATTAAAAAAAAAATTTTTAACGCTAGAGCGTTCTGGCATAGCCTATCCGACGCGTTTTCGCACGGGGAATCGAATGGCGTCAAGCTTTTGCCGATATCTCTACCGTTTCCGAGATATTCGCAAAAATGTGCCGAAATTCGTTAAAAATCGCTATTTTTTACCCAAAATCGCTTATTTTTCCTTATTTTTTTCTCTATCTACGATCGCTACCCCGATGTATCATACACCGTCGGACGTACTTTTCGACGGCGATTCCGAATCTGAAGTCGGCGTTCGGCTATCGGTTACGGTTCGGAAGATATCGTCGAATTTCCTTAAATTTCGTCGAAAATTTTGGGAAAATTCAAAACAAATCGTCTCAAAATTGAAATAACCCCGACGTATTATACACCAGAAGAAGCGCCTTTTCGCGGCGAATCGAATGGCACCGCGCCAGTCCTCCTAGCACCAACCATTCCGGAGATATGAGCGTTTAAAGTTTTGAAAAATTTTTTAACGCTAGAGCGTTCTGGCATAGCCTATCCGACGCGTTTTCGCACGGGGAATCGAATGACGTCAACCTTTTGCCGATATCTCTAACCGTTCCCGAGATATTCGGGTTTAAAGTTTTGAAAAATTAATTTTGCGCTAGAGCGCTGCCATATAGCCTATCAGAAGCGTCTTCCCACGAGGAGTCCAAATCTGTCGAGTTTTCGTCTCTATCTCTTACCGTTTCCGAGATATGAGCGTTTAAAGTTTTGAAAAAATTTTTTAACGCTAGAGCGTTCTGGCATAGCCTATCCGACGCGTTTTCGCACGGGGAATCGAATGGCGTCAAGCTTTTGCCGATATCTCTAACCGTTTCCGAGATATTCGCAAAAATGTGCCGAAATTCGTTAAAAATCGCTATTTTTTACCCAAAATCGCTTATTTTTCCTTATTTTTTCTCTATCTACGATCGCTACCCCGATGTATCATACACCGTCGGACGTACTTTTCGACGGCGATTCCGAATCTGAAGTCGGCGTTCGGCTATCGGTTACGGTTCGGAAGATATCGTCGAATATCCTTAAATTTCGTCGAAAATTTTGGGAAAATTAAAAAAAAAATTTTTAACGCTAGAGCGTTCTGGCATAGCCTATCCGACGCGTTTTCGCACGGGGAATCGAATGGCGTCAAGCTTTTGCCGATATCTCTAACCGTTTCCGAGATATTCGCAAAAATGTGCCGAAATTCGTTAAAAATCGCTATTTTTTACCCAAAATCGCTTATTTTTCCTTATTTTTTTCTCTATCTACGATCGCTACCCCGATGTATCATACACCGTCGGACGTACTTTTCGACGGCGATTCCGAATCTGAAGTCGGCGTTCGGCTATCGGTTACGGTTCGGAAGATATCGTCGAATTTCCTTAAATTTCGTCGAAAATTTTGGGAAAATTCAAAACAAATCGTCTCAAAATTGAAATAACCCCGACGTATTATACACCAGAAGAAGCGCCTTTTCGCGGCGAATCGAATGGCACCGCGCCAGTCCTCCTAGCACCAACCATTCCGGAGATATGAGCGTTTAAAGTTTTGAAAATTTTTTTAACGCTAGAGCGTTCTGGCATAGCCTATCCGACGCGTTTTCGCACGGGGAATCGAATGACGTCAACCTTTTGCCGATATCTCTAACCGTTCCCGAGATATTCGGGTTTAAAGTTTTGAAAAATTAATTTTGCGCTAGAGCGCTGCCATATAGCCTATCAGAAGCGTCTTCCCACGAGGAGTCCAAATCTGTCGAGTTCTCGTCTCTATCTCTTACCGTTTCCGAGATATGAGCGTTTAAAGTTTTGAAAAAATTTTTTAACGCTAGAGCGTTCTGGCATAGCCTATCCGACGCGTTTTCGCACGGGGAATCGAATGGCGTCAAGCTTTTGCCGATATCTCTAACCGTTTCCGAGATATTCGCAAAAATGTGCCGAAATTCGTTAAAAATCGCTATTTTTTACCCAAAATCGCTTATTTTTCCTTATTTTTTCTCTATCTACGATCGCTACCCCGATGTATCATACACCGTCGGACGTACTTTTCGACGGCGATTCCGAATCTGAAGTCGGCGTTCGGCTATCGGTTACGGTTCGGAAGATATCGTCGAATATCCTTAAATTTCGTCGAAAATTTTGGGAAAATTAAAAAAAAAATTTTTAACGCTAGAGCGTTCTGGCATAGCCTATCCGACGCGTTTTCGCACGGGGAATCGAATGGCGTCAAGCTTTTGCCGATATCTCTAACCGTTTCCGAGATATTCGCAAAAATGTGCCGAAATTCGTTAAAAATCGCTATTTTTTACCCAAAATCGCTTATTTTTCCTTATTTTTTTCTCTATCTACGATCGCTACCCCGATGTATCATACACCGTCGGACGTACTTTTCGACGGCGATTCCGAATCTGAAGTCGGCGTTCGGCTATCGGTTACGGTTCGGAAGATATCGTCGAATTTCCTTAAATTTCGTCGAAAATTTTGGGAAAATTCAAAACAAATCGTCTCAAAATTGAAATAACCCCGACGTATTATACACCAGAAGAAGCGCCTTTTCGCGGCGAATCGAATGGCACCGCGCCAGTCCTCCTAGCACCAACCATTCCGGAGATATGAGCGTTTAAAGTTTTGAAAAATTTTTTAACGCTAGAGCGTTCTGGCATAGCCTATCCGACGCGTTTTCGCACGGGGAATCGAATGACGTCAACCTTTTGCCGATATCTCTAACCGTTCCCGAGATATTCGGGTTTAAAGTTTTGAAAAATTAATTTTGCGCTAGAGCGCTGCCATATAGCCTATCAGAAGCGTCTTCCCACGAGGAGTCCAAATCTGTCGAGTTCTCGTCTCTATCTCTTACCGTTTCCGAGATATGAGCGTTTAAAGTTTTGAAAAAATTTTTTAACGCTAGAGCGTTCTGGCATAGCCTATCCGACGCGTTTTCGCACGGGGAATCGAATGGCGTCAAGCTTTTGCCGATATCTCTAACCGTTTCCGAGATATTCGCAAAAATGTGCCGAAATTCGTTAAAAATCGCTATTTTTTACCCAAAATCGCTTATTTTTCCTTATTTTTTCTCTATCTACGATCGCTACCCCGATGTATCATACACCGTCGGACGTACTTTTCGACGGCGATTCCGAATCTGAAGTCGGCGTTCGGCTATCGGTTACGGTTCGGAAGATATCGTCGAATTTCCTTAAATTTCGTCGAAAATTTTGGGAAAATTCAAAACAAATCGTCTCAAAATTGAAATAACCCCGACGTATTATACACCAGAAGAAGCGCCTTTTCGCGGCGAATCGAATGGCACCGCGCCAGTCCTCCTAGCACCAACCATTCCGGAGATATGAGCGTTTAAAGTTTTGAAAAAATTTTTAACGCTAGAGCGTTCTGGCATAGCCTATCCGACGCGTTTTCGCACGGGGAATCGAATGACGTCAAGCTTTTGCCGATATCTCTAACCGTTTCCGAGATATTCGCAAAAATGTGCCGAAATTCGTTAAAAATCGCTATTTTTTACCCAAAATGTTCCGGAGATATGGGCGTTTAAAGTTTCGAAAATTAAATCCACGCTCGGTCACTTCCTGGGGGTCCTTTAGACGCGCATTCTAACGGGGAATCGAATTACGTCAAGCTTTTGCCGATATCTCTAACCGTTCTCGAGATATTCGGGTTTAAAGTTTTGAAAAATTAATTTCGCGCTAGAGCGCTGCCATATAGCCTATCAGAAGCGTCTTCCCACGGGGAGTCCAAATCTGTCGAGTTTTCGTCTCTATCTCTTACCGTTTCCGAGATATGAGCGTTTAAAGTTTTGAAAATTTTTTTTAACGCTAGAGCGTTCTGGCATAGCCTATCCGAAGCGTTTTCGCACGGGGAATCGAATGACGTCAAGCTTTTGCCGATATCTCTAACCGTTTCCGAGATATTCGCAAAAATGTGCCGAAATTCGTTAAAAATCGCTATTTTTTACCCAAAATCGCTTATTTTTCCTTATTTTTTCTCTATCTACGATCGCTACCCCGATGTATCATACACCGTCGGACGTACTTTTCGACGGCGATTCCGAATCTGAAGTCGGCGTTCGGCTATCGGTTACGGTTCGGAAGATATCGTCGAATTTCCTTAAATTTCGTCGAAAATTTTGGGAAAATTAAAAAGAAATCGTCTCAAAATTGAAATAACCCCGACGTATTATACATCAGAAGAAGCGCCTTTTCGCGGCGAATCGAAAGGCACCGCGCCCGTCCTCCTAGCACTAACCGTTCCGGAGATATGGGCGTTTAAAGTTTCGAAAATTAAATCCACGCTCGGTCACTTCCTGGGGGTCCTTTAGACGCGCATTCTAACGGGGAATCGAATTACGTCAAGCTTTTGCCGATATCTCTAACCGTTCTCGAGATATTCGGGTTTAAAGTTTTGAAAAATTAATTTCGCGCTAGAGCGCTGCCATATAGCCTATCAGAAGCGTCTTCCCACGGGGAGTCCAAATCTGTCGAGTTTTCGTCTCTATCTCTTACCGTTTCCGAGATATGAGCGTTTAAAGTTTTGAAAATTTTTTTTAACGCTAGAGCGTTCTGGCATAGCCTATCCGAAGCGTTTTCGCACGGGGAATCGAATGACGTCAAGCTTTTGCCGATATCTCTAACCGTTTCCGAGATATTCGCAAAAATGTGCCGAAATTCGTTAAAAATCGCTATTTTTTACCCAAAATCGCTTATTTTTCCTTATTTTTTCTCTATCTACGATCGCTACCCCGATGTATCATACACCGTCGGACGTACTTTTCGACGGCGATTCCGAATCTGAAGTCGGCGTTCGGCTATCGGTTACGGTTCGGAAGATATCGTCGAATTTCCTTAAATTTCGTCGAAGATTTTGGGAAAATTCAAAAGAAATCGTCTCAAAATTGAAATAACCCCGACGTATTATACATCACAAGAAGCGCCCTTTCGCGGCGAATCGAACGGCACCGCGCCCGTCCTTCTAGCACCAACCGTTCCGGAGCTATGGGCGTTTAAAATGTCGAAAATTAAATCCACGCTCGGTCACTTCCTGGGGGTCCTTTAGACGCGCATTCTAACGGGGAATCGAATTACGTCAAGCTTTTGCCGATATCTCTAACCGTTCTCGAGATATTCGGGTTTAAAGTTTTGAAAAATTAATTTCGCGCTAGAGCGCTGCCATATAGCCTATCAGAAGCGTCTTCCCACGGGGAGTCCAAATCTGTCGAGTTTTCGTCTCTATCTCTTACCGTTTCCGAGATATGAGCGTTTAAAGTTTTGAAAAAATTTTTTAACGCTAGAGCGTTCTGGCATAGCCTATCCGACGCGTTTTCGCACGGGGAATCGAATGGCGTCAAGCTTTTGCCGATATCTCTAACCGTTTCCGAGATATTCGCAAAAATGTGCCGAAATTCGTTAAAAATCGCTATTTTTTACCCAAAATCGCTTATTTTTCCTTATTTTTTCTCTATCTACGATCGCTACCCCGATGTATCATACACCGTCGGACGTACTTTTCGACGGCGATTCCGAATCTGAAGTCGGCGTTCGGCTATCGGTTACGGTTCGGAAGATATCGTCGAATATCCTTAAATTTCGTCGAAAATTTTGGGAAAATTAAAAAAAAACATTTTTAACGCTAGAGCGTTCTGGCATAGCCTATCCGACGCGTTTTCGCACGGGGAATCGAATGGCGTCAAGCTTTTGCCGATATCTCTAACCGTTTCCGAGATATTCGCAAAAATGTGCCGAAATTCGTTAAAAATCGCTATTTTTTACCCAAAATCGCTTATTTTTCCTTATTTTTTTCTCTATCTACGATCGCTACCCCGATGTATCATACACCGTCGGACGTACTTTTCGACGGCGATTCCGAATCTGAAGTCGGCGTTCGGCTATCGGTTACGGTTCGGAAGATATCGTCGAATTTCCTTAAATTTCGTCGAAAATTTTGGGAAAATTCAAAACAAATCGTCTCAAAATTGAAATAACCCCGACGTATTATACACCAGAAGAAGCGCCTTTTCGCGGCGAATCGAATGGCACCGCGCCAGTCCTCCTAGCACCAACCATTCCGGAGATATGAGCGTTTAAAGTTTTGAAAAATTTTTTAACGCTAGAGCGTTCTGGCATAGCCTATCCGACGCGTTTTCGCACGGGGAATCGAATGACGTCAACCTTTTGCCGATATCTCTAACCGTTCCCGAGATATTCGGGTTTAAAGTTTTGAAAAATTAATTTTGCGCTAGAGCGCTGCCATATAGCCTATCAGAAGCGTCTTCCCACGAGGAGTCCAAATCTGTCGAGTTCTCGTCTCTATCTCTTACCGTTTCCGAGATATGAGCGTTTAAAGTTTTGAAAAAATTTTTTAACGCTAGAGCGTTCTGGCATAGCCTATCCGACGCGTTTTCGCACGGGGAATCGAATGGCGTCAAGCTTTTGCCGATATCTCTAACCGTTTCCGAGATATTCGCAAAAATGTGCCGAAATTCGTTAAAAATCGCTATTTTTTACCCAAAATCGCTTATTTTTCCTTATTTTTTCTCTATCTACGATCGCTACCCCGATGTATCATACACCGTCGGACGTACTTTTCGACGGCGATTCCGAATCTGAAGTCGGCGTTCGGCTATCGGTTACGGTTCGGAAGATATCGTCGAATATCCTTAAATTTCGTCGAAAATTTTGGGAAAATTAAAAAAAAAATTTTTAACGCTAGAGCGTTCTGGCATAGCCTATCCGACGCGTTTTCGCACGGGGAATCGAATGGCGTCAAGCTTTTGCCGATATCTCTAACCGTTTCCGAGATATTCGCATAAATGTGCCGAAATTCGTTAAAAATCGCTATTTTTTACCCAAAATCGCTTATTTTTCCTTATTTTTTTCTCTATCTACGATCGCTACCCCGATGTATCATACACCGTCGGACGTACTTTTCGACGGCGATTCCGAATCTGAAGTCGGCGTTCGGCTATCGGTTACGGTTCGGAAGATATCGTCGAATTTCCTTAAATTTCGTCGAAAATTTTGGGAAAATTCAAAACAAATCGTCTCAAAATTGAAATAACCCCGACGTATTATACACCAGAAGAAGCGCCTTTTCGCGGCGAATCGAATGGCACCGCGCCAGTCCTCCTAGCACCAACCATTCCGGAGATATGAGCGTTTAAAGTTTTGAAAAATTTTTTAACGCTAGAGCGTTCTGGCATAGCCTATCCGACGCGTTTTCGCACGGGGAATCGAATGACGTCAAGCTTTTGCCGATATCTCTAACCGTTTCCGAGATATTCGCAAAAATGTGCCGAAATTCGTTAAAAATCGCTATTTTTTACCCAAAATGTTCCGGAGATATGGGCGTTTAAAGTTTCGAAAATTAAATCCACGCTCGGTCACTTCCTGGGGGTCCTTTAGACGCGCATTCTAACGGGGAATCGAATTACGTCAAGCTTTTGCCGATATCTCTAACCGTTCTCGAGATATTCGGGTTTAAAGTTTTGAAAAATTAATTTCGCGCTAGAGCGCTGCCATATAGCCTATCAGAAGCGTCTTCCCACGGGGAGTCCAAATCTGTCGAGTTTTCGTCTCTATCTCTTACCGTTTCCGAGATATGAGCGTTTAAAGTTTTGAAAATTTTTTTTAACGCTAGAGCGTTCTGGCATAGCCTATCCGAAGCGTTTTCGCACGGGGAATCGAATGACGTCAAGCTTTTGCCGATATCTCTAACCGTTTCCGAGATATTCGCAAAAATGTGCCGAAATTCGTTAAAAATCGCTATTTTTTACCCAAAATCGCTTATTTTTCCTTATTTTTTCTCTATCTACGATCGCTACCCCGATGTATCATACACCGTCGGACGTACTTTTCGACGGCGATTCCGAATCTGAAGTCGGCGTTCGGCTATCGGTTACGGTTCGGAAGATATCGTCGAATTTCCTTAAATTTCGTCGAAAATTTTGGGAAAATTAAAAAGAAATCGTCTCAAAATTGAAATAACCCCGACGTATTATACATCAGAAGAAGCGCCTTTTCGCGGCGAATCGAAAGGCACCGCGCCCGTCCTCCTAGCACTAACCGTTCCGGAGATATGGGCGTTTAAAGTTTCGAAAATTAAATCCACGCTCGGTCACTTCCTGGGGGTCCTTTAGACGCGCATTCTAACGGGGAATCGAATTACGTCAAGCTTTTGCCGATATCTCTAACCGTTCTCGAGATATTCGGGTTTAAAGTTTTGAAAAATTAATTTCGCGCTAGAGCGCTGCCATATAGCCTATCAGAAGCGTCTTCCCACGGGGAGTCCAAATCTGTCGAGTTTTCGTCTCTATCTTTTACCGTTTCCGAGATATGAGCGTTTAAAGTTTTGAAAAATTTTTTTAACGCTAGAGCGTTCTGGCATAGCCTATCCGAAGCGTTTTCGCACGGGGAATCGAATGACGTCAAGCTTTTGCCGATATCTCTAACTGTTTCCGAGATATTCGCAAAAATGTGCCGAAATTCGTTAAAAATCGCTATTTTTTACCCAAAATCGCTTATTTTTCCTTATTTTTTCTCTATCTACGATCGCTACCCCGATGTATCATACACCGTCGGACGTACTTTTCGACGGCGATTCCGAATCTGAAGTCGGCGTTCGGCTATCGGTTACGGTTCGGAAGATATCGTCGAATTTCCTTAAATTTCGTCGAAAATTTTGGGAAAATTAAAAAAAAATCGTCTCAAAATTGAAATAACCCCGACGTATTATACATCAGAAGAAGCGCCCTTTCGCGGCGAATCGAAAGGCACCGCGCCCGTCCTCCTAGCACTAACCGTTCCGGAGATATGGGCGTTTAAAGTTTCGAAAATTAAATCCACGCTCGGTCACTTCCTGGGGGTCCTTTAAACGCGCATTCTAACGGGGAATCGAATTACGTCAAGCTTTTGCCGATATCTCTAACCGTTCTCGAGATATTCGGGTTTAAAGTTTTGAAAAATTAATTTCGCGCTAGAGCGCTGCCATATAGCCTATCAGAAGCGTCTTCCCACGGGGAGTCCAAATCTGTCGAGTTTTCGTCTCTATCTCTTACCGTTTCCGAGATATGAGCGTTTAAAGTTTTGAAAATTTTTTTTAACGCTAGAGCGTTCTGGCATAGCCTATCCGAAGCGTTTTCGCACGGGGAATCGAATGACGTCAAGCTTTTGCCGATATCTCTAACCGTTTCCGAGATATTCGCAAAAATGTGCCGAAATTCGTTAAAAATCGCTATTTTTTACCCAAAATCGCTTATTTTTCCTTATTTTTTCTCTATCTACGATCGCTACCCCGATGTATCATACACCGTCGGACGTACTTTTCGACGGCGATTCCGAATCTGAAGTCGGCGTTCGGCTATCGGTTACGGTTCGGAAGATATCGTCGAATTTCCTTAAATTTCGTCAAAGATTTTGGGAAAATTCAAAAGAAATCGTCTCAAAATTGAAATAACCCCGACGTATTATACATCACAAGAAGCGCCCTTTCGCGGCGAATCGAACGGCACCGCGCCCGTCCTTCTAGCACCAACCGTTCCGGAGCTATGGGCGTTTAAAATGTCGAAAATTAAATCCACGCTCGGTCACTTCCTGGGGGTCCTTTAGACGCGCATTCTAACGGGGAATCGAATTACGTCAAGCTTTTGCCGATATCTCTAACCGTTTCCGAGATATTCGCAAAAATGTGCCGAAATTCGTTAAAAATCGCTATTTTTTACCCAAAATCGCTTATTTTTCCTTATTTTTCCTCTATCTACGATCGCTACCCCGATGTATCATACACCGTCGGACGTACTTTTCGACGGCGATTCCGAATCTGAAGTCGGCGTTCGGCTATCGGTTACGGTTCGGAAGATATCGTCGAATATCCTTAAATTTCGTCGAAAATTTTGGGAAAATTAAAAAAAAAATTTTTAACGCTAGAGCGTTCTGGCATAGCCTATCCGACGCGTTTTCGCACGGGGAATCGAATGGCGTCAAGCTTTTGCCGATATCTCTAACCGTTTCCGAGATATTCGCATAAATGTGCCGAAATTCGTTAAAAATCGCTATTTTTTACCCAAAATCGCTTATTTTTCCTTATTTTTTTCTCTATCTACGATCGCTACCCCGATGTATCATACACCGTCGGACGTACTTTTCGACGGCGATTCCGAATCTGAAGTCGGCGTTCGGCTATCGGTTACGGTTCGGAAGATATCGTCGAATTTCCTTAAATTTCGTCGAAAATTTTGGGAAAATTCAAAACAAATCGTCTCAAAATTGAAATAACCCCGACGTATTATACACCAGAAGAAGCGCCTTTTCGCGGCGAATCGAATGGCACCGCGCCAGTCCTCCTAGCACCAACCATTCCGGAGATATGAGCGTTTAAAGTTTTGAAAAATTTTTTAACGCTAGAGCGTTCTGGCATAGCCTATCCGACGCGTTTTCGCACGGGGAATCGAATGACGTCAAGCTTTTGCCGATATCTCTAACCGTTTCCGAGATATTCGCAAAAATGTGCCGAAATTCGTTAAAAATCGCTATTTTTTACCCAAAATGTTCCGGAGATATGGGCGTTTAAAGTTTCGAAAATTAAATCCACGCTCGGTCACTTCCTGGGGGTCCTTTAGACGCGCATTCTAACGGGGAATCGAATTACGTCAAGCTTTTGCCGATATCTCTAACCGTTCTCGAGATATTCGGGTTTAAAGTTTTGAAAAATTAATTTCGCGCTAGAGCGCTGCCATATAGCCTATCAGAAGCGTCTTCCCACGGGGAGTCCAAATCTGTCGAGTTTTCGTCTCTATCTCTTACCGTTTCCGAGATATGAGCGTTTAAAGTTTTGAAAATTTTTTTTAACGCTAGAGCGTTCTGGCATAGCCTATCCGAAGCGTTTTCGCACGGGGAATCGAATGACGTCAAGCTTTTGCCGATATCTCTAACCGTTTCCGAGATATTCGCAAAAATGTGCCGAAATTCGTTAAAAATCGCTATTTTTTACCCAAAATCGCTTATTTTTCCTTATTTTTTCTCTATCTACGATCGCTACCCCGATGTATCATACACCGTCGGACGTACTTTTCGACGGCGATTCCGAATCTGAAGTCGGCGTTCGGCTATCGGTTACGGTTCGGAAGATATCGTCGAATTTCCTTAAATTTCGTCGAAAATTTTGGGAAAATTAAAAAGAAATCGTCTCAAAATTGAAATAACCCCGACGTATTATTACATCAGAAGAAGCGCCTTTTCGCGGCGAATCGAAAGGCACCGCGCCCGTCCTCCTAGCACTAACCGTTCCGGAGATATGGGCGTTTAAAGTTTCGAAAATTAAATCCACGCTCGGTCACTTCCTGGGGGTCCTTTAGACGCGCATTCTAACGGGGAATCGAATTACGTCAAGCTTTTGCCGATATCTCTAACCGTTCTCGAGATATTCGGGTTTAAAGTTTTGAAAAATTAATTTCGCGCTAGAGCGCTGCCATATAGCCTATCAGAAGCGTCTTCCCACGGGGAGTCCAAATCTGTCGAGTTTTCGTCTCTATCTTTTACCGTTTCCGAGATATGAGCGTTTAAAGTTTTGAAAAATTTTTTTAACGCTAGAGCGTTCTGGCATAGCCTATCCGAAGCGTTTTCGCACGGGGAATCGAATGACGTCAAGCTTTTGCCGATATCTCTAACTGTTTCCGAGATATTCGCAAAAATGTGCCGAAATTCGTTAAAAATCGCTATTTTTTACCCAAAATCGCTTATTTTTCCTTATTTTTTCTCTATCTACGATCGCTACCCCGATGTATCATACACCGTCGGACGTACTTTTCGACGGCGATTCCGAATCTGAAGTCGGCGTTCGGCTATCGGTTACGGTTCGGAAGATATCGTCGAATTTCCTTAAATTTCGTCGAAAATTTTGGGAAAATTAAAAAAAAATCGTCTCAAAATTGAAATAACCCCGACGTATTATACATCAGAAGAAGCGCCCTTTCGCGGCGAATCGAAAGGCACCGCGCCCGTCCTCCTAGCACTAACCGTTCCGGAGATATGGGCGTTTAAAGTTTCGAAAATTAAATCCACGCTCGGTCACTTCCTGGGGGTCCTTTAAACGCGCATTCTAACGGGGAATCGAATTACGTCAAGCTTTTGCCGATATCTCTAACCGTTCTCGAGATATTCGGGTTTAAAGTTTTGAAAAATTAATTTCGCGCTAGAGCGCTGCCATATAGCCTATCAGAAGCGTCTTCCCACGGGGAGTCCAAATCTGTCGAGTTTTCGTCTCTATCTCTTACCGTTTCCGAGATATGAGCGTTTAAAGTTTTGAAAATTTTTTTTAACGCTAGAGCGTTCTGGCATAGCCTATCCGAAGCGTTTTCGCACGGGGAATCGAATGACGTCAAGCTTTTGCCGATATCTCTAACCGTTTCCGAGATATTCGCAAAAATGTGCCGAAATTCGTTAAAAATCGCTATTTTTTACCCAAAATCGCTTATTTTTCCTTATTTTTTCTCTATCTACGATCGCTACCCCGATGTATCATACACCGTCGGACGTACTTTTCGACGGCGATTCCGAATCTGAAGTCGGCGTTCGGCTATCGGTTACGGTTCGGAAGATATCGTCGAATTTCCTTAAATTTCGTCGAAGATTTTGGGAAAATTCAAAAGAAATCGTCTCAAAATTGAAATAACCCCGACGTATTATACATCACAAGAAGCGCCCTTTCGCGGCGAATCGAACGGCACCGCGCCCGTCCTTCTAGCACCAACCGTTCCGGAGCTATGGGCGTTTAAAATGTCGAAAATTAAATCCACGCTCGGTCACTTCCTGGGGGTCCTTTAGACGCGCATTCTAACGGGGAATCGAATTACGTCAAGCTTTTGCCGATATCTCTAACCGTTCTCGAGATATTCGGGTTTAAAGTTTTGAAAAATTAATTTCGCGCTAGAGCGCTGCCATATAGCCTATCAGAAGCGTCTTCCCACGGGGAGTCCAAATCTGTCGAGTTTTCGTCTCTATCTCTTACCGTTTCCGAGATATGAGCGTTTAAAGTTTTGAAAAATTTTTTTAACGCTAGAGCGTTCTGGCATAGCCTATCCGACGCGTTTTCGCACGGGGAATCGAATGGCGTCAAGCTTTTGCCGATATCTCTAACCGTTTCCGAGATAATCGCAAAAATGTGCCGAAATTCGTTAAAAATCGCTATTTTTTACCCAAAATCGCTTATTTTTCCTTATTTTTTCTCTATCTACGATCGCTACCCCGATGTATCATACACCGTCGGACGTACTTTTCGACGGCGATTCCGAATCTGAAGTCGGCGTTCGGCTATCGGTTACGGTTCGGAAGATATCGTCGAATATCCTTAAATTTCGTCGAAAATTTTGGGAAAATTAAAAAAAACATTTTTAACGCTAGAGCGTTCTGGCATAGCCTATCCGACGCGTTTTCGCACGGGGAATCGAATGGCGTCAAGCTTTTGCCGATATCTCTAACCGTTTCCGAGATATTCGCAAAAATGTGCCGAAATTCGTTAAAAATCGCTATTTTTTACCCAAAATCGCTTATTTTTCCTTATTTTTTTCTCTATCTACGATCGCTACCCCGATGTATCATACACCGTCGGACGTACTTTTCGACGGCGATTCCGAATCTGAAGTCGGCGTTCGGCTATCGGTTACGGTTCGGAAGATATCGTCGAATTTCCTTAAATTTCGTCGAAAATTTTGGGAAAATTCAAAACAAATCGTCTCAAAATTGAAATAACCCCGACGTATTATACACCAGAAGAAGCGCCTTTTCGCGGCGAATCGAATGGCACCGCGCCAGTCCTCCTAGCACCAACCATTCCGGAGATATGAGCGTTTAAAGTTTTGAAAAATTTTTTAACGCTAGAGCGTTCTGGCATAGCCTATCCGACGCGTTTTCGCACGGGGAATCGAATGACGTCAACCTTTTGCCGATATCTCTAACCGTTCCCGAGATATTCGGGTTTAAAGTTTTGAAAAATTAATTTTGCGCTAGAGCGCTGCCATATAGCCTATCAGAAGCGTCTTCCCACGAGGAGTCCAAATCTGTCGAGTTCTCGTCTCTATCTCTTACCGTTTCCGAGATATGAGCGTTTAAAGTTTTGAAAAAATTTTTTAACGCTAGAGCGTTCTGGCATAGCCTATCCGACGCGTTTTCGCACGGGGAATCGAATGGCGTCAAGCTTTTGCCGATATCTCTAACCGTTTCCGAGATATTCGCAAAAATGTGCCGAAATTCGTTAAAAATCGCTATTTTTTACCCAAAATCGCTTATTTTTCCTTATTTTTTCTCTATCTACGATCGCTACCCCGATGTATCATACACCGTCGGACGTACTTTTCGACGGCGATTCCGAATCTGAAGTCGGCGTTCGGCTATCGGTTACGGTTCGGAAGATATCGTCGAATATCCTTAAATTTCGTCGAAAATTTTGGGAAAATTAAAAAAAAAATTTTTAACGCTAGAGCGTTCTGGCATAGCCTATCCGACGCGTTTTCGCACGGGGAATCGAATGGCGTCAAGCTTTTGCCGATATCTCTAACCGTTTCCGAGATATTCGCATAAATGTGCCGAAATTCGTTAAAAATCGCTATTTTTTACCCAAAATCGCTTATTTTTCCTTATTTTTTTCTCTATCTACGATCGCTACCCCGATGTATCATACACCGTCGGACGTACTTTTCGACGGCGATTCCGAATCTGAAGTCGGCGTTCGGCTATCGGTTACGGTTCGGAAGATATCGTCGAATTTCCTTAAATTTCGTCGAAAATTTTGGGAAAATTCAAAACAAATCGTCTCAAAATTGAAATAACCCCGACGTATTATACACCAGAAGAAGCGCCTTTTCGCGGCGAATCGAATGGCACCGCGCCAGTCCTCCTAGCACCAACCATTCCGGAGATATGAGCGTTTAAAGTTTTGAAAAAATTTTTAACGCTAGAGCGTTCTGGCATAGCCTATCCGACGCGTTTTCGCACGGGGAATCGAATGACGTCAAGCTTTTGCCGATATCTCTAACCGTTTCCGAGATATTCGCAAAAATGTGCCGAAATTCGTTAAAAATCGCTATTTTTTACCCAAAATGTTCCGGAGATATGGGCGTTTAAAGTTTCGAAAATTAAATCCACGCTCGGTCACTTCCTGGGGGTCCTTTAGACGCGCATTCTAACGGGGAATCGAATTACGTCAAGCTTTTGCCGATATCTCTAACCGTTCTCGAGATATTCGGGTTTAAAGTTTTGAAAAATTAATTTCGCGCTAGAGCGCTGCCATATAGCCTATCAGAAGCGTCTTCCCACGGGGAGTCCAAATCTGTCGAGTTTTCGTCTCTATCTCTTACCGTTTCCGAGATATGAGCGTTTAAAGTTTTGAAAATTTTTTTTAACGCTAGAGCGTTCTGGCATAGCCTATCCGAAGCGTTTTCGCACGGGGAATCGAATGACGTCAAGCTTTTGCCGATATCTCTAACCGTTTCCGAGATATTCGCAAAAATGTGCCGAAATTCGTTAAAAATCGCTATTTTTTACCCAAAATCGCTTATTTTTCCTTATTTTTTCTCTATCTACGATCGCTACCCCGATGTATCATACACCGTCGGACGTACTTTTCGACGGCGATTCCGAATCTGAAGTCGGCGTTCGGCTATCGGTTACGGTTCGGAAGATATCGTCGAATTTCCTTAAATTTCGTCGAAAATTTTGGGAAAATTAAAAAGAAATCGTCTCAAAATTGAAATAACCCCGACGTATTATACATCAGAAGAAGCGCCTTTTCGCGGCGAATCGAAAGGCACCGCGCCCGTCCTCCTAGCACTAACCGTTCCGGAGATATGGGCGTTTAAAGTTTCGAAAATTAAATCCACGCTCGGTCACTTCCTGGGGGTCCTTTAGACGCGCATTCTAACGGGGAATCGAATTACGTCAAGCCTTTGCCGATATCTCTAACCGTTCTCGAGATATTCGGGTTTAAAGTTTTGAAAAATTAATTTCGCGCTAGAGCGCTGCCATATAGCCTATCAGAAGCGTCTTCCCACGGGGAGTCCAAATCTGTCGAGTTTTCGTCTCTATCTCTTACCGTTTCCGAGATATGAGCGTTTAAAGTTTTGAAAAATTTTTTTAACGCTAGAGCGTTCTGGCATAGCCTATCCGAAGCGTTTTCGCACGGGGAATCGAATGACGTCAAGCTTTTGCCGATATCTCTAACTGTTTCCGAGATATTCGCAAAAATGTGCCGAAATTCGTTAAAAATCGCTATTTTTTACCCAAAATCGCTTATTTTTCCTTATTTTTTCTCTATCTACGATCGCTACCCCGATGTATCATACACCGTCGGACGTACTTTTCGACGGCGATTCCGAATCTGAAGTCGGCGTTCGGCTATCGGTTACGGTTCGGAAGATATCGTCGAATTTCCTTAAATTTCGTCGAAGATTTTGGGAAAATTCAAAAGAAATCGTCTCAAAATTGAAATAACCCCGACGTATTATACATCACAAGAAGCGCCCTTTCGCGGCGAATCGAACGGCACCGCGCCCGTCCTTCTAGCACCAACCGTTCCGGAGCTATGGGCGTTTAAAATGTCGAAAATTAAATCCACGCTCGGTCACTTCCTGGGGGTCCTTTAGACGCGCATTCTAACGGGGAATCGAATTACGTCAAGCTTTTGCCGATATCTCTAACCGTTCTCGAGATATTCGGGTTTAAAGTTTTGAAAAATTAATTTCGCGCTAGAGCGCTGCCATATAGCCTATCAGAAGCGTCTTCCCACGGAGAGTCCAAATCTGTCGAGTTTTCGTCTCTATCTCTTACCGTTTCCGAGATATGAGCGTTTAAAGTTTTGAAAATTTTTTTTAACGCTAGAGCGTTCTGGCATAGCCTATCCGAAGCGTTTTCGCACGGGGAATCGAATGACGTCAAGCTTTTGCCGATATCTCTAACCGTTTCCGAGATATTCGCAAAAATGTGCCGAAATTCGTTAAAAATCGCTATTTTTTACCCAAAATCGCTTATTTTTCCTTATTTTTTCTCTATCTACGATCGCTACCCCGATGTATCATACACCGTCGGACGTACTTTTCGACGGCGATTCCGAATCTGAAGTCGGCGTTCGGCTATCGGTTACGGTTCGGAAGATATCGTCGAATTTCCTTAAATTTCGTCGAAGATTTTGGGAAAATTCAAAAAAAATAGTCTCAAAATTGAAATAACCCCGACGTATTATACATCAGAAGAAGCGCCCTTTCGCGGCGAATCGAACGGCACCGCGCCCGTCCTTCTAGCACCAACCGTTCCGGAGCTATGGGCGTTTAAAATGTCGAAAATTAAATCCACGCTCGGTCACTTCCTGGGGGTCCTTTAGACGCGCATTCTAACGGGGAATCGAATTACGTCAAGCTTTTGCCGATATCTCTAACCGTTCTCGAGATATTCGGGTTTAAAGTTTTGAAAAATTAATTTCGCGCTAGAGCGCTGCCATATAGCCTATCAGAAGCGTCTTCCCACGGGGAGTCCAAATCTGTCGAGTTTTCGTCTCTATCTCTTACCGTTTCCGAGATATGAGCGTTTAAAGTTTTGAAAATTTTTTTTAACGCTAGAGCGTTCTGGCATAGCCTATCCGAAGCGTTTTCGCACGGGGAATCGAATGACGTCAAGCTTTTGCCGATATCTCTAACCGTTTCCGAGATATTCGCAAAAATGTGCCGAAATTCGTTAAAAATCGCTATTTTTTACCCAAAATCGCTTATTTTTCCTTATTTTTTCTCTATCTACGATCGCTACCCCGATGTATCATACACCGTCGGACGTACTTTTCGACGGCGATTCCGAATCTGAAGTCGGCGTTCGGCTATCGGTTACGGTTCGGAAGATATCGTCGAATTTCCTTAAATTTCGTCGAAAATTTTGGGAAAATTAAAAAGAAATCGTCTCAAAATTGAAATAACCCCGACGTATTATACATCAGAAGAAGCGCCTTTTCGCGGCGAATCGAAAGGCACCGCGCCCGTCCTCCTAGCACTAACCGTTCCGGAGATATGGGCGTTTAAAGTTTCGAAAATTAAATCCACGCTCGGTCACTTCCTGGGGGTCCTTTAGACGCGCATTCTAACGGGGAATCGAATTACGTCAAGCTTTTGCCGATATCTCTAACCGTTCTCGAGATATTCGGGTTTAAAGTTTTGAAAAATTAATTTCGCGCTAGAGCGCTGCCATATAGCCTATCAGAAGCGTCTTCCCACGGGGAGTCCAAATCTGTCGAGTTTTCGTCTCTATCTCTTACCGTTTCCGAGATATGAGCGTTTAAAGTTTTGAAAAATTTTTTTAACGCTAGAGCGTTCTGGCATAGCCTATCCGAAGCGTTTTCGCACGGGGAATCGAATGACGTCAAGCTTTTGCCGATATCTCTAACTGTTTCCGAGATATTCGCAAAAATGTGCCGAAATTCGTTAAAAATCGCTATTTTTTACCCAAAATCGCTTATTTTTCCTTATTTTTTCTCTATCTACGATCGCTACCCCGATGTATCATACACCGTCGGACGTACTTTTCGACGGCGATTCCGAATCTGAAGTCGGCGTTCGGCTATCGGTTACGGTTCGGAAGATATCGTCGAATTTCCTTAAATTTCGTCGAAAATTTTGGGAAAATTAAAAAAAAATCGTCTCAAAATTGAAATAACCCCGACGTATTATACATCAGAAGAAGCGCCCTTTCGCGGCGAATCGAAAGGCACCGCGCCCGTCCTCCTAGCACTAACCGTTCCGGAGATATGGGCGTTTAAAGTTTCGAAAATTAAATCCACGCTCGGTCACTTCCTGGGGGTCCTTTAAACGCGCATTCTAACGGGGAATCGAATTACGTCAAGCTTTTGCCGATATCTCTAACCGTTCTCGAGATATTCGGGTTTAAAGTTTTGAAAAATTAATTTCGCGCTAGAGCGCTGCCATATAGCCTATCAGAAGCGTCTTCCCACGGGGAGTCCAAATCTGTCGAGTTTTCGTCTCTATCTCTTACCGTTTCCGAGATATGAGCGTTTAAAGTTTTGAAAATTTTTTTTAACGCTAGAGCGTTCTGGCATAGCCTATCCGAAGCGTTTTCGCACGGGGAATCGAATGACGTCAAGCTTTTGCCGATATCTCTAACCGTTTCCGAGATATTCGCAAAAATGTGCCGAAATTCGTTAAAAATCGCTATTTTTTACCCAAAATCGCTTATTTTTCCTTATTTTTTCTCTATCTACGATCGCTACCCCGATGTATCATACACCGTCGGACGTACTTTTCGACGGCGATTCCGAATCTGAAGTCGGCGTTCGGCTATCGGTTACGGTTCGGAAGATATCGTCGAATTTCCTTAAATTTCGTCGAAGATTTTGGGAAAATTCAAAAGAAATCGTCTCAAAATTGAAATAACCCCGACGTATTATACATCACAAGAAGCGCCCTTTCGCGGCGAATCGAACGGCACCGCGCCCGTCCTTCTAGCACCAACCGTTCCGGAGCTATGGGCGTTTAAAATGTCGAAAATTAAATCCACGCTCGGTCACTTCCTGGGGGTCCTTTAGACGCGCATTCTAACGGGGAATCGAATTACGTCAAGCTTTTGCCGATATCTCTAACCGTTCTCGAGATATTCGGGTTTAAAGTTTTGAAAAATTAATTTCGCGCTAGAGCGCTGCCATATAGCCTATCAGAAGCGTCTTCCCACGGGGAGTCCAAATCTGTCGAGTTTTCGTCTCTATCTCTTACCGTTTCCGAGATATGAGCGTTTAAAGTTTTGAAAATTTTTTTTAACGCTAGAGCGTTCTGGCATAGCCTATCCGAAGCGTTTTCGCACGGGGAATCGAATGACGTCAAGCTTTTGCCGATATCTCTAACCGTTTCCGAGATATTCGCAAAAATGTGCCGAAATTCGTTAAAAATCGCTATTTTTTACCCAAAATCGCTTATTTTTCCTTATTTTTTCTCTATCTACGATCGCTACCCCGATGTATCATACACCGTCGGACGTACTTTTCGACGGCGATTCCGAATCTGAAGTCGGCGTTCGGCTATCGGTTACGGTTCGGAAGATATCGTCGAATTTCCTTAAATTTCGTCGAAGATTTTGGGAAAATTCAAAAAAAATAGTCTCAAAATTGAAATAACCCCGACGTATTATACATCAGAAGAAGCGCCCTTTCGCGGCGAATCGAACGGCACCGCGCCCGTCCTTCTAGCACCAACCGTTCCGGAGCTATGGGCGTTTAAAATGTCGAAAATTAAATCCACGCTCGGTCACTTCCTGGGGGTCCTTTAGACGCGCATTCTAACGGGGAATCGAATTACGTCAAGCTTTTGCCGATATCTCTAACCGTTCTCGAGATATTCGGGTTTAAAGTTTTGAAAAATTAATTTCGCGCTAGAGCGCTGCCATATAGCCTATCAGAAGCGTCTTCCCACGGGGAGTCCAAATCTGTCGAGTTTTCGTCTCTATCTCTTACCGTTTCCGAGATATGAGCGTTTAAAGTTTTGAAAATTTTTTTTAACGCTAGAGCGTTCTGGCATAGCCTATCCGAAGCGTTTTCGCACGGGGAATCGAATGACGTCAAGCTTTTGCCGATATCTCTAACCGTTTCCGAGATATTCGCAAAAATGTGCCGAAATTCGTTAAAAATCGCTATTTTTTACCCAAAATCGCTTATTTTTCCTTATTTTTTCTCTATCTACGATCGCTACCCCGATGTATCATACACCGTCGGACGTACTTTTCGACGGCGATTCCGAATCTGAAGTCGGCGTTCGGCTATCGGTTACGGTTCGGAAGATATCGTCGAATTTCCTTAAATTTCGTCGAAAATTTTGGGAAAATTAAAAAAAAATCGTCTCAAAATTGAAATAACCCCGACGTATTATACATCAGAAGAAGCGCCTTTTCGCGGCGAATCGAAAGGCACCGCGCCCGTCCTCCTAGCACTAACCGTTCCGGAGATATGGGCGTTTAAAGTTTCGAAAATTAAATCCACGCTCGGTCACTTCCTGGGGGTCCTTTAGACGCGCATTCTAACGGGGAATCGAATTACGTCAAGCTTTTGCCGATATCTCTAACCGTTCTCGAGATATTCGGGTTTAAAGTTTTGAAAAATTAATTTCGCGCTAGAGCGCTGCCATATAGCCTATCAGAAGCGTCTTCCCACGGGGAGTCCAAATCTGTCGAGTTTTCGTCTCTACCTCTTACCGTTTCCGAGATATGAGCGTTTAAAGTTTTGAAAATTTTTTTTAACGCTAGAGCGTTCTGGCATAGCCTATCCGAAGCGTTTTCGCACGGGGAATCGAATGACGTCAAGCTTTTGCCGATATCTCTAACCGTTTCCGAGATATTCGCAAAAATGTGCCGAAATTCGTTAAAAATCGCTATTTTTTACCCAAAATCGCTTATTTTTCCTTATTTTTTCTCTATCTACGATCGCTACCCCGATGTATCATACACCGTCGGACGTACTTTTCGACGGCGATTCCGAATCTGAAGTCGGCGTTCGGCTATCGGTTACGGTTCGGAAGATATCGTCGAATTTCCTTAAATTTCGTCGAAAATTCTGGGAAAATTAAAAAAAAATCGTCTCAAAATTGAAATAACCCCGACGTATTATACATCAGAAGAAGCGCCTTTTCGCGGCGAATCGAAAGGCACTGCGCCCGTCCTCCTAGCACTAACCGTTCCGGAGATATGGGCGTTTAAAGTTTCGAACATTAAATCCACGCTCGGTCACTTCCTGGGGGTCCTTTAGAAGCGCATTCTAACGGGGAATCGAATTACGTCAAGCTTTTGCCGATATCTCTAACCGTTCTCGAGATATTCGGGTTTAAAGTTTTGAAAAATTAATTTCGCGCTAGAGCGCTGCCATATAGCCTATCAGAAGCGTCTTCCCACGGGGAGTCCAAATCTGTCGAGTTTTCGTCTCTATCTCTTACCGTTTCCGAGATATGAGCGTTTAAAGTTTTGAAAATTTTTTTTAACGCTAGAGCGTTCTGGCATAGCCTATCCGAAGCTTTTTCGCACGGGGAATCGAATGACGTCAAGCTTTTGCCGATATCTCTAACCGTTTCCGAGATATTCGCAAAAATGTGCCGAAATTCGTTAAAAATCGCTATTTTTTACCCAAAATCGCTTATTTTTCCTTATTTTTTCTCTATCTACGATCGCTACCCCGATGTATCATACACCGTCGGACGTACTTTTCGACGGCGATTCCGAATCTGAAGTCGGCGTTCGGCTATCGGTTACGGTTCGGAAGATATCGTCGAATTTCCTTAAATTTCGTCGAAAATTTTGGGAAAATTAAAAAAAAATCGTCTCAAAATTGAAATAACCCCGACGTATTATACATCAGAAGAAGCGCCTTTTCGCGGCGAATCGAAAGGCACCGCGCCCGTCCTCCTAGCACTAACCGTTCCGGAGATATGGGCGTTTAAAGTTTCGAAAATTAAATCCACGCTCGGTCACTTCCTGGGGGTCCTTTAGACGCGCATTCTAACGGGGAATCGAATTACGTCAAGCTTTTGCCGATATCTCTAACCGTTCTCGAGATATTCGGGTTTAAAGTTTTGAAAAATTAATTTCGCGCTAGAGCGCTGCCATATAGCCTATCAGAAGCGTCTTCCCACGGGGAGTCCAAATCTGTCGAGTTTTCGTCTCTATCTCTTACCGTTTCCGAGATATGAGCGTTTAAAGTTTTGAAAATTTTTTTTAACGCTAGAGCGTTCTGGCATAGCCTATCCGAAGCGTTTTCGCACGGGGAATCGAATGACGTCAAGCTTTTGCCGATATCTCTAACCGTTTCCGAGATATTCGCAAAAATGTGCCGAAATTCGTTAAAAATCGCTATTTTTTACCCAAAATCGCTTATTTTTCCTTATTTTTTCTCTATCTACGATCGCTACCCCGATGTATCATACACCGTCGGACGTACTTTTCGACGGCGATTCCGAATCTGAAGTCGGCGTTCGGCTATCGGTTACGGTTCGGAAGATATCGTCGAATTTCCTTAAATTTCGTCGAAAATTTTGGGAAAATTAAAAAAAAATCGTCTCAAAATTGAAATAACCCCGACGTATTATACATCAGAAGAAGCGCCCTTTCGCGGCGAATCGAACGGCACCGCGCCCGTCCTTCTAGCACCAACCGTTCCGGAGCTATGGGCGTTTAAAATGTCGAAAATTAAATCCACGCTCGGTCACTTCCTGGGGGTCCTTTAGACGCGCATTCTAACGGGGAATCGAATTACGTCAAGCTTTTGCCGATATCTCTAACCGTTCTCGAGATATTCGGGTTTAAAGTTTTGAAAAATTAATTTCGCGCTAGAGCGCTGCCATATAGCCTATCAGAAGCGTCTTCCCACGGGGAGTCCAAATCTGTCGAGTTTTCGTCTCTATCTCTTACCGTTTCCGAGATATGAGCGTTTAAAGTTTTGAAAATTTTTTTTAACGCTAGAGCGTTCTGGCATAGCCTATCCGAAGCGTTTTCGCACGGGGAATCGAATGACGTCAAGCTTTTGCCGATATCTCTAACCGTTTCCGAGATATTCGCAAAAATGTGCCGAAATTCGTTAAAAATCGCTATTTTTTACCCAAAATCGCTTATTTTTCCTTATTTTTTCTCTATCTACGATCGCTACCCCGATGTATCATACACCGTCGGACGTACTTTTCGACGGCGATTCCGAATCTGAAGTCGGCGTTCGGCTATCGGTTACGGTTCGGAAGATATCGTCGAATTTCCTTAAATTTCGTCGAAAATTTTGGAAAAATTAAAAAAAAATCGTCTCAAAATTGAAATAACCCCGACGTATTATACATCAGAAGAAGCGCCCTTTCGCGGCGAATCGAAAGGCACCGCGCCCGTCCTCCTAGCACTAACCGTTCCGGAGATATGGGCGTTTAAAGTTTCGAAAATTAAATCCACGCTCGGTCACTTCCTGGGGGTCCTTTAAACGCGCATTCTAACGGGGAATCGAATTACGTCAAGCTTTTGCCGATATCTCTAACCGTTCTCGAGATATTCGGGTTTAAAGTTTTGAAAAATTAATTTTGCGCTAGAGCGCTGCCATATAGCCTATCAGAAGCGTCTTCCCACGGGGAGTCCAAATCTGTCGAGTTTTCGTCTCTATCTCTTACCGTTTCCGAGATATGAGCGTTTAAAGTTTTGAAAATTTTTTTTAACGCTAGAGCGTTCTGGCATAGCCTATCCGAAGCGTTTTCGCACGGGGAATCGAATGACGTCAAGCTTTTGCCGATATCTCTAACCGTTTCCGAGATATTCGCAAAAATGTGCCGAAATTCGTTAAAAATCGCTATTTTTTACCCAAAATCGCTTATTTTTCCTTATTTTTTCTCTATCTACGATCGCTACCCCGATGTATCATACACCGTCGGACGTACTTTTCGACGGCGATTCCGAATCTGAAGTCGGCGTTCGGCTATCGGTTACGGTTCGGAAGATATCGTCGAATTTCCTTAAATTTCGTCGAAGATTTTGGGAAAATTCAAAAAAAATCGTCTCAAAATTGAAATAACCCCGACGTATTATACATCAGAAGAAGCGCCCTTTCGCGGCGAATCGAACGGCACCGCGCCCGTCCTTCTAGCACCAACCGTTCCGGAGCTATGGGCGTTTAAAATGTCGAAAATTAAATCCACGCTCGGTCACTTCCTGGGGGTCCTTTAGACGCGCATTCTAACGGGGAATCGAATGACGTCAAGCTTTTGCCGATATCTCTAATCGTTTCCGAGATATTCGCAAAAATGTGCCGAAATTCGTTAAAAATCGCTATTTTTTACCCAAAATCGCTTATTTTTCCTTATTTTTTCTCTATCTACGATCGCTACCCCGATGTATCATACACCGTCGGACGTACTTTTCGACGGCGATTCCGAATCTGAAGTCGGCGTTCGGCTATCGGTTACGGTTCGGAAGATATCGTCGAATTTCCTTAAATTTCGTCGAAAATTTTGGGAAAATTAAAAAAAAATCGTCTCAAAATTGAAATAACCCCGACGTATTATACATCAGAAGAAGCGCCTTTTCGCGGCGAATCGAAAGGCACCGCGCCCGTCCTCCTAGCACTAACCGTTCCGGAGATATGGGCGTTTAAAGTTTCGAAAATTAAATCCACGCTCGGTCACTTCCTGGGGGTCCTTTAGACGCGCATTCTAACGGGGAATCGAATTACGTCAAGCTTTTGCCGATATCTCTAACCGTTCTCGAGATATTCGGGTTTAAAGTTTTGAAAAATTAATTTCGCGCTAGAGCGCTGCCATATAGCCTATCAGAAGCGTCTTCCCACGGGGAGTCCAAATCTGTCGAGTTTTCGTCTCTATCTCTTACCGTTTCCGAGATATGAGCGTTTAAAGTTTTGAAAAATTTTTTTAACGCTAGAGCGTTCTGGCATAGCCTATCCGAAGCGTTTTCGCACGGGGAATCGAATGACGTCAAGCTTTTGCCGATATCTCTAACCGTTTCCGAGATATTCGCAAAAATGTGCCGAAATTCGTTAAAAATCGCTATTTTTTACCCAAAATCGCTTATTTTTCCTTATTTTTTCTCTATCTACGATCGCTACCCCGATGTATCATACACCGTCGGACGTACTTTTCGACGGCGATTCCGAATCTGAAGTCGGCGTTCGGCTATCGGTTACGGTTCGGAAGATATCGTCGAATTTCCTTAAATTTCGTCGAAGATTTTGGGAAAATTCAAAAAAAATCGTCTCAAAATTGAAATAACCCCGACGTATTATACATCAGAAGAAGCGCCCTTTCGCGGCGAATCGAACGGCACCGCGCCCGTCCTTCTAGCACCAACCGTTCCGGAGCTATGGGCGTTTAAAATGTCGAAAATTAAATCCACGCTCGGTCACTTCCTGGGGGTCCTTTAGACGCGCATTCTAACGGGGAATCGAATGACGTCAAGCTTTTGCCGATATCTCTAATCGTTTCCGAGATATTCGCAAAAATGTGCCGAAATTCGTTAAAAATCGCTATTTTTTACCCAAAATCGCTTATTTTTCCTTATTTTTTCTCTATCTACGATCGCTACCCCGATGTATCATACACCGTCGGACGTACTTTTCGACGGCGATTCCGAATCTGAAGTCGGCGTTCGGCTATCGGTTACGGTTCGGAAGATATCGTCGAATTTCCTTAAATTTCGTCGAAAATTTTGGGAAAATTAAAAAAAAATCGTCTCAAAATTGAAATAACCCCGACGTATTATACATCAGAAGAAGCGCCTTTTCGCGGCGAATCGAAAGGCACCGCGCCCGTCCTCCTAGCACTAACCGTTCCGGAGATATGGGCGTTTAAAGTTTCGAAAATTAAATCCACGCTCGGTCACTTCCTGGGGGTCCTTTAGACGCGCATTCTAACGGGGAATCGAATTACGTCAAGCTTTTGCCGATATCTCTAACCGTTCTCGAGATATTCGGGTTTAAAGTTTTGAAAAATTAATTTCGCGCTAGAGCGCTGCCATATAGCCTATCAGAAGCGTCTTCCCACGGGGAGTCCAAATCTGTCGAGTTTTCGTCTCTATCTCTTACCGTTTCCGAGATATGAGCGTTTAAAGTTTTGAAAATTTTTTTTAACGCTAGAGCGTTCTGGCATAGCCTATCCGAAGCGTTTTCGCACGGGGAATCGAATGACGTCAAGCTTTTGCCGATATCTCTAACCGTTTCCGAGATATTCGCAAAAATGTGCCGAAATTCGTTAAAAATCGCTATTTTTTACCCAAAATCGCTTATTTTTCCTTATTTTTTCTCTATCTACGATCGCTACCCCGATGTATCATACACCGTCGGACGTACTTTTCGACGGCGATTCCGAATCTGAAGTCGGCGTTCGGCTATCGGTTACGGTTCGGAAGATATCGTCGAATTTCCTTAAATTTCGTCGAAAATTTTGGAAAAATTAAAAAAAAATCGTCTCAAAATTGAAATAACCCCGACGTATTATACATCAGAAGAAGCGCCCTTTCGCGGCGAATCGAAAGGCACCGCGCCCGTCCTCCTAGCACTAACCGTTCCGGAGATATGGGCGTTTAAAGTTTCGAAAATTAAATCCACGCTCGGTCACTTCCTGGGGGTCCTTTAAACGCGCATTCTAACGGGGAATCGAATTACGTCAAGCTTTTGCCGATATCTCTAACCGTTCTCGAGATATTCGGGTTTAAAGTTTTGAAAAATTAATTTTGCGCTAGAGCGCTGCCATATAGCCTATCAGAAGCGTCTTCCCACGGGGAGTCCAAATCTGTCGAGTTTTCGTCTCTATCTCTTACCGTTTCCGAGATATGAGCGTTTAAAGTTTTGAAAATTTTTTTTAACGCTAGAGCGTTCTGGCATAGCCTATCCGAAGCGTTTTCGCACGGGGAATCGAATGACGTCAAGCTTTTGCCGATATCTCTAACCGTTTCCGAGATATTCGCAAAAATGTGCCGAAATTCGTTAAAAATCGCTATTTTTTACCCAAAATCGCTTATTTTTCCTTATTTTTTCTCTATCTACGATCGCTAACCCGATGTATCATACACCGTCGGACGTACTTTTCGACGGCGATTCCGAATCTGAAGTCGGCGTTCGGCTATCGGTTACGGTTCGGAAGATATCGTCGAATTTCCTTAAATTTCGTCGAAGATTTTGGGAAAATTCAAAAAAAATCGTCTCAAAATTGAAATAACCCCGACGTATTATACATCAGAAGAAGCGCCCTTTCGCGGCGAATCGAACGGCACCGCGCCCGTCCTTCTAGCACCAACCGTTCCGGAGCTATGGGCGTTTAAAATGTCGAAAATTAAATCCACGCTCGGTCACTTCCTGGGGGTCCTTTAGACGCGCATTCTAACGGGGAATCGAATGACGTCAAGCTTTTGCCGATATCTCTAATCGTTTCCGAGATATTCGCAAAAATGTGCCGAAATTCGTTAAAAATCGCTATTTTTTACCCAAAATCGCTTATTTTTCCTTATTTTTTCTCTATCTACGATCGCTACCCCGATGTATCATACACCGTCGGACGTACTTTTCGACGGCGATTCCGAATCTGAAGTCGGCGTTCGGCTATCGGTTACGGTTCGGAAGATATCGTCGAATTTCCTTAAATTTCGTCGAAAATTTTGGGAAAATTAAAAAAAAATCGTCTCAAAATTGAAATAACCCCGACGTATTATACATCAGAAGAAGCGCCTTTTCGCGGCGAATCGAAAGGCACCGCGCCCGTCCTCCTAGCACTAACCGTTCCGGAGATATGGGCGTTTAAAGTTTCGAAAATTAAATCCACGCTCGGTCACTTCCTGGGGGTCCTTTAGACGCGCATTCTAACGGGGAATCGAATTACGTCAAGCTTTTGCCGATATCTCTAACCGTTCTCGAGATATTCGGGTTTAAAGTTTTGAAAAATTAATTTCGCGCTAGAGCGCTGCCATATAGCCTATCAGAAGCGTCTTCCCACGGGGAGTCCAAATCTGTCGAGTTTTCGTCTCTATCTCTTACCGTTTCCGAGATATGAGCGTTTAAAGTTTTGAAAATTTTTTTTAACGCTAGAGCGTTCTGGCATAGCCTATCCGAAGCGTTTTCGCACGGGGAATCGAATGACGTCAAGCTTTTGCCGATATCTCTAACCGTTTCCGAGATATTCGCAAAAATGTGCCGAAATTCGTTAAAAATCGCTATTTTTTACCCAAAATCGCTTATTTTTCCTTATTTTTTCTCTATCTACGATCGCTACCCCGATGTATCATACACCGTCGGACGTACTTTTCGACGGCGATTCCGAATCTGAAGTCGGCGTTCGGCTATCGGTTACGGTTCGGAAGATATCGTCGAATTTCCTTAAATTTCGTCGAAAATTTTGGGAAAATTAAAAAAAAATCGTCTCAAAATTGAAATAACCCCGACGTATTATACATCAGAAGAAGCGCCCTTTCGCGGCGAATCGAACGGCACCGCGCCCGTCCTTCTAGCACCAACCGTTCCGGAGCTATGGGCGTTTAAAGTTTCGAAAATTAAATCCACGCTCGGTCACTTCCTGGGGGTCCTTTAGACGCGCATTCTAACGGGGAATCGAATTACGTCAAGCTTTTGCCGATATCTCTAACCGTTCTCGAGATATTCGGGTTTAAAGTTTTGAAAAATTAATTTTGCGCTAGAGCGCTGCCATATAGCCTATCAGAAGCGTCTTCCCACGGGGAGTCCAAATCTGTCGAGTTTTCGTCTCTATCTCTTACCGTTTCCGAGATATGAGCGTTTAAAGTTTTGAAAATTTTTTTTAACGCTAGAGCGTTCTGGCATAGCCTATCCGAAGCGTTTTCGCACGGGGAATCGAATGACGTCAAGCTTTTGCCGATATCTCTAACCGTTTCCGAGATATTCGCAAAAATGTGCCGAAATTCGTTAAAAATCGCTATTTTTTACCCAAAATCGCTTATTTTTCCTTATTTTTTCTCTATCTACGATCGCTAACCCGATGTATCATACACCGTCGGACGTACTTTTCGACGGCGATTCCGAATCTGAAGTCGGCGTTCGGCTATCGGTTACGGTTCGGAAGATATCGTCGAATTTCCTTAAATTTCGTCGAAGATTTTGGGAAAATTCAAAAAAAATCGTCTCAAAATTGAAATAACCCCGACGTATTATACATCAGAAGAAGCGCCCTTTCGCGGCGAATCGAACGGCACCGCGCCCGTCCTTCTAGCACCAACCGTTCCGGAGCTATGGGCGTTTAAAATGTCGAAAATTAAATCCACGCTCGGTCACTTCCTGGGGGTCCTTTAGACGCGCATTCTAACGGGGAATCGAATGACGTCAAGCTTTTGCCGATATCTCTAATCGTTTCCGAGATATTCGCAAAAATGTGCCGAAATTCGTTAAAAATCGCTATTTTTTACCCAAAATCGCTTATTTTTCCTTATTTTTTCTCTATCTACGATCGCTACCCCGATGTATCATACACCGTCGGACGTACTTTTCGACGGCGATTCCGAATCTGAAGTCGGCGTTCGGCTATCGGTTACGGTTCGGAAGATATCGTCGAATTTCCTTAAATTTCGTCGAAAATTTTGGGAAAATTAAAAAAAAATCGTCTCAAAATTGAAATAACCCCGACGTATTATACATCAGAAGAAGCGCCTTTTCGCGGCGAATCGAAAGGCACCGCGCCCGTCCTCCTAGCACTAACCGTTCCGGAGATATGGGCGTTTAAAGTTTCGAAAATTAAATCCACGCTCGGTCACTTCCTGGGGGTCCTTTAGACGCGCATTCTAACGGGGAATCGAATTACGTCAAGCTTTTGCCGATATCTCTAACCGTTCTCGAGATATTCGGGTTTAAAGTTTTGAAAAATTAATTTCGCGCTAGAGCGCTGCCATATAGCCTATCAGAAGCGTCTTCCCACGGGGAGTCCAAATCTGTCGAGTTTTCGTCTCTATCTCTTACCGTTTCCGAGATATGAGCGTTTAAAGTTTTGAAAATTTTTTTTAACGCTAGAGCGTTCTGGCATAGCCTATCCGAAGCGTTTTCGCACGGGGAATCGAATGACGTCAAGCTTTTGCCGATATCTCTAACCGTTTCCGAGATATTCGCAAAAATGTGCCGAAATTCGTTAAAAATCGCTATTTTTTACCCAAAATCGCTTATTTTTCCTTATTTTTTCTCTATCTACGATCGCTACCCCGATGTATCATACACCGTCGGACGTACTTTTCGACGGCGATTCCGAATCTGAAGTCGGCGTTCGGCTATCGGTTACGGTTCGGAAGATATCGTCGAATTTCCTTAAATTTCGTCGAAAATTTTGGGAAAATTAAAAAAAAATCGTCTCAAAATTGAAATAACCCCGACGTATTATACATCAGAAGAAGCGCCCTTTCGCGGCGAATCGAACGGCACCGCGCCCGTCCTTCTAGCACCAACCGTTCCGGAGCTATGGGCGTTTAAAATGTCGAAAATTAAATCCACGCTCGGTCACTTCCTGGGGGTCCTTTAGACGCGCATTCTAACGGGGAATCGAATTACGTCAAGCTTTTGCCGATATCTCTAACCGTTCTCGAGATATTCGGGTTTAAAGTTTTGAAAAATTAATTTCGCGCTAGAGCGCTGCCATATAGCCTATCAGAAGCGTCTTCCCACGGGGAGTCCAAATCTGTCGAGTTTTCGTCTCTATCTCTTACCGTTTCCGAGATATGAGCGTTTAAAGTTTTGAAAATTTTTTTTAACGCTAGAGCGTTCTGGCATAGCCTATCCGAAGCGTTTTCGCACGGGGAATCGAATGACGTCAAGCTTTTGCCGATATCTCTAACCGTTTCCGAGATATTCGCAAAAATGTGCCGAAATTCGTTAAAAATCGCTATTTTTTACCCAAAATCGCTTATTTTTCCTTATTTTTTCTCTATCTACGATCGCTACCCCGATGTATCATACACCGTCGGACGTACTTTTCGACGGCGATTCCGAATCTGAAGTCGGCGTTCGGCTATCGGTTACGGTTCGGAAGATATCGTCGAATTTCCTTAAATTTCGTCGAAGATTTTGGGAAAATTCAAAAAAAATCGTCTCAAAATTGAAATAACCCCGACGTATTATACATCAGAAGAAGCGCCCTTTCGCGGCGAATCGAACGGCACCGCGCCCGTCCTTCTAGCACCAACCGTTCCGGAGCTATGGGCGTTTAAAATGTCGAAAATTAAATCCACGCTCGGTCACTTCCTGGGGGTCCTTTAGACGCGCATTCTAACGGGGAATCGAATGACGTCAAGCTTTTGCCGATATCTCTAATCGTTTCCGAGATATTCGCAAAAATGTGCCGAAATTCGTTAAAAATCGCTATTTTTTACCCAAAATCGCTTATTTTTCCTTATTTTTTCTCTATCTACGATCGCTACCCCGATGTATCATACACCGTCGGACGTACTTTTCGACGGCGATTCCGAATCTGAAGTCGGCGTTCGGCTATCGGTTACGGTTCGGAAGATATCGTCGAATTTCCTTAAATTTCGTCGAAAATTTTGGGAAAATTAAAAAAAAATCGTCTCAAAATTGAAATAACCCCGACGTATTATACATCAGAAGAAGCGCCTTTTCGCGGCGAATCGAAAGGCACCGCGCCCGTCCTCCTAGCACTAACCGTTCCGGAGATATGGGCGTTTAAAGTTTCGAAAATTAAATCCACGCTCGGTCACTTCCTGGGGGTCCTTTAGACGCGCATTCTAACGGGGAATCGAATTACGTCAAGCTTTTGCCGATATCTCTAACCGTTCTCGAGATATTCGGGTTTAAAGTTTTGAAAAATTAATTTCGCGCTAGAGCGCTGCCATATAGCCTATCAGAAGCGTCTTCCCACGGGGAGTCCAAATCTGTCGAGTTTTCGTCTCTATCTCTTACCGTTTCCGAGATATGAGCGTTTAAAGTTTTGAAAATTTTTTTTAACGCTAGAGCGTTCTGGCATAGCCTATCCGAAGCGTTTTCGCACGGGGAATCGAATGACGTCAAGCTTTTGCCGATATCTCTAACCGTTTCCGAGATATTCGCAAAAATGTGCCGAAATTCGTTAAAAATCGCTATTTTTTACCCAAAATCGCTTATTTTTCCTTATTTTTTCTCTATCTACGATCGCTACCCCGATGTATCATACACCGTCGGACGTACTTTTCGACGGCGATTCCGAATCTGAAGTCGGCGTTCGGCTATCGGTTACGGTTCGGAAGATATCGTCGAATTTCCTTAAATTTCGTCGAAAATTTTGGGAAAATTAAAAAAAAATCGTCTCAAAATTGAAATAACCCCGACGTATTATACATCAGAAGAAGCGCCCTTTCGCGGCGAATCGAACGGCACCGCGCCCGTCCTTCTAGCACCAACCGTTCCGGAGCTATGGGCGTTTAAAATGTCGAAAATTAAATCCACGCTCGGTCACTTCCTGGGGGTCCTTTAGACGCGCATTCTAACGGGGAATCGAATTACGTCAAGCTTTTGCCGATATCTCTAACCGTTCTCGAGATATTCGGGTTTAAAGTTTTGAAAAATTAATTTCGCGCTAGAGCGCTGCCATATAGCCTATCAGAAGCGTCTTCCCACGGGGAGTCCAAATCTGTCGAGTTTTCGTCTCTATCTCTTACCGTTTCCGAGATATGAGCGTTTAAAGTTTTGAAAATTTTTTTTAACGCTAGAGCGTTCTGGCATAGCCTATCCGAAGCGTTTTCGCACGGGGAATCGAATGACGTCAAGCTTTTGCCGATATCTCTAACCGTTTCCGAGATATTCGCAAAAATGTGCCGAAATTCGTTAAAAATCGCTATTTTTTACCCAAAATCGCTTATTTTTCCTTATTTTTTCTCTATCTACGATCGCTACCCCGATGTATCATACACCGTCGGACGTACTTTTCGACGGCGATTCCGAATCTGAAGTCGGCGTTCGGCTATCGGTTACGGTTCGGAAGATATCGTCGAATTTCCTTAAATTTCGTCGAAGATTTTGGGAAAATTCAAAAAAAATCGTCTCAAAATTGAAATAACCCCGACGTATTATACATCAGAAGAAGCGCCCTTTCGCGGCGAATCGAACGGCACCGCGCCCGTCCTTCTAGCACCAACCGTTCCGGAGCTATGGGCGTTTAAAATGTCGAAAATTAAATCCACGCTCGGTCACTTCCTGGGGATCCTTTAGACGCGCATTCTAACGGGGAATCGAATGACGTCAAGCTTTTGCCGATATCTCTAATCGTTTCCGAGATATTCGCAAAAATGTGCCGAAATTCGTTAAAAATCGCTATTTTTTACCCAAAATCGCTTATTTTTCCTTATTTTTTCTCTATCTACGATCGCTACCCCGATGTATCATACACCGTCGGACGTACTTTTCGACGGCGATTCCGAATCTGAAGTCGGCGTTCGGCTATCGGTTACGGTTCGGAAGATATCGTCGAATTTCCTTAAATTTCGTCGAAAATTTTGGGAAAATTAAAAAAAAATCGTCTCAAAATTGAAATAACCCCGACGTATTATACATCAGAAGAAGCGCCTTTTCGCGGCGAATCGAAAGGCACCGCGCCCGTCCTCCTAGCACTAACCGTTCCGGAGATATGGGCGTTTAAAGTTTCGAAAATTAAATCCACGCTCGGTCACTTCCTGGGGGTCCTTTAGACGCGCATTCTAACGGGGAATCGAATTACGTCAAGCGTTTGCCGATATCTCTAACCGTTCTCGAGATATTCGGGTTTAAAGTTTTGAAAAATTAATTTCGCGCTAGAGCGCTGCCATATAGCCTATCAGAAGCGTCTTCCCACGGGGAGTCCAAATCTGTCGAGTTTTCGTCTCTATCTCTTACCGTTTCCGAGATATGAGCGTTTAAAGTTTTGAAAATTTTTTTTAACGCTAGAGCGTTCTGGCATAGCCTATCCGAAGCGTTTTCGCACGGGGAATCGAATGACGTCAAGCTTTTGCCGATATCTCTAACCGTTTCCGAGATATTCGCAAAAATGTGCCGAAATTCGTTAAAAATCGCTATTTTTTACCCAAAATCGCTTATTTTTCCTTATTTTTTCTCTATCTACGATCGCTACCCCGATGTATCATACACCGTCGGACGTACTTTTCGACGGCGATTCCGAATCTGAAGTCGGCGTTCGGCTATCGGTTACGGTTCGGAAGATATCGTCGAATTTCCTTAAATTTCGTCGAAAATTTTGGGAAAATTAAAAAAAAATCGTCTCAAAATTGAAATAACCCCGACGTATTATACATCAGAAGAAGCGCCCTTTCGCGGCGAATCGAACGGCACCGCGCCCGTCCTTCTAGCACCAACCGTTCCGGAGCTATGGGCGTTTAAAATGTCGAAAATTAAATCCACGCTCGGTCACTTCCTGGGGGTCCTTTAGACGCGCATTCTAACGGGGAATCGAATTACGTCAAGCTTTTGCCGATATCTCTAACCGTTCTCGAGATATTCGGGTTTAAAGTTTTGAAAAATTAATTTCGCGCTAGAGCGCTGCCATATAGCCTATCAGAAGCGTCTTCCCACGGGGAGTCCAAATCTGTCGAGTTTTCGTCTCTATCTCTTACCGTTTCCGAGATATGAGCGTTTAAAGTTTTGAAAATTTTTTTTAACGCTAGAGCGTTCTGGCATAGCCTATCCGAAGCGTTTTCGCACGGGGAATCGAATGACGTCAAGCTTTTGCCGATATCTCTAACCGTTTCCGAGATATTCGCAAAAATGTGCCGAAATTCGTTAAAAATCGCTATTTTTTACCCAAAATCGCTTATTTTTCCTTATTTTTTCTCTATCTACGATCGCTACCCCGATGTATCATACACCGTCGGACGTACTTTTCGACGGCGATTCCGAATCTGAAGTCGGCGTTCGGCTATCGGTTACGGTTCGGAAGATATCGTCGAATTTCCTTAAATTTCGTCGAAAATTTTGGGAAAATTAAAAAAAAATCGTCTCAAAATTGAAATAACCCCGACGTATTATACATCAGAAGAAGCGCCTTTTCGCGGCGAATCGAAAGGCACCGCGCCCGTCCTCCTAGCACTAACCGTTCCGGAGATATGGGCGTTTAAAGTTTCGAAAATTAAATCCACGCTCGGTCACTTCCTGGGGGTCCTTTAGACGCGCATTCTAACGGGGAATCGAATTACGTCAAGCTTTTGCCGATATCTCTAACCGTTCTCGAGATATTCGGGTTTAAAGTTTTGAAAAATTAATTTCGCGCTAGAGCGCTGCCATATAGCCTATCAGAAGCGTCTTCCCACGGGGAGTCCAAATCTGTCGAGTTTTCGTCTCTATCTCTTACCGGTTCCTGTGTTTTGATGGCAGTTATTTATAGGGATTTCTTTGTATGTAAACAAGGTATGTTGCTGTAAAAGGTTATTGGCAATGCTTGATTTTATGACGGGAGTTTAGCGGGAGATTTGAATTCAATTTTGATATTTAAACAAGATATTTTGAGTTTAGTTTGGATTAAGATTCAAGGAATCTTATTTTTGTACAATTTAAATAGTATTTGAACTTACTTACTTACCCTGAGAGAGAGAATATCCATTAATTGTTCACTACTTTTTATTAACTCGAAATAAACAAAGTTATTTATACACTATTCGTTTATATTTACTACAATATAATAACATCACAACTAAATAACTAGTACAGCATTTATTAAAGAAACAAAGATTATAACAAGTCAATTTAAGCTAATAATATACTTCTTTGTTTGGAGCAGTATACCCATCATGTCCCAAGAGTTACTAAAAATAATATAGTATATCACCCGATTGGTATGCGGTATACCCAAAACAGGTAGAGGGGAAGATTTTATTCACTTGTGTGCTACAGTGGCATCTACTTATTGAGGCATAGCTTATCTGTGGAGTAAATTTATCTTTAATAGAGGACGCTGCATATATGAATGTTAATAAAACAGTGTTGAATTACTTTAAAATCAATTTCATAAATTATAAATATATCTACAAGTTTCGTAGCAATATATATGCATAAAAGTTAAAAATTAACAATTACTTAGATTTGTGTATAAATACAAAAGTAAAATTAATAAACATACGATTTCAACTCGGTTGATCGCAAGATAAAAACTCACTAAATGAATAATAACATGTTTTAAGCAAAAGTTGTTTCACTGTAGATATGAATTTAGTTGATGTTATAGTTTTGGTATTTTCTGCCAATTTGTTATAAGCTTTTATAGCTGGAAAGCAAGGACTTTTTCATAAAAGTACAGTCTGTGAGATGGAATCTCTAGTATAGAGGAGCCCCGCGTATTATACGAATGGTAAGTATTTACATTTGCTATGTCTTTTAATAAAAACTAATAAAAACTAATAATGCTCCATGCATATATAAATATGTGGGCAAAGTCAATACACAAACAATAACAATAAACACAAAAACTACAGGGTACATGAATTAAAATACTCGTCTAGAGAATATATACATCTTTCCAATAGGAATGCTCTAACACTGTACTTAAATTGATTGCAATTTATAATCTCTTTAAATCTTTGAGGCAATGCGTTGAATATTTTTAAACCCAAAATATTAGGACTATTTTTAGTCAAATTTAATGAAAATTTAGGAATATGAAAATTATATTTAAACCTAGTATCATAGGTGTGGACATCATTGTTGCACAGAAATTCCCGTTTATTTTTATGGATATATTTTAAAAGTTCATATATATGCATGGCAGGCATTGGCATGATATTCCATTTTCTAAAGTAAGGTTTACATGATTCCCTAGAGTTAATTGCGGCCATGCAACGAATAATACGTCTCTGGGCCAAAAACACACTTCGCGCGGCTGGTGATGCACCCCAAACAGTAATACCGTATGAGAGTCTGCTGTGGATATTAGCATAATAAAATGATAATAAAGATTTAGGATCAATTATAGCCCTAAGATTGCGTATTTGGTAACAGCTAGAATTTATTTTACTTATAATTTTTTGGCAATGAGCATGCGGTATGAGCGTTTAAAATTTTGAAAATTTTTTTTAACGCTAGAGCGTTCTGGCATAGCCTATCCGAAGCGTTTTCGCACGGGGAATCGAATGACGTCAAGCTTTTGCCGATATCTCTAACCGTTTCCGAGATATTCGCAAAAATGTGCCGAAATTCGTTAAAAATCGCTATTTTTTACCCAAAATCGCTTATTTTTCCTTATTTTTTCTCTATCTACGATCGCTACCCCGATGTATCATACACCGTCGGACGTACTTTTCGACGGCGATTCCGAATCTGAAGTCGGCGTTCGGCTATCGGTTACGGTTCGGAAGATATCGTCGAATTTCCTTAAATTTCGTCGAAAATTTTGGGAAAATTAAAAAAAAATCGTCTCAAAATTGAAATAACCCCGACGTATTATACATCAGAAGAAGCGCCCTTTCGCGGCGAATCGAAAGGCACCGCGCCCGTCCTCCTAGCACTAACCGTTCCGGAGATATGGGCGTTTAAAGTTTCGAAAATTAAATCCACGCTCGGTCACTTCCTGGGGGTCCTTTAAACGCGCATTCTAACGGGGAATCGAATTACGTCAAGCTTTTGCCGATATCTCTAACCGTTCTCGAGATATTCGGGTTTAAAGTTTTGAAAAATTAATTTCGCGCTAGAGCGCTGCCATATAGCCTATCAGAAGCGTCTTCCCACGGGGAGTCCAAATCTGTCGAGTTTTCGTCTCTATCTCTTACCGTTTCCGAGATATGAGCGTTTAAAGTTTTGAAAATTTTTTTTAACGCTAGAGCGTTCTGGCATAGCCTATCCGAAGCGTTTTCGCACGGGGAATCGAATGACGTCAAGCTTTTGCCGATATCTCTAACCGTTTCCGAGATATTCGCAAAAATGTGCCGAAATTCGTTAAAAATCGCTATTTTTTACCCAAAATCGCTTATTTTTCCTTATTTTTTCTCTATCTACGATCGCTACCCCGATGTATCATACACCGTCGGACGTACTTTTCGACGGCGATTCCGAATCTGAAGTCGGCGTTCGGCTATCGGTTACGGTTCGGAAGATATCGTCGAATTTCCTTAAATTTCGTCGAAGATTTTGGGAAAATTCAAAAAAAATCGTCTCAAAATTGAAATAACCCCGACGTATTATACATCAGAAGAAGCGCCCTTTCGCGGCGAATCGAACGGCACCGCGCCCGTCCTTCTAGCACCAACCGTTCCGGAGCTATGGGCGTTTAAAATGTCGAAAATTAAATCCACGCTCGGTCACTTCCTGGGGGTCCTTTAGACGCGCATTCTAACGGGGAATCGAATTACGTCAAGCTTTTGCCGATATCTCTAACCGTTCTCGAGATATTCGGGTTTAAAGTTTTGAAAAATTAATTTCGCGCTAGAGCGCTGCCATATAGCCTATCAGAAGCGTCTTCCCACGGGGAGTCCAAATCTGTCGAGTTTTCGTCTCTATCTCTTACCGTTTCCGAGATATGAGCGTTTAAAGTTTTGAAAATTTTTTTTAACGCTAGAGCGTTCTGGCATAGCCTATCCGAAGCGTTTTCGCACGGGGAATCGAATGACGTCAAGCTTTTGCCGATATCTCTAACCGTTTCCGAGATATTCGCAAAAATGTGCCGAAATTCGTTAAAAATCGCTATTTTTTACCCAAAATCGCTTATTTTTCCTTATTTTTTCTCTATCTACGATTGCTACCCCGATGTATCATACACCGTCGGACGTACTTTTCGACGGCGATTCCGAATCTGAAGTCGGCGTTCGGCTATCGGTTACGGTTCGGAAGATATCGTCGAATTTCCTTAAATTTCGTCGAAAATTTTGGGAAAATTAAAAAAAAATCGTCTCAAAATTGAAATAACCCCGACGTATTATACATCAGAAGAAGCGCCTTTTCGCGGCGAATCGAAAGGCACCGCGCCCGTCCTCCTAGCACTAACCGTTCCGGAGATATGGGCGTTTAAAGTTTCGAAAATTAAATCCACGCTCGGTCACTTCCTGGGGGTCCTTTAGACGCGCATTCTAACGGGGAATCGAATTACGTCAAGCTTTTGCCGATATCTCTAACCGTTCTCGAGATATTCGGGTTTAAAGTTTTGAAAAATTAATTTCGCGCTAGAGCGCTGCCATATAGCCTATCAGAAGCGTCTTCCCACGGGGAGTCCAAATCTGTCGAGTTTTCGTCTCTATCTCTTACCGTTTCCGAGATATGAGCGTTTAAAGTTTTGAAAATTTTTTTTAACGCTAGAGCGTTCTGGCATAGCCTATCCGAAGCGTTTTCGCACGGGGAATCGAATGACGTCAAGCTTTTGCCGATATCTCTAACCGTTTCCGAGATATTCGCAAAAATGTGCCGAAATTCGTTAAAAATCGCTATTTTTTACCCAAAATCGCTTATTTTTCCTTATTTTTTCTCTATCTACGATCGCTACCCCGATGTATCATACACCGTCGGACGTACTTTTCGACGGCGATTCCGAATCTGAAGTCGGCGTTCGGCTATCGGTTACGGTTCGGAAGATATCGTCGAATTTCCTTAAATTTCGTCGAAAATTTTGGGAAAATTAAAAAAAAATCGTCTCAAAATTGAAATAACCCCGACGTATTATACATCAGAAGAAGCGCCCTTTCGCGGCGAATCGAAAGGCACCGCGCCCGTCCTCCTAGCACTAACCGTTCCGGAGATATGGGCGTTTAAAGTTTCGAAAATTAAATCCACGCTCGGTCACTTCCTGGGGGTCCTTTACACGCGCATTCTAACGGGGAATCGAATTACGTCAAGCTTTTGCCGATATCTCTAACCGTTCTCGAGATATTCGGGTTTAAAGTTTTGAAAAATTAATTTCGCGCTAGAGCGCTGCCATATAGCCTATCAGAAGCGTCTTCCCACGGGGAGTCCAAATCTGTCGAGTTTTCGTCTCTATCTCTTACCGTTTCCGAGATATGAGCGTTTAAAGTTTTGAAAATTTTTTTTAACGCTAGAGCGTTCTGGCATAGCCTATCCGAAGCGTTTTCGCACGGGGAATCGAATGACGTCAAGCTTTTGCCGATATCTCTAACCGTTTCCGAGATATTCGCAAAAATGTGCCGAAATTCGTTAAAAATCGCTATTTTTTACCCAAAATCGCTTATTTTTCCTTATTTTTTCTCTATCTACGATCGCTACCCCGATGTATCATACACCGTCGGACGTACTTTTCGACGGCGATTCCGAATCTGAAGTCGGCGTTCGGCTATCGGTTACGGTTCGGAAGATATCGTCGAATTTCCTTAAATTTCGTCGAAGATTTTGGGAAAATTCAAAAAAAATCGTCTCAAAATTGAAATAACCCCGACGTATTATACATCAGAAGAAGCGCCCTTTCGCGGCGAATCGAACGGCACCGCGCCCGTCCTTCTAGCACCAACCGTTCCGGAGCTATGGGCGTTTAAAATGTCGAAAATTAAATCCACGCTCGGTCACTTCCTGGGGGTCCTTTAGACGCGCATTCTAACGGGGAATCGAATTACGTCAAGCTTTTGCCGATATCTCTAACCGTTCTCGAGATATTCGGGTTTAAAGTTTTGAAAAATTAATTTCGCGCTAGAGCGCTGCCATATAGCCTATCAGAAGCGTCTTCCCACGGGGAGTCCAAATCTGTCGAGTTTTCGTCTCTATCTCTTACCGTTTCCGAGATATGAGCGTTTAAAGTTTTGAAAATTTTTTTTAACGCTAGAGCGTTCTGGCATAGCCTATCCGAAGCGTTTTCGCACGGGGAATCGAATGACGTCAAGCTTTTGCCGATATCTCTAACCGTTTCCGAGATATTCGCAAAAATGTGCCGAAATTCGTTAAAAATCGCTATTTTTTACCCAAAATCGCTTATTTTTCCTTATTTTTTCTCTATCTACGATCGCTACCCCGATGTATCATACACCGTCGGACGTACTTTTCGACGGCGATTCCGAATCTGAAGTCGGCGTTCGGCTATCGGTTACGGTTCGGAAGATATCGTCGAATTTCCTTAAATTTCGTCGAAGATTTTGGGAAAATTCAAAAAAAATCGTCTCAAAATTGAAATAACCCCGACGTATTATACATCAGAAGAAGCGCCCTTTCGCGGCGAATCGAACGGCACCGCGCCCGTCCTTCTAGCACCAACCGTTCCGGAGCTATGGGCGTTTAAAATGTCGAAAATTAAATCCACGCTCGGTCACTTCCTGGGGGTCCTTTAGACGCGCATTCTAACGGGGAATCGAATTACGTTAAGCTTTTGCCGATATCTCTAACCGTTCTCGAGATATTCGGGTTTAAAGTTTTGAAAAATTAATTTCGCGCTAGAGCGCTGCCATATAGCCTATCAGAAGCGTCTTCCCACGGGGAGTCCAAATCTGTCGAGTTTTCGTCTCTATCTCTTACCGTTTCCGAGATATGAGCGTTTAAAGTTTTGAAAATTTTTTTTAACGCTAGAGCGTTCTGGCATAGCCTATCCGAAGCGTTTTCGCACGGGGAATCGAATGACGTCAAGCTTTTGCCGATATCTCTAACCGTTTCCGAGATATTCGCAAAAATGTGCCGAAATTCGTTAAAAATCGCTATTTTTTACCCAAAATCGCTTATTTTTCCTTATTTTTTCTCTATCTACGATCGCTACCCCGATGTATCATACACCGTCGGACGTACTTTTCGACGGCGATTCCGAATCTGAAGTCGGCGTTCGGCTATCGGTTACGGTTCGGAAGATATCGTCGAATTTCCTTAAATTTCGTCGAAAATTTTGGGAAAATTAAAAAAAAATCGTCTCAAAATTGAAATAACCCCGACGTATTATACATCAGAAGAAGCGCCCTTTCGCGGCGAATCGAAAGGCACCGCGCCCGTCCTCCTAGCACTAACCGTTCCGGAGATATGGGCGTTTAAAGTTTCGAAAATTAAATCCACGCTCGGTCACTTCCTGGGGGTCCTTTACACGCGCATTCTAACGGGGAATCGAATTACGTCAAGCTTTTGCCGATATCTCTAACCGTTCTCGAGATATTCGGGTTTAAAGTTTTGAAAAATTAATTTCGCGCTAGAGCGCTGCCATATAGCCTATCAGAAGCGTCTTCCCACGGGGAGTCCAAATCTGTCGAGTTTTCGTCTCTATCTCTTACCGTTTCCGAGATATGAGCGTTTAAAGTTTTGAAAATTTTTTTTAACGCTAGAGCGTTCTGGCATAGCCTATCCGAAGCGTTTTCGCACGGGGAATCGAATGACGTCAAGCTTTTGCCGATATCTCTAACCGTTTCCGAGATATTCGCAAAAATGTGCCGAAATTCGTTAAAAATCGCTATTTTTTACCCAAAATCGCTTATTTTTCCTTATTTTTTCTCTATCTACGATCGCTACCCCGATGTATCATACACCGTCGGACGTACTTTTCGACGGCGATTCCGAATCTGAAGTCGGCGTTCGGCTATCGGTTACGGTTCGGAAGATATCGTCGAATTTCCTTAAATTTCGTCGAAGATTTTGGGAAAATTCAAAAAAAATCGTCTCAAAATTGAAATAACCCCGACGTATTATACATCAGAAGAAGCGCCCTTTCGCGGCGAATCGAACGGCACCGCGCCCGTCCTTCTAGCACCAACCGTTCCGGAGCTATGGGCGTTTAAAATGTCGAAAATTAAATCCACGCTCGGTCACTTCCTGGGGGTCCTTTAGACGCGCATTCTAACGGGGAATCGAATTACGTCAAGCTTTTGCCGATATCTCTAACCGTTCTCGAGATATTCGGGTTTAAAGTTTTGAAAAATTAATTTCGCGCTAGAGCGCTGCCATATAGCCTATCAGAAGCGTCTTCCCACGGGGAGTCCAAATCTGTCGAGTTTTCGTCTCTATCTCTTACCGTTTCCGAGATATGAGCGTTTAAAGTTTTGAAAATTTTTTTTAACGCTAGAGCGTTCTGGCATAGCCTATCCGAAGCGTTTTCGCACGGGGAATCGAATGACGTCAAGCTTTTGCCGATATCTCTAACCGTTTCCGAGATATTCGCAAAAATGTGCCGAAATTCGTTAAAAATCGCTATTTTTTACCCAAAATCGCTTATTTTTCCTTATTTTTTCTCTATCTACGATCGCTACCCCGATGTATCATACACCGTCGGACGTACTTTTCGACGGCGATTCCGAATCTGAAGTCGGCGTTCGGCTATCGGTTACGGTTCGGAAGATATCGTCGAATTTCCTTAAATTTCGTCGAAAATTTTGGGAAAATTAAAAAAAAATCGTCTCAAAATTGAAATAACCCCGACGTATTATACATCAGAAGAAGCGCCTTTTCGCGGCGAATCGAAAGGCACCGCGCCCGTCCTCCTAGCACTAACCGTTCCGGAGATATGGGCGTTTAAAGTTTCGAAAATTAAATCCACGCTCGGTCACTTCCTGGGGGTCCTTTAGACGCGCATTCTAACGGGGAATCGAATTACGTCAAGCTTTTGCCGATATCTCTAACCGTTCTCGAGATATTCGGGTTTAAAGTTTTGAAAAATTAATTTCGCGCTAGAGCGCTGCCATATAGCCTATCAGAAGCGTCTTCCCACGGGGAGTCCAAATCTGTCGAGTTTTCGTCTCTATCTCTTACCGTTTCCGAGATATGAGCGTTTAAAGTTTTGAAAATTTTTTTTAACGCTAGAGCGTTCTGGCATAGCCTATCCGAAGCGTTTTCGCACGGGGAATCGAATGACGTCAAGCTTTTGCCGATATCTCTAACCGTTTCCGAGATATTCGCAAAAATGTGCCGAAATTCGTTAAAAATCGCTATTTTTTACCCAAAATCGCTTATTTTTCCTTATTTTTTCTCTATCTACGATCGCTACCCCGATGTATCATACACCGTCGGACGTACTTTTCGACGGCGATTCCGAATCTGAAGTCGGCGTTCGGCTATCGGTTACGGTTCGGAAGATATCGTCGAATTTCCTTAAATTTCGTCGAAAATTTTGGGAAAATTAAAAAAAAATCGTCTCAAAATTGAAATAACCCCGACGTATTATACATCAGAAGAAGCGCCCTTTCGCGGCGAATCGAAAGGCACCGCGCCCGTCCTCCTAGCACTAACCGTTCCGGAGATATGGGCGTTTAAAGTTTCGAAAATTAAATCCACGCTCGGTCACTTCCTGGGGGTCCTTTACACGCGCATTCTAACGGGGAATCGAATTACGTCAAGCTTTTGCCGATATCTCTAACCGTTCTCGAGATATTCGGGTTTAAAGTTTTGAAAAATTAATTTCGCGCTAGAGCGCTGCCATATAGCCTATCAGAAGCGTCTTCCCACGGGGAGTCCAAATCTGTCGAGTTTTCGTCTCTATCTCTTACCGTTTCCGAGATATGAGCGTTTAAAGTTTTGAAAATTTTTTTTAACGCTAGAGCGTTCTGGCATAGCCTATCCGAAGCGTTTTCGCACGGGGAATCGAATGACGTCAAGCTTTTGCCGATATCTCTAACCGTTTCCGAGATATTCGCAAAAATGTGCCGAAATTCGTTAAAAATCGCTATTTTTTACCCAAAATCGCTTATTTTTCCTTATTTTTTCTCTATCTACGATCGCTACCCCGATGTATCATACACCGTCGGACGTACTTTTCGACGGCGATTCCGAATCTGAAGTCGGCGTTCGGCTATCGGTTACGGTTCGGAAGATATCGTCGAATTTCCTTAAATTTCGTCGAAGATTTTGGGAAAATTCAAAAAAAATCGTCTCAAAATTGAAATAACCCCGACGTATTATACATCAGAAGAAGCGCCCTTTCGCGGCGAATCGAACGGCACCGCGCCCGTCCTTCTAGCACCAACCGTTCCGGAGCTATGGGCGTTTAAAATGTCGAAAATTAAATCCACGCTCGGTCACTTCCTGGGGGTCCTTTAGACGCGCATTCTAACGGGGAATCGAATTACGTCAAGCTTTTGCCGATATCTCTAACCGTTCTCGAGATATTCGGGTTTAAAGTTTTGAAAAATTAATTTCGCGCTAGAGCGCTGCCATATAGCCTATCAGAAGCGTCTTCCCACGGGGAGTCCAAATCTGTCGAGTTTTCGTCTCTATCTCTTACCGTTTCCGAGATATGAGCGTTTAAAGTTTTGAAAATTTTTTTTAACGCTAGAGCGTTCTGGCATAGCCTATCCGAAGCGTTTTCGCACGGGGAATCGAATGACGTCAAGCTTTTGCCGATATCTCTAACCGTTTCCGAGATATTCGCAAAAATGTGCCGAAATTCGTTAAAAATCGCTATTTTTTACCCAAAATCGCTTATTTTTCCTTATTTTTTCTCTATCTACGATCGCTACCCCGATGTATCATACACCGTCGGACGTACTTTTCGACGGCGATTCCGAATCTGAAGTCGGCGTTCGGCTATCGGTTACGGTTCGGAAGATATCGTCGAATTTCCTTAAATTTCGTCGAAAATTTTGGGAAAATTAAAAAAAAATCGTCTCAAAATTGAAATAACCCCGACGTATTATACATCAGAAGAAGCGCCCTTTCGCGGCGAATCGAAAGGCACCGCGCCCGTCCTCCTAGCACTAACCGTTCCGGAGATATGGGCGTTTAAAGTTTCGAAAATTAAATCCACGCTCGGTCACTTCCTGGGGGTCCTTTACACGCGCATTCTAACGGGGAATCGAATTACGTCAAGCTTTTGCCGATATCTCTAACCGTTCTCGAGATATTCGGGTTTAAAGTTTTGAAAAATTAATTTCGCGCTAGAGCGCTGCCATATAGCCTATCAGAAGCGTCTTCCCACGGGGAGTCCAAATCTGTCGAGTTTTCGTCTCTATCTCTTACCGTTTCCGAGATATGAGCGTTTAAAGTTTTGAAAATTTTTTTTAACGCTAGAGCGTTCTGGCATAGCCTATCCGAAGCGTTTTCGCACGGGGAATCGAATGACGTCAAGCTTTTGCCGATATCTCTAACCGTTTCCGAGATATTCGCAAAAATGTGCCGAAATTCGTTAAAAATCGCTATTTTTTACCCAAAATCGCTTATTTTTCCTTATTTTTTCTCTATCTACGATCGCTACCCCGATGTATCATACACCGTCGGACGTACTTTTCGACGGCGATTCCGAATCTGAAGTCGGCGTTCGGCTATCGGTTACGGTTCGGAAGATATCGTCGAATTTCCTTAAATTTCGTCGAAGATTTTGGGAAAATTCAAAAAAAATCGTCTCAAAATTGAAATAACCCCGACGTATTATACATCAGAAGAAGCGCCCTTTCGCGGCGAATCGAACGGCACCGCGCCCGTCCTTCTAGCACCAACCGTTCCGGAGCTATGGGCGTTTAAAATGTCGAAAATTAAATCCACGCTCGGTCACTTCCTGGGGGTCCTTTAGACGCGCATTCTAACGGGGAATCGAATTACGTCAAGCTTTTGCCGATATCTCTAACCGTTCTCGAGATATTCGGGTTTAAAGTTTTGAAAAATTAATTTCGCGCTAGAGCGCTGCCATATAGCCTATCAGAAGCGTCTTCCCACGGGGAGTCCAAATCTGTCGAGTTTTCGTCTCTATCTCTTACCGTTTCCGAGATATGAGCGTTTAAAGTTTTGAAAATTTTTTTTAACGCTAGAGCGTTCTGGCATAGCCTATCCGAAGCGTTTTCGCACGGGGAATCGAATGACGTCAAGCTTTTGCCGATATCTCTAACCGTTTCCGAGATATTCGCAAAAATGTGCCGAAATTCGTTAAAAATCGCTATTTTTTACCCAAAATCGCTTATTTTTCCTTATTTTTTCTCTATCTACGATCGCTACCCCGATGTATCATACACCGTCGGACGTACTTTTCGACGGCGATTCCGAATCTGAAGTCGGCGTTCGGCTATCGGTTACGGTTCGGAAGATATCGTCGAATTTCCTTAAATTTCGTCGAAAATTTTGGGAAAATTAAAAAAAAATCGTCTCAAAATTGAAATAACCCCGACGTATTATACATCAGAAGAAGCGCCTTTTCGCGGCGAATCGAAAGGCACCGCGCCCGTCCTCCTAGCACTAACCGTTCCGGAGATATGGGCGTTTAAAGTTTCGAAAATTAAATCCACGCTCGGTCACTTCCTGGGGGTCCTTTAGACGCGCATTCTAACGGGGAATCGAATTACGTCAAGCTTTTGCCGATATCTCTAACCGTTCTCGAGATATTCGGGTTTAAAGTTTTGAAAAATTAATTTCGCGCTAGAGCGCTGCCATATAGCCTATCAGAAGCGTCTTCCCACGGGGAGTCCAAATCTGTCGAGTTTTCGTCTCTATCTCTTACCGGTTCCTGTGTTTTGATGGCAGTTATTTATAGGGATTTCTTTGTATGTAAACAAGGTATGTTGCTGTAAAAGGTTATTGGCAATGCTTGATTTTATGACGGGAGTTTAGCGGGAGATTTGAATTCAATTTTGATATTTAAACAAGATATTTTGAGTTTAGTTTGGATTAAGATTCAAGGAATCTTATTTTTGTACAATTTAAATAGTATTTGAACTTACTTACTTACCCTGAGAGAGAGAATATCCATTAATTGTTCACTACTTTTTATTAACTCGAAATAAACAAAGTTATTTATACACTATTCGTTTATATTTACTACAATATAATAACATCACAACTAAATAACTAGTACAGCATTTATTAAAGAAACAAAGATTATAACAAGTCAATTTAAGCTAATAATATACTTCTTTGTTTGGAGCAGTATACCCATCATGTCCCAAGAGTTACTAAAAATAATATAGTATATCACCCGATTGGTATGCGGTATACCCAAAACAGGTAGAGGGGAAGATTTTATTCACTTGTGTGCTACAGTGGCATCTACTTATTGAGGCATAGCTTATCTGTGGAGTAAATTTATCTTTAATAGAGGACGCTGCATATATGAATGTTAATAAAACAGTGTTGAATTACTTTAAAATCAATTTCATAAATTATAAATATATCTACAAGTTTCGTAGCAATATATATGCATAAAAGTTAAAAATTAACAATTACTTAGATTTGTGTATAAATACAAAAGTAAAATTAATAAACATACGATTCCAACTCGGTTGATCGCAAGATAAAAACTCACTAAATGAATAATAACATGTTTTAAGCAAAAGTTGTTTCACTGTAGATATGAATTTAGTTGATGTTATAGTTTTGGTATTTTCTGCCAATTTGTTATAAGCTTTTATAGCTGGAAAGCAAGGACTTTTTCATAAAAGTACAGTCTGTGAGATGGAATCTCTAGTATAGAGGAGCCCCGCGTATTATACGAATGGTAAGTATTTACATTTGCTATGTCTTTTAATAAAAACTAATAAAAACTAATAATGCTCCATGCATATATAAATATGTGGGCAAAGTCAATACACAAACAATAACAATAAACACAAAAACTACAGGGTACATGAATTAAAATACTCGTCTAGAGAATATATACATCTTTCCAATAGGAATGCTCTAACACTGTACTTAAATTGATTGCAATTTATAATCTCTTTAAATCTTTGAGGCAATGCGTTGAATATTTTTAAACCCAAAATATTAGGACTATTTTTAGTCAAATTTAATGAAAATTTAGGAATATGAAAATTATATTTAAACCTAGTATCATAGGTGTGGACATCATTGTTGCACAGAAATTCCCGTTTATTTTTATGGATATATTTTAAAAGTTCATATATATGCATGGCAGGCATTGGCATGATATTCCATTTTCTAAAGTAAGGTTTACATGATTCCCTAGAGTTAATTGCGGCCATGCAACGAATAATACGTCTCTGGGCCAAAAACACACTTCGCGCGGCTGGTGATGCACCCCAAACAGTAATACCGTATGAGAGTCTGCTGTGGATATTAGCATAATAAAATGATAATAAAGATTTAGGATCAATTATAGCCCTAAGATTGCGTATTTGGTAACAGCTAGAATTTATTTTACTTATAATTTTTTGGCAATGAGCATGCGGTATGAGCGTTTAAAATTTTGAAAATTTTTTTTAACGCTAGAGCGTTCTGGCATAGCCTATCCGAAGCGTTTTCCCACGGGGAATCGAATGACGTCAAGCTTTTGCCGATATCTCTAACCGTTTCCGAGATATTCGCAAAAATGTGCCGAAATTCGTTAAAAATCGCTATTTTTTACCCAAAATCGCTTATTTTTCCTTATTTTTTCTCTATCTACTATCGCTACCCCGATGTATCATACACCGTCGGACGTCCTTTTCGACGGCGATTCCGAATCTGAAGTCTACCCTAAACTACTTACTTTGTGGACGAACTACGGCTCAGCATTTATTCTACTGTGGCAAAATGTTTCTCTGGGCGCTCCGAATCGTCTGAGACCAAGCGAAGACAAAGCGAGAAAACTTAAAAAGATCGTATTTTCCCTCATTTTTTCTTAATTTTTCATACAACTCTCTGCTATGAGCCGCCAGCTATGGTCGATACCCCGATGTTTTATACACTGTCGGACGTACTTTTTAACGTGTCCGAGCGTGTCTTCAAAGACACACTCATTTATTTATTATGCGAATTTATTCCATTTGGCCGATACACAGTGCTTTGGGGTAGTAGTTTTTACATGTGTTTTGTGAAAAGATGTTCTGTCGGTTGTATAATTATATATATTCATGAAAATGAAATGCATTTGTTTTTTGTGTGTGGGAAAAAGATAAAAGAAACTGAAGCAAACTTTGCATCTGGAAACTCATTTCAGGTCCTGCTATTTGTATGTGATACGATATACAATCTAGTTTATCTGCATTCGCGTCGCAAAAATCGATCACGTGACCGCGGCGACCGGCCGCGTAAGACGCGCGCGAATTCGCAACTTCGCCGGCTCCGGCCGAGATAAGATTCCCCTCTGTCCGGCGCCGGGATCCCCACGTCCGTTCCGGTGCCGATGCTGTCCATCGTGTCCTCGCTTTCATCATCGTACGTACTAAATAGCGCTTACTGCAGGGGGTGCAGGATAGCGGCGTGGCGTGGGCGCTTCGGATGCGCTGCAGTGCGATGGATCTTGGGTTATCGTGACCAGGTGGTCCGCAGTGCGGCGCATGCGGACCACGGGGTCGCGTCCGAGCCGGGCGCTCAGTGTACCGTTCGCGCGCCGGCATCCACAACCATCCAGCACCTCACCTGTTGGTCGCCGTGCCTCCTACGGGCTCGCGTATATTGCGGAGTCGATTTCTAACGACACTTTGCGCGATGTGTGCCCGCTGAAATAATTAATAAAATACGAGTGCGTGCCGCTTACCAGGAGCTGTCGGGACGATGATTCTTCGCGCGCACAAAAATCGAAGAAAAGACCGAAAATTAACCGGCTTCGTAACAGAAAAACACGTGAAATAATATTTAAACCATACCTCTGTTATATAAAAGAAGAGGAAAGCGGAGAGAAAAGAAGAAGAGGAAGCATTTGTGTGTTCTAGTGCGCTTAATTACGAAAAAAATTAAAAAAAAAAGTATCGTCGTCTAATACTACATAACCTGGAAAACGAAACGAAAAGAAAACACCATTACAATAGTAGCATAACTAAATTACAGCGTAAATTAATAATAAAATAATCCATACTAGGCAATAGCAAAGCAATTATTAATTAATAATAAACAGTAATAAATAAATTTTAGGCAAACGATTTCAAATAAGCGCGCCATATTTATAATAACCTAATAAATTACTTTTATTTATTATACGATAATAAAACTACTTCCCTATATTATAATATTACCGGGCTATCCTTAGAAGAAAATAAAATAAAAAAAGTCAATTCCTCTAATATTAAAACATAATTATCTACAGCATAATATAAATTGTTAACAAAATTGCTCAATGTAGTTTTACGTAAGAAAAAATCTGTTGATTCCAAAAAAAAAGATAATCTTCCATTTTATAAAAATACAATAAAAAAATAGAGGCAAGAGATAATGGTATACGGAAAAGCTTATATATATATATTATGTAAGTAGAAGAGAACCAAAATCTTATTACAGCAAAATAAAATCATATTTAAATTTGCCGGTAAAAGCGAATTCGTCTTTTCCAACTTGTCAAATTCCAATCAGCGCCATCTTCCCCGTTTTAATCGAAGTAATAATAAAAATATTATAATAACAAATAATACTGCGTATGTATTACAATATAGTAATATGTGTAAAAATTTAGTATTATATTAAAGCTTCTTCCTTTATTCAAAAATAATTCCTTTCTTACAATAATTATAATAATAATACTAGTGATTGTTTTTTAATACTCAAAAGGAACGTTGTATATATATAATATATAATAATATTTAAATTATTCAGCTGTTTAACTATCAAAATTAAAATATATATATATGCTTCAAATTTCAACCTGATAGCGAAAATAATTCCTGTGTGTGTGTTTTTCGCTCGCGTTTTCTCGTCGGCATACGCGTCGTGCAGTGGCGCGCGATAGTGTTCTTCACCGGGCGCGTTTGATGGTGATGCGGCTTCATCATGACGATGTGGCAGAGCGGGATGGGCGGCCACGGTGCCCAAAACAACGCGTGGATGAAGCTCATGGGCATCGTCCACAAGGAGCGTCGGCATCACGACTCGGCGCCGGCTTCGACTGACCGCACTCTTAGCCAGTGAGTATAGTGGGCTTCCTTGCCTCGAGAGAAAGCGCCTCTCGAAAGAGACAAGTGCTCTTTGTCTTTGCGATATAAACGAAGCGTTGATAAATTTGGTGGTGACGTCGGCAGTTACGTCACCGTGCATAACGTACGCAATCGAAACTATATAACCTAAGATCATGCGCGAAGATTACATAGTGTATATGACTTGCGTAAAATATGTTGGCCATACATTTTATTGTATTTTATACCGGGCGTCGCAAAAGTTCCGGGACGGTCAAATTTCTCGAGAAATACACATCGAATCGAAAAATAAAAAAACACGCCTTTAATCATTTTCAAAAATCTACCGGGTGTCCAGCCTAAGATGCAACGGCCCCTAGCCGATTTATTATTGTTTTTTTAAAAAAATGTTGCCTCGAATCATATTCTACACATGTTAAAATCAGTTTCAGAAATGGCGGACTTCCGGTTGTACCGGAAGTAACTACTAACTTTATTATTTTAGATGGAACACCCTGTATATTATTGCACTTTTGGATTCCTTGTTAAATTTAAATAACAATGCGTTAGGAATATATTGGGGATAAGTTGTACCGTTTCCGAATTACATGACGTTTTCGAAAAAAGAAATGACATTTGCAGTGTCTTCGGTGTTTGGAAATACTTCAGGACATACGAAAGTTAGAAAGATGCGGTTTTCGGTTTTCACTTAACCATGAAACAGCACACGTCTTTTATTTTAAAATTGTTGCGTTTAAATTACAGCGTTATTAAATAGGGATCTGTAATTTACGAACTCTAAAATCATGGATAACTTGATATTTTTAAATTGAACGGTATAGCAATTTTTACATAAATGGATGTAAAATTTAATTTTCTTTCGATTTTATATGGGTATCATTGTGTCTATCTCCAACGGTTTTGGAGATATTCGCTATTTTTCAGTTTCTCACGATAGATACGTATTGCGAAGCGCCGGCCACCTTCCACTCGCATTTCACCAGGCTTGGGACCGGCAGCAACAATACTGGCATGCTTAGAAAGTTGCCAAAAGATGGATTAGAAAAATTAGCTAAACCAGATATTAAGGAGTGGGATTAATTTAGAGAGAAAGCGATTACGATAAAGAAAGCGAAGGAATGGAGATTACGTGTCTCCCTTATCAGGCTACTTTGTATGTAGTCTCCATCGGCCCACTATCGCTTTTTGCATTTACATCGGCGACATTCAATAAAACACGAGGAATCGTCCTCATTTATTATTCTTTAAGAAAATTTAGGAATCAATGCCAACTTTAAGCAATTCATTCATTAAAAAAAATGAACAACAAATACGTTGTAAGATTTACTTTTTATTAGTTTTTAATTATGACAGCTGTTTCGCCGCACAACGGCTTCATCAACTAAATTTAAACATGCATCGGTACAACCTCCTATTTCAACAATCTATAAACAACCTTTACAAAACATCAAGTTTTTAAAAAAGTGCCTACAGTTTTTGGCTCTACACAAACATAGATTAAAATATCCAAACAAGTATAACAATTTTAAAATATAAAATCTAAAACAATTTTTTATATAGGAAAATAGAAAACAATTACATTTATACTTCAATGTCAATAAGGGAGTAAATTTAACAATGGCAATGACAAATTCTATATGTGCACAGAAATTATCCAGCCTTCATTAGATTCCGAATAAAGACGATGACAGTGGACATTCCGCGTCAGATTAATCTTCTGTTTTAGATGTAAAACTATCTTGGCCTTGTTTGCGCTTTTTCGAGTTTTTAAATTTCGTCAGAGAAAGCTATCTTTTTCCTTTGCTTGCCCTGGAGAACTTTTCAACCATTTCAAAAAAATTTCACTGTGCACCCAACCACTAAGGTGCTATTCTGCCAATGCTCCAGAAGGGACTCCATTCAGGAGCTCAGGATTCAAACGTTGCCGAGGGCAAATAAGCATCAAGAGAATGTAATTTCCATCTGTAAAAAACATATTTCAGCCATAACGAGCTGACTCCTTTCTGCAAACGTAAGGCTGCAAGTACTTTTGACTACTTTTTTGGAACAGCTGTCATTTCGGTTTCATCTACATTGAAGATCTTACTTGGGACCAATTTGTGTTTATCAACTACTTTTGATAGAAGTGCAAAAAATTTTGCACGCAAAGTGGCGCTTTCTATCCTCAAATGAGTGTAGTGGGGTTGTACTTTCGGATGTGGTAGTCGAAAAAATCTTTATGCTGAATAATCCTATAATAACAGTTCATAATTTCTGATTCTACATAAATTTAAGCCAATGATTTTCAAACACCGTACCACGAGTTTCACCACACTGGACGCACATTTCAATAGCAAAGCTATGATCGTCGGCAATAATACACTGAGCATTGCTCTTTTCCGAAAAAAAGAAAAAATTAAGAAAAATATTTTATTGTCACTTACATCTTTATATTACGAAATACATATCTTAGGTTTAGAGAGAGTTATTTTGATATTTTATATAAATATTTAACTGATTTACCAGTTATTTTATTTAAAATTATTGGAATATTTCATTGGCATAATTTTTATTTTTACTAACGCAAAATCATTTATTCAATAATTAAAAGTAAATGGGGCGGCAAAAGCTTGATTAGACTATGAAACAGAAACTTCCTTGTACACAAATAACGTAAAGATCAAAATTCTACAGTGTTCTGTTAACGATTGTGACCACATAGTAAGTATGCAAGCAATTATTTTTAATTGGGCCGCGACACTTATGAAGCAAACAATGCGAAGGTATCTCGCGCTTCCTACTATCGAAAGAAACGACAATAAAATCTTCCGACAGAGGAAGCACGCGAACAAACATTACGAGCGCGTTGACAGCTGAATATCGCCAAAATATCGCTTAGTTGCATGCTAACGGAACCTCAAATAACAGATAACACGTTAGATAATATCTTGAAGAATGGATTTCGTGAGGAAGCGTGGAGTGGATAATATCAGATAATACCTCTGTAAGTGTGGAAAAACGTAAGAATTCTTTGAAATTCCTCGCCGTCAATGTCGATTTTTATAACGTAGTACGATTCATGTCCGTATACGAGTACAAATGCCGAACAATTTGACATTTCTGTCAAACGCAAAACGGACATAGACGGTGGCGTCCTCTTTGAGGACGATTAAAAAGGTATGTCTGGCAATTCCCTTTGTTCTGCTTTGTTTCTAATTCCGAGACACGGAAAAGTAATTAAATGCCCTCGCTAAATCCGATTTCTACTATTCTTTCGTAAGAAAAAGAACGGTGTCGCTTATACGCATCGAATTGGCAGAGGGAAATTAATTGACGAAGAAGATTAGTTCCACAAAGTGACAAAGGACGACAGAAATCTCAATTTAGAATCGAAGATACCCGTTGTAACTATTTATTGCACCGAAATACTAACAACGCCAGTTTTGATCTCGAGTACTTTTCTAAAATCTTAGCCGTAGATTGTCAGGCGTTTATTTTTTACGATTATTTAAAGTTTACAATGGGTGATAGCCTCGTTTAAGTACTAATGATGGCAACGATATATCGATAAATTCTATTTATATCGATAGTTCTAAAAAATATATCGAAAAATTTTTGTTAAGTAAGCGAAAAACTAACCAACTGTGTGAACCATTACTTGGCTTCTGTCTATCTTTGTTTATGCAATCAAAGAAGCGTCATCTGCAATCAAGAGGTTTACAACCACAAAAGACAACCAAATTCACATAGGTATATAGACAGATATTGCCAGTTGAATACCGCGGATTCCTTTAAATTGTTTAAACGAAATTAGGTTCTTCTCCGAATAGTTTTCTGGGAGGAGCTCTACAGCGATCGGCGAATTTTTCCACGGTTTTCATAGTGCTACCAATAATCTCATCGTGAAAATCCTAAACTAAGAGAAAGTTGTTAATCAAAGTGAACGAAAAAATGGCTCCTCTTCGAAGTAAAATTTAGGAATATTTTTAAACAGTTACGACGAATACTGCTAAATGCAATATGAGCTCAAAAGTTTTTGAGAATTGCAGGAAACACAACAAATTTGCAAACACATTTAAAATAGCAACCGTCCTCGATTATTAAACATTTATAAGATGAGATAAAGGAATCTGAAGAAGAATCCGCCAAAGAAGACAACAATTCCATCGAAATCCAAAAGCCAAATAAATCAAAGAACTGGAATTACTAAAATAAGATAAAGTAAGGGTTGATAGGATTAATTTTAGTAATGCAGTAACATTTAAAATTTCTAGGAAAAGCCAAGTAGTTTACATGAAATTACTCACGATTCATGAACTGCAACTATATCAGTTTGGGAATTTGATTCAATTTCAAAACTAAGTACTAGTCCAGGAATTCTAGCAGGCTACAATTTCATCTGCATTTAATACCATTTCATTCTTACGAGGTAAAAATTAGTCTATGTAATGCCTGTTCCTTCAATCAATTATTTGTTTCTATTTAAGGTGACTTTAAACATGTGAAACTGACGGATACAATAGTGAAATTTATTATCCGAGATATGTTTCCATTGAGTACTGTGGAAGGGAAGGGTTTCAAGCCATCGATGAAGAATGTGTATAAAAAATAAAGTTGATAAGAAGTTTGAGGTAATTGCAAAAGTATTTAAAAATATTTTGAAGAAATTAAAGTATTTCACTATTGCTACTGGTATATGGGCTGCGCATATGCAGACTAAAAGTTTTATAGGTCACTGTTCACTTGAAATCAATCTTGCTGAAAGGAATCAACAAAAGATTTGATGTCATCGAGAAATCTTATATACCAGCTGTTTCCACAATATTAGATCCTCGATTTAAACAAATATATTTCCTCAAGCTCTAGGTACTATAATTAGACGTATAAAAAGTGAAATCGTAACTTTTGAAAATATCTCTGCTGTATCATCGGAATCTTCAGAAGAAGGAAATGGAGAAGATGCCGAATTTGATTTATGGGAGCATCATAAAAAAAGCTCACGCTGAGCTTTACGACTAGTCAGAGCAGGAGAAAAAAATTAACTAAACAAGTATTTGAGTCTACCAGTTAGGAATTTAAAAGATCAACTCTTGGATATCTGGGCCGAGATGAAGGAAACTTACCCCAACTTATTCAAGTTAATTGAAAAGTATTTTTGTGTGGTGGCAACATCCGTCCCAAGTGAGCGGCTATTTTCAAAAGCAGGAGCGACTGCTACTAAGTAAGAACTGTCTCACGGAAAATAAATTTTCGAAGCTATCATATCTAAGTTCATTGCATGCAGAATTGCATTTGTTTGACTGATGTTTATTATATGTTAAATCACAACCTTGTGTTCTAAAGAATTAATAAATATATTGTTTTTATTTTTTCCGATATATATCGTATATCGATATAACTCACTGAATACAACAAAAATATATATATTTACAGGACAATATTGTTTGAATAGGGTTTATTAATAAACTAAAACGTAACTACTTAAATACTGAGTTATTTTCCCAGCCACATATCCAAGAAACCAATTAATAATACTTCTTATTGGCTAGAAAAACATCACAAGTTAATAAAATTCGAGGATATGTTACCAATTCGGATATATTGAATTGTAAATAATTGTATTATATATAGTTGAGGAATGCTTTTTTTATCGTATTATGTGCAAAGCACACATGTTACGCATCTGTTATTCAACGTTGTCTCTATTCTCAAACAATTTGATTTAACACTCCCTCCAAAAGCCAGTAACTCCAGATAAACGAACCTTTGCCGGTACATTTAGGCCGTTATTTGCATAAGTCGGAGTAATCTATATACGCAGAATTTCGAATTCCAGGAATAATTTCAGTTAGGGTTGTTGTTTACCACAGACGTACCATAGACTAGCGCGAGGGTAATTCAATTTAGATTTAACACAATGGACATCAGCCGTTCCCTCGAACATGTATACTGATTAACAATGAACTTTGTGTGAAAGGAAGGCTTATTTCGTAGGTATTCACATCTATATATGGTACAAATACGATTAGGTATATCTATATACAATATAAGAGTGTTTGCACTTTGCTCGTGCTTACGTAGGGGAGAATATCAAGGATCAAGATCTTTTTCGGGTAAATTTTGAGGTGAAAACCATTCAACCTTAGATGTGCATATTGCACAAATAACTGTGTTCGCTTTTTGACTTTCGTGCTTGTCAAGTCTTTTGTATCTCTCGTTTGGATGAAGGGTAAAACAAATGAGCTTGTAAAAATTTACATTTTGTCTTGATATAATTAATATAAATTTCGGTTTAATCGGAAATAACTTAGTTTTCTTTTCTTATTTTGCTTTAAAGTTCTTAGAATTTAGTTGTTGCTCTAAAAACATTATACCGGGTGCGCCATTAGTGTGTCGGCGGAATTTAGCACGAAAACTACTAAAGATAGGAAAGTTAGATTTTATTTACAAATATACAGGGTGTTACAAATTTTCAGAACTACTTTAAACTTTTTTATTTTAAATGGATTGTTATATTTTTTAGTACTTATTTCGATGGCCACCTAAAACACCTTTGCAGTGGTATCTGGTTATGTGCACTTCCGACAATTAGTTTAGGCGATATTGCAAATTTTGTCATAATTTTGACACTTGCTACTTCTGAGATTTTAAGTTTATACCAAAAACCATTGTAGTGTAGTGAGTTATTCTTTTGTTATTAATTTGGAGGCTAACATTTTATGTTTCAAGGTGATGTGACGTAAAAATATATACAGGGTGTTAAATACGTCGTGGCACATTTATCGATATTCAAACGCCTTTCTTTAAATTTTTTTAAATGGAACCTATATTTTTCGATGGTACCAGCAAATTTCTTGCAAAATTACCTTCAAAATAATACCTTGGTTAGCACAAAAAAAAATTGCGAAATGTCAGGATAGAACATAAGGAGAGCATTTGAAGCCGCTTCCTTTTAATCGTGTTTTATTACACAGGTTGTAACTTTTTGCATAGTGATTAAAAAAAATGACTTTTTTATATACCGGGTGTTTCTGGGAGGTGGCTCGCCCATAAAATTTCTGAAGTATTTGAGATAGAAAAACGAAACAGGAAATGACTGTGATTTTCGATTTTTAATTGGGACTACCTGTATATTGTCCGATATTTTGATTCGGGATAACATTTTGAGTACAACTGTACCAAATTTGATATTTCTTAACATCAAAAGAATTCTTTTTTTAATTTTCTTTCTTTTCATCGAGAGTGCTTTGGAATTCTTAAAATATTCAGGAGTTACTGCATAAACATGATAAGAACAAAGTTTTTTGTTTTTACTGTATACACAGTTTTTTACGCGCATTTGTACGTCCAAAATTTAGTTTTTATGTTTTCATTTAATTTTTTGAAATGAGAACAGTGTGGCTAGATCATCACGAAAGAGCATTGGGGTACCTTCATATTGATACAAATAGTAACAGGTGACAGGTAGGAAACATTTAATAAGTACTGATTAGTAGGTATAAGCTGTCTTATGAATCTAAAACATGGCAATGCTAGTAATAATAAATAATAACATCAATATTTCTTTATTACAAAACGTTGAATCAAAACAAAAAATAAATTACTGTACCGAGAGACAAACACATATTAGCATGTATACCAACATGATCGCATAAAAATACTTTAATCCTAGAGAAAACTTAAACTTATTGGAAGCAACATCTGTTTTTCCCTTTCTGTAAAATTTTACAATTACGTGTTTTAGGGAATTCAAATATCGATGAGCAACAGCTTGCCTTGAATATAGTTATGAATTTTTGGAAATATTATAAAGAAATAAATCCCTAATACGTTCTTCGTTAAAGAAAAAGAGTTCATTTTTTTTCAATTATATCTATAAGTTAGATAAATTTAAGAACAAACAATTTTATATTAATGAAGATAATAATAAAACAATTATTCTTAGTTTCAAGATTATAAGCGGCATTCAGTTTTAAATTTTAAAATTGAATTTCCCATGGATGCTAAAAAATTTGACAATAATCATCAAGCAATAATCCATATAAACATTTACATGAGATACGGTGAATGTAAACAAAAAGTAGATATCATTTTACCATAATTTAGGTTTTAATATTACTTACTATTTAAACAGAATTTACAAAATCTTTTGCGTAAAATATAAATAAAATCATTGCTGAGCTCGTCACCGAACCTATTAGGTTGATTGTGAAGTTGATGGGTTCAGCTCCCGCATCAACTTATTCAACTGAAACAAGATAAATAAATAGCGTGGCTTCTATGATGTAGATAGTAGATACACTAAACTCAGAATTGATCAAGCGTTAAATATCTTCAGGGCTGGTATTATTGATAGTAATTCGATTCTTCTTGTTTCCCCTGTCAGTTGGCGGTTAATATATAGTAGCGTAGAATATTACCTACGTTGAATCCCGGTTTACTGCTATTTTGCTCGATGAAATCGCGAAAATCATAAACAAACCTCGATTAGTAAACCTGTAATAACAACTCGAGTACGCTTTGTTCATAAAATTCATGTCTACTAATAAATTCTAGATAGTTTGTTGCTAGAGGAACAGAGAATATTTTACCAGTTAAAATTAAACCCCATAAATAATATCTGCGGGTATTCTATTCGCGATAAATTATAGTAGCCGTAAAATATTACATAATCTTCGTAAAATTCGCGTTGCATTATACGGTAACTGATAATATTCCTCAATTTCTGACTTATTTTTTTTTACATTTACGGTTTTCTTTTTAATAGATGGGTAATGTTCGACGACCTTAAAAAAATATAAATTAAAACTATGCTGGTTAATTGATGAAGTATAGCATCCGCTTAGAACTTTAGGTGAAGTGTATCTACACTTGTATGGTTGTATTAGTGCAAATGTGAACAAGCAATTCTATGAAATGCATTTCCCTAAAAAAATCGTGAAAATATGCAAAAATTTTACCTAAAATAAATAAAGGCAGACATTTAAACATGAACTTTATTGCACAAAATTTTTTACAACATATTTCTAAAACAATTTATAATTAAATGATGTAATGTTTTTCAAAATTGTGTAAAAGAAAATTTTGTCTTCTATCAGAATATATATGTTTAGAATTTCTTCTTTCAACATCTACAGATGTAATTGGTGCATTTTAAAACTTTGTAATGCATTCTAAACTAAAATTGAAGTCGAAATCATTTACTGTTTCACCTTTAAAAATTTTGTTAATTCTGTTCATGTTTAAATACCCCTGCTTTTCTTATACATTTTATTTATTTTATTACTTTTTTACATTTGTCGTATAGAAATTGTACCTATTGTACCATTAAAATTCTTACACAGCATATCAAATTCTACAACTTCGACTGATTCCCAAAGTGACATCCCTTGCGTTTTTAGTTTACGAATGGAACTTGAAACAAAGCTATAATTTGACTAATATATAGACAATTTTGTGGCAATTCTGTTGATGTTATTATCTGTTTACAATTTTCTAGAAAAATGCAGCAACCCAGTGATTTCAAGAATTACACTTTTTATTTCTTCAAAATTATCGGGGTAAAAAATTGCAGCCTCTTACCATGTACCCCATCAGAAATTTTGTTCGCTGTACTCATTGTATGTATGCACAATATTTAAAATTGTAACATGATTAGATGTTGTTCCGCTCATAGATACTCAGTGAATGAGAATACTTTTATTTGAGAACCAATAAAATGTATTTTACCTCGTTTCTAACGCTAGGAGTAAAAATGCACGTGCAATTCTTGAAAAACAAAAATATTTTGTTTTGGGAATTGTCGACTGTTGATCTGCATTAGGAATTTTTAGTGAGAGATAGGGTAAGAAGAAGTTTAAATATCCAATTTATGCAATCACTAATAAACGCTAATTAACTTTAATCCGTGTAATACGTGGACATATAGACTATACTTGAAGATATGCAAAAAATTAAATATATGGACTTTGCATATAATCCGGTCTCTACTAATGACAATAGTCTCTAGTCGGTCAGATAAGCTGGATTGATGCATCGTATATTTCCTTCATATAAGTTTATATTATTAAGTACATTCATACATAAGAACTTGTATTCTATGCACGTGTCTGACCACCTATAATCTAAAATATTATTATATAAATATAAGATATGAAATACGTAATCAATATGCAATGTCAAATATTTCTTAATCTCTCTTTTAAACGTTTCAATTGATGAAGCTTTTCTTAATGTGTCTGGTAGTTTGCTGTATAATTTCGCGCAGATATAAAAGGGAGATTTCTCGTATAAAGATAGATTATGTCTCGGAAATCTAGTGTCATTAGTATTTCTTGTAGCATACTGATGGTATTCTTTAAACTTTTGCAAATTCTGTCTTATATAGGTCAAGCATTTATATATAAATATGCAGAGGAAAGTAAATATTTTTTGTGTCTCTACAGGTTTCCAGGTATTCCAAATATGCGATACTTTTGTGCAATAAATACTCGCACCTATTACACAACAATCCCCCAAATCACATTACATTTTATTTTGGCAAGGTATTCTTTAATTTATTATTTATACAGGCTTAGGTAATTGTGTGGGGACACCTGATTGCTGGCTAAATTATGGGATTTATTAAAAAATAATAATATTTTTATTCTAGTGTGTGACATACTTTGATTTTCAACAACTAGCATATGTTTTGAGATATGACGTCATCGGTGGTTTTTTTTAATGGATCAGCCTGTATCTTTTCACATTTTGAAAATGATTAGTACACAGAGAAAAAAAAGTTCTTGAGTCAAACAAATTTGCATTGAGTCAACCAAATTATAATTTTAAATGGCGGCAAAGATATATTTGTTTAATTGAACAAAATAATTTTGTGCATGTCATTTATCTGTTTTAAACATATATTTGTTTGTATCTAATCATCTAAATAATTTCATTTGAAAATATATTTTCTTGAATTAAAAAGCGGAACATGTTTGATTTAAAAGTATATATCTTTCGTTTAAAATGCATTTTTTATTTGAATCAAATATACTCATTCTTACTATTGTTTTGATTTAAATCTTTCATCTTTATCTTTCACTGATAGCTCCATATGTATTGTTTTAACAAAATATTTTTGTGCTTTAAAGAGCGCTTTATAGTATAGACCCTTTCTTCCCTACGATAAACAATTATTGCTGCAATTAATAGAATTGTATACATTTTATATAGTTTAAATATCCAAACTAATCTATTACTAGAATCAATGCATAATAAAGAAAATGTAAGCGTTTATTGATGAACACATTATATAACAACTGTTTTTGTCAAAAAATTTTATTAACTGTTTTGAATATGAAATACTCGGCAAGCAATTATATACATTATACAAGCAGGTAACTAAAATTTCATGAATTAATCTTTATTTCTTTAGTAATGTGGTGTAGGTATTGTATAACATTTTTACGTTAATATTAAACAAAATTTCGGTTTCTTATAATATCTAGGTTGTGAAATAAAACAATTTATTTGCCATAGAAGAAAAGATTAATTAGATCAATTAGATTCCATATTGTAAAATTGTAATTTTAAGAGTAATCATCCCGATATTTGCAATTTTTGGAAATACAGTGTAGAATGATTACGAAGGCACGATAGTATAGGCACTTTTCTTCTACGGAAATTACGTCTTACGTAGGCAGCCTTTTATAAATAAAGGTTTTTGTTAGGTTAAATCAATCAACACAAAACGCGTCGAAATCGAAAAATTGCTCTTTTATCGGCGAGTAACCGTTGAAAACAAATACTACATTATTAACTTATTATATTGAAGAAAAAAATAACATATTGTACATTATTTTTAGTAAAAAGAGTACATTTGTATTTACCACAAATTGCGTATCATATTACGCGTTAAACAACTAGTCGGTGACGGCCAATTTTCTTTTTCATGAATATATATTTTAGGATGCTTATCTATTATTTTCACACTCACAAGTCAACCCTCACAACTCTACAAATTAAAACGAACACCACTCCAGTAACGGTTAACTATTGTGAAATTCATAGGAGGATTTCTATTCGCTAACGCTAACCAATCGCATAATGCAATCCTTGTAGTATCACCATATATGGGCATGGCCGGTACTACATTATCACACATTTTTCATGTAAATATACTGTTAATAAATTTATAATAAAAATAGTGAATATGTTATAGTATGGTGCAATGTACCAATAGTTACAAGTTCGCCTTTTAGAATAATGGAGGTATATATGTACCTATGTATTATGAAATTTCAAATCTAAAATAAATCATTGTTAAATAACTTTGATGGTGTAATATGTTCTATTTTACTTTCAGCGAAAATACTGATATATTATATCTACATCCTAAAATATATTTATTTGAGCCTAAAAGAATATATCAAACAAAAATAATTGTCAATTCAAACAAATTAAAGTTGTTGTTTTAAAAAAAATATTGTTTGATACAAATAAACTATTTGACTGAACAAAAAAATAATATGAAAGATATATATTTGTTTGATTCAAGAACTTTTTTTTCTCTGTGTAACAATAAAATATTCAAAACAGGACTATTCATAATAAATGTTCAAACTGAAGAGCTTCAGCAGCCTGACAATAACCTAATCTATCAACGAATCACCTAAATGAGTTCTGAACCGCTTCTTCTGATACTCTGCACTTTTTTTAAGGAATTAGACTGGACGACCGCCTGTAAATGCAGCTAGAATAGGGAACACAATAGCTCTTTCAGTTCGGAGTCCTTTATCACTCTTATCTTACATACATACATTCATTTAGTAAGATGATGCAAAGTGGTATTTGTTTTAACCTAAACTTCCGCTTTTTTTTTTAAAGGAGATATCCTCCTAACCTCAAATTCGAAGATCAAAGTTTAGCAACTCTTTCACCCCTGGAAAGGACACGGAATCCGGCAAAAACCTCGCTTGTTCTTATTATCAATCGAATCCTGGCGAACCTTCGTCCGCATTACGAATATTGCGAGCCTATTTGCTCGGATTAAAGTCGCCGCTGGAGACGATTCCATTTTACGGCTGTGGGGATCGAAGTTGATGGCCTGTTTTTACACGGTATCTCCGTGTACCATTCATCCTGAACATGGAAACATTGTTTACGGGCCGTAATGAGCGCAGCAGACTTGTCTCTCTCGCGCAGAAAAAAAAAAACAAGCCCATCTATACGGATTAACATTCGCGCTACATAACACTGGTGTAATCAGAATACTTTTCCGATAAATACCTTTACCCATTAAGGATGTACGATGAAGATAATGGCTTTAATGAATAATTAGCCGTAGATATTAGCCCCTTAATTTAGAGGGAATGCTTACATAATGTATACGCAAGGAGATCTGATGCATCAATTATTCGATGAAAATCGATGATGTGGTTTGGTAGTGATGTAAATAAATGTGTGAAGAGTGACTGTCTTTGTGTGTTAGTTTGACGAGGAATTCTAAAAATATACGGATGCGCTTTGATCATTTACGTATGATAGACGTTGAAAAAAATATATAGTCTAAAAATAACAAAATCAATCATGAGCAGCATCGTCACTGTCGTCAGGTCATCGCCAAACCATAGGAATTTCTTTTGCACGATTTTCAAACATGTATATGCTTAACGAAATAAATAAAGACATTGTTTAAGAGTGATTTAAAGTGTATGGTCATTTTGCCTGTTTTCGCTGTTCTCTGGTATAAGATTACGAAAAGAATTGACAAGCAATTAACTTTTGTTTTTAATGTAGACCTTGCAAACGAAATATTGTTTTTTAGAAAGTTTTTCTTTGGTTTTATTTTTGAAAAAAATCATTTTGCACAATAAAACCAAAAAGGATTATGTAACAAAATTAGCAGTCGTTTTTGAATAATTTTTGTAGAAACAAAAGTTAAAATGCGACAATAGTAAACCGATACCATCGAACGAATAAAATAAAATTAAATTTAATCGTGACGTGCTGCCCCAACCAGTAGAGCTAAGCATTATCAAGAAATTCCAACAGCCGACTCTGTTTACGCCAGTTTCAATAAACTTCGCCCTGTATATATCTTACTTAGTTTTTGTATATCTGTTTTTCTATTTTTTGGTATTGTACGCGTTTTTTTGGTTGAAGACAGGAATTCAGATTCACATTCGCACGTTAGCATTGATAGTTGTTTGTCCGCACAATATAGTCACACCGCTCCGCTTAGTTAGATCGCTGTTGTCCCGCGTCGCGAGTTAATTAGCATAATAATCCTAGACTCTCCCTTATCCCTTCTCTGTGCTAAGTGTACGAAGACCGGGACAATTGGGTAAGTCACCGCTTATTAATTTTATAGTTTCCTATCGCTAAATTCACAAACATATTTTTGATCAAATGACGGATCTGCTAATGACAATTGCCTTAAATAGTCTAAATTTTTAAGATTTATATGTTGCGCGGGCAAGTTTTCACTAATCTTATCAATTACTAAGGCATTTAAAGTATATATAAATTTAGAGTCGTGATGCGAACTAACAACAATGTCCACGTGACCTTTCACAGGTTTTTCGTACACGGGGAAAAATGACATTGCAAATCCAACAAAAAAAGTATTGTCCTTACATTGCAATCGGTTCAAAAATAAATTGGTATTGCAGTAAAGTTTTGTAGGTATATTCCAAAACTTTTGTTTTGTTCCACCAACAACACTTTTGTTGGTGTTAAAATATTTTACGGTACAAATAATCGCTTTGGCGATAACATTATAGTTGTAGTTATTTCAGATCTAAAATACAGAACAACGTGTGCGATGAAGTGAAGTAGATGTAAACACAATTTTTCAAACCAGTACAGTTAAGAAATATTTACATTACACACAATTGTAGTTGACGCAACAGGGCGCCTACGTTGTCGATATTACAACTTGTATCACGTGATTCTAACCGCGTGTTTCATTGGTCTTACATAGCCTTGAAGAAACAGACTAGTCTGCTAGTTACCAGGCGGAGTAGACCACGCCATATATTTTCGGTTGTGACGTTGTGTTAGCTTATTAGTTTTGTGTAAAAGAACGACAGTGTATTAAAATTAAAGAAAACTGGCTCACTTCTGACGTCTACTGACTCCTAGATATGGATAATTTTGTTACAGAGAAGCTATAGCTGAATGGAATTCTCGTGATATAAATAATGCGTGTAAACGCTCTTTTGCATATATGGGAAATAAACTTAAAATACAGAATGCAGTACACCCTAAAAATATATCGACTCCTAAAACTACATAAACCTAATAGACCATTACAACCTATTGCTTCATGTATAAAAATTCATTTTATCCATTAATTTATCAATTTTTTTTAGCAAATTCGATATCTAATATCACAAATACAAACAATTATTATTTAATAAATGCTTTTCTGCTTTAACTGTAATTTTTTTTGATATGAGGAAATTTTTTTTCTATATTAAAGATTTTTACCTCGTGTCGGACTTGCACTTGCACTTTGCACAGACAATTATTACTTAAAAAATTCTTTTAACTTAATAAAAATTTTAAATAAAGCACATATTCTAGATGATGAAAAATTTTATTCTTTAATTAATCGTGTCAAACAAATCATAGAAAAAAAATGGCATAAACTAAAAGAACATGCAACCATACTTAAACCTGAATTAATTAATGCAATAGAAATAACACTGACGTCTACATATTTTCAATATCAAAATAATTTCTATAAACAAATAGACGGTCTGAGACGTCATTGCTCAACTAGTTTTAGTTTAGACCTTGAAGAAAGTGTCATAACCAAACTAAAACAGAAACCTAAACTATATAGAGGATATGTGGATGGATTTATTAATTCTATCCACCAAGAATATACAATACATTATCAATCATAAAATCAATTTTCTGGATGTAACTATGCATAGTGAAAAAAAAAACATAATTTCCACAAAATGGTATAGCAAACTAACATAATCATGAAGATACTGAAATTACAATTCATAGTGTACCAAATAATCATAAAAAAAAATTTGCTATTGATTTTATTGACCGATGTTTAAAATTAACAAGTCCGCAATATAGATCCAATGCCATAAAACAAATTATATCAATATTGACTAACAATGCATACCTTGGATTTTTTTATTACGCGTGTAATAAAACAAAGATGATTCAAAATATATAATTAAATAAAAACTCAAAAACCAAAAGAAAACAATAGTACAAAAGCATATCACAGCAATTAAAACATTATCTGAAATATATACTATCACATTATAAAGCCTTACAACATTGAACTAGCATTTAAAAAATCTAAATATACTTAAAACAAGTTTCACACTGTTAGAAGCAGCAACACCTTATACAAAAAATTCAAACGTAAAAACGTAAAATCCCTTGTGGTGCGGTGATTGTGAAGTAGCATATTGCTGTGGAAAAAGGGGATGAAAAACTGTGCGTGAGTGCGTTGACCCCTTCGTCCAAGTCAGCTGTTTCGAGAAGATTTTTAAAGGACACTAAATTTTTCGTAAAAGTTAAGTTAGTATTAAGTTACTTTGAAACATGTTGAAAAATTCTTATTAATATCATTTTTAGTTTTGTTTTACCGCTATGTAATTTTCATTGAGCTCAGTTTTTCATTTCATGTTTGTTTGCCTGGTTTAAGTAAGTCATGTCACCGTGTAAGATCGACACGTGGTTGCGTGCGCGTCTCTTGTGCCGGCGTCTGCTCGGTTGCGGGAGAGAGAAGTGTGTGTACAATTAGACTCTGCGAAGGTAAGATCATTTTTCTGAGCGCTGTAAATTTATGTCGTTTGAAGACATTTTGTTTCCGCGTGTCATTTGATTTTTACAAATCTAACCTTAGTAGAGGCATCTTACACTCAATTCAGTTAATTTTCTTTGTATTATATTTGGAATTCCAAATAGTTTGTTATAGCTGATTTAATTTTACTTTTTGAGAGTTAATTTTTTTTTATTTTGATATTTATTTAATCTTTGATTCATTCTTTTTCCTTTTCAATTAGATTTGATTGTAGTTCACTGTTTTGAAGGTATTTTTACCTTGCTTTGTAATTGCTGACTACATTTGAGCAGTTTTAAGTATTTAAAGGTAAAGAGGTTCACCTGAGAACGCCATTTTGCGATTTACACGTGGTGTATAAAATTTTATATTTCTAAATTTTCTTAATCTTGTTATTTTCACGTTAAATATAGGGAGTTTTCTTTTAAGCCTGGATTTTAATTAATCTAAGGTTTTAAATTTCTTCCTATTTGTTTTTTTTATTTATTAAAGTTCTAATTAATTTTAAAATTCAAATTTTGTTGTTTTAATTTGTTTCCCCACATCGTGGTCAATTTACACCCACTTTCAGTTTCTTAAGGTTTACCTTCAGAAGGTGACCACTGGGATTTTGAATCCCATGCTCTTCAAGCAATTTTTACTCTATTTTAGAGTTGGCGCTCAACTTAATAATTAATTTCAGACATTTGGTCACAAGCATTAATTTAATTTTAAATAATTCACATTTTCATAATTATCACAGCATAATTATTTGGCTTTGCCAACGTGGGGCTCACGATTCATTGTTGTTTTGATTCATTTTTGGCCACGATTTACTTTGTAATTTTCCCTGCACGAGGTTTCGTGAATTTTTCAACTGTTTCGGGGAAACTAATACCTGTTGTGTTTATAAAAATTTTTGAAAATCGTCGAAATGTCCGGAGAGAACCAAGCACAGGACAAATTGTTCGTCCCAGAAGGAACCTGGAGGGAGCAATCCAGGTACAGGAGCGAGGAATCTGTGGCAACCGTGCTAGACAAGACGTATTCGGAGGATTCATTTCCTGAGGAAAAGGAGAGCAAGCAGATGGAGCTTCCACAAGCACTTTTGACGGATGTGAGGGAGTCCCACATCGAGACGTTGGAGCAGAGTGAGACAGGAAAAACTGAGGAAAGTATAGGAATGAAAGATGTGATGATGATGTTTAGACAGCTTGTTGTTTCTAATAATGAGATTATGAATGTTACAAAAGGGATACAGAGACAGATTGATGAGATAAGGAGTGATTTTAGATCAGAAATCAAAAGAGTAGATGAAAACGTTAAGAAAGTAGAGAGTAAAGTATTAGATAATACAATAAGATCAACAGCTAATGAAATAGCAATTAAACATTGTCAGATAGAGATAAAAGGAATGAAAAATAAATGGGATGAGAGAGAATATGTGGTTGAAGAAAGAGTCAGAAAAATAGAATGCGAAGTGAAGGAAAAGATTGCTGAGAGTGTGGAAAGAGCAGAAGAACAAATAAACAGAAAAATTTCATCAATTCAAGAAATTCCCAATGTCAATCAGTTTGGTAACAGTATTTTGTCAATGCCTGTTCAAATGGAACAGTTACCGAAATTTTTTGGTTCGGTAACGCCCAATCCAATGGCGTTTCTAAGAAATTTGAACGAATTTTTAGAATCCGTACCGGGAGAAAGAAACAAGCTGCGGATCGCCCGCAACGCCATGAAGGATGAAGCGAGATCCTGGTTTGACTTCGTCGCAGATACGATCAATTCCTGGGACCACTTCGAAGATGTATTTCAACGACAATACTGGAGTCAAGCGATTCAACAAAGGGTGAGAACAAATTTATTCTTAGGTTCTTATAATAAGTGCGGATTAGATAGTAGAGAAGCCTATGTCATAAAGAAAATCAATATTCTCAAATTTTTAACACCACCCGTTTTGGAATCTGATTTGATCACGCAATTATCCAGGCATTTTGAGCCTGAGGTCACTCAAGCCATTGCGATGCAAAATATAACCTCTGTTAGTCAATTGTTGGAACTAATGAAGAGATTAGATCAAGCGGAACAATGCAAGGTAAATCCTAGCAATTCGCGAAGTCCTGAAGGCCATGTCAACCACAATCAGGCAACTGGCAGTTCGAATAATGATGGTTTCAACCGTCAACAGTATTCGCGAGCTAATGTAAATCCGAGACCAGCTCCCTATTTCAACAGGAGACAGTCTTTCACTCCTAGAAATGGTGGACGTCAGAGTCCAAATTCAAACAATCAGAATGTGCCTCAGGTATCCACAACGCACCAAAATGACCGTCACGATGTCCAGACAAGGTCAAACGTCAATCAAGTGGCTTCCCCACAAAATCAGAATTCAAATAAGTCAGCTGACAAAGTTTTGCCTAGAGATTCTGTGCAGTGGAATTCAAATCGCTACGTTAATCAAATTCAAACAAATCAGATATCAAACAGCACTGGCGCAATTCACAAAGACACTAGGTCTAATTTAAATGAGCAAAAGGTTCAAACAAAGCCGAAAGAACTACTCGATGAAGCTCGTGGACAGGATTTTTAGAAAATCCAACCAAAAAGAAAGAATTGTACACCATTTTACAAAATGATTTAAGATCAATCAATTCAGATTTGCCACATGTAAATGCAATGTTTGGAAAGAATGTTTTAAGATGTTTAGTAGATACGGGAAGTGAGGTTTCAATTTTAGACGAAGAGAAAGTAAAATTGCTAGAGAAAGAAAAAGTAGGGAAATTCATTCCAACTCGAAAAATTACAATCATTACTGCTACAAAAAAGATAATTGCTGCCATCAACAGAGTTTTTGTCGTAGAATTCAAATTACAAAATTCAACTTTTCTGGGAGAGTTTATTTCATTAAAAGGTTTAAAAAGAGATGGAATTATTGGGATTGATTTGTTAGACAAGATGAGAGCGGTGGTAGATGTTGACAAGAGACTAATTCAGATAGGAGAGGAGAGAGTTAATTGGTGTGATGAGATTCCTAGTGAGGAGAAAATTGTTAATTGTTTAAGAAAAGAGAAAGAAAATGTGAATTTAGAGTTATTGAAAAATGATTGTTTGGAAAACGATATACAGGGTAGTGAATTAGTTGATGAGGTTAAAGAAGAAGAAGTTGTTGATGAAGTAGTAGAGTTAGAAGCAAACAATTCCCAGATTGAATTCCCAGATGATTTAAATGAATTTAAGATTGATTGTGATGAAAAGTTTGAATTTAAAGTCAAAGAAATTTTAAAGCAGTACATATCCTTAGTTGATAAATTCCCGAGTTTAGCAGTTGGTTATGAACATTCTTTAGAAGTAGATGAATCGAAACCTTTCAAAATCAAGAACTTTCCAATTCCCAAAAACATGCAAGAAAAAGTCAGAGTTGAGGTATCCCAAATGCTTCAAGATGGGATAATTGAACGTGGAAGAACAAGGTACGTCAATCCTTTAGTCGTCGTCCAAAAGAAGAATGGAGACATCCGTTTGTGTCTTGATGCCCGACGTCTGAATGAACGCACACGACCGCAGTTCGAAACTCCAGTCACGGTTGAAACATTGTTGGCAAGGTGTACAAATGCGAATTATTTTACAAAGCTAGATTTAAAGAGCTCTTTTTGGTTGGTACCGTTGATCAAAGAATCTAGAAAGTTTTGTGGATTTATGGTTGATGGAAATGTGTTTCAGTTTAAGGTTGTACCTTATGGTTTAAGTAGTTCGGCTGCCGCGTTGATACGGGCAATGCAACAGATTTTAGAACCATACAATTCGTTTGTAGCTCATTACATCGATGATATTTTAATTTTTAGTCAGAGTTTAGATGAACATTTAGTGCATTTGCGCAAAGTTATTGAAGTTTTAGCAAGGAATGGATTAAAAGTGAATTTAGGAAAATGTGAGTTTGTAAAGCATGAAGTAAAGTTTTTAGGATATGATTTAACAGAGAATTATGTCAGAGTAGATGAATCTAGGCTAGACGTCATCAAAAAGTACCCTAGACCTAGCAACATAAAGTTATTAAGAGGTTTTCTTGGTGTAGTAAACTACTACAAAAGGTTTGTTCCAAGATTAGCGCACATCAGTGCACCTTTATTTGAATTGTTGAGAAAGAATGAAAAGTTCACATGGACAAATGAAAGATTAGAAGCATTTGAAAATGTAAAGTCTGAATTTCACAAATCATTATGTTTATTATTGCCAGATTTTAGTAAAGAATTTTTGTTACGTGTCGATGCCAGTGACACAGCCATCAGTGGTGTCTTGATTCAAATTGGCAGGAATGGAGAAGAACCAATTTGTTTTGTCTCCAGGATTTTGAAAAATTATGAGTTAAAATACACTGTGTCAGAAAAAGAAATGCTAGCTGTAGTCCATGCAGTAAACAAGTTAAGATTTTATTTACTAGGCAAGAAATTCATAATTGAGTCAGATCATGCTGCATTAACATCTTTAATGTCAACTCGGTTCTCAAACAACCGAATTTATCGTTGGTCTTTATTATTATCAGAATATGTTTTTGAGATAAGACACATAAGAGGAGATTTGAATGTAACAGCTGATGCTTTGTCTCGTATGCACAATCTGAAAAGCCATTTCAACCATGTTGAGGTAAACACATACAACATGTATGAAGCCGAGGGGTTGTTTGACTTTGTCAGGATCAACGAGGTGCAACAAGATGATTGTTTCGATCAAATACGAGAGGCATTAGTCCACCAGGATGAGTACAAGGATTTTGTCATCAGAGATGGTATTCTAATGAAAAGGATACGAGACCAGTTCAATGTCGTACTCACCGAGTCATTCGCACGTCAAGCAATGCAGGAGCTACATCAATCTCTTGGACACATTGGAGGTCACAAACTTTGGCTCACCTTCCGAGAAGCTTTCTTCGCAACAAGAGACAAGACCATTGCCAAGTCAATCGTCCGCACATGTCTTCAATGTCAACTGGGAAAATCAAAAAACCGCACCTGCCAGAATGTCATCAAGAGTATAGTTGTAGAGAACAAACTCGACCTCGTCGCCGTCGACTTTCTTGGAAATCTCATACCTGGACATTATGGCTACCGCAACATTTTCGTCATGGTAGATGTTTTCACCAAATACGTAAGACTCTTTCCCACCAGATATTACAACACTGATACAGCAATCCGTTGCATTGACAATTTTATACGAAATCAAGGTAAAATGCGCCGCATTCTTGCTGACAATGCCACTTATTTCAACACGCATCGTTTTGTTGACGCCATGAATGAGCGTGATATTAATGTTTCTTTCTGTTCTATACGTCATCCTTGTGGGAATCCTTGCGAGAGATACATCCAGGAAATCGTCAAGTTTCTCAGGATGCAAACCCATCAACGCCATCCTGATTGGGTCCGCCACGTCCAAAACATCGAAAATTGGATAAACAACACTCCCAACACCACCACGGAGGAGTGCCCATACACTTTAATGTATGGAAGGTTGCCTAGTCGCCCGTGGAACCTTCTCGAGGAGGATGTATACGTGGAGGCACGTACAGAGGAAGCCAGAAGGAAGCTTCAACTCAGGGGACAACGTTATGTCCGCCAAGAAAATGCCAAAATCACCAAGCGTACCCGGTTCAATGTCGGCGACCAAGTCCTGGTGCGTCGATATCGTTTGGGAAGACGTGACCAGCAAACCTGCCAAAAGCTGGAACTTCCGTTTGTTGGACCGTACAGAGTGGCCCGTGTGTTTGATGGGGTCACCTACGAACTGCACACTTTGGACGGTACCCAGAACAAAGGTCGGTACCACATCTCTGCCCTCCAGAACTTTCACCACGACCCCGGGTAGCTCGCCGCCCGGAAGTGACGTTTTCACCCCTGTGTGCGGAGACAGGATTTTAATTTTTTTTTTATTTTTCGTTGTTCGGACTGTCAATTTTTGTTTTTTCTTTTGTGTGCGTGCGATTTCAAAAGCAAAACAATGACACTTTTCAAGTGCAATTTTTTTCTTTTATAATCGGGAGATGTGCTGTGGAAAAAGGGGATGAAAAACTGTGCGTGAGTGCGTTGACCCCTTCGTCCAAGTCAGCTGTTTCGAGAAGATTTTTAAAGGACACTAAATTTTTCGTAAAAGTTAAGTTAGTATTAAGTTACTTTGAAACATGTTGAAAAATTCTTATTAATATCATTTTTAGTTTTGTTTTACCGCTATGTAATTTTCATTGAGCTCAGTTTTTCATTTCATGTTTGTTTGCCTGGTTTAAGTAAGTCATGTCACCGTGTAAGATCGACACGTGGTTGCGTGCGCGTCTCTTGTGCCGGCGTCTGCTCGGTTGCGGGAGAGAGAAGTGTGTGTACAATTAGACTCTGCGAAGGTAAGATCATTTTTCTGAGCGCTGTAAATTTATGTCGTTTGAAGACATTTTGTTTCCGCGTGTCATTTGATTTTTACAAATCTAACCTTAGTAGAGGCATCTTACACTCAATTCAGTTAATTTTCTTTGTATTATATTTGGAATTCCAAATAGTTTGTTATAGCTGATTTAATTTTACTTTTTGAGAGTTCATTTTTTTTTATTTTGATATTTATTTAATCTTTGATTCATTCTTTTTCCTTTTCAATTAGATTTGATTGTAGTTCACTGTTTTGAAGGTATTTTTACCTTGCTTTGTAATTGCTGACTACATTTGAGCAGTTTTAAGTATTTAAAGGTAAAGAGGTTCACCTGAGAACGCCATTTTGCGATTTACACGTGGTGTATAAAATTTTATATTTCTAAATTTTCTTAATCTTGTTATTTTCACGTTAAATATAGGGAGTTTTCTTTTAAGCCTGGATTTTAATTAATCTAAGGTTTTAAATTTCTTCCTATTTGTTTTTTTTATTTATTAAAGTTCTAATTAATTTTAAAATTCAAATTTTGTTGTTTTAATTTGTTTCCCCACATCGTGGTCAATTTACACCCACTTTCAGTTTCTTAAGGTTTACCTTCAGAAGGTGACCACTGGGATTTTGAATCCCATGCTCTTCAAGCAATTTTTACTCTATTTTAGAGTTGGCGCTCAACTTAATAATTAATTTCAGACATTTGGTCACAAGCATTAATTTAATTTTAAATAATTCACATTTTCATAATTATCACAGCAATATGTTGGACAAACAAAGCAATATCTCAAACATCGTATTCAAAGTCATAAATCATCCACAAATCTGACAGCTTAGAAGAAATATAAAATTAACCTTTGCCATAAATTTACATTCGAACGCACCAATAATTGCTAAAGAGCAAAATTACCATACTAGAAATGTTTTATAATTCATAGGAAGAAAGATAAAAATAGTGTAAATGACCGTACAGATATATAAGCCTTTCTATCCAAAATCTATGCATCAGTACTAGAATATTATTATCACTCCTTGTATATTTCCAAAATTTCCTTCACTTCGTAAACGTAGCTGTATAAAAAAATGTTATGGTGATATCTTTTAAGAGTTTATAATTATTAAAACGTTTTTTAACTCCCAATTAAGTAGGGAATTTTAAAAAACGAACATTTTGGCGCAACAACATAATATTGTCCATAATTAATATTTTCTGTTTTGTTACATACTCAGGTCAATGTTGTCACGGTCTTTCTCTGTTAAAGATTTGCTAAGGCTACTATCTCCTCTCTATCTCAAATCTTCGAATGCGCGCCAAAGTGGTTGCCTACACCACGGTTGATGACGTTGAGCGGCGATAGTAGCGTCCTTAATCAGCTGATCAGTCCTGCGCGTCGCGCTTTCAATATTCCTCGTTGCGTATATGTTTTGCCGTAACAAATAATAAGTGCTTTAAATACAAGAATGTTTATTTCACAAAACAAGTGGTTGGACAAAAAAAGAGATACACAGATGTAAACAGGTGAGTTCTATATTTACATATAAATATACAAATAAAACTGCATGTACACTCGTGTAAATAATAATAATAATGCAACATACGTGCCAAAATAACAGTATGAAATTAGCTATTCGTCGCTGATGAATTTAAACGCTTACGGAATAAACTGTTACACTTTGCATTGAATCGAAAATGACATTGATTTCAATACTTCATTTCGCTTTTTTAATCATAGACAACATCAGCGATATAAACGTTAAAAGGTAAAGTTCTGGTCGGGGAAGGTGGTGAGAACACATGCACTTAGGCCACTCTTACCGGGCCCATTGTGCTACCTCCCCAGGGTAGCCGGACACACCGAGCCGCTTAGGCAGAAGTTTTTATTGAAATGGTCACCCATCCAACAACTTGTTGTGCATATTGCTGTTTGACGCACAAAACTGACAATGATGCAACGTACCATTAAGCCGTACTGCGGTAATTAAAAGTGACAATTCGCGTTACAAATTAATACAGGAATTGTATCCACAAGAACGGAAATTACATGAGATTTAAATTTGGATCCCACACTCAATTTCCAAATTCTTCTATTAGGAATATTTTAGAGGTCTTCAAGGCGATCCACCTTTCAGTATTGCAGTATTCCTGTATGTAGCAAATTAAAAAAAAAAAAATAGAGAAGTAATCCGTTACAGTTCTGTGAATGTTTGGCAGGCATCTAATAAATACAATTTCGTCATTCTCGAAAATCAGGATTCATCTTCTGATGTCGTAGCAGCTGATACCAATTATACACGCTGCCGAATCGCTTTTACAGGATAAATTGAATCTGGGCTGGAAGACATGCGACCCGAGAAATTTAATCATCTCTGAATATTTCGTCGGGACATCACTGCTGGATGTAGTACTTGTGACGTTGACGTGAAACTTCCTCCTACAGAAACTACCCCTGGGAAATGAAACCCTCGACCCGCATCCACTGCGTCATTCGAGCCGGTTATAGCGGAATTATGTCCAGGCATACTCTATTTATCGCGGGCATTATGTTAAGTTCTTTCCTGTTTTCGTCTGCTGATAGATAAATTTTCACGACCCTTCACTCTATCGGCACTCATAAACGGGAATTTGGTAAACGATACGCGATATTTCACCGTTAGTTTTAATTAACGTCGAAAAGAATACAGCATATATAAGATAAATTAACGGCATGAAGAGGAAAAGGTAATTCTAAAGCGCCCGGGAGGCGTCAGCGCATGACGCAATAAATTTGGCGGTTTAATTAACACGGCAGAACTCTGACAAGATCTTTGCGAGTCGGACAGTCCGGTAGTTAAAACCCGGCAATAGTCACTCATCAATTGCAACATGAGTAGTCGCGCCGGAATTGTAGACCTTCGGATATTTAGCGTAAGGGCGACAGCCCGTTTCGCCCCTCCTCCTCTCTCACCCTTGAGCCGGCACTGATAGTCACTGAAATGCTTTAAAACATATGTGGGCAACAACCGGCCCTGTAAGATTTGATTCGGCCCGCGAGACATTTTGAAAAACCCAATTAAAAAAAAATATCACACTACTTACTCAATTTGCTTTGTGACTTTGTGCGCATCTTGAGTGCTTACTAGTTATATTTTGTTATTAAGTTTATCGAACGAAAAGTAAACGAAAATGATGTCTGGTGGAAAGAAACGAAAAGTAGATGCAGAGGGTGGGTCGCCAGTTTTAAGAAAAATGGACTGAAGAATTCTTTTTTATAAATTTTTTTGCACAATGGTAAGCCTATTTGTTTGCTGTGTAATGAATCCATTTCAGTGATGAAAGAATTCAATATAAAGAGGCATTCCTCAACTAAGCACCCTATGCTACACTCATTGACAGGACAAATAAGAAAAGACAAACTCCAGAAGCTTACCGCAAATTTGGAAAAATAGCAGCAAATGTTGCATAAACAAAGAACACAATTTCATAATGCTGTGAAAGCTAGTTTTATAGTTAGTTCAAAATTGGCAAAGTCATTAAAACCATTTGCCGAAGGAGAATTTATCAAGGAGTGTATGTTAGAAGTTCGCAGTGTTTTGTGTCCTGAAAAGAAAAATTAATTTGAAAAAATTAGTTTGACAAGACGTACAGAAATGATGGCTAATGATATAAAAACAACTTTGACTGACCGTATGGCTAGTTTTGAATTATTTTCCATAGCATTAGACGAGAGCACCGATTTGTCTGACACCGCTCAACTGGGTATATTTATTCGAAGTGTTGATAAAGAGTTCACTGTTACTGAGTAATTGCTTGTTTTACAGCCGCTAAAAGGAACAACTACAGAAGAGGAAATTTTTAATGAAGTTGAAAAGGTATTCACAAGTTTTGGCTTGCCATTGTCAAAATTAGTTGGTGTATGCACAGATGGTGCACCTTCTATGGTCGGCTTACGTAAAGGTTTCATCGGAATTTTGTATGAAAAAGCAACTGAATTAAATGTGCAAAAAGATGATTTGATAACCCTTCATTACATTATCCACCAACAGAACTTGTGTTCTAAGTCCATTCGACTCCAGAATGCTATGAATGTGGTAGTAAAAACCATCAATTTTATTCGATCCCGAAGGCTTAACCACCGTCACTTCAAGGCGTTTTTGGATGAAATATCGGCCGAATATGACGACGTAACATATTATTGTGAAGTCAGATGGCTAAGCGAAGAGAAAATGCTGAAACGGTTTTACGAGCTTAGAAATGCAGATTTTATGCAAATAAAAGGTAAACCACTATCTGAATTGAGTGACCCAAAATGGATATGTGACTTAGCATTTCTGGTCGACCTTACAGGCCATTTGAATGATTTAAATTTGAAACTTCAAAAAGCTTTTTGAAAGCGTTTCAAAACAAAATCGGCTTGTGGGAGGCACAGATCCTGCCTGGTAACAGTTACCATTTCACCACGCTCTCTGTGTATGAAAATACTGCTTATGCTCAATATGCTGAAGAACTCAAGTTACTGTCGGAGCAATTTTCGAACAGATTTAGCGATTTTAAAACAGTTTCAATTTATTTGCTACTCCAACAAAAAATAATGTACTAAACGCTCCAATACACTTCCAAATGGAGTTGATCGAGCTTCAAGAAAACTCACTCATAAAATCTAAATTTGAAGACGTGGAGTTGTGCGATTTCTATAAAAATACCTCGAAGAAGACCATTTGCCGGAGCTTAGAAAATTCGCAAAAAGATTGATTTGTGCGTATGGCAGTACTTATAAATGCGAACATTTCTTTTCAATGATGAGAGTTAATAAATCAAAACATCGTACAAGGTTGACTGACGATAATTTGGAAAATTCTTTACGTCTTTGTATCAGTGGAATTCATTCAAACATCGGTGGATTAGTTTCCCAAATTCAAGCTCAACTGTCTCATTGATTTCGTTGTTGCTATTTAACTTTCGTAGTTTGTAATAATTCCAAATTTCAGGATTTAATTATAATGATGTACCTATTTTTTTCATTTCATTTTCTTATTTTAGTAAATTACATTATAATAACATTGTCGTATTATTTCATGTCTGATATCTATCGCTAAAAATTATGAACACTACTTTAAAACAGTACTTTAAAATGTACTACTTTTAAACGCGGCCCGCGAACGTATTTGCACATTAAAGTCTGGCCCACAACATGTCAAACGTTGCCCATACTTGCTTTAAAATGAACGGCGAGAAAACCAAAAGCGTAGATCTATCAATCTCTGTTGTAAATACCTCATCTCATTTACTCCCACGCCAGCACGAATATTTAAAAGGAAAACGATCTATAAACAAGTAGTACCTACCTACAGTAGCTTCAGGCTGGTGGCATTTACTGCATTGCGCGTTACGTAAACAACAGACCATAAAACCGTTCATATTGTAGACTACAAAACGTGTAGTGGAATCTTCAACATCGAGTCTCGATTTTCGTTCACAAACGAACGTGTAAACGTAATTCCGTTCCATTTTTACGAGGAAACGAAAGATTTTTATCTACGTAGGAGGTTAATAAAGCATACTTGCGAGTTGCTCTTGTCATATTTTACCGTTCCGCTTTACGATAGACGTAAACGTGATTCGGTAATAAAAATAGCTGTTGTAATTTCATCGCTCGACAACACAATGCAAAAGCAGCCGTCTTTTTTTTCCTGTTTTATTTCTTACATTAAGAGGTGGTGGGGGAGGGTTTATTATAGAAAGATGTGATAATGTAATAATGTGCGCATACCAGGCTACAAAACTGCATTATTTGAGTGAACACCGGAGTACCGAATAATAAAAGTATATAATAAATTACCTGATCGCGTTAAAAAAGTTCTTGTTCGATAAATGTTTCTATTCTTATGAGGAATATTTTAGTGTATCAACTGTGGTGTTACATTGTTAATTGACACCCTTAGCCTGTTGCAGCTATCTACTACTAACAAGAGAACACCGGCGGGTGTCCCCCTCCGATTTCGATGAAACTTAACAGATCGAAAGAGTACCTTAAAATAAGAGACACGTATTTTTTTTTATCGGCGGAACCGCACTATTTTGGGGTACAGCCCCCTCCAAAGTTTGGACAATTTTTCAATTTTTGCAAATATTTCCTAAATTATAACAGATATTAAATTTTCTTCTTAACATAATTTGCAGCATATTGCATGGCCCTAAGGGTGGCGTCGTCCGTATTCGCAAAAAGTTAATAACGGGGGACGGGGTACCCCGTACCCCCCATTTTTTTTACATTTTTTCTTTTTCTTATTCATCAAAAGAAGGCCGATTTTACATACAATACGATTATGTATAACAAGTTTAGAAAATTAATAATTGTAAAAATAGAAAAATAATAATAAAGCTTCCAAATTAATAAACTCGAATACCGGGCCAAAGAGTGTCCTTTTGATTGATTCTTGGAGTGGACATTGTGTTACCGAACTTCAGCAATTAGTGCCAAAAGACAAAACTTTGAGCATTTTAAATATACCAAAAAAAAAACGACAGCAATGGTACAACCTCTAGATGTATATGGTTTTAGACTGTGGAAAAATGTTGTTAGAACTTTTTCGGATATAGTGATTCTTATGAACTACGACATAGATTTACATCAGAGAAATAATATTATTAAGTTGCAATCCCTAACCCATAATCAGTTTACTTCCCCAAGATTTTTCGATGTATTCAAGTACTCGTGGTATAAGAGGAAAGACCTGGTCCCTTTAAAAATCCTGTAGAGTTTTGTTTTAACAAAGATGCGCAGTCTACACGCTTGTGTAGTATTTGCAATAAACCAGCTATTGTGCGGTGTTCATGGTGCAAACAAAATCTGTGTTTTAAACACTTTTACACAGACTATCACTACTGTAATACTCACATAGCTTAATTACTGTATGTATATTAATCTTGTTCGCTATTGCAATACATATATACCAATAATCGCATTACAGTATGTCATGTATTTAAACATTTATAAGCATTATAATGTTTTTCTAATTCTGTTCTATTGTTTCCGAAATGTTATAATCGTTACAAACACATTAGTTATATTTATGCTCCATTGAATACTTACATTGTACACCTACATTGCACGAAAAACTTGAAATAAATTAAAAAATATATATGTATGTATTATTTAATCCTTCGTCCTGTGTAGCAAATTTGTTTATATTACGCACTAAAGGACTATGGTATTCTAAGAATGAATAACATTTTATTAAGGAAATATATAAAACGCAGTCACTAACTGCAGTTGATAAAACGATTTATATTGCTACCACCGATAAAAGTTTCGTATAGTATATAGTACAAGTTAGTAGGCATAGAAAGTTTTGACCATAGCTTGTCGAGTAGATACAATTCTAAATTAAGATATATTTAAGTAAGGAAAACAGCGGAGTAACGATAACAAATAAATGTTGTTAATGTACTATATTATTATTATTACAATTATTTTTATTATTAATGCTCCAAATTTATTACCATTGTTTTCTATGTAAAAGCGATCTTTTTTTGATGAATAATGAATAAACTTATTATTAAAAAAATGCGGAGGTATGGGGTACCCCGTCCCCCGTTATTAGCTTTTTATGAAGATATCTACCTAGACCATGTATTATGCTGGAAATTATGTTAAGGATAAAAACTTATTTCTGTTATAGTTCATTTGATTTATTTCAATAGACAAGTTTATTAATTTTGAAGCTTTATTATTATTTTTATATTTTTACAATTATTAATTTTCTAAACTTGTTATACATCATCGTATTCTATGTAAAATCGGCCTTCTTTTGATGAATAAGAAAAAGAAAAAATGTAAAAAAAATGGGGGGTACGGGGTACCCCGTTCCCCGTTATTAAGTTTTTGCGAATACGGACGACGCCACCCTTAGGGCCATGCAATATGCTGCAAATTATGTTAAGAAGAAAATTTAATATCTGTTATAATTTAGGAAATATTTGCAAAAATTGAAAAATCGTCCAAACTTTGGAGGGGGCTGTACCCCAAAATCGTGCGGTTCCGCCGATAAAAAAAAATACGTGTCTCTTATTTTAAGGTACTCTTTCGATCTGTTAAGTTTCATCGAAATCGGAGGGGGACACCCGCCGGTGTTCCCTTGTAAGTACATATTAGATAGTACTAATGCTGTTTTCATGTATTCTTTTCTTCTGTTTTTTAAGATAGAATGATGTTTGAATTATGACATTACTGTTATGCTTGGCAATCGCGACCATTTCAGTCTGCTTATCGGTAAGCTACCGGTTACTGATCGGTTATTTGTTACCATTAAATGAAGCTGAATGAACTGGTATATGACATCCGTCAAGTGATTGCATATGTTGTATAATTATATTGAATTATATTTTGCGAGGTTAAGTCACAGTACCGGTAACTGCTCACCGGTGGCTACCGGTGACTTACCGATGTGCTAACTGAACGCGACCAATGCTTATATCTTTTTTAAGATCCACAGCAATAAAAAATATTATGATTATTATTATTATTAATAAGTAATAACATTGCGCTGTCTGAACTAGCTTCGGTAACCTGTTCTAGGTTGTTGTTTTTGTGATTAACCTTTGAATATAATTTTTCTAATTGGATGTTGCAATAAAGCTAAAACAAACGACGACGCAGTGCTGAAATGAATATTACCGCACACTGTGCTGTAATGAGATATTAACGCACTAGTGGGACTCTTGCCGGAACGTAATATGGGCGATTAATGTGAAAATTAGAAAAAAACACTGTAAAAAGCGCGTGCCACAATAACTTGTAATGCTCGTACATTGAATCTCTCGAGATTCAAACTTGTACTCGCATTACATAAACGTCATTGTGACACTTGTGTTTTAAAATACTATATTGACATTATGTCAAAGTGACAGCGAGCTTATAAATTACTTTGGGTGTTTGAAAATTAAAATGAAGATTTATATGTATATAGATCTCAAGATGATCCTCAAGCTATACAGTCTTACATCAACGAAGATGACATAAATGATGTGAAGAAAAGAATAAATTCAACGTGTGTCAATTCAAACAAATCACCTATACTTCTGGCTTAAACTGTCAAAGTTTAGACGCGATTAAAGGTTGGAGGAAGAGCACCTTATGGTGATTCAGTCTGTTTGATATATATGTACTTATGTATTTATGAATGTGACGCCAATGAATTGATATTATTATTATTATAAGGTCTCCACACATGAAAAAGGAGAACATATAATAATAATCACTGCCTTCGCACCGGGAGCTTTCGGAGCGGTAACTGCGCATGTATTGTCGGGTTGGAACGAGTGGAGGAATTTTGCTATTTGGGCCTGCATATAGACTCTAATTTTCTATGGACAAAACATGTTTCAACGTTATGTGCCCGAATTAGGCTCTTGGGTTACCGCTTCTGCTATTTATCAGAATTCCTACCGCGATATACCATGTATACCATTTATTACGGCATTACTATTTATGGGACCACTTCAAAATACTTACTTGACAGATTGTGTTCGGTGCAAAGACTTACCTTAAGAAATATTTCGCGTAGCAGAGCTTCGAGTACGCATTTCTGTCGAACACTTGGAATTCTATCTGTAGAGAGTCTTTATAGGTACAGAGTGATATTGGAGCATCACTTTCGACTGCAGAATTTTCCGCGAGTGGTCCATGATTTATCTAAAAGGTCAATGAAGGCCGGTCATTTGTGTGTGCCAAATTGGCTTGTGTAAATGTCGTGGTACCTAACTCATACAACAACTTACCAGTGGAGTTACGATCCTCAACTTCGGTATTTGTGCTAAAAAGAAACGTGCGTTTATATTTATTACAAACTAGCAATTAAAGTGTCACAATGATGTTTATGTAATGCAAGTACAAGTTTGAATCAATGTACGAGCATTACAAGTCATTGTGACACGAGTTTTTTACGGTGTTTTTTATAATTTGCACATTAATCGCCCATATTACGTTCCGGCAAGAGTCCTACCATGGCCCCATCAGTGCGTTAATATCTCATTACAGCATAGTGTGCGGTAATGATCATTTTAGCACTGCGTTGTCGTTTGGGTTAGCTTTATTGTAATATCCAATTGGAGAGAATTATAATTACGCTATTGCATTCATTAATCAAGCAAGTCAAGTGAGCCGTTCGAAATGACTTTTCGAATGACTGATCCAAGCCAAGCCCTTGGCCGTGTTTAATTAACGAGCATGCTGAGCGGCAGTGTTTCGATTGCCGCCGAAGATGTGACTGCATTTTCTGCAGTTCTCAAACGAAAAGACCTTTTTTTTAATATTATTTTCTAAACCACTTAGCCTGGAGAAATGCAGGTACCTTCTTCGGGGTAAGTAACATGTGTTTTCAAATTCCGCAAGTATTTTTTTAATTAAATGATGTTAAGAATAAAAATTATTATTCAAATCAATATATTTTTTGCAACAATGTAGAACCAATAAGACTTTTTGTAGGAATTTTTCTTTAGTTGTCACAAAAATCGAAAAAAGTTTGGCGCCCAACGTGGGGCCATATCACTACATATCGTTATTTCTTACATATTTCCATTTCTATTGCGTCCAAATGAATAAATGACTCTCCTTCGTCGGCATTTCTCAATAACAATACGAGAAAGCTTTACAACACCGCAATATGACAGCAGAAGGATGTCGAATGCCTCGGCACGCAGCAATCGCGGCTGACGGTGTTTATTCAGACGTCAGAGATGATAAATTTGATACGTCTGACGCGACGCGGTAATATTTAAACGTGCTGAGGTAGGAATTCCAGCGTTCTGGAGGAGACTCGGGGAAAATGTAGGAAAGAATTAAGCGGCGAATGTTGGGGACGTGGTGATAAATAACGATCACTAGACGAGAGCGCCTATCTGACAACGTTTCGCTTTGTAACCGCACAACACGATCTCTTGAACAATAACCGTGAACTGTGGCCTTTGGCGGATAATGGTAATAGATAACGGCGCAACGCAGGAACAAATTGGGTGTTTTAGCGGTCGCTTCTATATCTGTGGTTATATCGAGGATTTTATTTTCGCCAAAAGAGTAGGTAGGGTTCTGCGAATGTGCGGAAAAAATCGAGCTTAATAGAATTATGTATGCACGTATAAACCGAGTAAAGTGTTCCAGTGAGCCCGCCGCGTCTTTGTTCACTACTGGAGGACCATTTTTTAAGTGTAGAAGTCAAGTTTGTCGAGCATGCCAATTACACACAATTAACATAACACATCACTTTACGAAAGAATGCTGGTGAGATTCTATTGGGCAAAACCTTAACTTAATTTTGAAATATTAAGCGTTATCAAAAAGATGGTGGTTTAGATAAAGTAAATAAAAAACTTTAGTATTGAAGTTTCCTATACTGCTACATTAGATTGAAGTTGTGGTGACCCGATAGGCTTAGCTTTACGCTCTCTAATTTTGCCTGTTTAATTGGACCTATCATTTTTATGTACTTATGTGCTTTGGGGTTTCGCCAGCCTATTAGTGGATTCTTTATCTGGAATGTCCTTCTTTGCTCTCCTTCGCTGCTCTTCGTTTCGATAGAATCCATGGCTGGCATCCTCCACTAGACTTATGACAGTGGTTCCCAATCTTCTTTTAATCGCAACCCCTTTCAAGTGTTTTAAAAATGTTCACGACCCCGTTTCGCCCTTGCAATACTTGATCAGTAAAATAAAAAATTAAGCATTTGAAAATATATTTTAGAACTTAACAAAACTGATTGATGATGGATTAATGTGATGATTGATCTTCTTGAAAAGTGTTATTATTCTTGCTTGAGTTTTTGTCAATCCTGTATCATTTTGAACATCCCTGCTAATCCCTGGCTTTGGTCTCGATTTTAAGAAGCGTTGAAAATTCACTGAGTAGCGATTTTTCCAGAACTATATCACCCGCTGAAGAATCATTTCACACAGCTTCAAAAATGCATCCTGCACTTCGTCAGAAATGTCGGCAACATCCAAAGATCGCATGACATGTGTTTCCTATAAATGCAGATTTTTGTTCAGGAGACTTTAAAATATACTTTAAAATTTTAGATTCAATGGCTTGAAGATGCTTATTAGTTTTCCCTCTTAGATTATCCACAACTATCGTCTCTAATTCTTCAATCTTCGTACAAAGGTGTTCAAACATGGCAAAATTTCCAAGATTCGCTTTACAGCGCCAGTTTTGCAGATTTTATATACCGGGTGTTTCTGGGAGGTGGCTCGCCCCTATAATTTCTGAAGTATTTGAGATAGAGACACGAAATTTGGGAATTAAGTACGGGGCATAAATTTACATTTTTTGACATAGGCAATAAATTTTTGTCATTTTCGGTTTTACCGGAAATGACTTTGATTTCCGATTTTTAAATGGGACTACCTGTAAATTTTTTGATATTTTGATACGGAAAAACATTCTGCACCACATTCTGTACAACTGCACCAAATTTGATATTTATTGACATAAAAAGAATTCTTTTTTTAACCACCTGTTCCTATTTCAAAAAATTAAACTAAAGCATAAAAACTAAATTTTGGACGTACACATGCGCGTAAAAAACTGTCTATACAGTAAAAACAAAAAACTTTGTTCTTATCATGTTTATGCAGTAACACCTGAGCAGAGCTCCAAAGCACTCTTGATGAAGAGAAAAAAAAATAAAAAAAGAATTCTTTTCATGTCAAGAAATATCAAATTTGGTGCAGTTGTACTCAGAATGTTATTTCGGATCAAAATATCAAAAAATATACAGGCAAATATCCGGTATATTATATGTAATTGACAATTGTTATAAAAAGTCTAGCACTTTTTGCAACAGCCTTGGTAGCAAGGGGAGGTCGGTGAATCGTGCGGTGTATAATCTGCTTGTTTGAGGTACAAACTTTTGACTGGAAGCCCGACTTCGATCCAAGCATGGCTGGTGCACAATCAGTACACACTGCACATAAGATCTTGCATTATGAGTCGTTAGTCTCAAAGAATTAATTTTCACCATTCGAGGTCGTTCTTACTATTCTACAAAACAGAAACTCTGGTTTTGTGTCCTCCGAGTGAATATACCTCACGAAAACCAATAACATGAGTGAACTCGTCAAGTTGAAGGAAAAATACGACAAGAGATGCCTTCATTCCATATAAATTTGTTACATCACGTCTTTGGACATATCTAAAAGGCGATCCCCTTCTGACTCGAGTCCTTAAAAGGCTTATGGTGTGCATATGCCCTTTATGATAGAAACACGTTGTGCTTCTTCTTTTCTTTCAATGTCAAAGCTAGATTTAACTTATTGTAAGTTTTCTACTCTGATAGGTCTTTTTCTAACAATATACTGTATTTTAGCAAATAAATAACTAATAAATCTTTAATCAGCCCGATGTGTTGATTAGTTTTTAAGAATATCAAAGGGCTCTTCGCGTTCGTTTGACGAGTAGTAGCGAAAACAGCGTTCGCTCTATTGTAGTCTGTAATGGTGAGTTTCTGTCGACGAACCCACGATCACGATGGGCGTTTCTCATTAATCTATAAAGCCATAGAACAGCGTCAATGATTTTTACGAGCTTATATTGTACGACGATTAAAGCAACCGACCGACGCGGCGTGCAATGCTATTGTTTTTTTATCCTCGTTGCGCGGGATTTGACATTACTCGTAACGCCAATTAAAAATCATTGATAATTGGGATGTTATAAGCAGACAATCGCAATTTGTGATTCGTATAGGCCGGTATTTCTTTTTTTTTCAATCCACAGGGGGCCGATAAAAAATATGTTTGATGTACCAGTATCCTTTGTATTTGACAAATCTGTTTGTCTTCCGAAAAGCAAAAATCCTTACTCGGACGGACTTTTATTATTTAATTCGATATTCAATAGTAACATATTCGAGGTGTCGAACACAAACTATATATACTACGCGCTTGAAGTGTATTGTGGTTATACATAAATTCATACGCAACATCCTCCAGCTGTCGAACGAATTCCGAATAAATTTTTCGCAAACTTATGGGCATAGAAGGCGGCCGCCAGAAAGGCTTTTACCTTCTTATCGATTTTCCCGTACCTAATATGAATAAGAGTCGAGAGGTTTCTCATCCTCTGGGATGCCTTAGGATGCGCCAGTGGAAAGTGCTCGAAGCATATGTACGGATACATATTTATGTACGTATGTAGGTGAAGTGTTCGTAAAAAAATATGAGGTGTACAGAGAAAAGGTTCCTTTTAAGTTTTGCTTGGATTCAGGGTATCTTGTCTTGGATCTTAGATTCTGACAGGACGATCTATTATCTCACTTTTCGTTCTAAATCAAATAGAGTGAGTCTAATAAATTATTTTAATATACTGAGCCTGGAATTGCCTTTGTTTGACCTTCATGGGCAGGTTTACCCCGTAATGCGACTCGGACAAAAGATCTATGCGCCCCCATGATGTTTTAGCCGTCTCAACCTAGTTGCACTCGAACAAAATTGTCTGCAAATTGGCCGAAAGTAAATTTACTTAAACTGGGTTCGTGTAACCTACCGACCCCTAAATGATTCCGTCTCTGCCTGTCCGCTCCCAGGCAGTCGGCCAGGAGGAGCACAGGAGTTTCTTCTCCTCTCCCGCAGTTTCTGCACAGGGGAGAGCCCACTCGTCCCATGCGATGTAAGTGCTTGTTCAATGCGCAGTGTCAAGTTAAGACGCAAGTAGTCTTAGTCCGTGCATGCTCATAAAGACAGCCTTGCGGAATCTATCCTCGCCTGGATGATTCCCGATAGTTTTGCGATCTCTCGCGCCAGCAAGTCCATTACAATAACTAGAGGCGAATTCAGATCTGACAAAAGCTTTGATGCCGCCATAAGAACTCCCACACGTCGCACAGTAGTTCAAAATTGCAAATCAGCTTGACAAAACTAATAAATACTGTATTAGTTGTCGAAAAATAATCAAATTTGGTAGGCATATGTCGTTGAAGTCGTAGATGTTTTTCCAGGGGATGGGACGATATACAGGCTGTCCCACATAACTGGCTCATTAGAATTTGTTGGAGTTTAATTTGTAAACTTACAGAATAGTCATGGCCAACTATGATCTACGTAAAAAAGAATATTTATTATAGCCCATCCGATATACAGGGTGTTGATATCAACTTGCTTATTTTAAATGGAATGGTGCAATGTTTATGAATTCAGTGTATTTCCTGGATCATTTGTAATCAGGTTGTATGGATTTTCGCTATCCCCAAACTTAATAGTTTTTGAAATATTTTCAATTGTGCCAAAATTTTGACGTTTGCATTCTTTTCAATAAAATTAAATATTTCATAAGGTATTAGACATTAAAATACCATACCCATGTGGACGCAAACACATGGCCATAGGCACTAATCTCGACACCAGTAACCACAATATCCTATACAGGCTGTTCAGAAAAAAAAACTTTTCAAGAAACTTTTCAAAATGACTCTAATATATTTATACAAAGGAATTACTTCCAATTACGCGTGTCATCGTCGAAAACTGGCCTGAAACTGCCCAGTGAGAGTAAAAAACAGCACAATTGAAAAACAATATTACACTAGTGAACGGGTATTATAAAATATCCTAACATTCCAGTATGTTTTGACAGGCCGGTCAAAATAAGCAAATGATTAAACCACCTTTTTTCTTCTAGTACATGGTAATGGTGAATGCATGGCACAACCAGATGTACCAATATCTCTTGCCTTGAATTGTGGGTTTTGTCAAGCTAGAACATGATTCTGAACCACTGTGCGTCGGTTCTGGACCTGTGAATGATCGTTCACTTTAGCTTGTTTGTCAGCAATTTCGTTGCTTCTGATTCCAGAGTGGCTTGGAATCCATTTCAACGTAATGCTGCGATGTTGAGCAAATATCGTAAAAAAAATGTCCGCCCCTAATTACCGGGCCAATTTCGCTTTTTGGGGGAATCAATCGATAAGCAGGCCACTATAGCTCACCCCAAACTTTGACTCGCCTTGGTATTTCAACGTAGCAAACGTTATATATGTTGTACCGTACGTGTATGCCTCGAGTTTCATCTCGCCCAATTAGAGCGAGTCATTAATATTCAGAAACGATCGCCAGGGGGCGTCCTACTTTTGTCGAACCAATCAAAATTACCACTTGCCTAATAAGGTGATTATTCCGGGAACATTTTGGGTTAAGCGGATCCGCAACCGGTGCGTAGATGTAACAAGAGAGAAGCACGCCGAAAATTGTTTCTAACGCGGATCCTGGGTGGAAGCAGCGCGCTCTGTTCCTGACAGATAGGTTGATTATCCGTAACGAGTTTTCCGGCAAGATTTTCGTAGAAGTTGCCGGTAACAATAAGTCTTGAGAGGCAAAAGGATTATTGCCTCGAGTAGACAATAGGGGCTGTGAAATCTATAGAGTGTAGATTTTTTCTGTATGGGAGGAAATATAATAAATAAACGAAGAAAAAATACTTTCAAGGTTATGTCTCATTCACTCTCGTTAAACGTCAACCTTGACATTTTATCCAATTCTCACCACTCCACTCTACTTGCTCGATTTAAAACACGCCAATTTCTCTCATCTGAAGAAATTATTACGGAAATCGCCAATATTTAGATCCTCCTCTGACAATTAGCCGCAATTCGCACTTCACTTAACGACTGTTAACTTTTCCTCTAATAACCCAATAGTCGCGTTGCCCATCGACTTCCACTTCGGCGATGCGGAGGCACTTCGGCGGCGAAAAATAAACAGACCGTCGACGCCGGGCCCCTTAAATGTCGGCCGTTATAACGTTAGTTGTTTGCCTTTGTTGGGCAAATGCCAAGTGGAACCGCCACTGTGTTCGTATTGATTTTAGCGTCGCCGCGCAAAACGCCGTTGGCAGATATAAGCAAATTTTGAATGGGAAAGTGTTAATTTTCCCATCCGTTCTTGATCGGCACGTCACTCACTCAGCGAATCGTAGCTCGTGACGTTCGAGTGAAAGGGAGATGATAAATTAGATAGTTGCCGAAAATAGCAGATACTGGATGAATTCGTCGAGAAAGTGCTTGTCAGCAGATTCCACTGTAAATATTCTGTTGGCATGGTAACCTTAAATAAAATTATTTAATACTGAAATATATATTTTTCAGTCATGTCTCGCTATTCTCTTCTTTTAAAGATATACAAGAAGAGCAAATCCTGAGCGAGAACTCACGACGGTCATTTTGATAACTTTGGTGATCTTTAGATATGCAGAGCATTTCAATTGAAACGAACCACCTCAAATAACTATTCCAAAGTTCCAAAACCTCTCAATTGTCATATGAAGGGTTGTCCCCTTGATATGACAATTTTTAATGTCGGCTCTGACGACTTAAAATTATTCCTATGGGCGCAGCAACTGCCACCCTTAGAATTTCAATAGAGAAGATGGCTCTTGTGATCACTCATTCAAAAGGTCATTTAATCCTCTTTGGGGCAATATCTATGAAAAATTTTTAATCAGTAAGCAAAAAGTGCATAACTTGTGTTATAAAACAGGATTAGAATGATTTCACTTATTTCAGATAAGAGAGAAAGAAAATGCAATGAGAGAGATAAATTCATCAGAGTGATATGCGTTATATTCAGTGACATATTCACGAATGAATTGAGTGGGCTATAGCCCACAGTAGCAAATATCTTTCCTTAAAAGTAAATGGAGAAAAATTGTAGTACAAAGCTTGGCTTTTTAAGTCAGTAAATTCCACATTTTTTTTCAAAGCATCTGGTGTTTATTTATTATTTTTCTCTTCTCTAAAGCGACGTTTCGTCGTTCTATAATGACTTTTTCAAGCTAATTAAAATGTTAAATTAAAGTCTCTAATAACGCACATAAAATTATTTGTTTATAATAAATTATTCGTCCTAATGTATGTCTAAAGTTTAACAATTGATAATATTTAACATTTTCCAAAAACAACTTAACAGGTTAAATTTATTGAATAAACACCAGATGCTTTGAAAAAAAAAATTTTAGGTATTTACTGACCTAAGAAAAAAACCCAACTTAGTACTACAATTTTTCTCAATGTTACTAAGGTCAACAAAAATAAATTTAAAGTGAATTCTTAAAAGTAAAGGCAGTGGTGGGTAGTGGAGGAGGCAGCCAGATTTAAGTGGCCCAGGGTGGCACTGATTATAAATACGTCACTGCTCATATTTATTGTATCCTTGGTACATAAAGTTAGTTTAGGTAACTCAATCTTTTAATTTGTATATACAGTCCCTGACGCACTTGAGTTTTTTTAGTCATTTCGACTGTTGACTTTATAACAATCGTTATTTTGTTATAAGAATGTTTTCCTTTTTTAATTTGCAATCTTAGTAGCTAAACAAATAGAATAAAACTGATTTAAACAGTAAAATATAAATATTTTAAGGAAAAACTTCATTCGTATAAATTTTAGAATTTTCCCACTGTGCGGCATTAGATAACAGAGATACACAAGTACACAAGTACTAACTACTGCCCAACACTGATATGTACCATACTTTAGTTTTAAATTCAAACTGGTTATTTAAAACGATTTAAACTTACTGGCGAGTAAGTTCAATGACACCTTTACGATTAACGAAAAAGCTACCACTAATTGTAAACAAGATACTGAAAATAGAGAAAACAATCTACACTCGTTTTACTTTTTTCCAACTTGTACTGAAGAACTTTTGTCATTTATTAAGTTATTAAAAAACACAACCGCTTGTGGCGTTGACAATATTCCAACAGATTTTCTTAAAAAATGTCCCGAAACTTACATAGACCCGTTGTGTCACATTATAAATTACTCAATGCAATGTGGTTGTTTTCCACAATATTTAAAACACGCTGTTATCGTGCCCCTTTATATAAGAAAGGTGACCCTAATGATTTAAATAACTATCGACCAATAAGCTTAGTAACCGGTTTTTCTAAATTGTTTGAGAAAGTCGTTCAGAATCGCTTGTATATGTTCTTTACTAAATATAATTTAATAAATAAACATCAGCATGGCTTTCTGAAGGATAAAGGTATTGATACAGCGCTATTTGATGTTGTTTGGAAGGTTATTTACGCCTTGGAGAATAAGCAGGTTCCATGTGGTGTCATGTTGGATCTGTCGAGGGCGTTTGACAGCATGGATCATCAAAAATTACTCAAAAAATTGAAATGTTATGGGGTTAGAGGAAGTGCCCTCTTATGGTTCAAATCTTACCTTTCGAATAGAAAGCAAACAGTCTATTTACATTCTGATGGAAAACCTATACGTTCAAAAGATGTTGTTAATAGGGGTGTCCCGCAGGGTAGCGTCTTAGGGCCTCTCTTATTTGTGATATATTTCAATGATATCTATGCTGTCAAACGTGTCGGCGATCCACACTCTATAACTGTCAATTACGCGGATGATACTTCCATACTGATTGTGGAAAATGACTTAAGTTCGTTAATCGCCAGTGGGGATAAATATACGCAGAGTGTGGAACATTGGCTCTCCCAAAACCGTTTGAGTCTTAACCACAACAAGACCAATATAATGTTGTTTAAGAGTAAACCAACTGCTTATCCTGATACTATTATGCTTAACAACTTCGCATATCCTATTCAACATAAAATACGTGTGTTAGGTGTTTTGATAGACGATCCTTTGAAATTGAGAGAACACAAACGTTATTTGTAAGAAGCTAGGCAGTTTCTGCTATGCTGTTCGTCAGGTGAAAGATCTAGTAAGCAATAATATCTTACGTATGGTATACAGTTGCTGTCATTCTCAGTTGAAATATTGAGTTATTGTTTGGGGTGGCAGTTTTTATACCTTTTTTTTTATATTTCGTTTTTCTTTTTTTCTTTTGTATTTTTCTTATTTTGACATTTTGCTGTTGTAAATTTATTGTTTATTTACAAATTGCAATAAACTGTTTATTTATTTATTTATTTATTTATTTATTTATTTATTTATTTATTTAAAACGTTTAAGAAGAAAGCATGCAGAATGTGAAAAGACACGTCCTCTTTAGACCATCATTTAGTATTCACAAGCAGAAGTGGCCGCATACTGTCATATAATATTTACGATGCATGTTAGGGACATGCTGATAAAAAAATATGGCGACATTTTTTTTTGTAGACACGTATTCTTGCGCCTTCCACGTTTTAAATATAAAACTGCGGATGCTACTGCCTGTTAAACGGTGCGTATTTTGAAATGAAGTAGACCTGTTTAGTTCGGTAAATTTAAATTAAAAAGGATTAAAAAAGAAATTGAAAATCTATAGGTATATTCACCTAGTTATAATTGTAGTATATTATGTGGGAAATCCATAGCGTCCTTTGATTACATATAAACCGTTTTATGAAGAATAAAAGCAGCTTGGTGGGTGTAAACGGTCGCGTGTCACGGAGCCTATTATATTATAATTCGCGGTAATGGTAGATTCTGGTCCCACCATTATATTGTTACATATCCAAATGTATATATTCACGTGGAAATTACACGTAACTCAGACACCAAGGCAAGACACGCAATTACTAAAAACGTAAAGACTGACTTTTACGTGTAAATTTTCGTTGCATTCGCGAAAAGAATTTGATACCTATGGGTATAGTTTTAACACTGTTTCTTTACATTTACTTCCTAAATGTAAAGAAATGATGAAGATTACTTAATAGCTTTAAAATCCTTCATGTTCGAGTTTAATATTTCTAATTGTAAGTGAAATTGAAACTAACAATAGGTATCTACTTTTAATGTTACCTCTGCACTAACTAGTTCAGTTTCAGAACTGACAAACTTTTCGAATTATGCGAACATAAACATCTATGAATTCAAAGTACTTTCACTTAATTACCTTAGCAGCGTTACACATTCGGAAACAGACGACATCGCATAAATAGACTAGCCTTACGTCTAAAATAAAATTCGTGTATACATCGTACTATTTATTAATTATACATTTCATATAACATGACTCACGATCTAAGCTCTTAAAACCGGCCAATTTAAGACGAATATTTTTAGAGTGTTTTTCAGAGTTGTAGGTGTGTCCCTTACTACGAAAACATCATCTTCTATGCTGTTTTATGACTTTGCTGTTTTAGAATCGTAAAAAAAAAAACTGACCAAAGCAGTTTTTTTATACGCTGGTGCCATACATTTGTAGTGATGAATTGGTACGTAAAGCGACTTACATTTTTTCAATTTTCGACGATTATCATGATTTAATTACCTGAAAATAATTTAATTTTACGAATTATACTGACTTTAGGAAAGAACTGTTGATCAGTTTAATTATTTGCTTATCAATGCAGTTTTTCGCGTTTCCATTTTATGAATCAAAATGAAAATAAACCTAGAGAATTAACTTTCGTAATTTTATCCCAGGAGAAATATGAAGACTATCGATTTTATTATAAACAGACGATTAAATACATCGTTAGGAGGTTTGGCAGATTAAAATCGTCGGCATAGGCGCTAATGATCTGTCGACGTGATTAAGCTCCACCATCCAACCAAACGGTTCTTACTTATTTAAGTCGTGACGGCTGATTATTATCGTCCTAATACCGGAAACGAACGGTCCTCAACGGTGTAGTATGCAGACGCCCGGAATAATGGGACGGTTTGATCAATCCCAGTGGAAAGGGATAATTAATGGCTGCTGAAGATAAGGTGTCGCATTTCTTCTACCCGTTGATGAATGGAGATTCACTACGATGTAGGAATTTTAGCAGATGGTATGATGATTTAATAAAAAACAAATAAGAGTAAGCAACTCCATGATACCTAGCAGTAAGGGATGCATTTTTATCGCGCTGAAAATATAAATAAAATGGAACTCAATATAAAATAAGAGCTTTGAATTAATATCGACAATTGAAATCATCTGTCAAAAACAATACATTTTAACCATATAATGTAATACTATTATATTGCGGGTCTCGTATAGAACCAGTGGCACAAATTTCCGCTGATGAACGGGGATGGAAGATACACTTCTTTGTCTAACTATGTTCTCTGACAGTTCTTATGTTTGACAGATTTTGTTTAGTCAAAAGTCAAAATAGTTGTCTATGGTCAGAATATAGGTTATCTCTGGTGAGAATACACACCAATCATATGTGTATGTAAACAATAAAGATTATTTTAACGTATATTATTTAATATATTTTAACATTGTGCAGAATAATAATAATTTTAATTCTTTGGAACAAATGACATCAAAAGTTGGGAAAATTTCTACCAGATATTTAAAGTATTCCTAGAGGCTACTAGACTACCGTTCTAAAAACCTAAACAAGAAGAAAATAGCAGTGTATTTTCATCGATTGATGATGGAGGCTTACATCTATATGTTACCTACTGTTACCTATGTCAAGGGAGAGCAGAAATTAAAATATGAGGCTATTATCAAGAAATTTCAACTGGTTGAATATTATGAAAGAAAGACTCAACATCGAAAAGCAGTTATTAAGTGAAATTGTGAACGTGATACATAAATAAAACCAGGAAATCTGAGAATATTCTAAATTTAAGTTTATTTTTATGTGTGAATTTTTTTATTTTGCTGGCCTTGTTTTCAGTATTGTTGTAATGAACCTGTTTTATATTAGAGATTATTTTTTGTTGAATATCCTATCTTCTCTTTAATTTTTTCATTATGAACATAAATGATTCACTAGGAATAAAGTTACAATTTTATTATGAAAACAAAAAAATATTTCTAGAAACACAAAAAAAAAATGTTTATTGAAATTTGTTTGCATTTATTGAGGAAACATACACGCATAAACTTGATCTGTGTGATTTAACTCTATGGCTGCTTCAAAATCTTAATTCTGGTCAGGTTGATCAAAAAGTTGAATTTTCAAAATATATTAGTCGATAAAAACCACTGTCAACATGGCAAATATATGTTCGATTAAAATTCTAACTTGAGAAAACCTGTATAATTGAATAATATCTACTGTTCAATAAGGTGTCCATCGCCGCTAAACGGTGTAATTAACCAAGATAATGTTAGATACCCAAAATCCCCTTTTAACCAAGTTTCCAAACTATTTTCCGATGTAACCTTTGCATATATACCAGACCTCGTGAATACTCTTGCGTCATGCATGCTGCAAACCTTTCTTAGGGAAAACTTTTCTCATTCCGTGTGTATGTGTTGCCAATATTTTGCAGCTCCAATTTCATCATTAGCGAATGAATATGTTGTTATTATAGAATCTTCCACAAGCACTTGCTGAAGCAATGATGCAGCACCAAATAATAGTTGTTCTCTATCCATTTCGATAAATATGGTTTCAGTGTAAGGAGTAACCATAGGAGTAACTCAAGAATATATAAATAAATAATCAAATAACACAAATTTGAACTGTCAACGTCAACTGATTTTCATGTTTATTACGTTAAAATTACGCGCATGCGCACGGTACGTGAAGAACAAGTAGGAGTTTCCGATATATATCCATCTCCTTTGATTTCGGAATTGTTTAGGATGTGTCAGCAATATAGTAGTATTACATATATGCATATACCATACTACTATGTCCATTCACGTTAAGAAAATAGTAGATAGCGCGTCCAAAATTTAAGTCGTTTAAATTATGGCGGGTAATTTGAAAGTAAAATGTTAGTTGTATCACCTTTGTGAATATCCTTAAAAGCAACACTGAGTACTAATATAAAATATTTTAGTAAAATGTTTAAGAAAACTTTACGAAAACGTTTTCGTCTATTTTAATTCATTTAATCCAACCAAAAAAATTGGAACAATCTACATTTTATTATAAAACAAGTACTCAAACATACTTTTAAATAAAATAAATTTCTATGCGAAACCTTAATAGTTGGTATTTTAAAACTGGCTACAATAATCACAATTATAAAACGATGTACATGTGACTTCACAATTTTGTTTTTTATATTGATAATTCGGAAATGTCACTTAGAGAAGACGTTTCGGATGACGACTCAGTATTAGCCTTAATAATAGATTCTTCCACAACATTTCCCACAATGTTATCTAGCTCATAAAACAATGTCTTGTCGTTCAATTAATATATTGTTTCGATTCCGTTTCGGCCATTTAAATCCCAAATTCTTTAAAATCTTCCATAGGGTTGTCCACTTTAATTTTGGCAAGGTATCATCTGAGTTAATGATCTGCAAATAAAATAATTTTGTTACAACATAAGAATTATATTTACATCTAGTATTTTAATGTATGTAGGCAGTTCATTTCTAAAAAAAAAAGAATGTATGTAGGTACATGTCTACGAATTGCAAATTTTTGAGCTTCGTCTAAAGCTTTGCAAATTGTTGTCCGTTCACGTTTTTTTGGAGGCGAATGTAGAGTTCCTGTAGACTCCAGTTCTTTTACAGTGCCCCAAATGTTTGCTTCACCAAGCCCTGGCTGCTTGGAGGTTAACTTGGCAGTTGCTGACTTAGAACTGTCTTGTATATGTATGTATATGCTCACTGCTAATTCGTTTCCCTTGAGGATTTTTTATGGGCCTTTGTAATGGGCGTCACACTGGCCAACAGCCTCTTCCTCAGCTATATTAGATATATAATAATCCTGGAAAAGTAGATAGCAGTTAACAAGTGTATTCTCAAAGTTAAAAAAAATACTTCTTCTGTATAAATATCGTATTAATCGGGTTCTAACAAGAACTATTTTTAAATGCAATATGCTGCAGAAAATAATAACGAGAAACACGAGAAACAACTAAACAGATAACTAAAAGCAACGAAGAAATTTGACAAATGATATTACAAAAACTAATATACCTACTTTGGTAATATTTTATTTTATCCAACAAATATTTCGTATGAACACACAGCTTTTTCTATCATGTAATTGTGACTTAGGTATTAACCAATAGCAAATGTCCAAAAAATAAGCCTATCTTTTTCAACGCTATATTCTTATCGTGAATCGACAATAGAGTGCTCACTCTATTTTGCTTTAAGCGGATTTTTTCATCCTTTTCATGTATCAAACATGTCAAAGCGCATATATTGTGAGAGTATACATGAAAAGTGACAGTAGTATTGCATGTACCGTTTTGTGGGAAAACCCATTTTAACACAAACGATTTTTTTTTTCCTGTATTAAACTTAATTTCACTCATTTTGTATTTATATTTCCTAAAACCAATTTTCCATTTACAATGGCCTTCTCGTCGAATTTGAAACCGCAGACGTTGTAACAATCACATTCGAATTTTTATCAACTCTTCACCGTAACAAATTGAACGTTCGGAACGTCTATTCTGTTTATCCGGTCGAGCTGGAAAGAGATATGGAGACTTGCCAGCGAAATAGTGCGGAAGATAAATTGCCTCTATCGCGAAAAGTGTACCGCATCTTTAAGAGAAATTGAACGGTGAAGGGATGCGTCAGCCACAATAGTTAAATACATTTTACAACTAGTTGTGCGGGAATTTTAGCTTCCCAGCATTCTCAAAAATGAAAAAGAGAAAGCGATGATTACTCCTGTTCTATAGCTACTGGTGCTGACGTGGCAGTTATTCAATGGTGCATGACAGGGATTTGTTTGGATTAATCTGGTTTAATCTAATAAGCGGATTAAAAACATGTGGGGGAATTGATTTTTACAACCCAGGGATTAGTTTTATTCCTGCAATAAGCTAGGGATGTTATTATTTTTCCTAACGAAGTTTACCTTCACCCATATTTATTTATTTTATTTTAATTGTCACAAAGTTCTACATGGATTAGATTAGATTAGATTAGATTAGATTAGGGTTGTGGTGCCTGCACTGATCTATTTCATCGAGACCTTTTCAGATCTATTGCGATCTCTTTTTTCCTAGAAGGCGCTCTCTAACTTTGTCTACTTAATTAGACCTACCATCTTTGAGAGTAGCTCCTTGTTAACTGTGTAGTTCTCTACGCCCAGGAACCTTGTCTTCATTAAGTCTTCACATTGGCACATGTAGTTCGTGAACTGGGGTTTCTTCCTCTTCTTAGTGGAATCTGCAGAAAATGTCATCTGCCAAACCTATGTTATACATATTCAATCTGCAATGACCGGTCAACAGACCTGCTATCATTTTGACAGTGTTCTTGTCTTTACTCAGTTGGTATTTAGTCAATTCAAGCCTCTGTTACCTTAAGAACTCCTTTCCCTGCGTTTGTGTTGGTGATTTTTACCACAATTCATTGATGGGCTTTTTAATTTGCGATTTGGTCATGGTTGAAAGAAGGGCCAGTTCCAACGAATGGCCTAGACGAACTTCATCTGGCCAAGTCGTTCGCCGTTCTACATGGAACATAGGCAGCGTCATAAAAAAATACAAATATAACATAAATGCACACATAACAAACCTGAGATATAAAAAAAAATAACACTTTTGTATAAGTAAAATGGCAAATAAGTTAAACAAGCAGAAATAAAGCCAGTAGCTGTATGAATGTCGCAATTTTTTGATAATTTAACTACCAAGGAACTCGTTTACCGAATAAAATGCTTGAACCATCAAATAATCTGTCAATACCCTTTTAAATTGTGAAAGAGGCGTACGTTTCCTCACATGCAGTGGTAGCTTATCAAAAAAAGTTAATGCCGTATACCTTGCACCCGTTTCATGTAAATTTAATCTCTCCTCTGGATGCAATCGGAAACATCTCCATTTCTGGTAAACAAGTCGGTGTTATGTTTATAGAATACTAGTATGTATGCTACTTGGTGAGTATACGAATTTGCCTAAACAGAGCCCTACAAGACTCGCGAGTATCCGCTGGAACTAGGTATCGGTTCTTTTGGTATAAAAAAGAACACAATTCAACGCAGTCCCGGAGCACTCTAACACCGTGTAGAAGAAAAGTTTGCCTCAATAACGGCACAGTGGTCCTTATAGCCAGAAACCAATAACTTGGTAACATCGCTACAGACTGGCCGTTTGTATTGGCATACGCAGATCAACTATCGTTTACAGGTCGAAAACATACCAGACTAGTTTTGCTGCGGTTCGGAGTTAAATAGTTAGAGATAGGTAATAGCAGTATTCAAGGAGTGAGACAGATGAGAAATGGAGGATCTGACAACGGCGCAGCTTGTGTCGTCCTAGAATTGTGGTAAAACACGGTGTTTAAGTTCACGATCATTGAAGTATGCGAAAAACAGTGTCGGGCCCATAATTGGTCCTTGGGGATACTCGCAATAACATTGACGGTACCTGAAAAACAGAAAAACGAACTACTATAGTGTTCTGGACTTCCCCACGCAGGCGTACTGTTGTTTTTCTATCTAGTATTGTTTAAAAAGATCGTAGGCTAATCCCCTAACGCACACTCCTTAAATAAAGGGCATTTCACTTGAAATAAGTCACCTCAAATAAGTCTTTACCTGTTGAAAACTGACTACTACACTTTAGATGACTCTTGACAATTCTTATGGATAGCATAGCGTTATACTTCTTGATTTTATGTATTCGAAGATTCGATTGTCGCATTGTCTGCACGAAATATTGTATTAATACATTAGTTGTGAAAACATTTCGTGCTCGCAGGGTCTTTTTTGAAAAGCCAGACGCCGGCCGTTTCTAGACGAGTGGTCACGTGACACAGCTGTGGTTTCAATTGAAACGCACTGTAGATTAAATATCGAGTTTTACACTTTTTTTATACAGCAAGAAGATAATCGAGATTATTTCTTCTATAGATTAGACTATTGTATGTTTAGGTATATTGCGTAGCTTCCTTTATTAAATTATAAAAATTCTAAATCACTGTTACCAAACAAATTCTACTACAAAACTCAGAAATCCTATAAATCTTTTCCGAGAAATATAACTTTAAGAATGTTCCCAAATAAATTAAGTCCTGTATCCGACAAACCGGATGCCCGTTTCTTGGTCGTAGTTTTCGTCTACAGTTTAAATTCAAGCGTCCGAACGTAAAAGACTGAACGAACTTTTAATTAATTCTGACCTATAAACGCAAATTAATAACAAACGACCTTCGGATTTAATGTATTCCCCTGCACACTTTACGAGTAAGATATATTGCGCGAATTCATGAAAGCGGTGATTTTTCAGTCGAAGGCGATTTACTCGCACCACAAAATAGGAGGAGTTTCTGGCACACGATGAACTTTTAAGTACCTAAATGTGTGACTATGTATTTTAAGATCTCGAATAAAAGTATTCTCAAATAAATCATGATATCGTAAATGGTTTTTTAAGATTGTAAGACAACAGTAATATCGCTCGTGTTCATGAAAATATTTGAAGGACTCATTAACATTAACATAATTGATTAATTAAATAAAAAACGGATAAACCCATTATTGAAAACAACTTTGGTTTTTTATTGCCGACAAATTTGCATGTGACGCTATACAGGGTGCGGCGTCAAAAAATCCCGCCCTCACGCGCATCTTACGTCACAAATTCGAAGAGGCGTTAGAGCTCAGTCGGACAGCATACTGCAATACATACTGAATTACAATTTTTCAGCGAATTGCGAAGATAGTTTCAGTATGCATACGAGTTATAACGTTCCTCCATATTTCTTCTGGTGTGTCTCACTCCATTGAGCACGGCCTCTTGTTATCCCGCATCCGCCAGCTGAAAATGCATGTGCTAGTTGAATGTTGAAAATTTGTCTCTGGTGGTGTGTGGTATTGATTTTATAAATAAGAATATTGGCAACACTGAAGTATTTCCCTTTAAACCGGATACGAAAGTCAACTTGCTTATTTTAAATAGAGTATATTTATTATACATGGATTAGTGGTGCCAAAATTCAAAATGGCGCCCCTAAGAAATAAGAAGATTGATGTTGATCAGAAAAAAACGGCGCGGCACGTCTTATAAAAATTTAGAGTATACCATGAAATAGAAGATCAAAATGGCCACTTTGCCAAATTCATGCCTACCGCTTACAGCTGAAAGTAAGGGTGTGAGATCTCTATGGTGGGGTCGAAAATGTATCACCCTGTATAATACACATACCCCCATCGTAACCGCTTTGAAGTGTCTTCTCCTTTATAAGCTTCTGCATTGTCTGTTTTAAATGCGGAAACGTCACAACTCTTTTAAAGCAAATCGTGCCATGGATTTCACGTTTATAGCTTTACAATTACATTCGCGGTGCCGTTGAACGATTTTTATGGGCCGAACGAACAAATTATGTATACAATGTTAAACCGCAGCGGTGTCACGTGACCACTCGTCTAAAAGCCAGACGTCTGGCTTTTCAATAAAAACACCCTGCGAGCACGGAATGTCTTCACAAATAATGTATTAATAAAATGTTTCGTGCAGGCAACTCAACAATCGAATCTTCGAATATATAAAATCATGAGGTATAAACGCTATGCTATCGATAAGAATTGTCAAGAGTCGCCTAAAGTGTAGTAGTCAGTTTTCATTTTGAGTTTTTTTGTTTGTATTTATGTCCTACTAAACATAGTTAGCAAAGATGCCATTTATAAAACTAGGAGAGTGGTTCAAATTTTTAACGTCTTTAATCCAATCCTGGTTAACATTTAAAGAGGGTTTGTTGTGGTGAATCACAGTAAGAAAATCATGGAGGAAAGAGAATTACACTGAAAAAAAACCCTCAAGCAGAATGGGATGAAAGTTATTCATTTTCTTGCAGGAATATTTATAGTCCAAAAGAATTCGAAGGTTTTCCCAGACGAGGCTATCCCCCATGGGGGATTATTTTGTACAGTATCAGTTTATCTTTGCATTGTTTAGTGGAATGTTCTTTGGTGGAATTTACTTTTAGTTTAATTCTAAATTCACAATAAATTAATATGGTCTATTATGTCCAAGAGCGTTTGGAATTAGTGAATTGATTTATCAGAATGGGAGGTGTGTAAGATCTACAACTCGCTTATTCAACGTAAATATGCGACACAAGTACGTACTGGAACTAGTCCAAAAATTTATGGAAACAGGCTCTGTACATAAAATAAAAAAAATATTTTCATCGGGTTGTCAATAATGAAGATATCAACGTCGAAGTCTTAGGTCAGGTCGCAGTGCTTGGAAATGCGACAACAGGTATCTCCAAGCACCATAAGTAAGCCGTTCATCAGTTTGTAGAATACTTAAGAAGTTCAAATTTCATCGCTTTAAAATTACACTTTTACACCAATTGAATGGAGATGATTTTGACAACCTCCTATGAATTAATTTTGTGAATTAATGATCGAAACTTACTGTATATTGTTACATATCGGTGGATTATTGACGGTTTGATGATTTCAAATTTATTGGATCGCAGTTGTTTAAGTGTGAAGGTCTTATAGTAGTGAATAACGCTCCAAAACTGAATTACTATCACACAAATCACGTTAAATTGATCGTAAAAGGCTCTATGCAATGGCGCTTAAGTTCATATATTAAATAATGTATTTAGTGGAGCGACTGAGGTTAAATTATGGCCGAATGTTTCCTTAGCTTCGTCCCACAAGGGCCGTATATTTTCGTTTGGTGCACCCTCCCTTTAAACGCTTTTATTTATGCGTTCGAGACATGTTGGATGTTTATTACGTAACTATATTTGCTTTAACCTATCCAGGAGGCGATAGTTTTTAATTTAATATAAGTAGAGTGTCTGTTGATTGGAACAAAAACTCTAAATGATAATTTAAACAACTATATACAAATGTACAAGTTTGCTAATAACTTTCTGTAATTAGCTTTCTAAATTGAAAATCTTTTTATTCGTATTACTTATAATAATAACAAACCTAACTGAGTATATAAAAAATTTAATCATTTTGTGCATGCGTGGAAAAACTTTTTCAAGTCATAGTCCTGTCCGTTTCTATTGGTGTATTTATTGCACTGATGTATTTTTGGATGTGTTTATGAGCAGGAACACACCGAGACTACTTACGCGAATGGACTCTCCTCTGTGCAGAAACTGTAGGGGAGCAGAAGAAACTCTTGTGCACCTCTTGGCCGACTGCCCGGCAGCGGACAGGGAGAGACGTAGTCGTTTAGGGGTCCAACCCAGTCTAAGTAAACTTACTCTCGGGCAATTTGCTGACTTCTTTGTTCGGGTACAACCAGGTCGAGAAGGCTAAAGCGTTTGTTACCGCCATATCAACACAATGTGAAATCAAAGAAAAATACATTTTTTTGCATTTCACTTGCACTCAATATTTTGATCAGACCGATCAACTCCGGCCATATTTTTATTGTATTGCTTAACAATTTCTGGTTGGTCAATGTTTATAAATGTTTTCTCTTTTTGGGAATATCTCCTCATTGAACGTATTGGGTTAACACCACATGCTGTAGAACCACAACACACTATATTGTTATCATTCCATTGCACAAATATAGCATTTTCATCTTCATTTTTCGCATAATCGTATGTGCCCCGTTTATCTTTTTTTTTTTATATCGCGCGTGTCCTTCCTTGCTTGTCATTGGTATGCGATTTTTGCGTGCCGGTACCACTGATTGAGGTGAGAAAATTACCGAAAAAGAAATGGTATATCAGATCTGACCATTTGCTCTTTACCAGAGCAATCTAACTTATTGTTAGTACAACTATTGCGCCGGCACCCATAGTTTTATAATTTGTATTAACGTCCATGCCTGTGCTTTGATAAGGTTTAAACAAATTTATATAGCCCAGACGGCTTGCTCCAACCCAAAGATTGAACTCATACCGGATTGGTTTGCCATGAATATTGTTTGCAGCCATGTCTTCCATGATAAGGAACCATGGCTGCGAATTTCTTCAGGGATTGCATTTTCTAAAAATGTTATATTTAGATGGTTGAACAATGGCCTGGGCTATTTCCATCAAGATCAAGATTATTCAATTATTATTCAAACTTATCACGTGAAATTGCATTGGCCACGAGAGTATTGTGCGCATTTTTCGAGTTTTCCCAATACATTCTTCGCCGAGAAACATTTGAATAACCACTTAAAATCACATTGCCAATAAAACATTTGATGTGAACTGTATCAACAGTAACAGGTGCAGGGGTATTCGCGCCAGGAACCAAATACTCAGAGCCAATGGGAACATACCCCAGTGTTTTTCAAGCGGAAGTTAATGTAATTGGAACATGTGCTGAATTGAACCTTGACAGGAACAAGCGGAAGCAGAGCATTGCAATTTTCTCCGATAACCAAGTAGCCATAATGGCACTGAGGAAACTGGGAATGTCTTGGTAGACTAAATAACTGAGGGGTAGAAAACAAAGTTGCACTATTCCTTCAGGGCATTGTCACCTTGTCACCAAGGATAGGTCTGAAACAGAATAGCGATTGAAGGTGAAAGTTAGGAACACCTAATATTCAACTGCACTGCTATCACAGAAACTAGTGCCAAACATCTTGTCAAAGAAGTAATAGAAATGGGAGAAATATTTTCTCTGAAACCATCACAGCTATTGCAATTTATTAAAGCTCTCAGACTAGATGGGGAGCTGTAAGTGCGGGAAAACACTTGCAGCTTATAGCAGATGTAAGGGGGCACAATAGATCAATAGGTCGCGCTGCAAGGTTACCCTAATTGAATCTAATCTAAGCTAATCTAATCAACAGCAATATTTGCATTTTTTTTTTTTGTTGTGAGTGGCAATTTGTTTTGGCCACAATTTTGTCTAAGATTTCATTATCAAGGAAAGTGAGAAAAAGTTCAGTATGTGATTGTTCTTTTGGTAATATACATGCATCTTCTGACGGAAAAACGTAAGCGTCGATCGGCAAATCTTGTTTTACGTAGTTGTACACTTTTTCTTTCTCAGTTCTTTTTGTAGTTTATCTCTAATAACGCTGAGGGGTAAGACATCTTCTGATGTCTCTCCAGCTGTATCACTTCCAATATTTATCTCAACATTACTTCTCATTTGATTTTCTGGTAAATTATGTAGGTACTTCTACGTGTCCTTCATCACCAGAATCCTCGTCAGTTACGTTCCCGCATGCGTTAACAGGTGGTAGTAACGTAATCGATTCAGCATCCACTTTATCATCTTCTGTCATAGTCAACGCTTCATGTAGTGTAAACCCCTTAAATAAGGTAATAATATATTTTCCTATTGTCCTACATTTAGGATATCAAAATTTAAAGTGACAGACTACTTCATGTAACAAAAAAGATAGTGTCCAAGATTGCTATATATTATAAGTTTATAATAAATTATACAAATTTTTAACTACATCTGTAAAAAATAAATTATTACCTTGGAAACCGCACCCCATATTCTGCCATTTCTAAAATCGCTTCAAACAAAGTAACACTAAATCTCGAATAATATTGCAAAATCAACACACGTTGTTTACTTTTCAAAGACGACACGTAAAGCGTTGAAATATCTCGCATAAGTCACATTTAGACGGTTATAAGGTTATTACGCAGATATGGGTTAAACTCTTTGGAAATAAAAACTTTAAAGGATAAGACTACCTGCTAAAAAATTACTCCCGAAATAAATCGTAATAGATTTAAATAAGTAAAGCCGCACGGCGATTTGGCACTACTGCAGACGTCATGCACGTAAATAATGCTTTAGTGACAAAAATGCTTCACACCCTAATCAGATCAGCTTCCAAATACATCGCGCGGTCATACATATTCATGGGAATGTTAACAACGCTCGGTTCAACGTCGTCGAATACACAATCTAATTAAAATATTATAGGGTTTGCTCTCGGCTATCTACAGCACACAACGTATCCACGTGAAAGACGATTTCCACAGCTTAGCGGGTAATTGGTTTTCGGGTTGATGTCGCGACGATGAATTTGGGTTTCGCCATATATCGTTGATCTTCGGACTGCATTTTACCGTTATAACCTTTGGAAATTATAACTAGTAACTGGGAATATGAATATGCAGCCATCAGAAGCGTGCTGCAAATTCCAATTTGGTCATTAAACCTGATTTTTCTATTTGCTTTTTTGAATATTCTAACTCATAAATTGCGAGTATATATAGAAAAGGGAAAATCTATGCACTATGAACCAGAAATGGGTCCTGAAACAATGAAACAAATTTATTATTCACACGAAATAGTGCATTAAAGTTGGTCGGAGGAACGGATTCTCGTTTCGGACCTATAAATACTTATAGATTATTATAGAAATGTAAAAAACTGCATTTCAATGATTTCTGTTCATTAAGACTGTGTTCTTTATATATTCAGCGAATGTGTTAGTTATGAGGTATACTTTACATAAAGATATGTCATCTGTTCGTTCTTGTAATAAATTGGAAGCCATTAAAATAACGGACAGGATATCATTTAATACTTTATGCGTTTACATAGCGAATAATTTTACAAAAATTGTACGCAAAAAATAACAATGCATATTCATATTATCAAGAAAATTGTTTATTGAACCTATGAAAAAGTACCTACTCACTATAACAAATATTATCCTTGGGCTAATGTAAAATAATTTATTACAATAATGATAACGTATTTAATTATCCATCAAAGATTGTAAATGATATTGTATCATAAGAATCAATGAATCAATGAAATTCACTCACCAATGTAGATTATTGATATATCGACCAGTATTTTACTCGATGTATACATTTATATATCAGTAACCGTTAAGCAAATTTATGAAGTGGCTGCAACATAAACAAACTCGTTAGACTTTCACGTAGTCTGTAATTATGACGCTGTTTTGTATATTTGCTTAAATTTCTAGATTCATAATTTGCCTGATAACTATCTGTTTGTATATATATATACATAAAAGATATGTGTACAGATGTTTAGAAGATTTTGAAGCTGTTTAGCTCGGGTTGGTCTCAGAACTGACAATTTATAAATGAGCCAGGCGTAAATCGTTTGAGAAATAAAATATTTATCGAAACTAATGGCCTAAATATTAAAATAAATATACTACATGCTGCAGGACGTATGTATGTAAATAAACATCTTTAAAATATATTTCACTACGCTATTGGACGGAAGATTATCCGAAATTAATTAAGGATGGTTAAAACTCGTAAATATTTTTTAGTCTTAAAACTCATAGGTGTGAGAAAGACAAAATTAAATGTCGAAATGTTTGGCACAATCATTTTAAACCAAATAAATAGAGGAAGTATACTTTAAAAACATTCATTTTATTGTAATATCACTGTATACACATATAACTATTGTTTGATTTCAACGACTTGTAACATTTATGACCTAAGTGAGCAAATAATTATTTTCAGGGGAATTAAACTCAGAAATTTTTTAGAGAACTATTAATTTTGTAAAAGTGCAGAAGTAAAAAATGCACTTTCTTAAAGCGAAAATTATTTTCCTGCAGTGCTTGTCGCCCAATTGCAGTACACATCAGTAACGGATGATACATAAATAAGTTTTATACACACGTATAAACCCCTATTGGGTATTATAAGGAGTATTGGCCAGAGCGATATATACCCCTTCCACGTCCTGAAGGTTACTAAATAATATAGTATTTCTTCCTATTCGTTAAGGGTGGACGTGAAACCGTTAGAGTGGGGCAGAAAACTATGGGGTTATGGGGCGAACGCATATATATCATCTCAAAATTGAATAACTTTAAAAGTAATGCATATATCATAGTGAAATTTGTAATGTAACCTAATGAATACATGCAGTTTTATAATTTATAAAGGGTTTATAAAATATTAAACTATAAATATAACAATAAGCATAATGAAAATAAACTGTGTAAATCTCCGCCAAACTACAAATTGTTTACGAACATAACTTGAGGAAATGCTTATAAATAATAATATACAATAGGTACTTAACATTAAAAAACATTTTAGGCTTTTCTCTTATGCAGTCTTAAAAAAAATTAAATTCACAAAAAAATGTTCTGTATTCACTATTTACACTCTTCCGATTCTACACTCAAATTTTATAACAACACTTTAGCTTCATCATCTAATTCCATAACTTTTCGTGCTTTAGACCAACGTTTACTAGAAATATATGGATCGGAAGTATACATGAGGGTGTAGAACACATCTTCATTTGTTGACGATCGGGAGGATTTTCTACCATGGTATAAGCGAACATTTTTATAATCCTTGTTTCGTGCTTCCTGAGCATCCTGTGAACGCTGTCCCAATGGTAGCAGGGCAAGATGTTTTATGATGTTTTCTCCGTGGATTAACACCTTGTGAACAGAAACTGACATATAGTACCAGCTTGTTCAGTTCTTGCATATTCCCAGAATTTCTTTGCGTCAATAGGTTTCCCGCCAAGCCATAGTTTGTACAAGTGATGTTCATTTACTCCAGTTATATTTGCAGTACATGTGTAATTAACAAAGAACGTTCTGGCGGTGTTTCCATCATTCGAATATCCGCTACCTTGACGAGGTTTATCGACAATCAGCCCAAGCTCGTCTCTGAATTTTCTTTGTATTTCTTCTTTCGTTTCTTCTTTCCTTCTCCGCTTCGAGCTGACCACTTTTTAAATTGTAAGTTAGATGAAATATGTAAAATACATTCTATAAATCTAATCCAGCAATGTAATGTTGAAAGCCCAAATCTGTAGGCTTCTGGCCTAACCTGTTTGCTTCTAACAAGTTCCAAATTATTCATTTCAGATGGCTTTGCGAGCCATATTGTGCATTTTGAAGGAAAGGGTGTATCAGTCAACACTTGCGTTACTTTCCCGTCAATCATCGTTGAAATTAGTTTCATGTTTTACCGAAACAGTTATTTAAGCGCAGAAACTTCATTTTCTAAGCCTAAAATAACTTAACTTGTTTTTTATGGGGTTTCTTTAGTAAACTCAATTGATATTGGATGACAATATCTGTTGGAAGAGGGTGTCTGATTTTTCCATATTACTTGACTGTTTTTCAGAATTAACTAACTTTAGAGGAACTAAAGAAGCAATAAAAAGGTTTGCATCTGAAATAAATTCACTTTCAAACAAAATTTAATAGACGTATTGTACTTTAAACGTATTCCAATATGAATAACGTATTTAGCAAAATATGTATACCTACAGTAGGTACATTTTTATTGCTGATTCTTACAGTAGACACTCTAACGAATATAAAAATCGCAATTTCTAATCACCATAAATGTCTAATGAAAGTTTATGTTTCTCCTAAATTAAATCGTTCCGCTTCTCAATTTAATTTGAAGCAGTTATTAACTATAAAAGACTAAGATTAGCCCTATACGTAGCACATATGTACTCTTCCAAACTAATAAAATACAAACAATATCCAGATTCAACACATAACATATTCTAATAGGAGTTCCCAGTTGCACGTAAAATGGTGCAATAGATCTGTTACTTATAAATGTTCTACCTTGAGGCTTGATAACAAATTAATGGAAAGAACTACAAAAAGTATTGTCGTAGATTCAAACAATATGGGTTTCAAGGATTCATAATCTACTAGACTAGATTGAGTAGGACTCGATCTTATCAAGCGAAAATATTTGGTTTCATCAAGATGAGGCGACACCCCATTTTGCTGTATTCGTAAGAAACGATTTAAATGAGACCTTTCCTAATAAATGGAATAATGTCGAAGAGGTGCAATTGAGATCTTTCACCTTTGGATTTTTTTTATGAGGGAATCTCAAAAATAAATGTGTGAAACAAAGCCAGACAACATTGATGATCTCAAACAAAAAATACAAACAGAAATAAGGAATATTTCACCTCAAGTTTTAGAAAAAATTTCTTTTAGAAAATTTTTACTATAGATTAGATTATTTCCAACAAGTAAATGGAGAACATTTCGAACATTTAATACGTTAAACTGTAGCAGGCGTATCTTTAAAATTGAAAATTGACATGTGCGAGCATTTTTCATAAAACTCTACAATAACAAGAAAAATTAACTAACGTTAAAAATAGAAAAGTCCGAAGAAATGTTTCCCTCAAACTTTCAATTTAAAAATATTGAACCCTTGATATTTTTTTTTGTGATATCGATAAGTCATTAAAACTATATCATTTACAGCGTTCAATACAAAGCTGTCATTCTATTAACCCCCCAAATATAAATCGTCGAATTTCGGAGAGAACACTCGACCTCGTGGGCCATTATCTGCAGAAGCTCGCGATCTCACCACCCTAACTGCTATAGCTAAATGGTATTAGATTCTCCGCAATTCGCACGATATTAATACGATTGTGCGCCGTAAGTGGAGCAGAAACTATACCGACCCATCCTCCGTTCGACATAAAAGAAAAAGGTTAAAAGGTCGCGGGGGAAAACCGTCATTTACCGCCCCGTTCCCCTTATTCCGTCGACCTCCCGCTCGTAGATATCCGATAGCCTAATATTAAAAACCATTAAACCGTTTAGCGAGAACGGATGAGCCGACCAGGTGACATTTATGGGAAGCTGTCGTCGATATCGAATTTCGCGATAAATATATTGGGAAACGCCTTCGCTAAAAGAAAGAAAAAAAGTGAGAAAATAAGCACAGCTGAAGGATGCATTTTCTCGGCCTTGTTTTCTTCGTCTATATAGCGGACTTCTTCCCGTCAGAATTTATGTAAGCGGAAACGATGCGACAACGCGCTGCGAGTTTCAAATTTAAAGTAAATACCGTTCTGCTAGATAGGACTCTGTTTGCGAATGGCACTCATTTCGGCTTCGGGTAAATCAAATTATTGTAATGTTGACCGAAGTTATTACACCCAAACCCGCGGCTTCTTAATTGTGGTGCGCCTTCGGGTGCGTTTTCCGTGACGGAAAATCGATCTACTTTAAGTTTGGAGATGATAATGCTACAAAAATAAAGTTGGCGACGATTAAAAGCCATATTGTTATGAAATATCAACTAATTTCAAAGAATCCCTATGGTAAAGGTTTTTAGAGTACATTAGAGTGATTGTTTGACTGTTGCATTCCTTATTTTTTTTTGCTGGAGTGGATGCTTTTTTTTTTTGGGACAGATGCAGCGTATGCTCATGCTTATCAAGCATCGCCGCTGACCTAATTCTCGCTCCTAATCATCATTACGACCCAGGAAAAAGCCGGTTATCCTAATTGACCAGAGTGAGATTAGAACCCGCAACCCCATAACTTATATCCAAGCCAGCAAGCCCCTAGACTATGACCCGGTTTCAAAGCAAATTGTTTGTATAGAAAAATACATATTTGTAATGAAAAGATACACTCCGCCAAAAAAGTATCGCATAAACTAAAGAAGGGCATTTATGAACCAAGATACTTTTATACGTTCACAAAAAGTTTGCCTCGTGTATGTGAACTATAAAAACACTAACAAAATAATGGAACTTAGCGTTTTTACTTTATTTTTTTCCTAAAAGAACACATTTAGCAAAATGCATATGTGTAAGGTTTGCTCAGTTGTTTATTGAAAGTCTTCCTATACGGACAAATTTTAAAGTGCGAAGTCAGAGTTCTGTACCAACGCTTTTAAAACTAAAATGAGCAATTTAACTTCAGAACAAGTGGCTGCTATAGTTGCTTTAATCGAAGATGGACGATCTCAAGCATACCTTGCTAATTTGATGAACATCAATCAGTCAAGTGTTTCTAGAGCCGTAGCCAGATATAGGGAAACAGGCATTTACAGTAGAAGACCTGTACCAGGTCGTCCAAGATGTTCTACTCGCCAAGATGACCGCTATTTACTACTACAAGCATTACGTCGAAGGCATGTAACTGCGAGACAATTGCAGAACGACTTGGCTAGAGTCAGAAATACTCGTGTGAGTACTCAAACTATTCGGAATAGGTTACGACAGAGTGGATTAAGAGCTAGAGTAGCTGTAACAGCCCCTCGTCTCACTAGGAACCACCGAGTGGCTCGGTTAAGGTTTGCCAGAGAACATGTAAATTGGAACATTAATGACTGGGCCAATATACTCTTCACAGATGAGTCAAGATTTGGTCTTTACACCTCAGATAGGCGTATCTCAGTGTACAGACGAGACGGTGAGCGCTATTCGCAGTGTAATATCAGACCTAGACCTAATTTCGCTGGTGGCTCTATTATGGTTTGGGGAGGCATCTGTTTAACAGGTCGTACAGAGTTAGTACCAGTAGACAGAGGTACACTGACTGCCCACAGGTATATAACGGACATTTTAGAAGAACATGTAGTACCATATGCGCCAATTATAGGAAATGAATTCATGCAAATGCACGATAATGCACGACCGCATGTTGCAATAATCGTCCAGGAATACCTTAACGATGTTGGTATTCCAGTTTTAGATTGGCCTGCGGTAAGTCCGGACATGAACCCTATCGAGCACGTGTGGGACCTCCTTCACAGACGGATACGAACCCAAAATGTTGCCCCAGCGGACCTGCTTGGACTAGCAAATGCTCTCCGTGACGAGTGGGAGAATTTGGATCAGGCTTATATACGGAGGTTAATCAAATCTCTGCCAAACCGTATGCGAGCGGTCATAAGAGCCAGAGGTGGCAATACTCAGTATTAAAAGCTACTGTTATGACATTTACTTTCCAAAATTATAATTTCTTGTTTTAATAAAAATCTCAAGTATGAGTTCTTGTTTTTATTTGGCCTGTATTTTATTTAAACAATCATAGAAATTATATCTTAGAGCGCATTAAAGTATATTTACAACTTTATGCTACAAACAAAGATTATGCGATACTTTTATGATTCAAAACTAAATTATGCGATACTTTTTTGGCGGAGTGTATTTTGCTTTCGGCGAAATTATGATGTATTATTAAATCAAAAAGCCTGTAGACTAAAACCAAGCTTTATAGGTAAGTTTAGTTCCGTATTAAGCAGTTATTTAAACGTATTTATTAAGGTGTTCCTCATTTTTAAAAATTAGAAAACAACCCACACAAAACCTCTAACTTTTTGTTCTTCTGTTGTAAGAAACTTGCAAACAATTGTACCGCCAAAATCGGACATCGTTAAGTCGGCACGACTTCAACAAAAAGTTATTATTAGCGGTGCTGGTCTGCGCAATATGTTGATGATGCATATGTATTATTACATTACAAACACAAAACAAATTAACTTTCAGAAATTAATAGATTTTTATCTGAGAAACCACTAACACGACAATAATTCTAAAAGAATCAAAACAAATGTCATAATTCAAAATTTTACAAGCAGAATCAAGCAGAATCGTGCATCAGTATTTTATTAAAGCATATTGAAGTTAAATTTTAGTTTCCTTTCATTCTTATAACTAATTTCAAACGTATTAAGCATTTACATAAATATTTTTAAATATACCTCTCAAGTTGCTGACATCTAGTGAGAAAAACAGAGAAGTTAACTCTTATCATTTGGCATAGAGATCTGTAATCTGAATTGCCAAACTTTGTGTTGATTTATTAAACCTTATTAATGTAAAATTAGTGAAAAATAAACAATATTTGAGCAAAGTGAACAGTTTAATTGTGTTCCAGCGTAACGTGAAGATTATCCGAAGGACCTGCATGAAGGCGGTTGAGAGATGGAGTTTGAACGCATTCCAACAGCATAATAATGTTTGGGGATGTAGGTTCTAGTAACCTATGGGAAAAATGAAAAGCGGTTTTGTTAAAAAAATAGCGTGAGGAGATAGTCGATAAAAAATAAAAATAAAACCTCAATTAGCCTCCTTATTTGTTACAAAAATATTTTTAACATAAATATAAAGCAAACTACTACCCTTAATTTGAAAATTCCCAATTAAAATGATGAGCCTGAGTCAGTTATTTTGAACTATGGTATTTATTGTTAATAGTTGAACGCTGCTACTTATCACTCTTATCAGTTATCATAACTAACACAAATTCTATTGGTGTGTAGTTAGTGCAGGTTTGGAAAACCATACTTAAAGATCAAACAGCAAGAAAACTTCAAAACAATATACAAAAGAAATCATTTTGACCATACTTCGATATATTGACTACATGTAGGACTGTCAAAATGCAATGATACATATCTGACTGTTACATTACGATTTTTTAATTAAAGTTTTCTAAATATTTTCTCAGCAAAAAAATTTATCACAAATGTCGTGCGTTAGGTGATTTACTGCGCTCTAACTCTTCAAATTGAGTTGTCGCGCTGTAAATGACACCTACGGCACTCTAATGTAAATAGTTATTGATACATTAATTGCAACAAACTCTCCGGCTTCTCGATCAACAGTATATTAAAGGATTAAAAATTTCGCTTTGAAAAACTCTGCTAGTGTATAGCTGCTAGTGTCTAGTAGAAGTGATAGGAAAAATATATTGCCAGAAGAAAAGAAGCACTTATGCATTTTGTTTTTTCTCAATTATGATTATCGATCTCTTCTATTTGGGAACGATGTCATATTTGCTGACGAAAGGGTCTTCCAGTCTAGGCATGACGTCCGCATACAAGTGAAAAATATGTCTGCAAGAAACAAATCTGAGCGATTTTCCGGATATATACTCATATGATTAGGATGGTAACGCAGTGGTTTGGGATGAATAATGTTGTGTATCCTAATCTAAACCCGATAGAAAACGTTTGGCACGTTTTAGTCAAAAAAGAAAAAAGTTATGAACGAAACTTCATACCTCAAAACGACAATGAATCATGGATGGCTGTCAAAAACGCTTGAGAGGAGTTGAACCTGGATGAAAATTATTAAGAAACCTTATATCACCAACGCCTGCAAGGCTAAATCAGGTTTTAGCAGCTAATTGAGTAATGACAAAATATTAATTGTCTTTTTTATGTTTAAAATGTATTGAATCAAAATTGTCTGTTCTTTTTCGTTTTCCTAATAACGTTTTAATAACTTGGCTACAATAAATAAAACAGTGAAGGTTTCACTGATAGTTTATAACTTAATAACAAAACTAATGTTAAATGACACATTTATAAAGACAAGATACTCGAAAACCTTGTTTAAGTCTATGTGATTTTTCTGCACTCGAGGGCACAATAACCTTGAGCATCCTCATATGCTACACACTCTATTACCGATAAATATCTCGTCGGATTCCCGGGAATTCCGTGTTCCGGAGTGTCACTGCGGCAACTGGAGGTGGGTGAATATGCGGGAATGCGAATAGACAGTAAAACGAACGCCTGGGACCAGCTGGGCTGTCGCAGTTTCACGTTAATGCGTGTTACGCCACTCGCGGGAATAACAGGCTCTCGTCGAAATAATCTCACTAATAGCGCGGAAATATTAGGGCGCAGTGCGTCGGAATCGGTTTTAAACTGTGCGCAACGCCACCGTCGCGGCTTATACCCGCCCGTGTATTATTAACGAATTCTATTAACGGAACCGTTGAAACGTTTTTCAACAGTAGGGCACTTGGTTTCGAAGCTTTTAACCGCGGAAGAGCGTATAGCCTCAGATAATACCGATGCGCATTTCATTAATAAAAAGGGGCTTTTATATTTCCTCTTGTATAGAAAAATATCTTTTACTACATCGATAAAAAGCGCGAGATTGTCTGCGAAGTTCGAAACAATGGTTGTTCTTTTTTTTCATTGTAGTTGTCAACGGAGGAAATGTAATAAGGGAAATAAAATTAGGAAGATTACGTTTATACGACCACATAAAAGGGATGAAAAATAGGCGAGATTACGGGCAGATAATGGAGCAGAAGCTGTATACCCGTAGGGTAGACAAAAATGCGGATAATGCGCTGTCAAAAGATGAAAACTTACGATTGCGCGTGGCAGAATCAAATGTGATTCTGGATTTAGGCTAAATGCAGAAAGTAGAACACCGATTTTGTTTGATTTTGTGCCTGAGTTTGTCTCCTTTCTGTGTATAAAAAATAACGAAAGCTAGTCTTCAGTAAACATGGTTTCTATTGTACACAACTGCCCAACACTATAATTACAACTATTATTGTATTAGATTAGATTAGATAGATATGACTGTGCATGAGTCTGTATACTGCAGACCTAGCATGTTTAGAAGTACTTCCATTGCGGCGGTACACTGAACCAAAAAGATGCGTAAATATAATAAAAAAGTACGTTAATCTAATAAATTTTTCATTAAAATTGGTTCAACGTAACGGGTACGTTAAACGTATGTTAGTAGGTACTATTTAAAAAAATTGCCTAAATATTTTTAAATAGTACTACGTTTAATGCAATTTATTAGATGCGATGAAACTTATGATTGGTCAATAGTGTAGATCAACTACTTTTTTTTTTAATACAGTAGGCAAAAGCTAAATAAATCGGATGCCAATGTATATATTATTATAATTTTAATAGTTCATTTTATATACTGCATGTGATGTTTTATTTTTTTCAATTTCTGATTGAATTTTGTGTAGATGTGGTTATTATTATATTGTTAAAGGAACAAACATCTTAAAACGTTAATTACTAAACACTTCTAAACTAAATTAAATTCTAATTTTCTTAAATTTTAGTATTATACGTTTTCGCTGGTAAAAAGAAATAACAACACAATAAAATAATTAAACATAATGCATTTTAAACATTATAACAAATAGAGGACAAATATTATTAAATGAAGTGCAGTGGTGCTCCCTAAGTGACTTATTTATCATGTATTCTACAAATTTATTATGCTACCGGTTTCGGCGTTATTCAGCCTTCTTCAGATGATTTACAAAAACTGTGCAGCGGGCGTACCTTCTCCGGCACTGCATTAATAGGTAAGCAGGAATACACTGACTATTACAAAGTGTAAATCACCTGAAGAAGGCTGAACAAATCCGAAACCGGTAGTGCGATGATTTTGTAGTACATGAAAAATAAATTGATAAGTGCAACTTAACTTGGAAATCTTTGTAGCATATGCCAACTGTGCATAATATATTTTTAAAGTTATACATAGTGCCTCCAAAATACACGAATATTTCAGTTATTAGTGGGATGTTGTTTCTACCTACTAATATAAATGGCTGGATGTTTTCTTGCCTGTTGGAAAGGAAATCCAGGTGATCTTTTGTGTTTTGGGTTGACGTTTCTCGATTTAGAAAGGACTCTTGCGAATCCTTTATTTTAAATTTTATAGTTGTGTAACTTCCGTTGAGACCCCTTTTCACTATTTTATTAGTAGGAACTAAAAATAGCCATGCAGACTAAGTAATAGATCTGCATTCTTGCCATCTAAAACAGACAATTATTATAATCATAGTCAATTGTCAAATTATTTTATTTACTCTCTACTGTATTTAATAGTTTAATAATAGTTTATTGTCTTTTAGACGAGTAAGTATAAGACAAGTCACAAAAAGAACAATATTTTATTAAGATTAGAGATTAATAATTATACCAAGCCTACCTTACAATCTAATTAATGTATAGACTTAATACGCAAATAATAAACTATATAACTTTACATATTCTTCACATGAGTTTTTTAAAAAAAGGTCAAAAAAAAAAACCGAAGAAGGCGACATTGCTCCAAACTATAATTTATTTTACCATTCTTCTATGAGTATTACATTAATACTTAATTATTTTACCAATCGGATGCAGCTACCAACAATAAAGGCCGAGTTAATTTACCTGAATGAAAAATAACCTAACATTTCACTTCATTCTCACGATTGTATCTATTAATAATTCAGAACGGAACAGCAAATCATAAAGACCAGCTTGGCTTTTAACGGCAGCAACACAAAGCTTTCCCGCTAAATTATAGCACCAGTTCATTATAATCGGAATATAATTACAAGCACGGTTCAATGTAGTAGTACTGTTGGTATGTATCTAGGTTGTACATACGTCCATCAATAATTACACTGGGCCGTAAATAGCGTGCAATCAAACTAAATTCTCCAGCGCATTTATGTACCAAGGTGAATACATATTTTGTACACACCTCCACGTGAAATCAGAGCAATTGTACAGGGTTACTACAAAAGAAATAGACACTTTCAATGTTTTATTAGTCCAAAACTAATAACGTTATTATGAATTCGATTAAACTACTTTGTAAAGTGATTCTTAAAGTTTACTTTGGGAACTCATAGCTGCTCAATATGGGCTCCTCCTGTCACACGGCACACATCAAGGCGATGGTCTAGTTCATTCCAAATCCGGTCTAACATATCTGCATCGACACTTTCCACAGGTCTCGTGATGCGTTGTTTTAACTCATCTAAATCATTAGGAAGCGGAGGGACGTAAACCAGGCCTTTCACAAACCCCATATAGAAAAATCGCATGGTGTAAGATCGGGGCTCCTTGGCGGCCACCGTACAAGAACCCTGTTGTCGGCTGTTGCACGACCTATCCACCGCTGTGGAAGTGTTTCATCCAGCTAATTTCTAACGACACGGTGCCAATGAGGAGCTGTCCCTTCTTGTTGGAAGATAAAGTTCCCCGCGCCCTCATGCAGTAGAGGCATCAACCAATTGATCAATAGTTGATGATATGTCTCTCCCGTTACTGTGTTTTCTTCAAAAAAAGAAAGAACCATACACCATTGTTTGAGATACAGCACATAACACATTCACTTTTGGAGAATCACGCAAATACTCCACCAACACTCTCGGAGGTTCAGTCCCCCGTATTCGGACGTTGTGTTTATTCATCTTACCACTTATATGGAACGTTAACTCGTCACTGAAAATTATCCCCTCGCAAAATTCATCTTCATTACGTTACAGCATTTCATTGCAGAAATATTGACGTTTGATGATTGAGATTGCAGTTGATACAGCATTTACTGTACCAACTGCAATCTGTATAAGGCGTCAGTTGTAGTCGTTTACGTAAAATTTTCCACACAGTTGGTTGCGGAATTTGTAGTTCCAAACTTGCACGTGTTGTTGACTTTTGTGGACTTCGTTGGTAAACAGCACGAACACGTTCCACTGTTTCTCCTGACACACGAGGTCTTCCCGGACTTTTGCCTTTACATAACACCCGGTTGTTTCAAATTTATTGTACCAATCGTAGATCGACTGTCTAGTAGGTGGTAGTTTTCCAAAACGTGTTCGAAAATGTCTTTGGACAACAGTTACGGAGTTCGTTTTGGCAAATTCAAGCACGCAATATGCTTTTTCAGTAGAGTTTGCAGCCATTCTAGCTATAATGCTTGCGCAGTACTGCCAACTGTACTATCGAAACTTCTACAGTTCCCCAACGTGACAGCGCAAAATGCATGTCGATGTCACAAATAACTTTTGTTTTATACAATACCAAAGGTATCTATTTCTTTTATAGTAACGCTGTATATTGCTGTAAACACGTTTAATGACATTATCAGTTGTAAAGAAATCCGGCAGGGTAATAACACAACTTATTTTACTTCATTTTTGTGGTGTATTGATTTCTGCGATTGGATATCCGTAGCGCTAATTACCGCAGAAACTATATGCAAGGTATTTGTGTTAATACACATTGCGGTCGATATATAGGGTGTAGTACAACGAGATGACCAGTCGAGTAAATATACAGGAGATTTTTTAAGGAAAAATAACACGGGTCAACACAATTTTTGCGCAATGTTGATATTTTTTGATTCCTTACCTGATGGAAACTCTCAAAGTAGCTCTAGTCTTCAGGCTGCATTTATTCGGAAATTGCTGTTATATAAAATAACAATTTTAATTAGTAAGGTCTACAAAATAAAATCACTTGTGCTTTCCTTTCATATTCCTCCTGGATATATTCAGGGTGAGTCGTTAAAAATGGGAAATTTGGTAACTGGGAATAGTAGAATCTAAAACATGGGAATTGAGTGCAACATGCCTTATAAAAATATTGCTTGTTTAAGATATACAGGACGTTCAAGTTAATAATTTTATTTCTAAATTTCCCAATAATTCAGCAAGTTTTTATAGAATCAACGTGAAAATTGGTATTACTTCGTTTTTCAGCATTATGAATAGGAACTTGTCCTCACTTTTCCCGTTGCTCATAGAGGGCGCTAGTTACACCCTGCTGAATGTTTACAAGTGACTGAAGGTCACTGTTTATGTATGAGAGGGCATCACATACGTCTCCAGGATTGAAGGTATAATATAGTTGTGTGTCATCAGCTTAATGATGTTTGAGGTGTAAATTACATAAAGGTCCCAGAATACTGCCATGAGGAACGCCTGATATAATTGGGAGTGGAGAAAATAAAATTAGTTAAACCTGCAGAAAAAGTTTTGCATTGGCTTTATGTATTAAATATATTTCTAATACATATTTGAAAAACATAAGTACTTTATTACATTTGATTTGATTTTGTATGAAAGCAATATATGATTGAACTTTTTTTTTCTTTAATTCAGATATTAAAAGATTTATTAAATTAAATTGGTCAAAATGAATCGCCTCATAGCCACAATCTCACGGAATTTGGGACAGCGGACTATGTTCCATGGGCATGTAATACATGGGGTAACTTTTCCAACGTCTTTAGCCCTCTGGCCCCTCCGTTACCCCATTTAAACGTTCAAGAACGCCCCCACGACGACCCGAAATATGTTTGAAGAAACAAAGTACACAAATGAATATGGAAATCATGTCAAACACAAATATATGCAAATTTTATGTGCTTACTCCAAAAGCAACGGAGCGACAACGGATGCCACGTTCATTCTCCGCCGTTTGCTGTTGCAGAGGTGGCCTTTGTAGGCTTGGCGGTGCAGGCACGAGTGGCGGGTTATGGCGGAATATTATTTCAACGCCGCGTGCGTCGGTTTGCGACCATGAATAATTAAAACGCCTGTTGGGAACAAGTCGAAACGTTTGAGTAAGAGGGGTAAGTTAGTCTCTGACAGGGGGTCGTGTTCTTGTTCTTGGGTGGTAGGAAACGAAAGGATTTAGAAATGAAATAGTAACGACAGTTTCGAAAAGGTTTGGACAGTAAGGAAATGATATTTAATTCACTTTTAAATGGCCCACCCTCTTTTTTTATTTGCATTTTTCATCAGGAGCAGTAAACTAGAATACAAAAAGGCTAATTAGATACATAAATTTGAATTGATTAACCGAAATGATGATTCCGGTTTTAACATGTAACTTGTATATAGGTATATTTTTCTAATCGGAAGTTATAATAAAACAAAAACAAACGACGACGCAGTGCTGAAATGGTTATTACCGCACACTGTGCTGTAATGAGATATTAACGGACTGGTGAGACGCTTACCGGAATGTAATATGGGCGATTAATGTGGAAATTAGAAAAAAATACTGTAAAAAGCTCGTGTCACAATGACTTTGTAATGCTCCTACATTGAATCACTATGCGGCTCGTTATTCAAACTTGAACTCGCATTACATAAACGTCATTGTGACACTTGTGTTTTAAAATACTATTGTAATCATGTAATCATAATTAATGTCTGCTGCTTCGGTGATCACCATAACAAATTAGCTTCTTTTTACTATACATCACATCTCCCGATGAAGCAAATAAAATATTTGCCAAATATTGAAAATAAATGAATTAGTTTTTACTAACTCAGTCCGTATGGACCGCATACCCAACAATTTCGATTTCTTATTAATATATTTGCTTTCAAATAATTTTTTGGTAGTCAAAATGTAAACAAAATAATACTCCTGCATAATATTTTTTGATATTTGTGATAGGTAGCTGATAACAAAATACAGGATGCGGCAAAATAATTTCGAAAGGTCATTATTCGCTCCCTGGGAGAACAGTGGGCATTCTCGCTTTGTGTTGGTGTGTTCACACCATTTTAAGTTACCAACATGACTTGGTTCGGAGAGCATCGTGCTTTTTACTGCCCAACACTTTGGGTAAAACAACGAATCTCTACTAACAACACAGCGTGCCTTGGTGTGGTATTGGTCAACATGACTCCGTTCCGGCTGATTTCTGCGTGCTCAACTGTAAATGTACTGGGCGACGGAACGCCGCGAGTTACTGAGGATATTTTTCAGGGCATTCTGCCAAATGAAGTTTTAATTCGTAAAGTACACTGCATTTTCCTATGTTCTTGCGGTCCTCCGTCGTCCAGTACATTTCCGGTTACGCACGAAATCTGTTTCATTGAAATCAAATGGAACGGCGCCATGTCGCCCTACATCAAACCGAATACGGAAGGCACGCTGTGTTATTAGTTTAGATTCATTGCTTTTAGTAAAGTATTCGACAGTGGAAGCGCAATGCTCTCCGGACCAAGCCATGCTGATAACTGAAAATGGCGCAAACACGCCAACACAAAGCCACAAAGCCCACTACTCTACCCCTTCCAGGAGCCGAGTAATAACCTCTTGAAATCGGGCAACCATTTTGCCGTACCCTGTATAACTTCACCTGTCAAAAATGGACAGTAACAACCGAAATGAGTGTTTGTATTATTTGTTGACACGTTGTAACACACATTTAAATTATAATAAATTAAGGGTTATAATTTATTATAATTTAATTTTTAATTTATTATAGATAATAGATGCGATTTAATTAAATATTAAATAAAGCACGGTTTAGTATTGCTTGTCTGGTATGACTGTTTCATATTGTGTTTCATCTATAAAAGAAAAAAAAAATAAAATCATTATTAATTAACTTACTTTTATGATCGATTCTGTAAATCGGCTATGTAATATTTTCATAAATACAAAGTAATTGTTTTTCTTTAAAAAATATTAAATTACATATTACAATTGGGCATAAACCATTTAATGTGTGATTCAACAAGTGAAGAAATAAGACAAGAAGGGTCACTTGTAATTTTTAACCGGTTCGCATGCACAACTTATGCCCGGTTTTTCAGTATCGGTTTAAACTCGATTTTTAGTTTAGGTTCAAGTTCAGCCCTCAAAACCGTATTTCAGTAGTACTAGTTGAACCTTAAACCGAATAAAAAATTTGGTTCAACTTGAGCGGAGTGATGTGCTCGGCTTAAGCTTTAATATCCCGCTCAAATTGAACATAACCTTAAAATAGGTGTTTATGTTAATTGACGTCAATCCAATATTAATAAAAATTATGAATTTTTTGGAATCTTCTGATGACGAAGACATTATTAATTATATTGAACATCATGTTTTTTTAGATTTGACTAAATCAATTAACATGTCTATATATCTTCTGATGTAAAATTAGCGGCTCTTCTAGATGGTGATTCTGACATTTTAGATATAATTTATTTGAAAAGGAGTACCGACTTCGTTAAGGAATAAATGAAGCTGTATGGGTAATACAGTTAATATGTTTAAATTTGGAAATTCCAAATTTTGCTGTGATTTCATTGGCTATCATATTCAACACCCACTGTCGCCAACCCTATATATTTTAAAGGACTTCTATTCTCGCCTACCAACATTGTGAAACTAAACACATTTTCTGGTTTTATTGAACTAGTTCAGGGAACGCACTCGGAAACCGACCGACCGAGTTCATGGTTTAAGTTTTAGTTCAGCTGAACTTATATTTAAACCAATACTGAAAAACCGGGCATTACAGTGGTAACTACATCTGTTTGTTAATTTACATAGAGGGCATCACGGAAGTCATTGTTCTAACGTTGATCTTGAAAGTCGTTGAGAGTAATTATTTATTATAATATAAATTTAGTTGCCAAGATGCCAGGATCGATTTGTTTTGTGGTTGCAGTTTGTTGATCATCAAGGATAGAAACTAAGAAATAAATAATTTCATACGTAATAATTTTAACTATTATCGCTATGTGTAGCCGCCATTTCCAGTTTAGTTCCTTGCCTAACAATTGTTCTTTGTGAATGGTGTAAATTAGAAAAGAAAGCTCAGGCATCTGGTGCTAAAATAATGTATTATTTTATATTTTCATAAGTCAATGGCGCCAACGCATGAAAATGAAATATACTGTCAAGAAAAACATGCATGAATTATTCCAAAGAATTTCTACCACAAACATACACATTACTACAATTCATTAAATAATTTGACAGTTAATCAATAAACATTTAACCTTGAAATACCTTGTACGTGTTTTAATTAAAACGGTTAAAAATAGTTAATTGTATCACTAGGCCAGAAACTATAGTTTTGCGAGGCTGAGTACGGTTTGTGGGGCCGAGGCGAAGCCGAGGTCTCACAAGTGCGAATACTCGCAAAAGAGTTTCTGGCCGTGTGTTACACACTATTTTTTGCGTCGACAAATCTTAATTTTATTGAAAATAATAATAAAAAGATTGACGCTAGGGCGTTAACAGTACAGGTTGGCAATATATATTACGTATGACATTTAAGTTTGAAACCAGTTGACGTTTTCATTTTCTTGGTTAGTTTTGGTACATATTGATATTCATCAATAACAAGGGCCATGGAGACCCCAGCTCATATTATACAAGGTATTAAAAACTTATTACTTGTAAAATCTTCCAAAAATGGAATTGGAAAGGATTTGAATTATGTAAGAGATTATGTAACAAAAATTCTTTCATCTGTCATCAAATCTACAATTAATCACAGAAACGTCTGTAATTTGAATATAGTGTTGCCAACTTTTAGTGATCTTTTGCCGGCCTAGGCCGGAGAATGGTATGTTTCCGGCCGATTTAAAGTAATGCAAAAGTAGTGTTTCTGACCGGAGGCGCAAAAAAAATATTGTTTTGGTTACCTACTACAAGTACATATAACACCTTCATATGTTCCGAATTCCAGTCGCTTCCGAAGTGATTTCAGTTCTCGTGAATACCAGCAGACGATTACCATCAAACTACCTCGAACGTTAGATACAGCAAAACATAAACCATGATAAACGCAGAGAAAATTCCAGACCATCAAAATAACTGGTAAATAAATTTTAATAGTAGACAATTCTTTGGATAATTCATATTTAACACAGCAATGCATTCCCTATGCCCTTAATACGGCCCTGGCGAAATATATTTCCCAACTCCCTCTGTTTACGCATTTGTACAAACAAATTACCTTCGATACGATCTCACTATAACATTCATATAATATACGTGTGAGCTGATCGATTGTGCATTGCCTATGCGAATGTATCACACCTGATACGTCCTTTCCGCACAGTGATTATTAACAAAATTAAAATCCACCGCGTGTGAAAATTAAACGAATTTGTCTTTTCCATTATGTTATACCAAAGCAGGTATTTAAGAAATCAATAAGAACGTGCTAAGGCATATAATGAACCCGGACGCATCTCGGCTTCCTGTTCTTTCGGGCCAACAAATTCTTCTTTATCTCCTTTTCTTTCGCACATTAATTATGTCAGCAAACTCCTTATTCATTAATCTACCGTCTTTCGCCAGCACTAGAAAGTTATTCTGTACGAGTTTTACCTTCATAAAAATTAGTTTAAAGCGTGCTCATGAGTTACAATTTGTATCTATCTGCCTCGCGTTCCAAACTAAATTTCACGCCGGTATAGGAGTAGGATAAATTGCAGTCAGATCAGGGAGGTGAAATATCCAAGAACTGAGTTGATAGCTCTGCGCCATTCGGACGATATTTACGCGTGAGAGCAGGAGGCGATTTATCTCCCTTCGCAAAATTCCATAGTGTAGCGGGCGCCCCCTCGGAGCGCATTATGTCGAACGAGTTCGCAAAAGTATCTGTAACGAGTTTAGTTTCAACTGATTTGCGAAATTTTGCCGATAAAGGTTCGCAAAGATCAAGCGAATAAGCGAGAACAACATACAGCGCTATCTATGGCGGATTATAGTAATTTATCTAATAAACAGTAATATATGGGCGTATACTGGGTATTAGATAATACTTTATTGTCCCTGCACTAATATATTTATAATACGCGGTAATATCTATTTTTCAAATGTTGGTGAATAAATTCTTTAAATTTATATTCTTTGTTTCTGTGGCTAACGTTGTTAATTAAATTTATATAATAATAATAATATAATTAATGCCCAACAGTACAGAAGTACCAATAATAGAACAATTACAATGCTTATTAACTAGTGTATATCTAACAATAATAATACAAAAAATAAATAAATAAATTCAAAGAAATAGAAAAAATACATTAAAAACCACAAAACAAATAGCTACCTGTTATTACCCCCCAAAACGCCGCCGGTACTAAAATAGTCGGAAAGATTACAACTGGCTCAGTAAGTTGCGTATGTATGCCATGGTGCCTGTGACTATGCGCTCTTTAATTATAATGAATCAAGTTATAAACCAAAGTCAGGCCCGATTTTCCTGACATCCAAAGACTCCATTGCAAAGGTGTGGAGCAGTATATCGTGTGGGAATGCTCTGCAGAAATATTCACCGAACCATCTCGACCAAAGAACTTTAAGAAAACCTCTTTGTACTTGCTCAATGCTATTACCACCTATTACTATGTAGGTCGTAGACGGGATTCCAAACCACAGACGCATACTCTAAACGTGAGTGAACTAATGAGTAGTACAAGGTCTTCAAGGTCTGAGAGTTATTAAACTGCTTACAGATACGCAATACAAATACAAATCCCAACATTTTGTTAGCAGATGAGACCATACAGGTAATATGCTCCCTGAAAGAGAGTTCACTATCGAACACAACACCTAAATCCTTTATACTATTGCATCTATTTAGGGGGACATCAGACACGGTGTAGGAAAACAAAATAGGCAATCTCTTTCGAGTATATGTGACGACATTACACTTAGGTACATTTAGTGTTAACCCATTCACGGAAAACCAACCGGAAAGTTTGTTCAGATTAAGTTGCAAATTCTGGCGTTCATCAGCAGACTTAACAGAACTGAAAATCTGCACGTCATCGGCATTCCGCAATCTATAACATTAAGAAGGTCGTTAATAAATAGTAAGAATAACAGGGGCCCTAAGTTCGATCCTTGAGGGACGCCCGATGTAATAGTGCGACAAGTTGACGTGAAGCCATTATAAGAAACAAAGCACGAACGATTAGTTAAATAAGATTGGATTAACAACAGTAAATGGTCACTAAACCCAAATAAGTCTAACTTATATGAATGTGTTTGTAATCAGTATCCTTATTCATACCGCGTATCCAAAAAGTTCTGGGACGGTCAAAAATCTCGAGAAGTACACGTCGAATTTAAAAACAAAAAAAACATTTCTTTAATTATTTTCAAAAATATATCCAGGAACAGCATCAGCAACACGACCCTACAGCACCACCCCAAGGTTCAATGGAAACATCTATTTTTTATTACAGATTCGGATTCTACGTATCAAAATACGAAAGTTCTGTCTGGAACATTATTTTCGATTCTTGATAGATGGCGCTGAAAATCGAAGATAGTCCGCTCTAATAGACATCGGTAATTGGATTATATGTAAATAAAATTTCTTGCAAAGTGCTATCGTTTCATTCTTGATAAAAGACTACCACATTGCCAAAAAATCAAGTTGAAGAATTATTACTTCTGGGCGTAACACTTCTAATGTGACGAAGTATTTCATAGAAAGCATATGTTATGGCCATTATCATAACAAAATGTCAGCTTTATACAAGAATGTTTAAAAATTCAATTTTGTCCACGTTTTAAGGATTCGGAAACGTTGTGCGTTGCTGCTGGTGCTTTGTCTTCGCGGTCGCTTCCGAAGCGGTCAATACGTCAATTAGGCCGCTGGCAGGAAATTAAAGTTTTTGTAGATAACTGTCATAACCATCATTTACATCGGCCCCCTGACACGCTATCGACATCTGTCGATTCATTACGAAATTACCATGGATAGCATCGAGTGAATGACGTTGAGCGATAGGTTGATTTTAGTATCGGAAAATTTGCTGAGGAGCGCTTCGAGAGAACGGCGAATTATTCTTTGTCCTTTTGAAGATTTATATCAGAATGATCGATGGCTTGGGAAGTGTCGAGGTAGCGCGAATATCGTTTTATTAAAGATAAATAGCTACTAAGCCTAGTTTGATTGTGTATGCTATCTGGGAGAAGCAGAAGAATGGTGTTTTTTTTTTTGCTGAAATTGTTGGCAATTGTATACGATCCCAATTCTCATTCTCTGAAGGAAAGAATTAGTCCTTCGCAATATCGCTAGCGATCTTCGATAGTCCACGAGGAGTTCACGGGCGAAACGGCGCCACTAACTTCCCTATGCGTTTTATGTCCGGCTCCAAACTCGGACACGGTTGCCTATCCGGATATCTGGACGGAAGGGGTGGAAAAACAAAAGATGATTTATACTTAACGGCCCCTAGCTGTCGCCAGCGTTACTGATGTAGAAAATTTTCTGGGACGAATAGAAGCAGCAATGCTTTTATCGGTAAACAGGTTTGAGTTATACGCAAGCGTTGGCGAAATAATAGGGCATTTATATTTACCGCCGTGTAAATGTACTTAGTGCCCATAAATACACTCCGCCAAAAAAGTATCGCATAATTTAGTTTTGAATCATAAAAGTATCGCATAATCTTTGTTTGTAGCATAAAGTTGTAAATATACTTTAATGCGCTCTAAGATATAATTTCTATGATTGTTTAAATAAAATACAGGCCAAATAAAAACAAGAACTCATACTTGAGATTCTTATTAAAACAAGAAATTATAATTTTGGAAAGAAAAATGTCATAACAGTAGCTTTTAATACTGAGTATTGCCACCTCTGGCTCTTATGACCGCTCGCAAACGGTTTGGCAGAGATTCGATTAACCTCCGTATATAAGCCTGATCCAAATTCTCCCACTCGTCACGGAGAGCATTTGCTAGTCCATGCAGGTCCGCTGGGGCAACATTTTGGGTTCGTATCCGTCTGTGAAGGAGGTCCCACACGTGCTCGATAGGGTTCATGTCCGGACTTACCGCAGGCCAATCTAAAACTGGAATACCAACATCGTTAAGGTATTCCTGGACGATTATTGCAACATGCGGTCGTGCATTATCGTGCATTAACATGAATTCGTTTCCTATAATTGGCGCATATGGTACTACATGTTCTTCTAAAATGTCCGTTATATACCTGTGGGCAATCAGTGTACCTCTGTCTACTGGTACTAACTCTGTACGACCTGTTAAACAGATGCCTCCCCAAACCATAATAGAGCCACCAGCGAAATTAGGTCTAGGTCTGATATTACACTGCGAATAGCGCTCACCGTCTCGTCTGTACACTGAGATACGCCTATCTGAGGTGTAAAGACCAAATCTTGACTCATCTGTGAAGAGTATATTGGCCCAGTCATTAATGTTCCAATTTACATGTTCTCTGGCAAACCTTAAGCGAGCCACTCGGTGGTTCCTAGTGAGACGAGGGGCTGTTACAGCTACTCTAGCTCTTAATCCACTCTGTCGTAACCTATTCCGAACAGTTGGAGTACTCACACGAGTATTTCTGACTCTAGCCAAGTCGTTCTGCAATTGTCTCGCAGTTACATGTCTTCGACGTAATGCTTGTAGTAGTAAATAGCGGTCATCTTGGCGAGTAGAACATCTTGGGCGACCTGGTACAGGTCTTCTACTGTAAATGCCTGTTTCCCTATATCTGGCTACGGCTCTAGAAACACTTGACTGATTGATGTTCATCAAATTAGCAACGTATGCTTGAGATCGTCCATCTTCGATTAAAGCAACTATAGCAGCCACTTGTTCTGAAGTTAAATTGCTCATTTTAGTTTTAAAAGCGTTGGTACAGAACTCTGAGATCGCACTTTAAAATTTGTCCGTATAGGAAGACTTTCAATGAACAACTGAGCAAACCTTACACATATGCATTTTTCTAAATGTGTTCTTTTAGGAAAAAGATAAAGTAAAAACGCTAAGTTCCATTATTTTGTTAGTGTTTTTATAGTTCACATACACGAGGCAAACTTTTTGTGAACGTATAAAAATATCTTGGTTCATAAATGCCCTTTTTTAGTTTATGCGATACTTTTTTGGCGGAGTGTATTTCACACTGACCGAAACTCATATACAGGGTCCTGCAGTAGTGTATCAAGCTTTCATACCCCCTCTACGAAATAAATAAAATTTGATTAATATGCCAACTTATACTGTAAAATAGGATGTATCTCAGTAAAATATTTTTAGTAATAGCAGATTTCCGGTTGTACCGGAAGTAAACACCAACTTTGTTATTTTAAATGGAACACGCTGTATAAATAAATAATGTGCTTAATTGTCAAGGAAGCTCATAAATTAATTTTGTGGACAAAGCAGAGCAATTAACAAATTTAATAATTGAAAAGGTACATATACAATAAACACAGATAGAAAGTGTCAGATACACTTAGTCGTCAATGAATAAACCAAGAGATTGCGCTGCCCGCACAAAGAAAGAATAGGGGAGATGAAAGTGTGAAGGAAAGAAATTTAGTGTTACCCCTCTCCGCAAAAATCCCTAACAGTGTAAAGAGGTTGCTGAAGAAGGTAAGATTTTACCTTTCTGCGAAACTGGACTCAGTTAACTCTGAACTGGGTACCGGTAAATAAATGTCATGTTGCAACCGTCTTGTAACATGGCTATGAAGAGGTCTTTTCGGTAAATCACTAATATGTTTACGAATTAGTGAGATAGATTCCTGGACGAAGAGTGCCGGGAGGGTCCGGATTTTATACTTTAAAAAATATGGTCGGCAGTGATCTCTGGTCCCTAGTTGAAATGTGTAGCGAATTGCCCTTTTTGCAATTTAAAAATTGTATTGAAGTTGTACAAACTACAGGTGCCCCAAAAGGGCGGCGCGTAGCGAAGATGGGATTCAAAAAGGGCAAAATAAGTAATGCGAGCAGTAGAAGGATTGAGCTCAATCCTTGTGTGTGGCCAGCTCCCTGGCTACAGATCTGATTGCAAAGGACGCAGAAGATAATTTTTTTGAGACAGTGTCGATATGGTGAGACCATTTAAGAGTATCGTCAACGATAAGTCCCAGGAATTTAACAGATTGAACCATATTGACGGTGTCGCTATCGAACAGACAAGGTTGCTGCAGTGCACCTTTGTAAGGTAGAACCACCGTTTTGTCTTTGTTATAACAAAGGCAGTTGGAGTTACACCAATGTTTGATGATGGTTAGGGCCTTAGATATAATACTTTGTAGTTCATCTCTATTTGGGTTGCTGCAAGTGATGCTGGTGTCATCTGCGAATAGACAAAATTTCCCACTGATCCTTAACTCGGTGATGTCATTGATGAAAAGAAGGAAAAGTATTGGACCAAGCACTGAGCCTGCGGAACGCCATAGTCAATTCCCATACACGATGAGGAGGAACTATTTCCTCTCACTATCTGTTTCCTATCGAAAAGATACGATTTGAACCATTCCAGAGGAGTACCACGAATCCCATAGTAAAATAATTTTTTTATTAGAATGTCATGACTGACACAGCCAAAGGCTTTAGATAAGTCCCAGAACACTGTTGCAGTGAAGTGTTTATTATTAATATTGTTAAATACTTCATTGGAGACCGAAAAGAAGGCGTCGGCAGTACGTGAATTGGACAAGAACTCAAACTGCCTGGAGGTGATAATTGACGTTTTTTTAGAAAATATATTATAATAATATATTATTGCATTTTTGGATCCCTTGATAAATTTAAGTAACACTTTGTTAGGAATACATTGGATCGAGGTCGCATGGTTTCAGAATTACATAACGTTTTTTTTTTAAAAAAAAAAGACAGGTGCAGAGTTTTCGAAATTCCAAAATATCTTCGAAACTACAAAAGTTAGAACGATGTGGTTTTCAGTTTTGCTTAAGCATGAAAAAGCAAACATCTCTTATTAAAATAAAGTTGGGTTTAAAATACAGGGTGATTAAATAGGAATCTGTAATTTTGGAGCTTTAAGATCATGGATTACTTAATCTTTTAAAATAGCATATCTTCTGAAGGTAGATATTCATTTGGGATTCAATTACGTTCCAAGTTTTGCCTCCAGATATCGCAGCATCATCTGCAAAAGATAATATTATTTCCTCTGGCATTTGTATATTGTAATATTAATTAAGAAAATACTACTTTTAATATTCCGGAATTTACGTAGATGGATGTACAATTTAATTATCTTTCGATCTTTCTGTCTATCTCCAACGGTTTTGAAGATATTCCTGATTTTTCAGTATTTCATGATATAGAAACGTATTGCAAAACGCTGGCCACTTCCTCACATTTCACCAGACTGGCAGGAATATTGCTAGCATGTTTAGAAAGTGGCCTGCAGAACGCAACAGGACTACTGCAAACAAACAAACAAAGTAGGTCTGGAGAGCTACATTTGAAACTGAGATTATTAAATAAATTTCTTAACAGATGTTCGAAGTGCCTTCCATCTTGTTCAAGGCTTTTACCAATTCTCACTTGAAAGGCTCTTTCTACATTTGTCGCATGTTTTATAGACTGGTTGAAGGTTCCCTATAAACCAGTTCTTTTACATATCCCCATGAAAAAGATCTATTTTTGTTAGATTGGGCGACCTTGCAGGCCAAAGAACAGGGCCCAGTCGTTGACATCAGTGATTTTTATACTGATACATTGCTCTGGTTCTTTGTGAAAAACGGGGCGCGGCTCCATTTTGCTGTAACGATATATTTTGTACGTGGATGTTTACAGGTATATTTTGAATTAATCTTGGTAATTCATTTACTAAAGATTCCATTCCATTAAGGTGGCCATTAAAGAAATGCTTGCCCGTCACAGGATCTCCAACAATTCCTCCCCAAAAGTTAACTGACCATGATCTATTTGCCAAACTATTCTTGGAATTATAGAATATATATATAATTATGTCTGTGTTGACGCATCCAGTTTTCTTGGTGACGCAATTGTGTCCACGTACAAAACTCCTGTCTTCCGCCGAAAGTCGTTTTCTCTCAGAGCCTGGTGCAACTGAATGTGGTACGCAGAAATTTGGGCTGACCTCTGACTATTTCCAACTTCTTGCTCTACACTTGCTTGACTACTATTTGGATGTTCTGTAACTGTCAATAAAACAGCTAATTAAATAATTTTTTTAAGTGAAAGTGAAACTTTACAGTATATATATCCATATACAACGTCTTGTAAAATTTACACTGTATCGTTATATCATAACGAACATACAAACATATTTTGATCAATTTGTAATCCTATATTTCACGCTGAAAGTTCTAAAGTAAACATCATTTTCAGAAGTTTCTTATTCGGGCGTTCTCGCAACAATAATTTTGCCGCTATATGCTAATATTTGAGCGCAAAAAGTTCGATTACAATTTTTTGAAGAATCCAATTAAACTTTCTAATATTTTCGGAGCGAAACTCCTGGCATCATCACTTAGCCCAAGAAAAACAAAATACCATTAACTTTAACACGGTCTACGACAACTAAATTCAATCCAATTTGTCTCGTTCGTCTTCAGATGTATTTCCCTTCTTGCTGTGCGTAAAAATTCTGCTATAAGTAAGCGCATACATTTGTATGTACGCGAGGTAATGCTTTGATCTGTAGCTCTCGAACGTTCAGTCAAGTTGGAGCACTTCGTCTCAGTCCTCTCTAGACAGGATGCTATCAAAAGGGTGTTATTCAAACTGGGTACACGGAATACGCATATATATGGGCGAGACGTACACCTGAATTTATCAGGACAAAGTTTTCAGAAACTCGGCGGGAAGTACTTTTCTATGATATAGAGGGGCGTTGAATTGCACTTTCGAATGTTGCATGATGGTTGCCATTTCGGGGATTTTGTTGTTTGGGAACCTAAGAGATCAGCCTAATTGTTAGTGAAACGTAGCAATTTATACTTATATCCAAAATAAATTACAAAGACATTGAAAAAGTATTTATTGCCTAATAATTAAAAAACAAAATAGTCTCACTTCTAATACAGGGTGCGGCAGGGAAACTTGCTGATTTGAATTGGACGCCAATGAGCGAGGCGTGGTCAGAAAGGGGTGGGGAGGGTCTCATCAGAAAGAGGGGGTTTTGAAGTTTTGTTACCCTAAATGACATTTGTCATCATGCGTTGGACAAAGGAACAGCGTGCGTTCGCCGTCGAGGCCTATTTTTCCAACGGTCATTCGGTGATCGCCACCCAACGTGCCTTCCGAACTCGGTTCGACATTCATCCCGCGGGTCCCGTTCCTGGCCGGCAATCGCTTGTTTCGTGGGTGAACACATTTAGGGAAAGTGGGAGTGTTGAAAAAAAAGGCCCAGGAGGTCAACGGACATCCAGAACTCCAGAAAACGTCGAAAGGGTAAGGGAGTCGTTTTTGCGCTCTCCCCGGCGTTCGGCGCGTAAACACGCTGCTGCTCTGGGGATTTCTGATCGCACAGTGAGACGAATTCTTCACAAGGAACTCCAGTTTCATCCCTACAAACTGGCTGTGGTCCAAAAGTTGAGTGAAGGCAATTTCGCTTCTCGCCAAACTGCATGTGAAGCGCTCAGTAACTTGCCAGACGACGCTCTCGTGTTTTTTAGTGATGAGGCCCACTTTCACATTTCCGGCTGTGTTAACAAACAAAACATGCGGTATTGGAGTAATGTCAATCCTCGCGAACTTCATGACATTCCACTTCATTGTGAACGTGTTACTGTGTGGTGTGCATTGTCGAGAGTTGCAATAATAGGGCCTCATTTTTTCGAGGAAGATGAACGCGCTGTTACTGTGAATGCAGTTCGCTACAGAGAAATGATTGAGACATTTTTTCTTCCACAACTTGAAGAAATGGATCTTGGGGACGTATGGTTCCAACTGGACGGAGCCACGGCGCACACAGCGAGAACTTCGATGGAGCTTTTGAGGGAACACTTTCACGAGCGCCTGATATCCTTGAGGGGTGACGTACCGTGGCCGCCGCGCTCCCCCGATTTGGCACCTTGCGATTTTTTTTTATGGGGATATCTTAAATCCATCGTTTACAACGACAAACCCCGGACCCTGCAACACCTGAAGGACAACATCCGCCAAGCCATCGCCAACATTCTCGTCGATATGCTCGAAAGAGTGGAGCGCAACTTTAAATCTAGGGTTGATCAGTGTATCACGAATGAGGGCCGCCATTTGCCCGATGTCATTTTTAAAACCACTTAAAACAAAAATTCAGAATGTGTACTATACGATACAAAAAGAATTAAATCGATATTTGAAGTACTTTTTCTTTTATTGACTTTTCAAATCAGCAAGTTTCCCTGCCGCACCCTGTATAACCAAAAAAAATTCAAAACCTATTTATCCTGTACAAAAAGAATTATATGCATTTCTTTAAGTAGTTTTTACTTATATCCTAGAAACTTGCTAGGAAGATTCGTCTGTTTAGTTTTGTCTTGAGTCGAAATATGTGCTATAGTGCTGTTATTGCACTGACAAATACGTACAACACTGGCTTCACAAATTACTTTGATCGTACGATAAAGACCTTTTTGTATTGGCTCTAAGTAGATTTTCTTATACCTATTTTAACCAAGAAAATCGAAATATTAAGGAGACATAACACTCCCAGCGGCACTTCGAATATTCATTAACAAAGGGCGAAGTAAACTCTGCAATTATATAACGCACAAATAAGCGCTGTAAAACTGAACGCTACGGTAACTGTATCGTTTCGCTCCGAGCTGTACAATGTAATTAAAGAAAGGCGGAGCACGTTCAATTGAACTTTAGGGTGTCATTTTCTTCCGAGAGGCCGCGTTTAATTTCTTTGTTTCATTGTGGTTTCCCCTCTATTGCATTTGCGTTAGTTTTGGTAGAATCGAAGAATTTCCCAGCAAAGAATTCTACGTTACTTATTTATGTATGTAGATATGGAAAAGTCTCTACCACTTTCGAGCAATGAGAATATGGACATAAAAAATTATAAATCGATTACAACGATAAGAATGGAAGCAATAAAAGGAACACATTGCGGCTTTTCCATGCGCAATCATTTGTCTTTTGACACGCACACATGGTAAGAAATGGGAACTCAGATCAGATATGCCATATTGGTTTTATAGTATGGTGGTGAAACCGCTCTTTAAATACACGGTTTTGATGTGGTGGCTCAAGGCACTACAGACAAAAGCAATGTCTCAATTGAGCAAGGTACAAAGACTGCATAGGTATAACAGGGGCCATGCGCACTAGACATACTGCAGCAATGAAAGCCCTTTTGGCGATGTCGGCGCTTCACTTAGTGATCTAGGATGAAGTCAGATTGGGTGCGTACAGGTTAAAAAATGTGTTGACCAGAACTACCTATAGCTCACGCCATACGACAATCACAGAACGTGTGCGGGGAAGCATATTATTCCGCATAACAAAACGATACTGCCTTATGAATCCATTCTTAATAATCGTTCCAGGCAGGAGTGAATGAAGTAGAACAGCGTCCGACAGCAGATGTACGTTTATAAACAAATAAATATACTTCTGTCCTCCAGACAGAGAAATTTGGCATCTTGCAATGGGCAAATAATGAAAGGGCTATTACAAATAAGCGGATTCATATTTATCCTGATAGCCAGACAGCACTAAAGGCTTTATCCAGTATGGGAGTGCCTCGAGGAACTATGGGAGCTGGCAGAACGAAACAGGACACAGCTGATTTGGATGCCAGGGTACCAAACGATCGAGGGCAATGAGACAGCTAATGAACTCGCTCGCTGAGGGGCAGAAATGCCACTCCAAGGAGCCGAATCGATTTTGGGAATAAGCAATAGCATGGTCCGAAGCCATATAGGAGACTGGACAGGAGAAGACCATAGGAGGCACTGGGCAAATAGACCCAGGCATGAGCATGGCAAGCAATTTATAGGCAAGTTATGCCAGTTAAGAGCTGAAGAACTACTACGTTTAAGTAGGAATCAGCTACGGATAATTATGGGGTACAAAATCCCTATACAAAATAGGGATGTTCGATGGAGACCTTGAATGCATACTGTAAAAAAAGGAGCCAGAGGCAACCCAACACATATTATGCCATTGTGATGCCCTGGATAATAAGAAGCATCAACTGTTTGGGCAAGACAAAGTTGAACCAAAGACTACTCCATGATAAGGGCCTGTACAGTGTGTTGCAGGGCACTAGTATACTGGAATGGTTTCTATAACAAGGACTGGTAGAGTACAATATGCCTCTATGCTGCGGTTTTATACGGAAACCATAGTCAGACATGCCTGTGGGAAGGAAAAAGAGTGGCATAAATGCTTGCGTAAAATTATTATACCCCTTGAACAAACAATACTGGATGCAACTTTCTATAATTCTTTAACTCCACGGACGCAAGCGTAATATCTCATGACCGGTCGATGCCTCCTGTAATCCGCGAAAGCTGTAGGGGGACGCGAATTCATGGATTATTATCATTACTATTATTAAGGGTCGCGGAATTTAAGAAATGAAGCACCAAAGATAAATAAAAAAAAACATTTCGAAAGAAAACGTATAGTAAATCATTTGCGGTTTCTTTCTCGTAAATTCTCCCTAATAAAATTACGACCATTTTGTGCCATCTTTCACCTATCCCCGCCTCGCCTTCCTCACTGCAACACTTTAATTAAAAGAACGTCGCTTATACCCTCAGCCCGGTTATAAATTATGCAATGGATCTGACAGCTCAATTTTTTTTACGTTTACTGGTTGGTACTGGCATCGGTCGAAAATGTTGCGCGGTCTGTACCGCAGGGCGACGCGTAGCGGATACTAATTGGACGTTATTCACTGCAGTAGAATTTTACCCGAAGACATTTTCCGTTTAAAAAAAGTACCAAACGTTTTTTACGTTCTCTTTCGGACACGTATTCGGTATACGGTGCAGTCCTTCGGATACTTTGTGGTAGTAAACCGGTTGTACTGCTGTAAAATAAATAGAAAAAGAAAAAAAACTCTCGGGTATTTTAAACGAGCCAATGTACTAGGATCCTTGGGGAAGTTGCAACGTTTTGCGGATGTAATGCAGGAAGCTAATCACGACTTGTTGATAAATTGAAAAGAATTCGTTCCTGATGGGGTGATTGTAAATAAAAGGATGAATGTAGATATTCTACAGAAATCTCAGTTGATGCAAAATATTCGAAGAAATTAGTTTTTTTAGGTATTACTAGCATATTTACATGTTCCTATGTTTTAATTACAGTGTATTTTATAATAGGATTAGTTCTTTGTTTGGGTATTTATCTACTAACAAAATCAGTGACACTATTACCTACATAATTATACAAAATGGAAACCATCTGTTTCTTTAAGCAAATATAGTCGCAATCTACGAGATATCGTCTGTATTACATGTTCGAGTTTTTCTGATGTATTTTCTAATACTGCCGCGTTAATTCTGTCTCTAACTTCGTCAGCGTCTTGAGCAGGCGTTACATGAGCTTTCTCTGTTTAATAAAACTCCAAATAAAAAAAAGTCTAATGGATTGAGTTCGGGTGATCTTACAGGCCATAAGATAGGACCGCCGCCAATCCGGTCCGTCTGTTTGGGAAGTGTTCATCCAACCATTCTCTTACATTACGAGCGCAGCGTGCAGCACCTCCATCATGCATGTAAATCATATGGATTTCCCTCCGCTCAATAGTGAAAATTATGAGTATTAAATACACCATCTCTAGAAAACCTACTCTAATCGCTACAGAGAATGCATCTAAAATAGTAAACATAAATCTTCTTGAATCCTATTTAATTCATTGTGTTGCAAAAGTTAATGGAAAAATATTGTTTTATTTTCATAAAGCGGCTGAACTTTACAAACATGGTATAGGGATGAAGAAAGTTTTATCGTAGAACTAACTGAAAGGTTTTATTACTAGGGATATTTAAGGCCGAAGCTAACTGTCGGATACTAACAACGGAGGGATCTTCTTGTACAGCGTCTAGAATTTGTTCTCTTAGTGGTATTGTGCGCCTTTCTCTTGGTCGAGGAGAATTAACTAGTTTCACGTAGAAGTTTATCCAATCGAAATACATTTCCGCTGGGAAAATCTCCGATTTGGGAAACGTATGCGATATTCTCGTTCTGTCATATTAGCATTTCCATTACGGAAACCGTACACCATGTAAGTACAAGATGTCCCACGGAAGACTGAGTCTTTGATTACAACTCTATTTGTCATTTTAGAAAAAAACTTTTTCAACAAAAATTTTATAGAATCCAATGCTGCACAACCTAAAAATATGTCTGACTATATAGAGTGTTCCTGAAGTAGGCGAAAGCATACCTACTTCGTTATTTTAAACGGAACACCCTATATATTATTTAATTTTTCACTTCTTCGTAGAAAAATAACATGACTTTATATAAACTGCTATATGTCTATCTTTAATAAAAACATTGTTATTTACTCTGTTGTAAAAAATGCCTCTTCTGCAAGGCTTCGGTTAAGACGACATAGTTTGTATTTGCTTTTATTTTAGATATTCATATTTTACACGCTATGTCTAGCACACACTTGTTTTGATACAACAATGAAACTAAAATCGATGTAATTATATACAGGTGTCTACTATAGTCCTGAACATTTGCCTAACTTTAACCCAAGGTAACTTGATTTTTTTAAATAGCACCCTTTATTTTTGATAATCATAGACGAATGCTATTAAATTTCTTCTTTTTTCAAAAAACGTGTAATTAGTTTTATGTTTCATGATCTGATACTGACGTATATTTACTAATTTGTAGATTTATTCAATTGTATAGCATGTAGATTCCAGGTTAGTGTCTTATCAAATCGGACGCCCAGATATTTTACATTAATTGCAAATTCAAGTTCCACACCTTGAACGGTGATACCAACTGCTTCACTCTCCTCTTCCAGGTGAACGGTACTATAGTGGTTTTGTTCTGGTTGATACTCAAGTTTTCCTTGCTACACCAGCTACAATTGGTGTTAATAATTACCTGCTGAGGACAGGTTGCAAGGACTGAAATATAGAATGTCGCCATATTTAGAGGCCAATTCTTGCAAGAATTCTCTAAATTGTCAATAAAGGAGTGCATATGATTGAATGTAGTTCCGCGGTTTTTATTGCAACTTGCATAAGATGATTCATCGATAACATGCCGGCACATAAATTTGTGAACGAAGAAACAATGGATAATAAATAAATAGTCGGTATTGATGTTGTTTGATTCTAATTTATTTATCAGTAGTTTAAATGAGAAACCTTGTGAGCGCAAATTATGCCTTTTAAATAAACGAATTAAACCTCAAGGAACTTCCATCGTTAACTCTTATTTATTTTCCTCTTTTAGAGTCGTTTAACAGCTAATTTGTCTGCAGTTACCTTGTGCTCCGGCACTTTTTTCTGTTTTATATTAATCCATATACATCTAAAGCTTCTCGCCTCTTCATTTAGCGGATATGTATCCCTTATATTATTTACGAAGTCACGACAGGGCACCGTATCTGTCAGACCCTCAAATTGTTTAACTAACCTTAATTAATACCTCCTAATTTGAGGGCGAACATATACCCACGCGGACGGGTATGAAACGGCGGCTCTTGCGTGTGTAAAATTAACGAGGGATCCGATTCCTATTCAAAGAAAATATTTCATCCGCGCAGGATGCCCTCAGTCGAGTAGGCACCCATGAGCTGAGCAATTAGGACGCGCTTGGGGAAAACCCGCGAGATATGTGAAAAGGATATAGAAGGTCGCAGAGCGTTTCTGTAACCGTATTAAAACGTAAAGGAATTTGATGAGATTTTGAAAGGATTTTGGGCAAGTATATTCTAAATGGAAAGGACACCTCATAATCCAGATGGTTCGCAGTGTTGTTACAGATTGGTTTTATCAAAATTTAACTACTTTATTTATAGGTGAAAGCACTCACCTTACATTCTGTGATGTTCCATCAATATTTTATACCATATCGTACGTGCCAGTGTGTTTCAATATGCAGGCTCTCACAGAATAACTATTCCTAATTTTCGATAATGATAGAGGACACTGAAATAAACATTTGTTCTTAATATACTAGTGTCTGGAAAATTCTCGTTGTCAAGATAATCAGGAAATCTTTAATAACAATCTGCTGGTATCCGATATGACTTGTTGGGAATATTTTTGGTAATTTTGCTTTTAAATGTTTTCTTGGCGGGATTCAACATTTATCTTATTGACATTGGTAAATATTTTGACGAATATTTGGTTAATGAATGTATTTCAAAGATTAGCACGCACTAAATATAACTTTAAATCGAGAGCGGCAGAAAAAGTCGACGTTTTCTGAATGTCAAATTGTGTGTTCGTCGAAATCCGCAAGGATCTATGTAGTCACAATTATCATATCCTGGAGACGTTCAAGAGAATCAGACCCCTCTGTTAGTAGGAATCTAGGTGGTTACTTGTAGTTTGTTTATTATTATTATTATAAAAAGGCGACTCTGGGGTATTCAAACGGATTTAATTTGTTTATTACAGTCATTTATTACTGGAAATGAAAATACATTTTCTATAACATTTTATTACGGTAATTTTACCTATATTAGAAATTATTGGTATGGGCAGACTAGAAGGTTGAATATAGCAATACTTACCTACATGCACATATGCAAAACAAGCGCCCCTTTCTTGAAATCTAGAGTATAGCCGCTTATGTAAATACAAATATCGATCGAGCAAGGTATAGACGCGTCTGCAGATTTCCGTGAGGGTTCTGTTGATATTGTAACTTTCACTCATAGACGGTCGTATTGCTACACTTCCGCGTTCGTTGACCGCTCGAAAGGTAACCCTTATATTACCCAGTATCCTTTTATAACTACATGCAAGAAGTATGAACAAAAATTGCAGAGAAATAAACTATATATTTACGTGAGAGCCAATAAAACTCTACTTTTTTACTTTGGGAAGAAGTCTACTACACCACTTAAACATACTTTTGTTTATACAGAGTATCTCAAACGTAAATAAACGCATACTTACGTTCGAATGGAACGCTTATGTCGCATTCCAGTTTAACGATAATCAAGGGAAACAGTGAATATATTTGGTTGTCACGATTCATACATTTATTTCGGTTACTTCATAATAAGTTACAACATTGTAATGTGTAAGAACGTGACAAAGCAGATAATGTATACAACAGTCTTGATTCGGTGATTATTTCTGCTAGAAATTTATATGTAAATCTCGTAACTAAGTCTGGCCAACTAAACCCATTCTGCATTTTCGAAATGTCCATTATGGAAATAGGATGCTACCAAGAAAATTTTCTCTTCTGCATAGTGACTTCAGATTTTACTTATGACAGGGGCAGTAATCATATATTACATGTCTATATTTAATAATAACATTGATGTTTTATTTTCCTTAAAGCAATGCCCAGAACCAAATGTTCGTCTAAGGTGGCGTAGGTGATTTTTGTATTTGCTTTCGGCATCTATATTTTAATCCTCCAATCCGATCTTTCTTATAAAATACTATGAAACCAATGGTTTTGTTTAAACTAAAGGTATTTTATTTTAATTTCTAAGAATGTTTTGTCTACTTGTCATAAATCATGCATATATTCTAAAATCTTTCAATTAATTCTAACTAAAACTATTAATATCGTCTACTAATTTCTGTTATTTGCCACCTTTTCATGGATTACTACTAATATTATTAGCTTTACTATTATTAGCTCTAGAGAAGTGCAAAGTATCTTTTACAAGGTTAATAATTTTATGGTTTGGTAGATCTACCTATACTTATAGATCTCCCTAAAAAAAGCGTATTATTATATAATACTTATTATTCTTTGTAAAATATGGATCTACAACTTTAATATTTCATCATCGTTAAAACAAAAAGTTAGCGGCATTTTCATAATAAATATTATTATGACGGAGCAGCACTTGGGAATTAACGCGATTCATTATGTAGATAATCAACACGGTACGCCACTGTTGAATGGATTTGTACATGTCTGTGTGTACCTTGTGGTAGCAAGGATGTGTGTTTAATGGAATTTACTTTACTTACTCGATTACCGCGTTGTTTGTTTGCTTGCTGCAAGTTGGAGGGCATTCATTGTTTGCATCCCATTTCCTTTGTCGGTGTTGAGAGTATATGACTTAGCAATACAATGGTGCTCTTCACTTATCTATACCATGAGAACTTTCAGAAAAGAAAGCTGCGTTGAAATATAAAAAAAAATGTAGCAAAGACATTAATTTTCTTTCAGAAATTATGTTTTTCACCGGTAATAGTTTGATAAGATAGCGGCAAAATTTATTCTTGTTTTACTATCTTTTCATGACTGCTTCATACATTAAACAATGATGATTATGAAGGAGAAAAGAGGGAGTCCTATTTCATTCTTTATTTATAGGAATATCTTTTATGAAGGAAGTGCGTGTTTATTCTGTGTGAATACAATAAATGAAATAGGCAATCAACTCATTCAAACCATATAATCGTCAGCATAGGATACCATTTATCCAATCATGTTACAAAAGGGCCCGGAACTTTTGCTGCAAAAATTTGGTATGTTACTCGAGAAAAGTCTCGTACTGGGTTACATACCAACTACCTGGAGGCTTACTTTTATTCTAAAGCCTGGCAAAAACGGGACAAGATAGAGCAAAGCCTCTGAGACCAATAAGGTTGATATCATTTATGCTGAAGACCAGAAAAACTCTTAGACAGGCCTATATGGGATGATGTATTACCACATCGGCCACTATATCAGGACCAGTATGCGTATCAAACAGAAAAAAAAACAAAAAGACAATGTTATATTAGCTCGTACAAAGGGCTGAGCATGCTCTGCAAAACAGGACAGTACTTGTGTGCACATTCTTAGATGTGCAAGGACCGTTTGATAATACTTCCGCAACATCAATTATGGAAGAGAAACACTGGTGGCTTGTGTCGAAAGAGGATGTTTTCAGGGTGGAGTTTTCTCCCCTCTACTGTGGAATCTGGTAGTGGACGAGCTATTATTAAGACTGGTCAATGAAGGGCACAAAGCTTTGCAAAGAGATTTGTAGCTGATATTGTCACTATCACTCACGGTAAATTCAACAATGTAGTGCGGGACAAAATGCAGGACACAGTTGTACAAGAATAGACCTAGGAGAAGCGCTAATATTAGTTCCTCTAAAACGATCACAATAGCATTTACGAGAAAGAGGAAGTTAAATGGTCCGGCTCCGGAATGAAGAAATAAAACTGTCTGAGAAAGTGAAATATCTCGGTGTCATTCTTGACTCTAAGGACTTGACCTTTGGAATCGACAGCTTCAGATAACTAAAATTCCGGCGGAAACTGCACTTATGTTGGGTAACCAATTGTAAAAATATGATGTACTGGACATACAACATGGTGATCAGATCCATGATCACTTTATCCATCTTTGATATGGTGAGCAAAGATTCAGCAAGATGCTGAATGTTTGCGTGTTTAGGAATAACAGAAGCAATGAGGACTACTCCTACAGCGGCATTAGAACTTCTAAATCTAATTCCTCTCCGTTTGGTGATAATGTGGGCAAGAAATACCAAGTGACAGATATGCGATTTTGGGACACAATGAGATTAGACCCACCATTTCGATATATCCATTTAACGATATTCGAAGTGGAAATCACGGATCGGATAAGCTGGAATCAATTCAACTACAGAGACAGGCTTGGTGAATTGTTCTGATTTACAGGCGGATAAGCAGGGGTTGAGTACTAGGAAAACACAAAGAACAACACCTACCAGGCACAGACTTATGGGAAGACCTTTATCAAGGAATCATCAAAGAGGAAGAATTAACAATACCAAAAGGCATCCAAAAGCAGTACGCTATTAGTAGTGTGGACGTCTCTAGCCGACATGTTTTGCTGCAAGGGATCCGATCCTAGACCGCGAATAGACACCGGAGTATTTTGAAGGGGCGTAGATCGTTGGTCGTCTGGTACTAGGGGCACCCCGTTCGTCGTTAAAAGCGGAAAAACGCGTACATTTTTTCCGAAATTTCGATTTTCACGATTTTCGGTAACGGATCGACAATGCCTAAGGCGAATCCCCGTGCGCCGGCGAGAAGGGTCCGATTATGTAATATTGCCGGTGATCAGCAGGTAGCCGTACACCGAACATCAAAACATCGAAACCTTGAATACAAAGTGGATCGAAGAAGGTAAAACATTAACATTATAATTAATATATGTGTAGATCTTCTTGGTTTTTAAAGTCATATAGTTAAACAACTATTAGAGTGAGTAAAACGTTTCGGTTTAATAATAAAACCTTAATCATTTACATTTTAAAAATTTATTTATTATATAAGTTTAAAAATAAAAAGAAGATCTACACATATATTTATTAAAAAATCAAGAAAATTTCGAAGAATTATAATTAATGTAATAACCATTATTCGGAAGACGTCGGATACCCGGTATGTAAATTATCAATAGTTGACGGATGTCTAAAGCAGAAAGCAGATAAGAATTTTGTGTTTTCTTCGATTATTTTAGTGTTACAACGGAAAATAATGATGATACAGTATGTGTAATTTCTAATTAAGAAAAATGAATATACAATTTCACGTTTAATTATTACTATATATACAGTATGTGTAATTTTTTTAATTAAGAAAAATGAATATACAGGGTGTACCGACGATCCCAAACCACAGGTGTGTACGAGGGTTAGTGGAGAGTGGTGCGGTTTAGCCGGTCCGCTATTTTGGGACGTAATCCGTCATCAAACGACTGGGTGAACGGTCCGTAAGGACAGCTAAAAACATGTACAGACTGGTACACGGCACCAGGATGTTGGAATGACTGGCGTCATGGATAAAGGAAATGGGAGATATAATAGAAAAAACCAAGAGGCTACAGTGTTTCCGGAGAATTTATGCAGATGCCTTCCATAACAACAGACAAACAGATTTTATTTGTTTGTGGGTTATTTCAACAAATTGAAAGCTTTCAGGAATTTGCAGTTACGTGATGTGGTTCTGCCCATAATAATCGTTTAACACGCTTAATTGGATATAAACGTGAAACAAGCTCTAGGTTTTAATATTTTATATATTTTGATACGACGCACTACTCCGATCAATATACAAACCTCCCGAGAATTTTCGCCAACGTAAATTCCACTCTTTTATTATAATTCCGACTTTGGTGCGCCACGAAAAGAAAAAAAATCGGTAAATCTTTAACGAAAGCTCCCAAAAGGGAACCCAGTTAACGTGTTCAACGTTTACACAAAGATTGATTAATTACGTCGAATGTAAAAGAGGGACCCCGGCGAATAAATACATGGAAAGTGCCTTTCATTGTATTATAGGCTCGGGATCTCGACTTCCACACTCTCCTGTGACATTTTGAATGTCCGCGACGACCGCTGTGTTAGGTCTCTCGATCTACGGAGCCGTGAATGATTTTCCCGGAACGGCACTGAAGGCGCGGGGGAATGCGACATAGGGTCCTGAGAGCGAAGTTTACCCTCTCGACGGGTTGGTACGCTGAAGTTTCCGGTTGGAAAAAGCGCTCCTAATTACGAAATATCCCGGAATTCAAGATCTGCGAGTCGATGTTTGCTTCTCTATCAACCACTGCATGGCGTATTTTAAGATTAACTGACCACGCATGCAATGTTGTCAAATGCGCGCGAATTCTTGGGGTTGGAAATGTAAACTAAATGATCAAATAATGTGAGAAAAAATCCAATTTGAGATGGCGGAATTAATAACCCAAATGACAGAATTGTGCATAGAACTAGATTTTGTAGTAAACATATTGGTAATGATAATGACTTTGCTATAAAGTCAGTCAGAGGAACGGTGAAACATGACAATTTTATTTTTATAAAAAACACTACCATTTCCAGGTTTCTAGTTATGTTTCGTTGTTTTAAATTGAGCTAAAACATTTACGGTTTGGAAACGTTTCTTGGTACCTATTTCTTGTCGTGTAAATAACAAATACATTTGCTTTTAATAGAATCGCAGGGCAATTATCGCTCAAGATTTATTTCCACGACCAGACGAGCTCAAATAATTAGTATTACATCACGGTTAATGAAATGAAAGGAATCGAATTTTTTTCTTTCGCATCTCGCTTACCTCTGTTAAAAGTTATTTACTGCGATTGCCCAACACCAGGTGCGCTGGCAATTATGGAAATTTAATTAAAACGACGGCAAAATTGCACCTTTGCGCCACGGCCCGTGTCGCCAGTTAGTTAGTTGGATCAGAGGTGGAGCGCGTTGTCGCATTACAATCATTACAGTAGCTTCGCGCATCGCACAACATGTGTCACGCTGATGGCTTGATTAATGCAGTGATATAGAGGGGCACAAATCAGTGAGAATGACTAATACCAAAGGCAACTCGATAATCTATATATGTACATACAGTCACACACAAAGCAACTATATCTGAAAAACTTCAGCAGATATTGAAGCAAAAGAGATAGCTCATACATCAAATTGCTCAAATAAGGCAAAATTTAATAAAGAAAACGCATACTATGTATATTATATATACCGCCTCAATCACTGCAAAGTAAACGGCGGGGAAGTACATATACTCCTACCGTCTCTCACTCTACCTAACAGCGAGGTGTTGCGCAGTAGTACGATAATAGCGGGTGTAGACTGATGAGTGATCAGTATTATTAGTCAGTAAGGTAGTTGTCTAAGTTTTTAATACATATTTTTGCGCAAAATGCCGCGTTATACTGTGGAGGAGAGAGCTGAGATGATGCGGTGGTATCACGCTGGCAATTCTTTTCAAAGGGTATGCGATGCAGCTAAATACCTATTCCAACCTATTCCAAATAAAGCCACAATTTTTAAATTCAAAAATAAAACCAACAATACCGGTTCGGTCGAAAATTTAAAAACATCACTTCCAACTCGCAGAATTTCTAATAATGCGTCCGTTTTAGTATTTGCTGCAGTTGAAATAAATTCGAATATGTCATCTGGCACTATTTCCAATGAATTAGACATATCCCGTTCTTCCGTTCAGCGAATACTCAATGCAAATGCGTATCACAATTTTAAATATTCTAAACACCAAAAATTACTTCACGGCGGCGCATTTAAGCGTATGGAATTTTGTGAAAAGTTAAGTGATTTAATTAACCGAGATACTAATTTGGTAAACAATATTATCTTTACCGATGAATCTTTTTTCCTTTGGTTAGAAGTCACAATTCATCTGTTACAACATACTGGGCCAAGCAAAACGACCACAGATATTTAAGTTCAAGTCAGCAACAGCAAAAAGTAAATGTTTGGGCAGGTTTGTTAAACAACCATATTATTGGGCCTTCTTTTATGGCAATTTAAACGCAAATGGATATTTAGAATTACTTAACACCCACATTCTACTTACTGTACAGCAACTTTCCGACATAAATATGCAAAACATCTACTTTCAGCAAGATGGTTGCCCTGCACATAATGCAGTGGCTGTCCGAAACTATTTAAGTGAACAGTTTCCTAATCGGTGGTTCGGATAATAGATACTATAAATTACTGTTTTACACTTTCATTACACTTTTTGAGTTTATAAGTACGTGTGTTCAAAGCAATACATATTGCAATTTATTCATTTTCATAATAAAAATACAATACGTTCACAGTCACTAAAAATTAACATATTTCTGCGCCAGTATTCATTGTGAGCTATGAGTGGCTATGACGAATGACTGAATGTAGGGGAATACCTACTGCAGTAAGAAGAATGAGCGGGAGACGCACATGCGTGGTATGCCCGTTGACTTTGCAGGGATTATGTCTGTGTAGTCAGAGTTTCTACTGCTTATGGCGTACCTATTAACCCTGCGAAGTCCCAAGTTTTAATCGCTTAAAGAAACCACGATCTGTGTAATATTTTAAAAGGCGTAATTAAAGTTAAAATAAATAACCATACTATACTAGTTAGTGAAAAAGCTAAGAATTATGGAATGGTTATGGATCATTCGTTTCGCTTTGGAGAACACATTACACAATGTTTACAGGCAGCGTATATTTCACTAAAAAAACTTTATTTACTTCGAGGAACTCTTAATAAAACTAAAACCAAAAAGAAGCTATGTGACCCGTGTGTTTTGTCTCGGTTGTCTGTATGAATACGTGTCCATGACGTTACAAGCCGCCGCAGAGATTCTCGCTGGTATCCAGGAGAGTCACGCATTGCAGTGTTGTGCCACTGGGGATGTGTGCAGATACAAATTACACATACGTACATGTGGTATATAAGCACAATATTTATGCAGATACATATGTGCAGTGTTTGTTTGACTCTGTGCAGTTGAACACACAAATCGTGTTGAACGATATAGCCAACCCATATTTTAGGAGTAATTTATAGTTTGTCGCCTTCCCAACAGATGAGGTTTCATCGAAGCGTAGCGGTTATTATTAGAAGAGAAATGATATACGGGTTAGGATTTCCTCTTTTGACGTCGTTTTGGGTATGTTATACTTTATTTCGGCGATTCTCATAAATGAAGACCGGCCAAAGTAGTTCTAGGATACAGAAATAATCTCCACTCATCCATTCTTATGGGCAAGTATACACTGATAAAAATTTCTATCTAAAATTACAATGCTGTCGTTGGTTACTTGAACAATCATGTAAATACACATCCAAAAGTAAGTTGACAATGAGATGTATAACTATCTTTAGTATTTAAAACGAGTTACTTACTAAACGTATGTTTACATTTTAACGAAACTTTACATATGAAAATTACAACATTATAATGTATAATTACTTTTTGTGTGTAAAACTAGTTACTTACTGAATGTATGTTTACGTTTTAAAGGAATTTTACATTTAACAATTATAACATTGTGATGTATGAGTACTTTTTGTATATGAAACTAGTTACAACATATGTTGCAAGTTTCAAATTTACAATTTCGTTAAAATGTAAACATACATTTAGCAAGTAACTAGTTTTACACACAAAAAGTGCTTGTACCTGCTAATAGTTAAAATTAAAGTAATCCTTATTAACCACGGTTTGTAACAATTGTTATGTTGATGTATAACAATATCACTTCTTAGTGAGTTAACTTGACGTGCAGGAATGTTTCAAATTCATATGTAAAAATACAATTGACATGTAAAAATACAATTGCCATGTAAAAATACGTACTAACGAAAAAAGACTATTCATTCATGTATTACTACATACAGTTTCTAGCAGCTGTCAGGATTACCGTGCGGAAACTGTAAATTTACATTACCGTCCGCATTAATACAAAATTATCAATGTTTACATTTATAAATATCTAGTGCGTTACAGTAATACTCAGGTAATATTACAATACCAGCTATGTAAAACAGCAGCTGTAACTTTACATTAATTTTTATCAGTGTAAGCGGCGTATTTATCTAGTGAGAGTACCGGCAGCAAATGCATAGTAGATGGGTGACACAATCCGACAATAAAACAGTAAATGCTATGCGATAGTTAGTGTTGAGTCGTGCAATTCATCTTTTTGTACTGCGACTTCAACTACATACTGTAATTATAATAGTATATTCTTTAATCATGGTTTTAATGTGTTAATTTATTATAGTTGAATTTTTAAGTTTATATATATGATACTGAAGAAGGTCACATAATTATCGAAACGTAAAACTAAATTCATTCATTGATGCAAAGATATTATTTTTCAACCTATAATCAACGAAATAGTGTTTCCATTAATTAATATTGGAAGGTTACAAATACAAAAATCCTGATTAGTTTTCTGTGTCTACATTTTAATTTTTTTTTTACAAAAGGTGTTTACAAAATTTATATATTTGGAAATAAATTAAGTTGTGGAGTACACACAAGGGCACCAAACAGTTTGACCTACCAAATAAAACAAATCAAAAGTGCTTTCTCGATTTATTTTTTTCTTGTAATGTGATCACTCTTAAACACAATAGAGATATATGTATTTCTCAATCATCAGCTGGGATTTTGCGGTTCAGGACGAATCCGTAACATTCAGGCTTACAATAATGAGGCACTGTGGCGGGATTGGGCGGGTTAAACAACGTACCACATTCCGGCGGACAAAGTATTACCTTTTGCATTAATCCCATCGTTGGTGGCTGAGCAAATGCTCCATTCACGTCGAATATCCCTATGGAAGACATATGGTCTTAGATTAAGAGACTAGGTGATCAAATTACACCAAAGACTATTCTGACCTTCAAATAAAACTAATAATGCTATGATCGAAGAAAGGAGTTTCATGGTAATCTGCTGGTTTTAGAAAAAATAGTTTTGATCAAATTCCAAGCGTACAGATGGAGGTTCCTGCAATGTTATCAAGTGTAAACATCCAAAGCGTTTATAGAATATAAGAATATTTACCTATTAGTCCATTTTTAAAGTAATTATTCAGATTTTAAAACAGAGTGTGCCTACAGTGTCTTGATCCAGAATACCGATGATAATCATTTTTTTTATTTATTGCCTGCAATAAATATTTAACAATGCATACAATATATAGTCGTGAATGATAAAGGAACAATACTTTTTCTTCGTTCTTGTTAATATAATTTGATGGTTTTATGACGAGCCATGACCTCAGCGTATAAAGAAAAGTAAGTGCTTTGAGAATTGCTTGGGAATTTTTACGCAGCTTCTATTTTTCTTACTTTACATCTAAACTACCATTCTTAAAATAACTTTGGATATTAATAAATAATAGGTTTCTGAAGATATCATTTTTACTTTATATAAATTTTTCTGTAAAATCATTAATAAAACCGTTTGCCATTTGTTCCATACTTAAGTGAATACAGGATATACAGGGTGTTCCTAAATATCATGTACATAAGGAAGGGGGTAATTATTTGGTTTATTTTGTGCCTAAAATTTCATATAAACATAGGTCTGCAAACGCTTCGTTACCAATCTGCAGGGTGTTGAAATTTCAAGACTTTTTCACTTTTTACTGTATAGCTCCTACAGTTTTTGAGATATTTTGCTCAAATTTGGAACGTAGGTTACGCTATAAGGCCTGCATCATTAGCCATGCCAAATGATGATGTAAATCTACAGGGTAATAATTTTTTCGGGGTCATGCCCTCTTTTCCCACCCTGAACTTTTTTGCGATGCGCCACTGCTAGATTCTAAAATACGCAATAAATTTTCTGTCTTGTTTAGAAACGTTTTGATCTCTTGTATTTTTTTCTTATTTCTGACCGTTATCGAGAAAAAAAATAGAAAACAATTTTCTGTAATTCGCCAGAGAAAATTAAATTTTTTAAAATGGTCTAGCAGGCTCTGGCTTTATTCAGATAATCACTTGAGTTTATTAATTTTAAGAGTTAAGGTGCTACTACCTGTTAAAAAATAGGATGACCCGGTTTTCGTAGCATTGTTTTATTACAATACAAAGTAACATAACTAATAACAATAAAGACCCTAATTAATAACAATGACAAGGAAACTATGCTACAACAATTGTTAAAAGTGTCCTCCTCCAACCCTTATACAGGCGTCCGCTCTTCTTCTCATTGATGCTCGCACTCTCTCAAATACTCCTGGAGTATTTCTTATCGTTTCAAATCCATCGATTATTCGATTTCGTAAGTCATCAACAGTATTCACAGGTGTTGTATACACTAGAGATTTGAGATATCCCCACAGGAAAAAATCTATACTATTTAAGTCAGGGGACCTAACCAAACTACACAAACCTACCCAACTCGTCCTATCCACCTATTCTCATATACTTCATTTAAATAATCCCGAGCCAAAATATAAAAATGTGATGGGGCGCCATCATCGCCTCATTTAAAAGAAAATCACTCCTTCTACCACCTGGCTGTTTAAAAAGAATAAGCTTTTGTAGAATATATATTTTTCACGTTAAAAAAAGCCAGAATGAAAGATAAAGTCTTTGCTGGAACACCTGAACACCCACATCGGTTACAGGTGCTTACAGATGCTTCAGCGCAACCTCTGCAAGAGGGTACAGATTTGTATATAATCCCCCTTAAGCATAAGATTTACACAACTAATATCTTTCGGAAAACACTAACAATAAGTTACTTAACTTTATATCCCGACAGATATTATATAAAACAGTACCTATTTGACATTCTAGCAGCGTCGTTCGTATACACTTGTGCCTTTACACGCCGTTCTTCCGGAGAGCTAAGCCCTTGCGCTGTTGGCTCGCATCTCACGCTGTATTACCCACTGGAAAATCGTACTCTAATTCACGCAAACTGAATTTTTTATGTCCTCCGTCGGCTTAAGTTGCTCGCACACATAAAGTTTTTTTACGCAGTCCATGGTTCTGCCGAGAGCAGAAATGGAAGAGAAACGCTGCTCTTAAGGAACGGAAATGATAAAAAAATGCTGGGAAGCGCTTGAATGTGTAATGTTCTTATGGAAATTATTTTAATATTGGTGTAAAAAGTTTGCATTAAGGTTGCTACAGGGAGGTTTAGAGCGAATGTTATTTGTTTACTTATTACACGATGAGGGTGAAAATGTATTGCTACAGGATAAAATTAAATTTTAAAAAGAAAAATGCGAACATAATACAAGATATAAGACTAAGTAGAGCGGCTATTTGCTTCATCAAAACTGTACGTCTACATTTCTGAGACATAGCAGACAAGAGTTCCGAAGGCAGGTTAAGAGACTATCACATGCTTGAATTTAGTATGTATTGTGAAATAGCAATTTCTGACGCACCACCGGCGGTGGCTTTTGACCGCTGCGAATCCATAATCACGACGCATATTTGCATTTGAACAAAACAAACGTTTAAGAACAATGGTGAAAGAACAAGTAAAGCTTGCTTACTAAGATTATATCGTCCGTTCAGAAGTCTCAATTACTGAAGACGCTCAGAAGTTTTAGGCGTTTGATCATGGTAGAATTGGAAGTCTCGAATTCCGTCGACAGTGATCTATGATGAATATACGTATGACACCCCACAAGATGGTGTATACGTATTTGCTCATTACTTTGGCAGTATTTACACTACGGGTTCGGTGAGATGGTGACACCCCATGCACACACATATCAGTGATTACTGAATTCGAGACTGCCACTGCCATTAAGAAACTTAAAGATAGGATGACAGCAGCACCAGATGGTATCCCGACCTTCGTAATGCGTGACTGCTGGAGAATTTTGACGTATCCCCTCATCAGAGTCTTTAACTTGGCATTATCGTCTTCAACATTCCCTGACCTGTGGAAGTGCTCCAAGGTGCGCCCAGTTGTGAAGAAAGGATCTCCGGAGAATATGCGAAATTACAGGCCAATATCGATTCTTAACAACTTTGCAAACGCTTTTGAATCTGTTTTTTATTCAAGAATTTATCCATTGGTGAAAAACCTTATGTCTCCAGATCAACACGAATTCATGTAAAAACGATCTACGATAACCAATTTGACACATTTTACCCAATATACACTGAAATGAATTCGATTCTTGTGGACAAGTGTATAGTATTCACACAGATATATCAAAAGCTTTTCATCGAATCGATCACAAACTACTACTGCAAAAAATCAAGATCCTTGGCTTATGCGATTCCCTAGTAGCATTCTTCGGAACATACCTAACAAATCGAATACAATATGTAACTTACAACGGATACAAATCTCAAATATTTAATGCTACTTCAGGGGTTCCACAAGGTTCTAATCGTGGACCGATCATGTTCATTGTATTTATCAACGACATGATAGATTGGATTAATGCTTATCAGTGTATGTTCGCAGATGAGATCTTTACCACAGTGAATTCTAGCAACGATTGCTACTACCTACGAGATCAGATTGATCGACTAACTAAGTGGTGTACTGTTAATGATCTGCAACTAAATGTCAGTAAATGCAGAATTATTAACTACACTACAAAACAGAACCCAATTCTATTTGACTATATGATCAATGGGGCTTTGCTTACTCGTGTTGATGTTGTGAGGGATTTATCTCGACATTTCCCTTTCCTTTTCTATTCACTGTTAAAACATTATGCGCACCTTAACTCTTCGCAAAATTCCCCTATAGTGTCAATGTCACGTAGTTTTAATAATAATAATAAGCTTTATTGTCATTTACCATAAGGTATAGACATTGTCATTAAAAAGGTACATAACAAGTGTAAAAAATTCCAAGTAAAACATGTATACACAACATACTACTACTATATTTTTAGCTCAAGAAGAAAAAAAAAATATATCGCATATCTGTTTATCGCAAGCAACGTACGTTAAACAGATATGACTTGTCGGAAGTAAAAAGAGCTTTTAAACAAAATACAAGACATAAAACAAATATGTATATGTACGTATATATATATATATGTAAATTATAAAACAATACAATCCATTAAACCATACTTAATGATACACAGCTAGGCTGACCCGAGTATAAAGAGGAAAATTACAAAAACAAAAAAAATATATTGTTTTATATTATTTTTTAAAGAAATCGTCTACATTATAACAAGTTTTCATGAGTAGCATTGCCTTTAATTTCCTTTTGAATTTATACATATTGGCTAGTTTAAAATCATTCGGTAACGTGTTATAGAATCTGCAACCGTTATAGAAAACATTCCTCTGATATAGAGTAGTTGTGTGCCTATCTGAGCGCAAAAGAGATTTTGTTCTTGTATCGTGTACATGGTTATTTTCATTTTTACTAAATATACTGTAGTTTCTATGAACGAAACAGCACACACTGTAAATATAGGTATCAAAGACCGTCATTATTCCGAGTTGTTTAAACGACTCTCTACATGAGTCTCTTGCTTTTAGTTTGTTTATCAAGCGGATGGCATATTTTTGTAGAACAAAAATCCTCTGGACATGTGAGCTTGATCCCCATAATGCAATTCCATAACGCATACGTGAGTGAAAGCAAGAATGATAAACTGTTATTAGGATGTCCAGGTTACAAACATCTCTAAGTGTACGCAAAGCAAAACATTGTTTCCTCAGGTTGACCGCGAGACCATGAATATGTGTTTCCCAAGTCAAACATGAATCCAACGTTACACCAAGCAGCTTAACTGTTGTGTCCAATTTGATATTATTATGTACATGAGTTACTAAATTTAAATTTGATCTTAAACTTTTGAAATGTACCGCCACCGTCTTGCTCTCGTTTAATTTTAAAAAGTTTTTGGTTGACCACAATAATATTTGATTATACACACATACAGCAAGGTTTACCACATCTGTTAAAGAATTTGTTTTTAACAAGAAGTTTGTGTCGTCTGCATAACATATAACTTTTAAATTGGGTATGTTTGATTTTTCTAAAAATTGAAATAAATCATTTGTATATATAATGTATAAAAGTGGACCTAAGATAGAGCCTTGCGGGACTCCTGCAGTAATCTGCATGCTTTCGCTGACATGTCCACCTGGCAGTTTCACACATTGAAATCTATCTTTGATGTAACTCTTTAATAAGTTTAAAGCTTTCCCACGAACCCCATAGCGTTGGAGTTTCTCTAGTAATAGGTCATGATTTACACTATCAAAAGCACCAGAATAATCGACAAACAGACCCAAAACATTTAATTTTTTATCTATTCCATTTACTATCCCCGAAACAAACTCAAAAAGTGCTGTGTCTACTCCCTTAGAGTGAACAAAGCCATGTTGGCAATGGGAAAATAATTTATTGCAGTTGAAAAAATCTACAAGCTGCTCATACACAGCTAATTCAAATAATTTTGCAAAAGTAGATAGTAAACTAATAGGTCTATAGTTTTCAAGTAATGCTGGATTGTCTTTTTTATATATCGGTTGAACAATGGCCAGTTTAAGATCCGATGGATACAATCCATTTTCAAACATAAGGTTGATTAAAAGGGTTAAAGGCAATAATAATGATTCACTTACAGATTTGACAAGGTTATTTGAAACGTCATCATATCCACTTGAGTGTGAGGAGTTGAGTTTATTTATTAGCCGTAGAGTATCATTTTCTGTGATAGGATGGAAAAATAAAGATACACTATTCGGAAGAACATTGTGATATAAGAAATCACTATCCATGTCACCTTTTGTCTGATTGCATTCAACAAAATATTTATTAAATTTTGAAGCAAGATGACATTCTTCTATACCAAAGTGTTTAAAAAATTCTGTGGAATTTGACTCATTAAATCTACCCAACTCGCGATTAACTATATTCCACATAGTTTTAGTTCTGTTTGCAGACAGTAGCACTTTATTATTATTATATTGCTTTACAGATTGATTCAATAAATTATTGTAATGATTTTCTAAACTTCGTTTTGCATATTTGAATTCAGGATAGATAGCTGACAAGTCCCTAGCTAAGAGCAAGTTATTTTTGGCTTCAACTAACTCAGGAGTCATCGTGATATTACGTTTTTTTGACCTAGTGGTAATACGCTTACGCGGGAAGCACATCTCAAAATAATGAAGGAAACATGACATAAAAGTTTTATAACAATTGTTCATATTTCTGGAATCGCATAATATATAAGGCCAATCAACTCGGGCCAAGTGGGATCTAAAGTTATGTATATTATCATTTGCGAAAAAACGCTGATAGCGCACTAGCGGTCTCACCCCACGCGGCTCTACGTTAAAAGTTACATATTGTCCCAAATGGTCAGATATGTGAAGGTCAATGACGCCCATCCCACAGACCTCAATGCGCTCATTGATAAAAATATTATCTATAACGGTTGCAGAAAGACTCGTGACCCGCGTAGGTTCACTAATAATGTGTTTAAAACCATAACATGAAGTTAAGTCTAACAATTTATTTAATTTAGCATTTTTTTCGGAGAAATTAATATTAAAGTCACCTGCCAAGAAAATTCGAAAATTACTGAAATTATTAAAAACATAATCTAATAAGGAGTTAATAAGATCCAAAAACAAGTCATAGTTTCCTGTAGGTGGTCTATACATAGAGAAGACAATACTGTTAATATCCCTAATATGAACTCCACAACATTCTAATACTCCTTCTAAAGAGAAGTTACGGTCAATTGCTACATAATCTGAAAAACACGAGGATCTAATGTAAATTGCTGAACCACCATGTTTGTAGTTAACCCTACAGAAGTAAGAAACTAACTGAAATCCGTCTAGAGTTGTATTTACTATCTGATCTGTATTCTGCCAATGCTCTGTAATTAATAATACATCAGCCAAACCCTCAGCAAATTGGGAACCCAACAACTGTCTTTTATTATGTAAACATTGAACATTTTGGTGATATATACTACAAGTGGCTTTACTACCAGATTGATGACCCACTATATAACTACTTCAACTTACAATCAGTAAACTACCAGTTTCGTTGTGGCAGATGTCACATTTATTAATAACAAAATCATTAAAATTGTTGGTCTATGATAAACGAAATACTGTAGCAAGTATTCTAACTCAGAAAGATTTATGTCAATGTCTAATAGGAGCCGTTCTTCTGATCATTTTTAAAATTCACTTCAGCAAGAATTAATTAATCAACCAGTTGTCTTAATAATATGGACAATGTAAATCCATCTGTACATAGCCGATTCCTTCGCATATACTCTTTGCGCTTGCCGCAACCATAAAACGAGGCTAAGATACGCCGGGAACATCGTAAGCCCACCGCGCTATAATTTAGATCAATAAGTTTCTGCGGGAAGACCACCAGATTACCGCAAATGGACGGTTACATCGACCGAACGACCAACGGACTGTTATTATTGTGGATTGTACGAGGTACCTACACATGTATCTTTTCGTACGTGCTCGTTTCTCAGCGAATGGCGGCAAGCTACCGCTTCGTTAGTCGTTTCTTGCTAAGGATTAGTAAAGGGTTTAGATCTATGTCCGTAATTAGTCGGTGTGTCTTTTCTTCTTTGCCTTATTGTGCTTTTCTTTATCACGAATGTCTTTTCTGATACTGCAATCCATTAGGAGTGATTTATTACTGATTATGTGTAGGGTCACACTTTTTCGTATCTTTCGGTTTTGAAATTCAATTAGCCTTCTATTAATTGATTTTTAATAATTGCTTTTTGTGTTCAAATTATGATTTAAAGGTTTATGATTGATTTTCCTCATATCTCAGTGACCAGCAATAGTTTTTTTTTGACCTTCATGGACAGGTTTACCCCGTATGGCAACTCAGCCAGAAGACCTATTGTGCTCTCATGATGTTTTAGCCCTCTCGACTTGGTAGCACTCGAACAAAGAGGTCCGCAAATTGGTCGAGAGTAAGTTTGCTTATATAGACTGGGTACACCTAACCGAGCGACCCCTAAATGACTCCGTATCTCCTGTCCGCTACCGGGCAGTCAGCCAGGAGGTGCTTCTGCCCTCTGAAGTTTCTGCACAGGGGAGAGTCCTGGTTCAGAGTGCTTGTTCAGTGCGCAGTCACCAGTTTAGACTTTCGTAAGTAGTCATATTCTGTTCCTGCTCATAGAAATCCCGAGGGTTTTGCAGTGTCACGCGCCGGCAAGTCCATTCCAATAGGACCGGTGACTAGCAGCGAATTCAGCTCTGACAAAAGCTTTGATGCCGCCATAAGAACTCCCACACGAGGGTTCTGGACCTGTGAATGGTCGTTCACTGGTGCTTCTAGCTGGTTTGTCAGCAATTTTGTTGCCTCTGATTCCAGAAAGGCTTGGGACCCATCTTAACGTAATGCTGTGATGTTCCGCCAATTTACCAGTACCAGTTTGGATACGAATTTGGCAGCCTGTAGTGCCCTAACAGCAGCTTGGCTTTACGATGCTTTCTGCGCAGGTCTGGATAGCTATTACTTGAGCCTGGAGAATGGAGGTGGAGCCCCTTAAAATGATGACTTCACCATCTCTGCAGATCCCAGTGCCTGTGTCATTCGGCGTCTTCGATCCATCCACAAACCAGCGGTTGACAACTCGCCTCGGTTTGCCTACATAAACTTTTGCAGTCTCACTATTAGAAATGTCTACAAGGTATTTCCTAATGAAACTGAAAACGGGCAGAATCTTGTCCGCTCTTGTGGACAGTGGTACTGCCTGTTCGATGTAGTTGAAGATGCTGGTATGGTCTCCGGTTTTACCAGAGAAAGCTTTGCAGCAATAGTTAGTAGAAATAGGAACAACTCTCGCTCATCTCCAGTGCCTATTCGAAGAGGAGCTCCGTAAGGTTCAGTCCTTGGCCCCCTTCGTTTTTTTTTAATTTTCATTAATTACGTGTCAAATATATGTAATGACGAGAAATTGATACTTTATGCAAATGATGTGCCGTATTTGTGTGTAAAAAAAACACGAATGATATGTTTGTTGCTGCCAACTTGTTCGCCATTAATAAATTGCTTTTAAACCGAGACAAAACATCTTTTATATACTTTACCCCAAGAACAAAAAATATCGAGCTTAATTAATTATTTAATCAAGCTTAAATCAAAATACATCTAACAGCAACTACATACCAGCAGTTAAATTTCTTGGTCTTCACATTGAATGTGATTTTGGCTGGGACACGCATATTAAAAATGTATGTTCTTCATTATCTTCTGTGTGCTTTGATCTATTCATATTGTCCCATTTATTATGTAGAAATATCCTTTTGTTCTATTACTTTGCTTGCTTTCAATCCAAAGTGGTCTATGATATCTCGTATTGGGGCGCTGACTCAGATTTACAATTAGTTTCTCCTATACAGGAAAATGTTAAAAATATTAAACACAAATTGCAGGCGTATAACATTCTATGTGAATTTTTTACTTTCTTGAGGATTGATGACGAATTTATTTGGATTTGTGCATAAATTTATATTGCGGTACTATTTATTTATTTTTAAAGCTAACAGTATTTCTCATTATACAACTGAGCAAAACTTTATTCACCTTGAAATATTACAGTATCCTTGCTATGTGCATGCAAGGATATACTTATTTCTTTTTCCCCAGGAATATAATACAATGTCTACTCATTTTTCGTCTGGATTCTTCTCTCGTTTATCTGCGACCTGAATTTAATCATAAAATGGAAAATTGTTGCACATTTTACATAGTAAAAAGCAACTAAATTATCTAGCTTTACATGTTTGTAAATCGGGCCACTTAATCCAATTGGCGCTCGAAATCCGGAGCCAAATTAAAATTGAAATCAACGGATGGGACTCGTTTAGTGTCCAAAGCTGTTTTAATTACGAATTTCAATCGACATCATAGACGTGTTTCGCTAGGTATATATATAAAAAGTAATTATCCCCACTGGGGAGTCAATGTAGCAAAATTTGCTAATTTTGTAGTAGTTCTTGTCGCAATTTTTTTCCATATATTTGGAGAGGCATGTATGTATGAAAAATAAGGGTGACTGTGACCTGAAAGCTCTATAGTGTCCCCTATTCTGTATAACAATTACAGCTGGCCATCCAGTCGTATTCCTTTTAAAACGTGCATAAAGTCATAAGCCCCCGGGTTAGGTAATTCTCCCTCTTCAATTTCACATGCTCCGAGGGCACATTGAGTTGCACAGTATAGCGCAATTTGAGAGTAAGTGGATGAATGTTTCATCCTGTAACCCACAAAATCTACATTCGGCATTCTCTGCTATTCCAAGTCTCTTCAAAGTCTTTTCAGTTTACAATGGCCTGATAGGATCTTTGTCAATATGCAAATATTATTTTTACTTAAGTCGATGCATTCTATAGATCTTTCCTGGTTATAGATTCCCAGAGCTTTAGGTTGCCCCTTTTCCTGGAGATTCGCCCAGTATTTGGATTTTCTCTGCTCTACATTCCTTTTAAGTTTTGCCAGTATTATACTGATACTTATCCCACAAAAGCGTTCAGGTCCCACAAATGGTATTCCAGCCCATTCATAGGAAGATTATCTGTTATTTCGTTTCCTTCCAATCCTGTGTGTCCCGAAACTCACAGAAGGGTTACCTTATCACTGTTGCCTAGGTCGTTCAGTTTTCCTAGACACTCCCAAACCATCCTGGACCTAATTATATGTGAACTCAAAGCTCTGATGGTTGCTTGACTATCAGACATTATGATAATCTCTTGTTTTCAATAATTTCTATAAATGTTGAACTGGACGCATCTTTTAATAGCGTATGTTTCCGCCTGGAACAATACTCGGGTACAAGCCCAAACATTCGAAATGTTTGGTTCTAGGCCCTTACATCCCTATTCAAATTCCGCCTACCGTTATGGAGGCATCCGTGTACCATTTGATGACATTTCTGTTGAGTTTAAAAATTGTGTCTTTATCCTATTGTGGCAAATTCTTTCACAAGATCTTTTTTGGAACATGCTCCCGGTCACTATCCGGATACTAAGGACTATGCCTAACCATTCATTTTCCGATCATTCTGCGTGTGGTCCTTTTGGCTATTCTCTCCACAAAAATCTGGAGGGGAGTAAGGTTTAATACCGCAAACCTGAATGGTTAGATATAATGCTCAGCCGCCTGATAGTGACCAAACCAATAGCTTCTGTTGGACAATTTCTCATTGCGCCAGTTTTTCATAGGCCTAGATCTCTCTTGTGGATATCCACTGGTCGAGATTGTCTTATTTTCCACCTCTGTTTCCACTGGTCTTGTAGAAAGTAGTTACAACATCGATCTGGAAGTCAAGCCGTGTATCCCTCTCTTAATTAAAACTCTCTTGACGGCCTCATGCGGTGAGTTGTCAGGAGCGCCCTCTATATCTAGAAAAGTGCACACTTCAGTTTCTTCGGTCATCCTGAATTTGATCTGTCAGCATCTGAAGAGGTATCATATAACTTGTTCCTTATTTCTTCAGTTGAGTTTGTTTTGTTTTTTTTTTTCTTCTTTTTTTTTCAGACACTGCCTATATATTGCGTGCCGATTTGAAAACATGGACGTGAAACGTGAGGAATGAAAATATCGAGATGAAATCTCTACCCCGTATATTCGAAAGCGCGTTATCCGTACTTGATAAAAAAAATTCTCAAAACGGTTGTCCCCCGGCCACACTTTTTTCCCACCGATTCTGGTATCATTCTCCGCTGTAACGAGTATATAAAGTCAAAGGAGGAACGTTGAGTGATAAATGTGGACAACCTAACACCGTACGACGTTCGACGCGTATCGGTCATAAATTGAGGATAAGGGGAAATTCAAATATTGATTTATGTATGTACATTTGCATCGGTTTCGGAAGTATATGTGTTCAGTCGATGCTTAAAATAAAAAGGATTTCTCGTTACCATTTTAGAAGCTCCGGAATTGGTAGGATATATATACTCCTTGAGCACTCGAATATGTATACTTTGTAGGTATTGTATGTGTGCGTACGTTTCTTCAAACAGTTTCCGGTTCGACTTGATCTATCCTCATACATTATTAAGGCCGGCCAAGTTCCCTATCTTGTTTATTTTTGTCAAAAGGTCCATGCTGAATCAAATGATATATTGTGCCCATGTAATGGCATAAATAAACTTTGTACATGCGATGGAGCATCATAATCGTTGGATATGATTGAAGTTGCTAAACGTGGAAGAAGTATCGTAATATACAAATAACATTATTATGAATTTATACAAAATTTACAGCACAGGACAACAGAAAAAGTAGAATATTTAATGAAATCTTAAACACTGAAATAACAAAAAAAATTTTGCAAGACTTTAATGTGCCGTTCTGTGGGAAAATCTATTTTAGTATAAATTTTGAGTTTATGGTTAATTAATCATCGCATGATATTTTGTTTGATTAAGTTTTCTCTATTTATCCGTGTTTCTGACGCTGGTATCGTCTCCGCAGACGGTACGTCCGTTCAAGCACTCCCACCATCGCAACCGCGCGGGGAACCGTTGTAGTGCATATAAACCGCACGTTTGACGGTAATACAAGGATTCTCTCCAGTTATCCCCGGCCTGGCAGTTGGCGTCGGCACAGCTGCTGAAACAACACAGATATTTTACCAGTCTTCCGAGCTCTGGCAGTCGTGTCGGTAAAGCTTTCTGATACATGCAGAAATTCTCTCTAATTATCCCCGGTCTGGAAGTTGGCGTCGACGCAGCTTCTGACACAACGCAGGCATTCTACCATCCTTCCTCGCTCTGGCAATCGTGTCGGCAAAGCTTTCTGATACACGCCTAGATTCCCAGCAATCCTCGGCCTGGTAGTTGGCGTCGGCACAGCTTCTGACACAACGCAGGCATTCTACCAGCCTTCCTCGCTCTGGCAGTCGTATCGGCAAAACTTTCTGATGCACACAGAGATTTATTCCTAATCATTCTTGATTCGTAAAGTCGGTGCCGGCACAGCTTCCTGGTCCGACATAGCACCAAACTTGTATACTAAAACCGCCCGCATATTAGATATATAGATTCTCGTTTTATGTTATCACCAGGATTAAACAGGTAAAATCTCACCTCTAAACGAAGTCCCGCGTATATTTGTTTATATTTATGATTGTACATACCTGTTTTGTCATTGTATATACTTAATGTCATTCACACGTATTTTATTGTAATAAGTTCTTGATTAAAAACACGCTTTTACTAATCGTAACTCTGGAAACCCCGCTCTCACACCAACAGTTACCACTCTGCGGTTAAACATTTTTTTGTAACGACTAATTAAGGCACAACGCCTGCGCGCACCTATCAAATCTACACACGGCATTCTGTTTGACAGCTGACTCGCACACCCAGCGTCACTGTGCGGCCACTAGGCGAGACTTCACGCAAAGATGTGGACATACAGGGGTCGTCGTAAAAGTAAGGTAGTAATAAGTAGTGAGCGTGAGAAAATCAGTAAATAAAGGAGAAACACGCAAGTAAAAAAGAAAGAAAAAGCAAACGAGGCCTTGTCTTTTTAGTTTTGCACATAGAGCGCGATAAAATAGTAAATAGGTTTTAAAGAGTTTATTGTTTTTCGAAGCATTCTCCATGAAGACTAATACACCTTTGCATGTGTTCGAATCAACTTTGGAAGCAGTTATTTTACTCGTTTGTTGGTATAGTCAAATTTGCGTTTTTGAAGGTGTCAACTGCTTTCTTTGGCTACTGGAACCTTGGACAATCAGTACGTTTCATTTTTTTTTTTCAAAATTACATCTTCGGTCATAACAGTTTCAGTACGCCCGTAATACATAAATAACTATTAACAGCTGTCTCACGCCATGTTTCATTATTGGCACTTCTTTTTGATATCCGACATTTTTGACATCTGTTTTCTAATATTCATTGTCTTTGATAAAAACCTATCTTTCCATATCAGTCATTTTTGACATTTCTCTTCTGACATCCCCAATTCTTTGCATCTATCTTCCAATGTTTGTATACTTCCTCATATACTTTTTTATTGCAAAAGAAATGTGTTGAAAAAGACGTTGAGTTAAGACAAACGCAAACAAAGCAATTCTTACCTAAAGAATTAATTACACCATCTTAAATGCAGAAGTTTCCTTGTCTTGATTTTCTGGAGCACGTAGTATCCATACATCACCTAGCAGGTTTGCCATTGCATTCACGCGGATACACGAACGCGGCGCACTCGATGCATTATGCAGGATCGGGAATTCGAAGAACCACCAGACGGGGGGCAGATTTACGTGCCTCCGGTCTACCTTAGGTGTAGAAAAATTCCTGGAGCGCTTTATTATTTTATTATTTATTTATGTTCCCCGAGGGCCCCTGGCAGTTTGAGAAAATAATTCCACGGTAGCAAATGAACGGATCCGGGTCAAGTTGTTTCCCGGCTCTAAGTTTCGGTGTAGTTGCAATAAAAATAAAACGCCTATTCTATTAACCAGCGACCATGTTGTGCATAGCGCAGGTATAGTTGCTGTTGAAAATGGAACTCTACAAAATAGAGGACTTTTTAACTAATTAATGTGTATATATGTTTTTTTTTGCTTGTATGTACATATGTTTATATTAAAGGAATAATTTCTTGGACACCAACCGCTCTCTAATGTAAATAACTATTCAAGTACTCGGCTGCCGAAGAAATGCAGAACTTGAAACATTCAATTAAGGAAGAGTCCTGGTTTAATAAAAAACAATTGTTTTAAGTTTCAAGCTATTAGAAAGCCCTTGAAGTGATCACGTCTTGAAAAACACACACACAGAGTTGCCACACATCTCTATATGAGCAACCAGAGGAGAATGTATGCAGAAATTCTCATATCCTCTGCAAACATTCCCATATGTTCACCTCTGTCTTTCAGCCCTGAACCTTTGGGAAGTAACACGACCCCTTTGTATGGGACCTCTTCTTTTGTCGGCCGAACCCAGATCTCATTTTTAATTTATAGACACGGTTGAACGGTAACCGCTAAGTACAGGTAGTTTGCGCTAGAGGGGGTTAAGAGGGAGGGCAGAGTCCGATGGCGGCGGTAGCTCGTGCTACTCTACCTAATACTAATAGCGGTCGTATTAAACACTTTCTCGGCTCGGCGCTAGAACTCGCGTCGTCAACACTGAAAGATTAATGGAAGAGGACGGAATAGGTTAAGGTCGGGCAGGTAACGACGCCGTCGCGTAGTTTTATAGTAAATATATAGTCGAATAAACGGGAGAGAAAGGTATAGTCCTTCCATCTCGCAGATATTTATTATCCAATCAGGTTGTCGCTAGTGTATGCCTAGCCGGGGCGACTATTGTCTTAAGTACCTACTTGGTATCTTGATGTATTGTATATTGCATTAAGAGGGGCATGGAGTATAAAGACAAGAGATACGCGCTACGAGATAGGAGGATCGTGTAATAGACGAACATTTACATATAACGGGGTCGCGAGTACCAGGGTTCTATTTGATATACAGCACGAGTTTTCGTTTTATAGTCACCAGATGTTATACGAACACCCGCATATAATCGTGGTCCAATATACCTATTATAGTAACAGGTGCAATAGACATATTTAAAGCGGACAACTTTCCGCGTGTGCTTCGCAGGCGGAGATACGGAAGGAGTATTTCAGTTGCGAGTTATTCGACATTTCCAACCCACCTTAGTAGCGCAGCCAGTATGTACGAAGTGCTGAATCTACATTGTATGTTATAAATATAATGTCACAGATACGTTGATTGAAAGGAATTATCACACGAAATGAATAAGTTTATTATCGATTTCCCCGCTAGCGCAAAAATTAAGTGTTTAGTTTGCGTCGTCGTAAGTTAAATTCGGAAAATCTTTAATAAATTTATTCACTGCATCTGACAATGGCCAGCTTCTTAATCTAATATCTAATATCTGCGACATTATTACATACAACGTAGATACCCCCTCCGTATCTCCGCCTGCGGAGCGCACGGAAAGTTGTCTGCTTTAGATATATTACCGTTGCATTGTCGATTACACAAGGTGACCATAGGACGCTCGCTTTTACAGTATGTAGCGTTTCTTTTGATAGATATCTCAGTCCAGCTTACCTAACTTGTGACTCGCAATCAGTTAAATGCTCGTTCCATTTGTTTCGACTCAGGAGGGAAGCTCGCGAAGCGTAATTAAGTTGTGCACGTTGTATTCAATACTTGTGTTTCCACTTCAGATTTTTTCGAAGAGTTTCACTATCATCACGAACAGTAATGCATGGAGAGAGATATATTGTACATTGACTACCGACCTTTATTTTATTAAAAAATAGGGTGTTTATGCCCTGCACAAGATAAGTTTTTAAAATACAATTTGTTACTTATGCTATTTTTCATAGACTGTTTTATTTTTTTATTAATGGCTACCCACACATTTGCAAAACTATATGAACTCAGTCAATATCAATAGAGTCACATTATTGCAAATATATCAATGGTTGTTTTTATACTCACCGAATATTAATAATGATAGTACCTACCTTATTTCGGACGAATGAAAATTGAAGACCTAATCTGTCATTACTTTGTATATATATATATATAATATTAAGGAAAATTATTGGGTAAACGGTCTGTAATAAAAACGATCTATTTGTTAAGGTTCCTCTATATTTCGTAATTTATTTATTACTTCTTCGGGAGGATTGCTTAAACTAAGATCCGGTTACATTTAGTTTAAGCAATCCTCCCGAAGAAGTAATAAATAAATTACGAAATATAGAGGAACCTTAACAAATAGATCGTTTTTATTACAGACCGCTTACCCAATAATTTTCCTTAATATTAATAGAGTACGGTCGATAAAAAAATATTTTTTGTGATTATATATATATATATACACATTATAATGCCTAAGCTATCAGGAACATTCAGTAGAAGTATACATCTTCTGCCTGTCCCCTGCTAGGGTGTAATTTATTCCAACGCGCATAACTTAAAAACTATCACATATAAACATTTAGCGTTTGGTGTAGTTTTACACTGGTTTTGAACATGCAATGAAATCACAAATAATACATAGAGTATCTCATTAAAATAAGGAAGTATTAAGTATGACACTTGTATAAATATTTAAACCACCTCTGTATATAGTATTGGCATATATCTTTCGATATCTGTTATTTTTGATATTATGCCATTACATCTATATATGTAGATTACTATCTCCTGATTGTGTTTTTATAAGATCTAAGGTACTTGTCATTGCGAACCCATTTTTTTGCAACAATGCAAGATTTATGTGGGCATGTCTTTTCGTTCTTAAGTTAGATCGTCTAATAAAATGAAAATATTTTGTGTTAGTTTTAAGGTAAGTCAAAGGCTGCTTATTTGAGTTAATTTTTTTTTTTCAAACGCATACACTGCTTTATTTTTATTTTGTTGTCAAATAGTCAACATCGGTACACAATTGGAGAGACAAATACATATTTAATGCTTTCGGATTCTTTTGTTGTTGGTATTGATTAATGTTTACAATTCATATAACCACCATCCATAGGGAAATATAACCTTTAGTTTGTTGTACCTGTTAAGCTTTAATATTTTGAGTTCATTGAAATGTTTAAAAATAAATGAATTGATCAAACTTAACTGATAAAATGAAACAACTGAGAAAACAAGATTGTTTGACCCGCACCTTCCTCAAAATTCGATATAAATTCAAATCTCACAGTACTTTATCCTGCCAAAAGGGTTGGGGGTTGCCTACCCCATACTTATTCAGCAAAATCGACATCTGTAGCCAAAATACAGACATACAAAACGACGCAAATTAGGACTTACGCAGACGAATACGCGGTTTTACTAAACTGGGGCGCTCCTCTTAGTCCGTCTAGTTTTTCATCCACGTCTGAAATATCGACATTATAAGAGTCCATTCGTTTGCTCGTGAGAATATATCGAGACGCATTAGCGCTAAACCTCGGCTCAAAAAGATATTCCCCGGAACTTCCGCAGTAATATATTTCCTCGACGGTGGCTCCGCTTGGCATTTGATCAAATTACTTAAATTTGGGGCGCTATCTGTCGGCGAGTGAGCGAATTTTGTATCGTAAGCCGAGAGGCACCGATTATAATCGGACATGAAGATAAAATTTGGCGAATGTTTTCATTAATTCCTCATCTGTATAGAACGTAAAATAAAATACACATTCAACCTAATTCGATGTGTGTGTGTAGAAGGGACAATTATAACTGACAGTAATGAATGAAACTGTGGAATTTGTGTAAATTTGAGGACATTAGATTTTATGGTGCATAAAAGTTAATTTCATCGAATAAAACCGACAATTTCCACTGGTAGTTATAAAGCGCATGGGATAAACGATTATTTTTGTTTATACAGGCTGTCTCACCGGACTAATTCGTAAGAATTTCTGTGACCTCTAGTAACAGTTTGATTTTGAAACTTCCTGGGTAATCATGTAATCATCATAAAAAAAAAAAAATGTGTTACGTGACGCGGTAAGTTTTCCGATAATCAAAGCAAACTTGACAGCTTTGGAAAGACGCGCATTTCACCGGAGTTACCTTCGCTGAAATAAAATCCATGACTCTATGAAAAAAAAAGAAGGAAAAAGGTTTGTTTAGAAAATTGATTACAGAGGGACGTTTTAGCGTGGGTTTGAAAAAGTTGTACTTTGGGAATTAGTATTAAAAGTAAATCAAAAATTACAAAATCAGTAAAATAAATAAATAAACAGTTTATTGCAATTTGTAACTAAATAATAAATTTACAGCAGCAAAAAGTCAAAATAAGAAAAATACAAAAGAAAAACGAAGTACATATGTAGGTATAAAAACTAACATAATTAGCTGTTAACAAAATCATCAACGCTGCAAGGTTCTAATTCACATAGGTATTTGAAAATTGTTTTTTTAAATGTTGTGAGATTATTTATTTGTTTAATGGCAGTTGGCAATTTATTAAAAAATTTATAACAGTTATACGCCAAGCTATTTGTGTTGATGACAGTCTGTGTTTAGGGTAGCGGTTGTTGTCCTTATGTCTAGTAGAATATATATGTTCAAAAGTATTAATTTGAAATATGTGTTTGTTTTTGAAAAGAAAAGTTAAAGATTCGTAAATATAAATTGCAAAAATAGTTAAAATATTATTCATCCTGAAATGTCCTCGGCATGTTTTGTGTAGGTCACTACTGCCACCCCAAACAATAACTCCATATTTCAACTGAGAATGACAGCAACTATAGTATACTATACGTAAGATATTATTGCTTACCAGATCTTTCAGCTGACGAACAGCATAGCAGAAACTGCCTAGCTTCTTACAAATAACGTTTATGTGTTCTCTCCATTTTAAAGAATCGTCTATCAAAACATCTAACACACGAATTTTATTTTGAATAGGATATGCGAAGTTGTTAAGCATAATAGTATCAGGATAAGCAGTTGGTTTACTCTTAAACAACATTATATCGGTCTTGTTGTGGTTAAGACTCAAACGGTTTCGGGAGAGCCAATGTTCCACACTCTGCGTATAGTTATCCCCACTGGCGATTAACGAACTTAAGTCATTTTCCACTATCAATATGGAAGTATCATCCGAGTAATTGACAGTTATAGAGTGTGGATCGCCGACACGTTTGACAGCATAGATATCATTGAAATATATCACAAATAAGAGAGGCCCTAAGACGCTACCCTGTGGGACACCCCTATTAACAACATCTTTTGAACGTATAGGTTTTCCATCACAAGGTAAGATTTGAACCATAAGAGGGCACTTCCTCTAACCCCATAACATTTTTTGAGTAATTTCTGATGATCTATGCTGTCAAACGCTCTCGACAGATCCAACATGACACTACATGGAACCTGCTTATTCTCCAAAGCGTAAATAACCTTCCAAACAAAATCAAATAGCGCTGTATCAATACCTTTATCCTTCAGAAAGCCATGCTGATGTTTATTTATTAAATTATATTTAGTAAAGAATTCTGAACGACTTTTTCAAACAATTTAGAAAAACCGGTTAATAAGCTTATTGGTCGATAGTTATTTAAATCATTAGAGTCACCTTTCTTGTAAAGGGGAATGATAACAGCGTGTTTTAAATATTGTGGAAAACAACCACATTGCATTGAGTAATTTATAATGTGACACAACGGGTCTATGTAAGTTTCAGGACATTTTTTAAGAAAATCTGTTGGAATATTGTCAACGCCACAAGCGGTTGAGTTTTTTAATAACTTAATAAATGACAAAAGAAAATATTCTAAAACCAGAAAAACAGTTAAGTTATCTAACCTGAAGTGACGGATAGCAGAATTCCGTGATCTCACGACATAGAAGACATCGAAGTTCGGAAAATCATTGCGTTTACTGCGAGAAGCCAAGCCAGTGCACTTTTGGACGCGGCAAATTGTTCGCAAGTTCGAGGCAAAATCAAACTTCGACCAAAAACTGCACATATTCAATTTATTATCGAATTTCGTGACGTATGACCACTTGTTCTAAGTGAAAAGACAGAAAACAATTAATTAACACCCATAATCATTAGAAAGTTCAAAAGTAATTACCTGAAAGCGCTCAGAAACTTGAATTTGTATGATATACAAGCTTTATAAATTGTAGCAGCTAAGTTTGTCAAATTACGTTTGTCCGAGTCATTGTTCATTGATGTTACCACATTAAAAGTATTTGTCATTTAGATTTCAATCTAAAATAGAGATAAAAACGGTTAACCGAACTAGAACTCTTTTTTTAGAAACTTTACTTTAGGTTAAGTTATCGGAAGTTGTTACCGCTTAATTTTTCTGTTATTTCACATTTGAATTTTGATTGAGACATGCAAATTTTGAATTCTGTTTGGTGTTGATATATTTTATTTTACTTTAACCGAATATTTGTTTTTTATTGAAAATATCCGACACAATATTGACCACATCTCTGACGTAACCACATCATCTTACCATTGTAAATTATTTTTCGATGAGCTTCACAGACAATTGGTAACTTGAAAACCAGTTGCCCATGGATATATTCCACCCAGTGCTATGAATCAGCTCACTGATTCTCATTACAACATCTGATGGTGAGTTGCTCACTGAATAAGGTCCTTCAGGTTGCTTCCCTTGGTATATTTCCATGTTTAGTGTATAATAAATTCGAGCATCACTCAATGCAAAAAATTTCACTCCGTATTTGGCTGGTTGTCAAGGTATATAGGTACTGTCTAAATCAACACCTTCCTCTAAATGCCCCCAATTTTTCGTCGATAATTGTATATGCGCTTACGCTGTAATAATTATTGCAATTGTCAAGAAATTTTTCGAAGATGTTTCTGATCGGTGCAAGCTTATCGATGATAGATCTTCTTTCTGTCCTTGTACGTTTAAAACAAATATAACGCATTAGAAAACTAAAGCCGTTTAAGGACAATTTAGGAATTTAATAGGCAATTTAGAAAGATCCTGTGATGGGTGGAGACTGTGGCTTGAAAACTTTAACAAAAATCCCAAAAGAAAGGTGAAAAAATCCCTTACCACAAAATTAGATAACAAATCTAAATACGTATTTCGGCAACTAAGTTGCCATCTTCAGTAGAAACAAGTAAAGAGCAGTGTTAAACATAGTGTTTTCGGCTAAGGTAAACCTTGGAAGATATGCTCTTCACCAAATCACTAGTGGAATAACACTGACATCTTTTACAAACAACAAGGCTTATATACTATCTAAATCTAGTGGGACGTAACGACCTAGCAATTATTTGCTTGTTGTTTGTAAAAGATGTCAGTGTTATTCCACTAGTGATTTGGTGAAGAGCATATCTTCCAGGGTTTACCTTAGCCGAAAACACTATGTTTAACACTGCTCTTTACTTGTTTCTACTGAAGATGGCAACTTAGTTGCCGAAATACGTATTTAGATTTGTTATCTAATTTTGTGGTAAGGGATTTTTTCACCTTTCTTTTGGGATTTTTGTTATAATTTAGAAAGGAATTGCACTATTGTATATTTGCCGTTCTGCCGGCTTCCTGAGATCTGTACTTGAGACATTTCAAACTGTAAAAACCAAAACATCTCGTTAGCTCAACTGGTAGAGCGTCCGCGCTGTAAGCGGAATGTTCAAATCCTACACTAGGTAAAATTTCTAATATAAAAATTGCCTCATATTAAAATTACAGTGATAGCAGAAAAGCATTTTAATGATTTCACACTGTAAGAAATTGCACTATTGTAGAATAATTATAATTTTGTAAGTTCAACAATATTTTGTTAATACAGTAGAACCTCGATTATCCGGGTCAGCCGGGACCGAACCTTTGCCGGATAATCGAAAACACGGATAATCCAAAAACCCCACTTTTAATTCTTTAATAATTTATTTAAACAAATACATATGTATGTATGTCAAAGGAATAAAAGAAACGTGATTGAACATATAACAAAAAATAAAAGTTTTAATATTTATACATATGTAATATGTACTACATACATATAATAAAATCATTAAAAAAAAATCAGTAATTTTTTTTTGTTTTTGGGCTTCATAAATTCTGCCTCTTATAAGTTCCTTAATTTTTCATGTACATGGAGTACATGAATAACATCAGTTTCAGGCTGTTCTTCAAAATAATTGATAAGTATATTTACTGCATCTCCTGCTTATCGATGACTTCTTTTGATGACGAAATTATTTTCATCGTCATCACTACTACAGGTCTGCCTTAGATAATCTTTGTCCATAATCTGATACCCTTTTTCTTGGTGATCACTAAAGGGCGGAATATATGCAAAGTGCATATATTTGCATATTTTGCATATTTTAACAAATTTCACAAAAAATTGCATATTTCCGCAAAAATAACATTTGTGTGCATATTTTTATGTTTTTCGTTTTATCAAAAGATTAAGTGCGACCCTTGCAGGTAATTGAAATAATTTAAAAGGTGAGTAGGTTTTGTCGACTCACCCGTTTTATTATTATATGGTTTATTGCCGGCATTTATTGGGTGTTTAGGAATTTTCAAGTAATCAGCTTGCCTAATGGAGAACAGATGTGGTCTATTTTTTTGTATTTATATTGTATAGTTTAGTTTGTCGATAGACTCCAGTGTGAAAAGAGTGATTTCGAAAATATTTTATTTCAAACGCCTAAAATGCCGAAAGCCGCTTCGTGGATTAAAAATTTTCCTGAGTTGGAGTTTAGTGGGGATAAAGTGTTTTGCAAAGTTTGTGCCAAAATCATTGTTTGTGAAAAGAAGTTCCAAATTGATCAACACTTGAAAACAGCTATCCATAAAGCTAAGTTGCAGAAAAATAAATCTGTGCCTGTTCAGCAGTGTGTGCAAACCGCATTTCAAAATGTCAAACCAAAGAGTGGAAAGGAGGTGTTTCATCAAGACTTATGCAAAGCTTTAGTCGCAGCAAATATACCTTTGAAGAAACTGCAAAATACAAAATTCAGAGATTTTTTGCAAAAATATTGTAATCAAAACATCCCTGACGAATCCACACTTAGAAAGAAGAATGTGCAAACAGTATACGAAACCGTAATGGGAGAAATTAAAGTTTCACTGGGCGATGAACATTTTTATATTATTGTTGATGAAAGCACAGACTCATATGGTCGATATATCGCACATCTTATGATTGGAGGGCTTCAAGAAAATGAGCCAGGGAAACCATATTTAATATCTTCTAAACAGTTAGACAAAACAAATAATGTGACCGTAACTCGATTTATTCAGCAGTCTCTATCAAATTTTTTTTTACCAAATCCAGTTCCAGTAGAGAAGTTTTTAGTGTTTTTGTCTGACGCAGCGCCGTATATGGTTAAAGTAGGCCAAAACTTAAAAATATTTTATCCCAATATGGTACATGTCACTTGTCTTTTACGCGGGATAAACAGAGTTGCAGAAACTATTAGAACAGCATATCCCTTGGTGAACAAATTAATTTCAAATGTAAAGAAAGTGTTTTTGAAAGCACCTCTAAGAGTGCAGATCTATAGAGAGAAATTGCCACGAGTTTGTTTACCTCCAGAGCCCGTAATTACTCGATGGGGAACATGGATTAAGGCCGCGATATTCTACGCAGACCATTTTGAAGCCATTAAAGACATAGTTTTAGATTTAGAAGACAATTCGCAGTGTGTAGCGCAAAGTCAAGCATTATTCAAAAATGTAAATTTAGCTAAGGAACTTGTTTTTATTAAGGTTAATTTTAGTTTTGTACCAGATATAATAACTTCGTTAGAAAGTAGGAATATAAGTTTAAGAGAATCAATTAATATTGTTGAAACTTTTTCCGACAAATGCAAAGAAGTTCCCGGTGATGTAGGAAATCAAGTAAGAAGGAAACTCGAAGTTATTGTGGGAAAGAATGAAGGCTTTAAGTATTTAATGGAAGTCAAAAATATTTTTGATAGTAAACCATCCAACGAAGTAATACCTTGGCCTTATGACTTACTACCCAAATTAAAATATTGCCAGATCACATCGGTAGATGTTGAAAGAACTTTTTCTTGTACAAACATATTTTTACAGACAGAAGGCAAACATTTTTATTGGAAAATTTTGAAAAATATATCGTTATAAATGCATTTTATACTATTTCAGGTTGAAAATTTTACCTATTATGTTTTTCTTTTAATTTTACTTAAAATAAATAATTTTTGTAAGAGTCGGCGTTTCTTTATTTCCATTTTTCCATATTATATTCAAGGCATATAATTGCATATTTCGACAAATAAATGCATATTGTTGCATATTTCAGAGAAAAATGATGCATATTTATGCGCATATTTTAACTGAATTGACGTGCATATATTCCGCCCTTTAGTGATCACATTCTATCCTTTCATTTATTTTTTCGATGTCTTTTCTTCCAAGTCTTCGATTTGTGAGGCTATTGATAACTCATCTTCATTTAAGCGATTATCATCTTCAGTACCTTCTTCATCTGCTGTATCTTCTAAGGTCATTATTTTATAAAATGCATTTTTAATGTTAGCCTCTTTCACATCACTCCAAGCGCGAGCTACAGCATAAATTGCTTCTTTCACATTCATACGTTTCCAAAATCCCATAAGGTCACTTTCTCCCAACAATTGAAGCATAAGGTCTTTCCTATAAAGCCTTTTCGTGGTCTCTATAACACCTTGGTCCATTGGCTGGGCAATAGATGTCACATTCGGAGGAAAATATGCCGCGAATATGTTCCCATCTGCTGACTTTAGTTGCTCTGCATCAGGATGCGATGGAGCATTATCCAGTAACAGTACAGCCTTGAGTGGAAGATTATTTTCTTGCAGAAAAGTTTTAACTTGTGGTATAAATTTCTCGAAAAACCACTTTTTAAAAATCGCTCCATCCATCCAAGCACCCTTTTGATTATAATAATCAACTGGCAGTGTTTTTACATTTTTAAAAGCCCTCGGATTTTTTGATTTTCCAATGACAGCTAACTTAAGCTTATGGGTTCCTGATGCATTAGCACAGCATAGAACTGTTAAACGGTCTTTGCTTACCTTAAAACCTAATTAAAAAATTATAAAAAAAAAACAGTACAAAAATATGTAAAGCTAACCTGGTGCACTAGTTTCTGAGCCTGCAGTAAGTGTTCTTTTCGGCATTGCTTTCCAATAAAGCCCAGTTTCGTCTGCGTTATACACTTTTTCGGGTTTTAGGTCGCGCTCCGTTATAAGATTTTCTAAATTATAGCAGAATTCCCCCATAGCTACATCATCGGCACTTAGTTTCTCCCCTTGAACAGCTAATTGTCTTATTCCATGACGTTTTTTAAATCTGTGTAGCCAACCGGAAGATGCAGAGAAGTTTCCTTTAATTTTCAGCTGTTCGTGAAACTTTTGGGCTTGCCTAGCACACATAGATCCTGATATTGGAACCCCTTCCGATCTTTTCTGTAAGAACCACTTGGTCATAGCATCATCAAGTTCTCGAAAAGTAGATCCTTTTAGAGACTTCCTCTCAGAAATAGCTTTTGCACTGTCAGCTTTTGCTACAAAGCTATGTAATTCGGTTTTCTTCTTCACAATGTCGCGAACCGTTTGTTTTCCAATGTTATATGTTTTAGCCAAAGCTGCAACGCCGTTGTTTTTTTTTTTTCAAATTGTTTTAAAATTTCCATTTTTTGTTCTATAGTTAAAACATTGCGTTTACGCTTTTCGTTAGCACCGGTACGCTGCATTTTGTGCGTTTGTTTACGATCAACTAATGAGCCGGTCGATAGATGACGAAAAAAAGTACATACATACTAAACACATAAATTGGGGATTCCCCGAGACGAACGTCTGCACGGGTTCACGCGCCAGCCTCTGGTCGACAGCCACGGATAATCCGCGCCCCGGATAAAGCGCGCACGGATAATCCGGGTTCTACTGTATTACCGATTTTTTTTTAATTTAACATTGTCGTTCCCTCAGTGTATAGGCTAAAGAAAGAACGCCGTACACTATCCATATATCGTAATTAGACGATTTAGCCTTTTAGGCATTTCTATTTCGTTGCATATACGTATAAAATAAATTCAATAACTGTATATTATAATTCAATATTAATTTTATCTTTCCGAGATATAGACGAGAATTATGATGATTTAGTTACGATTAAAAATTGTGATCCAATTAGAATCAACTATTCACAACAACGACGCGATCAAAACTATACGGCATTTCAATCACCGAATGTTATCCACCACATTCTCCAATTTCCTCCAAGCGACATTGTTCGCGCGGTAATAGTATTAGCCCTGGGACAAGAAGTTGCGAACGCAAGTACTACACGTAGAAGAAACTTTTGATTTACGTAATTCCTAGAGAACTTCGAACAGGCCGTGCAGTCGTGTACGTGCGGATCCCAAACTATCTCCAACCATTGGATGGATGTGATTTACGGTAATTCCCGCTATTAAGCCGTGTAGGAGAAGACAGAACTCTAGAAGGGAGAATAAGAGAACTTGTTTTGAAATTTATCATCACTGTTGTATTCAAAGACAATAGCTGACGGTAAAAGATTACACTAGTTTTCTGTCTGTCATCATCCGTTGTTTGGTTTGATTGCTTGTTCCGGGTAATGTGTGAAGTATCACTATTTTTCTGTTGTTTTCTTTAAGGAGTAACACACACAACAACAAAAGCGGCTTGCAGTAGCAGTAACTCCTTCACGCTGGTAGTAGTGGGTAGCCCTGAATGTATGTATTATGTAAATCGTTGTGTAATAAAAAGTATTTCCACCCCTCGAATAACGTGCACGGTGAAATGTGCGCTTTGGCCGGCCGGCGTTTTGATTTATTCGCTACGACAAGAACCCATGCTAATGTACCGCATTTGTAGTCGGGAATATGTGGAATACCTTGTCGCGTAAAACGTACAATGGCGTTCAAGTGAAATGAGTTACGGCACTGCACGGGATTACTTGATAACCCATCTTTATTCACATTTTTTGGTAGCTTGCGTTACTGCTCGCAGACAAATGAATTTATATTGATTTAGAAATGTCCGCCTTATACCATCATCATCTGCATGTGCTTTTAATACGTCCTGAATAAAATGAAAGACTAAGATAATAACTCCAACGTCTAATGGAAATTATAGGCTTTTATTAGATATTTCTAAATTACTTTGAAAAATTAATTATGTTTTTTCTTCTTTCGTTTCAGGTAAGTACAAGATTCCGTTTTTGGACCGCAAGGTGAATAATTCAGATTATGGTTAACCGTTTGGTAAGTCGAGTAATTTTGTTTTTTTTTTTTTTGTGTCAAGTCTTTAATTTCCTTTGGTAGTTTGTTGTATTGTTTAATGGTTTCATTATTTGGGGTTTTTATGAGTTTGTTGCTAATAGTTTTTTCAATTCTTAAATGAGAGCGTCTTCTTATATTGTGTGTGTATATTTCTGTATTTTTTACTAGTCTAGAGTCAGTTTTCACCATTTTCTTTCCTATTTTATGTATTAACGCCATATTATTTAATTGTATGATTTTGTGATATTTAGTTCTTGTGTTTTTGTATATATTTCTGCAGTTGGTGTTCTTCTCTCCATGCTATAAAGTATTTTCAGTATTTTATTTTGTTGTCTTTGTAATTTATTTAAATTTTTGTTGCTTGTGTGGCTCCATATATTTATTAGGTAGTTTATGTTGGATGTGAATATAGAATGGTAGGTATATTGGTTTCCTCATATGTAACGGTAATATGTTTCTTATTTTACTTATTCCTGCTATTATTGTTGTGTTTCTTTTTATTAGGCTGCGTATGTGGGTATCCCATTTTAAGTTGTGTTCTATTATAATTCCCAAGTATCTTGTTTGATTTGTTTGCCGTATGGTTTGATTTTTTACTGTAATATTGAATTTCGGTGTTTGTCGTTTCCGTGTGAAGACCATGTATTCCGTGTTGTTTTCGTTTATGATTATTAGATTATTGTAGCACCAACTTTCAATTTTCTTTATATCGTTGTTAATATTGTGCTGCATTTGCTGCAAATTCTTATCTGAATAAACTATGCATAGGTCGTCTGCGTATGCAGAAAACTAGTGTTTTTTTTTTAACTACTACAAACAGTTAGGCAATTTTCCACCTCTAGTATACGTCGTGAAATCTTAATTACGATCGGATTAAGGGATAATAGGATGCTGTAGAATAATCTAAAATCATTAAATATTTATAATAAACGTAATAAGGTGGAGTTGCCGTGTCATCTGTCGGATGTGAATGAAGTTAATAATCACTTCTTTACCTTTATATCGAATGCTGCTGCTGATCCTAGTATACTAAATTTTTATAGTAATAATATTAGTTTTAATGCTTATTCTTTTTCCTTTATATTGTTAACAACAAATGAAGCTTCTACTTTTTTGCTTAAGTCCATTAAATCACAAGCAACATGACTGAACGGTGTTCCGATTAAAAGGATTTTTCTTTGTTATCCGTTATTATGTGAGTGATACATAATTAATTCTTGTCTGCTTGAGGGAGTCTTTCCTGATTCTTGGAAGAGAAGTCTTGTGATTCTTTTTATTGTATTAGATGTAAGTTTACATTTTAACGAAATTTTACATATGAAAATTACATTATGATTCTTCATGGCGTCAAGTAACCTTCGATCAGCATGGTAAATTTACACATGTCCTATTTATTGCTTCTGAAGCACAATTATATATGCTTTGGATGAGTTCGGTGAAAAGAAAAATCTCGGTTTTGGATACTAAAGACAGTTTCTGTAAAATTACATACACTTGTAATGTGCCGACGATTACGTAAATGAAAGAAAATGCAATTCGTGTTGACGTAGGCTCTTGAAATAAGTTTTACAAATAGCAACTAACATTATAATTCACTAATTGGAGGGTAAAGTTTGTAAGGGCTCAGAGTAATTATCTCTGATACAGTATCACTCTACTATAAACACTATATTGTAACAAATATTCAAAACAAGTTTGCATAAAATCAATGTCACCGCCGGAGAAATGCGTTTGCATTTAGATATGACTGACCACGGCACTGTTGGAATATGCGCGTGCTTATTACGTGATCCAGCACATGCTTTATAAATGTCACTTTTTGTTTTGCTACATTACAACCTGTAAATTTATAAAGCGGTGCATGGAGAAAGAAAACAAGGAGCATTAAATAATGTATTTTGGTATTGACAACAATTATGATCCTGATTGTATACTTGAATTGTAACTCGGACTGTTTTGTACCAGTTTTTACCCGATCCCAACAGAGTACACATTTATTTTCCTTAAAGCTCTTTAATAGTTACAGATTTTGACTATACTATAGGTTTAATATGTGCAAACAAATGAGTCCTTATCTAATTTATCTTTCTTCAACGACGATGTGACTTCTTTTGAATTGGTATTTGTATGAATATAATTGGTATTCCATATATCCGTAGGAGTGAATCAAGAAATAATCTTTACGTTAGAAAAAAGTGTGGCCATAATTTAATTCCGGTTTTTGACATTATTCCTATTCCCTCCTCATATATTCGTTTTGCGCAATCAATTTGACCCAATATAATGTGTCGTATAAGGATAGCGCGCGGCGTCGGCGTCGACTTTCCCCCAACAACAAACGGTCTGATGCCGGAAGCCACCGGAAGATTCGTCCGATTTTATTTTGTTATTTATTCCGGGGTGCCTCTGCCAAAATCGATTTTCGAAACGCAGACTCTCCGGTTCCAACTAAACTTCACTAGCTCGGAATTTTCCCGGTATTAGGGGATTACCAATCTTATTTCATCAAGATCTTGGAGGCTGTTTCGGTTTTGTATACTTATTTAAAACGTTTGGCCGTTAGTTGAGTCCCCGCGCCAACGTTTTTGATGAATTACAGGTCCGACGGCGTAAAATTTGAAAAGTAATTTTCTAGGAATGATTAGATTAGAGCGGTGTAACTATATGTGAGATTTATTGATGGTTATTCGAAAGAGATTCCTTGCACTGGATTTTATTTATTAAAGTTCGGATAGTGAAATTCTTCGAGGTAGTAGTTAATCTAAAGTAAATAACGTCTAAATATAAATAATACTTATATTTCGAAATATCTTCTTTAATAATGAAAGTCAGAAGTGCGCATCCCCCCTGGGTCTCATTAATAGTTTAACATTATTCGTAAGGATGTAGGCTGTTTCTTAAGTAATAATATTTTCATTGGAGCATGACTATCGAACAAATCTATGGTGAATTCATTAAATATAATAACTTTATCATCAATATTATTGATGTTGTAAATATAGTGCCAGGAAATAGATTTCAAGTGAATAACAAAAGTATCATACATAAAAACCGAAATATCTCGAAAAATATGTACGCATGGTACAGAAGTTAATAATTAAAATCCAACTTAACGTAAATTAAAAAATGATCAGAGACTATAAGATCGTACAAGACACCGCGCGAGCTGAAAGAAGTGTCTGCCAAAAGTGAAATAAAGTCAATAAGTGTGTTATAGAGGTTTCTCGAGTTGGATCAGTTATTATTTGCTTCAAGCCCAAAGTGTCACATATATTCCCAAATAGAAAACATTTCTAAATATATTTAGGTACTATTACAATATCTGTTTTCCTATGGTGGAACATAAAGCAAGTAAATTGCATAATAATAGATTGTTAACACATGAAATAATCCATATGAAGGAGACCATGTTATTTTTAAAAAGTCTTAGCTCTAGATATTCTACATTTACAAATGATTTTAAACAATAGGAAGAAATGTATAAAGACTTTTTACTGGAAAAACAGTTGAAAAAAAAAATGAATTGTTTGTGAGAAGTTGTCTCAATAAATCTAAAGCTGTGTGGTCAATAATAAAAAATAATACTAATATTAAAGTTTCATCTATCTTACATAATATATTTTCTAATGAAGCCAAACTTTGTAACAAATTTAATAATGAACATTTTATTTCTTTGCCTTTTTCGATGATATCTGACAATAAATCTTTTGAAGAGAATAAAATTGATTGGGATCCAATAGATAAGTAATTCTATTCCATCAGTCACTGTTAACAATTCGCTTTTCATAACTCCTGTGATTGGAGAAGACGTCATTGCGGTTATCAAAAATCTGAACGCCTCAAATAGCACTGCCTATAACTGAATACCTTCATTTATTATTAAATATTGTTCATAATTTAATGCTAAAATCTCGATGTACCTTGTGAACTATCCTTTTGAAAAAGGTGTTTTTCCTTCGAAACTTAAAATAGCTTTAACGAAACCTATATTCAAGAATAGAGATCAAAATTACTTAAAAAACTATCGGCCTATGAATCTGTTGTCTCTATTTGCAAATATGAGTCCCTTATTAATAATAAACTAATGAATTAATTTAGATAATAGTCATCTTGGGAGTCTTTGTAGATTTATTGAAAGCTTTCGATTTTGTTAATCATGATATCCTTTTTCATAAACTTGAACATTATGGAATTAAAGGTACGGCTTTACATTTGTTCAGATCTTATTTCACTAATAGAAGACAATGCGTTTTTGTTAACAATAGTCAGTCTACTTTTGAAACTATTAATTAACATTGGAGTCCCTTAAGGTACAGCCTTAGGGCCAACATTGTTTTTGTTATATATTAATGATTTACCTCCATTTTGTTTCGAGCTATGTCTTGTATGTCATTTGGCTTTCGAAATAAAATTATTATTTATTTATTTATTTATTTATCAATATCAATAACATTGATATTAAAATCTCCTAAAACAATAACTCCGTGAACATCAACCAACAATTCCGACAGCATATTTTCAAATCCATCTATAAATAAACAGAAGATGCTTAAGATAAAAAGCCACTCCACCATCTCGCCTGCCATCAGATCTATCTTTCCTAATTAATGTGTAATTATCCAAAGAGATAATATTATGATTGACCGCACTGGTAAGCCATGTTTCATAAAGGTAATAAAGGTTGAAAAAGTTTATTTTAGCCATAATATAAAAAAAAATCAATTTTAAAGCAGTTTCCGACTAATAAGTTAATATTTATGTATAAAAATAGAAACCTAGAAAGTTCACATTTAATATAAACTGACAAACACACATAATGCTTATTTTTTTTTTGTTAAAATTCACAATCTAAATTAACATTGCAAGATTATATATACAATAAAACAAACAGTTGATATCGCTTAAAAATATAATAATTGTAAACGTCCATTATTACCTACAGGATAAACAAACTAATGAATTATTTAAAGGACGAATTTATTATGGGGCCAATATTAAACCATATATAACCCCACGGATAAAATTTAGCCTCAGATATTTTTCTTATCTACTTGCCCTCCTTTACCTTTCAATTATCCATCCTATATGTAGCATTTTCTTCTTCGTTTTCCTTTTAAGAGGCAAACGGGAAATTAGAAAGATAACAACCTCTCTTTTTACGCTCATTTCCCGAGGTAAACATTTTATTTTCCTCGATAATTTAATTTTCCTACGCTTTTAATTTCATTCCGCCAGAGGGCTTTCCGCAACTTCAAATTCTTTGGCCTTCGGTAGAGATTCGAATGTTCCTTTTCTTAATTTTAAGACATATTTCGAAACTAATATTCTGGGCAAGATGATTTTTCGGAAAATTAAGCGTTAATTAACAATAGCACAACTAAAATTTTTTTATTTAGTTGCAAGTTAACATTAAAGTATTGTTGCGCCATCTACAGTACACTAGCAAAGTTTCAACCTCAAAACAACATCACATAGGTTTGATTATTTACAGATTTACGATTTACCTTTTTTAAATTCGATAAAATAGAACAAAATCAAAATACTCCATTGCCTTATAGAATAATTTAAATTTACAGTAATAGTTTTTATTCCTCATCATTTATTTAAAATAAATCAATGTTATTTCTCACACAATCTTTCAGTTGGTTCCATCTAGCGGCCTTTCCGCGAACTCGCAATTCATGTGCCGCCGTAAAGATGGTGCTGCAGTCAAAAATCGTTATTTTGCACCATACGATTTTGCTATAAATTATCTCGGTAAGGCCAAAATTCGGTGTCTTCTCGTGAGATAATTTATTTATTTTCGCCGGGCTATCGACGTCAAATTAATCGAATCGGTTCCGAAAGGAGGCATGAATTTTTGAATAGAAGCGAGGCAAAACGATAATAGGAGAATTAATGGACACAAATACAAATGAATGACTTACATATTTTTCTTTTTGTAACGGAACGATGGCGATTTAGTAATTGGAAGTTAATCGATACTGTTGCATTAATTGATTGAATAGCTAAAAATAGGACCCTCGTTTGATTAGGTGGCGGAAAATTATGGAAAAAAAGAAACTCTTCACATTCACAGCACAAGTATAGTACTTCTGATAATGTAATGATATTTTTTTCTCTTTATTTGGGAAAGTTCTTTATGTTTATTATGTCGAGTTATTGAAGAGTGATTTAAGAGTATATCAAATAAGTAAGAAATTGTGAACGTGATACATAAATAAAACCAGGAAATCTGAGAATAATCTTCTCTTAAACTTTTTCATTTTTTGTTTGTTTTCACTGGGAATAAAGTTACAATTTTATTATTAAAACAAAAAAATATTTCTAGAAATATAAAAAAAAATGTTCATTGAAATTTGTTTACATTCATTGACGAAACATACACGTATAAACTTGATCTCTGTGATTTAACTCTATGGCTGCTTCAAAATCTTCATTTTGGCCAGGTTGGTCAAAAAGTTGAATTTTCAAAATATATTAGTCGATAAAAACCACTGTCAACATGCCAAATATATGTTCGATTAAAATTCTAACTTGAGAAAGCCTGTATAATTGAATAATATCTGCTGTTCAATAAGGTGTCCATCGCCGCTAAACGGTGTAATTAACCAAGATAATGTTAGATGGGAAAAATCCCCTTTTAACAAAGTTTTCAAAACTATTTTCAGATGTAACTTTTGCATATATACCAGACCTCGTAAATACTCTTGCGTCATGCATGCTGCAAACCTTTCTTAGGGAAAACATTTCTCATTCCGTGTGTATGTGTTGCCACTATTTTGCAGCTCCAATTTCATCATTAGCGAATGAATATGTTATTATTATAGAATCTTCCAGGAGCACTTGCTGAAGCAATGACGCAGCACCAAATAATAATTGTTCTCTATCCATTTCGATAAATATGGTTTCAGTGTAAGGAGTAAATCAAGAATATATAAATAAATAATCAAATAACACAAATTTGAACTGTCAACGTCAACTGATTTTCATGTGTACGTTAAAATTACGCGCGTGCGCACGGTACGTCAAGAACAAGTAGGAGTTTCCGATATATATCCATCCCCCTTCGATTTCGGAATTTTTTAGGATGTGTCAGCAATGTAGTAGTATTACATATATGGATATTGACAATAGTAATTCTATTCCATTTGGTTCAGTCGTTGATTGTCGCTTTTTTTTGTGATGCAACTGTGTTTTGATTAGTTTTGTTTTGCTCATTTGTTTGATAAATGGACTGTGCAATTGAAACAAGTATTACCTAAAGTATTTTTCTTCAACTTTATATATTTGACAGCATTTTTGAAATCCATACACTTTATTAGGAATTTATCTGATGATTAAGAAAATAAATGCAATATTTATGTAGATTTCGGTAAGGACTGTATCTACAACATTTCTAAGAACACAAACATTATATCTGAACGACTACCGTTCTATAAAGGCAAATTTTACTTACGATATTAAAAATTGATTAAAATCAAGAGCCTGGTCAAGAGAAGTTGCCTTCATGGTTGAATGATGAATAAAATATTTTTCTAATTTCCTTGTTATTGACTTTACTACGTTTATTTTCAATCGATCTCTACAATACTGTTATTCTTCGGTAGTTTGTTTCTTATTTTGTATTTCCAAGCTTTTTTGTATGTTTTATGTATACCGAATGTATAACAGATCCGGATATCTAGATAGTAAATCTGGATCTTAATTTTATCGAATATTTACAGCATTAGTTTGGGATATCTGATCTGGAGCCAAAGTTTCGGATAACGAATCTGTATCTTAGGTTTCTGACCACGGATTCGGATAGCAGATCCGGACTTCCAGTAATTCTTTTTAGTTACTTCAGCACAAAAAGTGATAATTGCGGGAACTTTAAATTCGCCTAATAGGGACTAATGAGTACCTACTTTTATAAGCAGGTATAATCACGTAAAATAATCAAAATGTTGATTGTAGAAACTATTAGGATTCGAACTGAAATTAATGGGTTCTCTTTGTTTCGTATATACTTACGAAAGCTATATACCGTCTACCTTAACAGAATTCGTGTATATTATAGAATTCGTGACCTAATTTCACGAAATAGAAATAATTTTACAAAAAGATCACTTACATACATGCGTTTGGCTTATATTCAAACTCGCTAAAAACACGTTTTAGAAACCCAACAGATTATATTGATGTATTTTTAGTTGTTTAACGGTGCGTACAGATATTCAATTAGTGGGTAGGTGCCCGGTTTATAGTAAATCAGAAAGTTAAGCGTGGGATTGCGCGTTTGTATCTCTTTTCAAATTTTTTTGATCCGTTCCGCGAATTTACGATAATATAAAAACTTTAATTTCTCCTTTATATACATAATACAGACCATAAAGGTAAACTTTATCAAATATATAACCTAAACGTTTTGTGGGTTTTATACTTCCTCTTCTTTACGGCATTTACTCTTTTTATGAAGAATATAAATTGATATCCAGAGTTTTTATTATGATGTTTATTCACCGCAGATGAAAAAAATTCTCGAAATAGGAAAGTATCTGGTTTAATTAAATTAAACCTAGTTTGTTCTGAGTAAATAGAAAAAAAAAAAAACGTTTCTGGCATTGTCGTAAATTAAAACAGATTACGAACATTATTAATTAAACCATCACACGCATAACGTCTAAATCGTACTAAAATTGAGAAAACTTCTTAATAAGGCATTTGTCAGCATAATAATGAAGCCGAATTCCGTTCTATCCGATTCAGATTCACCACGTCCATTTTCTATCGATTGTATGTCATATTCTAGTATTGATTCTTCCAACTGGTCTACCGTAGCTTTTAAAGTGCCCAATTGTCTCTCAATTCTTCTGTTTCCGAAGTCTTGAATATGGGATTACATTCCAGTTAAGTAATTCTTAAAACCAGATAAATTATTCAATCTATTGTAATTTTCTTTAATATTGAAATCGAGTTTTTAAAATGGAAACTTTAGTATTTTAGTTTTACGGACAAGATGCAGTAAGTTTGTTTAAAAATAAGTAATAGTATTTTATGTTGCTTTTTTTTTAATTAATTGCTAAAAACATAATCTGCAGTAGAATCATTTTCTGTTGGCGCCTCCCATACGCATCTTGCCTCACTAGCTCAAAGAGCCAGGTGGAGCTCGCTGCATGAACAACAGTACTGCAGATACATATTACAATAAAAACTGAATTTTGTATTTTGTACGAATTGCGAGGATAGCACATGTTCTCATGTGTGAGTTATAACATTTCTCTGTATTTTTCAGATGTGTCTCATTCCATTGAGTAGGCCCTCTTGCCATCCAGCAGAAAAGAATATAATGTCGTATATAAATTTTATTGAGGAAACTGGGTTTAGTTGAACTGTTGCTATCAAGGAATTGTTTGCTGGTGCGCTGGTGCAACGCCTAATTGGCAATATAAGTTTGGTGTAATTATTAATATTTCAATAATAATAAACAACAAAAAAGTGAGGTACTGTATTGATAAAACAACAAAATGCTAAAGATATTTTGAATTTATAGTAGGTGTTTGAATTATACCTAAACTTATTCATTAAAAACAATTTTTTTAAATTCTGTTTATTTAGTTGAATGGGAGAGTTTTGTATGTACAATTTAAAATTATTTTGAATTATACAGGCTGTTTGAGAAAAAAGATCCATAACAAAGTTACCTTTTTTAAAAGAAACATTCTGTATCCAATGACATATTTCAAATCTAAAAACCAAATTCGCGCAAATTTATGTAATACTCCTTTATGCTGCAGGCTAAAAACGAATGCATAAAATAACTATTCGAATTAACTAGTCGATTCTACTCATGAAATGTTTTAAGCAAATTAGTATATTATGGCATTAGAGGATTACCTTTGAGACTCATGCGCTCATATCTCTGGAACAGAATTCAGCTTGCAGAATGGAAAGATTCAAGATCCAGTACTGTGACTACGAGTTTTGGTGTCCCGCTGGGCTGAATAGCGGGACCATTCCTGCTTATAGTGTATGTGAACGACCTTCCGTTTGCTGTCGGTGGGGCTGAGGTCTGTAAGGTCACCGACGGCACTCCGGTTTTGGTGAGAGCGTCGTTTGGCGAATCATTAGCTGAGGGTGCTAAGCGGTGGTTTACAGCAAACAAGTCACAAAACGCACGAGTTGAATGTCACCGGTAATATTCTTGGGGATTACTGTCGATTGCTCTCTTGGTTCGCACCAACACATTGATGACTTGGCTGGCAGATTATCCACGGCGTTGTTTGCCGTCAAAAGAGTGAAACATACTTTGCTAATTTCCACTCCCTTCTCTGCTACGGAGTGCTCCTCTGGGGGGCTGCCGCAGAAGCACAAAGGATTTTTATACTACAGAAGCGTGCTGTTAGATATCTGTGTAGATTGGGAAGCAGAGAAACCTGCAAAACACATTTTAAAAACCAAAACTTATGTCTTTTCATATGTGACACATGTTCACCAAAATAGAAACACTTTTCACACAAATAGAATACACCACACCTATGATACTCGAACAAGGAACGAAATAAGAACACCTTACCACCGTCTGACATGTTCCCAAAGGAGTGTTGACTATTGGAGCTGTAAGTTTTACAACAAGCTTCCTAATACCTTACAAGATCTACCACCTCATAGTTTAAAAAATAAAGTGAAGAGTATGTTAATGGAGAAGGAGTATTACGACATCGATTAATACCAACTGTTTGCGGTTTTGTTTGTCATTAATTGTCTGTAATCTTGTGCTATCTTTTGTCGCGTACTCATTAACCTGTTTATATTATTTTACATTTTATTTATTTATATACAAGGTGTATGTAAAAGGTCTTTACACACGCCTACCACATATTCCTTAGACCAAAATAAGCCGATTTAAGTAAACTTACCTTAGTCCAAAGTCGCTTAGTTTGGGCGCTATGCGGCCTTGAAGTTAAAATTTTGAAATCGTTGTTTTATTATAAATTCAAAACGGCTTATGCGATTTTAACAAGATTTGGCATGGTCAGTTAGTATTGTTGGACGAATGTTTTGAGAAAATTTCAAGAAAATACTAATACCGGAAGTGAATGAAACACCCATGACCATTATGAAAATTAACATATTTTTTTTTTTGCTGTTTATAGTAGAGACAGGAAATAATATTTATTCGATAGAGTATTCAAAAGCCATCAAATTATGTCTCTTGTAAAATGTTCTTATTTTTATTCGTTTTCGAGAAAAACGAAAAAAAGTGCTTATGGTCGTGCGTTCGAAAAAAGCAAAAAGTAACCCAGTCCAGTACAGACGCCTTGAATGTTGTGTCCATTTTGACAAATATTAATTTATATCGGATGCGCCATTAGTGTGCCGGCGGAATTTACCACGAAAACTACTAAAGATAGGAAAGTGCGATTTTCTGTACATATGTACATAGTATATCAATGCGTATTTTGTAAGATTATTTACATATATACAGGGTATTATAAATTCTTAGAGCTACTTTCAACTTTTTTATTTCAAACGGATTGCTATACTTTTTAGTAATTATTTCGATAGCCAACTAAAACACCTTTGCAATGATATATGGTTATGTGCACTTCCGATTGCTAATTTTGTCAAAATTTTGACAGTTGCAACTTCTGAGATTTTAAGTTTTATTCCAAAAACCGTGTAGTGTAGCGCGTTATTCTTTTGTTATCAATTTGAGGGCTAACAGTTGTGTTGTTTTAATGTAAATTTAAAAAAAAAATGCTATTATAAGTAGAAATAATAATTTTAGTGTTATAAATTATAATGCAGTAACAACGAAAGAGATAATCCATAAATGGACGACCGAACACCTGCAAAAATACAGCGGCCCATTTAAGTAGTTTTCCTAGCACGCACGTCTGATTTAACACCTTGATTTTCGCCGATGACATCGCTGACGGTTTCCATCGCTTCAATAATCGCGATTAAATCTATGCTTGCGTGGTGTGCGGCAAATGCAATGCGCTTGAACTTGTGTAAGACCGAAGTGCTACAATTTTCTTTGGTAAGACCAACGCAATCTATTCTGATTAGGAGTGATCACGGTTCTGTAAAACTGGGCGGTCCGGTTAAGTTCTTGGGGTTGTGGTTGCAGCCTTCGCTCGACTGGGAGTACCACATTGATTACACAATAAAAAAGCTAAACACGGCGTACTACAAGATGCACTCCGCCAGAAAAGTATCGCATAATTTAGTTTTGAATCATAAAAGTATCGCATAATCTTTGTTTGTAGCATAAAGTTGTAAATATACTTTAATGCGCTCTAAGATATAATTTCTATGATTGTTTAAATAAAATACAGGCCAAATAAAAACAAGAACTCATACTTGAGATTTTTATTAAAGCAAGATTATAATTTTGGAAAGAAAAATGTCATAACAGTAGCTTTTAATACTGAGTATTGCCACCTCTGGCTCTTATGACCGCTCGCATACGGTTTGGCAGAGATTCGATTAACCTCCGTATATAAGCCTGATCCAAATTCTCCCACTCGTCACGGAGTCACGCTAGTCCATGCAGGTCCGCTGGGGCAACATTTTGGGTTCGTATCAGTCTGTGAAGGAGGTCCCACACGTGCTCGATAGGGTTCATGTCCGGACTTACCGCAGGCCAATCTAAAACTAGAATACCAACATCGTTAAGGTATTCCTGGACGATTATTGCAACATGCGGTCGTGCATTATCGTGCATTAACATGAATTCGTTTCCTATAATTGGCGCATATGGTACTACATGTTCTTCTAAAATGTCCGTTATATACCTGTGGGCAGTCAGTGTACCTCTGTCTACTGGTACTAACTCTGTACGACCTGTTAAACAGATGCCTCCCCAAACCATAATAGAGCCACCAGCGAAATTAGGTCTAGGTCTGATATTACACTGCGAATAGCGCTCACTGAGCGCTCTGTACACTGAGATACGCCTATCTGAGGTGTAAAGACCAAATCTTGAGTCATCTGTGAAGAGTATATTGGCCCAGTCATTAATGTTCCAATTTACATGTTCTCTGGCAAACCTTAAGCGAGCCACTCGGTGGTTCCTAGTGAGACGAGGGGCTGTTACAGCTACTCTAGCTCTTAATCCACTCTGTCGTAACCTATTCCGAATAGTTTGAGTACTCACACGAGTATTTCTGACTCTAGCTAAGTCGTTCTGCAATTGTCTCGCAGTTACATGTCTTCGACGTAATGCTTGTAGTAGTAAATAGCGGTCATCTTGGCGAGTAGAACATCTTGGACGACCTGGTACAGGTCTTCTACTGTAAATGCCTGTTTCCCTATATCTGGCTACGGCTCTAGAAACACTTGACTGATTGATGTTCATCAAATTAGCAACGTATGCTTGAGATCGTCCATCTTCGATTAAAGCAACTATAGCAGCCACTTGTTCTGAAGTTAAATTGCTCATTTTAGTTTTAAAAGCGTTGGTACAGAACTCTGACTTCGCACTTTAAAATTTGTCCGTATAGGAAAACTTTCAATAAACAACTGAGCAAACCTTACAGATATGCATTTTTCTAAATGTGTTCTTTTAGAAAAAAAAAAAAAAGTAAAAACGCTAAGTTCCATTATTTTGTTGGTGTTTTTATAGTTCACATACACGAGGCAAACTTTTTGTGAACGTATAAAAATATCTTGGTTCATAAATGCCCTTTTTTAGTTTATGCGATACTTTTTTGGCGGAGTGTATATAGGTTAAAGTCTACCGTAACCTTAGAGACACTAAGACAGTATTACATGGCGTGTGGGGAGTCTGTGATGGCGTACGGCATTGTATTTTGGGGTAAATCAGCATGCGCTAAAAAAATTTTTATTTTACAAAAACGCATATTGCGGGTCATGCTGGGCCTGAGTGCGCGAGAGTCTTGTCGAGACCGTTTCCGACAATGTGGGATATTACCGGTACCCTGCCTATATATTTATAAATTAATGATGCTTTATCAGCAAAATAAAAATAGCTTGGCTCGGAATGGTCACTTCAATAAAATTGAAACTCGAAGCGCGAATATGTTGGCAGTAAAGCGGCACAGGACTACCAATTACGAGAGAGGGCCCCACTATATGATGATTGGGATATTGGTAGTGCTTCACTTTTTAAGAATAAATTAAGGCAGTATCTTTTACAAAATTCTTTTTATACTGTGGAGGAATTTTTAAATCGTAAGTAGCTTAATACTGTGACAATTACCAATACCAATTTGACTCTATGGTAAATAAAGTATTATTATTATTATTATTATTACATAGTAGTGTGCATAAGATCGCCCTTTGCTCACACAGGGGTCTAAAAAGCTCTTCATTGTACTACCTAGGTACATACATCGAATGTTGTCAACCCTGTACATACACATTTATGTAAATCGATTCTATTATTAGATTCATTGTAACGTCTAATTCTATTCGCATCCATTAATAAGTTCTCCACTCTTATCGATTCCCTTGTTATTTTCGCAGGTAACTTTTCCAATTTTAAACTCTTCCGCTGAGTGATTGAGGTTTATATCTCGCGTGTCTACGGGCGTAACGATTCGCTTTTATATGACGCGACGTGGTGAGCTGTTTCGTACGGTTTTTCGTTGTTTCGTGAGAATTTATCGTTTCTTTTTATATATAGACGGTGTATCTTTTCTTTTTCGTTCGCTTTCGTCCTGTTGAAAGTACGCCTCCTACCCCTCACCCCAGGAATTCCCCCTAAGAACGATCAAAGCTCGTGTTCTTATAGAGAACGATCTACGAAAGCTATATATATAACGCTAGAAAACGTTCCCCCTGCAGTGGTGGGTATATATACATATATATATACGACATATTGGAGTACGTCCGATTTAAAATTATCTCACCCACACACGCTCAGGACTGTTTCGTATGCATAACGAGTGTCGAAAATAACTGTCCTTACACATTATACTCTGTTTACATCCGTGGACAAAAACAAAATGAATTTTGCAGTTAAGTGTTTTTTTTTTTATGTCTGTTGTGGTTCAATTTTAAGAATATATTAATTATATGCGCGACCTTTGACATCGTTTGTTAATTACGTTTTAAGTGTTGGCAGGTTGACAGAAAGAATCAGCTGATATTAATCGGGCAGATTGCAATTAGAGATAACCAGAATACACTCATAAAGTGACAGATGTATACACTACAGAAAGCAATAGTATAATATTCTATGCATTAAACCTGCAGTAAAATTGCGTAAAACCAGGAATTCTTTTTATCGCGACATGTTATTAACATACATAGCTACGCATTTGAATAAGCTTTAGCACAAAAATAGTTGATAGTAAATTTAAAGTCAGGGATCATACCTGCTGGCAAAAGTTAATACCTTCTTCAGTGTGTTGCTCATCGCAAGAGAATCATTGCTTACTAGAGAAGGTACTTTTAATGTACATAATTCTCATCTGTGGCCCGCCGAAAATCCACATCCCAATAGTGACTATAACTTCCAGTGAAGATTCAATCTCAACGATTGGGCCAGTATTATAGTTGATACTTTAGTTTGACCATACGTTTTGCCTTCTAAATTAACTGCGAATGCTTATCTTAATTTCCTAAACAAATATTTATTAGATGATTTACCGCTTGTCCGAAGAAATGATGTGTGGATACTCTCAATGCTCGCTGGCATCGACGTTTTAGGTCATCGATATCCTTATAGTAAACAGACGAAATGTATCCACAAGTGGTGCGGTCTATCTAGATACGTATGCTTACGTATCGTAAACAGAAGCAAACCTACCTCAACACATTAGCGCAGTTCTCAACAGTTTTTTTTTTTAATAAGATCACCTTTACACTTTTTCGTTGTTAATTATGCACACTGTGCTGTTGTCTGTATAATTTCGATATTTTTGTTTCCACGTATATTTTAAAATCATCCTGTAAAGCTACATACATATATTCGAAGGAAAAAGTAACTCTTTCTAAGTCTAATCTTATTTAATAGAAGCGATCTATTTTGAAGTACCCTGATCAAGATTTATCAATCAACGCCCGTACTTAACGCAAATCTGAAGCTTTTCTTTAGTCCTGCCATTATTTCTTTAGATTGACCTTTGTAATAGCAGAATATGTGATCCGTAGTCTCGATTTCACATTCGCAAAACCGACACATGTCAGTCTCGGCTTTACCCATCTTTTTGTCATGGTACATACCTTAGAGGGCAATGTCTGGTGAGCAGACCAATAAGTAGCCTTAGTTCCCCTTTGCTGAATCTAGCCTAGGCTTGACCAACCTTTTAGCCACCTACGAGTTGTGCAGAGAAAGTCTCTAATCTGGGTTTTCGAAACATTCAGAGCGGATTCTGCTCCATAGAGGTAATTGCTGGCCCTTCGTTTGGCTAGGTGATCAGCCATCTCGTTGCTTTTGATATGAGAATGCTTCGGCATGCTAATGTGCAATCCCATATCAGATTAGACTTAAAGCTACTTGCTTTTAGGGAACTCAGTGCATATATAGATATTAGCTCCTTTTATCCCGTTCTTGAAGTTTTTTTGTGCACAAAAATCTACGGCGAAATTTGTAATATTTCTGTCTAGGGTTTCAGTTAGGTATTTATTTGAGAGACGTTTTCTGAAACTATACTGTATACATATTTCAACGTTATAAATGGTGTGATAATATCGTTCATAGTTATTTCCAATGTAGCCCCACAGGAATATGGAGATATAATTTTCAAAAATTACTTCTTTATGTTGCAAAATTGAAGAATCAGTACCCCGATATTAATTGCTAAAACTGTTGAATTAATAGAAATCTTCGGTTATGAAACAAGCATGATTTAAGGACTATTACCTGCTGATCAAAAATTCATGTAAAATTTTCAGATAGAGCGATTCTATGATTGATTCTTAATCAGCAAAGTTTTATGGTAATCAATTAAGTCATGCGAATATTCTTTAAAAGAAGCGTAACATCAAACGCAATCAGTATATACAGTTATATATGTTTGGAAGTACTTGTATCTGTCTCTTAGATGGGGTTTCACATCTACAGTCCATGCATTTTCTATTGGTGGAAGCTCCGATCTCACGCGCGTCTCATCAGCTCTAGGAGGCGGACGGAGACCAGTTGATGGCTGCCGTACAGTACTGGAGATACTGTAATAATGTTTCTCCAAGTTTCTTCGCTTGTGTCTCCATCGAGTACGCCATTTTGTTATCGCGCATCCGCCAGATGAAAATGCATGGTCTATAATTGTACGAGGACACCCAAAGGTAATTCCAAATGGTTTAACAATCATAAAGAAATATATAAACAAAGTTAAAAGATACAATTAGAAGAACAAGAAACATTAAAAATGCAATATTATCAATACTAATTTATTTATTAATTACATTAAAGCAGTGCTACATAATTCTAAAACTGATTTTAAAAACTACCATTTATTTTTAGTGGTACACTTTCTTTTTTGATGCCATTGTGTGTGTTACCGTATAATAGTACAACATTCTCTAAATAAAGATTTCCACCTCAGAGCTAATCATGGAACCGGACTGCCCGAAGATTTTTTGTTAGATTAGATAATCTCTGACCAGTACCCCTATAGATATATCAAAATAATTTAGGTTTGAATGCACCAAGTCAGCACTCTTTAAAATTGTATTTACCAGCCCTAACCGGCAGTTGACATATTCTATTTCACATTGTTCAAATGTTTCGCATAATGTGTAGGAAATTAATGACTGTACTTATACCTTTATGCAATTCGGATGCTGTAATTAATCTTGCATTAATTTTCTTCTGCGCTGCGCATAGAATTCAGAAGATTAATTTTACCGCATCTGTAAATGCTAGCACTGAGCAATTAATTATTCCGTATATTAATATTTTTAGTGAAGTATTACTTTTCTTCTTCTCATTTTCCGTGATGATTTATGACTTCGTTTTTTCCTTTTTCTTGGTAATATCGGAATAATGAAATGCAAGGAACATCGATAGAATTAATGTAGTGTTTATTTAATAACGTTTCGGGCATAAACATATGCCCTTTTTCAAATGAATGTTTGATTAGAACCTAACCCCCATCCTTATTTGAATAATATTGTTGAAATTAAAAATTACCAAAATGTAAATAAGTTTATTTTAATTTTAATAATATTATTCAAATAACAATGAAAGTTAAGTTCTAATCAAATATTCATTTGAAAAAACGACATATGCAAATCCCCGAAACGTTATGAAATAAATACTACATTAATTTTACTGATGTATGATGATTCCATTATTCCCATACTACTAAGGAAAAATAAAAAATAAATTAAAACTTTTGTCTACCGGGTGTCCAAAGGGTTTGGAATGGTTAAATATCTCGAAATATACACATCGAATCGAAACACAAAAAGACACCTACCTTCGGTCATTTTCAAAAATCTATTCAAGGACACCAAATACGACCGTCTACTCCCACCCCCAAGGGGTGGTACGGACGGCAACTTTGACATCTTAAATTGAATCTCCATTTTTGATCGCAGCATTGAGTGATACGTATCAAAATACAAAATTTGTGACTGCAACATTTTTTCGATTCTTGATGATAGGCCATCTACCATCATACTGATATTCGCAAGAAATAATTTCTGTGATTTTTGAAATATTTTGAAGTAGGTATTAGTATAAAATCATTTATGATCTACTTCTTGCGGCAGACACCCTTAAAAATTCATTTAGAGTCTGTTTCTTGGATTTCGTTATTTTTTACAGTCGTTATTAAAACGAGCGATAACAGAGTCTAAACACATTGTTTAGTTAGTTTTTCTAGTCTATATTTTGACAGTTTCCAGAACTTCACAAAAATTATATCTTGCGAATTTCAACGCAATTCTAGCAAGAATCGAAAAAAAATGTTTCAGATTAAACTTTCGTATTTTGATACGTAGAATCCCAATCTGCAATGAACAATAGGACTTCCATTTAAGATTTCAAAGGTTCCGCCCATCTCACTCCCTGGGGGTGGAAGATGGAGGATGGTATATGATATCAGATTTTTGAAAATGATGAAGGGGGTTTTTTCCGATCCGATCTGTATCTCTCGTGATATTTGACCGTTCTCGAACTTTTGGAATACTCGGTATGTATTCCAAAACAAAATATGTAATTACCCAAACTGCCTTTCAATAAAATTAAAAAAAAAAGAGAATATTAGATTTTATAATAAATAAAAAAAAAACGTATAAATGATAATCAGACCTCATTTATCTGAAAGAAAAAAATAAATCAAATTTTCAAACTTTATAACTTCCTATAGTAATAGTAATAGATTTTTATTGGTGAAATGTAAAACCACATATTTGTAACAAAAAGAAAACTCATAAATACAGAATTAATATCATATATATCGCCAAAAAGACTAAATCGCCTAGTTATATTATTATAATAAGTATATTAGGGTTTTACCTTTAGCCTATTTCAAAAATAACAAAAAAGAAGAAACTAACACACTAAAAAAATGAAGCAGAAAGCAACATAAGCAATAGCATAATATAATAAACGTATATACTAAACTATAAGCAAATGCGCAGTGCAGAGCGAAAATAAAATGAACGCAAAAGAAAAACAAGTCGCTGGAGGCGTATGGTAACGTCAATTTAGGAAGATGGGGATTGAAACTGGAGTAAGGAGGGGCTACTGTCTACTCAAAAAAAGTATGCAGGCTTTTAAGATTTTAATATATTAATATAAAACATTTTTTATGACTCCCCGCCTACTATGAATGCCAAACGTCAATCTAACACAACTATTTTGCATTGTATTCTTACCGCCTCTAAACCAGTGAAACAAGGTCCGTACACCACATCCGCGTAGGGGAAATGTGACAACACGAGGCTTTTGCATAGTATAAGTCTTAATGACTTGTCGAAAAATTGCCTATTCATATAAATGCATTTAAGTGACTGTATTGCTCTTCGGATCAAATGAGAGGTGTTCTGATGGAATCGAGTCTACATGCAGACTCAGGCTCTTGACGCACATTGACGGTATTATTCTCGGTGCCTTTACAGATACATCTAACGAAGAATGGACATGAATACGCGTATGTTTCGGGGCAAAAACTATGGCTTGTGTCTTCACAGATATTCCTTATATCCTCGTTAATCCTCTCCTGGACTTCAACACACTCATACGGTCTAAATGACAGGTATAGTTGAGTGTCATCAGCGTAGAATAGCAAATTAAAGTAACAACGAAGTACAAAACAAAGTCCATACACAAAATTAAAATAAAAGATTGAAAAAATTAAACATCAAATATAGTATAATGTATAAAATAAACTGTCAAAACTGTCATAACTATAGCAAAAAAAGTAGTGTTAAAAAAATACGAAAATATGGAATTAGATATAGGTTATTTTTAAGTAAAAAATAAAATTTCGAAGCATGCACTATACTTGTACTAAAATAAGGTTTATTGAAAACCGTATCATCACATTTTGTTATAATAAATTGTTGAACAAAAACAAAAAAAGGAGAAAATATGGATATATAACATATAACTTTAATTAAGATAAAAAGAAGTCAAGAATTAATTTTTTTTACATATGTTATACATTGTTTTTTTCCAAGACTGTAGGTGCATGCAACCGCAACGATCGTTGTTTACTACTGCGAACACCACAGTCGTTCAAATCGCTCGTAGCAAGCGCATTGATCGCGATTGCTGAGACGTCGTTTTTTTTCGTGTTGCGATAAAAATTTCAATCATAGTTGTTTTGTTAAATGTGGGAAACATCAGAAGAATGATTTAATATAAAATTGAACTCATGGCGCGAACATCCTTTCTAATTAGGTTACTGTCAATATCGTGTTTTTTAGTTGCTTACCAGTTCTTACAGGAAAGCGTCCCTAACACCATGTAAAGCTCTTCGATTAACGTTTTGCGGTGCCCGAACAACGGTGTTCCGATGTTTATATGTTTATATACGTGCTGAAATGTGCGGTGATTGATCGGATTAAGTAACAGCCAGACTCTACGCTTGATGGGATGCGGAAGCGATGATCCGCTGATCCGTTAGTGGAATGCCGAGCATCAGGATGACATGGCCTACATCAGTCATACGACTAGCCGTCACAACACCCCCGTCAGCAGAAGGTAGGACAGGTAAATACGTACTTTAGTCAGAACACGTGCTCCGAAATTGAACTGTGCTGCTCGCCGTTGGGGTAAAAGTTTATTTGGACGGTTAACAGAATTAAATGTCGTTTGTCCGTTCGGGAATACGCGAAATTTGTCCGATTAAATTAATCGGACCGCAAGTTAATGCGTTCGAAAACAGGTTGGGCTTGCAGGCGTGTATAAAATAGAATTGTTGGCAATGCACTTCGTGTTTTATATTAGTACCTATTAGATAAATATGATGATACTTATCTAATATTTATAAATATTGCAGTGCTTAACCATTTTATCAGTGTTTGTTTGAATGTCCGTCGGTTTGAGTTGTTCTAAAAATGAAAAAATCAATAATTTTAATTGAGTGGAAAGGATTACCGTAGGGCTATAGTGATGTGGCGTACTTACAATAAAGATTAATTATGTTTGAATGGAGCTAAAGGACCACCCAGAATGAATCTGATTAAATTAATGAAAGGATTTTGTTATGCTATTTATTTATACTTATCTAATAAAACGGATTAGTGAAAATAATCTTAACAGATGTTTGTTATGTCTATGCTAAATGTCTAGTAATTAAAAGACGAACATGATAGATAGATAATAGATAGTGTATTGTGTTGTCAGCATAATTTTGTAACATTATTAAGACTTAATACTTCCTATTTCTATATGGGTAGCATATTTTAATAAAATTCGAGGAATTATTACGTAGAAATTTTAATGAACCCCCAAAACCCCTCCCTAGGTACGGCCTTGATTGAATGGATATGATTATTATCTCTTGTTTTTGCAAAATCAGAACTATTGGAAGAAGTTGCTTTGAATGTACGTCGACAAATGTGGTTTCTTCACGATGGCTAACCGCCGCGTTTTAATCGTTAAGTTCGCCAACATTTATATAATGTGTTTGAAAACACTTTTGTTGAAATATTTTTAAGTTACTGGCTTTATTTTAAGATAATCACCACTTGAAAATAAAATACAAGACCCCTGTATTTATTTACTTACATTATATATTATTAATTATAAATTTTACATTTAAAACTAATGTCATAATATAAACGAACACTCTTAGAATTTAATTAATAGATTATCCAGTACATGTTATGTGTTTCGCTGTTTGAGATCGCAGGTTACAATGGAATGTATGCTGACGCTTTACTATGCTGAAGTCTTTTCTAGGATGCAATATGGTATCCTGTTCTAGGGTTCATCGACAGCCGCTAAGAGAGTATTTTTAGCACAAAAAGCTTTTCTAAGATCCATTGTCGGTGCTCATTTCACCCAATCTTGCAGACTTATATTTCTTACCTTAAATTTATTGCCTTGTGTGTATTTATATATTGGAATTAGCTTGTTATGTGCACAAAAACAAAGATAGTTTTACCTTTAATGCCGAATACCATGACTATCAGGCTAGAGCAAGAGATTATCTGCATACTGCGGGATACACTCTAAAATTACTAGCCTAGGGGTGAAAGGCATGGGAGTCAAGGTTTACAATCATCTACCTCGTAAAATGTTTCTGTTGCAAACTTTTGCGTCTTTCCGCAATGCTTTGCAGAGGTTTCTCCTGTTGCACAGTTTCTATAATTTAAACGAGTTTTTTGCCTTGAGTAATAATAATTGAGTTCTTTGTTTTATTGTGTCTTATTCTCACTTTAGTTGTGTTCAATCAACGTTACTTTATTTAATTTTTCTTTTTGTTTTGTCTTGCACGATTTTTGAGTCTCAGTGATTCATATTTAAAAGACGCCATCACTTTATTATTATTTATTTATTTATTTATTTTCTTTCTTTATTATTTTATTATGTATTCTTATTTATGTTAGAATATATATATAGATATTTTTGTTTTGCTACCTTTAAGAATTTACCCTTTTTTTTATTTTGTATATTTTATTATTACTTCATTTTGTTTATGATATATAACCTATATATATATGTATATAGGTTTAATGCAAATTTAAAATTTGATAATTTTTTTCTTTATGGTTTTATTTCTCTATATTTGTAACATCTTTAAGTTTTGAATAAAAAAAAAAGTATTTCAAATCCATTCAAAAGTGACTGTTGCCACAAAACTACGTGGTTGCTTATTACAGTACATTCAACATATCTTTTACCGAAAATATGTCAATCGAGTCGAGTACAGATATAACGAGTTACTAACAACATCGACAATGTTATTGATAAATATTAGAAAAGGCAAAGAACCGGCCCAAACGCAGAGTCTTGTGGAATCCCCATATCCACCGGTAATACTGATAATGTAATATTATTATATTTGTATAATCAACTTGTTTCATTCCCTCACAGATACAATTAATATTTTCTTTTGCGATCGATCTTTTACGTGTTCGCAAGTATGTAGTTTTATCACATTGAAATTCTCAAGGATTCCTATGATCTCTCACTATACCCATAAAAATTTCTTGTGAAGATAAAGCCTTCCGTTTGCAGATATTTAACAAAATCGTGAAGTTTTCCCCAACTTTTCATAATCTTTAGATGCATTTTCTGTATAGCATTTTCGTATTTCAATTGGAAAATTTAGAATTTAAATTAAATTTCTTATTAATTTGCCAGAACTTATTTTGCGCGATTTCCAAACATCAGTTAAAACGACTCTATTATGACTCCTAACATAAACATTAGCAAATCCGTTCTATTTAAATGGGAAGCAAATGAAAATGATTCTTCTCGCTTAGGGCTTAAAAGTTTCACTGCCAAATAGCTATATTTTCTTCAATTTAGCGGTCGGTACCAACTAATGCAAGAATCACACTAAACAGTCATACACCTGGACAGTCTATCTATTTTTAAAACGGTATCTATTTAAAACAGCGTTCTTTACAGAAATAGAAAAATTTACTTTTTGAGTTTTCCTTCGTCACTTAAATAAACGCGCGTTTCACACGATAAAGAGTAGAAATTTGTGATACCGACAATCAAAACAAAAGATTTAAAATTATTTGCTTGTTCCAATTGAAGTAGGTATTCTTGGCCGACCGTCAAACCAATTTATATTCTAATGTGTGTCAGCAACTAAGAATGCCGCTAGCGGTTGTGCAAGGGAGATTTTCGCGAGGAACATAGTTTTGGACGACGCGTTTGTATGGGAAGATTGTAATTGTTCCAGGTCAATGTCGTTCACCTTTTAAATGTGATTTATTTGTTTCCCAAACACAGTTTTGAATTGAATTTGTCAATGAGTTGTGTTAAAATAGATCAATCGATGAAAGAAATGTGCATTAAGTTGAAGAAATAATTCTTTTCAATAGTACTAAACATATTTTTAATGTGTGAAAGATCTTAAAGGCCGTCATAAATAGATACTGCTAAGCCGCTGGTACGTAAGGAAATTAATTTCATTCATAGCTTCTTCTAACACTCAATTCCATGTGCGAACTAACTTCATATACACTCCGCCAAAAATGTATCGCATAATTTAGTTTTGAATCATAAAAGTATCGCATAATCTTTGTTTGTAGCATAAAGTTGTAAATATACTTTAATGCGCTCTAAGATATAATTTCTATGATTGTTTAAATAAAATACAGGCCAAATAAAAACAAGAACTCATACTTGAGATTTTTATTAAAACAAGAAATTATAATTTTGGAAAGAAAAATGTCATAACAGTAGCTTTTAATACTGAGTATTGCCACCTTTGGCTCTTATGACCGCTCGCATACGGTTTGGCAGAGATTCGATTAACCTCCGTATATAAGCCTGATCCAAATTCTCCCACTCGTCACGGAGAGCATTTTCTAGTCCATGCAGGTCCGCTGGGGCAACATTTTGGGTTCGTATCCGTCTGTGAAGGAGGTCCCACACGTGCTCGATAGGGTTCATGTCCGGACTTACCGCAGGCCAATCTAAAACTGGAATACCAACATCGTTAAGGTATTCCTGGACGATTATTGCAACATGCGGTCGTGCATTATCGTGCATTAACATGAATTCGTTTCCTATAATTGGCGCATATGGTACTACATGTTCTTCCAAAATTTCCGTTATATACCTGTGGGCAGTCAGTGTACCTCTGTCTACTGGTACTAACTCTGTACGACCTGTTAAACAGATGCCTCCCCAAACCATAATAGAGCCACCAGCGAAATTAAGTCTAGGTCTGATATTACACTGCGAATAGCGCTCACCGTCTCGTCTGTACACTGAGATACGCCTATCTGAGGTGTAAAGACCAAATCTTGACTCATCTGTGAAGAGTATATTGGCCCAGTCATTAATGTTCCAATTTACATGTTCTCTGGCAAACCTTAAGCGAGCCACTCGGTGGTTCCTAGTGAGACGAGGGGCTGTTACAGCTACTCTAGCTCTTAATCCGCTCTGTCGTAACCTATTCCGAATAGTTTGAGTACTCACACGAGTATTTCTGACTCTAGCCAAGTCGTTCTGCAATTGTCTCGCAGTTACATGTCTTCGACGTAATGCTTGTAGTAGTAAATAGCGGTCATCTTGGCGAGTAGAACATCTTGGACGACTTGGTACAGGTCTTCTACCGTAAATGCCTGTTTCCCTATATCTGGCTACGGCTCTAGAAACACTTGACTGATTGATGTTCATCAAATTAGCAACGTATGCTTGAGATCGTCCATCTTCGATTAAAGCAACTATAGCAGCCACTTGTTCTGAAGTTAAATTGCTCATTTTAGTTTTAAAAGCGTTGGTACAGAACTCTGACTTCGCACTTTAAAATTTGTCCGTATAGGAAGACTTTCAACAAGCAACTGAACAAACCTTACACATATGCATTTTTCTAAATGTGTTCTTTTAGGAAAAAAAAAAGTAAAAACGCTAAGTTCCATTATTTTGTTAGTGTTTTTATAGTTCACATACACGAGGCAAACTTTTTGTGAACGTATAAAAATATCTTGGTTCATAAATGCCCTTTTTTAGTTTATGCGATACTTTTTTGGCGGAGTGTATTTACCGCACCAAAGTGACTGCGTACAATATATGAAAGACCTTTGAAACGGCGATTAGGAGACGCACTGTAATAAGTAACATTTCAACTCGGTACACCGCGCGCTCTGATACTCGAATTGTTGCAGAAGAAAGACGGAACGAACGCGGGAACAAAGCAGGAAACGCTACTGCAACCCGTCCGCGTCCATGATAAAAGGTCCAAAAAGGAAATTTCATGTGATTTTTACGGTCAATGAATTCAAAGAGGGAAGAAATTACGTTCACTGTCGCTGAGACTGTAACGGAGGTTGGACAGAGATGCCGTGTTAGCTCTTTCGTCGTATGTGCATAAAGGCGAACAATAGAGCGGTTTGTGGGCGGTAACGGGCGAGAAATGCTTTTAATACTCTCTACGCTGGAGACGTATTGTATAAATACATATCTCCATCTGTAGATGGCGTTGTATTATCTTTGTAGTGTTGTGTTCGGAATGTATATTATAATTTATTACATTTCCTTCGCGGATCCAAAAGAATCTCGACCGCGCTAACGATTCGACTTGGATGAGTATTTAGGTTTGAAAGATGGCACGACTCGGCGCAGCGTAAAATTCGCAGTTGGCGTTGCTTTATGAGATTTTCTCGGAGGAAGTGGAAAGAGGCGACGTCGGGAGTTGTAATTGGAGCAATTCGAGGGTGTAAATTCTGTAAATTTCCTTTGGAAATTAAATGTCGTGTCTTATTCACTTATCAAGGCTAAAAGTGGCATAAAACTCTTTTAAATTGTGAATTTCTCGAATCAAGAAATACGTATCTACGCAGATATTTTGTTGTTTTTGACATTCTAATAAAGTGCATGAGTTTACAAATTAGAGATGTGACAGGTCATACAATTCTGATAATTGCTTTATTTTTTCAGAGCGAACACGGAACAAAATTTGTCAGAAATTTTATTACAAAATTAGAAAAGAAAATACAACAACTTGTACAATCCCAGATTATTGCAACCTGTAACATATTTTTTTCTAAAAATTTGTATATAAAAGCTGCAGTAAAGAATATTACAATATGTAGGTAATACTTGTTTAAACATCTGTGTATGTTATCCTAGACTTATTCTAAATTAACCAATAACGGCACTCGTAATTTTATAAAAAAAATTAAACCGAGATAAAGAACGTAGATATTTGTGTTGTTTTTCTCTTTTTTGTTTTAAAACAAATTACACCGATCCGCTGGCGCCTGGCCTTGACCGGGAAACGCTAGGTGCTTGTTTCCAGATTCCTTCTTCTACGATTAGCAAAAAACAAAACAGATGTTAAAAATGTGGAATTTATGCGTCTTTTCCTATAGTTCAACACAAAGTACATTTATGACAATACCTGCGAATTTACGGTTACGCAAAAAAAAGGATTCTACATGCTTTAAATACGACGTTCTTAATTTGGTTTACAAATTCTAAATTTAATTAAGTATAATTAACCTCTTTGTTACGTGAGCTTCGCCACTTTATTTCGCGATTAAATGTCTGGGAAGTAAATAAAGGAATAAAAGAAAAGCTACGTAACGTGAAGGCGTGAAATTTCAAACTGAGCGCTTTTCCTTCTTCGTCCCCTAGCGATGAGCTGAATCACGAAAGCGCGTGAGTTGGCGTTCAAATTAAAAAAAAAAAAATCAAAACGGGCGGTAAGTTGAGCGGAACCGGCCCTGACTGACGCGATGATGGACACGACACTACCTTTCGGACAAGCCAACTTTGAACCTGGTTATGTGTGTCGTAGCCAAGTAATATGCCTAGAACGATGGAGCAGGCTGAGAAGCGGGTACTGACGGGCTCGATGTTAGAAAGAGGTTGAAGCGTTCTCGCCCACATAATCCAGACTCTATGATGTGCGTTGTCTCAAAACAATAAGGCTTAACCACTAATTTCGTTTCGAACTCCTTTGGATCAATTCAAAAGAAAATAGCAACCGATCACTGAATCCGTTTCTAGGAATTTCGTTGCACTAAATGCATTTCTTTCGCTAACTTTTCTGGCAGTCCAGATAACCGAAGATGCAAACCCACAACTTTGCCGTAAAATAACTTAAAATACGCGGAGCCTATACAGAGTCGGGTGGTGTTACGATGGCCGCTGTTCTTTCATTTCTCCCGAAAATCGTTGCGTCCAGTCAAAAGACGCGCTGACGAACCAAAATAGTGAACTCCTTACATAAAAGATTGTGACTGACTACAAATTAAAGGGAAATTTAAGCAGGAAAAAAATTATAAAGAATTTACTGTTGAATAACTAAGAAATTACTATACTTAGGAAAGAAGGATTACAAAATGACAACATACTCTTCACCGGGAGATCTCGGAAGCCTCCAAGCAATGACCATAACTGAAACTGAATGGCGCTACAGGGTTTAAAATCGAGTTTAGGAAAAAATGAAAAGAAATGAAAAGCAGCCTGGCTGAACTTCGCCTTAGAGTTACGCAAATATCCCACTTATTTTTTTTTTTTTTATATATTGTCATTCATTTGTTATTATTCTTCTTTCTTTGCGTAATAAAGACTATTATTATTATTATTATTATTAAATGCAGTTAGAATTGAGTAGTTCACCGTATCAGGTAAAGGTTTATTGGCAAGGTCTAAGAACGTAACGATATTTAGTGGGTTTACTTTCGTTTAAATTATTGTGTAATATATTTGAGGTACTTTTATTTTTAATAAAACCGAATCGATTTTCAAGTAATACGTAACATTTATTTAGAAATTTGTGTAATCTACTATATTAAAATTTTTTCAATAATTTTTTAGATATAAATGATATCTGTAGTTTGCTTTCATAATCGTCTTTTTGTTTGAGCTGTGCAGTAAACTTTGTGTATTATACTGAAACGCGCTGGAATTCATAAGCAGAAGAATAAACAAGGGGACACTCAGGATGAAACCAGGCCAAATCATAGCATATGCCGACGATGTGGTAATCATAGCGAAAACAAGAGGGATATTGATACAAATGTTAGAGCAGATAACAAATGAAGGAAGAAAAATAGGTTTATATATAAACGACTATAAAACAAAAATAATGAAGATAGGCAATAAAGCGAGCCGGGAAGATTACGTGAAAATAGGCCATTACAAATTTCAACAGACTGAAAAATACAAGTATTTACACACAGAAAAATTTATTGTTAAGGTGGTACCAATTGACGCACATTGAACAACAATTTGTGGGTAAATATATGACAACAACAACCATTATTCAATACAACTTAAAACTTGTTGTCGAAAAACTTTGTTAGAACTGCCACAAAATTTGGAAGGATATATTCCCAAAACATGTTACAATCAACCAGTTGCTTGTTGTTTAACGAATCACAAAAATATGGTGTTTTCAACAAAATTGTGTGAAATACAGTATTAAAAATTGTTTATCACTACCAAAGCAATTTGAAACTTCAACAGCAAGTTGTGGATATTTAACAAACAATTGATTTTCCGTCATCATTTTCTACGTTTATATTGTCACTTGATTTTGATTTTTGTAATCGCAATTTCTGTTCAAAGCGAACAATATTTTAGTAGATTCACACACAAATTCGGTGCTGTCTTAAATGTAAGCTGTGGAGGGTTTAAATAAAATATCAGTATAGGATAACACATTTTTTTATTAATAATTAACAAAAAAAATAAACAAGATAAATTCTAAAACTGGAAAACACTAAAAATGAAGATTAAAATTTCAAATGTATCTAAGTCTTATTTTACAAATGTCTCAAGGCAACGTATATTCTAGATCGTTTTGCAACTTTTAAACAGGGGAAAACACTAGTTAATTTATCGAAAGGTTTAATGTACTCATCATTAGCAATCTGTACTTCGAACGCATAATATTCCATTCAGCTAGCTTCTCTGTAACAAAATTATCCATATCTAAGAGTCAGTAGACGTCAGAAGTGAGCCAGTTTTCTTCAATTTTAATACACTGTCGTTCTTTTACACAAAACTAATAAGCTAACACAACGTCACAACCGAAAATATATGGCGTCGTCTACTCCGCCTGGTAACTAGTCTGTTTCTTCAAGGCTATGTAAGACCAATGAAACACGCGGTTAGCATCACGTGATACTACTGTCCATACCGGGACTTCCGCAACACAAGTTGTAATATCGACAACATAGGCGCCCTGTTGCGTCAACTACAATTGTGTGTAATGTAAATAATTCTTGACTGTACTGGTTTGAAAAATTGTGTTTACATCTACTTCACTTCATCGCACACATTGTTCTGTATTCTAGATCTGAAATAACTACAACTATAATGTTATCGCAAAAGCGATTATTTGTACCGTAAAATATTTTAACACCAACAAAAGTGTTGTTGGTGGAACAAAACAAAAGTTTTGGAATATACTTACAAAACTTTACTGCAATACCAATTTATTTTTGAACCGATTGCAACGTAAGGGCAATACTTTTTTTGTCGGATTTGCAATGTCATTTTTCTCCGTGTAGGAATCATGGTATCTTGTGATGGAAGTAGGGAGACCGAAATGAAGGAAAAATTATGGCCGGTAATAAAGCATTTCATGCTAATAAGAAATTGTTAAAAAATAAATACCTTACGAAAAGTTCCAAAAGAAAAATATATAAAACCATAATAAGACCGGTGATAATGTACGCAGCTGAAACGTTAACCATGACAAAAACAGATGAGGAGGACTTAAGAATATTAGTAAGGAAGATATTAAGAGCTATATTAGGACCTATAAAGGTTGCTGAAAATGAGTACAGAAGAAGAACGAATTATGAAGTAAATGAAGAAATTGGGCTGGACAGTGTAAAGAGAATAAAACAGCAAAGAGTCAAGTAGCTTGGACATGTGTGGAGAGCAGATGGAGCAATAATAAAGGAAATGCTAATATGGGAGCCTAGCGGTAGAAGAAGGAGAGGAAGCCCCAGATCGAGAGGGTTTGCAGAAGTGATAGAAGATCTCGACAGGGCCGGCGTAAGAAATTGGAAAAAGAAGGTTGGGTACAGGAAGTTGTGGAGACAAGTGTGCGAGGCCATATGGAGAGAGAAATGGGGATTGATCCACCCCGAACAATGGATCTAGAGAACTTCCGTTTGGAAGCGGCACTGCCCCTTCGGGGGTGTTATCGCCACTATATATATATTATACTGAAACGTAATTGGTACGCCCAGTGTAGTAAGGTGTTTGAAAGTGGGCAGTATTACCAGTGCCACAGTTTTTTTTTTATCATCAATATCTTTTATGTTACTGGCATTATTTCAAGTAACCAAGGAAAATCATGATTTTTCTTACGTACCCTGAACTTCCAAAGAATGTACGCAACACATATCTAAGAGACCTCTCCGATTCATGGCCTCGAAAAATTACGTCCAACGCATCAAACCACTTGCAATCGTACTAATAGCATTGGCTAATTACTATTCCTGATATCTCAATGGGATTCCTTTAAAATTCGCGGAGGCGAGTGGGCACTTAAGTGCATTAAATGGACCGTCCGATGCCCAATGTACGCCATAAATGCGTTCGCGGCCGTAAAACGCGAGAAACCAGGAACGACTCTATTCCGAATTCAATCTGTTAAACGAGCCCTAAATCATAACGACCGTGCCGCTAGCCGTAAAACATTTACGCGTCCGTAAAATTGATTTAACCTGTTTTAAATTTATGCCGCGGCAGTAAAAAAAAACATCGGAGTTGCAATAGTGCTGTCGTGGCACGTTGCGTTAAAATCGTGTCTTTACATATTTATATAGGGATCGTTCAATTATATGTCTGTACCTAAACAAGCCGTGAGCGTCTATTGGCGCATTTAACTCGCGATATAGTTGATCAGAAACTGGCCTGGAGTAAGAATTAAAACTACAACAAAATAATGAAAACCCTGGCAGATATGAATATTTATATTATAATCCCAGGGATAAAAAGTTAAACGCAGAACTCCCCATATTGTTCCTCGAACGTTTCAAGTGATTAAAGTTATTTACATTTAAAACAAAGCGAGCATTTTCGTTTCACGTTTAAAACTATTCGTTTCAATTGGAGAGATTACAGTGCAGATTATAGTAATATAGTATAAGTAGTATATAGTATATAGTAGTAATATAGTATATTAGAGCCATTGCCTCACGGGGTTAAACCTACCCATGAAAGCAAAAAAAAAAACATTAGAGCCATTATACATTGACATTTATCAACACATAGGTACATACAATTTTGTTGTTTTGATAAAATTTGCAATTCTATTACGCAAAAAAAAAACGTGATTCTTGTCTCCAATGAAACATCAGTCAAGGAACTGTAAATTCCTAAACGATTTGGTTTGAAATATTCTATAGGGAGAAGAATATTACAATGACAAATAGTTTGGACAATTATTAAACCTTTAAGGTAGTTGTACCAGTTTTAACCCTCTCCTACTTGAATTTTGCATTGTTGACATAAACATTATATATATATATATAATATATTGCTATGTTATTTTATGTGTATTATGTTCAATGAATGCATAAAATCAAAAAAAAATATTTTTTATCTATTTAAATATGTAAATTACTGTAAAATTCCAACTAATAATTTACTTGATCGTATAGATTCAATTAATGCCTTATTACTATAGTTTTAGTAGTATGTTCGTGTCTTTCGATGAATGTTCGCCGTTGGAAAAGTTAATTCACACGTATCTGTAGTAACCATTTTTATTCGAAGGTTGCCGGGTTAATTTTGTCTTGGAAATATGAGTTTGTTCAAAACAAATGGGAGAAGAGACTCCTTTCTCGATTTTTGTTTTGTGTAAAGATGATGTGTATCCAGTTATGGTGATTTGGCGTGGCCCTTAATCTAATCTTGGGGTTCTGAAGATCAGCATTCGAGGTAATTCTGGCTGTGGGATTTTATTGGCGTCTTGGCACACTTCATGGGGGCTGAAATGATTTATTGAACATGGAATTTATATTGGAGGAGTTGTTCGTACAAGCAGTACGCGATTTTATCATCTTTTGAACTGATAATCTTTGTATTACGTACAAGAGATTTGTAGGTTAGATTTTTATTGATGTATTAAATTGTAAAACCTAGTGATTTTGAATATGTGAGGTTCGTCATGATTCTGTGGGCTGTTTACGTGCTATTTGTCACTTTTGTACGTCCATTGAGTTGGCGCTTCCTTATATATATCCTTTTGGTAGCAATCTTGATGGGAATTCGGCGAGAAATTTGAATTTTACTTATGTTTATAAATCGACAAATATAGGTTCTTAATCTGAATTCAGATAATAGAAATTTTTATAGTAGTGCTTCTTTTTAAGTAAATGAATCTACTTACCTGAGAGTTTCTATAAAAGGTTTATTTCTTTGTTATATTTTGGAAATTAACTTAGATAAATGAATTTCGCTTGTAATTAGTTTCCTCTTTAATATAACGTACAGAAAAATATCACTAATTAGTAACTGTACAATCATATTAAAGATACTTAAATGTTAGATGCTATATTGGGTGTTATAAACAGTATTGGCCAGAGCGATATATACCCTCTCCACGTGCCGAGGGTCTTCCTATTCGCTAAGGGTGGACGTGAAACCGTTAGAATGGGGCAGAATTACTAATCATTACCCTCTATCATTTGAGGTCTGCTTTATCTCTGAAGTTGTCGAGAGTATTACAGATGACTCTGGCTTGTGTTTAGTAAAATTAAACATTGCTTACTTAATAAAATTTAATTGAGGGTTTAAAAGAATTATCTACAAGTTTCGTGACAATATATGTATTATAGATGGAAAGATTAGAGTTTGAAAGATGTTAAAACTCTATATTTGCGATGATTTTTGCTAATTTGTCGAATTTAAACCTACAAGTTTTTATATATGCGTTACATATATAAAATTTACAACATTTCTGATTATATTATACGTATCCTAATAATAACACAACACCAATATGAAAAAGGTAAAAAATTTATATTCAAATATTTCTCCAGCTTCTCTTCGTTTTGTTTTCTTACTTATAATCATTTTTTATTCTTTTCTCATTTCTTTCTCCCTTCCGTTTCATGGAGAACGTCAGTGCCGGCGGTATTTTGATTTACATAACGTTTGTTTATCTTAACGGGAAAATAACCGCTGTGAGTGAATTTGCATTTGATCTTTGCCGTTACCAGGGAACATAAGGCCAACGGAAAATCTTTGTCTTTCTTTATCTTTGCTACACCCATGCGTTATCGATCCGCTGAGGAAATGTGGGAAGTTGACTGATGGATTTATAGTTCATTTAAGTGGCTAGTAAATTTTTCCTAGGCGGTAGTACTCAATATTACACCGACATCACTGTAAAAATATATTTATTAATGAACAAAGAGTTTATTACGTTTTGAGTTTGTTAAGAATTTGAATTAATGTGTTAAAAACTTGTGAAGCAATAGAGAGCAGATAAACATGAATTTAAAGGAAATTCCAGAACGTTTTCTTCACAACGAGTTTTTCCAAAAGCACGAAATTGGACATGGTAGAGACACTAGAGGTGCATGCAAAAAACAACTAGTTCCGCCATTCACGCATCTAATTATAATAAATTATAAAGTGCAAAAAAAACACAATACACCAATGCCTGAAAATATATAATCACTTGCCTGAAGTTGTAAAATCACTCCCGCAAAAACAATTTAAAAAACGTATCGTGAACTTTTTAACACGGAGGGCACTCTATAATGTAGAGGACTTTTTCAAAGAGATAATTAATTAATACCATACTGTTATGTATTTTTTTTTAAATTTTACAAATCCCATTTAATGGGTACACTTTATGTGATTGTATTTTATGTACTATATCTTAACGCTTCCTACACAATTTTGTATGACAGAAAGAGAAATAAAACATTACATAACAAACAAACACAATTTTACAAACAAATTTTCATCCAGGCAATGGGTTAAAAATTATCTGGTTAATAGCACAAATTGTTCTGGAATACGCACAAGAGAAGAAATTTTAAATAAAAGATATTTTGAATCATCATACTTTTATGCGTTTCTCTTTTATATTTATGTCCAAATGTAATTCTAGTTATTTAGCAATAATACTCCTATTAGAAAGTAAAACCCTATAAAAGTATTTCCCGCATCATTTCATCGAATCACTTCAGAGCATAATGCAGCAAATATACGAACGATTACGCAACATGCATACTTCGTCATGTTCGAGAAGGCGGCCTCCGTTTTGCATCATCTAATCCGGATTTACAGTCAAAGTTCCGATTGTAAAACGACATGTTGACCTAGAAGCGCGCGGCCCGCCAGTTTTCTAGTCGGAACCGCAATACGGTTACCGCGTCCGCAAATAGACGAGTCCACTCACGTAGCGGTCGGCTCGCGTTCCTCCTCCGAGACACCCTCCCTGGGAGTTCCTTTAGCGACGCGCTTTGTGTGTACGACGAGGAACGATGCGGTAGCTTTATTAGTGCGGAGATCCGAGCGTCTACCGGAGCGACATCTATTGGAGGGAGTGGTAAGCGAAGCTCACGGTGGAGGGAGGGGAGGCAGGGTTTAGGATGTGTTTGTCTTATAACGAGGAGGAAAGAGGAAAACGGCGTCGTAATTGAATTTCTGTTTATTCTTAGCCGGTCGATATTCAGAGTGAAGAATGAGAGAATGGGATATGACAGCTCAGGACGAAGCAAGGGAAAAAAACGGAGATTTTGAAAGAAATTCCAGCGACGATAATGTAATGGTTCTAATAAAAATGTTTTGGGGGGAAATATTTGGCAATCAGTGATGGTTACTGGAAGAAAACATAACTAACGCATATTTCTTGTTAGTAGATCTGCATTACTGTTTATACCTACTAAAAACCATAGAGTAAATTGTCATTTTGGATTTATAACTGTGCAATTTGGTTTTATTAAAATAATTGTAGTTTTTTCTTATAGCGAGATTTGTGACTATTAATGAAAGTCGAAAATATATTTTTTCTAGAAATTTCAAACTTGCCGTATAGGAAAATCTGAAAATTAATTTTAAGCACTTTCGTAAAAACACAAATCCGAAACAAATGTAAAATAAGTAGAAATATTTAATTTTAATTAATAAAAATTAGATGCCTGCAAAGTGTTGCCTCTATCGAGTAATTGCAGCAGTAAAATTACGTATCTAGACCAGACACACCTTAATGACAGATGCAATAGTGCAGACAGAGAAAGTAAATCGTACGTATTGCTGTGGTCTGGCACCCCGGGTGTTTGTAAATTTAGTTTTTTTTGTTCATTCCGAAAGCGTTTTTCAATGTTGCGAGAAATTTCAAATTGTTTTATTTTCAAATAAGATTTAGTTAATGTTTTGGATTGTTTAATTTATTTATTTTATTGTTCAGTTGTTTATATTAATTTCAGTCAGGTGTACATTTTGCGTTCACTGGTATTGTATATATATATTGCGCACGCATCTGAGATTTTTATACTTATACGATTGTTTAACCTTGTGAGTTCAGTTCCTTGATCGATGCGAAAGTAAGTAGATATATAAAGTTGTATTTCATTGCTGACATTTTGTGATTGTTGATTTCAAGTTTTGAATTTACGTTTCTGATTTTATTTCGTTCATCACGGATCTCATTTAATAATAATTGATATTGTATTTTTGTGTACACAATTTAGATATAAGATCTGTTATTATTTTTACGTGCAGGATGATATTTTAAGTTTAAGGAGTAAATTTTTTTGCTCGTTGTTAATTTTTCTGATTTGTAATTATTTATTAATCACCTCGAGTTGGGTGAATAAAAGCATTGTGCTTGCTTTTATTTTTCATTTATATAAATTACTTGAATTTTCCACGTTTAATTTAGTTGTTTTAATATTGAGACCACGTGGATTGAATTGAAGAAAAAAAATTATTATCTTCCTGAACTTTTTGTTTCCTGTTGCTTTGTAAAAGGATTTTGAATTGTCCTTTTGTAATTTAAAGTCAAAAGCAGTTTTGATTTAGACCAGGGCCTTTTTGTCCAAGGTTCTTTTTTCTGCAAAGTTTGTAATTAAATTTTGTTTCTTTTTTTTTAAAAAAATAATAAAATTATTGATTTTTATGTCATTCAAAAATACTGTTCTTTTATTTTTAATTAAACCTTTTAAAATTTTTGGAGTATTAAAGAAAGTCAGATTTCTTTCACCCACATTTTACTTTTCATGATAGTAACCCTGAGTTTAATTGTTCTTTTGCGCATTGTAAAAAATTTTGATTATTTGAGCTAGCTAATTTAATTTGTCATTTTAAATTTCATTTGGCATTTTTGTTGGTGCCTTCAGTACACAGCAGTATGTTTACAAAACGGGCTAGTATTACACGATGTTTTAAAGGTACTCATAATGCCTTGCCATGCCATAAGTTGATCAGCTGTCGATGCGTCCCCTTAAGCAAAACTATGCATGTCAAATTTAAATTTGCAGTACCCCCAAAGCGACACTTATCATGTCAACAATGAAGTTGTTAATAGCGTTTTAATGCCATTAAAATTTACTTACTTTAGTTATCAAAATCAAATTTTATGCAAATAATTTTTCTATTGGGAATATACCAAGATAAAAGAACGCGTTGGTAAAGGCCATAGCCGATTAAGTATGGGGATATTTAGCTGAAAGTTTGGGACATATATTTAACCCGCTTAGCAAAATTTTCGGTCTTCGAGCAAAAAAACAAAAATTAATTTTTCTTTGAAAATTTTTATCTCACGATTGGGTTATCTGATCACACAAACAGAAAGAAAATATGGAGTTTTTTTGAAGAGTATCCGGAAAAAAAAAATAATTCAGTTTCCGCCGATCACTTTTTTATTTTTCGATTATTTTTTTTTACGAGGAAAGGGAGGAGAAAAAAAAAACAGCGAAACATTAGAGTTCATTGAGCAAAAAAAAAGTTGTGATTGATCGAGTTTAAAAGAAGATGAAGAAAACAAAAAATACGTGTCTATACCATATGCAGCAGAACAACTATCTGAAAATCTACAAACATTATTTAAACATTACCAAACGCTCTTGCATTCCAATCCTCCCTTGCTCTATCTCTATTTGTTTTCTTCTGTATCTTGGCCTCCTATTTATATTCCACCGGTATTCTTTCCTCCATTTTTTTCATGTGCACCCATTTAGCTTAACCGATTTTCTTCCATTTTTTCGAGAATTAGCTTACAATTTAATTCATCTCTTGGGTCTGTGTTTCTTAATTTGCCTCCCTTCATTTGAAGCGCTAGTATACTGCACTAAAATGTTTTTTTTTTTTCAGTTAAAGGAAAAAGAAAACATAAAATCAGAGTAATTTATTTATTCTGTCAAATTTTAGAGTCTGTGTCTATACAATTAACATTGCAATCGGCCATCTTGAATCTCTTATTTTAAGTATTTATCTATATTATATTATTATTATTATTATTATTATAAGATACTCCATAAGTTTAAGACAGTATCAAATACCTAGACGTAATAGCTAGTACATACATATGTAGGCAAATAGAACTAGGCAACTACATTTAATTAAGTTGTTTAAAATATCTTTCTTCCATTCCTTATTTATCTAACACTCTATTTTAACATCTAATTTCGTCGAATTCCGCTCTCCCGGGCGAGGATTATTTACCGAATTCTTGATTGATCACATCGCTTCTTTTCAAATTGATCGGAGACCGAAGTCCTGGCCGCCTCCGACCGTGTTTCCTATGTCTGGGGATTCCCGATATGTTTGTCCTTTTCGCACTGTGCTCGGGGCTCACTTGTAACCGTAGCGGAAACTATCCTCTGCGGAACCACGCTACAAAAGTTAACAAGTTAAATTCCTCTACGAAGCCCAAAGATACTGCTGTTGCTACGCCCGCAATGGACGGGTGGTGTGTTCCATTGCGATCAATTGTAGGGACGATGAAGATACATAAATGACGAGCAGAGGGACCTATATGTGGTATTTATTTAGTTTCGATGTGAACGTGTGTGAAGTGGAATTGGTGAGAAAGTTAATTTATGGCCACCTCTAACTGATTCATTAGATTGGTATAATAATTTCTAGTGATGTTTGCTTTATGTGGTCGAGTAGCGTCTAAGTTCTTAATGTATGCTTTATAAATAAATAAAGAAGTTAATAACGGTATTTTAAGAACGTTAGATGATGGTTTATGCTGCACCAGTAACCAGAAATGGATTCTGAAAGAGTAAAAAAAATTCGTTGTTCATAAAATTGTTTGGAAGAACGAATTCATCAAATTTATGAAAGAGAATTTATTAAACGACAAAGGAATTTATTAGATAATACCCTATTCGTTGTATTAAGTATTAATGAAACCAAAGTAATTGAAATGGACTGTTTCTTTTATGGGTGTACCAGAGAGTGTCAGCACTCCATGTTCCTACAACCAACTGGCGAATATGAAATAAAAGAAATTATAATCAGCCTTGCAAATAAACATTCGAGTGGATATGATGGCATTCCTTCCTCGATACTTAAGAAATGTATGCAATTTATAACAAAACCATTGAGCACTATGTCCAATTATTCCATGTCCAAAATTATACCCATACATAAAAATGATAAAAAAACGATATATCAAATTATAGGCCTGCTTCACTTTTGCCATCTTTTTCTAAAACATATTGAGTACACGGTTACTTAAACATCTATTAAAACACAATTTAATCCCTCAAATCAATTGAGTTTTCTTCTCGGCGAAAGCACTGAAAAAGCTGTTTACACCGTCATAAATAGGTTGGTCTGGTCTACTGACGAGAGTGTTAAAACGGTAGGCCTGTTTTATGATATTAGTAAGACGTTCGGTACCATTAACCATTAAATATTACTATATAGAGAGATTATTTCGGTGTAAGAGCAATAGCTCTCGAATATATAAAGTTTTTAAATGATAGAAATTAGTTTGTAAGTGTCAGAAACATTGAACGAATAATAGAAAAAGAGTGTTTATCCTCATCTTCGTTGATCACAAGTGGTATTCCGCAGGGATCTATTTTGGGCCCTACGTTGTTCTTGGTCCACGTGGCTGATATGCTTGATATATTAGAGCGCTGTTTCCTTTACCAATACGCAGATGATACGTCGTGTATATTAAGAGGTACTGATAAAGAGCCCCCTAATAAATCAGACTACTAATGATTGGTTAGCCAAAAACAACAGAGAACTAAAGAAAAATAAGTCCACCGCAGTATGTTTTAGCAACAAGTAAATTAAGTAAATTTAAGTTCCTAGGCGTAACGTTGGATAAAAGTCAGAGCACTTTATGTTCAGCAGGCGTATGGTGCCCCCATGATGTTTTAGCCCTCTCGACCTGGTTGCACCCGAACAAAGAGGTCCGCAAATTGGTCGAGAGTAAGTTTGCTTAAACTGCGTTCGTCTAACCGAGCGACCCCTAAATGACTCCATCTATCCTTGTCCGTGCCGGGCAGTCACCCAGGAGGTGCACAAAAGTTTCTTCTCCGCCTCCACAGTTTCTGCACAGGGGAGAGTCCACCGCCCATGCGATGCAACTGGTTTTGAGTGCGCAGTGGCCTGCTTATAGAGACTGCCTTGTCCAGGGTAGCTTCTGACCGCAACACCAACTGCAGCGGAGGAAGTCCAAGAATGGTCTCCATGGCTGCAGTCGTCAGGCTATCCTCTGCACTTTACTGAGCGCGTTTACCGCTTAGCCCAGGCTGGCTTTATGTCACTAGACTAGCGAGGCGTAGGTTATTGAAGGTACTATAACCTACGTGTACAGCTAGTGCACCATTGCAGGTTTCAGCTCCCCCGTTTTACCAAACATTCCTTTACAGGACCAGAAAACTCCAGAAGCTTCAAACAATTTTTTACGTGGATTTAAGGCGTAAAAGAAACTTATAAGGTGCTTAATGCATAAACCAGCTGGTACGTCATGTTGTCCGATATTTAAAAGTCTAGGTAGTCAGCCATTACCAGCGGTACCCCTGGTTGCCAGTGGAGTGAATGATCTATGCATACCACGTCATAAAACTGCACTATTCGAGAGAACACCGGAATACCCAGCAATAAAAATATGTAATCAATTACCTGATTGCATAAATAACAAACAATAAGACAGTTCTTGCTCGATAAATGTTTCTACTCTAATAAACAATATTTTAGTTATATTACATTGTTAACTAGCACTCTTGAATTGTGCTGCGTATCTGCAGCTATCCATTAGGTACCTATTGTAGGTACTACTAATGCTATTTTCGTTTCTTTGTTTTTTTTTTATTTATTAATTTATTATTAAAATATGGTGAATTGCGGGAGATAGGTTGAATACCTTCAACAACCTTAGAACTTATTTTGGCACACGTCATTTAACCAGTAATATGGGAATACAAAATATGCTATATACATATAAGCAAAAAAGCGAGACTAGATGATGTGATAAAAAAAAAGTTGCTCAGAATTCATTGTTTTAAAGGTAAGATATAAAGAAAAAACACAATTTGAAATCTGAAGTCTCTAGTAACACTGCAAACTCTTTGTTTTTCGTATTATTATTATTATAAAATGAAAGAGCCTTCCTACAACGTTCTTACGTGCATATTACTTTGCCAAACTTCAAGAGAAGGATAAGTCAGTGTCTCCCTTTCTCTTTTGATCGTAATTGCTTCTTGACCTTGTATTATTTTGAATACGGAAGGTATTTCTAAAGAACGATCCCGTATTTAAGGCAAAAGAAACGCGAAGGAATTGCAAAAACAAAATGACTTCATCTTAAAATGATAATACAATAGACATTCTTTCGCATTGTAATGGAAACAAAGCCCATAGTCGATATCGGACGGAACTCTGCTGATAGATGTAACAGATCTAGCGTGTTGCCCGCAATCAACCGGCATTACGGCGACTAATTTCGACACCACCGCCACCGTTTGCTTGGCGTATTGCTATTCGCCCGACGTAACAGCAATGGCGTTACGTTCGGTGGCCCGTTTGCCAGCGACGATTGCCTCTAGTTTATCCCGGTTATCTATCACACATCCTGCCCATCGGTAGCCAACACAATCTGTCATGCTGTCCAGTTGATCTCGAGCGGTCGATATCGGTCAGCACTCCTACCGGGCGAAACGTCAACTGATGAACACACAAAGCTCACTTGTCCGTACGTTTGATGTCCGGGCGAGATGTTTATGTAGTACCGTATGGCCGTATTTTGATGACTGCTTAATGAGGAAATCCGCTTTGCTTGATTCATCGTGGTTAAAAAGGTTAATATTAAAATACACTCAGAGACAAAAAAACCCAGACACTTGTTTTATGTCAGAAATTGTTAATCAAAAACAGGTAGGTATAGTTAGTTATAAAATTTAAAGGTTCGAACATTTCGAACAAAGGTTTGGGCAATTAATCTGAAATACAGTATTAGAAAGATATTCCTTTTGTCAGGACGGAAAGCAAGGGTCTAAAACCAGTAATATAAATTTTCAGCTGTGGTTTAGATGATTCAAAGTTGTAACATTGAAATCACATTTTTAGTAACGCGTGCTACTCCCTCAGCAATAGATAACTGTATCTATGCGTCTTGGCATGCCTTGAATGAGGTTAGAAAAGGCTTCTTTAGCAATCTTTTCCCGTTCTTCAACTTAACTATCTAATACGCCATCCTAGTACTAGTGCTCAATTAGATTAATGTCAGGGATTATTGCTGGCCATGGTAAAACATGAATCCCCACTTTTTCCAGATAATTTGTGGTAACGCGAGTGACGGGTGGGCATGCGTTGTCGTGCATTAGAAGAAAATCATTACCTATATATGGAATACATGGCATCAGATGATTCACCGAACGTCTATTTATGTATCTATCAGCTGTTAGACTACCAGATTTCTATCTCTGACAACTAACTTGGTTTGCGCCCAAACCATCATTCCACCATCTCCAAATGGCGACCTCACTGCAAAAGTCGTTCCCCTCTCCCTCTTCAAATTGCATCATATCCATCAGTTGAGCGTAGATTGAAACGGGACTCGCCGGTAGTCGACAAACTGGTGCTTCAATTTTATTCTGCTACACTGGAAAATATTCCACGGGCCACTACAAGTCTTTTGAGACCAGGCGGAACCCTCTAGCTTTCGCCGTTCGGGAGTTATGTTTAAAAAAATAAAAAAAAACTCGCTTTTAGTTAATCTGGCATACAAGATTTAGTTCTGAGCCTCTAGAAATCGCAAAAACTCCGATTTATTATATACTGTCGGAGTCCCTTTTTGATGGAGATTCCATTTCTGACAACGGCCTCCGGTTATCTGTTACCGTTTTAGAGTTACGTGGAAAGAAAGTGAAAAAACTCGTGTTTTTTCTTATTTTCTCATGCAGATCTCTGCTCTGTACAGTGTACTATTGTCGAAACCCCAATGTGCTATACACTGTCGGACGTGTTTTTTGGCGACGTTTCCATATCTGAGGTCGAGGTTCCGCAAGTAATTTTAATTAAATTATATTACGACAACACAATAATTATGAAGTATACAAGGTGACATGGAAAAAACTACAATGAATAGCAACATGTGAAAGACGACCAAGAAATATCAAAAATAGTTCCTATACACTAATGCCCGATTGCTTTTTATTTTCAAGTTACAAGCTGTTGAAGTTAAAAGGCTTTTATTAAACAAAACAACATTCAAAAATATAAGATACATATTAGTTCTGCATAAGGTGTTCAAATTGGTGACCTTGTTCCTGAATACACATTCCCAATCTTCGTGTCAATGACTGACAGCATCTTTGAAATACGTTAGCATTATTACGAAATCTGTCAGAAGACTCCACAACTCTGTTCCATAATTGTTCTTCACTATTAGTTCTGCGGCATACACTTCACTTTTCGTAAATCCCCAAAATGAAAAATCGAGGGGATTAAGGTCGGGACTACAAGCTGGGCATGGTATAGGTCCCCCACGTCCAACCCACCTATTTCCAAATTTTCTTTGTAGAAATTCCCTTACTCCCCTAGAATAGTCAGCTGAGGCGCCGTCATGCATGTAGTACATTCTTCTTATAATATTCAATGGAACATCTTCTAATAAAGTATTCAGTTCATTTTCCAAAAAAATTCGATAGAGTTCGTCTGTGAATCGTCTGAGCATTCGAAATGGACCAATTAGATAATTATCGATTATACCTGCCCACAGATTAATGGAAAACGTATACTGGCGATTCCGTATTACGTTCTGATGAGGTTTTTCATCGCTCCAATAATGCATATTGTGAATACTCAAAATGCCATCGTGATTAAAACCTGTTTCATCGGTAAATAAAATTAATGACAGGAAGTTTTGCCCTTTATTTTGCAACCACTCTCAATATTGTAAACGCGGTGAGATATTCTGTTCCAATAGGTGATGGATTTTTTGGAAATGAAATGGATGAAGAAGTTGTTCCTTGAGGACTTCCCTAACAGATTCACGATTGACATTCGGTACGGCTGTACTTATTCTTCTGGTGCTGATTCTAAGATTGTCTTCTACTATTTGCAAAATAGCTTCTTCATTTGCAACAGTACGACGAGTTCTGTTAACCCCAGAATCAAATTTTAGTTTTTTAAAGCAACCATCTTCTCCCTAACGCCTATGTACGTCAATAAATGTCCTAACATTAGGAACTTGCCTTAATTGGTATCTCTCTCGATAGATCCGTTGAGCTTCCGAAGAATTTGAATTAGTTTCGCCGTAACACATGATCATGTCCCTGTGTATTCTACGAAAGTATAGGGCACCATTTTGAAATAAAACTTTCAAGACACTATATGCTAATATTGGTTTGACATTTACAATTCACGGAAGTAATGTTATGTCCACTGGTATTCGGATAACGTGGGATACGCGATGGTCACGTCAGTATTTCAGCAAATCCGTATACATTTATGCATTCCGATGCAATCGTCGTGAATAATATATCCGCTCCCGTTGGGAGAGGGTGGACAAGCGCCCGCAATAGTCCAGCGACGATATCGGATCCTTATCGGGGCGGAGAACAGTCGACACCGGAACTCTTAAAAGATTAATGGCGATATGCTAATGAATATACGCAACTTCTTGCGGTGTTCGGTTTATTTATGGGACCGCTGTCAAGACGCTGCTGCGCGTTTCGATTCGCCAGTAAATTATTCATGACTACTGAGATGACATTTACGAAAAGTTAATTTTGGACAGGAAAAAAAAAACGCGAGGCGGTGTAAAAGGAGGATCTATTCACACCCGAAAAAATGAGAATAAAATTGAAAACCTTATCGCGTCCTCCACAATTTTTCCAATTATTTCAACTAATAAGTTTGTCAGGTTTATATAGTGACAGACATACCTAAATATTGCAAAATATTCTTTTTCGCTCAAGTACAGGTTTGAAAAATCAGTTTATTTAAGAAAGGTGGTAGATGTATTCAGAACAATTTATAAGGTTCTCGGGAACCATTAGATGAGATAGAAAGAGACAATAAAATTAGGAAAAAGTTGATGTCAGTGAATATCAGTGTATGTAGCAGCCCTACAAATAATCCTAACGTTTATATTTTTGATGGCCTGGTATATATTTGTATATACAATGATATTTCCTGTTTTCGATGTTATTCATCACTTTCGTTTTTTTTATATTGGAATCAGTTCAAGATAATATGTTTTAGCTTTTTTATTGTACGTAATAACTTTGAGTGTGCAGATACAGAATACGTTTTTTTTTTTTGTAAATCTAACACACAACAGCACATAATTTCTCGATGTAAATTTTCAATGCGGCAAATGTTGTTTGATCTTGAAAGTTTTCTGTTAAAAATGCTTACAACATACAAGCATTTATATATGTATTTGTTTTTAAATTCTTTTTATATTAACTAATAAGTTACTTTAATTACCCTCAAATACTCAATTATGTTTTGATTTAATCATTTTTTCAAGAAATTGTCCGCCATGATGGTTCCGCCATATTGTTTTTTGAAATTTTGACTTTTGATTCCTAATCAGCGATATCTAGAAACCCGGAAAACTCAATTTCACGCAAATTGTATAACGATTTACCTAGACTTTTTGCCAGCTTTTTGGAGTTTGATCCCACTGTGCGTTCCTTTGATTTCCTAGCGGTAATGACGGTATTCCCTAGTGGGTCATGGAGGCGCAGAGACATAAGCGATTAAGCTATGTCTCTGCGCCTCCATGACCCACTAGGGAATACCGTCATTTCCTCACTCTGGTTGTAATGTAGACGTTTCGGTTTTTAATAAATCTTATTCCATTATATCGAATATAAAATAAAAATGTATTTTACGAAACTTTTGTTTTTGTGTTGTTGATAAAATCAGAACACTTTTTACTTTAATTTGAAAATTTGGTTTTTTGCAGACACACAAGATATCCGATCATTCCACAAATAAACGAATTAATTAATTAGGGAGCATTGTTTCCGAAATTACTAGATGGTAGTAAATTTTTCTAGCTGCATTAGGACATATTACAATTTCACTTGTTTACAAATACTTATCTCTAAGTCAAATATTTAGTAAATTGCGATTATCTACAATTTCAAAGAGCAAGTTGTTAGGTAGATTCCTTTTAAAATAGATCTAGCGGCGCTTTCACAAAGATGATTTGTGGAAATTAGTTTCGATTGAAACTTAGAAGTTTGAAGTGCGATTTTAATTTCGTGCGTAATTTATTTTTATTGTGCAGCATTCTAACAGCGTACTTAAACGAAACGATCGATTATTGTACTTCTAATAAATTCAATAGTGTTGATAAATATTCGGCTGTATTTCTTTTTGCAGTATTTTTAATAGATTGTAAAAACTTTTAAGCATTTTTTTAATTCCTTGCATCTTCTTTAAGACGAGCATCAAAGCTCTGTAAATATATCGAACATTCAGTTCAAATATTTACATCAGCAATATAGATATTTTACTTCAGAGGCAATTTATTTTAAAAATACCCGGCAACTTTCTCTCTCCTACAAAACAGAAACATTCTGTTTCTTTAGTGTTGTTAGATCCATTCTTTCGTCTGTTGAGATACGATTTCTGGGCATTATAAAGGCTATTTTTAACAGATTGTCAGCTGTAGATCGTTCAGGTTGGCTATGCGAGTAATGCATACGTATATATATCTCTCATAAGCTCCGTACTGCCAACCATGTATGGACTTGCAACCTGTATATCTAGCGCGGTATTTTAGCGCTCTCCTACAGGTAAAATTGTTCTCGTGTTGTCTAGAGCGCCTAGAGCGCTTCGGAGAATCTCGCTATTATGTCGCTTTGTTGTGTTTGCCAGGTATTAACTTCAAACAAAGCTCCTCCTTTATATATAATCTCGTGAAATATCGATTCGTCGAAGGCTCCATACCACGGATCGCAAAACCGTTTAGCCTTTATTTCTTTTAACGAGGAGCGCGCTACAGCTGTTTTTAATCACTTCCAGATAAAGCGCTTCCCCCGATTATCTTCGCTATATAAGCAAGAGTTTGCGGGGGTTTGAATTATGCTTGGTGTAACTGAATAAGCATTTCTAATTTTTTTTCTTTTCAAATATCTAATAGAGAAGGGACACTAGAATAGAACCGATGAACCGGTTCAATAAATAAAAAACAAAATCTGCAAAACAGAAATATTAAATGTGTTCGCAGAAGTGAACATTGCCATATCTGGGAATTTCAATAACGGATACTCGGAGATAGAAGGATTCGAAGTAAGAGTGAACCAAACTTTGTTATTGTTGATGCCACAAACTCATCTATTATTATTTTTTTTCTTTTTATTTAAATATTTGGGTTTGTTTTGCCACGTTACTTAGATCAAGATTAACCTTTAAAATGATTTTGATAGCAACTGAGATTGTGAAGATCTAGGAACATCCAATTATTAATCCAGAAAGAAATAAACCTGAGATCCTCGAATTTTACAATTTAACGAAAGGAGAAGTTGATGTTCTGGATAAACTTTGTCATACACGCTCAAATAAAAGAAATTCAATGCGGTGGTCAGCTAAGTGTTTTTTATAGTTGCTGCTGACTAAACATCTATTATGTTGTTCAATTTACGCAGAAGCAGTTGCATCAAGCTTTCCGTTCTTTTTTTTTAAAGCATGACTCAAAGTCTTGCATGAAACCAAGATTTTCCAATCAGAAATTGTTTAAAAATGTTCGGCTCGGTATTCCTAAGGTATTTGGAAAAAAAGCCCAACAACCAAACACATTACAACCATGTGGATATGCAACGAAAAGTCATTGCTATATACAGTGTGGTCCACTAAGTGTACAACAAATGGGAATCTTCTTTATTAGTTGCGCAATTGTAAAATAAATAATGCCAAACGTTGGTGCATCGTTGTCAACTAGATTGGGTATACTTACACTGTCTTGAAGTCAATTAGCTTAAGGACAGACCAAGAAATATGAAAATGGTTTAAGAATAAAGTACCCTCATTTCGGAGAATACAGCAATTAAAATTAGTTGTTTAGAATTTAAAAATGCATCCAAATATAGAGTCGCGACCTGCTACTTAAAAAAATGTTAATTTTGCATTAACCCCTTAAGACCCCTCTTAAGACTGAATTGGAACAAACAACTAGAAAGAATTACCCATAGAGTAATAATGGCGTATTGGTCCTGCCAAAGGCTCTTTGGAGAGATTTGAGGTCTACAGCAAAAAAATTATATATTGGCTATATCAGGCCTTTATAAGATCGATTCTTCTTCCATAATATGGCGGCCAAAACTAAAAGAAAAAAACAGCACGGGTTAAAATGCAAAGACTACAGAAAATGCCCTGATTGGGAATTATAGGGGCAATGTGCAATTGCCAAATCACACTCCTTCATTTGCATGTTAGGAGGATGGCAGTCCTCAGTGCATCTAGGCTAAAGTTGACAGACAGCTTTAAAGACGGTGACCTTATAGGACACTTCGCGGTTCTATACGACTTCAAATCAGAAGTAAAGTCACTAGAAATGCCAGCAAACATTATGCTCGTTAAACTAAACTTTAAGCAACCATTCAAAATATTGATTCCTAGTCGAGATGAATGGATTCAAGGTGGAACAAGGTGTGGGAATCGGAGTTGTTGTGTCGAACTGCCGTCTCTCAGTAACCCCAACCATCTTTCAAGCATAAATATGTGCCATAGATGTTTGTGTCTAAAGAAAACCTTTAGAAAGGCATGAAAGGATCTGATGCACTATACACTGATAAGCAAGCCACAACGCTCGCTTGAAAAGCAAATAGCTGTGAGTTTAGGCTGGTATTGGAGTACTAGTATGGCTCCCAGGGCATTATGATATTAAAGGTAACGATGTGGCTGACCAACTGGCCAAACGAGGGACCAGTATCCAGCTCTATGGATCAGAACCAGCTCTGGATGTTTCCAAAATCCAGATTAGAGGCGAGCTCTAACAATAGGAGTATAAAAGAACCATATTCCTCTGAAGACAAAACTTTGGACAAATCGTAGTTAAAAGGTTGGTCAATCTTATGCTAAATAGTAACAACAATCTATTCCGACTTAGCAAAGCGGAACTAAGGCTACATAGTGGCGTGTTCATCGGACATTACCTTCCGAGATACTATCTCAAAAACATGGATAAAGCCGAGACTGACATATGTTGGTTTTACGAATGCGAAATGTGTTAAATTTTTAGCTTATTTTGAGGCTCATAGCAAAAATTGCAATGGAACAATTAGTAAAATTTTAAAGAGACATAAATACAACCCCTTTAAATGTCGCATTCATTAAACAAACCTTTATTTCATTATCTTTAACTGTGGAAAGATACGAAAATAATTTAGATGCAGAGGTCCACGAGGTGATGATCTTCAAGCACCGATTTGCACTTGCAAGAGGATAAAATTCATTAGCAATCCGAGTATTTAAGTGGTGTACAACATATATTATATCTAAGTATTATTGTTGGCACGTGATCGTCACTTCCTTTAACTTCAGGGAGATGCTTTGAATTATGTTCGAATTTGCATTTGCATCTGGGACCCCAACTCGACGACATTGGAATCGTACAGTACGGATGTATGAGAATAGAGGTCTCGGCGTGCTCTAGCTGGCATATATCACGTGCTAAGGTAGGGGCGACGTATACTTACAACATTTTAACGATTTAAAAGCCCATATGTTAAAGTAACACCTAACAGCTGGCACATATTTTTTTATAACTTCTCCCTAGATGATTCTAACGCCATCGGACAAAGAAATATAGATATTACGTGCGAATTATTCTGGGCATAAACAATAAGGATGAGCGAGAACATATGAATATCATTTAGCAAATCTGTACCCGTCACTAATTTTAACACATATTTACGAACTGTCGTGTCTCAGCGCCCTTGGAAACGTGTTATGTATGCTATATATAACAACGAAGCCGCAACTATAAGATCTACACATTACATTAGCGATTCTAAGTGGTTCCTCAGCCTTCTAAGGATACAAAGCGTGTGCCATCCGGCCCATTACAGTCCTTCACACATACATAACGTAATAAACGAACCCTTCTGCTACGTGTACCACGCCGTGCTAGTCATTTAGGTAACGTCCATGGCTTGCAGCGCTTCCTAGACTGTTGTAATTAAACCGAAATTTAATTGAGCCTGTAAAATTCGAACGTCTGCAGACGGAACGCCGTTATTGCCGCGTCCCCTGAGCGCGTTATAATGTCGACGAAGTGTCAGATGACGCTTAAAATAACGAGAATACATTCTGTTATAGTTTGCAGCGCAGAATTTAGCAAGAAATTTATATCAAGAAATGTACAGAAGCGATCGTTGAATATTTCTTTTCGATTGGTACATTTGAAAAACAGTATGAATCAATCTGTAAGGCCATGAAATTCACCGTGTATTATCTGATGCAGGCACCCACGGTAATTAAAACCTTACTGTCCAAAACCGAAACCATCAGTGGTGAGCTACATCTAGCCAGTGAGAAGAGACATCTGGTGAAAGTACTGACGAAGAACGGTTACACTGACATCGATATAAGAAGAGCAATTAGAAAGAAGACGACTCCAAAGACAGAACCACAGAGAGGGATGACATGTCCCGCTTTGTATGGTAACAAAGCGGGAGTCACGGAAAAGTAGGACGACTCTTTAGAAAATGCGACATACAAGTACGCTTCGGGACTTCAAAATCGATCCAGCAGCATTGTATGTATATGATATAAGGGTGATAGTACACTGCGACCTAAAAGATCTATTGTGTCCCCTCTTCTCGCTGTATTTACAGCTGGCCGTCCAGCAGCATTGCATCCAGCCGATTGCAAAGAACAAAATAGCCAAAAATCGCTCAGATGGCATCTACGAACTAACATGTCGATATGGACGGTGCTACTTCAGACAAACAGGAAGAGCTATAGGACTAAGGATGAAGGAATAGGGAAGGGACGCAAGATATCGAAGAATTGGTGACAAAACATATACACGAGACTGGACATAAAATGAACTTCGGAAACAAACAAGTAATAGCCACCACCAAGAATTACGGAAACAGACTCATCAGAGAAGCCGTAGTAATGGAAAAGGATAAGACCATAAACACAGAAGAAGGGTACCACCTTAGCACCACGTGCAATAGTCTTCTACGCAGGACCGTTACATTTAGTGGAGCGGAAACTTCACGGGTGAATGCTTCAAGCAAAATTTTGACACACGGCGAAACCCTGAAAAACTTATCAGTAGCAGTTATACCTGCCGGTCCAGGTGGTTATCAAAACACCAAGCAACTAGTTGATTGATTTGACGCTGAAGATAATAGCAATCCTCAATGGATTTAATCTCATGATATATCTTTAAATCGTCAGCGAATAACAATCGTAGGCAGTGTACTTGTGGAACTCCCGACGCTGGTGAAAACAAAGCAGACCGATGGCCACCAAAAGTCACGTACTGTCTCCGATCAGTAGAAATATACCAAACACGATATTCCTCATGGAGAATCCTTTTTGTAAACTGCAATCACAGAGGAGACCTTTAAATAATAATAATAATAATAAATAATAACAACAACTTTTTTTAATAGTTCACAAAGTATCTAGTCCGGCTCAGCACTACTATAGTATACAAGTATATTTATTGCTCAGATTACTACAAAGCTCCAAAAGTTCTTGTTCAGTGTACGGAAAAGCGCACATTCTATCACAAATACTATTTTCTTGATGCTTAGTGGGGTTGGCCGCCGCACAAACCTTTGAAACCATATAGAGGGAAGTATTTATAAAGAAGTTGAATTTTTCAACAATTTCACAGAGATCTTGAACAGTAGTTCCGTCTACTTGAATCTTAGTAATACTCCTCTCTCTGTTTTTGTTTGTAACTGCTTTTATAATCGACTCTTAGTTTTATTTTTTGAATTTGAGATGATATTTTCATAATAAAATTGTTTTGTCTGTCTAACTAATAAATTATGATCTTGTTTTCTGTTATTATAATACCTGGTGTGAATGATGTAACTGCAAGCGGTATAAGTCCCTTAATCTACCACTACAATCCTTTATTTCGTTTGTAACCCAACTTTTACCTTTAAAATTTATATTGTTGTTTGGTAGAAGTAGAAAAAAAAATAGAATTAAAATAATATAAACATATATTATAAAAGTAATCGAAAGCTTCATTAAAATTCATTGAATCGCCAATAACTTTGTCAATTTTAGGTCGATTTTCTTCTGGTTGGTGTTGTTTTTGTGTAAGAGTATTAGCTTTATGTAAACGAAGAAGCTCGGTTTTTGGAAACTGGGTGTGTAAAGGCAACTCATAATAACCGAAAGCCAGTAATAGATAACGAAGCTAACGAGGTGAATGTTTTGGCTTATTTTCAAGCTTATCCACGGAGTTCAATTCCAGCAGCAGCGCTGGAATTGGGCATATCAAGAACTTCAATTCATAGGATATTAAAAAAACACAAAATGCTTTTTATGAAATAACTGTACAAGGCTTACGCCTTGGTGATGAGGCAAGACGCGTCGTCGCCTTTTGCGAGTTCATGTGCACAAATATGACAGAAGATCCAAGATTCCTTTATAAAATTATCTGGGCTGACGAATCAAAATTCAGCAGGCAAGGAATTATAAACCGTCAAAATATTCACTACTGGGCACAAGACAATCCACACGTCTTAAGGGAGAATAATCACCAGGACCGGTTTAGCTTTAATGTTTTTTGTCTGGTTATGGACAATAGCGTAGCATATCAAGTCTACGATGAAAGTTTAAATGGGGCTAGATATCTAGAGATACTTAGAGTATTTGTTAGTGATTTTTTAAATACTCTACCTCCAGGAGAGAGAGCAAACAGTTGGTATCAACTAGATGGTGCTCCCGCGCACTCAACACTAGCTGTACATCAACAATTGACGTTGATGTTCGAGGATCGGTGGATTGATCCCCAGGGACCCTGGAACTGGCCACCCAGATCACTCGATTTGACGCCCTTGGACTTTTACCTGTGGGGTCGCATAAAAGAGCAAGTGTACTCTACACCTGTATTAACGAGAGAGGAACTATTGAACCGTGTTCACGATGCGTTCACCAATATAACCCCAAACGAACTTCGAAGATCGGTTTCGCGAGGAGTACATGATAGAGTGATTCAGTGTTTGAACCAAAATGGTGGTCACATAGAACAATTATTGTAGTTATTTCGTTCAATTTATTTTATTTTTTCTTGTCATTATGTTCCTAATTTTTTTGTTTTTCATTTGTTACTACGTTTCAAATTTTCTTATGTTCCTGTTTTGTTTCCATTTTCTAATTAAAATGAAACACATACGATGTTTCAGTTTCTGTCAAAAATCACGTTAAAACAGAAAATATTGACATAACAAGAAAACCGTTGTAAATAGGTATAGGGAAAGTCATAGCGAATCGATGCAGAATTAAATTCTGCATCTGATCATCCAATAATATACAGGCTGTTCCATTTGAAAAAAGAACTTTTTCAACTTTGACGATTTTGTAATTGGTCATGCAGTTTTGGACACCCTGTATGCGATAAATCAATTGTCTATGTGGATTTCGAAAGTGTCATTCTTGTGCTTCCATCTACCCTAGAAGGGTTTATTAACAGTCGAAAATGGGGAAAAGATACTGTGTTGCAAATAACGCTACATCTTTCAAAATTTTCAAAAAAATCAAGATATCTAAGTAGCAGTTGAAAATAGATATAGGAAAACCTATTAGAACTCATCATAAAATTTTCGCAGGAATTTAAAAATGAAATAATATACAGGGTGTTCCATTTAAAATAAGAAAGTTTATGGCGACTTCCAGTATAACCGGAAGTGGTAAGACCCTGAAAATATTTTAAAATGAAAGAGAATCTTGAATAGCCCCGGATTCCAAAAATTCAGAGTTCCAGGTTTTTTCTAACCTCGGAAACTTCTAACGAACGGCTACCGTGGAAAACCCTGTATATCTGTTCAAATTTCAATGTCTTTAATTTAGTACCAAGAACGACTAAATCGGACACATCTAGCTTCAGATAGGATTTTTTGAAGAAAGTTCAATAAATAAAAAAAAAAATTCAAAAACTGTTCCTCAAAAAAAATTTAACTTTGATGTTTCGATTTAGTGAAAGAAAAAAACAGAAAAAGCACCCCTTATCAATACACATTTTTTGTGTAAACTAATCAATAAATATCACATGGTTTTTTTTTTTACACAAAAAACAAAACATAATTAGGTCTTTAACTCGCTTGACTTCTCAGCACGAAACTTGTAATTTTGTAAACACCACAACCTTATATTATTCCACGGAACAGCTAAAAATATATAGGTACCTACCGAAGATTTCATCGCCACCTCCTAGCCAAGAAACTTTTAAACTTTAACGGAACGAAATTACCTATCGATGCACACGCCTACAGAAGCAAGTGTGCAATTCGCGCGGCCCTCGTTTACTTAACTCGACTACGTGACTGCGAATTTAAATAATCTCGAGAAAAAAATGCGCCCACCACGGTAGGTTTCAAGCGACTCCTTAACGGAACTCGTAAACGGGATTTTCGTGAGTGAAATGCGAAAGGCTTTATAGCCATTCCATTACCCGTCGACGTTGGGGTAGCTTCGAATTACCTTTGGCAGCTACCCGTCTGACACCCCACAGAATAAGATTATTAAATGTTGATGCGATGACAATGATATTTAGTAAGTGTATATACGATTTTTGGAATTAATATATACAATTTAAATTGCTTGTTAAGAATGAGAACTTAATTAGTTTGTAACTTTTTTTTTTAAAATTTGCATATTGTGTTGAAATGGAATAGTTAAATGGGTGGTGGTTATCGAATTCTTAATAATTATATAGTCTGTGTTGCTTTTATTAATCTATTAATTCTTCCAGGAAACTAAATCTATTAATTAAAAGAAAACCTTAGGAAGATATTTGCATTTTTTTTTGTGAATGCAGGTTTTGTGGTTTTCATAGGAGAAAGTAATCTATGATGGCATACTTAAGTAGGAACCTAAAACTTTGTGATTGAGAAACTTACATCATGTACAAGATTACTTTATTAAATGTTCAAAATGATAACCATTAACCTCCATACAATAGCACAATTGCTTCAAATGCTCTCAGACATTTCTAAACATTTCTGGAGTTATTCGTTGGGATTCTTCAACATATAATAAGGAAGCTGAACGCATGGTATACTTCTTAGGATTCTCTCAGTCAACGGTGCTATTCATAAATTTTTATTGCCGGCTGTGGGCGTGTTTAAGATTGTGAGCCCGCCTGGTTAGAAAGCCTTTGAAAAATATGTTTAACTGGCTGCATAATTTCTACTTTTTGAAGTCAAATATCACAGAAAATATAAATTTTGAAAAGAATTTAAACCCATAGGGACCTCAACCATTGAAAAATCTACTGAACTGTGTAAAGAAAAGTCTTGTAACTTTGTAAACAAATCCACAAAAACGAAAAAATCGGTAGATTATTTTATTTTTTAACTAGGAAAATAAACACTACTTAAAAAAAAGCAGCTAATAGAGACTTAGAAAACATCATTACATATTAAAAAAAAATTAGTATGTCATTTGAATTCATTAATTGTGCCCGTAAAATCGAAAAAATTATCACATTTACTGACGCTAACGCTACGATTCAGGGTGTAGCAGCCTTAAGAGAAAAAATGAAGTGGTGCAAGAACCGGCGGTCTGGCAAACATACCAACCCATAGATTAGGTTTCTGTGGCCGTTGTATATGTATTTCCCGCGTTAAATGGGAGTTGGTGTTGCTCCAATATCTGGAGTTGTGACGATTTACTTCACAATTCAATGAAACAGATGAATCCTCCGAAAAACAGATATTATACAGCAAGTTTTGATTATTTTTGGGGCGCTTGGTTATTAATTCACAAAATTCCAACCTCCTGTCAAAATCCCTCTCATTCAACTTGCGTAAAAGTGTAATTTTAATGGGAAATGAAATTTGAACTTCTTAAGTATTCTACAAACAGTCTTTAAGGCACCCCTTAACCCTAAATTTTAATTTAAATGTATTGACGGAATTGTTTTAATACTAATGAAGTTCTTTTCAATATTAGATTTTTTACTTAAATAAATCGTAAATTATTACTTAAGTTTTAAATTAACCTAAGTAAATGTTATGTATAATTAATTGTAAACAAATTATTAATTTATTGGCGCGTTTTCAGGCATAATGTTCCTATATCTTTAACAATATCCTCATCTTCAAGTCCTTGTTTGAACCTTTAGCTATGGTATGCGAAGACCTTTTGGACGCGGGTACGTTGTTGTAAGTTGTTACATACATACCTAATCCGTCTTCTACCTTTCTAAGGTGTAGAGGTGCCGTCACAGATATCACGCCACGCTTTGCGATTCCGGGCCAGCCGATGCGCCTCTGCCCACTGCAGATTTCTCTTCTTCAGTATCGTCGCCATCTGTCCATTTCATGTCTGTGCCGGTCTACTCGTCCCCCGCCTCCCGTCAACGCCCGCCATCCATATTCGTTTCACAGTTCTATTGTCGTTCATCCGTATAACATGACCAAACCACTGCAGTTGCCTCACTTCTACTTTTTTCATTACTGATATTACCCCAAACCGCTCCCGCAACGCATCGTTCCTAAGTCGGTATCTCCTTCTAACGCACGCCACCGCCCTCAAGTACCGTATTTCACACGCTTGTATTCTGCTTCTCAGTGTCACATCCGACACTGCTTTATTTCTAATAAACGCTTTACTTAATGCATAGTAATATTTTTTTGTATTTGTCATTCGGTTGTTAATTTCCTGCCACTCCAATTTTCCCTCACAGTTTAACATGGCCCCCAGATATTTAAATTTCTAGGTTCTTGTCGTCTATTTGTATATTCACTATTCCTGGTTCCTTTGATATTACTAATATTTTTGTTTTTTCTATGTTAATTTTTAGGCCATAGTGTTTAAGGTCCTGCGCCCAGATATTCAAATTTCTTCTTAGGTCCGCTTCAGAGTTAGTCAGTAATACTAGGTCGTTTGCATATAGTAGCTCATGAATGATTACCTGAGTTAACTTCCTCACCCCTACTCTGTGTCCTTTGGTGTTTCTCCTACAAAATTGTCCTATTTCATCCATGAGTGTTATGAATAACAGTGGGCTCAGAACGCTGCCCTGTCTAACTCCCCTCACTGTAATAAATTCCTTCGACTCTACGTTATTTGTCTTGTACATTTACATATGCTCTTTACCGCTTTCAATAGTTGACTACTTATTCCTCTCTCTTCCAATATATTCCAGATTCCTTGCCGTAAGTTGATGTCAAACAGAATTCATGTAAGAGGAGTTAACTTGCATGGGTTGCTTCGACAAATTTCTGTGTGCTAATAATCTTGATCAATTTTACGTCGCCTAGTCACCAGAATTATCCTGGGCTAATTAACATTTAAAGAAAGCTGAAGAGGAGTTTCGGCGATACCTTTTAATAGTAAGTAAGTAAGTAGGAAATTATATAAACAACTTCTCCAAACGCTAAGAGCCGCCGAGAGTTAATTACCGGTTCCGAGTTCGCATCTTCAAACTTTCCTCTTAAAAATTAAAACGATCCACCGAGTAAAGCCCTCCCTTTCGGCGGATCGTTTTCAATTTTCGGTATGTTCCTCTAACCGGACTTGGACCTTCGTACCAGAAGTGGAGCAGCGTCATCGGCGGCGTTGGCTATGGCAGCCGGATGCATCCTCGCACGTGTTGATCTGAAGATATGTCTGGTGGTGGCTGCGCAACGTTAGTTAGATAAGCGGGGGCAGACGGGGCAATCGATGGGGCGGCAACTACGGACACGTTAGTGTTCGGCCGGCGCTCGGGCCGATGGGAGGCCCGGCTGACATGCCTAGAGCGCGCGCCAATCTCGAAGCGGAGGCCAACAGCCTCTACCAGCCGCGAAGATACAGGCGACCACGTCGCAGGTACCCATCCAAAAAAATCACCGCTACCAGTAAATGATTAAGATACCACCACCCACCAGCAAGTTATTACAAAACCACTACTAGCACGTGCTTTGTTTTTATTTTGTTGTTACTATTTATATTGTTCAGAAATGGTTATTGTCCTGTACGCAATCCACCCCCTCCCCTTTCCATCCAAAAGCTACCACACAAAATACCACACCACGAAAATCATGCAGCACGTTCCTTGTTGTATGTCGTTGTATGTCGATGGTAAATGTGACATCATCACAGCTTGTGCCACAACACATAAGTGCATACACGCTCAATCAAAAAAAAAAAAAAAGCAGCAGCGCACCCATACCCCGTCATTGTTGTCAGATAGGAATGCCGCATTCTGCTACCCTTAAGAGGATGCACGTCATGTTAAAATGGCATTAACGATGTATGGATATGGCTTTCGCTAAACGTTTTGTACAAATATATAAATGTACGTCAATTTGAAGTATTGCCTCCATTTAGTGGCGCAGTCTCCAGGATTGGGACCCACGAATTATGTATACTGATAATTTCTATAGTGTTTAGTGCAAATACTTACTTAATCTGATTCGTTCTAATTCGAATTCGTGCTGGTAACAGTGGTAAAATCGGAAAGTCGATTGAAAACCGATAAGGACAGTGATACGCTAAAAATGAGTTTTAGTGGAGTCTTAAATCGGTTGATCGACTGAATTCTAATTAATTGGATAATACCAACAACTGTCAAATTCAAATTCAATTATAAAAGTTGTTTCTGAGTGTAATCGTTCAAATATCTAAATGGAATGACGAATAGTTCAGTATTTTTCCACCATTTTACTCGTCTAATTGTGTGGGTTTTCTTTTGGATTTTAACGTCAGTCGTAAGAGGTATGCATGTTTCTATTATTTTTAAAATGATTATGTTCCTACTACAGAATCTATTGATGTTTCGTTTTGTTAGTAATTGTGTATATTTATACACAATCAATTCAGATTTTTTTAATATTTATATTTTTTTAAAATTTGTTTTAATATAGTAAAAGAAAAATACTCCAAAGAACCGATAGAATTATTTAAAGAATCAGATACATTTTAAAGTTGTTTGCTTTCAAAAAATATTCAAAAAAACGAATTTGTTCCTATAACCAGTTTCTTAGCATGAATCTTTTAAAAATACTTACCGGAAAGTATAAAAAACTATAACCAAATATTTTTTAAATGGCTCCTTATATATTACATATATTTTTTTAAATGATATAACACCCTGTTTTGGCAGATTGAGAATCCTAACAAATTTTCTAAGTATGCATTTTTTATGTTACAATATTATATAAAAAAATTAATAAAAAAGGAATTAGGAATTAAAATATTCAATTTTACGTTTTTCTATGTGGTTCATCATCAACCTCTATATGATTTCTCTAATTTCAACTTTTTCCTTAAAGTTTAGAAATTTATTCATAAAGACGAAATAAACTAAACTAATGCATTACAAAAAAAGGAAACTGATACTTTATTTTTATTGAACTCAGTACATTATATTGAAAATATCAATTCAGTTTCATTGCAAATTTGAATTTGACAGTTGCCTGGTTATTTTTGATAAAATTAGCAAAATTTTTCCACAACAAAACTAGGATCTCTTGGAGGTGCTTAAAGTGAAATTGTTATGTTCCTTACACGAGATGGTTCACCACATTCGCGTCGGTTTATATACGGAAAACGGTATAATATTTTCAAAATAATTTTATTAGTGATTATAAGATTAATTTATAACTGTTTAAAAATAGACAGTGACCTGAAAAAAAAAAATTACACACCAATGTTATGAAAATTTAAATGGAACATCCTGTATATTCTGTCATATTTTAATAGTACGTACGGATTAAATAAAGGCAAGTTACTGTTACTCAATTCGTTTCTTAGATAATTGACTATTCTTCAAAATGTAAACCAAAATTTAAGACTTATCTTACATATTTATAATGATGATAATAATAAGTTTTATTTATCCTGGAGATCTTATGAGATATAGGACATGTCAAACATAATACTACATGCAACTTAATACAAATAGTGCAAACAAACAAAAAACGTTCATATTAATAACAAAAACAAAAATATCTGCTAACTCTAGTAACAAAACCGAAAATATTCTTATATAATTCGCTAAAGCTAATACAAAATAAATATAATAAGCAACTGAAAGAGATGGGAAGAAAGGAACGGGCTTATAATCTCTCATTAAGATATTAATCTGTAGAATAGTACACTTTATGGGCTAATAAGGATTTTAACTTATTCTTGAAAATGAGATGATTGTAAAAAAGGGTTCCTTTATATGTTGGGTTTGATTCATAAAGAGGTAAACGATGTTTCGGCACTCGAATGTTGTTATTGAATCGGATTGTGTATTCATGATTATTTTTATGTCTTATAAAGTCGTGTTCTCATACATACATGACACATTTAAGTATATATAGTGAGGGTATCGTTAACAAATTATTAGTTTTGAAGGTGCTTTTACAAGAGTCTCTGTAGGCTAGGTCAAAAATATTTCTAATAGCTCGTTTCTGTAGTAAGAAAATTCTATTTGCTTGCAATGCGTCTCCCCAGCAGATTATGCCATATGTTGCAACACTTAGAAAATTGCTGAAATAGAATATTTTACATACATTGACGTCGCATAGTATTCTTAATCTTTTTAAGGCATAACAGCAGCCAGCTATCTTGCCAGCAATTCTATTAATGTGAGTGTCCCAAGATAGTGAATAGTCTATGGTAATACCAAGCAGGTCGGCGGTTGGTACCTGTTCCAGAGTTTTTCCTTGCAATAGTACTAAAATGCTTTCCGAATAGTTAGATGCAATGGGATGAAAACGCATAATTTTACTCTTATCGGTATTTACAGATAGTCCATTTAGTAGACACCAATCACGTATTTGTCGAATATCTGTTGTGCTATTAACACTCAATGTTTCTGTAGTAGAATGAAGCTAGATATTTTAAATTGCATTTAGTTTTTAAACAAAGCACTATACTTGACAATAAAACTAGAATGATGCTTAAAAATTATACAAGGTGAATAAAACTTTTTATTTTCACTATAGTTAAAGGCAAATAACTTTCATATTTCAAATAGAGCATCCTGCATTTATTATCTTATTTTGACTCTAATTTTAAGGTTTTCTAAGACCTATCTCTTATAGTTTCTTAGTAATTTAGAATTTTCTATTTCAAATACTAATAGGCTAGCCATTTATTATTTAAAAGTAATCTTGGGCGAAACTACCTTTATTATTCATGGAGGCTATAGATGATATTTATAATCTAAATCCGTAACTGTCATTTCCTAATAAAAATACTAATCCTTTGACAAATGTTGAAAATGGTGACCATCATTTTCAATGCATAGGCGAACTCTTTCTTGAAATGAATCTTTTAGTTTTAATTTCATTAAAATATTTGGTGTTATAGTTCAAAACGTCATTCTTGTTCGTTCTTCCATATTGTCGGATATGGTTGGTGGTGTATCATAAACCATGTTTTCGATGTATCCCCATAAAAAGAAATCAAGACTCGTTAAGTCTGGGGATCTTTCTGGCTAATTCTGTGGATCTCGGTGGGGCTATCCACCTGTTGGGATACCATGGGAACCGTCTAATTGTAACCAAATTATTTGTGGAGCTATATCTTCCAAGAGTATTGGTAAATTGTTTCTTATAAATTCCAGGAACATGGCGCCGTTTAAGTGGCCATTAAAAAGGTATGTACCTATCATGACCCCATTACTCTCTTGTTTATAAGATATACTTCCTGTCCTCCGAAAAATTTGCAGCCAATCCTCTAACGAACGTTTATGATCAGGGTAACATCTGTTAGGATACTTTTGAGCATAAATCCTTGATGGCAGCAAGCAACTTTCTTCACACCCTCAAATTATTAAAATCCTCGCTTTTCAAGAGTAATTTTCTATTGTATACCTATAATTAAAATGTGTCTTAAATGGCCTTATACAACCATTGACCTCTTACTGACAAGTTGTGTCACTGTCAAATAACTTTTGTTTATGATAAATAATTACCGTTGTATCTTCCAAGCCTACTTTAAAAAAATGGCTAGACATTAGTATTTGAAATAGAAAATTCTAAATTACTAAGAAACTATAAGAGATAGGCATAGAAAATTTCAAAATTAACATCAAAATAAGATAATAAATCCATTTAAAATAATAAAGTTATTTGCCTTTAATGAGAGTGAAAATAAAAAATGGGTTCCTATTCACCCTGTATAATTTTTAAGCGTCATTCTAATTTTATTGTCAAGTCTGGTGTTTTGTTTAAAAAATAAATGCAATTCAAAATATCTAGCTTAAATATGTAAGACAGGCACACGTGTTAGATTTTGGTTTACATTTTGAAGAATAATTAATTAAATCAGAAACGAATTGAGTTCATGCCTACACCTAACGGTAGATGGCAAACGATAAAGAAGAAGAAGAAGTCGAATTGAGTTAGGTATAGAAAACGTCAAAATATATAGGCTGTTCCATTTAAATTTTTATAACATTGGTGTGTAATTTTTTTTTTGTTCACTCTGTATATTTCGAAGCAATTTTAAAACGTGCTCCTCCGTATCTATATAATTCCTAATAAAAATATTTTGAAATATTATATCGCTTTTCGTATATAAACCGACGCAGATATGGTGAACCATTCTGTATATTCTTTCTTATACAAAAAAATGAAGGAATGAATCGTAGGAGTAATGTTTGAACTCAATGTGTTAGAGTGCATGAACATATTAGTGTATTAAATACTATTATTAAAACGTAACGTGTGCTTAATATTAAACTTCTATATCAATAATTCACATAGAATTTTGTGTTGCTTTGCCGCTCTAATCAAAACTGCCCGTGTTTTCTTTGAGCGAAAATGGTTTTAGCAGTAATTTTTGTATATCCTACACAGCGAAAAATGTTTTTGCATATATAATACATAGAATAGTGTTAATGCAAATTAATGCAACACACAGTTGCAAAATAAAATACAGGTGTATTTGCAGTTAGTATATATTGTAGTAATATACAACACAATTAATAATTCAACAAATAAACACGATTACTGTACCATAATTACAGATTTATTTCGTCAATACAATACTCTAATGTACCATCAAACATTGCATTCTATCGGAAATGGTTCAGACATCAAAATTTCAATAATATACAATCTCAGAAAACCGTTTTTAAAACAATATTTTGAGTATTCCCTAACAATATTACACCTACCCTATTTTACGATATTTTAAGCATGAGGAAGAAACACTTTTCCTCGAGGTATACAGTTTTTACTCAAAATATTTCAACACACATTCCTATTTCAAAAAATCAAGCGAATTCAAAAGAATTGAGCGTAAAACCGCTCGCAGCGCAGTGCAGGAAATCTCGATTGGCATTCGCGACGTGCTTGTGCACATGTTGTATATTGAATGTGGAAGTACATATGCATAGCTTCCGGGCAAGTGTTTTCCCGCTGCGTACACAATTTTCCGAGGTTTCCGTTTGGGAGAATTGATTCGCGTTGCGGATCCTATAACACGCGCGCTTGTGTATTTATGCAAGCCTAGTTATGGCGAAGCTGGCAGCTTTGATATACGCATACAAGCCAGAAACTAGACTGCGGTTAGCATTTAAATCGAAGGACGTGCGACCCAGTAGCGATTTGGATTTAATGTGGAGGGAGTTGCAGTTAATGCAGGTTTAAGAATATGTATGTACGGCGTCGATAACTTTACACCTGTACAATATATGTCAGTTCTCATACTCCACGGTTCCGATGTGTGGGTAGTGTTGCATCAATATTATTATTTAAGCGAACACTAAACTTTTCAGAAATATTTTTAAAGTTATTTAAAATATAAGTTTTAATTCCATCTTCTAAGCTTTATGGCTTGCGTCTCAAAATATTTAATTTGTTTAGGTAAGTTGCGAAAATGCTCATGGATAAAATTAAAATTATTTTTTATGAAAGAATCCCTTAAAACAGTTTTACATTTGATAAGACTTTGCGCTTCCTCTTAAATTGTCTACTACACTTCCAACATTTTCCAGATTATTATAGTAAAACAAACATGCTTCTAACCATGTTCCCCATCTAGTCACAACTGGAGAAGGAGTAAGTGGAAGAAACGGATATTTCTGTTTGTACAAGGAAATTTGGGTTGGCGCTTTTCGAAAGACCTTTTTAGTGGTACTACTTCTACCTAATAAATCTGCAGTTTCATCTGCGCTGATCCAGAAGTAATTGTCTTTTATTGTTTTTGAGTTTATCCATAACTTCTTTATATATTTTTGAAAGATATGTTTTTCGGAGACTTGATGTGATATGTTTAGAAGTATATTTCGCTAAAAACTATCTAAGGACGGTATTGTCCAGTTTTCTGGTATATTTGCCGCAACAAAAGCTTTACAGAGGTTTATATAAAAGCTGTATGTTGATATACTCGGTTGATTGCGATGCATTTCAGTATTTAGATGTGCGGTTAGTCCCGACTTTTTTAAACATTTGAATGTTTGTGAACAAATTTTACAATTAATCTCCGTACCACTAACAATTGTTCTAAAAAGGGCAGCACATTTCATAATTTCATTTTCATGCATGTCGACGAAAAGTTAACTTGGGTAGAGCATTGTAATCACCTTGTATCTAGGCTCAATCAAATATGTTCACAAATTAGAAATTTAAAATACATTCTGCGTATCGAACATGTCTTGTCTTTCTATTACACCGAAGCTCATTCCGGACTTTCTTATGGTATCATATTCTGGGCCTCCTCGAGTTTCTCTTCCAGAGTATTTATCAGCCAAAAACGCATTATTCGCTGTATTACTAATATAAATTCTACCAAGTCTTGTCGGCCGTTCTTTGCCAAATTTAATCTTTTACCTTTACCAAGTATTTACATTCTGGAGCTTCTCTCGTACATTCACTCAATCCAGTATAAGATCCCAAAAAGTTCAGACTACCATACATACAATACTAGGTATAACGAACTGCTTAGGACTTCTTGCAATAAACTGTCTTTGACTCAGCGTGGCCATCTGAAAATGTGTACCCGGCTGTTCAACGTGCTTTCGAGCGATTTGAAGGCTATTCAAAATCCTAAACTTTTTAAAAAAAGAGTGCGTCGGCTTCTTCTGGACCACTGCGTGTATTCCGTTGATGAATTTCTTGTAATCTTTGACAAGTAATCTAGACTTGGTGCTCACTAATCGATTTGTTAAATATTGTCATTTTTACTACTACTATTGTTTCCATTATTATTATCATCTGCGTGTACTCCATTATTAAATGTCTTGTAATTTTTAACAAATAATTTAAACTAACGCTCACCAGTACATACTGCATTTCCCTCAGTCACTGGGACCATCAATCGGCTTTGGATTTGTTGAATGTCTATTATTATGTCGTATTGTTCGATTATTTCCATAGTTTTGTTTGTATTGTTCCTATCATTATTATCACAAAAAATTACTACTTTTATATAACCATGACAATGTCAATATCGGAGATCTCTGACAATAAAATTATCAATCTATCTGTCTATCTATCTATCTATCTAACTAACTAATCCGCTCCTACTTCTTGTAAATATAGTGCTAGAGTAGTAGTAGAGTATAGTAGAGTAGCTGTATTCCCAGAAAAATTAAAAACCACTATCATAAAAGCATTATTTAATAAGGGGGACCCCGAAAACCTATCAAACTATAGGCCGATAGCTTTCTTGTCCTAATAAAAACGAATAGTTGGTTTCCTAGGTAAAAATAAACTGCTAAATAGTAGACAAAGCGCGCACCAGAAAGGAAAATCTACCACAACTACTATATACCAGCTTAACTGAAATATATGCGGGTATAAACGAAGGAGAGGAGGTACTGCTTATATTCATCGATCTATTTAAAGCCTTCGACAGGGTAGACCACAACATCATCTTGCAAAAAAATAGAGGTATTGAGTTTTCATGGGAAAGCTGGTGCTCTTACAGCATCTTACCTATAAGGGCGAAAGCGATGTACGATGATAAATGAAGAGAGGAAGGTGATATTCTCATCATGGATTACCACATCTAAAGGTATACCACAAGGGTCAATACTAAGTCCAATTCTATTCCTAATTTAGATGAATGACCTACCTGAAATATACCAAAATAAAATAGCGAATGACACCTCCTTAATCATTAGCTACCAAAAAGACGGTTCCCTCGTCCATCTTGCCACACAAGCGTGTGGCAAAAATGGACTTCTAGTTCCTAGAGAACAACCTAAAGCAGAATATTGATAAAGCAAAAACTATCTTGTTTACTAATAGATGAACAAATATAATCAACTTACCTTATAATAATCACACTATGCCATTGTCTGATGAGGTTAGTTTTCTAGGGTTATTAGTAGACAGTCGATTGAATTGGAGGGCTCACATCGCGCACCTAATTAAGAAAAAGAACAGTTTTAGTTATGCGCTCAAAATTGTATCATCAACAGTGGGCTCGGAGGCGGCGATGTCAGCTTACCACGGCTATATATTCAATCCCGTTTATCTTAGGGACTGGTCTTTTGTGGACACAGTGTTGATATCCAGTACGTGTTTTTGTCTCAGAAAAGATGGAATGGATGCTCGCCTACATTCCCCGTTTGCGTTCGCTAGGACACTGACTACCAGAACGTCCAGAACGCTTAGAGCGAGCAGTTAAAGATAGAGATTCCAAGGAACGTTCGCACGCGGAACCGAATGGTCGCTCAATATGTTTGATATGGGCCGGCAATCGGTTTTCGCGCACGGACGTTCCTTGAAATGCTCTATTTATTACTATAATTTGAAATATTCATGATAACAATGACTTGTCCTTGATCAAACAATAAAGGGATCTGAACGATTAGTTTTAAGAGATTTACTGGGATCATGGTAAGCCTTCATGATTTTTATAAAGTTTAACATGAATTACATGCTAATGTTCTCTGCGATCATACAAACATAGAATGGTCGCCGATTGAGCAGTTGTAGCACAATCACACCTATCTATAAGTAACATAATTTTGACAATCAAGCAAACTAGTACGTACGAGTCAAACATACTAATGAAGTAACGGGCTAGGGAGTTACCCGTCACGTTAACGACTTCTGAAACGTAATTATTCTTCGTGATATGAATAATAAGTCTAGATTGTCGTACGTAATTAGAGCATGGAGGATTTAGAAGATTAGATTATTGAAGTAAAGCGTACACCATCTCGTTCAAATAACAAATTACCTTGAGCGGGTTGCTGCGAATGAAACATGTAATTGGATATCTAATATCATTATATTTTTATTCCAATAAATTTACGGTCCAATTTCTCCTGTTCCGGTTTAATTACTTTGCGCGTAAGAGGATTAGAATATGCTAAACGCCTTTCCGATTACCACGACCAATTTTGCTCCTCAATCACTCGATCTGAATGGTTCCGAAGGTTGGAATACCTGTAGAGTATTATAAGCACACCAAGTCGCTTCTGTCGAAGGCCACTAATCCGCAAACATGATTCAATTTCCACTCGGAACGGCTGTAGGTAGGCGCGGCTTTAGGTAATAAGTCGCGGGGAAACGACACGGCGTGGCGTCGCATTATCTCCCATCTATGTTTGTTTAATCGACTTTTTCCTTCGGCGAAATACCTGCGAATACACAGCGTGCGTATATGAACGTAAGGGTGTTTCCTCGAAAACTTCAATCTTTGATTGCAGCTCTATTTTCTATTTGGTAAAAAACTCAATCGTATCCCTAATAGCACCACCGTTCAAAATATATTTCAATAATATTGTTTGAAGGTTGGTGCAGCAAAATATATCTTAATAATTTTATTATTAAGAACGTTGGTGCCGTCAGGGATAACAAAGGTATTTATTATCTCTCTTCGACTTTCTTCGAAAAGTGGGTACTTTACTCTTAAACTAATTCCATTTCTTGGTCTGCTCTGTAAGTTATTTGACTCTAAGCCAGTCCAAGTATGCCCAGTCAACGTTTGGCATTATTCTTCTTTCGTATTGTAGCTACTGTAATCGCAAATTCCATTATTTCCGCCCTAACTAATCCCTGCACCTTACGTGATTATTACACATATTCATGTTTGGTGATTCGCTATTCTCTTGCAGTTGTGTGTGGAAAAGCGATTATTTTCGAAATAAATGCTAACAAAAACGTATATAAAAATAGGTTATCAAAATTATCTATGATTCAAGTCATTCTTTTCTTATTGAGAGGGCATGAGGGGGTCATCGTTTGGAATTTCTAAATTAATTGTTTTATAGCATTTAGTGCAATATTATAGGTAGGTACGTCATTTACATACTAATACAAAACCGATTCGCACGCGTCTATGATATGCAAATAAATTTCACTGGGATGTCATTAGCATGAAGACTAATCAAACTTTCTAGTAAGAGGGAACCCAGTTCGGACGTTGCATTCACGTGCTTTGTCTCACATCGCACCGCCAGTGTGTGCGTGAAGACAAGACGTCCCAAGTTCACGTATCCATAGACAATCGATAACGTCATTATCATCGCCGGCTCCGGCCAGGAGTACGTTAAAATAGTTTATGAGTTTGCGGTTATTAAAATTCGCCCCGTTAATTGAAGGAGGCATTCCCGACATTTTGAAAGCAATTAAGACCATCGGTTCTGCTAGAATTACGCCTCGCTACCACTGTCGAGAGGTAGAAGACTCTAATTGCTATAACACTACGTAACGAATATTTCAGTGGAAAAAGGTCCTGCAGTAATTGATACGAGTGGATTTTAAACTGGGAAGTTTTGACGTGATGTTAAGATGAGATGGTTTAACGAAGACGTTAAATAAATAATGCCAGAAATATACTGCATCAGCTAGATCAGCAATAGCTTTAGATCGTGATTTAGCCTTCTGTAGTTGTATTAATAGTTGTTCTCGCCATAAACTACCTTTCAAACATGTACCTCACCTTTTATCTCGAGAATGAAGAAGTTCTGACAATGATGGTATTTCTTCGTATAACTTCGTAACATAGACACATATTTGACGAGAGCATACGAAGAACTTCGATCATTATCAGAGCCCTCCCAGTGATGTATGCAACAGCTCCCTGATGCCCTTGCCACTGTCCAACGGTAGTCCGCAAACATAGAAGAAGTGTTTTTTTCCCTGATATCTTCCATTTGCAAAAAATATCTTAATACAATCGCTTTCCCATGCTTGTCATTTACAGTAAGCGAAGAAGTTCAGCTGAAAATGTAAAAAGTGTAGTTGTTAACTCTTCCATTTTCCAAGAAGTAATTCACAACATTTTTAAATGCTGTTTCATGGTCCTGGAGAACTTGATCGAAGATGACGAATCTGCGGGCCAATGAGGAAACCTTTTGTAACTTTAGTATCTCTGAAGTAGTGCTATGACGTACTGAAAAGCTTTTCCGCCATGTTCCATTACCTTCACAAAGTTCTTCATTAATCCACGTTTTATCTATACAGGGGACAAAAGAATTTTGCTTCTTCATACTAGAAGATCATGCTAGACATTTTTCTGTCCGGGGTAGAGAGTTTCTCAAGAGGTCCAGAACTTTACCTTGTAGTGAGATGACCTAGCCCGACTATCCCACTAGCACAGAAAACAGCAGTAGGTACTTGGTGTATCCAAACTGAATTCGCAGTAATATTGCAGTGACCTTCAAATCTCCATAGAACTGCCACTGATGGTCGGTTTACTTAATTACTGTCAGATGTGATTTTATATTTTCATAGGTTTCTTTCGTGTAAATAGATAGCATGGTTAATTATGAACTGAAGGGAAAGAATAGCCATTGTGTAAAAGTAGAGCTTTTAAACGTTGCTTTGAAGAATCTATGAATAGTCTGCAGTATTTTCTAGGTTAAAGGAAAAAACAATTCTCAAGTATTTTCGGGCCTGAATGCTTTAAATATCATTTTCGTTTTTTGTTTTTTCTTTATGGTGAAATAAATCAGCAACATTTTTCATTTTCAAGCGGGAAAGAATTTCACTGTTGACCAGTATAATTAATAAATAATAGTATTTAAATAGCATTAAGTAAACTAATTCCTGAATAGTTGTGCTACAAATACATTTAAAGGAAACAGATGATATCATTTGTGCCAAAGATCAGAGTCAAAGCATTCAGCACTGTCATAAAACATTGCTGTCTATAATACTACTGTCATATCGATTCTTGATATTCAGTTATCGCGATCAGACACTCCCGTATTTGCGTGGCCGATGGCAAATTGTCCATCCTAGCGCTGCTCTTGTTTACAATTTATACTAGTCTCTGCCCAAAAATATGTTAAAAATTGCCACATGCATGCTGATAACATGCAATTATATTTGTCATTCGTAGAAACTTGTTTGCAATTAATTTTTCGTAGGGATAAGCACCTGCCTATAAGAGAGAGGCAACAACTGGTTGCCTTTCCGTACAGTAGTATCAAATCTTGCCATTAGTCCTTTTTTCAAGTAACATTAAAAAAAAATGGCGCAATATAATCAAGTGAAAAATATATAACTTTCTGGTGTTGCATAAAACTGCAAACTTTAGAGATCCGACACAGTGAAAGCCTAAGAAATGTGTACTTAAAAGATAGTTTAAATGAAAACACTTGCGGCAATCTCATATGAAAAAACAAGCTCGGAAGATCTAACTGAATATGAAATGATGTCATCAAAGATTAAATAAAAAACAAGGATGATTGAAGCAGTAAAATAAGAGATAAAAGCACCAAGCGAAAGCACTTTCAATTAACTTTCTTAGGATTGGTATAGAAAATAACTTCTAACAGATAAATTTAAACGATGTTCCCTATAACAACTTTTTAATATAATAATATAAAAATCTTTTTGCTGTTTTACTCATATACAGCATTTGCTAAAAGATTATATGCATATATCCGAAACGCTATGGAATTGTTGAGTTATTCTACATTATTCACTAATACCAAGATAAACCATCAAAGAATTACTTTTTCCATTATTTTTTTTGTTTTTTAAATAAGTTTAAATGTTGTCTTGCATCATTTTTTTTTTATTAAAACAGTTAGAATTTATTACCCAGATGAAATTTGCATACACATCAGCATTTTACATTACACCATATCAATGTATTTATCCCTTGAAAACCAGTGCAATCTAGATTAGATTAGATTATCTAATCTAATCTAGTCCAATCTAACGACCAGGATTATGTTACTGACAGCGATATTCGCGATCCAATTGTTCTTGAGACCTTCTTTGATCTTCGTTTGTTCGTTATCACTCCATTCTGCGTCCCATTAAAAGACCCTAGCTTCGATCTAAGCGCTAAATTGTTAAAAGTCTATTAGCACCTACAACTCACGGTAGGTAGTGAATGTGAGTGGTCATGTTTCTCGCATTTTTATATACAAATTGTTGTGTTAGTTATTTAATTTCTTCAGTTGCACCAACTGATCTGTGTCTGAAGTGGCTTATTTTAATAATTTTCTGTTTTAATGTTTTCTTAATAAGATTCCTCGTTAACGAGTTTCGCTTAAATTTATAAATTTTAGACATTAATTTACGGATCTAAAGGTTTAATTCTTATGTAATAGTGGAATTGAATCTACCCTTTAAGAATTGTTTTTCCCTAGAAATTCTTATAGATAAATTAATGAATAACTTTGGCAAAATTAATCTTTTATTTAGTAAATCAGCAAATCACGTGCAGGACAATAATATACACAGATATAAATTCTTGTTATGATTTTTAGTATTTTAATGGACTTAAATCAGGAGTGACACTTCCTCCTACGTCCCGAGGTTAACTCATTATATGTGAGATTCTGAGTGGAGGAAATGCATTGTATCTAAGCACATCGTTGGGGTGGTCAATCCCCTCTGTCGACGGGGATTCATCGTCAAATTATACGGCTGATATTTAGGGCGACTATATTCCCACGAGTGTGAATTTTTAGAGTTTCGGAGAAGTTTCAGAAGCTTACTAGCGCTCACCTCTCCGCTTTATAAATGATGACAGATGACGTTTGGATGCTGACTTCTACTAGCACCGCCGGGTCCGCATTCGCTTTTAAAATCAGACGACGCTAGTTCGAAAAATCAATAGCGGCCAACGGCGCTAGCGTTGAAATATGTAAATTTTAATATTTCGACGTCGAATGCAATTACGGTGGGGCACTGCAGTTACGGCGGTTATGACGCGTCGCTAATGCGTTTTTTTTCCCAGGATACTGGTGTCGATTCCTCGAATAGCGATTTTCCTGTACAGTGTAGTTTGGAAAGCCGAGACTAGTATCCTCTTAAGATTAATCTGGAGGCTCTTAATCCTCCATTCCAGAACGGTTCCGTCTCCTCGTGATAGCGGTATTTACCACTGCTGAGTGGGTGTGCTGGCGGTTTTTGTAGAGATAGGACGGTGGTCCGGTTTACGCTATGAAGGATATTATTACAGGAGAAAATTTATAAATTGAAGTAGTTCCTTGCACTATTATTATTATATTGATATCAAATTAACGTGCCATCAGGTCGTCACGGAAAAGGATTTGCGCCAAAAATTGCTATAAAATTTAAAAGAAATTACTACAACTTCTTAGTAAAATACCAGATGATTGCTACTTGTAAAGGAATTTATTCTAAAAATTTCTAAATAAAAGCTTTAGTAAGAAATATTAGGTACAATTTATACTTAATACTTGTCTATACAACTATGTGTAAGCAAACATGTTCTCCTACAGCAATATGTAAATTATATTTTATTTTCAATATTATGATGAAGTGCAATATATTCTTAAAAAATTTGTAAATATTGTAAAAGTACATCTACACTGTGGAGTAGCTTCGAAAAGAGGGATTATACAAGTATACTTAAGCCATATTAACTAAAGACTAACATTAACCAACATTTTTTTTATTGAAAATAAATATTACTTATCGTATTCTAGAAACAAAAAATAAAAAGAGACAGGCGCACACAGATAAAAATATAAATTATTTCGTAGTCAAAAAGCCTACAACCACTTTGAACCTAATAAGAAGCATTGAATAAACGCTTAATGATACATGATTAGAAAATCAACGAGTATGCGCCATCACAAAACAGTCACCTTTTCATGTTTTTTTTTTTTTTAACTTATTAGAATATCTTTCAAAAAAAGCACTCACTTTTACAAAATGTCTTCTTACTAGAATTATAATATTTCATACAAAAAAAATCTAATATAGAAATTGAAAGCTTCGAGATATATGACAATTTATCTCTAAGTAAGTCAGTAATCTTTTTGAGTCTCACTAGGGATAAAAACCTAAATTGGAGCTCCTATCTGGACATAATGGTAAAAAAAATTAAATCAACTCAGCTATTGCATAAGGATTCTAAGTAAATATTGTGAAAAACATGTATTAATTACTATATGCTACGGAGTTTTTATATCAAGACTGAAATTTGCTATTCTGTTATGGGGCAATGCTTCAGCTATTATTAGAGTGTTTCGAATTCAAAAACAAGTGTTACGTACAACTTTTGGCCTTCCTTTGAGGGAATCGCGTCGTGGGAAATCCAAACTAATAGGTTCCTTACAGTTGTTGCGCTGTATATTTATGAGTGCTCAATTTTTAATTTCAAATATAAAGAAAAATACGAACATCTTCTGCCAGACCATTGTCATAATACAAGATTTCAAACAAATTATAATTACCCGTTGCACACCATGTCTTTATTTGAAAAAGGTCCTTGCTACTCAAGTATAAAGTTTTTCAATAAACTTCCTCAACGAATTAAAAATATAAATAATTTGAAATTATTCAAGGAAGAAACTTTTAATTTGCTAATTAATTTGGAAGCTTATGAATTTGAGGATTACTTAAAGATGTAGTTTCTGAGTTTGCTGCTAAGAGCAATATTTACCTCTGGTTGTATTGTAGCTTAATAGTTAACTTTTAGTAATCATAGAGGTTTTAGGTGAAGGTTAGAATAGAGTAATAATAGGGAGAAATTTTATTTAGCCAGGAGTGGTATATTGTAGGCGAAATTTATTTTTTTGGAATGTGGCTAGTAATCGAATAAAAGATTTACATTTTACGTTTCGGCTTCTTTATTCACTATTTAAGCCTTCATCAGAAACTGTGATGAAAAGAACAATTATAAAGTAATTAATATTTACGGACAATATATAAAAAAATTATTACCTGATTGTATACGTTATCGCCAAAGGTCAAAACACATAATACTAACAATAACAATTTTTTTTACACGTTAAAAGAAGTGTAAAAGACGATAAATTACAAACATATAATGTTTGTAATTTATCGTCAAACATATAATGTTTGTAATTTATCGTCTTTTACACTTCTTTTAACGTGTAAAAAAAATTGTTATTGTTAGTATTATGTGTTTTGACCTTTGGCGATAACGTATACAATCAGGTAATAATTTTTTTATATATTGTCCGTAAATATTAATTACTTTATAATTGTTCTTTTCATCACAGTTTCTGATGAAGGCTTAAATAGTGAATAAAGAAGCCGAAACGTAAAATGTAAATCTTTTATTCGATTACTAGCCACATTCCAAAAAAATAAATTTCGCCTACAGAATAGAGTAATGAAACTCGTTCATCTAATATTTATTATTATTTGATAACTAGTTTCGGCTAAAAGCCATCTTCAAATGACTGGAATGCAAATGATTAATTAGTTATGAAACAGTAATTGTGTTACAATTTTTTAAAGGTTTTTAAAAATTTTTTAAAAATAGAGAAATGAAGAGATAAATTCTACAATTACAAACGACATTTTAAAAAAATTATTATGTATTAAAGTGTACTTACACGTCAAAAAAGTAAAATTGTCGATTATCAGATAAACAACATCAAACATGGAAAACAAAATTAAAATTAAACGGACACCATCAATTATATAAACAAATTAAATAAATTCAAGTATAAGAAAAAGAAAAGGGAAACTTTTACATAGAACGACAATGATACAAATGATTTAAAATGAACTGTGAAAATTGTTTAGAAATTTTTTAGTATGTGTGAATGTGTGTGTGTTTTGCGTGTGTGTGTATAAAAGTTATTCAGGTTCTCTAAAAATGGGATGTTAGTGTTGTGTTAATCTGGTTGTCAAATCCAAATAAGTAAACATAGGTTTAATATTATAATCTATTTGTTCATTTAAAAGGTGAATGTTAGGTTTTTTCTTATGTCGTTCTATTTGGTATGCCTCCAACAATCTATCTAATCCTCATTTGCATTCCAGTGATCTGAAGATGGCTTTTAGCCGAAACTAGTTATCAAATAACAATAAATATTAGATGAACGAAAGAACGAGTTTCATTACTCTATTCTAACCTTCACCTATAACGTTCATTGGATACTTAGCATATAATATAATATAGGTTTTACTTAAAAAGAATTTTTGATAATGCTTCGCTTTCTTAAGTTAATACATAATAGGTATATTTCAATATGCCACTTTTTTCTGACTTGTAAATTGTTTTTGACTTGTTTCAACCCACTTATGTTGTTTGTGGCTGTTTGAAAAAAATATATCTATCTATCTATCTACTATTAGTTTCTAGAACTGTGCACTGCAATGCACACAGAAGTGAAATAATTTATATTTTTCAATGTTACACACTATAGTTTTATAATGACAAAAATGCTTTCTTTTCATTGATATCTGAGGGAGTTATATAAATTAACAAACACCTGTAAATGCAGCATTTTCTGCACTTTATTGCCCTGCATGCACCGTTACATGTAGTTAACACGATAACTATTTTATAACTTATTATAATATGTATATTTCCCATGCATATGATCACTAAAGATAGTATAAAACATTCCGCCAAACAGCATATCGATTATACCAAATTATGCGCCTAATATGTATCATTATAAGTAATCTTCGTATTCATTTAACCAACATTTTTGTATTCCACCAATATATTAAGTCATCACTGCCAAATGACACACCATTCCGTAAGTAATCTTGAACTCCTACGTAGTTATTTATTAAATAAATACAAACTGACTGACTGGCGGACACCTTAAAATATCCCGGAAAGTTATGCATATGGAAACACGGTGTATGCTAACGCGGGAATGTAGATATGTGTATGTGTACTAGTATACTGGGCCTAATGATTTCTGACCTTCGGCATCCTTTGCCAAGGAATTGACGGGCTGACATTGATTGATTGCATCACAGCAACCTTTGGTGATAGCTAACGCCCAGATCCTAGACGTGCACATTACGGAAACATGTATGCGCGGATCAGTTCGTTCGTTAACATCGATAATCCTAAAAAACATGATTTTACATGGTTTGATCGGATCTTCTTGTTTATCCCAAGAAATGCAATAGAATTGATTCATGGTAATTCTTCATTTCAAGTGTACACTACTATCTTTGCTATATTCGAGATTCGCCATTCATGTATCAGGTTTTAAAACTAATTTACAAGGTTTTCTTTGTTGTTATATTCTTTTCTTTGCTTAGAATATGTTTTCGTAGAAACGGTAGATTTTTGCATTTTAAGAAAAGAAAATGACAATTTAAAAGATTTGGAATAGATACCACTGTTATTTACTTACTTATTTTGAATTTTTCCGTTTATCAAACATCTTAAGAAAAAGTTGTTTTCTGTTTTATTTTTATTTCTTTATTTTGTATTTTGAATGGTATATTCATGTCGTTTTCTATATTTTGTTCTTGCAGAAATGCGTAAAACCTACTGCCAGTTTTCAGTGAAGTCCCTTTTCGGTTTTAAAGAGGAAAACGCTGTTTTTTTTCTAAAAAAGACTGCATAAAATTTGAAAAGGTTTTTTGCCCTCTAAGCTGTAAATTCATTTGAAATATCTGCAATATTAAACAGAAAACTATAGTCGTTTTTTAAATTCCTATGAAAAAACTGTCAAAGTGTATTTTGTTGGGTTCCAGTTGTTGTAGAAAACAAAAGAGCATAATTATAGTTTCTAAATATTATGACAGTTAGGAAAGCAAAATGGCGACACCCTAGATAGAAATATAAAAGGCCCACGTACCGTAACCATGGCAATGGAAACTAACAAATCATGTTTCGTCGTGTCATTGTGTCATCGGGCTCGGAAAGTTATAGACGCCGTCACGATATTTTAAAATGACATGAATTCGTACAAACCAGATTATAAGGCTTCGCTCTTGTGCTTACCTTTGAAGGATAAATGTTTACAGTGTTTGGCTTATGGGGGATAGTCTGGAAAATGTAAAAGGAGCTACGGGTTTTAATTACATTTGATAATATTGCACTTTACATTTAAACTAGTTATTGGTGTATTGTAACTAAGGATTGGTTTTTAATTATTAATAATTATTATTTAAAACAGCACCTGCAGCCCTTTTTAAATTTTTCGGAACGCCCGCGCCCCCGCAATAGACAAATACTGTAAACGTTTTATACGTGATGTCATTTTAAAATATCGTGACGGCGACTATACGTAGAATCAAAAATAAGTAATATGTAAAACGGAGTGCCATTTAGAACATCGATTTATTGTTATTTGAGAGAGCAAATGGGAAAATATGAAAACATAGGTTAAAGAATTGTAAATATTTAGTAGTTACTGTATTCGGAATTTTATTAAGAAATTTGTACACATAGGAAAGTTGTGGAATGGGACGTATACACTACATACAAATACCCCCCAATAGCTCAAATACTGTAAACGTTTTATAACGCATGTAAACCTTATAATCCGATTAAATACAAATTGATGTCATTTTAAAATATCGTGATGGTGATATGACTTAATTCGAACTAAATGGTTGCTTATAAACGTCGTGAAAGCTACAATATTCAATCGACCCAATATTGTAGTCAAGCAGTTAGATTACACACAATTTAAACTATACTTGAATCGTCCAACAGATGCAGTAGCAATGCCGCATTGACGTCAACACTGAAAATCCGATTTACAATATATGAATTTGCAAGCCTCTTAGTTTTTGACATTTGTAATGAATACCTAACCTTTAATGTATTGTAAGGGATTTTTCGAAAATACAGGGTCCGGCAGCGAGGTATTGTGATTTTGAAAATAATAAAAAAAATATAATATTTTATCCTTAATAACGCATGACACTTACCACAAAGCAAGCACATATTAATATAATTTATTGTATATTGCGTTATTAAATGTTACAATTTCAACAAAGGCTGAAAAAATGTCAAAACGAAATAAGCCAGTTCGTTGTAGAAAGAATATATCAAACAAAACATATTATTTTTTTTATTGGTGCTAGGCTTGCAATTTATTAGTCATGATCATCATATTCTTCACTACCGCTCGTAATTATCAATGGTTCTACGTGACGTTCAATTAAATTGTCCAATTCTCACACTATTACTGTTGTTACTGTATCTGTTCGCCGATTCGAATATAGCATGTCTTACGAGATTCAGACGTAATTTAGTTGTTAGCTGTTATTTGAGCTATTTTGTACCAATTAATTTTTTCCACTGAGTTAGCGAATGCGGCTAAAAATAATTTAACTGAAAAAAAAATAGTTGACAATTCAACTGACAACTAAATAATTGTTAGTTGCTAGATGCGCATACAACTAACTAATTTAGCTATAATTCTTAGTTGTTAATTGGAATCTATTCTTATGATCAATCTGCAGGCTTTTAAAATCAAAGTTCTATACTAGGAATTCTAAAAATTAACTACTACGTGACATATAATAAAGTATTTTCGTTTAAAGAACATTTCAAATGAAAGTGACGCACCTAATTTCCAAATTTTGCATATTCCATTGACTACCTACCTAATTGTATTTTTCCCAATCCTATTTCCACCGAAGAGCTTCTACAAAAATGGCAAAAAATTATGAAAAAAAAAAAAGACGGACAAAAGCCGAGATTCACGTCGCTGTTTTTTTAAACTCGCAATTGGAAATCCAGTGGACGGTATTTTTGTGATGTTTTTTATTTCGATTCGGTCTGGTTTACAACCAGGCGCACCAATTACACGATTCTTCCTAAATGCCGCTTCACCTCCGCCGACGAGATGTAGCTACAATAAACCTGGCCCGTGCGCCTGACATTTATAATTATTCGGATTTTTTGACAGCCATAAACCCGTCCGCGAGGGTTCGTTTGAAGGCCTGCTCGTATGTATACATACACGTATGTTGTAGGTATTGTCATGATCTGATGATTAAATGTCCGTTGCATTCCTTAATTAAATTTGATCACGGTTCAGACGAAGGAATATAAATAACCACCAACGTCAGGTGGGTACGGAGTCGTTGTGGTTTCCTTTTTTCAATATTGCCAAGCAAGAGGATTATTTAATAACCATAACTATTTTATAATTATTATCGTTCCAAAAGCAAGCACGTTCTAATTTGGTCGAGAAGCTGGTCAGAATTTTATCATATGCTCACGTTTATTTTTGTATACAGGCTGATTCTATATATATGCTACAAATGTTATGGGCTGATTCCTTGGGTTATTATGATTATCAAAGTTCGTATGAGTATACCCCCAAACTGCTTAGTTTTAAAGTTACAAAATGTTTAATAATAGTAAATTAAACATTTTATTATAAAGTAACTATAACAAGATTTAATATTCAATTGGTTCAGCCAGCCAAAACATTCGTTTTCAAGGAAAAACATTTATTTGTCATTTCAATATTATTATGTCAAAGTATTGTTAATTGATTTGAAATAATTGAATTGCACAGTAATTCAGCGGTTACAATTACAAAATAATTGAATTACAAAGTAATTCAGCCGTTATAATTACAAAATAATTGAACAAATTCAATTACAAAGCAATTTAATTATAATGTAATTAGTTACAACTGTAATCAGTTATTTTGTAATTAATTACGTAATTCGATTAACTTGTAATAGATTGTCGAGTAAGTAAGAAAACGCACATTTAATTTACCATTTGTAAAATATCGCGTTGATTTCTATCCAAATCCCGGTTACCATAAATATTACGCGGCTTGGTAAACGATCCATACTCAACTAGGTAACTTTAAAAATCTAGGAAAATGGTACGACATGGTTGTCGTCGTTCAGGATACAATTGTAAATACCGTCTACTAGCTATTGTTGCATTTCGATTCGATGATTAAAGAATACATAACATATCTCGTTTCTCTTCATTGGTATACAACATTTTTCCATTACTAATGCAACGATAAGTGATTGACAGTTCGAAATTTCATGGCTACCTTATTTAATCTTAAATTGAATTCTTCGTCAGTTAAAGCATGATATCAAAAACTTTTGTCAACATGTTGCACATGGTTGAAATAAAAAAAAAGACTCTTTCTAACGGTGTCAAAATTTAATATGGCGCCCATAAGAAATAAGAAAGTTGATGATGACCAGAAGAAAACGAAACGTCGTATAAAAATTTCAAGCACAACATCGCATAGAACATTCAAAGTGGCCTTGAGAGCGTGTCTTTAGTTTTTCTCTGCGAGGCCAAATAAAAGTGCTAGAGGCAAAATAAGAAAATGAGATTTTTCCGTTTTTTAAAAAAATCTCAAACGGATTTGTTCTAAGTCTACTTTCTTTTCGGCATCATAATAACCACAAAATTTAGCAACTTTGCCAAATTTAAACCTATCGTCTATCTTCAATAATAAGCAAGATCTCAATGGTGAGGATCGAAAATGAATCAGCCTGTATAGTAATTAGTGGTTAAATGGAGTGACAATATCCTCCCATGTCCCGAGTGTGACTGGGTATAATAAGTAATCATGCTATTCGTTTGCGGTGTACTTAAAACCCTGTGGTGGGAACAAATTTACTTTTTATGCCCTCTATCATTTGAGATCTAGCATATCTTTGGAATTGATGAGAGTATAATAGATGACGCTGAGTGGTGTTTAGTAGAATAAAAACAGTTGTTTACTTGATAAATTTTAATTAAAATTAAAAAGATTTATCCACAAGTTTCGTAGCAATATATTCGTCTAAAGTCATAGTGACAACTCATTTTCCTTTTTTCCGGTACAGCTTGCAACAAACAACCGCCCTCGCCTCCTTGAACATTATATCTTTGAAGAGATCCGAAACTCACAAAAATATTTTTTTGTACTAACTTTTGCAGTTGTGTTCCATACGGTTTTAATAACACTCTCCTTGCAATCACTACCATCAATTTCATTCTTTCAGAATGAATCCGTTCCACAGAGAACGTCATAAATTGTCTCCAAATATAAACTGTTGATTTTTCGTATTACGGGGTAGATTTTCATCAATATTTTGGTAAGTACATAACTTCGTTTGAAGTAGCACCGAAGCGACTCATTTTCACGTCTGCAGCTGCAATTATTTATATTATATCCTGTATAATATACATATATAGAATCGCACTGTATAATAAAAGAACAATGAAAAATTGCCATCACTTTATTTGCGTTGAGCAGCTTATTATGGAGGGATTTTACCACGAAATGCGGGGAAAATGAAAGAATCGACTAATTTAAAGGTTCTCGTTTGTCTCAGAGGATTTTATTACCATCCACTCAATCTCTTCAAATAATTTATTAGGGATAATATAATATTACTAGTGTAATAAGGTTGTATTTCCCGATATGGTAGTCGAAAGAAAAATATGGTTGCAATAAACATTTACTGGATACGAAGAGTCAGCTGCAGCGACTAAATCATCTGGATTTTGAGACATCACACTATTTCATTTAATAATTTGCTGCACCTATCAATCCCATAACACACTATTGTATAATATACGATATCTACGTGTAATAAACACTTTATCCGGCATTTCGGACAAAAAAAATCACAAATCACCATTATAATAACCCGCTTGGTAGCGAGATGCGACATTAACTTGATATAAATGGGTAACACGGTTCCCGAATTCACGAATTGCATAATCCATCTTATCGATTATCCGTCCCGAAGGATAGGTAGATGTGACCTATGCACCTGCCAACGCTGCTTCATCCGCGCCGGTATCATTTCGAGACGGTTTCCATCAAATCAACGAGTCGCCCGCCCTAAGGATGACCTGAACCCACAACGTCCATTTCTTTTTGCTTTGCCGGTGTCACATGTAGCAGCTGCCCATAAATATTTAAATAAATGATCCGCTCTATTCGAGTAGAATATAAATGTTTTTGTCAATGGCTTACTTTATATTTAAGATATTTACATTTTTGTCATAGGCGGTATGAAATATTATAGGTAAATACATAAATACATATATTATAATTCCATAGAGAAGCAGATGTTATTTATGGAAAAAGATATCTACCTTCTTTATGCATTCTTCATCAATTGAAGGATTTGACATGTTATACATTGTTGAAATCATTGGTGTTACACACAGTCGCATATGTACACCAAAATAAAGATGCATTTCCTTTAAATAAAGACAGCCACCACCACAACACTAGAACACGCGATGACTTGAGATTGCCTTATCACCGTCTCACTTGTACATAACAAGCAGTAAATTATTGGGGAAGCAAATTATATAATAAAGTACCACAGAATCTTAAAGAGCTTCCGATCATTCATTTTAAAAAAAAGATAAAGGAAATGCTTATCAACCAAGAACCCTATAGCATCGAGGAGTTCCTGGTAAATTAGTGTTCCTGCTTTCATGTGAGGCGTCCTTTTTTTCCTTGTTTGTTTGTCTAAATTTTGTAGTAAGTTTTATGTCATTTATTTTATATCTATATTTATTTTTATTTTTTTCCTTTTTTTGGGTATTCCGGTTTTTTCTTACTAATTATATACTGTTTTTACGTTTCGGAATTTTGTTTTATTCCTTTTTCAATATTTTATTTTAATCTTTTAGGTGTTTTCCTAGTTATTAACCCTTACGGCATTGTCAAAATTGTCAAAATTTCTTTAAGTTACATTTTAAAATTGTAAAAGACACTTTAATACAATAACAAGTAACGACAAACAAACAAACAGTATATGTTTGTTTGTCGTTACTTGTTATTGTATTAAAGTGTCTTTTACAATTTTAAAATGTAACTTAAAGAAATTTTGACAATTTTGACAATGCCGTAAAGGTTAATAACTAGGAAAACACCTAAAAGATTAAAATAAAATATTGAAAAAGGAATAAAACAAAATTCCGAAACGTAAAAACAGTATATAATTAGTAAGAAAAAACCGGAATACCCAAAAAAAGGAAAAAAATAAAAAGAATAATCAAAACCGGTTAAATAATATTGAAGAAATTTTATCTATATTTATATAGATATATATATTTTCTTTTTGACCATTGTAAATCATACAAAGTTTTATTGACTGACTATGTTCTCTGTAATATTTATTACAAATATATTTACTATTATTACTATTATTATTATTAAATCAGAAGAAAAAAAAAACTTTCCGGTGGTGTCAAAATCCAAAATGGCCCCCATAAAAAATAAGAAAATGGATACAAGGAAACGAAACGTCATATAAAAATTTAGAATAGACCACTAGATAGAAGATCAAAAATGGCCTTGAGAATATATTATAGTTTGGTTCTATAAGAAAAAAAAAGTGCTACAGGTCAAAAAAAGGAAATCGGTTCTTTAATCTGGAGGGGCATTTATCACCAGTACATTTTCATAAAAATTTAGAATAGACCACTAGATAGGAGTTCAAAAATGGCCTTGAGAATATATTGTAGTTTGGTTCTATAAAATAAAAAAAGTGCTACAGGTCAAAAAAAGGAAATCGGCTCTTTAATCTGGGGGGGCATTTATCACGAGTCCATTTTCTCTTCGGGTTCATAACCAACACAAAATTTGGAACCTTTGCCAAATTTAAACCCTTTCTATCTCTGATAGTAAGCGAGATCCTCATGGTGAGAATCAAAAAAAAAATTAATCAATCTGTATATACATGTAATTTCATAATACCAGAAGGATATTGCTACATTTCCATATTCCTCTACAATACTCTGCGCATGGGCTTGTATTTGTCGGTGTTCAGCGTAATTGAGGCTCCTCAGCCTTTCACGTTATTTTTTGATAAGCACGGTAACTAATATTTGTAATTAGGGTTCGGATGCCATGTGTTACACGATGATCAAATGGACAAGCGAAAGTTAGCGCTCGTCAAAAAACTGCCCGCTCTAACTTAATCAACGTGCGTTATTTGAGCTATAAAATTAGTTAGCGACTTTTGCATGCCGAATTGACCTAGTAGCCGGTCATATATCGAGTGTAGATACAGTTTCAGTTTTTTACTGTTAAAATCCTAAATTAGAAGCACGAAATTTGATAGAACTTATTCATCTGTAATACTATTTTTTTTGTTCTACTTTGGTATTTGCATATAATAACAAAGATGAATTTTAATAGAGTCTTTGTCGGTCGACAAGAAATAATCAAATCAAATTGTGCATTTGGCATTTATTAAAAAGATACGTCAACATACAAAAGTTTTATAATAGCAAACAAAAATTATGATAAATACGATGGACACTTTAACATTATTCACAAACAAACGATGAATGATATTTGCAATTATTGAATTTTTTATTATACTTAGTTCTATTTTTTATTTAAAAGAAAGATTTTTACGAAAGATTTATAAGATATATAGATTTACAATTCTGCACAACCTAAACTTATTTTTGACAGTACAGCGTATCTCAAAAGTAGGTCAACATATATCAATGATCCAGTAATTGGGTTTTGGAACCTTTGGTGTAACAATAACTATCACACTGACAAAAGTCAACGCTAGGTTTTTCCACTATCACCAAACAACAATGCACAATCTCTCGACGCGCGTTTCGCTAACCAAGTTAGCATCATCAGGAGATGATTAATAGTGGTAGTAATATTAATCATCTCCTGATGATGCTAACTTGGTTAGCGAAACGCGCGTCGAGAGATTGTGCATTGTTGTTTGGTGATAGTGGAAAAACCTAGCATTGACTTTTGTCAGTGTGATAGTTATAATATATCAATGAAATTTTTAATTCTTTAATCAGAAATGGACGCGATGCAAATCTTTGTATAAGGTTTACGTTTGTTTTAGAAATCCATATTTTAAATACTTTTATTGTTAGCCTGCTATTACAATGGTATTTACACCGATGTAATTGAATACAGCTGTCCATAGGGATGAACATTTTCCTAACATATATAACTTCGTTTCGGTTGGTATGAGAGGAATAAACTTGATTTATTGGATTTTATTGAAACTTTAAATAATTCTAGTTGTCCCAGTAGTTTTCAGCATCTTCTTTACTTTTAATAATATATAATAAGCTAATTTGGACGTCTTCTTTAGCAATTATTATGAATAATTTTATCGTGATTAATAGTCAGTAAAGTTGAGTTATATCTAGATTTTGTTGAACTGAACGAACTAACCGCAAATTTTATTGTGCTCGATGGGTAAGGGGGTTTCTAAATGCAATCGCTTTATTAGACGAAGTGGGGAGACTGTACTTGCACGAAAAAACATTGTACTAAGTGAAAAAATTGATTGCTGTTTACTTTGATCAGTTTGTTTTGCACGAAAGAATACGCGCATTCAATTTACATATGTATGTAGCTCAAAAACATTTGTATTATGTAAAAAGATTACGAAGAACAAGTGATGCACTATTTGGGTATTTAACGAAGTGAATTATCAGTATCTATTCATAAGCAAATATTTCTCAGAATGTATCTTCGAAGAAATAGTGTTACTTTTTGTCGAAGAATCTATTTTTAATATAGCTAGATACTATTAATTGGATTTTTCGGCCATTCTTTACGTGACAGAATTTATACGAAATGCGCACTTGGAGCTACATACCTACATAACTGTCAAATATTCCCATAATTGGGTAATTTATAACAACATAATAAATATTTACATAATGGTTCAGATGGGTATATTTACATTAGCACATATCGACACAGTTTTAAAAAGTAGCCCTTTGTCCCTAGATCATCGTCAAGATCTTCTTCTTAAGAATCACGGCGATATCACTTGAGCTTCATAAACAGCACCGTCCATGAGAACACGTGGCATATCATGAACAATTTGTACAGATCTTCGGGCGTCTTTACATCAAATATCTCCATTTCGGTCATATAATCGCATAGCTCGTGAAGAATTTCCTTCATCCTACTCTACGCACTAGAATTTCATAACCTGTTCACATGTCAAAATATCGCCTGTCATTTGGCGACGCCATCTGTGCGATCGATGATTAACTAACACCGTATTTCGAGTACGGCGGCAATCGATGGCTATTAATGGGGATATTTCCGTATTTGAGAGCTAATGTCGATAAAATGCAGCCGTAGTGCGCTTCTAGGTATGATGTAGTTCAATTTTATGTATTTTAAACTGTAAAATCAATGCAGCATCGTTCGATCCGGACTCAATTATCTCCAACTTGCATGTATACAACCTATTGCAGAGGCCGCCGGGATTTTTTAAATTACCGTTCGGTGAGAACATTTTTGTTTCTGTTGCGAGTTAGTTTTCATAAGTGAAATTTTATCGGCGGATGTGTGTGCGAGATTGCGTGTTGATTTGACAGGACAATTAATTAAATTTGGATGTTTGATGGGCTTTGGATTATATGCGCGACAGCTTTATTCTTGTTTTTATTGGTTTGGCTTATTTGGTTGTATAAATAGGTTCTATATACCGTAATTAGAGCGCAGATTGTGGAATTCCTTAAGAGGTATTTTTGATACGTGCAAGCTAGATACATCTTTTAGAACATGGAGCGTTACGCTCAATTATTAACACAAGCTATTCTTTAATTGTTGGGTATTTTACCCTACAATCGCACAACATTATGCAAACTAGACTTATCTATTTTTTTCTATAATATTGTCGAATTTAAACCCGAAATACATTGAAAGTATTTCGCTAGATCTTATATGTTGAAGTGTTTGAAATGTCCGTGTATTTTTTTAGCAAGAGCATTGCCCTATTTATAAACCAATTTCGCTTTTGACCCTTGAAGTACAAAGAAGGAGAGGAGAGATTCACGATTCGTGCAACGCACCCCCAGGAAATTTAATTTAAAGGTCATCTTTGAACTGTCCCACAACACAAACGCTGAATATTGTATTCCGGGCGCGTTCCCCTATGAAGTCTCTTCCGCTGTGCACATTGTCTAGCTTGACCGTTGGCTTCCCTAAGTAATTTACACTAAGTGAAAAGTCTTTTGGAGAGGAAGGGAGTTTATGTAAAAAATTCTTTCTAACAATTGATGTGAGGAAAAATCTTGGTTGTATGTAGTTTGTATCATTAAATATCTTGTTACAGAAAAAAATTATGACCGCCATTAATGGTGCAACATATGCGAATCTTTTCTATTATACAATACGCTATTTTTGTGGAGATACGTTCATCACGTTTAACAACCCCAAAGTTTATTTTGACACATGTTACGTGACCACCAATATGACAACAAATTAAAAAAATATTTGAAAAGTTTTTCAGACTTCAATTCTGGGACTATGTTCGAATTTTTTAAAGATCTTTTAAATAATTTCCTTTTTTGTCGCCTTTGGTAGCTCCACTAGAATAAAATCTCTGAGTTTGACTGATACTGAAGTTCTGAATGTATCTGAATGTTCTCATTTCTTGCATAACTGACAGAATTAAACCGAAAAAATGGATTTTCAGTATGGCAATTGTAATTGCAAGAGATTGCATCTAGTTTTAATAAACATTGTATAAATATTTTTATTCTAAACTATACATAATGTCCTCCTTTCCTCAAAATGTTACTTCTAGCAATGATTTAGTACCAAATATGGTTGTACATGACACAAGATTTACTTTAGCTAAACCTTTGACCTTCATAATAAAATTAGCGGTTAAAACGTGTGTTTTCCTTACTGCGTGGAGATGGGCTAGAATTAGTCCTATTTTTAATGAGGATGAGAAGGATAAAGTGGAAAATTTTAGACCGATTTCAATCCTTTCTAATTTTGCGAAAGGTTTCGTGCATTTATCATAATGTGAAGTCTTTGGTGTCACCGTACCAAAATGGATTCGTTCGTGGTAGATTGACTGTTACGAACCTAGTATCAATTTCAGCTCAATACATTTGCACTGAGCTTGATCGCCAGGGGCAAGTTAATGTCATTTACACCAACCTAAGTTGTGCTTTTGACACTATCGACCACGATTGCTTCATAAACTCTCTGTTTACGGTTTTAGCCCATCGCTTCTTTTTTTACTTCAATCTTACTTCAACCACAGATTCAAATATGTTTACTACAATGGTTACAAAGCTATTACTTTTTCTCCTTTATCCGGTGTCCCTCAAGACGCGACCTTGGGTCCGTTGTTATTTATTCTGTATATTAATGATTTGCTTTCATCTTTAACTTATCCTGTGCTCGCTTATGCAGATGACATAAAAATCTATTATTGTGTTAAATCAGGTATGGGCAACCTTTGCTTAGCTGAGGGCGTAATTTCTGGAGTTAATCAGATCGCGGGCCGTAGGCAAGAAATAAGTAGATAGTAGTGAATAAATTAGCAACATTTTGATTTGAATTGATATCGTTATTTCAATTTTCTGAATCTCTCGCGGGCGGGATTGAAACTGGTGGAGGGCCAGATCCGGCCCGTGGGCCGGGGGTTGCCCATATATGTGTTAAGTCTTTGGATGATATTTCGCATTTACAACGAAATATGGATATCATCAGTGAAGGGTTCCGCCAATACATTAAAATTAAACTTCAGAAAATATCTCTATATGTCCTACACTAGGAAATTAAATTATATTCAATCCTTCTACTTGATTGGTTACCAAAATTTGAGTAAGGTAGATACAATCAAAGATCTTTGCATTTACTTTGACCAGCGCATGAACTTTTCATTTCACATAAACCAACTTTGTACCTCCGCCTCCAGAGCGTTAGGTTTCGTTATGCAAGTATGAGTTACTTTTGTTGTCAGTAAACTCGAATACGCATCGCAAGTCTGGTCTCCTCAATATGTTTACTTACAATTGTCCATAGAAAAAGTGCATTGTCCATTTCTGAAGTTTCTATTCAAAACAACATGTGTTTACTCAGAGCGCGGTTTCGACTACAGTACCATGCGGGACCATAACTTTTTTTTGTTAAATCATCGGTGCGAAGTACTAATGGTTGGATTGACTGTCCTTATCTTCTCTCATCTTTATCTTTTCTTGTTCCTAGATCCTCCTCGCATACCTGTCCCACCCTCATTTTTACCATTTTGTAGGACCAATACACTACAGGATTCTCCAATGGTATCAATGTGCCGATCAGCGAATCTGATACTTCCGTATCGTATCGACAAAATTCCGTTTTGTTTATTAAAGAATTTGGAGGAATTCCAAATGCAATTTCCAGGGAAATATATTGCAGCAGTAAATCAATTGGCCCGTTATTCCATTCTCAGCATATTTTGACAACTTTATGAATATATTTTATACTCCTATTCAACTTTCTAGACGAGGTTATAATAAGTACCCACTTTGCAGATATATCAATAATATTTTTTTGTGGATGCGCTAAGCAGTTGATAATATTCGATTCCATGCAAAACATCTCTATGTCAACTGAAAATATATACAAAATTAAATCGTATTTTTAGAGGTCTACTGTTAATAATACAAGGTTGTAATTTAAAATCGTTGAATCTGTTCAAATTATCCATTTGTATTCGGCTATGTTATTACATTACGAACATATAATAGCATAATCGACAAGTAATTTTACAAAATTCGTTCCGGCTGACATATCTATTCTCCCTGCCATGCTGAAACACTAATTCGTTTACTAATAACGATATTTTCCGAATTCGAAGCGTATCAAACGTGACAGTACACACAGAATCGAGCGCCATCTATCGGCGAGATATCCAGTCAGCAATTTCTCGTTTTTGACGTCGGCGTCGGCCGTATCTGGCGGCGCTGTTGTTTCGACTCGCGAATCGCGTACTCATCGAATTACACCCAAGGGCGCCGAAAGTATTCCCGCTAGCGGAAACTTCTGAGTATAATTTTGTGTAAGCTTGCTAGTGAGCTGGGCAATTTTCTTAATTTCCATTTCGGCGAGCACGCGAACATATGTTTGTTGTGACGGCCGCGCGAGACGCTTAATTGAAAATTGCTGTCGGAATTTATTAATTACTTTTGGATTATCTGCTTTAGGTATTATATACGTGTGTATGACGCAAAAACCCGTAAATGATAAAAAGCCTGTCAACGTCCTTGGAAAATTATTATTTCAAGTTGAAAATACGATAAATATCTAATTTGTTTTCAAATAACACTGATATATATTTATAATGGCATTAATAAACCTTAGTTGTTTATTAGACAATAATTCTCTCTTTTTGCCACCTCCTTCTCTGAAGCTATCGCAGAAGTACAGGGTGGGCCAAATTCGACACTTTTAATAGGAAACTTATATTTCTAAAGGAATTAGAAAAAATCTGATCTATGCTTCTGGAGCTCGATTTTAAAAAGAAATCGATTGATGAAGTCCGTATTTTTATATCTTCCGTAATATAAGAGATACAGAGCGTTTTCGGAAAATATGCAATTTTTAAAAACCCTTGTAACTTTTTAATTTGTGAAAATGCTTGATTTATATAAGAACTTTATTAGGGCACTTTTTGATGTAGAATTCAATGTTCTAATTTTTTTTTTTAATTCGTTTTTTTTGAGATATTATCAAGACTTGTGTTTTTGTATATGGAACACCCCATATATTTTTACACTATTCAAAAGCACATAAAATTGCCTTTAATATGATATAACACACTTGATACTTTATTTAAAGGATTTTCAAGATATTTGATTTTTTGTTTGCAATTTAACAGTATTTCAAGATGGCTCTGGCTGTAACTAAGCAATGCGCGTATTTGTTTTATATTGTCAAAATATTTTGAAATGTCAGTTTGAATGAATGTTACTGGTGGTTTTATTATTCAAGATTTCAAAAATGTATGAAAACTATGAAAAATACGACATGTTAAAGTGTTTTATAGAAGCAGGTGAAAATGCGGAAGCTGCATGTAATATTTACTATGAACGATATCCTGAAAGACAACAACCATTCAGAGACATGTTCACTAGGTTAAAGAAAAATTTAATAAATTTTGGATCCTTTCAAAAACCGAGACTTAAAAATTATGTGGCTCAAAATAGAGACAAAGAATTAGAGGAAATTGCCGTTTAAAATTATATATAAAATTCTTTTCAGCCAAGAAATTTATTTTTATATATTATAAAATACAAGGTCGTGCGATTTACAGCGCTCTAATTCTTTTAAGCACTCGCCTTCGGCTCGTGGCTGAAACTGAGTTGTCGCGCTATAAATGTCACCGACCACACTCTAATGTAAATAACTATTTTAGTCCTGTCAACTGCAAACATAGTATTCTGTCAACCAATACAACGGTAGGTTAATTTTGCTGCCCTACGATAACGCGCATTACATTTTTTCTCATTGCACTGTTATTTCCAATGTAAAATTTGCATAATTTGCTTTAATTTAGTTTTAAAAAAAATACATTTACCGGTATTTTTATTGCTGCTTTAATTGTTATTATCGAAAAATCACCATAACTAACATTTACTTTTACATAGAGTAGAGTTGTCAAAATGCAGCAGTCAAAATCCACGTCTACAGACTCCGACATATTTTTGTAAATAAAATTTTGTAAATATTTTCTCAAAAAGTTCATTACAATTGTCGTGAGTTAGGTGATTTATAGCGCTCTAACTCTTTCAGGATGACACCTACCGCACTCTAATGCATTATTTATTATTGTATGTTTTTCTTTATTATTTCTATATATTTGACCCATACTAACATCATGTTGAACTTACAATTAGTAAGATTATTGATATAACATCTTTTAGATTGCTAACATTAGTAATATAAACCATGTAGGGTTTCATAAAACAGAACATGGGATTTCTAGCTGTAGTTTGTTACTTTATCCTAAAATATCGATTGACGAGCACACACAGTGGATAATCTTATTGTGTTTCTGGATCTAAATCTACAGCTTTCATAAATTACCCCATATTTTTACAGTGTTGACGTACATATAAATAGATTCATCGAATTGTTGTGCTTATATAGCGACTAACAATGCACCACGTATTAGATAAATAACCTCATCTACTCACGTTCACATCCTGTATTCCTTCCTCGTGTAACCATCTCTGTATTACGATTTACAGTTCCTCTACCGTGGATAGATGTATTCAACGGCGAATGTCAGAATCGAACTATCTATAAATAACACGTGAAACTCGTTCCTTTTGCTTTGTACAGAAGCGCCATATCCATTATGCTCTCTGTATAACACCCTTTTATTCTCACAAAGGGCCCGTAATGGCTTCTGAAAAATTTCATTAGATACTAAAGGAGAAATTCTCTCCGCTGGCCGATAATAATTTTAGATCGCTCCCTTTTGACGTTTATTATCCGATATTCCGGTCTGTATAGAGCGATAACGGACAAAGTCGAAGGAAATAATTACAAAGAAGAAATTGTACCGGAGAAAAAGTATCTGCGAAAAGTGGGAGATGTTTAGATAAAGATCGCACTCTATTTTCCAATTTTCAACTAACATTGTTTCTCGTTAAACCATTCGTTTATATTCAAATCAGTGCAGCGTGTTTATTTTATATATATCTACATAAATGCACTGTGTAAATAAGATGTTTAATAGCGAATAAATGACATAAATTTCGCACTAATTCAATTACACAGTGGATTAATTCTGAGTAATGTATATTTACATTGCATCAAGCGCAATATCGGTTGAGGTATACAATTGAAAAGAATCTAATTTTATTCATCTGTAAGTTTGATACAAATTAATTAGTATATGTATCTGCTTAGTGCAATAGTTACGATATATACTAAACTAAACTGTTACTTTTTTAACCTTTTTATCTAAAAATGCCTAATGTGTTGTGACAAGATCAAAATAGGTTTATAAACAGGCCAATTATCGCTTAATTGACCGGTAACCGAAGTCCTTTATTGAATAATTCATGCGTAGATGCCAATGTAAACAAAGGCATGTTTGCTGTATGTCGAATACTTTGACAAAATTGCGTAACGCTCATGCTTTCCCACGAATTTTTTACTTTTAATTTTTTACCTTTGCCATGTATCAAAACAAAAATAAAGGCACGTTATCGTATCGATTGATGTACATAAACTACATAAAATCGTTTAACAATTTACATACCTGCATTGCACTAAAGCTCTTCAATGCTTTACCGACATGCGGAAAGCTATGAATGCAATGAAGAATTTTATAAGCGATCAATTTGCAACATTGTCTTCTGGAGGATAATCGTTTGTTTGAATAAAATATTGGAGATATATACAAGGTGAGTTTTTTAAATGGCAGTGTTCATTTACTAGATAACTGCTAGCTGTGCGCAAATTTTGATAATTGAAATATATATTGTTGTAAACGCTAGTGATCGGTAAGCTTGTCAGGAATAATAAGATAATATTCTTAAATGGAACAGCCTGTATATAATTAGCTTATTTTTTTTTTTTTTTTGGTGGGTGGAAATCCTTTATGGACATCAGCTGCTTAGATCTATCGCAATCCGATAGTGTGGGACTCCCAGTCGATGTGTGCAATAACTGGTATACCCACTAAAACCACCCTAGTGATCTCCGGGCAAATTGCATGGAACCATCTTTTTAAGATATCTCCATCATGAAACAGCCGAGTAGTACTCTCTCACGCTACAATCCGTTTTTGGAAGGTTCGTTCCTCTTCTTCCTTTGTCTTCATAATCGTTCTCCATGTAAAATATCCCAATGCCCTTTACTGTTAATCATGGTGTTCACTAAATTTAATTCTGTTACTATCTTTCCCAGCTTTCGAATGGCTGTATGTCTTTCTTCTTGCCACCTCTCACATGCGAATATAGTATGTGCTACAGTATCGCTATGACCACAGTACGCGCATTCGTCGCTCTCTACCTTTCCTATCCTCTTTGCGTACGCCCTAAAAACGCCATGTCCTGTCAAGATCTGAGTTAAGTAATAGTCCACATTCCTATGCTGGCATCTGAGCCATGGTTTTAATTTTGGGATTAATCCTTTGGTCCATTGCCCACAACTTGTATTGTTTTGCCACCTGTCCTGCCACATGTCTATTGTTGTAGCCTTCAGTTCCATTACAGTAATCTCTCCTTTGTGGACATACATGTGTTTTCTCTCTAGCACCATGAGGTCTATAGGCGCTATACCGGTAATGACCTGGAGACCGGCTGTAGGAGCAGTCCTATAAGCCGATGCGACTCTAATTAGTATCTGTCGCTGGGTTTTTTGCAGAAGCAACGAATTTCGCCTGCATCTTAGCGCACTTTCCCAGACTGGTGCTCCATAAAGTATTATAGAATGCACCATAGCTGCCACCACCGCTCTCTTTGAACTTGTCGGTCCCCCAACGTTAGGCATTAGCCTTATTATTTTCGCCATTTTTTCCTCTGCCTTTTTGCAAATTTTTTTCAAATGCTCCCTGTAACTTCCTGCCGTGTCGAAAAATACGCCCAAGTACTTAATGCAGTCTTTAGGTACCACCTTTACATTATTAATCTTGAAGACTAGTCGCTCTCTCTTTCTTTTCCTGGTTATTATGAGTGCTTCAGTTTTCTCCGGCGCCAGCTTGAGCTCGTTCTGCCTCATCCAGTTGTCGATTCGTCTAAGATTTTCGTTAGTAATCCTCATTAGGTCAGCTTTGGTGTCCGTGGTCACTACAAGTGCCAGGTCATCGGCAAATGCTATTGTTTTCGCTCGACCCTCTAATGTAATCTCCAGCACATCATTATATAAGACATTCCACAATGTCGGTCCCTATAATTAGCTTATTATATTCCACATTAATTTTCGAATATCTTTTGTTAAAAATATTTTGCTTCTCCGCGTATTCTCAATTCTCCTGAAAAAATGGCGGAGGCGCATCTACACATTTGTCTAATTTTTCCCAAACGGTTTAAGTTTTAGCAATCAGGTTTTGTATTGTTACAGTATAAGGATCTTTGCATCTTAAGACGACAATGCTTTTGTCGTGTATACTTTGTATACTGTGTGATCGGAAACTCTGGTTACATTAGAAGAACTTTAATTGCTGAAAACTTGTTTATTTCAAATGAAAAAGCCTGCATATTTTTCTGGATTTGTCTTATTATTTCTCTTTTCACTAATAATGCAAATGTAATATTGGATTTAATATTAGTTTTAAAAACTTCGTAATGGTATTTTAAATCACAGTGTCACAATGACGTTTATGTAATGCGAGTACAAGTTTGAATCTCGAGCCGCGTAGCGGCGAGAGATTCAAAGTACGAGCATTACATGTCATTGTGGCACACGTTGTTTACAGTATTTTTTCTAATTTGCACATTAATCACCTATTTTACGTTCCGGCAAGAGTCCTCCCCACCACGTTAATATCTCATTACAGCACAGTATGCTGTAATGGCCATATCAGCACTGCGTCGCCTTTTGTTTTAGCTTTATCACAACATCCAATTAGAAAAATCATGTTTACAATACCTCACCTAGATAATTGGTTATTAATTTGTTGTTCATATCCATCAATAGCGATATAAGAGTGAGCTCTAACGAGAAAAAGAATATCTCGCTCATTTTGCTTCCACTGATATGATGATTGAAACATTAACCCTTATCCGGTGACCGCACATTTTGGAACGTATTTCGTGACATGGTGACTTTTGGGCCCCACATTTTATTAGATCTTCAAATTTGCAGTTTGCTAAGATATAATAAAATGCGGTAGTATACGGCATCTGTAACCTTATTTTATTGTGATACGACACTGTTTTCTCAGATACTTTACGTCTGATAGATAAAACTTTGTTTCGAGAGCTAATACTAAAAAAAGACGTAAGAAAATGTAGACATGATGTATAATTAAAATATTTTATTAAAAAACTTAAAATTTGCTACAGCTAATGAAAGAAGCACACAGTTTAGTTTACAAACTACAATAAAAAAGCTGGAAAAGGTCTTAAAATCGTATATTTAAAGAAAACTGCAGACATTCAAAATTAACAAAAAGAAATTCTTTGGACCACAAAACTTACAAATTTTAGCCTGGCAGTCACTACACATAGCTTTCTTGCGTGATGAGCAAGTCATTTTGGTCTCCTTATCCTTATTTCCAGGACACAAACCACGTCTCTTTCTCTTCGTTTCTGGTTTAATTTTAGGAAGGTCTTCATCATCGGCAGATTTTCCTAAAATTCTTCCGATTGATATACAGAGCTCTCTGGGCAATCTTTGGTTAGCTAATCTTCTCCCCATGTGTTCTTCTGCAAGTTTTCGTGCCAATAATTTTAAAAACGAAGCTCTGTCCATTTTTTTATTCTTTGGGTAACATCCATATAACACATAAGAATTAACACCAGCAATGTTTATTAGAGCATAAAACAGGTTCATGTGCCATCTATTCGTACGTCGGTTTGACGAATATTTCGCACTTTTCTTATCGAGTGTATCTACGCCCCCCCCTTTGTTGTATTATAAAATGCTATAATCTCTGGTTTTCCTGTTTCAGGATCAGTTGCATTTATGTGGTGCATTGATGAAACTAGCATTGTTGCTTTTCCTTTTTTTGTTACATGGGAAGCCAACGTAACGCCTTTCGTAAAACCGTGCTACCTTCTGGCCTTGTTCTGTTGGGAAGAAACGATGGGGGTATTCCTCGCTTGTTTTTCTTTAAAGTACCAACATATATAAGCTCTCTCTTTTTTAATTCACTCACTAATTCAAGAGAGCAGAACCAATTGTCGGCCGTTATGTTACGATTACTGTTGACTATGGGTAAAGCAAGTCCCAAAACTGCTTGAGTCGGCTTGAGAAACTTTTTATCTTCTTCTGGTAATAACTCACGATCTCACAAATTACCTACATATTAGGTGACGTGGTGCCAGTTTGACTTCAGCTTTTATTTACACTTAAATTATCAGATAAATGGTCGCGCTAAAGTGAATAATTTTAGGTTAGGCTGTCGATGGTAATTCTGAAGAAAGGTAGATGGCGCGTGAACCATTTATTCCTTCTTTAAAAAAAAGATGCAGCTAATATAAGATTGACTGGGGTCAAACTGGCACGACGTCACCGGGTAAGGGTTAACAAATTGGTGTTGCGACCTTGTGCGTCGGTTCTCCTACAGCTGAAGTCCCTCTCATTTCTAGTCGCCCAGAATACAATCCACAGCTTGCAATTTTTCTTCCGGTATCGAATATGTGGTTGTTGAACAATAGTTTCGCAATACATGAATAGAAAATGAATGTGCATATCTACCATAAAAAGAAACCATCAGTTTTTCGTATAATTTCTAACTCATTAAAATATCTTGTACAAAATCACTCATTTCTTCAAAATATAGTCTCGCTATCACTTTACGGTATGAAATACAAGTTTTAAGAAAAATGTCTGCACTTTGTCAATAATTTTTTTTTTTTTCAATATTACAAATTGTTCAATTTTTTACTACAGCAGCGGCAATAAAAAGATTATAATTGTAATAATGCTAGCTACGAAAAGGTATCTAGTTTTACCATACAAAAATTAAGTGTAAGTACTTGTTCTTCATTAAATCCCATGAAGATATTTATCATATTTCATAATGTTATTCTTACGCGCCAACGTCATCCACAGTGGCAACAGCTTCCGTGCACAGCTGAGCCAAGCCGGCCGCGACAAGTAGCTGTATCAGATCCGCAGCAGCAGCGCTGTACCACACTCTAGGCGAAGTGCGTGTGCGCAATCCTACTACGAATTCTGGGGCTTCCGACCCGGTCCAGTCACGCTCAGGGAGGGTACAGATGTCGTCCACGCAAGTACCGATCGGTCGGTAACGCACGAATAAGAGCACCGTAAAAAAAAAACAAATACACAACTTCCTCTAAAAGGATACCGAATTTAAACTCTCCTCTAAAACTATATACTCTTCTTCCAACTATCTTTATAGATTTTTCTATATAAGAATGAGAGCTATCTCATAGTACATATATGTAGATATATATGTGTGCCTCTTCGAATGAAATAAGAAAGAAAAATATTCATTGCGGTTGCAATAAACGCTACTCCGCATTAGGACTTATGTAAAGGCAGAACCTGCCAAAAACTACACGGAGGACGCAATCGCATCTTAACGTAATACCGCAGTAGTGTGCCATGTCCGCGCCAACTTTCATTTGTTCTGCGGGCCGGTCGCAACTCCCTGCTCGAATTATCGCGTTGTGAATATCCTGCAAGATGATGGTGCTTCGCTGTTGAATGGCCCGGTTATGTCGGCGTACAGTGCAAGGACTCGGACGCAGGCAGCTTCGACGCCGCGAGATAGACTCCAGCCCGCCGTCTCCTCTTGACCTACGCGCTTTAGATATGCCGCAGCCGTTCGCGAATCGTCCCAGTCATGTTTGCTATGACGGAATATTTTGGCGAGTTCGCCATGCCCAGGTAAAATAAGGAGATGTGATTTGACAGACTGTTATTGTTATAAAAATCCTTTTCCGTTACACTGTAAAAAAATTTCTAGTAAAATTACATGTAAAATCGTTGGTAACAAAGTTGCCTACGATATTACAGGTAAATTTACTTCATACAGTAAATTTCACACGTTGATGTATTTTTCAAACGTTGTTCTGTAAAATTCATATGTAATATTTATATAAATTGTATATTTACCGAACAGTCAAGTAATTTTGGCTTGTAATTTTATAAGGAAGGCAGGTAAAAATACTAAGAAGGTGAATATTACAGGTGTAAATATACATTGCACAGAAAATTCTCTCGCATGTGTGATTCTGATTACAACCATATTACTTTTGACATGCATACTGTAACTCGAATTAAATTCCTGTTTAGAGTGCCGATGATTCCAATATAAATTTGGTAACATTGAGGAATATAAATTGTATAATTTTACTTAAACATCAACATTAATATTCCGTAATGTTATCAAATACACATATGGATATCACAGGCTACTATAAATAGTAATTTAATTAAAGGCAAAGTATGCTTACTATAGGATTATACAACATAATAAGTACCAAAACAATAAAATTCTTAGTTACCTATTAGACAACTTTGTTGCAGCTTCAGAACTTGCAAAACGTCAATGTTGTTGAATTATAGGAATAAAACTAAGAATAAGCAAATACATATTTTATTAATCTTCAGTAGAATAAAAAATATAAATTTCCTTTATCTGATTTAATGGCTATTTCCGAACCAAATGCTATCAAATTCATGGAATTTTGCTCTGAAACAAAAAAAGAGACACAAATGTTACTTCCATTATTTTATTATATATCAGTATATCAGTAAATAGATTAAATGAAATTAATGTAAATAGGTACCTATAGCTTGTGCACAAATAAATATTCCACTACAAGAAGGAAAAGATAAATATAATTTTTACTTATCGCAACATCCAATTGATGAATAATAATTAAAAACGACTACTGAATTATTACAGCCAAGTTATCTTTAAAAAGTCTCTTATACATTATACAAAAACGAATACAAATTGCATCATAGGTTCTCACAGTTCTCTACACCGGGAGCAGGATCCTGAGATGCAATTACTGTGAATATAAATGCATTATTTCTTTACAAAAGTAATGTATTAAAGGTTTTGTTTTAAGTAAATAAGCTGTAACAGTTTAGAATTCGTTTTTAATTTTAACGGTAAATCGTGGATAATAGTGAAATTTTTAATCAATTTGGTTTATATTCATGGAGCAATAAATAATTTATGAAAATACTAGGTTATGGGTAATACTGGCATCTGTTCCATCATGAATCAGAATACCCTTCAAATCACCAACAATAAGTAAAATCGGTGAAATATTTAAAGCAAAAAAGAATTGCTGTATTAACCACATGTAAAAAGATATTAAAATAAGTATTTTTATAAAAGCATCTTACCTAATTCTTTTACAATGATTGAGGGAACACACAAACAGGAATGATCACCCCAATTGCTTGCAATTGTTTATGCGTCACCACTATTTACATCGCCACGTGATATGATCGAGCCAATAATCACTTGAACAACTGACTAGAATTACCTACGCGCACAGGCAAATAACCCAATAACCAATCCTATTGCGGCGTATGAATTTTGTGCATTTGAAGGTAATTTTACCCAAATATTCCAGTAAAATAACTTTCAAATAATATTGTGCATACAAGGCACGTATCTGGGGAGGAGTTTCGGGGGTTCAAATCATCGTTTGAGCAGTGCAAAAATACTTAATACTACTCAGAAACTACTAATGAAAACAAGTTTCAATTTGAATATTTTCTAATTAGGGAGCAATGGAATGATGTATTTACTTCAGGGGATTTAAATTCAAAATTTACCTCCTTTGTAAACATTTTTTTATATCATTAGAATAGTGCTTTTCCCCTGGTGCGTTCCCGAGTGTGTGACCACAAGGCAGAGTGTCGGATTAATCATGAAGTAAAAGATTTGAACAGAAAATTACAAGATTTGTATATGCTACAAAAATCTTATCCGGAGTTGAAAGATTACTACCTGGAAGCTAACGATCGTCACAAAAATCTGGTAAAAGAAACAAAATTGAAGTTTTATAATAATCTTGTTAATACTTACCCGATGTAGTTATAGAGAATAAGATTAAAGCTAATGCCAACTCAATGTTTATCCAACCTGTTTTACTGTCTATGAAGTATATGATATTATTGGAAAGTTAAAAAATAAAACTTCAACGGGCCCTGACAATATTCATCCAACTATAATCAAAGAATTTCGAAAGTACATTGTTCATGTTTTAACATATTTAATAAATTTATCTTTTATGGAGGGTATTTTCCCAGATGTTCTGAAGACATGCATGGTGGTTCCTGTATTTAAAAAAGGTGATCCTGAATCCACATTTAAATATAAGCCTATTGCACTGACATCGATTTTCTCAAAGATACTTGAATACTGCATGCTTGACCGACTGAACAGTTTTCTAGATAAATTTGAAATTATTACTCGTACGCATGGTTTCAGAAAAAATATGTCAACTTCTACCGCTCTAATAACTTTTTACAATAGGCTTTTGTATTATATTGAACAGCGTAAGGCACCCATTGGTATTTTTTGTGATCTGCAGAATTCATTCGATTGTGTTCAACATGATAACCTCATTGGAAAGCTCGAACAATATGGAATTAGAGGTACTGCTGCTAACTGGTTCAAAACTTATTTACATAACAGAGTACAGTTTGGAAGACTCACCTTTTCTGATGCTGCTGCGGGCATGATCGCTTTCAGGTCTCACCATCTGCCTGTTAGGGATGGTGTTCCTCAGGGGACTGTTCTCGGTCCGGTTCTTTTTAATATTTATATAAATGATATTGCTCTGTTTCTAACAGATGTTTATATCACAATGTACGCTGATGATATATCTATTCTTTTTTCATTTGAACATCTGCGGAGTGCTAATGACTTGTTGCAAATTTTGTATCAATTTGGTGTTAGTTCTAACACCGGATGGACGCCAGGGAACACCGAGAAAGTGTTCCCTGGCGTCTATCCGCTTCTTTGTGTTAAAATAAATGGAGTTAGCGCTTCTAATGTCGGAAAGTGTTGGGTTTGAATTTAGGAATGAAATGTTTATCCCTCTCATGTGAAAACTAACGAATATATAAGACTCAAGCTTCAGTGATTTGGTGTTACAAATGTCACAGAAAGTGAGATTAACTGCTTATAACCAATTTGCAACAAATAGATAAGTGTAGATTTACGCTTTCAGAACAATTTTATCATTTTTATGGATTAAGATCGGTGATAGGTCTTTCTACTATGGATAAAGTGTTTTATTATGCTGTGTAACTTCGCCCTTTTTCGTCTTTTTGGTTTAATTTCGGATGATTTCTTTACCTTGTGGTGTTGGAAATGTGTTGAATTTATTCTTTTTCCTGGCAAATTATTTTCATATTTTTCCTTTTCTCCTTATTCACTTATTTCTAAATATAATTTGTTCCGAAAAAGATAATAGTAACACCAAATTTAACTACAAGTAATAGTTTTGATGTACCTAATACTTTATCCAATTCGCACGGATAACATCTTTCTCGTAAATTTTTTTTGTTTGTACTTCTAGTAAGATATATATGTTCAAAAGTATAGATTTGAAATATTTGTTTGTTGTTAAAAAGAAAAATTAAGGATCCGTAAACATAAATCTCAAAAATTGTTAAAATATTATTCATCCTAAAATGTCATCGACATGATTCGGTATATTTGAGTTGTAGCATAGCTCTTAAGATTCGTTTCTGCGACATGAAGATGCGGTGTACTGCCACCCCAAACAATAATTCCGTATTTCAACTGAGAATGACAGCAACTGTAGTGTACCGTACGTAAGATGTGGTTGCTTAGTACATCTTTCAGTTGACGAACAGCAAAGCAGAAACTGCCAAGCTATATTGTACCAATTAATGTGAATAGAAAATGTTTACTCGGAGATTACTAAGCCTTCAGTTTAATTAGAGTCTCAAACCAGTTTATACTTTTAAATATCGTAATTTTTTTCACTGTATAAAGTAAATGCATTTTGTATGCCCTCAACAACTCCGTCTGTTTACATTAAAAGGCATACAAACAAACGACCTTCATTAATCGAAACGATCTCGCTATAACATTCATATACAGTGCGTCCCACATCTATTTTCCCGCGCATCTACTCGGAAATTAATAGAGATAAAAAGTTGCAGTAAAATCCAGTGGAAACGAGACGACATTGTACATCAAATTCTGCTATTATAACACACTCCGTATAAATAGCGTTTCACCCCATCCTGCACTTTATTATTTTTTAATTGCATCCCTAATTTTTTTCGCAACCTTTCAGTACCTACCAGACTTTAAAATTAGCAAGTTGACATTCGTGAAAAATCAATACTTATTAAAAAAAAAACCCAAATACAAATATGCAGCATTCGACTGCTAATAATTCCCAATATTCCGCGAACCGACGGTTTAGACCTCGCACCCTGTAGAGAATCTTGGTACATGTCATTCGAATATTCCTAATGAATCATTGCTGATTTTATATTTATTATATTTCCGATTACACGAAAACGATCATTAACGTTGCTTCTAATTGCTGTTTTACGCTTTCATCATAATTTCATATTAATTAGCCCTGCATCTACTTTATTGCCTTCGTGCAGCATCTCCGCACCAACGAAATTAAGATGTTGTTTTTGCATTTCGCTCTAGAACTGGCCCTAGTCGGAAAATTTCTCATTTCTCTCTTTTTTAAATAATATTATTACGGCGCGGCGCGCTCCGCGCCGATACAAATTACGTACAACTACTGCTTTCCTGTAAATTTAGCGCGACCATCTAGGACGGTCGATCCGTTAATGACAACGAAATCGACGACTAATTTATCGAGGTATTCAGTTGGTGGCCCCTTACCCCCTTTCATTGGGGCCTTGGAGTTACCACTTCGCCCAACCAAACATTCTTTTTCTAGCGTCGGTACGAAAAAATATATAGAGTACACACACATGTATGGGGAATGCGCGACGCGATGGAAATTGAATTTAAGGGAAGAGGAGCAATTCCCCCTGCCTTTTCGATGATTTCCGCGCCGGTGGTTCGCGAAGGATTCGATATTCATCCGGCATGACGAATTCCAAAACTCTGAGCCGCGGAAATCGAACTATACGCTTTTCCTAAAGTGAGGGAATAGTAATTGCTATCGATCTGGTGACGTGGAGCATGGTCCTTTTTTTCTTTTTTTTTTTCACGTTTAGTTGATAAAGAAATTTCATTTATAAAAAAAAGTTCAGCCATACGAGTTTCAAAAGTGAGCGTCATTAATATACTATTTATCACTACAAAAAATATCAGAAAATACGTCAAATATAGCAAAATATATCGATCGATATTTGAAAGAGTTACGTTAGAAATATACACACTATGTTAACAAACTAGAAACATATATTCTTAAACTAAGCCAATTCACAAATAACAGACTTTAACATAGATTAGATTAGATTAGATCTAATTAGGGTAACATTACACCGCGACCTATCGATCTATTGTGCCCCCCTACATCAGCTGTAAGCTGCTAGGGTTTGCCCGCACTTACAGCTCCCCATCCAGTCTAAGAACTTTAATAAATTGCAGTAGCTGTGACGGTTTCAAGGAGGGTATTTCTCCCTCGTCTATGACGTCTTTGCCAAAATAGTTGGTACGAGTTTCTGTGATGGCAGTGCAGTCGGATATTAGGTGTTCCGGACTTTCACCTTCCGCTCCACAAAACCTGCAATCACTATTCTGTTTCAGACCTATCCTTGTCATGTGTTCCCCCAGATGACAATGCCCTGTCAGAAAACCTGCAAGGATGCGTAGTCTGTTTCTGCTTAGTTCTAGCAGGGTCTTTGCTCTTTCCTTACTGTAATTTCCAAGGAATATCTTGGAGTGTCTCAGACCAGGGAGATTTTCCCAGAGGGAAGCTCTGAGCGTCTCCTCCCTGTCTTTGAGTTCTTTTTTGTAGGTGCTCATCCCTATGCCGCAGAACGGTTCTGGTCCCACAAACGAAGTTGTGGCGGCCCTTCTCGCTAGTAGATTAGCTACCTCGTTGCCGCTGATTCCAGTGTGTCCTGGCAAGACATTCCCAGACTAATTTCGAACTGATGGTATTAGAGCTCAGTGTCATTATGGCTGCTTGGCTATCGGAGAAAATCACAATGTTCTGCTTCCGATAGTTCCTATCAAGGTTCAATTGAGCACATCTTCCAATCGCAGTTACCTCCGCTTGGAAGACACTGGGGTATATTCCCATTGGCTCTGAGTATTTGGTTCCTGGCCCGAATACTAGGGAGCACTATTTTTCACAACCGCACCTAACACAGGTAAAGCCAAAAGGAAGGACAATTGCAGTGAACTACACATGTGCACTTCAGTGTCGCGTGATCGAGAACGCCAATTGTCGATGAGCATGTCAATGCAAATTGGCGCGTCATGTAAATGTAATTGGGGATGCGCAAAACAGCGCTATCCCCGTTATATCTGTTTTCACCCATTTCATGTCGAACAATGATAGAAAATATTGTATGTGAATATATAGCCAAATTAAAAACAACTACAATCTCTCCAAATATAAATATAAAAGAAAACTTGATTTAAATTATTAATTTCAACGTACACTGTAGAAAATGTCGAACTTATTAAAATAAAGAATATATCAAATATTTATTCACCAGACATTCTAATATGTATGTATATAAAGCGTATAGAAGATTATTTTTATTACGAATTATAATTGCCTGATATAAATATGTATATTTCTAAGTACGAAATAGGATGGGTTTTAAACATATAGTCTTTTTTATTATATGATCTTGTGGCTTTATTGGCACATTGTTGTGCAATGGTAGATATCACGGTAAGGTACTAGTAAAAGTATATACTGACATTGGGAAATAATTACAGAATGTGTGCTAAGTTTTCCTACAATAAAGTATCAATTTTTGCTATTTCCAAATATATACAAATTTTAACAAAATTCTGTTACTATTTCAAACAAAATTGATCCTACAAACAGCTATGAACTTTTCCTACAACGGCTAGTATTAAATGATAAACGTGTACGCTAGAGCCCACTTGTTTGTATTACTTATTTCTACAAAATCGTTAGTACTGCGCCATATAAGTTTTTACTACAAGGATTTCTCTCGGTGCACATATTATTTAAGCAATATTTAGTCGAGGCTAACATTAATAAACGAGACGTTAACCAACTCCTTGTCAAAAGCAAAAGACTTCACCAAATCAAAGCAGTCAGTAACATATTTTCATTTATAGAAAATTTTAGCAATTTTAATATCACTTGCATATTAGTCGTAAATATATATGTATTTGGATTTATATATTAATTGGCGCTAACACCTTTGCTCATAGCTATAGCGAAAGTTTTTATTTTCTTTCTATGAAACTACCTCCTTATCGCTTTTGTTTGGGCAGAGCGATATTTACGGCTGCGGCGTGATGCAATAACTTCTCCCGGATTTTATTATCATCCAGCTCGAATGAGAGACGACAGAACCTCTTTCCTCTCCCTGTCGAAATAGAAATCGTAAATCTAAATTACTGCCCCTTTTACTCGGGCACATTTACTCTTTTATCGTTCCTATTAGTTTATTATTAAACAGACGAATGTAAAACCGTGAAAGGGCAATAAGAGGTAAAAGAGAGAAGAGCGGAAATCAACCCAAAGCGCGACTTCTAACGCGCGATTTTGAACCAGCAATTAGGGAATGTAATGACCGAAAAGGAATCTATTACGGGCTAATATTACCAGCGGGTCGCTTTAATAACGTTGTCAATTTTCACGCTGGACTAGTCCACACAATTAGATCATTAACACTTTTACCAGTTCGAGAGAGCGAGAAAGGAAACGTAAAATCGATTTCGCTTCGCTGCACGCGATGTTTTACGCGCAAAATAGTAGCTTTCAATCAACGTGAACATTCATTTGAAGTTACCATATGATAAGAGGGAGAAAATTGCTTAGAACTTCTTTTCAAATATGTAATTTCCTTCTCATTCAGCGCTATTACCGACTCATTTTATCGGCGCTCATGTTAGTAATGTACACATTGAAGCGATGTTAAATCAATTGTATGAAGTACATCGTCAGAATCCACTTCGAATATTCGATATAACGTTGCGTATGAATGACTGTTTACGTAGCCTGTCATCGTGCTATCGTGCTCCTGCGGATGCTAGCGCCACCTAACGGTAAAGATGGATACTCGCGGTTTCGGAAGCTTCCCGGTAGATAGCGCTTGTATTATAATTCAATAAATTTGACAATGTTCTCTGATATTTTCGATATACCTACCATATTAATCTGTGCTTCAAAGTTTTAAATATGCTAGTGTGTTGAAAACTAATTTTATAAGCTGCAAGTTATTTTAATGAATGAGTGCCTAAATGTCTAATGATATATATTTTATGCTATGTAAGTAACGGTAAATTATAGATAAAATGAATCCGTTACATATAAAGCATTTTTTGGCGAGTAATCGCGGTCATTTAACGGTAACCACTGGTTTCGTTACCGAACTATTTCAGCGACACGTATAACTGTGGGTTACAAATATGACGTCATTGAACAAATTTTAATATCAACACAACGGCGGTATCAAATTGGTATTTTCGCGATCTACCTGAAATATACCACGTGATCTGTTACCAGAGACGTCATTACGGTAACCGCTTGCTCTCTAAAAAATGCTTATAATGTTTGGTATTGCTAAAGATTTATTGGATTATACATGGTCTTCTATTGCACCGATTGTATCAATGGCTATACCAAAATAATTTAATTATAAATGCTGATAAAAGTTGATGCATTTTCTTCCAGAATAAAAACAAAGATCAAGTACACAATATTAACTTACACAATAAAGTTGTCCCTTTAGTTCAGAACTCTAAACTACTGGGCGTAACCATTGAAGAGAATATCCGTTGGGGTTTTCACAATGATAATCTCTGTATCTCTGTGGAGAATTCGCTCGTATCTGTTTCGTTCTCAATAATATCGAAAGATCGTACAGCTTAGTAGTGCTTAGAGTTTATTTGGTATTATTTTTTGGGGTTCTAGCGTTGAACCCCCGTGTGAACTTTTTTACGGAAAAGAGCGTTTTGAATTATATTTAGTCTTCCATGGCATCAATCTTGCAAAGAGATATTTCAGTGTCAAAAAATCATAAAAACCTTTTATGATGCTTACATTATCGAGATAATCTGTTTCATACATGATTATAGATTAGATTAGATCAGAAGTAATATAAAAATGAATATATGTAAATATAAATAAAGTAACTATAAATACGAAAGTACAAACCATAAACAATATTACTACATACTAACGCTTAAGGACCGCTAAAAATTCATCGACGGAGTATATGCAGTTTTGGAATAAAAATTTAGGCAACTCAGATTTAAAGTTTTTCAGTGAGTTGATAACGCTGAAGGCATTTTGGTAAGAGATTGAACAGCCGAAGCTCCACAAGAACGGGAGGCCTCTACGTTATACGAAGCCTATTTAACAGAAGTTGGATGTAGACCTCGTGCTATAAGCATAGACATTTGAGTTTAGAGGAAAGTTGTTCCACTGAACAAATGTGTGGACAAGAATCTCCAGAATATATCCGGAGGGCAGAGGTAAATTTCTTAAAGCATGGCCTGCACGATTTGGTAGCGTCAATAGCTGCTATACAGCGAATTATGCACGATAAAGACATCATGCGCGTGAATGAATGACCCCCAAAAGATAATCCCGTAAGTTATTCTGGAGAACACCTGACCATAATAGAACGTGACAGTAGCAGGCAGCTGCATGTATATAAAGTTTATAAACTGTTGGGACACCCATCTCAATGAAATAATTTCTGCAGGAATCTCTCCTTTGCAGATTGTAAATAATACGAAGAGCTTTTTTCTGTATCTTAAGTATTAATTTTGTATGTGAATTTACCCCCCAAAATAATAGACCATATGTCAAGTGTGAGTTAAAATATGCAAAATATATTGTTTGTAATGTACTAACATCGCAATTATTTGATTTAATTTTTCTTAAAACATATACAGATTTGTTTAATTTAGGAATAACTGAATTAATATGAATATCCCATTTCAAGTCTTTATTTATAATTATCCCTAACAATTTTAACTCCATTACCGAAGTGAATACATTATTTTGAATTTTTAACTCTAGCTGCGAACAGTTTAAAAAGAATTAATTTAGTTTTTTCAATGTTTAAAATTAGTTTATTTTCTCGACACCACACCATCATTTCATCCAATACGAGACGGGCCTTTTCTAACAACTCCTCCCGGGTTTCCGCAGAAATTGAAATTACAGTATCATCCGCGTACATCATAACACTACCAGACAAGTATTGCGGCAAGTCATTTATAAAAACAACAAATAGTAGTGGACCCAAGATTGATCCTTGTGGGACTCCAATAGAAATGTCTATTGTTTCAGATCTATATCGTTCCACATTACCATTATTTCTATGTTTAATTTCAGTCAATTGTTTTCGCTGATACAAGTAAGATTCAAAAATACTAACAATAAGTGCAGTGCCCTCGTACACCATAAGCAGATAATTTCTCTAATAACATATTATGGTTAACTAAGTCAAAAGCTCGCGAAAGATCACATGCAATACAAGCTACCTCCCTGTCAGCATTCAAGTTATTTAGAGTGTAATCCATTATGTCAATTAAGTTGTTATTCGTTACCACATTAGCTATTATCCTTATTATAAACTTATTATAATTTTTTCATTCTTTTAGTGACGTTATTTTCTTATGTGCTTCTATGCCCTATTTCACATAAAGATTATTAATATTGTTATAATTTAATAATATATTAGGTATAGTACATAATGCCACGTTTCCTGTTTTATGTGGAGCGTGCCGTACGAGCATCCCGACAGAATGAGAGATCATTGAAATCCTCGCACGTGATGCTGCATTGCGGAATTGCGCCGTCTCTATCTCCGTCTATCTACCTGATGTATACCCCTCTCTCTCTTCGCGTCCATCTCGCTCATTCCGTCCTCCGTTTCGGTCGTCGGCGTTCGATGGCCGCCTCCGACGTTGTCCTTTTCGTCCTGCGTTTCCGCGTTGCCCACCGATTTTCTTACGTGATTTCTCCGGCGCACGGTACTAAACTGGACATCAGACGAAGGAAGGGATGAAAAAACGCCGGGTGATTTATGTCTGGATGTTGGATACCGTGCGGTATATGCATACAGTGCTTTGTCTCAAGATTAGCCATGGGGTTTTTAGACGGAATGGTGGAAGAAAATTTGTTGTCTGGACAAAAACGATTTTGTTATCAAAGGAATCGCTCTATTTTAAGCAAAATGTACTAAAGTAAAAAAGGAACTCTGAGATGTACTTAATTATTTATTTATCCTACAGCATATTCTAACGAAAAAGAAAATTAACTACAGAAGTAACCATATAGGAATCTACATCATTGGTTCTAAATGCAGTAGGGGAGAGGTGTTCACAGTGAGACACATTTTTTTGTACAGTTTTAGTAGGGGTTTAAAATTACGCAGTGGTTCTAATTCTGGCACAAGCTCAAGTGTTTATAAACTCACTGCAACTGTACAAACAAATAATTTATTTATTTAAACCAACACAAACTATAGTCTATAAAACGTATGTACATACATGCACAAGAAATAGCAACATTGCTCAATTCTATAAACGGATAGAAGTATTTCCTACGTCTACAATAATAACTAGTTTCACTTTGCACAGTATTTTTGCCAGATTTGGTTTGTCTAAACCTATTGTATCCAAAAACGTAAAAAGCTTTACTAGTGCTGAATTTAAAAATTTTATAAGAAAGTAGAAATTAAACACGTAACCAGTGCACTATTCTTCTCACAATCAAATGAGGCAGCCTAAAATGCTGTCAAAAATATTAAAAATGCTAACAATAATTTGAATATAAATATCGCGTTAAATCACGTTTTATTTTACAAAATAATTTTACATGTTTCATTATTTTGATCTTACCTTCGCGTGGTTACACTTTAATTGAAGGTTTCTGACATGATTGCAATGCTGTTAACGCGAAAATTACAAAGTCAAATTCATACTTTGTCAACATTAAGAAAATCAGGGAAAATCCTAAAATGGGAGTTCAGTTTTAATCTCCACAGGATCGAAACATCAGCTTCTAGTTTTGCATAATGGAGACAGTTTGGGACAAACGAAAATAAGTGGGGCATTAATTTATGCAAATTTTTAATTTGATTTTACTGAACGTATTTTTCAAGCTTACTAAATATGCTTTAGACACATTTTTATCCAGTTCTTTCAGATAGCAACAGGATGAACCAAAGAATGCTTATGATTTAATTCCCTTAAGAAGCATAGAAAAAAAGGCAAACATACAGCAAAGTTTACCCAATATGAGATTGTGTTTGTAGTGTATCTTGTATAAAAGTGGAGGTTTTTAGAACCTCAAGCCACAACGACTAAGATAAAAAAATTTTTTTCTAGGTGTTGCCGCTTTGATTCTACGCATCTTCAGGATATAATTATAGAGTATATTCTTTTGAAAAAAGATATTGTTAAGGATGTAAAAGTGAAAAATCGTATTATATTACTCTAGATTTAATTTTTTTTTTTTAACTAAAGAATAAAATCTCTCGCAACCATATTTATACTGACGACACGTAATTGTATCTGTCTTTTGAGCCAGCGAATTGGCGCAATGCATTGCATAGTATTAATGCTGATTTAGAATCCCTAATTGTAAGTGAGATTTCCGCTAAATTTGACTTACATTTAAATCCCTCGAAATCTAAAGTATTATTGTTCGGAAAATCTAAAATTTGTAATGAACTCGAAAAAGTTTTCCATGTGGTTGTTTGTGGCCTACGGTTGCCTATTGTCCAAACTGCAAATAATTTGGGTTTGTCTATGGATAACTCTCTTAGATTTAATGACCAAATAACCAAATATATTAAGCGTACCTATATGAATTTAAGGAAACTTTATCCACATAGATCTTCCTTACCTATTAATGTCAAGTCGAAACTATGTGAAGCATTGGTGCTGTCACAGTTTACTTACTACTCTACCATTTACCATACAGCTATAGACAGTATTACGTGCAGCCGTATTTAGAGGCTCCAAAATTCGTGTCTGCGTTATATATGTATGGAATTAGAAAGTTCCAACATGTATCGCATAAGCTGAAAGATCTTGGTTGGTTAAATATGAGAAATAGACGCGAACTGAAAATGTTAATGTTATTTCATAAAATTGTGTTGTATAACTCGCCGCCATATTTATATTTAAAAATTAGATTTAGGACCGACATTCACAGTATTACCACGAGATTTAGGGGCTTGATATCCCCTCCTAGCTTTAGGACATCCCTGTTTAAGCGTTCTTACTCGTACAATATTTACAATAAATACAAAGACCTTAAACTATTAAATGTCTCTGCCTTTAGATCTCGTGTGCGGCAAGCCCTATATCACGATCAGTGTGGCGTGCCCATCTAGCTATTCTAGTTATTTTAGGCAAAAATTGTATGCATGTGTTGATTAATTGTTAAGTATTTTTACATGCGCTGAGCGTGCGTACATATTTGTTGTATATGATCTTTGTTTTGTTAATTAGGTATTAGGCATTAACATATATAACATATTTTATGAATATATTAGCAGGGCTAGTAGCAGAGAACTCTGAGTCTCGCCCTGAGATTTACCTTACTTGCTTCTTCTTTTTCTTTTTGTCATTGTAAAGCAATCGTCTACTGGTAATAAAGGCACATATTATTATTATATTTATTTATTTGAAAGAAGACAGAATTGGTGCAAACCTTAATAGATTTTGAATACAGACTAATTACAATCAAAGGCAATTGTGTAAAATCCAAGCAGAAGAAATAGACGCACTAAATAGAATAGTTAAAGGAGATTATAGGTACTGTAATTCCAAATTGCACACAATTTTCAACATTTCGCTGAGAATCATTCAATTATTATAACATATCTTATAATTTGTGTTTTATGGTTTAAAATTTGAATGCCGCTTAAATTAAATTCTGAAAAGTTTTAGAAGATTTAATATTTTAATGCATGTAGGTACAATAGAAACGGTTAACCTCTCAACCGTTTCAGTATATACCTAGTACATTGTTTTATTCTACTTCTAACATTATTTCATTTTGCATTTTCTCCTAATTTAATCTCTTGTTTCAGGTAAGTGTGTCTCCTTCTGATCAAACTGGATAGCTTTTTACTTTGAACTGTATACTCTTAGATCTTTGTAAGTATTCTTCCTTCTCTTTCTATACCTATATAATACATCAATGAAAACTCACCATCATTGTATATATATCTCCTCTCATTTATGACAACCTATTTCATCAAAATACCGAAAGCGATTAATTGTGACACTACCGTATCTTAAAATGTTTTATTTATAAAATCAATACTCAATGCACGTTTAGAAACGTTTTAGCATTACCTAATGCACTTCAATCAGTCGAATTACCAATCGAATATCATTCGGGACAATCGTTTGAAATCACGATGGCGCCACTCTGTCTAGGAGGAGATAAATGTAAATAGCTCCGTACGCTAGATGGCGCATCACTACACTTCCGGTCCATCCGGTCGATAATACTCTTCCGGATTAATCAATTACTTACGAGCGGTGCTCCCTCTATACGAAACAATTCGAACTAAATACTTGTGTTATTATTACTCGCCTATTCGACGAAACGAGGAAATCGAATCCAAATACATGTATCAGTTAATTCCTGCGATATTTTGCAATCTGTACGGTTCGCTGTAAATTGCCGTTTACAATCGCGCCGGAATTATGAAAATATTTGTCCGTTGAGTGGAAGAAAATAGAACCCGCTCTCTTTATAGGGGGTATTTTTAGAGTAAATAACCGGAAATGAAATTGATTTCGAGACACGTCGAATCGCTGAATTATAGGTCGTTTGCGTCCGTTTACATTAGCCGTAGGAATTTGCAAGTAAGATTCTTCCTCGCCTACTGCTCGATGCAGTTGTGGCGCAAAGCCCGAATCAATAATATACCGACCCGACATAGCGCTTCAATCGTTGCGTTTAGCTGACTTGGAGCTTCTCCTGACTTTTCTGCCGTTCTAGCGAGAGTTGGGAAAATACTTACTAAGCTTATGATTTTAAGTGCACTTATGTTGTGATAGTTGAAGTAAAGTACCCTTCGATATAAATGGTTACAATAGGCAATTAAAAACGAATAATAATGTTAATGGTTTATTGCTCAACAGTATAACCATATTACGGACAATTAAAAACAATTACCTGATATTTATTAAGTCTAATAGAATTTACAATATAAATATATATGTATCTCAAGTAATAAAATGCTATTATATGAGATTATTTCCCAACAACAAAAAGTATTCTGACATTTAAACAGTGAAACTATTCACGATCCAGAAATGTTTTGATTAATGTAGCCCTACTACGGCAACAGGTATCACAATACATAAAAATGGAATTATGTATAGCTACAACATACCGTCCAACCTAAGATGCAACGGTTCCTAGCCAATTTATTATTGCCTTTTTGGAAAAATGTCTCAAATAAATGTTGCCTCGAATCATATTCTACACATGCTAAAATTAGTTTCAGTAATGGCGGTCTTCCGGTCGTACCGGAAGTAGATACTAATTTTATTATTTTAAATGGAACACCCTATATATTATTGCACTTTTGGATTCCTTGTTAAATGTAAATAACAATACGTTAGGGATACATTGGGGCTAAGTTGTACCGTTTCCGCTTTACATGACGTTTTTCGACAAAAATGACATTTGCAGTGTCTTCGCTGTTTGGAAATACCTCAGGAAATACGAAAGTTGGAAAGATGCGGTTTTCAGTTTTCGCTTAACCATGAAACAGCACACGTCTTTTATTTTAAAATTATTGCGTTTAAATTACAACGTTATTAAATAGGGATCTGTAATTTTCGAACTCTAAAATCATGGATAACTTGATTCTTTTAAGTTGAACGGTATAGCAATTTTTACATAAATGGATGTAAAATTTAATTTTCTTTCGATTTTATATGGGTATCATTGTGTGTATCTCCAACGGGTTTGGAGATATTCGCGATTTTTCAGTTTTTCATGATAGATACGTATTGTGAAGCACCGCTCCCGGCCACCTTCCCCTCGCATTTCACCAGGCTTGGTACTGGCAGCAATAATACTGGCATGCTTAGGAAGTGGCCAACAGAACACAATAGGACCACTAGAAACAAGCAAAACTTAAAATTAAAGAAAAGAAGAATTTACTAAAGTACGTTCTGAAACATTGGAGATGAACATAGCAAAGTTAAAAGAATTATATTAAATGTTCAAAATGCTGTCCGTTTTGGGCATCGAAATCGCTTTTGCAACACTTCTAAGCATTTCTGAGTATTTCTGGTGTGACTTCTTGAAACGCTCTTAAAATACGATTTGAATTGCATCAAATACATTTGTCAGAAAACCAGTAGTACGGCAATTATGGAGTATTTTAATTTATCTGCACTTTTCACAGTATGAAATCATTAAGGATTGAATGCTTTTCCTGCTAATAACTGAAATTAAATCAAGGCAATTTTTATATAAAAATTTTAATTATTAGCAGGAAAAGCATTAATCCTTTAATGATTTTACACTGTAAAAGGAGAAAAAAAAATAAATACTGCATAATAGTCGTACTGCCGGCTTTCTAAGAACTGTATTTGATGTAATTCAAATCGTAGGAATTTCTGGCCTCGTTAATTCAATTGGTCAGAGCGCTCGTCCGGTAGTGTGAGGTTCAAATCCTGCACGTAAATTTTCAATATAAAAGTTGCTTTGTAATTTAATCACAGTGATTAGCAGGGAAAGCATTAATTCTTTAATCTAATCATGTATATTCGTCTACACACGCCCCCGTCGCTCAAACCTTTACGACATTTATCAAACACTCGATCAATGTTACCTAACCTGCAATGCAAGTACATTTCCTCCGTTCTCAGCACATCGCATCTATGCAAAGCAGTTCCCTGGAGACATCGAAAGCAATAAGGAACACCTGCTTTTATACCCGCTGGCGAGAGACTGTCCTCCTGAGTCAGTTAGACTATCCATTCCGCTCACACATTTTCATTTATTCTCGAATACGTTCTACGGCGATTTGATTGTATCACGGAGTCCCAGAACTCCCGCTCGGCGCTCCCCAAAAAAAGGGATACACGAACGCCCTGCATTCTATAGTAGTTACATATGTTGTTAGGTTGCAGGTCTGGTGTAATCAAACGCGATAGTGGTTATTAAATTAACGAAACGTGTGTGAGTAACAATGTTAGGGCGGTGTTGCGTTTAGTTTCAGATTAAGATCTATACCTAAGTTCAAAGCTTTTTCCTCGTTGAAAAGTGCTATACGTTGTAATTACTTGCTGGTTAGTAGTGTGGTTCATATCACGACTCTTATAGATTATATAATTAAAAACGGAACGTCAGGAGATTGCCAAAAAAATTTATATATAATCAATTTCGGAAGCACATAATATTGCTTTAATATATCCACTGAAGTAGAGATTCAGGATGTGTTCGGAGCTCGGTAGCAATTACGTAGTCGTGTGGAAATGTTAACGACCTTCCATTAAGTTAAGGAAAGAAATGGTTATTACTAGAATATCCTTGCGCTTGAGACTAATCTAAGTAGAATTAGGTTCCGGTGTAAATTTATATTAATGCCTACTAACGATTGTAAGCTAAATTATGGTGGATTAAGTTGGATTTATAGGAACAAAACGAGCCAATTCAATATGTTTTCGCATTGAATTGCTTTTCCAAAATAAAACTAAGATTGCAACTCATATATAAGTTCTGCAAATAGCACACAGCTTCATAATTCACTATTTGGAAGGTAAAGTTTGTAAAGGCTTTGCGTACTACCTCTGATACACTTCACTGTAAACACTATAACTGTAACATATATTCCAACGGAGAACCGATGAATTACCAATGCGTTCCATTTAAACATATCTAACCCCGGCACTGTTGGAGTATGCGCGTGCTTATCATGTGATCCAGCACACGCTTTATTATGAACACGTTTTCTCTTGTTATATTACAACCTGTAAATTTATAAAACTGTGCATGGTGAAAGAAAGCAAGATGCATTAAATTATTATTCCGATATTCCAAGAATTACCATCCTAAGTGTAGAGTAGAATCGTAACGCGCACGGTTTTTTTTTGCCAGTTTCGGCTGATTCCTACAGAGCCCACGTTTTATTTTTCTTAATGCTCTTTAATACTTAACTATCACACTGACAAAAGTCAATGCTAGGTTTTCCACTATCACCAAACAACAATGCACAATCTCTCGACGCGCGTTTCGCTAACCAAGTTAGCATCATCAGGAGATGATTAACAGTGGTTAATACTTACCAATTTTGGGAAGACTATATATGTAGGTACAAAGACAGTTGCTATCTTGTTTGTATTTTTAAAAGATATAAACGGTAACCAATGAAATAGTTCTTTTTTGTCAATTACAGCGATTGTGAACAAGTCTTCTAGGCATGTAAAAATACATAGAATCGAAAAAAAAGAATTTTGAATATTATTTATGAAAATCCCGAAACTAGTGTTAGAAGAATTTCGACTCAAGTGGGCGTAAGTAGCAATCTTGTTTGGAGAACTCTTCATGAGCAACTCCATATCCAACGGGTACAAGCCCTTACTGCTCCGGATTATCAAGCGAGAAGGGCTTTCTGTGAGTGGTTTTTGCGAACAGCTGCTGATCGGCCAGGTTTCGCTGATAACATCCTTTTCGCTGATGAAGCTGGTTTTACTAAAAATGGAATATTTAATTTCCACAACAATCACGTTTGGTGTGACGAGAATCCTCATGCTACCGTTGAAGCTCGACACCAGCAACGTTTCTCTCTAAACATCTGGTTAGGCATGATAGGGGAACGGTTGTTAGGACCGATTGTTTTGCCACAACGCTTAACAGGTCCTGCATACCTCGAGTTCTTGGAAAATACTTTACCTGAACTTTTGGAAGATTTACCTATAAATCTAAGACTGAACCTCTGGTTTATGCAAGATGGAGCTCCACCGCACTTTACGCGTGCTGTTAGGGAACATCTTAACAATGAATTTCCTGGGAGATGGATATGGCGAGCAGGTCCCATTGCGTGGTCTCCAAGGTCTCCTGATCTAAACCCGTTGGACTTTAATATCTGGGGTTATTTGAAAAGTTTAGTGTAGGCAACACCGGTAAACGATCTTCCAGAGTTGCGCCAACGAATAGAACACTGTTGCCAGATAATACGAGAAAAACCCTTCTTTTTTGAAAGAGTGCGCGCTTCCTTTGAAAGCAGATGTAGATCCTGTGTCGAAATGGAAGGACGTCATTTTGAGCATCATCTTTAGTTATAATCTATTTTATGTTAAAATACAATAACATCTTAATAAAAACCGCTAAAGCAAACTTATTTTGCATTTACGATGAAATCGCTGTTATCTCGTAAACAGTTAATTTGTGGACATATGTTTATTATGAATTTTAACCTTATTTTCGATCGTACTACATGCCCTTAAAATATCTAAATGATGTTTCAAAACACCCTGTATAAGTTACTGTTTTTCGTTGTAGAACGCACTAGAAAATGTTGTTGACGAAACTAGCCGTGCTTTTTTTCAGTAAATATCAATGAAGGAATTACAGGTTTATCTTTCACTGAAATTTCCAATCTTTAACACCCAATCGAAATTTGTAATTTAACGAAAATATGCACAAATATGCGATAACTCATGAAATATGCATGAAGTAGCAAAAATATGCAGAATATGCATTTTTTAACAAGCTCATTTTAATAAAAAAAAACCATTAGATACAGCCAAAATACTGAAAATTTGGTTGATATACCTTTAAAAAACAAATATGCATTTTGCATATAATCCGAGCTTTAATAATAATGCAACCAAGGTTTACGATCACGCAGTATAGAAATTAGGAATTGTAATGTTGTTTTAAGATGCAGAGATCTTTAGGCTGTAACTGTGCCCAAGCTGATTGCTCAAATGAAAAAATTAGATAAATTCGTGGATGCGCCTCCACCATTTTTGTAAGAGAAGTTGAGAATACTGGGTGAACTAAGCCATTAGTACAAAAATATGTCTAACAAAAGATATTCGAAATTTACTGAGGAATACACTAAGCTATATACAGGTTGTTCCACTTAAGAAAATGTCTTGTTATTCCTCAGAAGCTTACGGATCACTATCAGACTGTTATCTAATAAAATAACTTTGCCGTTTAAAAGATTCAACCTGTATATTACTCTAGCCAATTTGACTTATTATTATTGCAGAAGAAAAAAAAGTTTGTGATAAATGGAGGTGAATTTATCATCACACTGCAAAATGCCGAAATTGCCGGGGGCCCTGTCGTCAACAAATGTGCATCTGCGTATATACGTTGCATGCATCGATCGACATACGATGACAATTTTTGGATCGTTGCCGCAGACGAGACTTTTTCAATTACTCTGTTCTGCATAGATATCGGTCTCTCGGAATCGAAGTTTATTTACGAGTCCCATAAAACCGGCTGACAAAACGTTATTTACGGGGAACACGTCAATATATTTATACTATACAAACAAATACTTGCACAAAACTGGAATCGAATTTAAAATTTACCATTAAAAACAAAAAAAAAGGTGGCCTAATTTAATTTGGTTGCCTTTGGAAATAGCAATCAGTGCGCCGTGGAAACAATTTTGCACAAATTTTACTACAACTCCTAAATAGATTGTAGTAAATTTTTCTAAACGTTCGTAAATAAAAACTGCATTAAGAAATATTACAATTTATAATACTTCAATAAGTCAAATTATTCCAAATGTATAAAAACAAAATTAACAACGGTTTTACGACTACCTTCTTTTCTTACGTATTTACTTTTAATTCTGATCTTCCTCTATTTTTAATGGTTTGCTAATGATTACCTTGTACCTCCTGTATATTAAACTTTTACGCGCGGTACTACTTCGTGTCCGCCCACCGTGTACTAGTTGTGTAAGTTAGCTCTCAAACAAAATGTCGCGCGTGGAATCGCGCAATGGATGCGCTCGTTTCTCATTACAATAATATTTTACCCCATAATGGTAGCTGTTCGTGTGAGTGCGGGGTTTCCAGGGTTGTGATCAAGGTGTGCGCAACAATTAAAGGAGTTAAAACGTATTTTTAATTGAGAATTTATTTTTATAAAATTAATAACAGTAAGTCTCTCCTTTTCTTTTTATTGTAACGTATTATTTGGAAGTTCTTGTCAAAATGAATCTCTGCACATTTCACATTTTATTTATCTATTGTCATCATTGGTTTATAAATGAATTATGTGCTTTATAGTGTGAGCGAATGATCATTCAACAGATTTATTCCTGTCATATAATCGATATTAGATCTATACAGCCTCAATCTCCGCAAACTAAACGGCGGGACAGTACATATACTTCCACCGTCTCCCACTCCACCTAACAGCGGGGTGTGGCGCTGTAGTACGATAATAGCACGTGTAGACTGATCAGTGATCAGTATTATTAGTCAGTTCAAGTAAGTTGGTTGTCTAAGTTTTAAATACTTTTTTATCAATGGAAATTTGAACACAAATGCATATTTAGAATTACTGAACACCCACATTCTACCTACAGTACAGCAACTTCCCGACATAAATATGCAAAACATCTACTTTCAGCAAGATGGTTACCATGCACATAATGCAGTGGCTGTCCGAAACTATTTAAGTGAACAGTTTCCTAACCGGTGGATCGGAACTCATTCTGAAAATATCAAATGGCCACCAGGTTCACCAGATTTATCTCCCCTCGATTTCTTTCACTTGGGTTATTTAAAAGAAATAATTTATGGAATTGAAGACGTTGGAGCAGTTAATGTAGAGTAGTTGCGCAATAAAATTGTTCAAACGTCAAACAACATTAGCCCAGAAATGTTGGAGAATGTTAGAATGAATTTCTACAATACATTAGGATATTATTTATATCATATTTGAACCTTTTGTTTGAAGATTCAATGATTTTTAAAAAATTAACGTTTACTTCATCTTATTATTAAGGCTTATTTGGTTTTCTATTTTTTAATTTTATTCACTCAGAATTAATTTTTATTTGTCCTTCATTAAATTTACTATTTCTTTTTGAGGGTTTTGCCCTAAATTCATTAGAACGTCTTTGATTTCCCTGTCATGAACAAACCCTACTTTCTTTATTTATTACTATTACGAATAGAATAGTAACCTGGTGTTAAAGTTTATTTAATTTATTATTAAGAGTTACTTTTAAGTTTTCATCTTTTTAAATTATTTACTCAGAATTAAGTTTAATTTTTCCTTCGTTAAATTTATTATTTCTTGATGAGGGTTTTGTTCTTAGTTCGTTAGAATTATTTTAATTTTGTTGTCATGAGCAAAGACTATTTTTAAGTACATAATAGATACTATAAATTACTGTTTTAAGCTTTCATTACACCTTTTGAGTTTATAAGCACGTGTGCCCAAAGCAATACATATTGCAATTTATTCATTTTCACAATAAAAATACAATACGTTTTACGGTCACTAAAAATTAACACATTTCTGCGTGTAGATTGAATAGCAAAGCAACCGCTGCGCTCGCGCCAGTATTCGTTGTGAGCTATGAGTGGCTATGACGAATGACTGAATGTAGGGGAATACCTACTGCAGTAAGAAGAATGAGCGGGAGACGCACATGCGTGGTATAACCGTTGACTTTGTAGGGATTATGGCTGTATATTTTTATCAACATAACGCTTAGACTTGAATGCATAACAACTATAACCTTTGTAAGAATTTATATGTGAACTTGTAGAGATATCAATGAACTTGTATACAGTATTTCTTTTCTTTGTATTTTGGAAATTTATTTATTGCCAACCCTAAGAGAGCTAGCCCAGTACGACATAGGCACGTTGAAATAAAGAATCTATGAGCAATACCAGAATCTTGAGGAAGATATTTGAAAGGACCATTGAAGGAAGAAAGAGGGTAGGAAGCTCAAGAGGAAGATGGGAAAGTGAAATTATGAGGGATATCGAGCACAACAAGATCACCAAATGGAGAAAAAGAACCCAAGATAGAAAAATATGGAAACAGAGAGTGAACCAACCAATAAAATCAAAAGCTACAAAATAGTGTGTGTAGTATCATTACATTGTTAGTATTAGAAAATTGTTTCTTCACTACATCAGTAGCGAGAAAAACAAGATTACAAATGTAGTAAAGGTGCAACAACCATTTAAAAGTGAGAATAACGAAGGCAAACTATTATTGAAGTCACGGGTCACCGGTGATTGCGTCAAACTGCATGATATGGCATTAGAATGCACAAACGTGGATCTCACTTTAAATAAGTAAATATTACTGGTGAACGTGAGGGCCTCGGCGATTTCCAGGGATACCATGACAAGAGTTTAATATAGGTACTAAGCGACCGACGGAGATGGGAGCGAATGAACACTCGAAGATCGTGCTCATCCGAACTGTACGCCGCAGTGAAGGACGAGAGACATTTTAGCTGAAGGGTCATTAAATCGGAGTATCTACCATAATAGTTTCGTAAGTCGACGTATCTGCAGGGTACGAGTATGAGCAGTTGATACGTTTCGGATTGAATTGTGTTTCTGATAAGTGCGGGGATTTTCACGGCGCTTAAGATCTTATTTTCTAGCCACCAGATAGATAAAGCGCTATACAGGGTGAATCGTCTATGTATGGGAGAAAAAGACGCATTTGTTGAAAAAGCTTTATGTCGATGTGACTGTAAATTAATGTAATAATTAACTTTGAATAATTTTCAATTTAGCAATTAATGTATTCAGCACGGAGAGTGCTTTATGCTATTATCTATTCTATTTTTATTTTTTAAAAAGCGCAAAAACTTCGTTGGCCACTAGAACTAGAATAATTTTGAAGGTTTATCTAAAAGAAACGGAAGAGCAGATTTTTCAGGATGATGACTTTTGAGGCGTGAGTATTTGATAATCAAGATTTAAAATGTAATCTTATATCGGCAAGATTTAGAAACGGTATGGACTAATGCTGGAGGGAATAGATTCAAACGAGAACTTTTATATTCGGATTAATGCGTATATTCCGTATACAGAAGTTAAACGCAATTAAACATGTTTATTGTAAGCGCAAAATTTTCTCTTTTTTTTTTAAAGCGCTCTCATTTTACCTAAAAAGATATTTTACGATGTGCGGTATGAAATATCATATACTATAGTTATGTAGGGAGAGGATATTATTTATTTATTTTTTATATTTACGAGAGAAGGTTCAGAACGAAATTTTCTAAGAAGATGAAATAATAAGTGATTGCTTCGTCTTTTATTGTTGTTTTTGAATATGCGGGGAAATGATCAAAAAATAAAATTAGATCATCTTATATTGATGAAAATTATATTCAATCTTTGAAATTTATATACCGTACAAACATATCACCAATCATAGCTATCCACCATGGTTTACGAACACAATTAAACGAAATCTAAAACTAAAAAATTTCTATCACAGGAGATGGTCTAAAACAAAAAATTTAATACATTACAATGAATTTAAACGGCTCCGTAATATCACAAAAAAAAAAGAAATAAAAAACGCCTACAACCAGTATATTCTTCAAATGGAACGAAACATTAAGGATAATCCAACTAGCATTTGGAAGTTTCTTGATACAATTAAAAGATCCAGTAGAATTCCTCCGAAACTATTTGATAACGATGAAAAAGAATACTCTAATCCTGCTGATATTATGAATGCTTTCGCGGTCTCCTTCTCCAATACAGATGCACGAGACAGCACATCGCAGGTTGATGACAGTTTTTCTCACAGTCTTCCTCACATGATCATGCCGACAAATGAAGAAGCCGTTATTCGGGCAATGAAAACATTAGCTAACAAACATACTGCAGGGGATGATCAGATTCCCAGTTTCTTAATTAAAGACTGCAGATACGCTCTTGCTAAACCATTAACTTTTATCATAAACCTTTCCATTGAAACCAGCATATATCCATCTCGCTGGAAAAAAACCAAAATTTGTCCTGTACACAAAAAAGGAGATTCTGCTATGATATGTAACTATCGTCCCATATCTATCCTGTGTAACTTTGGAAAAGTCTATGAAAAAATTCTGTATTCATCTATATATGGTAGTGTTCGACCCTTTTTATCAGAGCACCAACATGGATTCACCTCTGGACGATCAACACTCACTAATTTAACATGCATCACACAATTTATTAGCGAGGTTATGGACAAACGCGGACACGTTGACGTTATTTATACTGACCTATCAAACTACCAACCTAATAAAATCCTACCTTAGTAATCGCCGATGTTATGTATATTATAATGGACACCTTTCTGACGAATTCACACTTAAATCCGGAGTACCACAAGGCTCGAATCTGGGTCCTCTATTATTTAACATCTTCATTGATGAATTGCTGCACACTCTTAACTGTCCAGTATTAGCATATGCAGACGACATAAAATTATATGCAGAAATTTCCTCTAACAACGATGTATCAAAACTACAAGAAAATCTGAATGTGTTTGTCAACTGGTGTCGCATTCACAAACTTCATTTGAACGTACACAAATGCTCTATTATATCCTATATACGACTAGTATCTCCTGTTATATCCTGTATATATATATATAAAGTGATTAATTCAGTTTTACACTTTGACCAAATTCGGTAGATATTATATATAATGATCAGGTGTTATTCATAATGGCTGGGTTAATTACTTTGACTGTAACATATATACTAATGCACTATTCAACTTGTTGCATATATTCGCCAAGTGTTGGCCACAAGACAATTTACCATCAACCTGAACACCAAATACTTCACGTCATTTTGCATGATGAACTTGCCTCTCAAGATTTGGCCTCTTGTAAAAGTAAACAAAGGGTCTTTTTTCACTATTCAAAACAAGCCTATTTGACGCACACCACTGCCTCATGTTTTCCACAGTTTCCATCATACGTCGTTCAAGGTCCTCCGAGCTTTGACCCGATACAATCCCAAATGTATCGTCTGCAAAAATTACCGCATAACCGCATCTAAAATTGCTCGGCAAGTCGTTGATAATTAGCAAAAACAAAAGGTCACCCAAAACCGATCCCTGTGCTACACCGAGGGTTACGTTATATTCCCTAGACCTTGATCTATACATGGCAACAACCATACGCCTATCCGTCAGAAACGATACTATCCAACTCAAAGAGATGCCACGGAAATCGATTGCGTACAATTTGTTCATTTTTGTAAATCGATATCAACAATCAAAGGCACGTGATACAATAAAAATACACCGGCGACCTAATTGTTAGCATACAAGCTTCTATTGAGTATAGTAAAGGGTTAACTATTGCTGTAGTTAATTTAAAAAAAGTTCAATTTATTAAGAGCTTTCCTAACAGTGTTGTTTATAAAACAATATGAATCCCTTACCTATTGTACTTCGTATGTGACAAATATCTAGTTAATAGGAATGTAATAAATTCAGTTATATTATATCATTGTTACAAGCGGAAATGACTGCGTCTCATTTTTATTAATAATAACATTTGAAAATGTAGACCCTGTCACCAACACCTGACAACCCCATCGAAATTATTCGTTTTCGGAGTGCGCAGAAAAAGTTCCAACTAATTAATCATGCCAGCAATTCTACCGTGAATAATTCACTACACGGCCCGGTTTCGTTACACCGTTTTTAACGGTCCGCATTACTCAGCGCGAAATTAACGCAGCTGCACTAATCGTAGCGATAAATCCGGCCATTCGGTTTTGAAACGTTCATACGCCGGAGATTATGTATCGTTCGGCGATTAAACACGAAATTACGCTTATTATTATTATCAATGGCGATCTTGGCCGGAAGCGAACAAATCGAATAAATCATTGGACGCGTTGTGGCGCGATCGCCATGGCTCTGAATGGATTAAATAGGGCGCGCCATCGCGTCACATCGACTGTTCTGTAACCGAGCGCGCAACGGTTCCCCAACAATTCGAAACTCCGACGGAATGTAGTGGGTGCATTCTTCCGTGAAGTGAATTTTGCAATTTTCGCGCATTGTGTATTGTAGCGAACTACGTAGCAGATGTTCTACGTAGATTAGATAGATCGGTGACAAAGAGACAAGCTGCGCTTGTGCTCGCTTCAGCAACTATTTAGCGGAATATCTCTAAATACTCTGCGATTAGTAATCATTTATATCGTATGGCTAAAGAACAGACGCACTATGTCGATGAAACAACGGCAGTTTTTATAAATTATATACACTCCGCCAAAAAAGTATCGCATAAACTAAAAAAGGGCATTTATGAACCAAGATATTTTTATACGTTCACAAAAAGTTTGCCTCGTGTATGTGAACTATAAAAACACTAACAAAATACTGGAACTTAGCGTTTTTACTTTATTTTTTTCCTAAAAGAACACATTTAGAAAAATGCATATGTGTAAGGTTTGCTCAGTTGTTTATTGAAAGTCTTCCTATACGGACAAATTTTAAAGTGCGAAATCAGAGTTCTGTACCAACGCTTTTAAAACTAAAATGAGCAATTTAACTTCAGAACAAGTGGCTGCTATAGTTGCTTTAATCGAAGATGGACGATCTCAAGCATACGTTGCTAATTTGATGAACATCAATCAGTCAAGTGTTTCTAGAGCCGTAGCCAGATATAGGGAAACAGGCATTTACAGTAGAAGACCTGTACCAGGTCGTCCAAGATGTTCTACTCGCCAAGATGACCGCTATTTACTACTACAAGCATTACGTCGAAGACATGTAACTGCGAGACAATTGCAGAACGACTTGGCTAGAGTCAGAAATACTCGTGTGAGTACTCAAACTATTCGGAATAGGTTACGACAGAGTGGATTAAGAGCTAGAGTAGCTGTAACAGCCCCTCGTCTCACTAGGAACCACCGAGTGGCTCGCTTAAGGTTTGCCAGAGAACATGTAAATTGGAACATTAATGACTGGGCCAATATACTCTTCACAGATGAGTCAAGATTTGGTCTTTACACCTCAGATAGGCGTATCTCAGTGTACAGACGAGACGGTGAGCGCTATTCGCAGTGTAATATCAGACCTAGACCTAATTTCGCTGGTGGCTCTATTATGGTTTGGGGAGGCATCTGTTTAACAGGTCGTACAGAGTTAGTACCAGTAGACAGAGGTACACTGACTGCCCACAGGTATATAACGGACATTTTAGAAGAACATGTAGTACCATATGCGCCAATTATAGGAAACGAATTCATGTTAATGCACGATAATGCACGACCGCATGTTGCAATAATCGTCCAGGAATACCTTAACGATGTTGGTATTCCAGTTTTAGATTGGCCTGCGGTAAGTCCGGACATGAACCCTATCGAGCACGTGTGGGACCTCCTTCACAGACGGATATGAACCCAAAATGTTGCCCCAGCGGACCTGCATGGACTAGCAAATGCTCTCCGTGACGTGTGGGAGAATTTGGATCAGGCTTATATACGGAGGTTAATCGAATCTCTGCCAAACCGTATGCGAGCGGTCATAAGAGCCAGAGGTGGCAATACTCAGTATTAAAAGCTACTGTTATGACATTTTTCTTTCCAAAATTATAATTTCTTGTTTTAATAAAAATCTCAAGTATGAGTTCTTGTTTTTATTTGGCCTGTATTTTATTTAAACAATCATAGAAATTATATCTTAGAGCGCATTAAAGTATATTTACAACTTTATGCTACAAACAAAGATTATGCGATACTTTTATGATTCAAAACTAAATTATGCGATACTTTTTTGGCGGAGTGTATTTTAAACGCAATATAGGGGTGGGTGGGGACAGTTTGGACAGAGGAAGATTATGGACACAGTGAAATTTCGCGCTCTCTTAAAGTTACTAATTCTCGTCAATACGTTCTAGAGGCCGCTTGGTTGTGCCATGTGTCTTTTTAAGTAATACACTTAAGAGTTTCCAGTGATATTAAATAAAAAATAAATTTTGAAATTTAGATCTAACACTATCCCAACAAGTGGTGAGTAATTTGTTAGAGTTATAGTGATGAATTTGTTTAAATTGCTACATCATTAACTTATGGGGCATTGATAATTGATGTATGTGTACCTGACACTTGCGTGAAAATTTTGGGTTGACTATTTTAAGGTACTAGAGGAAGAGATTGGACAATAACTGTGGGGTCACATTGGACTGTCCAATGTCTCCCCACAGGTTAGTAGCATGTTAATTTCTGCCTAATATCTGTAATTAAAATTCAGTAGTTAAGTATTTTGTTATTTTTAGTTATACAATACCTAGATCCTACACGATAGTACCGCCAGGCAATTCGTCCCATGAAATATGAAACGAGCGCTAATAGATGTTATGGAAAATAATATGTCTTACCGAGACAATGCTAAAAGAAATGGCGTTAAAAAATCTAGCCTCAACAATTATGTCAAAGTAGTGTGAAAAGGGATTAAATAATGTTGAGATTTCACCAAACTGTAGGAAATTTCAAATTTCAGTACCCAAATGGAAAATGCTTTGCAAGATTACTTATTGAAATGTGCCTCTATGTCTAACGCCGAATGCAACAAGGCGCTTGGCATATGAGTATGCGTTATAGAATTCATTAAGAATTCCCGATGCGTGGCAGAAAAATAAGTTAGCTGGCAAAGATTGATTCTGGGCGTTTCTGAAACGGCATCCCAAACTTTCAGTAACAAAGCCTGAGGCCCCCAGTATGGCAAGAATGACCAGTTTTAATCCCACCAACCTAAACATATTTCAAGAAAAACTGTGGTGAAATCATTTGAAGTCATTAAAGGGGTGAAATTTGAACTTCCTAAGTATCTCACAAACTGATGAGCAGCTTCCTCCTGATGGTTGAGATACCTGTTCTTCGACGTCGCATTTTCAAGCACTGCGACCTGACCTAAGGCTTCGACGTTAATATCTTCATTATTGACAACCCAATGAAAATGTTGTTTTTTTATTATGTACAGAGCCCGTGCATTGTATTTCTCCAGGATGAGCGGTTTAGAAAATATGAATCTAAAAAGAAAACTCAATTTTGTTCGAGAACTGCTGAAATGCAGTCACATCTACTACGGCAACCGAAACACTTTTGCCTTAAACGTAAACAGATGGTTTGTACTTGGCTCAGCTGTTCGAAAGGTGGATGCTGCATAGTTCGATCAATCGTCTCGTCCACTGCAACTACTAGGATCTATTACAGAGCGGGTGTTACCTCTAAAGTTCATCCAACGATTTCAGGCCCTTGAGGTAGCTCTCAATCTTTTTGAAGGAGGTTTTTTCAGGTCTTCTATGGAAAGCTCAACCTTCTCAAAAATCGCATAGTTGATTCTTGTTGCTGCTGGACGATCGCAGAAGATGTAGTCAACTGTCTCTTCGTTCTCCAAGCACAGCCGGCACTCAATCTCATCAAAAAGTCCGATTTTGTGTAGGTACTTCCTGAGTTTGCAGCAGAGATAATATACCCAAGAGATAGTAAACTTAACACTACAAAGTGGGGACACATTTGGAGTGTGGTGGGGGGTATTCGGCAGGTTCTGTGGTATTTGCTCATAGAGGCGCTGTGACCTCAAAGCGCGTAATTTGAATACGTGTTGTAATGTATCAGGTCATATGACTTATTGAAAGTATTATTTGTTGTAAATATAAATGTGTTGCAAAAATACAACATGCAATATAATCTACAACAATATATACTTTGAATTTTCAAACAGCGTTTTAGAGATCACGATAATCCTAGGTATTATTAAAAAAGTCAATAATTTAAAAAAATATATGTTATTAATATAATTCCAACTTTCTATATTTATCAAAAGAACATGCTCCAATGTAACTTAAAACAGCAGTTCTGAGGGTGATGATCTCTTGAAGTAATTACCTAAATTGTTAACATATCTGGGTCTTAAGCTACGCTTACTTTCCTTCATCAGTTGGAAACCAAAACAAACGTGTTAGAGCAGGCACTATACCATAAATTAAACATTTATCTATCGGCATTGCTAAATGTCCTACTATTTATTAATTTATCAGTTTCTTTTTACGTCGCGTTCTCCAGGCTACTTGTACCGGCTGGTAAAGGCTGATAGTAGCCCAGTTTAGCCCAGTTAGCGATTAGGTTAGTCATGTCGCAAAACACAATTCTTTCGGAACTTTTGAAGGCAAGTAACTATGCAACTTTTCAAACTCTTAAAACCAATATAGCAAGATAATAATATGTAGATAATATGTCACCCTTTTGTCATATTATGAGGAGTTCAGATACGTATTTTGGAGAGGCAACATATTTTACACTGCCACTCGTACAGCCCTGGAGCGAAACCCAAACAAGCTACCCTTGGTTGAGTTGGACGGGGGTGGTTTGCAGTGACCTGTGAAAACAAACAAACAATTACTTTGACATTTTTACGATCAAATCCTAGTATGGTTCTGACATGATTATACGAAATGCATTTTTTCGGATGTACCAAACCAGGACAGTTGTTCCAATCTTGGAACACTTTCTGAATTGGCCATACATTGAATTGTTGTTTAACTACCGTGGGTGCTATTCCAATAGCAGATTCTCATCTATAGAAATACAATTATAATTTTATTAATGTCGTCGTGGGCTAATGTAAAAGTTTCATTAAACTCCCATTGGTACTAATTTCGCTTTATCTGCAAGTCGTTTAACTGAAAGTCTTAATAGAAGAACTTAATAAAACCAACTGGCTAGGTAGTCCCAACTGACAGTTACCAAACTGGCACTTTTAACTGTGCATTATCGGAATACAATTTTCACGTAATTATGTAGCATATAATTAAAGTTATATAATAAATAACAAAGCACTAAACAAAATCATTTATCATTTTATACATCCCCACATTATTGCAAAAATATTACTTTTCATATATCTCCATAAAACGCTACCATTAACAAGACGTCGATCAAGAACCAAAACAAACGGATCATTTTACTTTAAGATCAGCACGTTAAATACAGCCGCCTTTACGATAGATGTTTACGATCCTCATAATAAGAACATAAATGTACTCAGTTTACGTTTATTTAGAACGTTGAAGTGTTGTTGTCATGTGCCTGCTTCGCAATAGTCTACTGACGTTAAACAATTGTCCCGCTCGGCATTTTTATAGATTAATTAAACGGCGAATGTGTACGCGGGATTCATAAATCCTAAAAATATCGCTCTCCGTAACGTCGAAGATCGCAACCTCCTCCGGTGCTCTTAAATTTATAACTGCGAATTAAAAGTTTCACGAGCGACCTCTAAGGCCCGTTTTAGTATCGTCGCCGCGTTTGTAGTAATTCCGCGATAGTTCGGTCGCAATAACGGCGTCGTTTTCTTCTTCTCTTCCTTCTATTTATTTTCTCTTTCTTGTTCGGGCCATACGTCGTAGGTGGAAATTCTCCGCGAAACGTTTGAGCTGGCAAATCGGCATCGCAGACGATATGGTATTGAAAAACGACGCGCCGGGGCTATATTGACGCGAAACTTCTCATTTGAATTGCGTATATACGTCGGAATAGTTTCGCCGTTGGTTATTGGGAATTCTGGATTTGCCTGCCTCACCGCACCAAACGACACGGGTGTAGCTGCGTCTCAAAGTTTATTGCAGAGTCGATGTTTCTGTAAAGGGTGACAACAAAATAAATTGTTTTCCCGAGTGAAGATAGCACAATTGTTTTTGTCTTTATAATTTCAATACTTTTGTTTCGCCGTGTATTTAAAAAAAAAAAATGTGGCGTAGACAACTCTACACACTTTCAAACACCTTACCACCGATTTTGTGGTGGTATGTGTGTAAATTGTTTGAAGGTATATGTTAAAATAATATTTTAGCATAGACTAGACACTAAAATAAAGTAATTTTTACAAAGAATTTATAATAAATAAGTATGTTTCATCATTACACCTAATTTAAAGCTTCAAAGACACTTTCAATAATCCGTGAAGAATAGTCGCTGTTAAGGCGAGACATTTAAATGCTTTCCAAAGTAAAATAGAAGCTCAATACACTTCGAACTCTTTCTGTACATTATCATACTCAGAGTTTAAATTTAGTCTTGAGTAAAGTTTTTAATAAAACCAAGCTTCACAAATAATCTAGAACTTTTCTTTTAAAATTAACCAAACGACCTAACATCCTAAATACTTACAATATGTCGCAGTAGTTTACCCACTAGTTCTAACACAAAATAGAATTTTACATAGCGTGCAGTTTTCTACTGTCCTGTTGTACGTATGTGTGATATTAGGGTGATAGTACACTGCGACGTGAAAGATCTATTGTGCCCCCTCTTCTCGCTATATTTACAGCTGGCCGTCCAGTCTGATTCCTTTTAAAAAGTGCAGAATGTCCGAAGGCCCCAGATTAGGTAACTCTCCCTCTTCAATTTCACGTGCTCCCAGGTGCAGCGCCCTTGAGTTGCACAGTGCAGCACAGTTTGTGAGTAGATGGATGGATGTTTCATCTTGTTCCCCACAAAATCTACATTCGGCTTCCTTCGCTATTCCAAGCCTGCTTAGATGTCCATTCAGTTTACAATCTACTGCTTTTCGTAGCTTCTGTCAATGTTGACCTGGACGCATCTTTCAATAGCGTGTATTTCCGCCTGGAAGATACTTGGGTACATCCCCAAGCTTTCGAAATATTTGGTTCTAAGGCCCATATATCGCTATTCCAGTTCCCTCTGCCGTTTTGGAGCCATCGATGTTCCATTTAATCGCGTTTCTATTGAGTTTCGAAATGGTGTCTCTATCCCATTCGCTCTTGGTGCTAAGCTTTGTGGTAAATTCTTTCACAAAGTTGAACTTCCTTGGCATGTCGTTTCGGGGCATGTCCCAGGTTTGGTCACCTGCAGGAGGCTGAGGCTTATGCCTAGCCATTCCTTCCCTGATCATCCTACATGTGGTCCTTTTAGCTATGCTCTCCACTAAAATGTGAAGATGAGTAAGATTTAGTACCACTTCAATAGCTGCTGTTGGGCAGGTTCTCATTGCACCAGTTATGCATACACATGCTAATCTTTGCACTTTAGAGAGATTAGCTCTCGCAATGGTCAGATTAGTTCCCTTGCTCCAAGCCACTGCCCCATACCGTGCTGTTACATGTAACGAAATTAGTTGAAGTTATTGACTTGATTACAAAAGTGATTTGTTAAGAGTGTATTTTAACTAAATACATTGAAAGAAGCAATAAAATTCTTTCCTAATCAATCCATGCCGTTTTATAACTCACTGTGGAATTATTCCCAAATATACTTGGCAGACATACAACGTATCCTGGCTAGAAGACAAAAACAAACGCATTACAAGATTGGGCAACTCTGAAGATATTGACGTACCATTCCTCATTAACAATACAATATGCTGGAAACAACATAGACGCAACTGGATAACCTTCGCTTTCCCACTATCGATCCCGTTGCAGATGGAATCCTTGCCAAATATCTCTTCGACGGCAAAAAGAAGAAGCAACCATCATCAATAAGAGAGCGCGGTTAAATGTGCTTCTGATTAATTCGCGAAGTATGCATGACTTGTATGGCATATACACAGGCATAAGGGGATCGTTAAAAATGGGGCGTTTATCGACCGAGCTTCAGCATAACAAAGATACTAGCGTGGCGAACACATAAACATGCCAATCATCGCGGATGATAAATTCGCCCGCACGGAAGTCGCGGTTTCAGGAGTAATTACTAGGAAAAAGGGTCACTAATGCTAGTGAAGTAAGGACTAAATTGGTTGTAAAGTAGAAAGGATGTTGGAAGTAGTACATGGCTTGTTTTTTTAAATAATATTGTACCACCTCTTGATTCGAAAAACAAGTACATAACCACCACAGCAATATATCAAGTCCTATCAGAGATAATAGACGGTATAGACAACAACCAGTGCACATTAGGAATTTTCATAGACTTGACAAAAGCATTTGACTGTGTGGACCATGATATCCTGTGCGCGAAACTTGAAGCTATGGGCATAAGAGGTGTCGGACTGAAATTGATAGTTTCGTATCTGCAAAATAGAAAACAGAGACCGGTAAACAATACTAATGGCGAAGTCTCGAAATGGGTATCGACAATAAGAGGAGTACCACAAGGATCAGTGTTGGAACCTCTTTTGTTTTTAATCTATGTGAATGAGCTACCTACACAAACCAAATGCAAAACAGTACTCTACGCAGACGATTCTACGGTTATAATGAGGACTCGACCGGAGACAGTGAATGTTGGGGTGGCGTCTATGTTGGCAGCCTTTGATAAATAGTGTACGCAGCATAATTTACAACTAAACATAGGAAAAACCAACATCGTGCGCTATACTTACTTTAAACAAGAACCAATCACATTAGAATATAAAACTAATCAATTAGAGACCCAAAATGCTGTAAAATTTTTGGGGCTGCATCTAGACACACAATTAAATTGGAAGGCCCACATTGATTATCTAGCATTGGTATGCATTACGTACAATATCTAAATACGCCAATGAAAATGCCAGTCTCGCAGCTTCATGCGTATGTGTTCTCGTCTCAGATATGGAATAGTGTTCTGGGGAACTTCCACTGATGCCTCTAGGCTATTTATCTTACAAAAATCATGCATAAGAGCGATGTTTCACCTGCAAAAGACAGTTAGGCCGCGCGGAATACTCTTAGGTAAACAGCTTTGAGCCTAAGCTGAAATTACAGTGCTTGAAATAAAGTCATTTTTAACAGACATTTTCGACACGGTTAATATAATAACATCTGTCTTTCTTTTCCTTGGCAAGCGTTGCTAAAATATCGCACGTTAGAAATTTATTTACAATTACCGAATGGAACTTATCCCCCTTCCACCATGTCCTCGATGCAGCCATAAAATACCGGACAACTCAAAATCAGATTACTTCTATTAGAAATTCCTTCCGATACACCCGAAGGCATCTGTCTCCCTTTGCGTTCATTCGGTAACAATTTGAAAGGGGGTGGCAAGAGCAACGGCAGAGAAGAAGCAAGAACGGCTGACAGCATGGGCCGGAAAAAAAGAAGAAATCAATAACGGTTCTGCACACGTTCAAGCGGGATTCATTTGTCAACGACCCTGTCCGCTCGAACGTACTAAAACGGGTACACACAATTAAATAAAAAGCAATCCGAATAGTTTGGAACGTGTTTCCCTGCACGTCCGCCCTCTGTAGGATTGATGATTTTAGAGAGGACGCGGACGGCGAGATAAGGAGATTAGAAGTAAAAAATCGTATCGGAACAATAGCAGCGCGGCAAAGCGGAACGTGAAAACTTTTTTCCTCTCTTTTGTTTTATAATCCGTGACAGTTATGAGTCACGATATATGTATAACGGAAATTCAGATATTGTGTTATTATACCTATACTGCTATGCATTTACATACTTTACAAATGAACAGCCTGTATAGATATGTACACTACCGTTCACATATTTGGGAACGATTAAAAAATACAGGTTTTTTTTTTTAATACGCGTGATTTCTGTGACGTCACATGTTGAGGTAGGCCATGGGTCTATATCCAAACAACCGCCATATTGTATTTTATCCTGTGTTATTTATATGGCGTTAAATCTATGCGTTTTTATTTTATTATTTTTATTAAATCGGTGGAAGTTTCAGGACTGATACTTTGCTAAGTATGTTCCCTGAAGTATGTGTTAACAGTTCATCCCAAATTTAACCTGGAAATTATCTGTACTTTCAGGATAACAAGTGATATTCGAGGAGTAGTCATTGTTCGCGAAGCAAAGCATCGATAATAAATTTTTTTTTATTCATATAATAGAGAAGAGTATAAATTCTTTTCCTTTCCAAAGTGAATAAAGGAAGTACAACAATTTTATAACTTATTTTTAATAAATTTCATTTAGGTTAGTATTTTGTTTTATTTATATTAGAGGTATATACATATAGCTGAGCATAGGTTAAATTAAACACATAAATCTGAAAATAGTCATCGACTATATTTATATGGTTTGTTTTCTTATTGAGAATGGCACTACAATTGTGAAATCATAAATTTCTTATTGAAATAACGTACCTAGATAATAAAAATTTAAACAATTTTAACTTTAAAGAAATAAATAAGTAGAAAGATAAGTGGCCAGATAGTTTATTGATGTAATAAAAATTCTATATATATAAACTTTGGTAAATAAGATTTCTCTAAGATATCTATATTTGATTCCTAGCCATCGTCGATGACATGACAGAAGTCCCCTTCGACATACGCATCTTGCTTTAACGATGCCGTCATCTTTATCAATATGTACCTACATGCAAAATTAATATAGTTAATGACCTTGTTTTGATATATTTATTTTTATTTTCACCTCCACATTGTACACTTTGGATTTCATACTCGTACACACCTTCCCCTTTAATATTGCTGGGTTTTATTTAAAGCGAAAGTAATTTTTACGATATGACCACATTCGAAAGCATTTTCCCCTCGTTCTAGCTGCTTACTATCGAAGAAATTTGAAAGAATGGATACTTTAATAAAATGTTTGGTGATCATCTTAGCCTGCAAACCAAAGGCATTAAATATTGTGGCAATATTTTTGTAAAATTTACCTTTACAAATTATAACATAACCTAGAAAACTGTGTTGTGGCTCTAAAGGAGTAAAATATCAAATTCTGTAAATAAGTCTTTTCGATTACCAATTATTTTAAACGGCATCGACTATTCGTTTTCTTAAAAACTGAAAATTTGTATGTTTATCCATGGTTTAGTCTGCATGAAGTGACTAGCACTTGAATTTCGCTTATTATCCTGAAAGTACAGATAATTTCCAGGTTAAACTTGGGATGAACTGTTAACACATACTTCAGGGAACATACTTAGCACAGTATCAGTCCTGAAACTTCCACCGATTTAATAAAAATAATAAAATAAAACGCACAGATTTAACGCCATATAAATAACACAGGATAAAATACAATATGGCGGTTGTTTGGATATAGACCCGTGACCTACCCCAACATGTGACGTCACCAGAAATCACGCGTATTAGAATAAAACCAAACAGTTATTTGTTATTTATGAGATAGAAGATAATACTATTGTTAAATTATGTTCATATATACAGAAATGTTATACCCTTCTATATAAAAAACAATTATTTTTTCAATATAAAACGTAATTTGTTTTTTCGAGTTTTTCTTAGTCGTCCCCAAATATATGAGCGGTAGTGTATATGTGTTAGATAAACAATAAAACTTAAAAAGGAGAATTGTAAAAGCTTGTACGCTAATGAAATTCGCGCTTGCGTAGATTTGGCATTTTTTTTTAAATTTCCCAAGGTTGTGACTTCGAGAAGTTTTGTAGTTTGCAAATTAATAATTTTCGAATAGAAACAAAAGAAAAACATTTTGCCTAATCTAAGCTTTATATTTTTTTGAGTTTGTACTATGGAAAAAATCTTTCTTGTACGAATCTTTGCCGTTGCACCAAAATAAAAACAACCTAGGCGACGAAACAATAAAATAAAGTCCGTATGACATTATCGCCTACAGGGACAGAAACATTTTAGTAAATTATCTCTTTTTGAAAGACATTCTGTCCTTAATAAGTAATGAAATATTTAACAGAAAGTCATCGTATAGGATCTTTGATGATGATCGATTACGGAGATAAGTGTAGAAGTTGCTGAATTTTGAAAGTAGTAAAATATTGCTTTTACACCAAACCATATTACTATTTGTTTCGCTCAACAACTTGGTATATACTTTTTTTTGCTTTTGTCATTCAATTAAGCAGTACTGTTTCTACCACAAAAGATATCATTTAATGACAATGTATTTTAAGTGGGCTTTTGAAAAGCGGTAGACAGAATTTTTTTAATGAATTTACAGCTTTCATAAAAAAATTTCAGCGCGTTTCGTTCTTTTTTTTTTTCTAAAAGAGAAACATCCGTAAAAAGAATGCGTTGAAATGAAAACCATTGGACCAGAATATAATTTAAAAACGTATTATAATTCTGCCGTTCGAAGTCTCCATCTATTTCTTCAAAAAATTATCTTTAGAATTCCAACAGTATGACTGCTTTAAGATATATTTATTTACGCATTTCAAAAAATCAGCAACAACAACTAAAAAATAACTCAAGTAGTAAAAGCGATAATTATAGTTGCATCAGCAATTTAAGATGTGATAAAGTTGAATTTAGAACCAACTAATATGAGTGATATTTCTACAGGAATTAACCGAAAACGATCCAGATCGTAGAATACAGTTCTGCGAAGAATTAATTAATAAACTGAACAGAAATCAGGTAACTGTTGATTCTATCCTTTTTTCGGACGAATCAACTTTCATGTTGAACGAAGAAGTAAATCGTCTGACCTGTAGGTGATGGTCAGCAGAGAATCCTCATTGGATGTGTGAAACAGATACACAATATCCCCAAATGGTGAACGTGTCCGAGCTGGTATCATCGGTAACCATATAATTGGTCCAATTTTAATTGATGGGAATTTTACAGCGGTAAAATATTTGGATCTCATTATAAATGACGTTGTTCCTGTTCTGGCAAATTTATATCCCCAATGTGATAGATCCGGCCTTGCCAAATGAAAATGTTTGGTTTCAGCAAAATGGGGTGTTGCTCCATGTATCGTATTTTGCAGTATCTAAGTAAGAAACTATTTAAACGAGACCTTTCTTGATAAATACATAGGTCGAAGAGGTGCAATTGAGTGGCTAAGTAGATTAACAGATCTTTGGATTTCTTTTTTATGGGGGAATCTCAAAAATATAGTGAATGCAACAAAGCCAGACAACATTGACAACCTCAAAAGATATAAATAAAAATAAGGGATATTTCACCTCAAGTTTTAGAAAGAGTTAGAGAATAGCTTTATTATAGATTAGGTTATTAACAAGTAAATGGAGAATACTTCGAACATTTAAGGCGTTAAACTGTAACAGTAATTTTAATAAAATTTTCCATAATATCATAACCGCATTTTAAAGTAATGCCTGCTCATACAAGGTCTTAAATTGGATAAGAATGTATATAAGCTATGTTCATATACTGTTTTAATAATACTAAATCGTGAGAGAAAAACAGTGGCTCACGCTTCGTCTAATAACAAAACCGGTTTTGTTAACAAAATATTGTTGAACTAACCAAAATAATTTTGGTTAGTTCATTTATATTTAGTTCATAATTATAATTATAATTATTATAATTAATCTAACAAAAACAATGTAGTGAAGGTAATCATATTATTTTGTTACTTTTATTTTATTAATCTCACAAACTCAATGAGTTTATTTGAAGTACTGTTCATTTAACAAAGTGAACGGTATTAAGAAATAAGATTCGATTTGCTAGAACCATAATTAGAGTTAGTTCCAAATTTCCTGCCTATATGTAACAACAAATTGATGTAAAAATGGCGCTTCTTCTATTTCACGCTGGAAATTATCAATATGTTGTGTACATTAGATGTGCGTCACACATTATAAATTATTACTAAGTACGTGGCTTGTAAGAGGTGTGACCATTAAAGCTGCAACTTCTAGCGCACCATCGGCGGTGGCTTTTAACCACTGCGAATCCGTAATAAAGATATTCTACACTAGTTCATATTATTATATTATAAAAGAGAGCTGATAAATATAATACAGCTGTTAATAAACTACTTTATTTGTTCCGAATTTGTAGTTTGATTGATCTAGTCCAAATATTTACTTATATTAAATATTACACTGCGTTTGGTTCAACACTATCCTGTCTGAGTGCACATGTGTCATGGCAAAACTGTATGTTAAAACCAAATATTTTATTTCATTAGAACAAAGTATTCACTTACAATAACTGCTTCAATTTACAATAAGTAGTTTACCAGTTTCGTTCACTTTTCCTGTATGTGTAAGATAGGTAATGCGCATGCTATACAATGTGGCATTAAAATATGAAACATTAACGAAGAAACAACTCAGAAAGTTCAGTTACAGAATTCTCTTGCATATTAGTGTATAAAATTTAAAGAATTATATAGTAAAAACAAAACCTACACGCGAAACTTTCCAATAACAGCATTTGAAAACAGCAAAATTACACACAGTATACGTAATATAGAGTTGAAATGCAAAAGAACCTTGAAACTCTCAACTTCTCCACGTAACAAACAAAGCAACTGCCGCCAATTACATAAATTATTAATTAAAGTTCATAACTGAAACTGCGATGTTCCACGTTTACCATACATCAGGACTCATTACAGTTTCCACTGGCGTTGCGATTGCATAAGAAATCAAAACAGGTGAACAAATAAGCACCGGTCTGTACGTTATTCCGTAATGGTGATAATAAAGTGATTTTATTTCCGAAATACATTTCTATTTACGTTCGGTCGAAAATTAATCATAGGATATAGGCTATTAAATACGGGAACGGTATAATATCAACTTAATTTCGGGTGAATATTGATTGACTATGGGAAATTATTTCCGACGAAATGCGAATAAAAAATTGATGGCCGGATAACTTCGTCCTGAGGCGGTGTCGTTAAATTCGATACACCCTCATATATAATTAAGTGCCATTGATTTTATATCTCGTCAATCGAATAACCGGAACGCACCGCTTGCTCGGATGCTTTATTAGTATATATATGATGCGAAAACTATCCTATTTTGGGTTGTCGACTACGTATAATTGCTAACCAAAGTGAACATAGCGAATATTTAAGCCTAGTGCTCATATACAGGACTGTGGGCACACCGTGCACCAACAGTATCGTCTGCACTGTACACTGAAGATACAAAAAGACGCAGTTGGTGCACAGTATTAATGTGAATTAAAAGCAACAGTTTTTAATAAATCTTATGTAAACGTTTTATTTTCGATTGCTAACAGTCATACGCACAGTCCTGTGGATTACATTGTGGATTACATTCTATGCGACTCGAAATGGGTACCTATGCACAAGGTCGCAACACAAATTTGTTAACGTTAGATGGTTAGAGCTCATTATTATATCGCTATTCATGGTATAAACAACAAATTAATAACCAATTATCTAAGTGAGCTATTGTTAACATGATTTACGAAGTTTGTAAAACTAATATTAAATCCAATATTACATTTGTATTAGTGCAAAGGGAAATAATAAGACAATACTAATTTGATAAATAAACTGCCGTGTCTAGCATTGATTTTTTTTTTATTCATGCATATATCGAAGCATCAGATTATATAAATTTCAGTGACGGAGCACATAAACAATATGAGAAGAAAAGAAAGAAGGGAAAGGAGTTTTAAAAGTCAATAATTAAGTAAAATAGCAAACATAGATTCAAACAATCCTAACAATGGTAAATGAAGCACCTAATCGTTGGTAAATAGCAAATTATTGAAAAAGTATTCATGTTCGGGATATTTATTAAGCATTAATTCACAAAATTCCATACACAGTAAATAAAAAAATAAGGTAATAACCATTTAATAACTAAAAATTCACAATAACGGTTTGTAGTGCCAATTTGGTTTTGGTAATTATTGTTTTGTTGAAGCATCAGATAATGTAACTGATAACAGATTTCAGCCACAAAATTCATCATAGCCTAATGAAAAATAAAATAATATTAAACGTTCTAAACTGAATAAAAATTCTTATCAAATACAAGTGATAAACATAAATAAAATTCTGAAACTTAAAAAATTCCTATTAGAAGAAATAAAAACTCGGTGATTATAACAATTCGAACGTAAAAGCAATAATTGCGAACAAGTGTAAAATTATAAATATAACAACAAATGCTAAAAAGAAAATTAACAATTTATTAAATGTTCGAATAACCCCCCTCTTCGTAAGAGTGGTAACCCAGCCGATCATAAAAATTTCAGCAAACATTTCTTAAAAATCCCGGAGCGTCATTGTTGAATTATTTAAAAAGGGCCATAAAAAGAAGTCGTTTACATAAGGATGCGTGTAAGCGATGTTTGGCAAGGGTCGTCGTGATTCCTGCAAAGAAATTTTTCGATTGCTCTCTTTACAAAAACTTACTACAATGATCTTTTTAAAAAATACATGATTATAACACCAAAGGCACAAAAAATAGTTTTCTCAACATTTAACCAAACTTCAAAGATCAGCTCTATACCAGTGTATAAAAATCTATAATTATATACCTAGTGCTGTGGTCTGGCACCCCGGGTTTTTGTAAATGAAGTTTTTTTTGTTCATTCCGTAAAGCATTTGTCAATGTTGCGAGAAATTTCAAATTGTTTTATTTTCAAATAAGATTTAGTTAATGTTTTGGATTGTTTAATTTGTTTATTTTATTGTTCAGTTGTTTATATTAATTTCATTCAGGTGTACATTTTGCGTTCACTGGTATTGTATATATATATTGTTTTGTTTTGCGAGTTCGTCCGTTTGCGGACAGATCTGTGTGCGTTGCATCGCACGCATCTGAGATTTTTATACTTTTACGTTTGTTTAACCTTGTGAGTTCAGTTCCTTGATCGATACGAAAGTAAGTAGATATATAAAATTGTATTTCATTTCTGACATTTTGTGATTATTGATTTCAAGTTTTGAATTCACGTTTCTGATTTTATTTCGTTCATCACGGAACTCATTTAATAATAATTGGTATTGTATGTTTGTGTACACAATTTAGATATAAGATCTGTTATTATTTTTACGTGCAGGAAGATATTTTAAGTTTAAAGAGTTAATTTTTTTTGTTCGTTGTTAATTTTTCTGATTTGTAATTATTTATTAATCACCTAGGGTTGGGTGAATAAAAGCATTGTGCTTGCTTTTATTTTTCATTTATTTAAATTACTTGAATTTTCCACGTTTAATTTAGTTGTTTTAATATTAAGACCACGTGGATTGAATTGAAAAAAAAAATTATTATCTTCCTGAACTTTTTGTTTTCTGTTGCTTTGTAAAAGGATTTTGAATTGTCCTTTTGTAATTTAAATTCAAATGCAGTTTTGATTTAGACCAGGACCTTTTTGTCCAAGGTTTTTTTTTTCTGCAAAGTTTGTAATTAATTTTTTTTTCTTTTTTTTTTTAAAAAATAATAAAATTATTGAATTTTTATGTCTTTCATAATACTGTTCTTTTATTTTTAATTAAACCTTCTAAAATTTTTTTTAAGTATAGAAGAAAGTCAGATTTCTTTCACCTACATTTGACTTTTCATGATAGTAACCCTGAGTTTAATTGTTCTTTTGCGCCTTATAAAATTTGTTATCATTTGAGCTAGCTAATTTAATTTTTCATTTTTAGATTTCATTTGGCATTTTTGTTGGTACATTCAGTACACGGCACTACGTACATAAAAAACTTACCGTTTAGGCAATTTAGCAGCAAATTAATAGCTCACTTGTCACAGATCACTTTGGTAATGGTAGTGGTGTTTTTAATATGTTGTAAATGTTTTATTTTTGTCATATATATTTACAGGAATGTTTTATACACACTTTTTTTGACTTGTTCTACACTTTTATAGAACGCAAATATATTACTATTACTTACTATTACTTTTACTTTTACTTCATCCCCAACAATACCAACCTAGACGTTACATTTTTGTGGAAACTACGTTCGCGTTGGTGTCTTTAAAACATAGGTTTTTACGCGACCTATAACGAACATTTGCGCGGTGATAAAGCCCATGAACGTAAAATGTTTTTTTCATCAGTAAATAAAATATTATTCGAAAATAATTCGTTATCGTGATATTTATTGATCATCTTATTTCGCAAAATTCCATTCGACGGTAACAATCATCGGGTAAAAGTTCTTAAATATGCTAATTTTGTACCACCTATATTTATTATTTTGTAAAAGTTTTAAAACAGTTGTTGCACTAATATTACATTCGTCGGCAATTTGCCTAGGGGTCATAATAGTTTTCTATTGGTCGAAACAGTTATTACGTCTTTAAGATATAATTTGAATTTATCATTATTTGAATTGATTTTATTATTTATTTATATGAAAATGAAATGTTGAATTATTTTAGACATTGGTCATCTTATAACACAGGAATGAAGTATATTAAGCCGTTTTTCCTATAATTTGTTGGACGAACCGACCCTATTGTGTTAAATCTAACAATTTTTTTTTCTCAGTGTAGATTCTTTGAGTTGTTACTAAAGATTATTGAAATTTACGTGAGAAATTCGTGCATTTTGTTTATGTACCTGCTGAATTTGGACTTTGATTCAAACTATTCTAAAACTAGCACTTTAAGACAAGTAATATCTTAAATAAAATCTTTTCTCACTAGTTTTAGATATCTGTCTTTGTTATCCTGTGTATGGATAATTTGCATATGAGAGCACATCGAATTTAGCTCATCAGCCTTTGCAAGTTTCCCTACGAAACAAATTGACATGCTCCAACTTTTCCATTTCTTTGTTGGGAATGTATTAAAAGGATAAAATCCGTACAAGGTTTTTTCGCAGCCAACTTTGCATACGTGTTGTGCATATTAATGAATCTGACTAGGAATAACACGAGGAAAACAGCTAGACAGGGGGTTTACGCCTCCCGGAGCACGCGTGCATTCATGCCATTCAGCGAGTGCCCCATTTATAACGCAAGATGTGTGTTTGGGAGCCACCATATCGACTGGCGCCGCGGCGCTGACCTGGACCCGCTACCTCCGGTGCTAAGCGGAGTTCGTACGCGCGCCGCACGACTCGCTCGTCGCAGACGGGTCGGGACGCATCTCCGACAACCATCGCTCGCGTCCTCCGCCGAACAGCGGGCCACCCCCTCACGTGGTGCGCGCCCTCCTTACCGACCGCCCGCGAAGCCGAAAAACCGACGCGCTCCTAAATCGTTCGTTGTATACGCGAGACCACCTCGTTACACCACTCTCCTATATAAATACAATCGGTAAATTCGCCGAACGAACGCGCCAAAGTCTCGTCCGGCTATTTAAGTGATTTAAAATGCAAAATTTCCGGATTCGAACGGTTATTGCGTTAATACGCGGGTAATTTAATTTAATTAAAGTTAAATGATAAAATTAAGAGGAGGAAAAGAGTAGTTGTTGTGTGATTTTGTGCGTCAACTTTCGTTTTTTCTAAATGTTTCATCTTTCGCGGGGCGTTGGTATTTGTGTTTGTTTAGAGTGAGATATCGGCACGGATTTGGACGTGCGCTTGTGTGTAAGAGGGAATAGGAAAAGGATATTTGGTAGAAGGAGAAGGGATTGATGGTAAATTTTCAAAACTAAAGCCTTATCCATGCTTTACGCGGGAATAATTACAAACGTTATATAAACAAATTACGTACTATTTATACTTGATTCATTATCCTATAGTGAATGGATTTGTATTATGTAGGGGTGTGTAAAACTGCTTGTTTGCTTTAGCAGTTACAACAAGTTATTTTAGCTGTTTTAGCACATAATAAGTAGCGATATAAGTACATAAAGCGCGCGTTCTCATTCTCCACCGGATACATATGGATATACTTCTAATAGTACACTTACGATTAGGGAAAGTCGGCGCTGAACGGGATATTTATTGTTTGAGAAATTAGGTGTAATTAGATAGCACAACTATTGGACAACACAAGTTTATTTGCTTAACTACAGCGTTTAATATAAAACTTTTTCTGAAATTACATTTCTATATTTCATTTACTTAACGAATGCTCGCGATGTATTCCTTTTTATAGACGTTAATATAAAATAAGTGAAAAGATTAACAGAAAAATATTATTAAAGCATATTTTATTAGTATTTAATTTACATATGTAGCGTTCTTAGCATAAATAAGTAAGCTACGTACACTGAGAAAACAGAATAGTACTGATAAGTGAATATTTAGTCCCTCAAGTAAAAATTATACTTAAACAAGCAACAGATATATTTAGGATAAATAACACTAGATTTCTGAGTTGCAATATTTGCAACAGTATTTTGTTTATCTTATACCAACTATTTTAATGATTTTGTTAATAATAAATGTGACATCTGCCACAACGAAACCGATAAACTAGTTATTATGAGTTGAACTAGTTATTGTAAGTGAATTGTACCAATGAAATAAGATTTGCAGTTTTGCTATAACATACATATAAGCACTCAGAAAACGACAGTACTATGTTTAATATAAGAACATATTTCGACTAGATGAATCAAACTACAAATTCGGAGCAAATGAAGCAATTTATTAAAGCCTGTATTGTATTTATCAGCCCCTTTTATGTTAATAATATGAAGTAGTGTAGAATAACGTCTTTATTATGGATTCGCAGCGGTCAAAAGCCACCGCCGCGCCGGTAGTGCGGCGGAAGTCGCAGTTTTTATAATCACACCCCCTACAAGATGTGTGCCTAGTAAATACACCGATATAAATAACTTATAAGGTTGTCTGCCCCACAATTTACACAGGATATGGATTATTACCACGACAATTTAAGATATTTGCTCTTACATATAGGCCAAAAACTTGGAAATGGGTAATTTCAACATGATAATTACATTGAATTAACTGCAATTTTGGTTAATCTATCCTTATTTCTAAGTACCGCTCACTTTGTTAAATCAACAGTACTTACTGTTTAAATTAACTCAATGGTTTTTTTAAATTAATAAAATAAAGTAACAAAATAATATGATTCACTACATTTTTCTTTGTAAGATTGATTGTAATTTTGATTAGTTATTTGCCTTTAATATCCTTGTATTAGCAACTAGACTAACTTGCAATAACTAGAAATTCACTTATTACCAGCAAAAACACGTAAACAGTAAAATCTATTTGCACCAAGAGAGTTGAGCATAGCATTGAATGCTAGTATATTTAGGAGAACTGAACACTATACTTCTTTCTAAAACGCTAGTTTAGACAATCCTATTTGTTTATTCCAAATGAAATGGTATTTGCAACAGACACTTTTTTAGTTTCACAAATTAATATTTCTTCGCTATCCTCACTCTGCCCACATGAAGCGGATCTGGCGAGTGGTCCAACCCTCATTAGAAATAAAATCAAAATCACCACACTAGAAGTGTCTGTTGCATCTCTTTCTGAATCACTCTTCTTGGCCATGGGTTGCTTTTTGCTCCTTTAAGAAGAATGTGTTTGGTAATTGATCTTCTTTTACTAGTGTTTCTTCTTTTTACTTTCTTTGACGTTGCTCTTTCTTCTTTTTCTTTCTCTTCTTTGTTGGTGATAACATCCTGTACGAAAAATTGGTTAAAACTACAGTTTTTGCTGTTGACGTTTTGCCTAGTAACTGGAGTTGGTAGTAAAGCTTCTGGCAATGTATTTTGAAATGCTGGTGAGTTTTGCTGAGAATGGACGTCATGTTCAGAGAATCTGGCACTGGTCGGAGCTTTGTATTCTTACCATCGACAGGCGTATCTTGTTTGATAGGTCGTTCAGCAGCGACTATTGGCAAGTTCTATGCATCTAACAAGACGTTAAGTTTGGGAAACCAAATTCTCGTCTTCTGAAAGCCGTTTATGTTGTTGTTATATTAGTTGCATAACAGAAAAGTAACTAGACGAAACGGGATGCCATCCAGTTCCGCCCCGAAAACACGTTATAACTTATAAATTGTTGCCGCCTTCAAAACATGGTAAAATTGAACGGTCAGTCATCGAAAGTATCAGCAAAATTATTAGATAGTTATTAATAAGGAATTTCTTGGAAAATCTAAATTATAAAGTGGTAAAGTCTCAAGCCTTACATTGACGCGAAAAGAGAAGATCATTCGAACCGCCAGAGCTCTAGGAAGAACACCCATCGATGATACTGTTCTTTTGACAATGTATTATAAAGCTTGCAATATTGTCAATTTACTTTTAATCGAAAATCTCAAAAATATAGAGAATCAGGTGACAAAACATATAACTATTCAAACTAAAAGAAAATGATTTTTGCAGCTTGCTGCCGATTTTTGGGTTAGTTAATTACCCCTATAATACAAATATATAACGATCGATTTAATAACTGTAACTAAAAATGTTTATTGATTATCTGAAAGTGTATTATAGCAAAGTTTTATATCTATATAATAGGAGTACAATGATAGTTATAATTGGGTTAGCTACATAAATATGTGATGCTACAAAAAGTGTCGTCAAGATGGCGTCACGCTTGTTTCACAACCGTTGGAGTTCTTACTCAATGGAAATTGTGTTCAGTAAACGCGGCGGCTATGCAATATTTATTTAATGCTTACGCATCATTAATATCGTATATATATGGTACTGTGGTTGACAATCACCCACAGTACGAGAATTACGAGATGCTTCCACACCGACAGTCCGCAGTTAACGGCTGGTCTGATCTCCGCGATCACGCCCAATGCAACGCCAGTTCGCGCGCAATCACGGCCTAATAAAATTATACGCAACTATATTAATTATTGCCCCATTGCAATCAACGGTGTAGTTCATTTGTATGGTAGTTTATTTTTGTTGGCAAAATTTACTGCAGGAGTTTAGAATATTTTAGTAGATTAGTTGCAATTTTTACCACTGGAGTAAACGTACTATTTGCAACAAGTGACTTGTATATTATGCTACTTTAATATATAAGTTATGCCGACATAAATTGTATAATTGCGTATTTTGTTATAATAATTTTCATCAACGATTCTGTAGAAAATTTTAATAGAAGTTGTGCGCGCCCCTATATGTTCTACAATTGATTATACTAAACTTTACAATTGTTTTACGATTTACGCTTCGTTGGGGTCTCAAAATTAGAACTTCTCGAGAATAAATTGACTTTGACCAATATAAAACTATTACATTAAAACATTTAAATTGCAAAAAAAATTTAACTACATGCTGAAACATCTGAGTGAGAGACAGATGATTGATGTATTAAGATATTTGAGAGTTAGTTGAATAAATGACCAAATGGAGCAGTATTAGTTTATTCATTTACTTTATTCATATTTACCACGTTTCGATGCCTAATCATGCATCTTCATTAAGCTACAATAGGCATCGAAACGTCGCAAACATGTAAATGATTGAACTGCAAAATAATAAACTGCTGAATTTGGTCACATATTCAACTGCCAAATTAATCAAGCAGCCCAGTTCCTTTTTTTTTAATTTTTACCAAATAAGATATGAAAGAAAAAACTAATGTTTTAAAATTAAAACTTCAAAATCTAGTAAGTTTTTATTGAATGTAAATTGTTTTCATAACAACCCTCCTGCAATGAATAACTACACCACCGATATTCTAATACAGATATTTATATCTGTACCTATTTTATTTTTCCGAATTTATAGAGCTGTAATAATATTCATGTTATTATTAACAACGCTAGAGAATTATACAAGCAATAATTTTATTTTTAACATTAAAAATAACAATTTCAAACATTACCTAGCTTTAATTCTCTTCCTGGAATTAGCAAAATGAACGCCAATGGAGTATTTGGTACAATTCCAACCGACCAGTATATAAATTGCATGCGCTAGAATAAATCATTTCTCTTGTTTTCGCCCACTATCTCCATAAAAACCTTGCCAACATTGCTCAGGATATCCTGACATAGGTATTCATCTCTTGCCAAATTGATGAAATGGATATTAGTGAAGTTGATGTTCGTACTATATAGGACAAGTCTCTTCTGTCCAATTTAGAATAAAATATTTACTTATATATGTTTATCTATATATTAAAACGGCCCCAAATGTCTACCCAGCCTCCCTAATAACTAAAAATTTATTTATTGAAATTCCTGTAAAATTTCAATTGAATTAACAGCAATAGTAAAACTTGTTTAATAGTTTTCAAGCGTTAACCAAATCCATGTTATTCTATAATCCTCACTACTTGCCTTTGCTAATTTAATAAAATTTTGTATACCTACAGGTGACGATCAAGTCTTTTGAAATTGCCCGTATAAGCATGTATCGAACAGAGACAAACAAACAGACACCAATCCACACAGCTCACATACTATTGGCCGCTACATGCTAACGACGTAAGTTACAAAGAGGAACACAAGTTTGATGTTTAACAGTGTTTTTGAGTAGATAAAAAGAAATAAGTGTTATAATCATGTTATATTTTATATCTATAAGTTTAGCGCACAAGTAGTTAGAAAATAACAGTTGATTAACATCTTTTATATGTTGTTTTTAATTTGGTGTTTTCACAGACCTTTTATTATTCTTCAGTTGAATACTTTTTTTTTTATAATTTTAAAGATACTTGTTATTGTGAACATCAAATTAAAGCGAATACTTTTTTTTCCTCACATTAAGTCTATGTTAGTGTCAACATTTTTACGTTCTAACTTGATTGATCACCGACCTTTGAATTATGCATTACAACATATACAGTAGTCCACCCCTATCATCACTTATCGCTTTAAAATGACCAGCTTGCACCTTTTTAGCGCAGACGGTTTCTCGAATAAATTACTCTATAACGTGTATGCTTTCAATTTTCCCCTATCGCCTTGTGCTCGTGTTATTTTTGTGGCACCGGATATAATTAAATTTCCGTTTTTAATAAAGTATATGATTTTCGTTTTGCACACGTTTGGTTTTTTTTTTTTTTGTTTTTCTTTGAATTCTGCACCTTTTGTATTAACTCTTAATTATATAAGTTAGATATGCACACCTTGCGGATTTTTTAAAACAATTTTAAGTATTTATAATATTTGAGAGTGTTGTACCCAAGACGCCTCGGACCATAGCTCTCCTATCATACAAGATATCGAAGAAAGTCCAACAGTACCCTCGCTATTTTTTTAAAATACTTCTGGCCAGCAGTGGCGTGCCGTATTCCAGTGGTGTATCAAACTTATATTTTTTTTTTTTTTAAAGGAACATTCTATATTTTATTGCAGATTTGGAAAATTCTCGAAGAGTACTTATTTTTTTATGTAACATAGTATACCCCTAACTTTAGCGGTTTATATTTTCCTCGCAGTCGGATCATTGTTTGAAATATCTTTTTGGCAGGGACTAAATTGCACCGGCGCACAGTAGATCGAAAGGCGGTAAAAAGCGAACATTGACTGAAGTGGCAATAACTTGCTTAAAAATTAATGTTGATCAATGAAAGAAAATTTTGTCGAATAGTTAAGGTTATATACACTCCGCCAAAAAAGTATCGCATAATCTTTGTTTGTAGCATAAAGTTGTAAATATACTTTAATGCGCTCTAAGATATAATTTCTATGATTGTTTAAATAAAATACAGGCCAAATAAAAACGAGAACTCATACTTGAGATTTTTATTAAAACAAGAAATTATAATTTTGGAAAGAAAAATGTCATAACAGTAGCTTTTAATACTGAGTATTGCCACCTCTGGCTCTTATGACCGCTCGCATACGGTTTGGCAGAGATTCGATTAACCTCCGTATATAAGCCTGATCCAAATTCTCCCACTCGTCACGGAGAGCATTTGCTAGTCCATGCAGCTCCGCTGGGGCAACATTTTGGGTTCGTATCCGTCTGTGAAGGAGGTCCCACACGTGCTCGATAGGGTTCATGTCCGGACTTACCGCAGGCCAATCTAAAACTGGAATACCAACATCGTTAAGGTATTCCTGGACGATTATTGCAACATGCGGTCGTGCATTATCGTGCATTAACATAAATTCGTTTCCTATAATTGGCGCATATGGTACTACATGTTCTTCTAAAATGTCCGTTATATACCTGTGGGCAGTCAGTGTACCTCTGTCTACTGGTACTAACTCTGTACGACCTGTTAAACAGATGCCTCCCCAAACCATAATAGAGCCACCAGCGAAATTAGGTCTAGGTCTGATATTACACTGCGAATAGCGCTCACCGTCTCGTCTGTACACTGAGATACGCCTATCTGAGGTGTAAAGACCAAATCTTGACTCATCTATGAAGAGTATATTGGCCCAGTCATTAATGTTCCAATTTACATGTTCTCTGGCAAACCTTAAGCGAGCCACTCGGTGGTTCCTAGTGAGACGAGGGGCTGTTACAGCTACTCTAGCTCTTAATCCACTCTGTCGTAACCTATTCCGAATAGTTTGAGTACTCACACGAGTATTTCTGACTCTAGCCAAGTCGTTCTGCAATTGTCTCGCAGTTACATGTCTTCGACGTAATGCTTGTAGTAGTAAATAGCGGTCATCTTGGCGAGTAGAACATCTTGGACGACCTGGTACAGGTCTTCTACTGTAAATGCCTGTTTCCCTATATCTGGCTACGGCTCTAGAAACACTTGACTGATTGATGTTCATCAAATTAGCAACGTATGCTTGAGATCGTCCATCTTCGATTAAAGCAACTATAGCAGCCACTTGTTCTGAAGTTAAATTGCTCATTTTAGTTTTAAAAGCGTTGGTACAGAACTCTGACTTCGCACTTTAAAATTTGTCCGTATAGAAAGACTTTCAATAAACAACTGAACAAACCTTACACATATGCATTTTTCTAAATGTGTTCTTTTAGAGAAAAAAAAGGTAAAAACGCTAAGTTCCATTAGTTTGTTAGTGTTTTTATAGTTCACATACACGAGGCAAACTTTTTGTGAACGTATAAAAATATCTTGGTTCATAAATGCCCTTTTTTAGTTTATGCGATACTTTTTTGGCGGAGTGTATATATTCCATTCAGAGAAGTCGAGAATTAACTTGTTTATAAACTCATATACCTATCACTTGTTTCTTTTTTTACTACAACTGGATAACAACTTAAAAATTTTACTATGACTTCATACATATGCACAAATGCAAACCCAAACATAAATACAACATTTTCTCCTCTTGTCAAACTAAAGATTTAACTTGCTTTAGGAGAGGTGGGGGGGGCGTGCTTTAGTTTGACGAGAATGTATTGAAGGATCTTCCTCTTTACATATTTCTAACACTAGATTAAATTCTACATCTTCTAGCAATCATTTTCTTGAGCTATTTGCGTGTATGTAGAATCTCTGTTTCTACTGCAATGAAGTTGCAATTTCATCGATTATCATAGACATAATTCCTCTAATAAGATTATTATTTCTGAGGATTATTAATATTTAAATCGATAATTATTATAATTGCTTGTTAATGTATACGACATGAAGTTTTGCTTTACCAAATAAAAATTTAAACAGGCTTCCCATTATGTATGAGCGAATTTGCCGTCAATAGTATAGTTTGAGTTCAGGAATAGATACATAAATATGGACTCACCGCAGGCTCATTATCCACATTAGCATTTAGGTTAATTCCGGACGCTAGCCTTTAGTATCGGCGCTCTTCTATCTCTCTCTTTCTATCTCCCACTATGTATCGATTTTAGACCGCGACTGCCGTTTAATAACAACATTCGACATGTAAAACGCCGTTTAATTAAATTACACCTATATATGGTGAGCCATTGTCGTGCCTCTCTCTAGACACCCTGAGCCGTTCACACGACGACGTTCATACCTTCCATAATAATACACCAACACGCACGCTAGCGTATAAATACGTACAGTCGTGGACTTCAGGAATGACCGCCTAAATTGCAGCAAACCTATTTATCGCATGCAGCAAGCTTAACGCTATTTCGCTCGTCGCAACTTGAGCGGTCATTTAAGTCCACGACTGTACCTACATGTGTATAGGTGAGTGCATAGATTGCATCAAAGAATCGTAAAATTCGTATCTCTTTTAATGAAAGTATTTCTGAAACGCTCTATATATCCATGTACCGGCGAAGAGTGAACTTATTGGTAATCTTGTCTTTCCCCGTTGAGGTTTTTGTTGCTATTCGTTGCGTGAAAGATGGATGACGGGGGCAAAACGTGAACGAAAGAGGGAAGACTCAAAGAGAGTGGCCCGAGATTCATTTCGCTCTTTTCATTGATTTTGTATTCGTGACAACGTCCAGTTGTATATTGATCTAATGTCCTGGGTTACGAAATTGGGTTATAACTATTTAGAATACTCCATGAAAATTTAATGTATAAATTGATGATGGAACCACATTTCTTCTCATCGTATTTCTTCGTTACTACGACTTTTTATTTCAAATTAGTGAATTTGTTCTTCTTCCTTTGAAGGCTCCGTAATGAATTATGCTTCTATTATTATTTAAATAAAATTTTTATCTACCATTCTTTATTCAGCATTAGATTATTGTCGAATAAAGTGGTCGGCAATTATTTGAGAAAAGCACCATTGGAATAATTGTCTCATGAAATGAATCGATATTGAAATAATTTATTGCTGTATAATTACAGAAATAAATTTAATCCAGGTATGTGCTAGTAATGGATACAATCGATTTAAAGAAGTACTTTTGTATAATCGAGAACATTACATCAAATTCACCATGGGGAAAGAAATAAATGGAAATCTGGCTTTTCTGGATGTAATGGTGAAGATTACAGCACACAGTATTCAGGAAGAAACGCATATCGATGGATATCTACATGCGAGATCTTACCATAATCCGATGCAGAAAAGGACGGTAATTAAATCCTTGCTATCTAGAGCCGAAACCATCAGCGATGAGCCAGTGAAAAGACCAGAAAGCACTGAAGAAGAATGGTTAAACTGACATCGATATAAGAAGAGCCATTAGAAAGAATACGACTATAATACATAGCAGTATACATGCAGTCACCAAAAAACTAACACGAATCTTGAGAGAACGCGACAAACAAGTACCCCTCGGAACTGCAAAATCGATCCAGCAGCATTTACCGACCCTAAAGAACAGGATAGCCAAAATCACTCAGAGGGTACCTACAAGATAACATGTCAATCTGGATAGCGCTACGTCGGATAAACAGGACGAGCTATCGGAGTAAGAGTGAAGCAGCACGAAAGGGGCGCAAAATTTAAAAAAATATAGTAATCAGCGGAGGCAGAATATATGCACGAGACTGGATATAAAATGAACCACGAACGGCCACCACCAAAAACTACGGGAAAATACTTATCAGGGTAGCCTTAAAAATGGAAAAGAATAAGATCGTCAACAGAGAAGAAAGGTACCACCTTAGCAACATGTGAAAAAGTCTACTATGCAGGACCGTCACACTCAGTGGAGTATAAACTTCACGGTTGAATGAACCAAGGGTATATATAAGAATAATATTGAACAATATCCTGAAGATGGTGTCAGGATGAACAGGGAAGCATCGAGCGAAAGTCCTAACACACTTCGAAATCCGAAAGAAGTTATCAGCAGCGGTTATATCGGTCGTGGAAGCCCTAGTGTTAATTCAGAGAGAAGTGTGTAACTAACAGGGAAATGTGTTCACCCCAATCAATCAATCCACACCAAAAGGGCATGTTTCCAATTCAAGTAATTGTTAGTTTCCTCATATACATGGTTTCATAAGCGTTTAATTCCTTGAAAGATTTTACATTTTTCAATAATTTGAAAGTTCCCAATGTTAATTTTATGGCCTGGATGACTAATATATTGTAGAATGCTAAATGATTGAATCCTCCCATAGCAATAATACTCTACGTGTTCCATAAATCTGGTTCTGATTGCATGTTTTGTTTTTCCAACATAAACTTTATTGCAGTCTCCGCATTCTTTTTTATAAATACCTAATCTTTCATTGTTATTCGGTTTATCTTTCAAGTTACCTAAAAAAATTTCCATTGAAAAGAGCCGAAACATGTATGGAATTCTTGTAATTTTAAACAAAATTGTTAAATTAAAAAAAGAATTGAAAGAAACTTTCGGAACGACGGTTTTTGATCGAATCCTTCAATTCCTACAGTTTCTATGACTTTATTATTATTTATTCGAAATAAATCCTTACGTAATTTCGCATGTGCACTTATTATTATCATGCCACAATCGATACTGTGCCATTTCTAAAATACACGTATTTCCTGTCCGCCTCACGACGCGACGACTAAACATTTTGATTTATATTTTCGAATTCGCGTTTATACATGGGACGACACACATGTTTTCAGTAATTGTACATAACGTAAATGATATTTACGGCAAAGAAATAAACAAGTACAATAAATGTATGAAGGAAAAGCACACCCACTATTTATCCCTTATCGACAAATCTGTTTCCTTTGCCATTGCTGTTTTCATCACATCTTGTTTTATGTTATTTATTCAGATCTAAAATGACTGAGAATATAGCAACACCCTGGAATTTAAGGATCTTTCTAATTTTAGTCGACAATATGGGAACGTAAACCTTTAACCTTTAGGTTAGTTAGGCCACATTTTTACTGGGAACTTTTTTATTAGAAAATCTAAGAACTTTGTGCTTTTGATTTTTCATTATAATGATTTTCTGATGCAAATTGTGAGTGAAATTTTAATCCGTTAATGTTGAAGAAATTTATCAGGTGGCGTTATTCCTTAAGTAAATACTTGAGATATTGTAGTTTTTACATAACAAAACAAATAAAAAAGATACACACGTAATAACAAGCATGTACGATCGAAAAAATAAAAACGAAAACAATGAATATCTTTTTCTAAATCACGTGTTCAAAATGACTACCATCTCTGTCAATACACAAACGGATTCACTTTTTAAATGATTGCTGTATGTTTGTTGACATAAAATAGTCTGGAAAGCACCTATTATCCTTTCTTTTATATTTTCTACAGTGCTCGATGGTGTAGCATATAAGTACTACTCCTATATCTTTAATAAATCCCCACAAAAAAAAACCCATACAAGTCAAATCTGGAGATCTCGCTACCCAATTTTGTGGTTCACCTGTCCCTATCTACTTGCTTGGAAGAAGACATTCAGCTGCTCTCGAATGTTTGCATGGAAATGTGTTGGGGCATCGTCCAATTGTAACCACATTCTGACTCTTACAGCTAAAGGAATATTTAACAAAAGCTCTTGGAGATGATAGCGCAGAAATCTTCGAAATTTTTGTCCATCAAGGTTACCATGAAAAAAATAAGGACCTATTACATTTAACCCCACGATTTCACCCATACGTTAAGAGACTAGTTGGTGGTTAGAATCCGGACGAAATGCGGATCTTCATCACTGTAAAAATGAAAGTTGTGTCTGTTAACAAAACCGTTTTTGTGAAAGGAATATTCACCCAAAAATAAAACATAATTAAAAAAATGTTCATCTTCTCCGCATTTAACCCATGCGTAAAAGTCAAAACGATGCTGAAGTCTTTCTCGCTAATCTTTTATGCATTTAGATATACAGAGTGAGCAACCGGATGTGACCACCACGTGATCACGAACGTCACAGAAAAAGTGTATTTTTTTGTTTTACTGTTTACTGCTCTGCTTGTTGTTTACGTTCTGTCATTTGACATTTAACGTGTTGGAAAAAAATATATGGCACGTCTTATTTTAAGGTTAAGTTATAAACATATTGACAAATCAGTAATGTGACATATCTTGTACTACCAACTTAACAATGTTGCCACCTTAAAATTTGAGGTCACGTGGTGGTCACATCCGGTTGCTCACTCTGTAGTATGTATGTATGTTGTTGCTGGGCGAAGCTTCGGGTACACCTTGACACTTTTAAGCACTGACATCTATTTGACATATTGTACCAACCCCACAGAAATTTTATCGAACTCGCGGGAATTCCAACCTTGAGTAGGGATTTTTTACGTGCCAAACATGGCATTGACACCGGACCTACGGCCTTACTTGCTATCTGAGAAGAAGGCATATTCTGATTTTTATCCATAATTCAAAACACTGCCTCAGCCTGGGATCGAACCAGCACCTGCGGAGTGAAAGGCGAGCATGTAAGCCATTCAGCCACCGAGACGGCATTTGGACATGCTACGGGTGAAATTTGTATTTTCTAATTATTGCTTACTTATTGCTGTTTCCCGACTACACTGAGTATGAACGTGTAGCCTAACGAACGAAAAGCCTATGAATAAATCCGTTTTTCCAAAAGCCTAAAAATCGCTCTCCTCTAGTGATCATACCGGTATAATCGTATAGCCAAATAGCCGATTTTGCTTTGTTTATTAAAACGTACTTAAAAGTGTCAAAATTGTCATGAAAGAAAAAAAAAGGAAAACGGTCATGGTAGAGCTTCAGCTTTAAATAAAATGTTAAAAAGTTTCAGTTGTATATACCTTTAGAATTTCACTCTAGCGTGTATATGCAATCGTAATAACTTCCCGATACTACCTATTTATTCAAGATATCATCTCGTGGGTTTTCGGCTCGGAATTGCCCTAGGATAAGGCGGGCGCGTTCCCTTGATATACGACTCACATTCTAAAAGAGCGGTCGGCGTAGATATTTCTTAAAAAATCGATGTCCCACACACACTGCCCGCGACCATAAAACATATCTTATATCAATATCTCATTTCGTTATATTGCCACGGTTCGCATTCGGAAGGCAGTCCATATGGAATGCAAAATCAATAGCGCACCACTAGACTTGGGTCAGAAATACCGAAAGATACGGTTTGAAGCTGAATTTCGATCACTAAGACTACTACTTTTTCTCAATTCCCGAGAAATCAATGTGCTGTAGATACATGTTGGTATGTTCAAGACGGAAATTGATTAGATTTTTTGCGATTGTTTCTTTTCAGATATTAGAACAAATGTTCCATTTATTGTTAGTGGATGATTTGCTAAATGATGGTTTGCTCAACACATTTTATGTTGTATCATTTATTTGTTAAGAAGTGCTAGCTTAAGACAAATATGAGTATACAGATCTAATCTGAGCAAAGTAAACTGCCAGGATGCATCTATTTAAGAGAGTAGATGCCTCCCCTACGTATTGTGGGAGGATTCTTTCGACATATATCAAGAAATTACTTGCTTTATTGCAATTTATGTTGCCAATAGAAAATAAAAGAAAAAAAAAATTATAAGAAAATTGCTAGGGTTCTGAATCATGAAGGCTTATACACAGTGCATAAAGATGGAATATAAAATACAAATATAGAATACTAGAAATAAAATATAATATCCCACAAACGTGAGTGAATGTTCGAACACAAAATGCAAAGATAAAAAATAAAATATAAATATTAAATACTAGAAAGCCCGCGTTCCACTTTGGAGCGCACCCTCTAGAGAAAGTGGATACGCCTTGCCCGCGGTTTACTTAAAGCGCACCGTCTAGAGAAGGTGCGTACCCCTTGGGTAGCAGCTCGCTCTTTTATCGCGTGGAAATGATATGGAAATTTAGAATAGAGTTTCAATTTATTAATTTATCATCTGTAATTTTTGAATCGCGTTTGAGTTCCACATTAAAAGAGACTCAACGCAGCGCGTCTCGCTGTTTTTAAACTCAACGCAGTGCGTCTCGCTGTTTTTAAACTCAACGCAGCGCGTCTCGCTGTTTTTAAACTCAACGCAGCGCGTATCACTGTTTTTAAAAAATTGAAATTTCTTAATTTTTGAATTTTTCTTAACTTTTCGGTTTTTTATTTTTTTTTTTCAAACACATCTCACTATAAAAAAGACTAGACGATTTGCATTTCGTCAATAACGTAAACATTTTATATGAAGATTTTTATTTTTTTCTATAAAAATACCGTCAAAATTTCCGACTTTTCCGTAAATTTTTCAAAAATTTTCGTTCAACCAAACAACAACAACAAACCCTGTCCTGACAATTGCGAACATCAAAAAAAAATCAACCAAATTGCTCGAGCCGTTCTCAATTGATGCTCCGTCATACACGTGGCAATTGATTTTTATTTATGCTGATTAATTTCCGATGTGTGGGAATTTTATCTTTTTTATATTTGACCAATCAAACTGAACTCATTCTTTAAGAAATGTCAAGAAATGTCAAGTAGAAATATTGTCCCTTCGTGTATCATACGTTCCAATTAGCATCATGGACGTTTGTGGTGATGAACTATTAGTTAGTTTCTTTATTTTTAAATTAATCTTCAAAATCACAGTTCGAGGTTAGCTAGGAACGTAATTGGCTGAATGATAATCTGTTATTCTAGTATGTGTTTTGAGAGATAAATTATTCTTATATTATATATTTATATTTTATTCCTTATATTTTATATATTTGCGTTTTTACATTAGCCTTAATATATTCTGTAACATTTCTCTTACAATTAGTGATGGGTGTATGAAAAGTGATACATGTAAAGCAAATTGCCTCAATTGGATTTTTCGAATTTCTAGTGGAAATTTGACTTTAAAACTCATCATCGCCAACTATGACCTATATAAGAAAAATATTTTTTTTGGTTTTATAAGATTTCTTTACAAGCTTTTACTTTATTTATTTAAAACATTTGCCTATCATACGTGTAACTAGTAGATGAATACTTACCGTCTTTACGTACCTTGCAGGTTACCAGACTTGTCCGAGGATTCACGGTAATAGGAATAAGGATTGAAATTAAAATGCAAAGCTCAGCAATAACCGAAACTACAGAACGCAACTATTTAACCGCACATGCAATTTTTTTCCGTTACTTTTTGCTTATCGTTTTAAATGTGGTTTTAAACCATATATGTTTTTTAAGCGTTAGCTATTTGTTGCATAATCTTTTGAAGTGATTTTGGTGTTAAATTGCGACTCATACTTCTTTTGCTTTTGCTTTGTGATTTTATTTATTTTATTTCTAATGATTATGGAACTGCTCTGTGTCATTTTTTCTATACTTAGAATCAGTACTGAAAATAGTTGAGTATAATATAATCCATGCACATGTAATGTTATGTTCTGTGTGTGGAATATATGTTTAAAATGATATATTTCACTTAATCAAGGGGTTACAACTAACGAATTTACATTACCGTATGGTTTTTATTGCCGTCCGCAGTTTAATATTTCACCGGTTTAATTTTAGCGTATGGTGTGACATTTACAAAAATAGGTTTGTTGGGCCTTATTTTATGAAGGGTCACTTATTGAGGAGCGATATATGGGAATTTTAAGAACAGTTTTGGATGAATTTTTAGATGATTTAAGTTTGGAAGCGGGGACACTTTCCTACTTCCAACAAGACAGAGCTCAGTACAAGTATTTAATGAGAATTGTGGGAATAGGTGGATTGGTACCAAAGATCCAATTAATTGACCTATCCCCATTACACTTTTTCCTTTGAGGATAGAAACCGTTCAGTTGCAAAGAAAAAATATAACATAAAAATCACTGGCGTATTTACAATCAGCGTCGCCCTGGGCCACTTAAATCTGGCTATCCCACTGTCACTACCCACCATGCTATCGCGCATCCGCCAGTACAAAAGAAAATTCAAATGTAGTACTTAAACTAGCTACTAGATAGACATAATACAAAATCTTGATTGGCTTGATTAGTTTTTATTTTATTTATTTTTTCCTTTAAACATTTTTTTTCATTTCTCTGTTAGTTAATATTTTATTTCAGATTGTTCATCTTTTTTACTAATTGTTCGTAGTGTGAATACAAATATTATAAATGTATTAAAGATAACTACAAAAACTTCTACAGCAGTACACAAAAGTAATTGTGGAATCTGTCCTCTTTGTAAATGGCGGCACAGTCATACCACTGCGGGCTTGATTAAAATTTTTAAACCTTCCTATACCCAACCGTCCTCATCCGATAGTTATCGTAAGCGGCGACGTCCGGTATTCCCATTTATCCCTCCACCTTTTAATAACAACGGCGACGCTATTTCTTAACGGTGCGACGAGACTACGGAGACGCAACCCGTCCCCCCTCCTCACTGCTTTCCGTGACGTAAGGCACAGGTACTGCCTACCTACCTACCTACCTACCTGCATACAACACAGCGGAGAAAGATCGTAATTTCGCCGGAAAATGAAACGGGCGCCCGTTATTACATCGGCTCCGGTACGAAGTTGCCCGCCCCCTCCGGGAATGAATTCGTAAACTCCGGTAATTAAGCGCTCAGCGTCGGGTAGGACGGGGAAAAGTTATTTTAATAAATATTAAATATTTGTCCGTTTCCGTAAAGCCGCGAAATGATAGTCTAGCTAAGAGCGACACTCCACAGCACTGGCGACATCTAACGGTGTTGTTAGGAACTGAAGGACTGATTTCGCCATGTACTGTTTTTCTCTTATATTTCCCAATCTAATTTATCATCATATAATAGGTAATATTTTTAACTTTACTACATATTATTTGTAAGCTCTCATTCTTCTGGTTTTTAGTATATATTTGTTATTCGCTTGTAGAGCCGTTTTTCATTATTATATGAATAATTAGAACATGTAGCAATATGAATGCTATTTAATCTAAAAGGGATCCAAATGTTTAAAACTCAGTCATTTCATTTTGCTCCCGGTCTGCGATTTCGGCGCCGACAAAATATCTGACACGACGCAGATCGCCTCTGCGATTTCGGCGCCGACAAAGCATCTGACACGACGCAAACTGCTCCCTAGCTGTAAAAGCTGGGTGAAAACTTTTGTATTGTGGCGGAGAAAGCGCAACGGCAGCCCAACTCCACGAGCAGCATTTTGTTTGACCGTCAGCTGTACAACCAGCGTCACCACACGAACGCAAGGTGGAACCACACGTAAAATTTAAATATACATATATGGCTCGACCTAAAAGTAACGAGTCTAAGGAGTAACAAACCAGTAACAAAAAACGTCGTCACTCTTTTAAATGCGGCTGTTAATCCCGATGGATTACGAATTCTTTTATTCACGTACAAACTGTCGTTTGCTTTTCTAAAACTATTTATTTCAATGAAAGGAATTGCAGTACAACGCAGTACAGCATTCATTCTGTTGAAGACCGCGAAACCACAAAGAAAGCATTTGTATTTATCAAGATATTCGTCTTTTGGGCTATATATATGTATAAATATGAACATATTTTTTCATTAGGACCTCTCATACCGAAAATATATCCATTAGGGACTAGACCTAAATTTTATTAAGCTATTTAACTAAAACTTTTTTATAACCGGAGTTAGCTTATTGTTAGATGTAATTATAACTTTTTTCAATAACTGGGGATCTCGAGTATAATGTAGTATCAAAGAAATTGTGATTTTTGTAAATAGATAAGGCGGTGTTCCTGCACATAATTGTTATGAAGTTAATAATTATTTTACTATTATTTTTCGTAACAAATAAATTGCTACAAATGGTTCTATTTAGCAGCTAGCAAGGATTTCAGAGTTATTTGAAGGATAATGTTTATAAGCAACGGTAATGTTTATATATTCGCTAGCAAAAAGGGAGACATAAGAAAAATAATTTATGTTCACTTCAGTACTGGCAGAATATGAAATGTTAAATGTATATTACGTTCGCCGTGGTTGGCAGGTTGCTGCCCTTTACCGTCTTGAATCAAAAGCGGAAATCGATTGTTATCTCCGAGTGCCAGACTCTATATAAAACTCTCAATGTATATACGTATTTATACGAGTTCCTGTAAACCGTTCTGTCTGCCGTTATTATACCCCATTATCGTTGGAAATGTCATCGATTTAAATACAGAAAGTGGCAAATAAGTTGCCTTGTTATAAACCTAGTATTTGCGGACATTTTTATGTAGCCTATGTGAGTGGGGATAATGAAAGTTATTTGGAAAAACTTCCACTTATATCCTTTAAAACACATGATAGCATTTCATTCCTAGAAAGAGGATAATCAACAAATACTATGCAGGTGATTCATTTGAAAGACCTATATGTATTTGATTGTCGGTAAAGCACGAATTTTCACAAATCTTGCTACAATATTGAATATAAAATTCTAATTCAAAAATATCTAGTAACATAACTGGCGATGAGTGTTCCACTCAAACTTTCTGGATATAAAAGTAATATTATTTCAAACTACAGTTTATTATGCTTTACTGTTTATAATCTACCTAGGCGATGTATTAATATCTTTTTAACATGTCTGTTTGTTTACTTTTTATTCGACTTGCCTTCAAGACAAATGATTTACTTGTACATATGATTTTAACCGCTAACTGATTGATTGAATCGCTTCCACAGTATATATTAGTAATGTCTTTTACGTCAGTCAGTGTAATTTTGTTCTAAATGTAATACTTTCCATCCCATGGCAAAATAGTTTTTGCCACCGGATGGAAATCAACAGCAAATGCTATACGATCGATATTCCTTAAATTCCTAATTATCTTAAAAATTGGAAAGTTTTCACGTACATTAATATGAAGTGAACAAAAAAATAACTTACAGTTACAAACTCTTTCAAGGACAATATAGAACACCGGTATATTCTTGCAGTACTAGCAAACGGCATACAATCTTGCAGAATTACAGAATTGAAAGGACCTAGGGTTAGGAACAAAGTAATCTTCGTGAAAGCTTTGTCGTCACGTACAAAATTTTAGACGAAATATATTGTAATACTTACATACATACACATATGTATATATTGAATGGTGCACATTCGCTTGCATAGCTTGGAACCTATACCATTTCGAAATTATAATCTATGCTGATGCATATAGTTGTCTTATTTCTCTTAAAATTACTTGGATATGTTAACCATAAAGTAGAGATTAATTTTATTTAACATAAATCAATGTAAATACACAATAACGTTCACAAAATAAAAACAAATATCCCGTGTACATTTTAAGATTCCTCCGCAATTACTGTACTCTACTCTGTCCCAAAGTATGTTGGGTAAAGGACTACAACTTTTGAAATTTAAAAGTAATTAAAATAAACTGTTATCATTCGACCATACTGACAGATTTACCACTTGGTAAATATAGTACAATACATTTCAAAACTTAGATAATATAATCACTATATCTTACAGGCCCATTACGGTATGTTTTAATTGTCTGTTTGGGTACACTTGGTATGTCTCTCCGATCTTGTACTTCACCGCTCTTCGTGTCTTCGTTGTCTGAACCAATTTCGTCGTCAGCACTTCGTCGGGGTTGGCTTCATTTTCCGTTTCTACGTCGTCGTATCCTTTGCGGTTTTTATGTAATTTCAATTGGCTTACATGGGCTGTTCATATATATATATATAGCTTTCTTCCAGTTGATGGGATACTGACGATCCGGTGTACGTCACATAGCAATTTTCCCAATATCACAAACAGATCTTTAAGCCTTGGCTGGAGCTTTGTCGAGTGACCGGTTTGTATGGTTGCCCACTTCATTGCCACTATGTCGCCTGGTTGGAAACCCTTCTTTTCTTCACACTTCTCTCAGAATTCAGCTTGAACGTCAAGGAGTGGCTTCCGCTGGACTGCTTGATCTTCAACATCCACTATGTCCTCCCAACAGTTGTCTTGGAAGTTTGAAGTGTATCACATCAAAACCGCGTATATTGTTCGACCTGTATGGATGAATTTAGATATTGTTCGACGGCTGGAGATGGATGAGGAGAACTAACAAATAACTGGAAGAATTCTACCAAGAAACAAATATAGTTTGCAGTAGATGGGCCAGGTGGAAAGGATGATGGAGACGAGAATAACCAAACGTTTGAGGTCAAGCTCAAAAGGTGAAAGAGAAGAAAAGGTCGACAAAAAAACAAGATGGACAACAGAAGTGGAGAAAGACCTAAAGAAGTTAAAAATTACCGAATGGAGGGAGAAAGCAAAGGACAGGGAGTTATGGAAGAAGATGATGAACCAAGCCATGGGCCAGCTAGGCATGCTGTGATTTTGTGTCACTTACAATACTGTGTTGCTTCTCTTCTGATATATTTTTTGTAAAATTATTTCTCGTTCTTCTATACTTGAGCGATTTAGTTCTTACTGGTATGTTGTTGTCTTGAATATCCATCTCAATTGCTAGGAAAGCAGTAAACTGTTATCAGGTATAGTCAACACCAGAGTATTTCTTTAATATCTACTTGTATGGGGTATTTAAATTGTACAAATTTCGCTAAAATTGCAGAACTCCAAAAATATATACATTAAAAACAAATTTTACTTCCACAGTAACAACAAATCTGCGATTTTCTTTCCTGCAAACGTTAATGTCATGCCTGTCCTCAAACGCGACGTAAATAGACACTTATTACTGTAAAATAGCAACGTCTAGCAAAAAGTCCGACAAAAACAGCGAGACTAAACCTTAAACCGATCCCCGAGCCCGTCTGCCATCTAAAACCCGCTGACGTTGTCATTTCTCGGGCGGCTACGCTCCAAAGAAACCGAATGATAATACGCTTTTATTAACCCCAGCGAACGTGAAATGGGAAGTGCACGTACGCCACAATACACGGAGAATTGTCTGGGAGGTTAGCGTTTGAAATGTCACTGAAAACCGATCTCCTCGTTCTGTTCTATTGATGGTATAAAATCGTTTTAAAAGATTTGGTATAGTTCGTTTATTTTTTCCCTTTTACATAGTGAATAAATTACCTGGGGTTTTTGTCAAAAATACCTATCGAAAGTACCACTTTTTTTCGGTATTCTTGATCTTTCTTTACATAATATATTGCAATTCTAATAAATAAATTATAAAACTCAAATCACATCTTTTATTTGTGCATAAGTTTGAATATTCACAATCACTGAATCCTAAACGAAGAAAGATTTTATTTAATTTAAAATATTATATATATGATGGCTTAACACCCCTTGTGGGGTTGTGCCGCTTATATAAGCATTCTAGATCCATTTCAGATTGGGGTGGATCATTCCCCACTTTCTTCATCTAAATCGCTCTCACTATTTGTCTCCATAAGTTTCTGTCCTCTACCTTCTTCTTCCATTTGTAAAATCCGGCCTCTCTTGGATCTTCTTCCACCTCCTTCAACCATCGTGTTTTTGGTCTTCCTCTTGCTCTTTTGCCTCCCGGTTCCCACTCTAGCATCGTATATATTATTGCCCCGGTCCTGCTCTCCACACATGTCCCAGCCATTTTACTCTCTGCCTTTTAATTCTTCTCACTATGTCCTCGCCTCCCAATTCTTGTGCTATTTCATCATTCCTTCTTATTCTGTACTCATTATCTCCTATCTTCACAGGTCCTAGAATTGTTCTCAATATTTTTCTTTCTACGATTCTTAAGTCCTCTCGTCTTTTTTTTTTGTAAGTGTCGTTGTTTCTGCTGCATACGTCATCGTCGGTCTTATCAATGTTTTATAAATTGTTAATTTAGTTTTCTTTGTAAGTAGCTTACTTCTTAAAAGTTTTTTATTAGCATGGTAAGCTTTATTTACAATCATTTTTCTTTCTGTAGTTTCTATTTTATTGTCCCTGTCTTTTGACAACATCACTCCTAGGTACTTAAATCTATCCACCTGCTCAAATTCATAGTCCCCTATCTTTATTCTTCCATCGTTTTGATTTTTGCCGATCTTCATTATTTTTGTTTTATTTTGGTTTATCTTTAGCCAAATTTTTTCTCCTTCTTTTACTATTTCCAATTTAAAATATTACTTATCTGAAAGTGTAATTTCTAGAATAGTTTTAATTCATGTCCCCCGAGCATATGCACAAAATGCATCAAAAATACGCAAGTCTTTACGTAAATTTCAATAATACTTGATGATAACTCAAGATACAAATCTACAACTTGTGCACTGTTAGAGATTTATAACTGCATTCTGGGGAATATTGAAACTAAGTCTTATCCTGTTGGTATACTTTGCGACCTGTCAAAAGCATTTGACTGTATCCAACATAGTATACTTCTGCAGAAACTTGACACCATGGGTCTTAGAGGAAAGGTAGCGGAATGGATTTCCTCATACCTATCTAATAGATTTCAGTTTGTGGAAGTAAGCACTAGTAATGCTAATATTAGGTACAAAACAATTTCTTCTTACTTACCGATCAGTGTTGGCGTCCCACAAGGATCAGTCTTGGGGCCATTATTATTTTCATTGTTTATAAACGACATAGTTGATTTTTTCAGCGATTTCGCTGTAGTGTGCTATGCGGATGACATTACTGTTATTGTTCACAGACAAAGAAATTGATGTTAAAGCTACTGCAAATTTGATTTTGGATAAATTATTCAACTGGTTTTGTGCTAATAGATTATCATTAAATTTTAACAAAACAAAATATATTCTTTTTCATACTGTTCAAAAAAAGATAAATAACTTTCTAAATTTACAGATTTCCAATAACACAGTAAAGTCCACTGATTCAGCACTCTTTTTAGGAATTACTTTTACTTCCACCTTAAACTGGAATACGCATTGCTAGCAACTAAGTAAACTAAACAGATAAATTTTTAAGCTAAGATCTCTAAAGAATGTAGTTAAATTAGACAATTTAAAGGTGATATATCACGCTGAATTCCAAAGTCATCTAACATATGGAATTCTACCACCTATGGGGTTCTTCGTCCGCGGCGATGAAAGTTTTCCTTAAACAGAAGTCGGCTGTTAGATGCATTGCAGGAGTTAGTCAACTCACCTCATGCAGAACTTATTTCAAATCCTTGGAAATTTTAACTCTTTCTGAATTGTATATATTGGAATCCAGCTTATATATTCACAAGCATAAACATATTTTCATGAACAAAAATAATAACTTACATAGTTACAGTATCAGAGATCCACAAATACATTCAATGAGACATAATTTAAACTTAACCGCCAAAAGTGTAGATATATTAGGTATTAAAATATATAATCACTTGCCCAATGATTGGAAAACTTTACCATTAAGAAAATTCAAAAAAAAAATTTTAAAACATGGCTGCAAACAAAATGTTTTTATTCTTTAGCTGAATTTTTCGATTGTAACCTAGTTTCGTAATGTAGTTTCATAATTTCATAACGTAATTGATTGCTCTTTTTTCCTTTGTACTTTCTGTTTTACTAATTGTTTCTGTTTAATCTTTTATAATGACATATTTTATACTTCTGTCTTTCTGTCTTTCTTTAAAATTTGTACTTACTTTTATGGCTGTTAAAGTTAATTCGGTCTTAGGTTGAAAATGAAAATCCACGAATTTCCGAAGCAATTGCAATCTTGTGTCTATTACTACGCTATAGTCCTTGCATATCTTTGTACACATTGTATAATAAGTGTTTAATAATTTATGAGGTAACGAACTAACAAATTATCTTCAAGGACACTTTTCACTGTACTTACCCGGCTGCCGTCGTTACGTGCAAATTTCGCTGAATCCCCTCTCAAACGGGATCGATACTCACCTAGCGCTGGCTCCCCAGCTTCCAGACTTCGAACATCTCGCCCATGCGAACCATAGAAGATGCTAATCTCACTTTAGCCTACGTGTATTATTATAATACGAGCCGGCGTCTGTTTGAGCGCAGTTAACGCCACCTTAAACCGCCGTATAAATTTAATCTGAGATTTCCACTGTCGAAATCGAAACGGGTACGGCGCGGCGGCACGTTTCCCACGCTAGTTCGTGTTTGTGGCGAGATTTATTCATCCGCCGCTCCAGATAGACACTTACGGCCGCCGTTCCCGCTTCGACGTTCGTCCGGGTCCTAGTCCATCGATAGATGGCATGGGAGGACTGTTTCGTCCTCAGGAGTAATTAATTAACGCTCAAGACAGGTAATAATCCCTATTGCTCTGACGTACTGAGCGCTAGTGGTGATTGGGTTCACGATGAGTGAAAATGGAAACGCACGTAATTGTGTTCTGAATCTTCATACTATACATATTACAATCAATATTTTGCAGTATATAATAATAGAATTTATTTCCAACAGGTGTGGAACACCAAATACAGGAAAAAGAAACGATAAATTATCTAGATAAATTATCTAGCAGGTGAACTGGCACATCGCAGACGAGTAGCATTGTCAATAAATCGAAAATGAATTGCGTATTAGACAGCACATTATGTTTTTTATCTTTGTGTTTGTACACTTTGTACATGTCTTTTACAGTCGTATTTGTCCCAGCAAAGTAACTGTTTATCGCATAATTTACAAACCACATTTGCTCCATTATAATACAAATCGGGAAAGTCTCGGATAAATTTCTTCACTTCGTTATGCAAAGGGCGCTTCCTTGGCTTGGGCACGTCCGTCATACTTATTAAATAGAGCTCAATACAACATACGATCACGTTGGCAGTTCACGCCTAACTAAAGTGTTTCGCTGCAGCGGGTTTATACGCTGGTGCACTTACTACGTCCTTGGCTTACCGCAAACGTGCTCAGCTCTAGTCACTACTACAATTTTTTTTGATGTTGACAATAAAGCTCTCCGATCCTTAACTCAAAGAAGTTGGTGTTTTTCATGTAATATCCAGTGTAATTTCAATCAATATAATTTTATTAGGCACCACAATGTAAATCTGAATTCCTATTAAGTACTTACAACGACCAATTCAGCTTAAATTAATTTTTTTTTTTAATAATATAAGTTTTGAGAAAATACTGAACTAGTTTCATACGTCAAAGTGTTATAAGAAATATTATAAAATCTGGGTTTAACATTATTTTCAAATGATTTACGATGGAAATTTATAATTCTAAAAATTTTAATTTTAATCGACTCTAAAATTAACACGTGATATTTTTGAAACGTATTCAAATGAGTGATACGCCCACCATTTACAATAATTTGAGACACTATAAAAAAGTGATTATCTAAGAACGATAAAAGTCAAATCAAATTGGTGTTAAGGTAAGTATAAGTGTGCATTTTATAGGGAAATAATTAATATACAATATAAAACACAGCTGGGAAATATACTATATACGCGTTTAGTCAACGATCTCAAAAGGAAATAAAATAAATACTTAAGACAAATTAAATACGTATTTCCTCGTCAACTTTGTAGTGCCCAACGTTTCACATTAATTATGTGATAAATTTATCGTTGTCTGACGACTATCAGCACGATTACTCTTGCCTAAATTCGCATGTGTATGGAAAACAGATTCGCAAGTAAACTCCATTGAAGTGTCAATATAAGTATGTATTAACATGCCACAAAGGTCGAACGCTCGGCGCTCTACACAGGAAAGAACTCCCGGCTTCCTTTGATAATATCAAAAGATGTCGGTTCTGGCTCATAGACGTTTTAACTTATCCCGCCTTGAGGGAAATTATTGTAAACAATTCTAAAGCCTATGTTACTTGAAAGGTCCATGTTGTACACGCGAGACTTGACCTCGGGATGCTATATGATGATATTGTCATCAAGGTTCTTCTACTAAAACTGATTAAAAATCTCTATGGAGAATATTATTATTATTGTACCTAGATATTAAAAAATGTTGATCCACGTTGTTTCTTATGTCACCAATTCGATTGAAAAAAAAAATCGATACTAGCGCCGAAGCGTTAGTCAGCAAGTACTAAACCGTGCCTACAAAATACAATACAAGGTAAACAGGCGTGATATAAACTTTTAAAAATGATCCATTTTTGTTATTTCAAATTAGATTTTCTATTTCACGTTAAATAAACAATTTGCCGCGCTTCTGCCCTTTCTAGTTCGTCCTAGAGAAAGATATGCAACAGTCCCGTCCATTTTAAAATGAATCTGAATAGCATTACGCCGCTCAAAAACAGAATTTGCTTTGTTTAACATTATGTAAGGAGATCTTGTTATGAATTAGTTGTTATTTTCAAACTAACATCAAAATTTTAACATTTCAACAAGGTTATATATTAACAATAACATTACTGTTAAGAAATAACAGTAACCTAGAGATGAGTACTTTCAATTTGCTCTCCCAAATAACTTAACATTATTTGTCATGGTAACATCAACTTTATTTTTTAACAGAGGGGTTACATACCTGCGCAGATTGTCGTCTAATTTATACTGTTTTTTTTTTTTTGGTTTTCCTCTTTTGTCAAATTTATTTCACTTTTTCCCAAACCTATTTCTCACTTACGACATTAATATATCGAATGAAATTCACTAATTTGTCATTTATTCTTACATACATGTAATAACAATGTGATATAGTTTTGAGAAATAGTGAAATACATGTGACGAAAGAGGAAAACCAAAAGACAAATACTGACAACCCCTGATATATAATGGAGTAAAATACGTTTGCTTACTTTCGATACGCTGTTTACAATCAAAAACATATCTAGATTTTACAGCACTGATTTTTGTACAATTTTTTTTTCCGAAATGAAAAATAAAGCTGTAATGAAAGATCTACTCTTCGCTGGGATTCGACGATATGCGAAACATGTGCGTATAACCCAGTGGCGGCTTCTCAATAAGTGCACATGTGCACGTGTATCCCCAACTAATATCTTCATCTAAAGGAATTTATTTTTGTGTTTGACGTAAACCTAACGTTTTCTATTGGGTATTTAATTTTATTTTTCATTTCCGATGTTCGGTTCAGACTCCAGGCGCGAACATGCGTAATGCGGCTCGAACTGGCCCGTGATTGGAGCAGCAGCTAGCCCTCGCACACCCACACCTCCCGTAATAGTCCTCAGTACTTAGCTATCATATGTACACATTTAGTTTGTGTACGGTGGTCTGTGAGTGTGGTGTTGTATACCGGGAACCGGAAAATTACTTTTGTTGTATTCGCGTGCAATTATGGCGGATAATTTGGAGAATCCGATTTGCACTAGCGTACAATATTTAAAAACAATTCGTTTTTCTTCGCTGACATTAGAAGAATAACAAAAAATCAAAAGTGCCGGTCGTCCAAAACCGAATTTATCGATCACGCATGTAACAAAATGTAAAACACGCGTTTATAAAAGAACCTTTAAGATAGACACTTATGAAAAAGCCGCCTGGTTATGTGGTTGTGAAATTAGTAACAGTCTTTATTGTTTTCCGTGTTTATTATTTGCTGGTGATGTTCAAACAGAATGGACCATATCCGGTGTCAAGGATTTAATCCATTTAAAAAAAAAATTAAAAAACATCAAAGTTCCAAGACACCTCTCTGCTAAATTAGGTTTTAATTTATTAGGTAAACAAGATATTCGACAACAATTAAACAGTGCGTACCGACTGAATATCGAGAAACATAATGAGCAAGTAAAAAAGAACAGATACATTTTATCGAAAATTATAAACTGTATTAAATTTTGTGGTGCTTTCGAATTAGCATTACGTGACCATTACGAAGGAAATGATTCGATAAATCCTGGTATATTTAAAGGTCTTATCAATTTTTCAAACAATTTTTAGTTTAAGTCATTTTTGTTCGTTTATGATGTGACTGTTCTGTATAAAAAGAAGAACTAACAATTTTGGATTTTTGCGTTAAGCCCTTTTCTGAATATTATCCCAAGATAAGGCGAAAGAACGTCACAAACTGCTCTAAAATGCGAGTTTTGAAGGTTAATTTTCAAAACCGGACTCCCTGGTACCTACCCACATGTGCACTCCCAAAATAAAAGTCCACGCGCCGCCACTGGTATAACCACATACAAGTAGACAAACACGTTTAAGTACTCCTAGATCCGTCCCCTCCGTTTGAGAGTGTATGGTATCTATAAGAGCGACGCGCTTCTGTTTGTCGTAAACAGAAAAGAAACACGGAGGCGTCGAGCTCCATCCGTTTCCTCTTCCCTCTTACACACGCGGAGTGTTTTCGGACGCGCGGATCCACCAGTGCCAATGCGACGACATCGGAACGCGGCCGAAAACGCACCGACGTCCCCGAGAGAGCTCGTGCCGGGGACGCCGTACGACAAACCGCGATGATTCCGACGTGAAATAATGGAAAGGGTGGAAGTATCGGCGCCCCGACCAACGAAACCGCTTTTACCGTTACCGCCGACGTCGAACGTCGCGACAGACGGCGGTGGATCGCGTTGAGAGACACTGGAAACTGTTCATCGATGAGAAAATATGCAGATGATACTGGTGGCCGGAGGGTAAGTACCAAACAGTCGCATTTTTTTTTTCTAGATTATATATACCGTGTGCATCATTAGAGAGTTTAAGCATAACGTACGCTAAATTTAACGTATGTACGTTATTGAATACCGTAAGTCAGTTGACAAAAAAGGGTTTAAGCAAACATTTAGCGTACGCTAAATTCACCGAACAAAAAGGAGGGATTAAAATCGATAAGGAGGTAAATATAGGTTTCTTGGAAAAGAAGATCAAATTTATTTTTGATTCTACATTCTCTGATGTAGTATCTGAATATATAGAGTGATCCATGTAAGAGTGATGTCATTGCTCATTTTTTTTTTTTTTTTAATGAGAACCGATATATTTTATTTGATGTTTTGATGACCCATTCCCGTTTATTTGTCGAATTGGTAAATGATATTTTTTTAACGCAGAGGAAGGGGTGGGTGAAAGATAAATTTTCTTTTAAATCAGTAAATTATTTCTTTACAAGAGGAAGTATTAAAAATGTTTTAAATGACAAAATTATTTTTTGAATACCAGGGTGGGGCGACACATATTTTTTCTATGGTCAAATTATGTTTTTTCACAATTTAATCCCCTCTCCCTGTTGAGTTGTTGTTGTGAAAAAGCTTCAAGCGTCCCATGATTCTAACATTTTGTTACTGAACGCACACATTTCGTTACTATACCTAGTACAATAACAAAAAGGATTATGTTACTAGTAAGATAATGTAGTGCAAACGCGTCACAAATGGTGGCGCTCTTTGTCGTTGTTTCGATTATAAATGTCAAAATTAAATTCAGACAGTTGGAAATGTCTTATGTACGCTTAAAAAGCACGTTGTACGTTTCGAAAGTTACTTTCAAATCTCTTTCAAACGATATTTATTTTGCGTAGAAGAATCTTTATTTTTGTGCACAAGTTGAGCACGCATTTTGATCTTTGGAAATCACGTAAATACTTTTTAAATGCTTTGTCGTTTTCATTGATTAACGTGCAATCGTTATTTAGATAAGCGCATATTTTGTCAATTAGCGCTTGAAGAAAAAATAATGTCACTCGGAGCAAACAGCTTTTTCTTGTGCTTCGTCCAGATTGCTAGCTAACCCTCTGTTCTCAGCATAAAAAGAGGGCTTCCTACTCATAGTAACATATTTTTTTCTTTAATTTTTTTATTACACTAGAACTATTCCTGAATTAAAAATTTTAAGTGAGACATTTTTTAGACAAAGAGAAGTACCTTAAATTAGTTTTTGAAAATATGAATTAATCGCAGCAAGCAACTAAAATAGGAATTCGAAATGTGGTTATTTTATGGTTAAAATGGAAAATCACAAGAGCACTCCCATTCACCAATATTCATATGCTCCTTTGCCTTTTAGTTCGTTTCTCAGAAAATTAATAGTTTAATTAAATTGTCTGTATGCTCCTAAAGTGAGCTTCTTGTTAAAATAGCACTATGGAAATTTCTTTCCACTCGTTTTCAGTACCTACGTAAAGGGTTCATAGCAACAATTTCCCATAGGAGAGTTAGGAGGAGTAATATCATCATGCATGTCAAATCTTATTCGACCTTTTTTAGAGGCATTTAATGTTACCTTGGCTCTTCATTTATCGAAAAAGAGTCGTAAAAACAATTCAGGTACAACCGTAAACGTATTTAGCATGTGTTTCTGGTTATGTTCATTAGATGTCAAAATGTCGAAATCTAGACAAACGTTTCTATTGGTTACTGTAGTTTAGCGTGCGTCCGTTAAACTTTAGCGTACCGTAAGATGGGGTGGATAGGAACAGTTCTGACAATTTCGAGGGCTATACAGAAAAAAGAAAAAAAATTTTTTAATTGTTTTTTTCTGAAAAATTATGAACAGGGTTTCTGCTTTTAGCTTGCGAGATTAGAAAAAATGGGCGCATGCCAAAACCCTTATTTTTTAAAAAAAATTTGTTGTTCCTATTCACCTGGAAATGTGGTGAATAGAAACACTCATAAGAATACACGTTTATTTCGTTTAACAATGTTCCCAGATGTTTAGAAACACCATCAAAAAACAATTAAACCAAATAGTACTAGTTTGCACGTGTTAGATTTGAGGTTACGTGCAAACTCAACTTTGACAGTTGACAGCATTTTAATAACATTGGATATTAATAATAACATTTTCTTGCAATCTCAGCGTCACCAAAATGTTTTAACGTTATTTTTAAATCTTTTATTGCTCTTTTAAAAACTTTTCCCATTTTTGTTCCTTTTCACCCACGAGTTCCGATTCACCCCATCTTACGGTACGTTAAATTACGCGCATGCGCGGCGACGTCAAATTTAGCGTTAGCGTTTACCGTAAAGTTTGCTTAAACTCTCTATTAATGTGTCAGCGAAACATAGAACTGTCATATTTAAACGAGGTTTTCGCTATATATCCAGAGCATTTCACCACCTCAAATAACTCTTCACCTGCTGTGGTTTTTATAAAATTTCAAACTTGTCAATTGTCATCTCAAGGAGGACAACTCTTGCCTGACGATTTAAAATCATACCTAAGGGCGCAACAGCCACAATCTTTAAAATTTGAATAGGGAAGATGGGTCTCATTCAAAAGGTCTTTTAATTCTCTTTACGGCAACAGGTATCAAAAAGTCATTTCTCTTTTAATCAGTAAGCGAAACGTGCATAATTTGCAACCTGTGTAATAAAATACAATTAGAATGAAATGGTTTGGATTTTACCATATTAAATGTTCAAAATGATCATCAAACTTCCATACAATAGTACAATCTTGCTTCAACTGTTCTCCTCACATTTTTTGACGTAACTCTTGTAAGAAAACTGAAGGAGGAAATCAAGTGGTGTAAGATCGAGCCACCTGGCAGGCCAGATCATCCAGAAATTGTCGTACTCCGGCAGCGTAATGTGGAGGCTTTCCATCTTGCTGAAACACTATCTCATTCTCCAACAAATCTGGATCTTGCTCCAATGTTTCTGTGATCAAGGGATTGATTGTATCGTCCAGCATATTCAAGTACATTTGACCATTTAAAGTCTCGTCAATGAAACCAACGCATACATTAAGTTTCTGTTGCCGTTGTGTATGTGTTTCCCGTGTCAAATTGTGGTCGATGTCATTCAAATATCTACAGTTGTGACGATTTACTTCACCATTAAATGAAAAAGATAATTCGTCCAGTAACGTTTGTTCGCCGTTGCCTGTATTATTGACGATTGAAGAACAATACTGATGTACTAAATTGCTTCATGAAGTAAAAAGAAAAAATGTAGGACAAAAACTACTAAAGATGGGAAAGTAGACTTTTTGTATGTATATATGTAGTATACCTAGAATTTTGTAAAATTATTTTTCTAATTGGATGTTGCTAAAACAAAAGACGACACAGTGCTGAAATGAATATTACCGCACACTGTGATATAATGAGATATTAACGCACTAGTGTAACTCTTGCCGGAACGTAATATAGGCGATTAATGTGCAAATTAAAAAAAATACTGGAAAAAACGTTTGCCACAATACTAAGTAAGTACTTACTTATTTTCAATATTTTCGAAGGTATTATGGAAAATATGTTTAATATTAGCCATTACCTCTATTCGTTTGTTCTTTTTTATGCAAATTATTTAGTTATTAAAAATGTTCCAATAAGTACACTGGATTCATAAAAATTTTACCATTCCTTTTAAAAAAAAATAAAGTTGATACCAGCATTCTGTATACCGGGTGGGCTATAAAGCTGAAAATATTTTTCTTACAAGTTTCAAAATCAAATTCCCACTGGAACTTTGAAAAATTTCAAGGAGCCAATTCGTGGGACAGCTCCTATATAAATAAATGGATCAGAACCATTTAAAATGTTGGTAGATAAAATTTAGAACTCGAATCGTCGATTAACCATTACAGATTCATTTTATCCATTGTCACTAAATCGTCGAAAAATAAAGTTTTTATTAAAAAAACAACTTATACGATGTTTTTGTCCTTGTTATACTTGGCTCCCTAAAACAAGAAAGGGTGTGACATTCCAGATTGATTACCAAAGATTCTATAATTTAATTCTATGTTGCAGTACACACTCAAGTGTTTAGTCGCTCAAAGATATCAGAAAATAGGAAACATTGAGATTTACCGAAATGCAGTAAAATTAGAATGAATTCTTACGTAAACTCATATGAATAAGCGACTCCAAGATCGGACAGCGGTGGGGTGAAAAACACTAATTGAAATGAAATGCTCGGCACACGTCGGGAATCTCAGATACTCCCACTATGCGGTGGCTAAATTCAAAATCGTACATATCTGTAAACAGGAATTTCCCCACTAACGAAACGACACGTAACCACAGCATATAATATACAGTAGTTGTACTCCTTCAAAATATTCAATTCTAACGGTAGTGGACCATCTCTGCTATTTTTTTTTTTTTGGCTTCAATGATTTCATCAACAATATCTGGCGTCGTGATGGTATTTGGCCTACCATTGCGGGATTCATGGTCAGTGCTTAATTTTTCCTCTCTTGAACTCGTAAACCTAGCGCAAACGGTCGCATAAGATAAATTACCATCACCGAAAGTGTTGAGCATGTCACCATGAATTTCATTTTCCGATAAGTTTTTCTTTAGAAGATATTTTATCACGGCATAATATTCAATCCTCGGCGAGGAAACCACACTGAAGCATTCCGTGCTAGCCAGCGCTTGACCTTGTTCCATCTTCTTCCGGTATACTGGAGAACTTACTTTCTTGTCCGTGCTTTGCACATTATAGAAGATAATTCCCATGTGCAGTTTTGCTAGCTACATCCAGGTATATGCATCGATTCGCATCACTCCAATCCTCGTAGCTCATTGTAAGAAACAATTATTTTGAATCACGTATTTTTAAATAATTGTATATTGTTTTGCAATTACATATTCTAATGTCATAGAAATGAATTGGGGCATATTTTCTATAACTGTCTTTCATGTTTCTGGCATGTGGATTGTGCACTAATAAATTTTTTGTCAAAAAATTATGCTAAATCAAATAGCATATCTTTGCAATGCGCCATTTATTGCTAGAACTTATTTTTATTCATTATCATTACTTCCCATCTCTCTAACATCGTCGGTCATTGGTTCATAACATACTCGATTTCCAGTTTTAATCGCCTCATTAGTCCAGGCGGCAATTAGAAACACACAGATAATGCGCTTAATGAAAATATCAATAACACTGCCATCTCACGACTGTTTAAAGTAGGTTAATTATTCCGGCACAGTTGCAGTAATTTTAAAAGTTGGCAACATTTCCAACGGAAGTTGGACAACAAACGATCGGACCGCATGGACCTATTAGAGGCAGCAAGAAGTAAGCTGTATAACCGCAAAACTTACTGCGCCATGTACAACCTACTGCGGATGCCCAACAACAAGCAAAGGGAATCTCATATCAGCAAATTTTCTGGATCAATATGTGAAGAACCTTCTAGAAAATCATTTATCGTGTAGGCAGTAATAAACTAAAAGATAACAATATTGTATTCTGTTGGAATTTATTGACGCTTCAAATCTGTTTGTATTAAATGTTTGATAGCTACTTTCAAAATAGTAACTATTAAAGATAAATAAGTAAGATTGAAGAATGACATACCCTTTTGCAGCTGTGTATAAAGGAATTTTCAAAATTCTTATAAAATTATTTGCTATTTTTTTATAATCAAATTAGTCTACACCTTCCTCTCTTTATTTGTATTCGTCGCTAAAGTTGATGCAAGACTTATATATATATTTTCTTAACCTAAATACAGATACCTTGCAATAAGATATAGTAAGCCGAAGAAGTGTTATGATCTCATTAATCACGTAATCAAATACAATTATTAGTGTTAAAATGATTATATATGAGATAAGGTAGCAAAAACTATAGAAGAAGAAACTGTATAGAATTGAACAAAACTGTATTGAGAAAATAATAAACTAAAGAGGAAACATATCCAGGATAGTTTAAAAAGAAGCAAAGAAGAAACCAATTTAGCAAATTTTTGTAACCTGGATGCATGGTTTTAGAATGGGGTAGAGTTAAAGTTCTTCACTCCGTAAATATTAAAATTCTTTCTACCATTTATATGCTGTTATTTTCTAATTTTCTACCTGTTATAAATATTTGTTGAAAGTTTTGAGATGCCTCGCCGGCGCCATTCCGCGAAATATTAATTTTCGTCTCTGCAAAGTTCGCTGCAATATTAAACATATCTAGTACAACTTTTCTAAAATCAATATGTAAAACATTCATAACTGCTAACGTATAATACAATCCTGTATCGATTGCAATATCGCATACAAAGTAATATAGGAGACTATTACACCATCTCTGCTTACTTATAAGAAGTTCTCAATAAAAGTATTGACGACAGGAAACATCCTCCATGCCCTAATTCGTAACAAGTCCTGCAGGCCGAAAGGCATTCATAATTTTAAATAGACGCTAAATATTGTATGGAAAACATTCGACACGCGTTTATGCTCGTAAAAGGTTTGGGCATTGGCCAAAAATAGGTGTCGACTTTTGAAAACTTTCACGTGGAAAGTAATTCGTGCATTATTATTTTGCGAAATCTAAGTGTGACGCATGTCAGCTTTGGACGCTATTAATAAATATTGTTCAAATATAACCTCTCTTAATGGACGCTTCTATTTAACAGACACCATTTACCGAACATTTAAGAATGCCTCGACTGTGGATGCAGATAGTAGACTTTGCCTCGAACACACAAGAGTTCACCTCTAGTTATCGCCAAAAAACATTTTTTCTAGAAACAATAAATAAACTATAGGTAATATATTACGTAATGTACAAAAAAGAGGTAGGCGTAATTGTCAAATGTGTGTCTCGAACGTATTAGTTCTTATCAGCATGCTACAGACGAGACACAATCAGCAACACTTCACCGGGCAGCTAAATGCACTGCTGACAAAAGGATGAAGATGAGAAAGATGAAACGCCATCTACCCGCGAAGGTAAGATGTCTTACTTTCACGGGTGCATTTAGCCGCCTGGTGGAGTGTTGTTGATTGTGTCTCCCCTACGGCATGCTGATGCGAATTACCTGGGTATTACCTTCTCTTTTTCGTTTGTCATTAATAAATGTGTAATTAATAATATAGTGCACTCTGGCGGGCGATGCCTGTGCCTGTACTCCGCTACTGCTGAATAGCTTTGCTATTTCTGACGTGGAGGCAACCAGACATATTACCTTCACGGGTAGATGGCGTTGCATTTTTTTCAGTTTATTACGTAATTTATTCACTCATAAATCTTCAGGACGTGTTTTCTGTATTAATAAAAATAAAACTTTTATGCAAGTGTATGATCAATTAATCAATTTAATATAAATAGATACATACAGATAGTGTTAAGAACTGAATTTATAAAAATCTAATATTTTATTAAGTACAACTTCGATTTGTCTTCTATGTGTCTTTTATTTATACAAAAAAAATAGTACTAATTAATACATGAATGAATGAAAACCGCTAAATTGCAAAAAAATTTTAGTTCTTCACAGATGATTAAATCCAAAGTTGTACACTGTAATATGTAACAAAAAAGGAAATTATGATGAATGCAAAGAAGTTCCAATAAATTCAGTTTAAAATGTTCAAGCTTTGTAAATTATTCTTTCTTAGATTCCAATTCCATCATATAAGTGTAATTACACAATGTAAAAAGTAAGAGAAAAATAAATTGGATTTTACAACTAAAATCCGATGTTTTACTAGATCTACCTATGGCCGAAGATTATTCCATTATGAAATCTAAAGCTTTTAGGATCAATTCATTCAAATCATAAACTTTCAGAGGTAGCTTTTTTTTGGCCTTCATTCAAATGCACCACGATAATTTAAAATTCAGTTGAAAATGATAATGTTCAAGTCGCATGTTCTTTTATAGCTGCTAGGACATGAAATCTTCCGAAATATGTTCGTGATTATGTGTGAATGGAACACTTAAATAATTTAAAAATTAAATATAAAATACATTACGTTTTCTTGAGCTTGTGCATTTAGCTACACATATGTATTGTTATGTATCCTCAAACACAAATTACCATAAACTAACCCGTGCACTAAAAATAATACAACACGATATTTCTGTGGCGTAAATGCAAAATAACACTGAGAGCTGCGATGCAATAAATAGGATGGGATATAATAAACTATATTTATTTTACGTCCTTTACATTCCCAGGCACATTTTGATTACTGCTTTAGTTATGCGCATGTTGTTCTTGAATCATTGTTAAATGCAGATGAAAACAAGTAAACATCCCATTCTAAAAATAGTAAGAATAAAAAGACATGAAATATTTTCTTCAAAAATATCCCTTTTGGGTTTGGAGGTATTCATTTGTTTCTTGCTCCTATTATTTTTTAGCTTGTTGTAGTTTTTGTAGCATTTGTTAGACTTCAGGTTTGTGAACATCATACTCGAAAAGATTTTCAGAACGTAGCTGTTCTCAATTTAAATTCTTTGGAACAGTGTTTCTTACAGTGCGTATTTTAGAATCTCGCAGTGGCGCATCGCAAAAAACTTCAGGGTGGGAGAAGAGGGCATGACCCAGAAAAAATTATTAGCCTGTAGATTTACATCATCATTTGGCATGGTTAATGATGCAGGCCTTATAGCGTAATCTACCTTCCAAATTTGAGCAAAATATCTCAAAAACTGTAGGAGCTATACAGTAAAAAGTGAAAAAATCTTGAAATTTCAACACCCTGCAGATTGGTAACGAAGCGTTTGCAGACCTATCTTTATATGAAATTTTAGGCACAAAATAAACGAAATAATTACCCCCTTCCTTATGTACATGATATTTAGGAACACCCTGTATATCATATATTCAGTTTTTGTTTCATTTATAGTTAGTAAGTTATTAAAACACCATTCCTCTAAAATTTTGATATCTTCTTTTATTTCTGTTTCCATCGTATTTATACAGTGTCCGAAATAAAGTATACGGTGTCGTCTGCATAAGCTTATAGTTTTCCATGGAATGATATCTCAAATAGGTCATTTACGTACAATGTCTAGAGAATTGGTGGAAGATTTCCTCCTTGTGGTATTCCGTATTCTGCAGTCATAGATTCACTCATATTTACTTTTGTCTTTTGTTTTCTGTTGGTGATAGTTTTTATTAAGTTTAATTGTTTTCCCTCGAAACCGTAATATTGGAGTGTTTCAATTAATTTCTCTTTTGATACGGTATCGAATGCCTTCTTCATATCAATATATACCACTATTACTGTTTTTCTGTAATCTAGTTCATTTTGGATAGTGTTTGTTAGGTCGTACGCCGCTGACATTGTACTTGATTTTGGCTGAAACGCGTATTGACTGTAAGTTATTATGCTATTTTCTTGTACATGTTTCATTATTTGTTGGTGCTTTTCTCGAGAATCTTATTTATTGTCGATAGCAAAGAGATAGGTCTGTAATTTGCTGGTTTACTTACATCATTTTTCTTATGTATGGGTATTATTATTGTTATTTTTAGGTAATCCGGGTGAGTACTTTCCTGGAGTGTTTTATTAATTAGTATGCTTATTATGGGTGCAATTTTAGTCATATTTTGTTTTATGTTATGTGTGATTTTATCAAACCCTGGAGCTTTGTTATTATTTTATTGAATCAAATGGTCCAGAATCGAATTTACTTTATTAAAAGAAAAAAAAAACTACTTGCACTGCCCCTAAATTTTTTTTTGCCATGAACTAATATCAATGAATAAAATATTTTTAATTTAAAGCGCTACGTATATCTATCAACTCGATCTTTAAAAAAAAAAGCATACGTGAATGTACATATGTAGCTTTGTTACAGACTCGATTAATAGATTATTTCCTGAAGACGCGTGCGTGTTAATATGTCTATTTAGCGCTTGTGCGCATGAAACGCACGGTGCATTGACTCTAACTTTCTGTGTATATGTACAAGTATGTATGTTCAAAAAAATGTATTAATAAAATCGATAACACCGTAGCAAATGAATGGGATCGGATAAGGTGAGTGAAACAAAATGCTAGAGTCGACGTTTGCCAGAACTACTAACACAAAGAGTTGCGGGGAATCTATTTTATGTTTATATATGGAAAAATATATGGTGAAGTCAAACCGAACGAAAGAAAACGACTCAGTGTTCGATCCTTGGTAAACCGCCGGTTCGCACACTCTAATTTTGGAACGGCGCCAGAAAACACAGCCGCGTGTCGAAGGAGCGTGTGCTGACCGCCGAACCACCCCCTCGCAGTGTCGACTCGACTCAACACTACCTCGCCATAGGAATGATTATTTACCATAGGGCAAACACACATTCCACCTCATATTTGACCATAGTCGAGTCTCCGACAGCGCAGTCGTTTAAGGTCGGCAGTGCACGACACACACAAACAACCCCTTTTCATACTAACCGCACTAACATTGTGTCACGGTCATTTAAACAACGTGCTTTCTCCTTCGACCATATACTTATGGACAGCGGTATCAGTGATAGTAGTAGGAGTTCGCGTTTACCGCGTCGTTCAGAATCATGAGAATCGCGCGAATTACGCTGTGATCGCAGTTTAAGTGCCACGTAATTTCCCCGAAGAAGAACGCCTTACAAGACAGCTTAACAATGACCTTAACGAAGACAGGGAAACGCATAACAGTGGTAAAACAACCTCTAAATGTGCAAACATATTTGCCAATATCGTTTATGGTGCTATATTGCGAGGTCAACTTGTGTTTTCCTGATCGGGATCTTGGGAAAAAGAAACCTTGTAGAATGTATATATTTAGATGTTATTCCTGCTGTTGTCGGTGGTGGCCGAATGCAAGTGTCGATATCGGAAAGTAATTACAGTATCACGATATGTTGCTTTAGGAACACTCTCATACACCGATTCACCGACAGTCCTTATAGATCGCTATGTATCCATTTGAGAAGTGTTGGGAATAATCAATGTTTATTAAAACGTCCGCTATTATCATGTCAATATGAAACACTTTTCAAACGGCAAATACAATACTTGAAGATGCTTTCTAGTATTAATTACGTTTTGAAATTGAATGACCTAGTGAATTCTATATTATCGTTAATCGATTGGGTTTCCTGCCTAGAGTCTAATTGCACTGTGTAATTGTAATGTCTACTAAATGCATCGGTTGAATAAACAGTTAGGCAACATTCGATCAATTTCTTCTATAACTTGCCACCTTTATCTATTATTCTCATAATGAAATTGTGTCAACCTTAAAATTATCAGCGACACAAATATACAAAACTGTAGTACTGAAAACATAACCTATAAATTTGAAAACTATGTACCGCAAAACTCCATTATACTAGGCTCACGTTTCAACAGCTATAAGTTATGATCATATCAGTAAAGCTCAACAGTGAAATGTGCATTCAATACAATGGAATTTTGTAACAAAAAGTTTTGGGCTACATGCTAGGTGCACACTAAAAATTATTTGCAATTCCTACAGAAAATTCCAGTAACGTATAGGGTAAGTTTACCAAAAATTAGAAAATATACCTAAAGTTTTCTATTAAATTTCCCAATTTTTGGCAATTTTACCTTATACGTTACTGGAATTTTCTGTAGAAATTGCAAATATAACATCAAAAAAATTGCTGTATTTAATTTAGTTTATTTCTTTCTTATTCCACCTAGAGTATTTGAAAGTTATAATCTGGTTCTAAACGTTATCAGAGTAGTCAAAACAAAAATTTAATCTTTTAAAGAATGTGAAATAAAAGGAATAGTAGATACCATCAGGGAAGTTATAGCAGCTCCTAGTGTTCCTTCATAATTGCATGTGTATATAGCAGATAAAGCACCAGCAATAGACAGCGAATAATAAGTTATTATTACTTACATCAAATATTTTCCTTGTTCTGCTTAGCAGTTAGTTAGTCCATCGTACATTACGCTTCTAGTCTTAAAAAATATTCTTACACAATCCTAAATCTTGCTGATCGCAGTGGCTCCATTATCATATTTCCTTTATTGTCAAGGAAATATGATAATGGAGCCACTGTGATCAGCAAGATGTTCCCACCAGGACAAGATATTCCAGCATGCCACGCACAGTCGCTAATTCGGAGCAAAGCCCCAAAATAACTTTAAGTGAAATCAAATCTTCGCCGTAATGCACACACATTTTAAATTTGCAATGACTCAATCAACTGTCGAATCACAAAAAACTGTGAAGTTAAAATTGGGTGATATTACTAACTATCCAATTAAAATAATATGTGAGTTGTTGTCAGGAAGGGTTATCTTTTACAAAATAAAAAGGGATACCCAAGAAAAAACACAAACAGGAAAATGTGGTCAAGTATATTCGTACACCCTTCTCCTCTAAGTCTTGCTGTACCTACTTAGGACAATTTCCATTGCTCTATTTGCAAACATTCGTTTCCAAAAGCCGCAACTTTTTCCAATTTGTCTATCCTGCGGGTAAAATCTAATATTGTTCGGCCTCCATAACTCTGTTTTCGTTAGGATATATACATATCATTTTGCCAAATGTGATTCAACCCATAATATCAGAAACCTTTAATCTGAATCACAGATCAATTGATGGTTCATTCAATGTATTATTTTTCTCTTCGCGAAAAAACAATGATCCACAGACACGTACATAAAAATATTAGCAAATGTTTAAACCTTGCCTAAGGGCAAATATAACTTCTTTTTATCACAATAAGAAAACCAAAATATATTATATAATAAAAGAATATGTCGGAAATATTTAAGGGTTGTATTTTGGATATTACTAGCATGTTAAACTATGACACTAGTAATAAATAAATTTCAAATTTAATGGTTAATAAAGTTCTGTTTATGCACCGTCGCATTCCTTTGTATTTTGTTAAATACATATAAACAGCATAGGTTATATTTAGTGGATCTAACAACCAATGTAATTTGTTTAGAAATTGAAATGTTCCCTTTTTATATAAATGATTGAGTGAAACAATATTCTAAAGAATATTACAATGCTCATGTCCAAATCAGAAGTAATAAATGACATTTTGTTTATTTCCGGGCGCACACGTGGTCAGCTGCATAAGACCGGACTACGTCACTTAAATTTTATTGGTTAGAATACATATGTTCGTAGGCAGAAAAACAATACCAATCGAATGAATTCCGAAAATATTCGTTTGCAGCCAAATACAGCCTCAATCTCTGCAAACTAAACGGCGGAATACCCCAACAGGCCTATTCCAAATAAGCCACAATTTTTAAATTAAAAAATAAAACCGACAATACCGGTTCGGTTGAAAATTTAAAAACATCACTTCCAACTCGCAGAATTTCTAATAATACGTCCGTTTTAGTATGTGCTGCAGTTCAAATAAATTCGAATATGTCATCTGGCACTATTTCCAATGATTTAGACATATCCCGTTCTACCGTTCAGCGAATACTCAAAGCAAATGGGTATCACAATTTTAAATATTCTAAACACCACCAATTATTTCACGGCGACACGTTTAAGCGTCTGGTATTTTGTGAAAAGTTAAGTGATTTAATTAACCGAGATGCTAATTTGGTAAACAATATTATCTTTACCGATGAATCTTCTTTTCCTTTGATTAGAAGTCACAATTTATCTGTGACAACATACTGGGCCAAGCAAAACGAGCACAGATATTTAAGTTCATCTAGTCAGCAACAGCAAAAAGTAAATGTTTGGGCAGGTTTGTTAAACAACCATATTATTGGGCCTTTTTTTAATCAATGGCAATTTGAACGCAAATGCATATTTAGAATTACTGAACACCCACATTCTACCTCCTGTACAACAATTTCCCGACATAAATATGCAAAACATCTACTTTCAGCAAGATGGTTGCCCTGCACATAATGCAGTGGCTGTCCGAAACTATTTAAGTAAACAGTTTCCTAACCGGTGGATCGGAACTCATTCTGAAAATATCAAATGGCCGCCACGTTCACCAGATTTATCTCTCATCGATTTCTTTTCCTGGGGTTATTTAAAAGCAATAATTTGTGGCAATGAAGACGTTAGACCAGTTAATGTAGAATAGTTGCGCAATAAAATAGTTCAAACGCCAAGCAACATTAGCCCAGAAATGTTGGAGAATGTTAGAATGAATGTCTACAACAAATTAGGATATTGTTTAGCCAAGAATGGGGGCATATTTCAACCTTTTGTTTGAAGATTCAATGATTTTTAAAAAATTAACGTTAATTTCATCTTATTATTAAGGCTTATTTTAGTTTTCTATTTTTTAAATTTATTTACCCAGGCTTAATTTTTATTTGTCCTTCATTAAATTTACTATTTCTTTTTGAGGGTTTTGCCTTAAACTAATTAGAATGTCTTTGATTTCCCTGTCATGAACAAACCTTAATTTTATATTTCTTTATTTATTACTATTACGAATAGAATAGTAACCGAGCTGGTGTTAAAGTTTATTTAATTTATTATTAAGAGTTAAGTTTTCATTTTTTAAAATTATTTATTCAGAATTACTTTAATTTCCTTGTCATGAGCAAAGACTATTTTTAAGTACATAATAGATACTATAAATTACTGTTTTACGCTTTCATTACACCTTTTGAGTTTATAAGTACGTGTGTCCAAAACAATACATATTGCAATTTATTCATTTTCATAATAAAAATACAATACGTTTCACGGTCACTAAAAATTAACACATTTCTGCGTGTAGATTGAATAGCAAAGCAACCGCTGCGCTCGCGCCAGTATTCGTTGTGAGCTATGAGTGGCTATGACGAATGACTGAATGTGGGGGAATACCTACTGCAGTCAGAAGAATGAGCGGGAGACGCACATGCGTGGTATAACAGTTGACTTTGCAGGGATTATGGCTGTATACATGGTACAACACTTAAATCTAAACATTATTTGATCTAGCAGTCATCGAAACGCCTGACAGAAATTCTATTGTTACTAACAAATTTAAAATGCATGCCCATTCATGTACTAGACTTTTAATCATCGTTTTTAGTAGTTAAATTTTATATAAATTATCACAATTTAAATAAAATTTAAACTATTTGCTTTCTCTCAACAAGAGGCAAAACATTATGCTATATGTTGCTGTATTTGCGGTATAATTTAGGCTATATGAAAATGTAATTTTAGTTACATTAGTAACGATTTGGCGGGGAGAAAGTTATTGTCAAATATAAACCGCCGGCAGTTATTTATTAATATAAGCCGGTAACCAAGTACTCGACACGCAACCCGTGATAAACAATAGGGCTCTCGCATTGTAACCTTACAAATCTAACATGCTTAATTCCAGCCACGTAGCAGACAAGGCACTGCAATAAATAATGAAACCTTTGAAAAGTTCTGCGACTCCGAGATTTGTTTTCAAATCTGTTTGATCTATTAAATATACCGAAGGAGATTTAACATCAATTTGTTTCTAGGGACGTGCACGCACTTACGTAATTTTCAAGGGTCGCATACAGACATACACGTACATATTCTGCATATCTTATTAGCAGGCACGTACTTAAGTGGTATGAAATAGGAGGTAAAAGTCATTTGCAAGCAGCGACTACAATGGGGCCCGTCGGTTCGTTCCGTTTAAATATTTAACACACTGCTGTTGCATTTTATTCAATAATTAAGTTGGAATGGCCACTTTTATTGCTGTATACGTCGACGAAGGCATTGAAACTAAAAATATACTTAACACATAGAGCACGTTGATATTTGTTATACCAGTCGACTTCATATCGATTATTAGATAAATTATAAACATTACGTGGTAGCCGCGTTAATAGACGAAGCAAAAAAAATATATTAAAAATATATTTCGAAAACATCAGTGTTGATTTTAAGCTTTATTTCATGGCCTAATTACAATAGTACTATGTAAGTACAATGGGATGAGGGTTTGTTAATGAAAAAAACTTCTCAAATAGTACAGTATTATATTTTCAAAATATTCAATAATCTATTCACAGAATCTTAGAAATCTATCTAGGGATAAAATTCATGCTGGTCATGTTAGGTCATTTACTAGAACTTGTCTCAGTAGCTCAACATCTTCGGATCTTAGTATTTATCCAAAGCTTCCGTCTTTTTGGTTTATGCTTTGCGTTTGTCCTTACAGTTTTCATTTTCGATCCTCATCCATGGAGATCTCGCTTTTTTATTAGAGATAGAAGGTTTATATTTTGCCAAAGTTTGTGTTTATTATGAACGCAGGAAAGAAAATTCAACTCTCACTTGAAAAGCCTACATTTCAAAATATAGGCAAACGCGTCGACATTTCTTAGTCGCATGTTTTGTTCAGTGGTTGGATGTTCCGTATAAACTAGTTCTTTTACTTACTCCATAAAAATCTATTTTCTACCTCGCAGGTCAAACCACTGGCTCTCCTCTCCCAATCCAGCGATTTTCATACTAATTATTTAACACGGATCTGACTTGTAAAAAGTATCGTATCTGGATGCTTACAAGTAAATTTTGAATTAATTTTGATAAAGAATTCCAAATACATTTGGCCGTTAAAGTGATAAAAAAAATGTGTGCTCGGGCCCACCACAATTCCTCCCCAAACGTTTTGATCTGACATATTGATTGGTCTGACTGTTGACGATCTATTGGAAGAAACGCTGTACATCTCCTCGCCGACTGCTCGGCAGCGGACAGGGAGAGACGGAGTCATTTAGGTGTCGCTCAGTTAGACGAACCTAGTTTAAGAAAACTTATCTACTAAAACACTCGACCAATTTGTTCGGGTGCAACCAGGTCGAGAAGGCTAAAACATCATGGAGGCACAATAGGTCTTCTGGCCTAGTTGCCTTACGGGGTAAACCTGCTCATGAAGTTAAAAAAAATCTATTTGCCAAACTATACTTGGGGTTGCTACAAAATATTAATTGTAAAAAGTTGCTTCGTAAGAAAAAAATGCGTTCACAAAAAAATTGTTTTCTTGGGGACGCAGTAGTGCCCACGTACAAAACTCTGCTATCCGCTGAAAGTCATTTTCAATCAGAACTTGGTGCAACTGCATGTGATACGCATGAGAATGATGTTCCTTAAGAATTCTTCAGGCTGAGGTCTCACTTGTTCCAACATTTTGCCCTTCCTTGACTAGCATTTGGATTTTCTGTAACTGTCAGTAAAACCGCTAATTTATTTTTCTTATTTGTCGAGTCACATAAATTCTACTAGCAAGAAAGCAGGTTTTCTTAGTCTCACCCAATACAGAAATCATATCAAGTTCTTCCACTGAATAATTCATTTCTCTTTTAACAAAATATTCGTTAGAAGTACGCCTACTTATTTCGGACAAGAAATGTTAAAACTTGTGTCAATAAACAACATGCTTGTTTTTCCATGGCCGCGTTTATTTCTTCGCAATATGTTTCTATCGTGAAAAACTGAAAAATCGGGAATATCTCAAAAACCGTTGGAAAGAGACAGAAAAACCGCGTCTTTCTAACTTTCACACTTTCGGAAATATTTTCAAATTTCGAAGACCCTGCAAATGTATTTTTTTTTTTTTTGAAAGAACGTCATGTAATTCGGAAACCATGCGACTTAGATCCAATGTATGCATAACAAAGTGCCATTTAAGTTTAACAATTAATCAAAAAGTGTAATAATATACAGCGTGTTTCATTTAAAGTAACAAAACTACCAGAAGTCTATACTAGACTATCTCTAGACTATGACAGAAAATGGGAATTCATATGTAATTTGATGACTAACCGCCCATCATAATTTGACAATGTATATTTTGTACATAGTAAGATTTTCTTATTAATTTTGACGCAATCTCAAAGCTAAACCAAAACATCCAGGATCGTTCAATAAGCTCTCAGAAAAAGGCAACAAATGATTTTGTGTAGATTTTTTTTATTTTGCAAAATAATCTCCTTGTAACTCTATACACTTTTCCAAGTGTTTCTGTAACTTTTTTTCAACCGTCCAAAAAGTAGGATTTCGGAAAGTTCTCAAAATATATAGGCATCTGTTTGGGCAATGACCTCCTCATTCGACGTGAACCATTGTCTATCGAACCATTTTTTCAAGTTTGAATTGAAATAAAACAAAACGTCACTGGGGGCCAAAACCAAGTGAATACGGCAGATGTTGTAATAGTTCGAACTTTAATTCCATAATTTTGGCTATCCAAACTGCACACGTATGCACCCGTGCATTCCCTTAATGGAAGAGGATTTTTTTCTTTTAAAATGAGGACGTTTCTTTTCCAAATTTTTTTGCCCAACCGGTCCAATAACGTCCCATAATACTTTCCAGTTATTGTGTGTCCTTTTTCTAAGTAATCGATGTAGGTGATTCCACGTGCATCCCAAAAAACCGAAGTCATTACCTTGCCAGCCGAGTTGGCTTTCAAAAACCTTAACAATTTTCATCTTCGGTTTATCATTTCACATATAATTTAGTTACATAATCTGAATCATTAAGTAACTTTAATCGTTATAAAAGATAGCGATCTGCGTCGCCTCCCTTTCACACTCCGTGATTTCAAAGTTTCACCGTTCATTGTTAACGCCATCATCGCTTTTTCCTCCAACAAAATTACGGTTTGGGAACAACAGCCATTCGGGTAATTACCGAAACTGTTTAATGTCTATATACCGCGACGTATTTTCTTTTTACAACTTCGGCCCCGGAAATGCCGGCCAAAGTTCCCATCCGATTCACGTGAGGCGAAATTAGAATAATGAGCATTATCTTTTTCGTCAATCCACCCTAAAGCCAAGATCTCTATCTGACGCTGGTGCATGACGGGGTCGGAAGTCGGGCAAAAAAAAAAACTCGTTGACTAATGCCCGCTTCCTTCCTTCCTTTCAAAATATTAAATAACACATTTTGTCGTCTAATGAAACACCAACGTAATGGTTCGTTTCCGTGAAAAATCGAGCTCTCGTGTACAACACACAAGCAACACGCTCCTGCCAATAATAGGTGCTAATGTACGAAACCAAACGTACGGATCGATGTATTAAAGCAAAGAAATAGTGATCAAGATCAAATCTTTTCTCTGGGGAATCCCTGGATGCGATTAATTGATTTTCTCCAATGCACACAAAGGAATGCATTTTCGATTAAACTGAGGCTTTCAATGTTTTGTTCTTTACAAAGGCTCTATCGTGTTCTGCAGATTTTTTGCGCGACAATGTTACACCCAGTGTCCAAGTCCGAAATCCTTGAGACAAGATTGTTTAGTGCAAGTTCCATGGATTTATCTGCGTGATATTGGTGTATATGAAGAGGCCATATTACTTCTGTAATATGGCCCTTTAACACATTTTCTAATGTTTTCAGAAATAATGTAATCAACATACAGTCATACAGTTTTGGACAGCCTGTATGCGACAAATCAATTGCCAATGTGGATTTCGAAAGTGGCATTCTTCTGCTTCCATCTACCCTAAAAGTGTTTATTACCAGTTGAAAATGGGCAAAAGATACTGTGTTGCAAATAACGCTACATCTTTCAAAATTTTCAAAAAAATCAAGATATAGTAGCAATTGAAAATAGGTATAGGGACACCTATTAGAACTCATCATAAAATTTTCTCAGGAATTTAAAAATGAAATAATATACAGGGTGTTCCATTTAAAATAAGAAACTTTATGGCGACTTCCGGTATAACCGGAAGTGGTAAGACCCTGAAAATATTTTAGAATGAAAGAGAATCTTGAATAGCCCCGGATTCCAAAAATTCAGAGTTCCAGGTTTTTTCTAACCTCGGAAACTTCTAACGAACGGCTACCGTGGAAAATCCTGTATACAGTTGGTATACGCTAAGGGGCTATACTTTCGTACGGAGTACTTAAAGTTCCAATCAAGTCATCACAATAATCTAGACAAATTTAAAAGTGACAAGTTTAACCAGCTTGTCTCGATCTTCCCTACTAGTCAAGGCGCTCAAGCTAATGACGAGGCTTGATAAAGGTTAGGTTTATAAATGAACAGGACGTGGCAGGACCATATAATCCGAGTCGTTGACTTATAAACCTGCCGCACGAGCCGACCGAGAAAGTCAGTCGTCTATGAAGAGTGCGTTCCCTTAGCGGAGGCACGCTTTTAAGGCTAATTATATGCGAGGGTAAAATCGATATTATCGTATAGAACGTTTAACTCCGGTTTTAGTGACACGTTATTTTCGTGCCGATACATCAAATATTTATACCGTTTTAAACATACGAGGAGTAGACGGAAATAATCAGTTGAAATACGAATCGATACGAAACTTTATAAAAAGCTGCATTACTGTAATATATGCTCGATTACACTGATCCTACTGGCTGCGCCATTTTTGTTCTGCGACATTGTCTACTAATAGTTTTTCCTTGCGCTATGTCCTTTGTGCCGGTCTTTAATATTTAATTTGCATTAGCGTCCTTTTACTGCAGTATTCCCTACTTGTAATAAATACACTTCATTTGAATACGTCTTGCGGCAACATTCAGACAAAGTGTCAAGGCAAGTTTCGCAAGAAAGGAAACTCCCATTTTGCTTTCTAACTATAATTTTTGGTGTATGTATTGTAAGATACGATAACACCTAGAATTATAGGATGATGTATTATTAACTTTTTTGTGCGGATAATTTAATAAGTTCCGAATAACCAAGACCAATTAAATCATTTTTGACGAAATAAGGAAACACCAGATATTCTACACATAGTACTTTCTGACGTAGTGCTAATAAATAGGTGACTCATACGAAATTTCCAACAAAATAAAATTTATTTAAATCCTTATAAACGAAATAACATTGGTGTACTCAAATTTTATTTAAGTTTAATTAACAAAACGTCCATTCGGAAGCTCAGCAGCATACAATGACTTGCTTGCTGCACCTGGTTATATAGGGGGAGGCAAGAATGGCGCCATACAAGCTGCAACACTCAACGACTCCAAAAAGGATTAAAAGGGAACACATGTCGATAACCGAGCATCTGGGAAGGGGTGTTGGAAATGAGGACCAATCACATGCCGGTAAAACGTAGGTATGGAAGTCCCTTCACGGTGTCTATACCAGACATACGACAGGAAGCTGCTAGGTACGCACTTGAAATCAAAAAACAAGACTTTGTCTGATATACGCACGGATTTAAGATTGCTGCACCATCAGCCGTCTCAGATCCTGGTCTGGTGCAGAGATATACTCTCAGAAAGGGGGACACAGCTACGCATTGAGGGAGAATGCCTCTGTTTCTCAGACAGAGGTGTATGCTATCTTTCAATGTGTAGAGATAATGAATGTAGAAGCAGTGACCAATAGACAAATTCACATCATGTCAGATAGCCAAGCGGCACTAAAGACATTACTAAGCCGGTAAGTATCATCCAGGTTTGGTAACGGAGTGTCTCGATAGATTGGTTGAACTCTCGGACCGGACCAAGGTCTTCTCGACTTGGATACCGGACCATCGGCCAAAGGATCGACGGCAATGAAAGGGCTGGCAAACTCGCAAAGAAAGGGTCAGAGATAAGAATGCTCGGCCCAAAACCTTTTTTCGGAATTACAAGGCAAATGGCCCGGAAACAACCCGGCGATTGGGTACAGACCAAACAGCTAAAATACTTGAGAAACATACCCGTTATAGTACACGGCAAAACCTTTCAAGGGAAACCATGCAGGAAAAGAGCTAGAGAACTGCTGCAGCTCAGCAGGAAACAGCTCTGCATTATGACGGGCCCAATGACAGGACATGCCGCGGTGAAAGAACACCTGCTCAAAATTGGAGTGTTTGACGAGCACCCAAAGTGTAGTCTTTGCACGATAGAACCGGAGAAAGCCGATCACTGCCACTGCGAGAAGATAGCAGAAGGCAAAGCTTACTTGGGAGATCGAAAGGAGACCCAGAGACATACTTTACCTACCTGTACAGATTAGTGAAGGGGCCCACCATGTTAGAGTGGGTGGCTTAAAGGCTGCAGTGCCTTATCGGTGACCATTGGTCGGGCGGGGAGAAAAAAAAACAAAACGACTATCAAATGGCGCTAACTACAGTCCATGCATTTTCAGCTGGTGAATACGCAGAGGCAAGTGCACAATGGAGTGAGACATACGCGAATAAATGTGCTGTTCGCTCAGGAAGCTTCGCCTACCTTTTCGAGCTAGTGACGCAAGATGCGCGTGAGGACAGCTTTCCATAACAGAAAATGCGTGGACTTTAGGTCCTGTACCAACCGTGTCAAGGTCTGATCACTTTTCGCAAATGAAATACATATATCATTTTAAAAAACAAAAGGAATTTCTCCAACCTGTAATTGATATTTGACGAGATGTTTAAAAAAAGTCAAAATACTCAATTTTTACAGAATAAATAGAAACGTCACTTTGACAGCTGTGGAAAGTTGAACCAGCACACAAACTTACAATTTTGGTCACGTCCTCGGCTGTAAACGTTTTAGTAATGCAAGAACTAAATGAATGAAGATTAGTAAATAAAATTATGAGATATTCATAAGAATATTTGTTTGTAAATAATTGCCTGGTTTAACTTTTTATTCTAATAATACCCACAACTCTGACTGAAGTAAATTATTAGGATGTATCTTGTTAAATAGTAGTCAAAATAGCAAATCAATCTTTTTTAGTCTCGTATTAATAGTTTAACTAAAACCCTCTCTAATAACCAATTGAAAACATGGATAATTAATAGTTTAACGAACATTTCGATAAGCTGCTCAACAACTAACATGGTGGATCCACCATTTGATTTATTTCATCGGCGACTAGTTCTACATAGGTGAGGCCTAACAAATTACTTAATCTCTTATCTGGTAGGCATAATACGTTTTCGGAGCGAATCCATTACGGGTAATAGGGCGGGTCAATATCACGTCGATAGATAAAGGCTCTAACTAAAGGCACCGGTCGAGAGCTTATTTTCCATCAGATTAGAAACTAGACTGGAGGACTTTGATCTCTAAGGTATACACAAGATTTTTCAGTGTCTACCCTAGCCTATATATTGTATTAAGTCGCCCTCCGAAATCCGTCCATAATTGAATGGAGAAAATTTCTTCCCCCAAAGATTATGGCGGAGAAAAAGTAGGTGGAGAAGATTATTTACAGCTAAGGTAAAATACTTTTCGTGCTTCGTGCTGTACGTTATGGTGAGGATTCACAATAAATTTGAAATAAAAACGCATTCCAGAAAAATAGCACAATAACTTGAAACCACCAATATTAGAATTTTAGAAAAGAAGTATAATATTAAATAAATTACGGGAGAATCACCTACGATGGGATACCTTTTGTAAATGTGGCTATATGGATCTTTATAAGCACACTAAATGAACACAAATTTACTAAACTAATACATTTGGGAAAGCTTACGTTAAGCTTACTTAAGTTGACATTTCCACAAAAGAAAATACATTTTGTAAAATACCAAATTTTAAAAAAATACTGTATTCGTCTCATCTTAGGGAACCGATATTGTAAGACAGGACAAGTAGTTTCCTAAGATGAGGCTTATTTTTGACAATCTTGGCAAATGAAGTACAGATAATCGATGATACCACAGGTTTCTTGTGCCCATAGGAAGCAGATGTTGCACTGGTACCAATCTTCAGTGCTAGAATCTTACAGTTCACTGCAGGCTGAACATTCTTCTATAAGTAAAGTTTTCCTTTTTACAGTCTACTTTTCTATTGCTCTTTTTCCACTAGCAAATTTTCTGGTCTTCTTTCTGATCTCGACTTCTTGATCTAGGACACCAGTTCTCTTAACTGCTTGCTTCTGTTTAGTGTGGGCAGCGTTTTTGCATTACAACTCATTCTTATATGGACATTCAGTTAATATTGCCTATGGTAGAGATCTTCAAATGTTCCTTTTTTTCAATAAAATGTTGGAGTTGGAATCGGACTAATGTCCAATATTTTTACTTTCATTTTCAAATGCGGAGTATTATTGTTCTGACTTTCATCTGGTTCCACGTTTTTCGCTAAAGAACGATCAATTGTTCTAGATGGGGCGAATTCGTGCTCTTGAAATACATTGAAGCTCCAAATCCCAGAACGTTGAAACGGATTATTGGCTGTTGTTACGGATGTAGCTTTTCCAAAAGTATTTGTAACAGCTCCAACAATTTGGTAAAACCCAGATGTTCTTGCACAGTTATCTTTCAACCATTTTCTCAGGTAGGCGTCGTAATAAGGTAAAATTCTTAAAAAAAACCTAAGTGTAACTCTACGCATTTTATGAGTGCAGTATGGAGGCAAAGATAACAATATTACATGGTTTTCACGAGCATAATTTATTACTACTACATAAACTTCTTGTATGTAATACATACCCATCCAATATAATTAACACTGGATTGTCAATTGATGTTCTAATTTGTGTTACAAAGAAGGTCAGATACTTAAAAAAATAATAATTTACTGAAAAACATTTTTAGCGTTTTGGCACTCATTATTAACTAATACCTTCCTAAAAGTACATTGATTGTTGTTGAGTTTAAATTTGCTGTCGTTCATGGCGACCCTTGTTATGTGCTACTATTGATCCGAAAATAAACGACACAGCAGGTTCGGGAGTAAATGTAATTGCATGAAATTTATTTCTGTTAACTTTTTTTGTCAAAAATATGCGATATTTATGATATGAGACAATTAGGTTATCATAAATACAAAACATTCTTTTCTGTACCATATTTGGACGATAGGTTATTCAATATTTGTCATCAAGTACAATCACTACACATGTACTGCGATACTTCTACGTGCAATACTTACTAGCCTTATATACAATAATCAATGCCCAACTCATTGTCAGCATAAATTCAGCAGTATTAGACCTTATATCAGATTTTAATCGAAATGGAAACCCCTTGTTTAAATTGCGAGCAGAAATCATACGCTATACGAAAAATATGCATACCAAAGGCACGCAGAAGAATAGAAGGCATATCTTGGCTTAGCAATCTCTTAATTATGACGAAAACTAAAAATATAACCATAGAAGCTTTTACATTTCACACGTACTAATGAATGTTATAGTGTAACCTCCCTTAACGAACGATATTTATCAAACAGTGGAATGCACTTTGTTTCAGTAATACCGTCTGACAGGTTGTAAGATGAATTCGTATAATACTCAACCATTATTGTACAGTTCATTGTTTAGTAACTAACTCTAAAATTAGGTTTTGTTCTTGTAATTTTTTTATTTCTTTTTCTTATTCATAAATTATAATTTAACAATGTGACAACACCCGATAAGTTATCTATCATCGTGGTAACCATGAAAGGTAATATTTTCAAAAGAAGAAAACTATCCTTCTGATCACACAGATGGCATAGTTTATTATTAATATCGATTTTTAAACATGTGTACACATGTAAATATCAGTAATGTTTAACTAGTGATTCCGCTTAGCGTTCCAAGTACGTCAAACAGACGACCCAGATATAATATTTAAGTGTGATAGAGCTTCTATTCATAATCTTCAAAGTTATCGTCAAGTCAAGGCATGCTACAAGAAAAAAATTATGGAAAGTGGTTAGCAGCAGCGACCTCTTTTTCAATAATCATTACTAGATGCTTTTATTGTCACAGGACGCAATTTTACTGAGGCTTGTAATGAAATCGTAACATCTGAAAGTACTCGATATGCAAATGTCCTAAAATTAACTGCAACTTGTCTTCTTTACCAGAACACTCCATATATGTATATTTTTCCTTTTATGAATTGTATTTATATCTTTTAATTCTATCTGCAGTATGTGTTTTGTTTTTTACATGTTTTATGTGATGTTAGTATGACAAAGAAACATGCTGCAGCTATACCCATCTGTGTAAGCTTTTTGTAAATAAATTGAATCCTGCATTATTATTAACTACAGGTCGGAATCTAAAATTATTAGCCTTATTTCTTATTAATTTTTATATCAGTTTTTATGAAAAACAAAACCCAAAAAATACAAGCACTATGTAAATTTACACATTCAAATATATTTAATACATTAGGAATTATAAATTTAATATAACCAAATTATAATTAAATTTAGATTTTACTTGTTATGTATGCTTAAAACCAAAATACCTCTAAATAGCGGAAAATTTCTGATCCCCTCACGAGAGTTCGTTAAATATAGGTTACACTGTACAAGAAAAACGCAATAATTACTTTCCCTCGCAAATATAGCATCATAAACAATGTCTGCGATGTCTCTAAATAATTTAAAAACGCGGTAAAGACACGGTGCATCAGAAATATATTATCTAATTCGTTGGTGACAAGATCCGTTCGGGTTTGATATGTGTGTGTGTCGGTGCAGTGGAACATCGTCTGGATGTGCGATTCTAGTGAGATATGGCCGATGTGTGCGACGGTAACATGGAACAATCGCACCACATCCCGGCCTGTTCAACGCTGAGGGATGATGTGTCACATCTATCGTCGCCTTAACATCAATGGCGGCGGTTGCCGGTCTGTACGGGTTGGGTGATGAGGCCCGCGCACCAAGGTTCGTTCAATTTTAACTTACAAGGGGAGGTCGCCAAATGTTAACCCCAGTTTTGAACGCGGCTTTGTCAGTTGATATTGGGGACCTCTTGGAGTACTTTTGTAAAATGTTAGTCATAGATCGCCAGGGCTTTATTTTTTACTATTTTTTAAAGTTTACAGTGGTTGGTAGTCTCGCTTTTGCACTCTCGAAGACGAGATATGTTTGCAAAGTGCTCGTGGCATAGTAGTAAAGTCCAGTGATAGTATGCGGAAGGACCATGGTTCGAATCGGGGCGGAACCTTTTTTAATTTTTTCATTTCTTTTTTTTTTATTTTAATCGTTTCAAGTTAAATATTAGAATGACAATAATGATGTAGAAATAATATCGGTATGCAATAAATATGGGTAATTAATCACAATTATATAAACATATTTCAATTAATTGCATTGGGTAATAATAGGATTACGATTAATTTATTTCCTTAAAACTAACAATAACATACAAATATGTTGCTTAACATAAATATTAAGCCATGTCATTTAAATACATTTGATAAATTGTGTGTGGTAATAATTGGATTACGGTTAATTTCTTTAGTTAAAGTAAACAATAAAGTATACAAATATTGTCTTCAAAAGTAGAAAGAAAATCATTTTGATAATAATAATCCAACTGATACAAGTACTGAAAAGCATATAAATGTTTGGAATTAATATTTACTTCCTATGAAGTGTTTGTATAATATGGTATTAATAATTTTAACGAATTAAATCCTATTACGGTTCAATGCAATTAACCGAAATGCATTTATCTGTGATTAATTAAACACCCATCCAATTAACTACTGATATTATAGGCAGTCTGTGTAAATTCAACCTAGTTTTGCACAGTTATTATCATTCTAATTTTAACTTGAAACGATTAAAACAAACAAAAATAAATGAAAACATTGTCAGAAGAAAGCATCCAGGCGGCATTCGAACCATGGTCCTACCGCATACTATTACTGTGTTTTACCACTACGCCACTAGAAGCTTGTAAACTTACCTCGTATTCGAATATGCTTAAGCGAGACTATCAACCACTGTAAATTTGAAATAATCGTAAAAGAATAAACGTCTGGCAACCTGTGGCTAACATTTTACAATAGTACTCCAAGGGGTCCCCACTACCAACTCACACGGTCGGGATCAAAACTGGGGTTAACATCTGGCGACCTCCCCTTGTTAGATGTGCAGTGCCGACTACTTTATGGTTAACACATTTGCGTTTTAATTTGTATTGTCACTATTACGAAAGAGTATTTTTTTATTAACTTTATGACTATCAATAGATCAGAGTATGATTAAGGGAAACAAGAACGCTATCATTTGCAAAATAAAAAAAAAATAAAGCACCCGTGGTCCATTATTGTACATATTTTGCTTCTATTCTATTGAAATATTAATGCGGTCTTCAACACCGAAAAAACTTGCGAGAAGTTTTACTACAAAATCAGTAGAGTTTTATTAGAATCAGTACCAACATACCAAGTTGTTACAATATGTCGTATTAAGGAATATTAAAATTTATAATACTTGTCTACAAAGATAAGTATGTAAGTCAAACATTTATAGTCTTGTAGAAAAATTTTATCTTATCGTTTTCTACAGCATTATAGTTATTACTTTCTATAGATGTATTAACCGCTTATACTATACTGTAATACGCAGTGTAAGTTTTTTAAAACTTGACAGAGGGCCAAACTTTTTATTTGAAGTTATAGACTAGTACTTCCAAAAGGAAATTGTACAGAGAAATTTACAAATAACTTCATTGTAGTTTTTCGTAAATGGCAACACTGTATTTTTTTTAAAATCGTTTGGAAAATATCACAATTGTCAATACACAAATGTCATTATTGCGCTGGACCCACTATTTTAGGGCAACTAGTAAAAAAGCGCTAAAATTGTTAAACTATTCTCGGTAATAGTTGCACATGTTTCTTTGTAAAAGAAAACAATAAATTTAAATAAAACCAATACAAATAATTATCTAATGTTGTTAAAGAAACATTACATGTTCTTTAATAAATGTTCAAACTGATGTCCTCTTTGTGGCCTACAAAACTGAATCCGCTTAACAATAGAACTACTAACATTTTCTACATTTCGGGTGTAATGTTGTTGATTTCTCACCTAACAGACTGTTTTATATCCTCAGCAGATTTCGGAGCAGTCACGTAAACTTTAGCTTTTAAAAAACCCCACAAAATATAATGGGGTGAAGTCAGATGACCTAGCAGGGTATTCAATTTTTGTTTATTTTCCAATGCCTACTGCTGTATTAGCTGATTAACATTGCTGATTTTAGCCTTTTTACCAATTGTTCTAAAATGGTGGTTACGGCAAAAAGAAAGGTTTTTTTATTGAGAAGTTTGAGATTTTTTAAATTATGTTAAAAACATGCAGTGTTGCCATTCACAAAACACCTGTCTAGTCAGGATCTCAAACACTTTTGTAAATTTAAAAATAAACATTTCGCACCAAAAACATGATTATAACTTCAAAATTAAAACAAAATCAATAACTTTCTACAACTTTATTCCCAAACCTAATATGCTTCTATATCTCAATTTATTGTTTCCATAGTTTACTAGGTGAACAGTTCGGAAATTAAGATTAATTTATTTAGCCATGGTTAAAACATCTTTTTTCGTCCTAACTGAAAAATTCTAACTTAAATAAAAAGGCCGATTAGACTATTTTAATAAACTCATAATTATATAAAATTTTTTCCTTTACACTTTTTTTCTGTCAGTAATATCAGAATTGTAACCTCCGAAAGATATGGTAAAAATACATTTTTTTCAAATATCTGAGTTAACCCTGCATTTTAATCCAAGAAAGAAAAAGGGCTAATTCAATACAGCATACAAAACTGCAGTTCTTTCGTTATTTGATTGACTTTCTACCTCCTGTATTGTCCAAGATTCCCATACTAAACAGAAAAAAAAAAACTCAGCCTGTTTATTATGTATGATTATATTACTCATCGTTCGTTGCACTTTCAAGAAAATATTAATATACCTATATTTAGGAGATTACTAGATCCAGATTCCAAGTTTAGTTTTACCAGGCTAAAAATGGATTAACCAATTTCGCTATTTTTATCGGAGATGTACGAAAATAACGACGAAAACAAAAGAAAAAACAATGAACGTAACATCAAAATCATCTAAATATATCGTAACAATGCATCCTTTTGTTTTACTACTTTGGCGAAACTCCAATTCACGTATTTTGATAACAAACATATGTAATATTTACAAATAATATTCATGCTAGCTCACAAGGCTTCTATTTTTTTTTTTATTTATTTAGTAACGCATACAGCTGTATATCTTTCGTCATTTTTGTTCTTCTTACGTTTCTGTGGTTCTTTATACATTGAAATTGCATCGTCGAAAGATATAGGATATATACTTACAGTATTTTCTTTTTTAAAGACAAGACCTATCCACGCTACCGCCATCTATCGTGTAAACTGGAAACCGTCTCCATTTTGGCAAGGATGCGCCAGTAAATAGGCATAATAACCGTTTCGCGTCATTCATATTAATGATACTACCCTGTTGGATGAAAGTTTCGAAATTACAGGTGTGCGTGCTCTACATATATTGTTGAGTCATATAACCTGACGCGTTCTTCACATGAATATATTATCAACTCCTTTATTCTTAGAAGATGAGAAGGAATGTCTAAAATGTCGTACGCTTGCTTATTTTCTCTATTTGTGAGTAATGGGAAATTCAGGAATTTCAAGTATCCGAAGGCATTCACGTAATTTATCGGAGGTGAAGTCGCTTCTAAAAAATTTTGTCTTCTTAAATAAGCATGCCAAATATATTTCAGAAAATAGTGAGATATATTAAGAAATAGAGAAAGTTAATAAAGATAAAGAAGGTAGATATACATTTTTTATAAAAGAGGAAAGTTGGTTTATATACAGTCTTTAAAAATATATAAGTAATAAATAATGATTGTTTTTTTATAGATACCAAAATACCTACTATATGTGGATATGTATTATGACGTTGATATAATAAAACAAATGCAAAGTATATTTCTACGAAAATTAACATATATAACAGTGCTGGACTACTTCAAAAGAAGACTACCAGCTAAAAACACCCCCGTCTCTTAGACACCAGCCCGGAACCGTTAAACACATTACTTCGACGCTGGGTCCATATATTTGGTTGTATAAGGGCCACACTCCAATTAAACATGATCGAGGTCAGGCTTCTTTGTGCGGAGAACCCATTCCACATACCCGGCAATGCATCCCCAGAAGTCCTCGCTCTCCACCATTTTCGAAGTGATTGTGTCTGGTGACAGCACACCAAACCTGGCTTCTACCAGCTCCCTCCGCTCTGCCCACCTTCGACATTCAAAAAAGGTGTGGTGGACATCTTCTACTTCGCCGCAGTATACCCATGCTTCAGAGTCAATTTTACCCACACGTCGTAGGTAGGATTTGAAGTACCCGTGGCCAGTCAAAAATTGCGTGAGGTAGAAGCCTACCTCGCCGTGGCCGCTCGTGACCCATGGGCGTAGGTTCGGGATTAATCTGGCAGTCCAGCGACCTCTCCCGTCGTCCTCCCATAGGCTCTGCCACCTGGCTAGGGTATTCTCCCTCTCGTTACGAGAACTGTCTTCTCCGGTTTGAATCTTTGTGATGTAGATTCGCTAAAAATTAACATATTAACATCCTTAATTACTGCATTAATTGCATAATTACATAATTGGTGATTGTTTACCAAAAATTATGTATGGAATTTTCTGAACTGTTGCAGCATATAAAACTTATGAGTTACATTTTCTAAAGAAACTTTTATTTTACACATTGTTTAATGTGTAGGCGATGCTGCGCCTGTACTCCACTACTGCTTAGTAGCTTTGCTATTACCGATGTGGAGCCCATCAGACATCTTACCTTCACGGGTAGATGGCGTTGTACTCTTTTCATTTACATCTTTTAGTCAGCAGTACATTTAGCTACCTGGTGGAGTGACGTTGTTTGCATCTCGCCTGTGGCATGCTGATGAGAACTAATAAGTTCAAACCAGTACTGCCCATGTCTGACATAGCACATTCAGCATTCACTGCTACCTTATCTTTCTTAGCAAGATTTGTTTCAAATTTTCACTGGCTGTAAAATTATAGAAAAAATTTAATAAATTTAATAAACAAAAGACATGGTAATACATAATAACACTACAATTGTCTTATAAACTCTATACAATATTTTCTATACATGCCTAACATAATAAAATTTATTTAACCATTTGGAATTCTTTGTTATGATCATTCAAATATATTTTTTCTAGATTAAGTATTCATATTCATGTTCATTTATTGACTCAATTATGTAAGTAAATATTATAAATCGGCCAAAAAGACCAAATCATATATTCCTTTAGCCTTGTGGTTTCCTCTAATTTTGCAGTGTTTGTTTATATAACCACGTCATGTCGTGGATTCATTTTCTACTCTTGAAGAACTTGGGTGGACCTTTTGAATATTCATTTCTCTTGTGTTAAAGACTCTATACTAATAAACATCTTGCAAAACTTCCCGGTATTTTATACTACAATTTAAACTTTTAGTTTTCATTTAAAAGAAAATACGTCAAGTGCCTAAAATTGACATTTGGCGTAAAATTACCTATTAAAAGTTTTACTAGAAATTCCGTACCGTTCACCCAGCCAGTTAATCTGTCGTTGGACGACGGATTACGCCCCAACTCAGCAGACCGGCTAAACCGGACCAGTCTCCACTAACTCCCTTTTACACCTGTCACTGGTTTGGCATCGGCAGTACACCTTGCAATTTTCTCTTAATTTTTTTTTTTTAACGTGCCTCTCTTTAAAAAGACTCGACGCTGTGCGACTCGCTGTCGTTACACTCGACGTTACGCGTCACGTTAAAAAAAAATGCAATTTCTAAATTTGTAATTTTTCTTAATTTTTTTTTTAATTTTGCTTTTTTTTCAAACGCGCCTCTCTTAGAAAAAGAATCGAAGCTGGGCGTCTCGCTGTCGTTACACTCGACGTTACGCGTCACGTTAAAAAAAAAATGCAATTTCTAAATTTGTAATTTTTCTTAATTTTTTTTTTAATTTTGCTTTTTTTTCAAACGCGCCTCTCTTAGAAAAAGAATCGAAGCTGGGCGTCTCGCTGTCGTTACACTCGACGTTACGCGTCACGTTAAAAAATTGCAATTTCTTAAATTTTAAATTTTTCTTAATTTTAGCTTTTTTTAATTTTTTTTTTTTCAAGAACGCCTTTCTTAAAAAGGAATCAAAGCTGCGCGTCTCGCTATCGTTACACTCGACTTTACGCGTCATGTTATAAAAAACTGCAATTTCTTAATTTTAAAATTTTTTTTTTTCAAACGCGCCTCTCTTTAAAATATATATGAAAATAATTTCCTTCAATGAGGGTACAAAAAATGATTTGTTTTATCTCAAATTAAAACTCGTGTTGCAATATTTGCTAAGAAACAAAGTTAATGCACAGATTAACGATATAAATGTATATTTTTAGATCCGCAAGTATATCGCAACAAATAAATATTTAACTTATTTATACGCCAGCACATCTCTTCTTTTTAACAATACGTAAAAATCCCGGATTATTTTACATCAAATGGCTTAATGCGGAAAAATAAATACTACCAGTTTATCCTCGTAAAAGCAATCTGAAAGATTTACATGCACAGCGCCCCATTCACGTAAATACATAATCACTCACGACGAATCTTCATTCATCTTCGGATACTGAAAGAAATACACTGCTTGAAAAGCAACGTTATAGCATTAATTTTAGTTTAGATTAGAAACTTTACTTTTATTTTTAATATTGACAATAAAAAAATTGCATCAACTTTATCATTGATCATTTAAAAAGCAATATTAGCAGTTATATTTCGAAATATTAGAAAATATATGGCATATATTTTTAAAAAGGCTTACTACTTTCCAATAAAAGTAGGCAGTTACACCTTTAAAGGAGAAAGTAAATTTTGGTGGATGCGCCAGTGTTTAATACAAGAATGTATTACATAATAGTTTATAGGTTTACGTATTGTCATAAATCAATAATTTTTGTTTGTTTTCAAATCATATCTAGTTCATTCATATGATCAGATGAAGAACGGACGAATTGTTAAATAATATCGTCTGTTGTACTCATATTATCTTTTCGCCATATTTTTTTTTTCTCTCATCCTAAATATAGTTTATCGAAAATTCTTACGCGAGCAGTAATTTCCACAAATTCATTTGAAACAACAAACCCACTTCAACTCCATCGCGAAAATAATAATGACAGAAGCCGTAAAACGAAATTAATTGCTCGTATTTCGAAAGCATAAAACAATTGCGCCACGCTTGTGTATGTGGGTAATATAAACGTTACGCGGAGACAATGGAACCAAAACACAAACGCAAAGTACACTTGGTAGTTATTACGCACATGTTAATATAAATAATGCAAGGAGTGACCTGCATCGATCCGCCGGTCGATGGCGCTACGGTCGGTATAGCGTCGTTCCTACCGGCGCGCCGCGAAACACGTGCATCCAAGCGCACGTGCTACTCCGAAGATTGGCGACGTGGATCGACGCGCGCCAATACCCGTACAGCGTCGGCCGGAGCTACTAAACACGGCCGCTCGTCCGTATAGCGGATGCAAACGACGACGCGTCGCATTCTAAAACTGACCACCTACAACACCGACAACATCATGAGATGGTTTTATATTTAGAACGTACCGTGTGATGTCGTATGCAATATGCTCTATATACATAGATATAGACACGTAAGGCGTGTGTAAAGATAAACGTATACATACCTACTTAAGAGACATAAAACGATTTTCGCTCCAGTTGTGTTTTGTTGCCGCGTGTCATTGACGGACCACGACACACATATTTCATCTTTGTAGAGTATTTTCGTCGTAACCCTGCTACTTCGTTTCGTTTTGGAGCTTCGCTGGCGTTTATTTGCGGCGAATGTTTAGGTCAGTACCACGGTGCTCCCGAAATAAATATACTCGTCGTCTAGAAAAATGTTATCCTTCGATAGTACATCAAATATTATTCCGGCAAGGTAGCGATTTGAAGCAAAATATATTGCGAGTACGTCTAAATAAGAAATCGTAAAAATACTGCAGCAAAGTAAAAGCCAAACCGACATCCTACAATTACTGGCGAAGTAGATCACCAACAATCTAAAGAACTTAAATGTCCAAGATCCAAAAGCAAAGATAGCTTACAATTAGTAGAAAGTAGCATAAGAGATAGACTTAGAAAAAAAAACAAGTAGGTATACATCAACACAAAAATGGTTAGCAATGAACAGTGAATCCATGCCCCAGAGAAAGGCTGAAGAGCTACCACTTTCACCTAGAAGTCATGGGCTGCAAACAAGAGTCCGTATATATGAAATGCAGACCTTTTCTCACGATGTGCTGGTGTTGAGTCCGTACTAAAAATTAGCCACACATGCGTACTATCACAAACAAAAATTAGAACATTTTTCTAATTAATTACTAGAGAGTCATGTAAATTTGTTTTTAGAGAGATAGTACTTAATAGCAACCTTTAACATATACAATAGTGCTCACAGGGCTACGTTAATATAGAGAGAGGAGAATATAAGTGGGGAGTGTGCATCGCACAGCGAGTGAGACGTATCAGTTGCATATAACCTGTGAGAGAGTGCAGAGCAGAATGGAGTATTCACTGGCGGAAAAAGTACAAATCGTAAAATGGTATCATCAAGGTCACTCGACCCTATCAATTGTCGGTCTTTTTAGAAATAATTTTGAAAATAGGCCTGTTCCTTGTATTGATACAATTCGCCGCTTTAATAATAATTTTGATAAATTCGGATGTGTTTCACCTTCTGAACATAAGAAACCAAAAAATAATACGAATGAAGAACGGGACGTGATGATATGCGCTAGTGTTGAAAATAATTTTGCACAAACAACAACGCAAATAAGTCGACAAGTAGGTGTGTCGCGTGCAACTGTGGGAAGGGTTCTCAAAAAAAATAAATACCGCTGTTATCATATTCAAAAAACAAACGAAATATTTCCTCATGACAATCACGAACGAATTCAGTTCTGCCTAAATATTGTCGAAAAATCTGCACAAAACGAAGACTTTATAACAAATATTCTATTCACAGACGAGTCAACATTTCCTTTGCATGGTGCACATAATCCTGTGCAAGTGCGATATTGGTCACGTACTAATCGACATGTTACGTATACCGCCCATACACAATACCCTCAAAAGTTAAATGTGTGGGTTGGTATACTGGGAAATAATATCATTGGTCCCTTTTTAATAGACGGGGCGTTAAACACACAAAAATACCTTGAACTGTTGGAAAACCATGTTATTCCCTCTTTACGCGTAATACCAAATGTTGAATTAGAAAATGTGTGGTTTCAGCAAGACGGCTGCCCTGCCCACAACAGTATAATGGCACGACAATATCTTAGAGCCACTTTCGGTGAACGAATCATTTCGAAACAAGGAACAATTAGTTGGCCAGCCAGATCACCTGATTTATCCCCGAATGATTTTTTTCTTTGGGGCTATGTAAAATCAAAAATTTACACATTTGAAGAGCAACGGGCCAACAATTTAAATGAATTACAATTAAAAATTACTAATTGTTTGGAATCCATTACCCCAGATGTACTCGGCAATGTTAGGCGGGATTTCTATAATCGAGTAGCTCTTTGTTTGGAAATAGGAGGAGGCCGATTCGAACATTTAAATTTAAATTAGTTCTTTGAATTATTACGTTTATTTATTTCTTTTGGCTAATGCTGAATATCTTTTAAGTTTCGTTTTAATCAGGAAATATTTACGTTATTTTATAATACAGGAGACACCTTTAGTTTCATTTATTTTTGGCTTTATTTTAGAGATATTTAATATTTTTATCTTTCTAAATATGCGTTTTATTAAAAGCATACTATTTACGTTGTATTTTATTTACTTTTATGATAGGAAATAGGGACAAATAACAATAAAATTGAAGAATACATATGTCAAGTGCTTTGCGTTGTGTGTGAATAAGTTCACCGCACTTTCTCGCTAGCTAGGATGTTGTAGTATGCGACTACGCTAGCCATGCTCCCACCCATATTCCCCGTTCCGTATATTAACGTAGCAGTGTGCGCATTACTGTATAATATAAAATGTTTTAAAGACGGAATATTCCCAAATGAGCTGAAGCTGGTTAATGTCGTCCTAGTACGGAAAAAGACAACATAAAAGACAGAAACAACTATATACCTATTGCTGTACTTCCTGTGATATCAAAGACCTTTGAAAAAATTATTAAGAATAGAATACTCGATTTTCGCATAAAACACAACTTGTTAGCAGAATCATAGCATGGGTATAGGGTGGGAAGATCTTCGGTTACAGCATTGTTGGAGCTGCTTGAGAGCATTTTCGCTCCGTAGGATAAGAACGAATCTGCAGAGTTAATGGCCTGTGATCTGAGTAAAGCCTTTGACTGCGTCTCTCATGACATATTGTTGCAAAAACTTTGGCATTACGGAATCAGGGGAAGAGCGTACATTTTAAATTCTTACATAAATAATAGAGAGCAAAACGTTTGACGGCAAAATATCTTATCTGACTCAAGATTTATCGATATCGGAGTACCACAGGGTTCCATATTAGATCCTCTTTATTTATTATTTATATAAACGATATGTCGAGTAATATCCTGTGCAGCAAAACTACCATATATGCTGGCCACATCTCACTATTTACTAGAGGCATAAAGGATGATATAGAGGACAGAAGGAACGACACGTTAACATCGGCCGAAATATGGTTTAACACCAATAACTTAAAACTCAACACCAATAAAACTCATACCATAAGCCTGGGAGAGCTGGGTGTATCCATAAAATTCTTGGGGCTAAACGCTGACAGTTCTTTAACGTGGAAAAATCATGTAGATTCGCTGTGTGCCAAATTAAGCAAAGCCGTGTATACTATTCGTGCTATAAAACATGTGGCTTCGTTCATAGCGTGGCTTCGCATGGCATTGCAGCATGGGGTGTGTCGACACATAGTGAGAGGGTGCTAATCCTAAATACATAGACGATCATGCCGTGAAGCGTTTAAGAATGAAAAAATACTTACCATCATTAGTGTATACATCTTAGCTTGTGTAAAATTTGTGCGCCGGAATAAATCACGCTTCTCGAGGAATGGAGATTTCCATGAACATTATACAACCGCAATCGCGAAGAACTGGCAATTCCGCTTCACAGATCTGCCGAATGAGCAACAAAAAATTTGGGAGAAAATTGATAAAACTCCTACTCACTAATACCATTTATAGTGTCGACGAATTCTTTAGCACAAGATACTGATTTCTCCGTTTTGCGTCACTGTTTCCTTGTTTTTTTTTTTTTTAATTTGTCGGTTAGTTTCAATATTATAATTTGTTACGTAACTTTATTTCTTTTTGAAAATACTTTTTGTTATATTTATTATATTTTATTTATTTATCTACTTTTGACATGTAAATATTAATAAAGTATCAAATATTAAAAAAAAAACACACTTACTTTTTCATTATTGCATATATTGGCATGGGTACCTAATATTATATAAATAAGAAAACAGTTCAATGAAGAAGACTAAACTAGTAGGCATACCAATATCAAACCAATGACAAAAGAAAATAGTCACTTGTTTCCGCCGAAAACCTTCTCACAAAACTGCAAAATTACGTTTTTCGACAGTGCATTGATATGGTAGTTCTTTACGTAACATGATTACCATTTAGGAAAATCAATTTACTTGCATTTGTAGTATTCTGAATACAGATCACTCACATTTTCTCTTGACAATTATACTTCATCGTATCTGCCCATAAGATCTGGCGTCCCGCAATGATCAATTTTAGGCCCACTTCTGTATACAATCTATACATCCAACTCTATTAAATATATAAACAAGTGTAAGTATCATTTTTACGCTGACGATACGCAACTGTATTATTCTCTTCCTGTCGCATCTAGAAAGCACTCTCTTTTCGTGAACTCTGTAAAAACCGACTTAATTTAATTTGGCCCTAAAAAGACTAGAACTAATTTGGCGTACCGCTCCACAATGAAAATCGTCGTTAATGGTAGAAGTATCCATTAAAAAGTACTATTAAAAATTTAGGTGTTTTACTCGATGATAATCTAGATTTTGCTCATCATGTTAATGAATGTGTTAAGAGATCATATGCTGCCCTAAAGATGATTTACGCTAATAGAGAGCTTTTGTCTCAAAAAATGAAGAAAGTACTTTGTGAATCGTTAGTTTTGTCGAATATGAATTACTGTGATTCTTTATATTATCCTTGTACTACGTCAAACAGTATTCGTAAAATTCAAAAAGTAAAAAGTTCTTGTCTCAGATTAATTTTTGGTATTAGGCGTCGCTCGCGAATATCACATAAACTGTCGGAGATTAAATGGTTGAATATGAAGCATCGCAGGCTTCTTCATACAGCCGCGCTGTTTCACTCTGTCATACATTCCAAAAAACCGCCATATGTATACAGGAGCATCACTTTCAGGACTGATGTCCACAACATAAACATTCGTTTTAAGGGAACACTAAATCCTCCTAAGCACCACCCTGCACAGTTCAAAAAATGTTTTACTTACCGCGTAACCTCTACATATCATTCTATTCCCGTGGATATAAAAAATGAATGCTCCTTAAATACATTAAAAAAGAAATTGCGTCAGCACTTATTTACTAAACAGATGGGTTGATAGCTTGTGTGGCCTTTACTTCTTTTGTGATTTTGCCGTATACCTCTGCATTTAGCTCTATTTAAATTATTTCCTACGTTTAATTTAGTTTCAGGTTATTTGTTGTATGTATACATTTTAATTTAATTATCTAATTGGGTTGAGTGGAAGAACAGATGCTGCTATTTGTAGCGGTAAGTGAACTCCGCCCTTTTTCCTACTCTTTGTTAATAATATTGTATGACGATGTAGTGTAATTACTTTTGTGAGTACTGGAAATAAATATATATTATTATTATTATTATTATTTAAATGACAGATTGTTTGACAGCTATTTTAACAACCGAACCCAGAAAAACCTCAGAATTTTTACAGAATGGTAAAGCAACGGAAGTAACGTGTTGACAGTTCAATTCATCGTTCATCGGGTAAAGTGGCGCATTCTATCTGCGAGTGAGTGTAGTAAGGTTGTACTTTCGGATCTGGTAGCCGAAAATATATACATGTAATCATATGCCGTATGTAATTTTTGATAGAACACTAATTATCTCGTAAACTATAAGTGATAGGTATAGCACATCCTTAGTAAAAATTTTCAAGCTTCTTTCGCACTACCTATAAGATTCCACAAAAAAATACAGGCTGTTCCATTTAAAATAAAAAGTTTTCAGCAATTGACGTTCTCCTAATCCAACCAGAGTTTTCCATCACAGAGTATAAACATTATAAACACTAATGTCGTCTTAAGATGCAGAGATTCTTATACTGCAACAGTACAGAAGCTAATTGCTCAAAGTTAAACCGTTTGGAAGAAAATCAGACACATTCATAGATACTATTCCGCAATTTTTTAAGGAAAACTGAGAATACGTGGAAAACTAAGCCGTTCGTGGAAAAATATTTCTAATAAAAGATATTGGAAATTTAATATGGAATATAATAAGCTACTTATATACATACAACATAAAAATAGCTGATAAATACGATACCGCCGTTAATACACTACTTGATTTGTTCCGAATTTGTAGTTTGATTGATCTAATCCAAATATTTACTTACATTAAACATTTGCCTTTTGGTTCGACACTCGCGTTTCCTGAGTTCCTATGTGCCATGGCAAAACTGGCATGTTAAAATAAATATCTTATTGCATTGGAACACGTAAAGTATTCACTTACAATAGCTGCTTCAACTTACAATAACTAATTTATCAGTTTTGTTGTGACAGATGTCACATTTATTAATAAGAAAATCGTGTTTCAAATCTTCTTTTCTTGACGTTTAATTATTTTGTTCATCTTTGAAATCGCCTAAAAACCAAGAGAAATAGCAACATTAAAATAATGGTTGGTATAAGATAAAGGGAATGTTGTAGCAAATATTCTAACTCGGAAATCTAGAAGTGCGACTTTGACGTTTGGCTTTGACAATAAACCTTTGAGAACGCTTATTTTCCATGGCACACTGGATACGTATCGATGAGTTACGCGTGGATTTTTCAAAAAAAAAATCGTCTCCTAAACTATCGATTTCAGATATAGGACATATGGGGTATAAAAGATGAAAAATTATACGCCGAAGACAACTAGGTTATAAAATACGGGGCTGTCATTTAAAAAACTTCTTCAATTCTGGACCTTCAAAATTTCGAAAAGTTAACGTGCCGTAGTAAAGTAACCACATAATGTAGACTAGACGAGCAGTCTGACTCCTTTTCAAAGATTCGTACGATAGGACTCTATCAAGGGATTCGTATTATTTCGTACTGTTTGCTGTCTGTGGTGATAGTGGTACGAATTGTACTCGTACGGGCGTTATTTTGATGCCGATACGAGAAGGTCGTTACGAAATACGAAAACTTTTATCAGTTGGGATTCGTCCATCTGACTCCCACGGAAGATTCGTACCAAAGATACGAATCATACGGATAGGATCCATCTTTAATGTAGACAGCCGTTCTTGGTGCCAAAACATGCTCCAACATATTGTTTAAGCATATTATGAATCCTAAATTGATATGCCGAATCAAATTGCAAAAAGTAAAGGTATTTATAAAGCTTCAAAATGGGTAAATCGAAATATGTAAAAATATAAGAGACCACAATCGATTTCAAATTTCCTCTAAAATGTATCAAAAACCTTCATAACTTGAAAAATATTGCCGATATGTATGAGGGATGGTAATACATTTTGATGCAAAATTTAATAAGGTTTCAGGATATTTAAAAGAAAATTATATTTAAAAAAATCAAGTTTTGATGGTCTGCAGTTGCACTAAAGGATAATTAAATTTTGGACATTATGTAGATAATGCAACAAATCTAAAAACTTCGGCAGAAATGTCAGGATTTCTTCTATCGATAGTCTTAATTTTAGCGTTCTCGATTAAAATTTTGCGAAAGTACATAATGTTAAACATCATGATGCAAATCCAAAAATTTTCAAAAAGTCGAAAAATCTCCAAAACTTGCACTTAGATATAGGGAATACTAGTAAGAGTTCCTCTAGAATAACGTTTAGATTTCAAAAGTGCAAAGAAAACTATCCCATTCTGTTTGAAATAAGAAAGTTGATGTCAATTTCCGGTGTTTCCGGTAGTGCCGCCATCTTGGAAATATTTTATTATTTTAATAATAATAATAATATACCTTTATTTTCCGTACTCACAAAAGTAATTACACTACATCGTCATACAATATTAACAAAGAGTAGGAAAAAGGGCGGAGTTCAGTTACTGCTACAAATAGCAGCATCTGTTCTTCCACTCAACCCAATTAGATAATTAAAATGTACACATAGAAGAAATAACCTGAAACTAAATTAACTTGAGCCAAATTTGATCGGAAAAGTTGAATATTATCTTTTCCAGAAGTGAAAACAATTTTTCTATGAAATATACGCATATAGCTTCCATTTGTAGTACGATTTTACGCAATTTGAAAAATTGAAATTTTCTCTCAAAAATCAAAGGGGGGACCCTTCAAAATTCGTTAAATTTTGCAATTTTTTTAAATAGTTTAAAACATATCATTTCCTACGTAGTTTGACCTGGTAATTACGATAGTTAAAGAATTTTAGCTCTGTCACAATTAGTTCGGCAGATAATTGCGTGTGGGCCTTCAATCTTCGAAAAAATCATTAAAATTTGAGCCAAATTTGATCGGAAAAGTTGAATATTATCTTTTCCAGAAGTGAAAACAATTTTTCTATGAAATATACGCATATAGCTTCCATTTGTAGTACGATTTTACGCAATTTGAAAACTTGAAATTTTCTCTCAAAAATCAAAGGGGGGACCCTTCAAAATTCGTTAAATTTTGCAATTTTTTTAAATAGTTTAAAACATATCATTTCCTACGTAGTTTGACCTGGTAATTACGATAGTTAAAGAATTTTAGCTCTGTCACAATTAGTTCTGCAGATAATTGCGTGTGCGCTTTCAATCTTCGAAAAAATCATTAAAATTTGAGCCAAATTTGATCGGAAAAGTTGAATATTATCTTTTCCAGAAGTGAAAACTATTTTTCTATGAAATATACGCATATAGCTTCCATTTGAAGTACGATTTTACGCAATTTGAAAACTTGAAATTTTCTCTCAAAAATCAAAGGGGGGGCCCTTCAAAATTCGTTAAATTTTGCAATTTTTTTAAATAGTTTAAAACATATCATTTCCTACGTAGTTTGACCTGGTAATTACGATAGTTAAAGAATTTTTGCTCTGTCACAATTAGTTCTGCAGTCATTTCTTTTTGTATACATATTTAAACGAAGTTCGTCTAATATATTGACATACCAACATAAGTGGAATTGGCTATCGTCTTTCACGCCCGCCTGAAGATAAGAAAGCAAAGCATAAAAAAGATACAACGAACACATTTACTTTGGAACCGAAGATCTACATTCTTCATTTATGTTAGTAAAAACGAAGAAAAAAGCTATACGTTTGTATAAAAAACAAGGCATCTGATTCAAAACGTTTAAAGGAAAACCTATTGCGCGTTTTTTGCAATTAATTTTTTCGATTGTATTAGTTGCAACAACTATACTATTTCTTTACAATACCTAATAGTAATTTTTTGTAACAATATTTTCTTTTTCGTAAGAAATCGATAACAATGCAACTAATTAACATTAAAATACAATTAATTTTGAGATAATGCACATCTACTCTTCTTACTTTTACTTGTTTAATTAGACATTGAAAGACCAAAACCGATTCAGCGTTATTTGCAGTTAATTTTTCCTATTTTTAATGAATATTTACATATGCTGCGGCGGCCTAAGCAAAATAATATAGCCCGTAAAAATGAAGAGAAGCTATGCGATTTTTTATTCAAATACACACTATTCACTTTTAACATCACCTCTCGATATATCTATAATTCCGTAATACTGTTCGCTATTCTATGGTGCCGAACTTGCTATTGTGACTTGTATAAATCCATGCGCTGCTCGCTATCCTCCAATTCCGGACTCCGTGGCTTCGCGCTTTTAAAATTCACGAACTCGTGTTATCCCCAACATTCGAGTAGATAATACCTAATACGAAGGAGCGAACACAACGTTTGCACTACTTACCTCTTAAAGTACGAGATAATATTTACTAATAATTATTATTTAAAATTTGTGTATTATTTATTTACAATAAAGACACCTAGTAAAGTAATAAACAACTAACAATTTCACTAAACTAGGTATCGCTCGGTATACAGAGCAGCGGCTACTTCAACTACAGACACGCTAAGAAGGTGGCGCACCTAAATTCTTTGGAATTCTCATTTAAATTGCATCAGACTGTACATATGAACATGAGGAGAACAGATCCTTCCAGCCGAGAGACATCAACATTTAGGGACGCCGGCTGCGGTTGTCAGCCTGCGATCAGCTGTAGCAGTGCGGGGGTTCTCTATTGATCGCCTCCTGCAGCACCACGTTCTCATTCCCTCTCTCTCGCTCGTGATCAATGATCACACTCTCCTCCTACTACGGGCGGCCGTACGTACCGTCGGCGGCACTGCCAACCGCGCCACGCTAAATCCACTGTACGCCGAATACGAATTATGTTGGTGGTCATGTCTCTCTAGCAAATGTTGTGTGTGCATCTGTCACATCTCTCTGCATCAGTACCTCTTTGCAGCAGTAATAAAACGCCACCGGGAGCAGCTTTCCCGTACTTTTATATATAAACATAGAGAAACGGCGACGATTGAGAAAATAAGATGAAATATACGTAATCCACAGATTCAGTTCAGTAGAGAAGTGAAGCTCTCTACGGCAATTTGCCCTTGGCAACCAGTAAATTGGGTATCTCTCTGTTGAGTTAGTTTGTAACGTATCTGACGAGCGTGAGGTCGATGTATTCACGTGTTAATAAGGTGCTTACATAAAACAAAATATAGACGGTCTCATCTTGAAATTATAATATGCTGTGGTGTCGTTTCCATTATCTAGTGTGCCAATATTGAAGGTACAGAAGGCGTTCGTAACGGTACAAGTTTTGTTTTGAACGCGAGAATCCGTCATTTTTTAATTTTAGTCTGGTAATAACAGTGTACAGTGAACTCGGATAGTAACCGGGGCAGGATTATCCGAATCCCAGTAATTTAAAGCGAGTTAAATTCGCCCCTACCAAATGTATCGTGCGGATAAAACGCTGATATTACCAGGTTAAAGAGGGAGACGAATAGAAATGCTACCCGTTAAGGTGCCTTGTCCGGAAACCTTTCGGGTGCACTGTACACGTACCAACCTCGGTATCTCGGAATAGACGGCCGACGTCGCACGATCCCGACGCAAACAGTCGACGGGTACGCTCGTAGTGGAACAGGGAATATGTTATAAGGTCTGTAGGTTAATGTTGGCAAAAGTGTAACGAAATAGCGCGAACGATAACGACGCACGCCGACCGCTTCGTCTCCGGGCGCAGTCTGTGCGTGACCGCGGCCGTGAGTGTGTGTAGCCCCTGAAGTCCAACATGGGGCCCGGGGGGGGAGACGCGGCTCCCCTCTCGTGAGATCTGCCAACATTTCCCGCTTCGAGTTGGTGGAGAAATGGGGGCTGACCCCTGTCCTCAAGCCGAGGCAAGACCCGAGGCCCCCCGACGGCGCCAGGTAAATGATGGACCACTCCCGCATTGTGTTCTCTATTCTGTGTGATCAAAACTCATACACATGTACATACACACACAGACAAACACCTAAACCTACCTATAAACTACCACCAACTCGAGGGCTCGCGACAATTATATGTTACATACACCGTATTGTACAGTTGCTTCACTGTTTTCCACTTTCTCTTGACGACGCTGATGCACTCTCAATCAGCTTCTACCCTTAGTAGCATCTTTGAATTGATATTCCGTTCCTTTGCGTTCGAAATCGGCCCCAGTTCGAAAGATAAACACACTTGAATTAGGCAAAAACAATTTCGCATCACTCCAGTGACTTCCGGCGCCTCCACGCTTATAACCACCGCCATACTGAAAAATGATACACAGAACAAACTAGATACATACGATCCATCCTTGAAATCAGATGATTTTATACCAGAAACTAGAACCTTTTAAATCACCTCGATCATAATTCCTTTTAGTGATCATCTTGTTAGGTTTAAAGAGGTTATCATTTAAGTCGCACAGACAGAGAGTGTGAAATAGAGTTTAAACAGAATCCTTCAATTCAATCCTTTTTCTGGATCTTTTTAAATAGTAGCTCTAAATATGGAATTTGACATTTCCACCAACCACCTTGTTTTTTTATAGATTATAGAATATCCTTCAATCAAGATTTATTTACAGCAATTCTTAAATATAGATTCTAACTTAACATTTCAAAAAAGCTCTTCCGTTAATCATTTTGATAATTTCCCAAAACGTAATATTAAAACAGAATCGTGCATATTTAATCAACATCAATCAAATTAACTAATGCCTACTATTGGGATGCTGTGATTGGAAAAATCTTTTAAAGGTAATTGCTCTTGAAACTTCTTTGTAACAAAATTTTGTTTTATTTTAAAATCAATTTCTTCCGATTTCATCACGCACTCCACATTAAAAAATTGCTCTACGAGAACAAAGCATTGACTTAAGAACATGTACAGACTAACTCACTTAAAAATGTATCCCATTCTCCAATCAATTTTTATCCCTAGAAACAATTGAATATAGATTCAAAATCCCTATTCTAAAAACCTCTTCGATAATTTATAATCTTCCATAATTCTAAGCCTAGTATACTGAATCTTATTGGCATTATATGTGACCAACGTCGAATTACCATAATCAGCATTGCTCTTTCAGGATGCTCTACAAAACTACAAAACAAACTACTTGCCTCCAGCCATTATTAATGCTTCGAATCTTAAATAGGTACCATAGTAATTTATTAGAACACACATTTCAGTTGATCTTGAAACTTAACTAAAATAAACCAAAATATCTATATATTGGATTACATACAACAGTCTCTCAGTCAGATTTGATCGAAACCAGGCACATTATGTGCTTAAAAACTATTGCAAGTTTGCAACATCATGAAAATTCAACTTGTAACAAAATGGACTAGAAAATCAGTCAAATATTAAAGATAAAGAAGTTACTTTGTATATATCACTAGATGTTGAAAAAATGGTGTTAAAGCATTCAGATGGTGATAATAATCATCTGCTAAGTGCTAAACACACACTGCTATTTTTTGTTCTCTTTAAGATATGATGATATAAATATAATCAAATATCATCTAAAATTTCTCAATAAATCCAAATCGAACAGAATACCTGAAGATATTATTATTTTGCATCTTACATTATATTAATCCTAAATTTTAAACATGGGAATTATGTGAATATTTTGTATTACATACCCAATAAAAAATTGTAAGCAAATTCCCTAACCTAAATTGAACATCTTTGAATTCAATTTTAAGGATTCTTTTTTACAATTCGGAATATAATCAAATTAAAAATACTTACAATTAGAAGATTTCTATTTCTTTCTGCTTCGAACATAATTGATTTTGGCTAGGATTTGTTTATAAACTAAACTAAACAAGTTTTATTGTTGTAGTTGTATAAAAACAATTACTCTACTAACTTGTATTGTATTAACAATCGTCAGGTATTTACAATGATCTCAGAATACACACTGCTTAGTCATGATGAAGCACAGCTTTTCACTTAGTTTCAGTATGAACAAGTTGTAGCAAGCAAAATCCATATTGATCAAAACATATTACACGATTAAAGAATTATAACTTACTCACGTGCATTTCATATTCCACAAAACGCAACATATTTCACCATTTTTATAAAATAGATGTCGATTCGATGTAAAAAATGAAATTAAATTGTAAATATATAGTCAGCGACAGACTTAATATAATATTCAATTGTTGAAATAAAAGTTTACACGATATTCTACTGGATTGATTAAGCATGCATCTAATTAACTTCTTTTGTATTATGAAAGCCCTATGAAAATTACTAGAGGATTCCCAAAAAATTAACCCATATGACAGTCCCGACAAAATACAGTACTTTAAGAGCCTGGATATTCACAGTACTTCTAATTTATATGTACCATAATAGTACCGAGTGATGTTGTTGCAGGCGCGGTCCTCCCATGTCAACCGGTTGTCAAATGTAATCCCCAAAAACTTGTTTTATTTAATCCTTCGATATATGGTAATGGCTTCTTCGTTTTGTTTGTTGTTTGTTATAAAGATCAATAGTTTTGTTTTTTCGGCGTTTAATTTTAGGTTGTTCATATTACACCATTTCGTCGTTTTATCACGATCATTTCCGAATGGGAATGGCTTTTTGCAATTATAGTTGTATCATCTGCATATTGGTATAAATCGTCTATCTTCAGATAATTATTCAAGTCGTTAACATACACAACAAACAATAGAGGTCCTAAGATAGAGCCCTGAGGTATTCCCGCAGTTACAGTGAGTCGGTTGATTATACGTGCGTTTTGGTGTTAGATATCTTTGCCGGAATACAGACACAATGCGTTCTATTTGTCAAGTATGACCTAATCAGTTCTAAGGAAGCACCACGAATGGCATATCTGCTTAGCTTTTCGTAAAGTATGTCATAATTTATAGTTTCAAACGCTTTAGATTTAATACAGTTAATGTCGCTTAAATTAAAAAGAACAAAAGAAAGAACTCGCTAAATTTTGATTTAAGGATCTGTTTAGCACAGTTACGTTGTATGGATTAGATAAAAATGATACATCATAATCTATTATAGCACAAAATTATCGTAAATTCTTCAAGAAATTCAAACTGATTTACCAGAAATGTTTATGTTTGAAGACGACCTTCAACCAGGTTAATATTTTCTGGAACACTACGTTACAGTATGTAGAGGCATGTTTACCACAAGCACAAACAGTCGTCTGGGCCTGGCATGCCCTACATTTCAGATTAGCGAAGTTATTAGCATAAAAATTAGCTTCCTCCAAACATGTGAGTTTTACAGGGTTATTCAAAGGTATTTTAGCGTTCAGAAATGAATGGAAATTCTATACTATATCCTTTTCTGAATGAAATCACGTTTTACCCGAACTATTTTTATTAACTATTATAGGTATCACACATTTTACTAATTGTAGGATAAAAAAAGTCTTATAATATCAGCCTTTCTATTAGGAATACTTGCGATTGCATCATGTAAAAACATTAAAAGCTAATTTTTGTCCTTTTCCGCGTAGGCAAAAAAAAAATCCAACGCGCGTAGTTCTAAATCATCTCGAAAAAAATGAACGCGAAATTTTAGAGTTATTTTAAGACAACCTGGCAAAAACATTAAGACACATTCATACACGTATATACAATACAGTGGTTTTACTTAGTGTGGATCCCTTGCCTTGCGTTTTGAGCATATTTGAAATTCCTAGTTTGAAGAATAGTTTTTTTTTTTTTGTTCATGTCTGCAATATTTAATTGCACTGTTATTTAAAGAATGAAGTACAGATACAAAAAATGTTATGTGTACCTAGAATTATATACAATGGATATATTAGTTTGCGCATATCATTAATTTCCGGTTTAGATTTCCTTTGAAAACTCAAACACAATTTACGGTTCATTGTGCCCATATAACATTGTTTTCTCATCTACTATTTCAACGCATTGCTGAATAACGAAACAAAAAAAAAAAACGTGGAAATATGATGGATAATCGAATGTTTCAATCTTATTTATCACACTTCCTCCTTCCTTTTTCATCAAAAAAAAAAAAGATCAAAGCTTGTCTATTAAAATTTAACTATAAACTGACATAGTTTCACATCAGTCAAAAACATTGCTGATAAACCAGTTAAACATACTTTGGTTTATATCCTGGTTATAATATAGTGTCAAAACAATGTTGATTTACAGTGTTTTTCGTTTGATTTTCCTCTTTTGTCAAACATATTTCACTATTTCTCAATACTATTTCCCCCATACCTCGTTTTGACATTAATATATCGCATAAAATTCATTATTTCTAACTCTCCCACGTTATTGCAAATGATCTTCCCCTTTTTTAATTTATAAATTAACAAACGAAAAAAGAGTTCGAGACATTGTAACGTAATACTTTTAAAAAGCATACTACATAGTCCTACTTCAAAATTTCATTTCTATTGAGGCAACCTTCTAAATATATTTCCATATGTCGGACATAGTTTTTGTCGTTGTTCTTCATCCATTGGCTGTCTTCCTTTTATGATAGTTTTCCATTGGTTAAACAGCTTTTCAATTGGGTTTAATATTGGATTGTATGAGGACAGAAATACTGGTACATGTCCATGAGCTCTGATAAGTTGTTGAATTTCATCCGTCCTAATATGAAATCCGATGTTGTCCATGACAAAATATGCACCTTATATATTACCTTCGGCTAAGTTGTCAATCAAAGATGTCAAGAACTCTCTAAAGTGTTTGGCATTGTAAATCCTGTCTTGAATGGTGAATAAATACAACGTATTAATACACATGGCAGCAGCAATCGCATAATTACAGCCTCTTAATCTAGCCTTAACTTTGTTGGCTCTACTATTTTTCCGTGTTCTTCCAGAATTCACTTGAATCCCAAATTCGTCAATAAAATATATATTTTCTCATGGACCTTATCCTCTTCATCAAATCTACTTTGAATAATATCTGGTGCTTTACGCCTTTCTGGCACAAAAGAAACGCGTTTTACGAAATAGTGAAACGCCTTTCGATAAGCTCACCTCTAGTTGTGGATTTAGCTCTAACAATTTCGTGTTTATTTGTTTTAATGTTAAAGTGCAATCATGATCAATTAGATTGCAGATTCTTTCTTGCTCCTCTTGAATAAATTTTTTGAGACGATACCCAATATTTCTTTTTTTCATCTGATTGGTTATTTTGTAAGTCAGTGTTCGGGAAAACATTAAATTGTCTTCCTATCTGGACTGGCGAACTATCATCGTTCATTCCTCTGATTATTAAAGCACGTACCTCGTTTGAGATTTTATTGTTTTGCCTTCTTTTAGGATTCATTCTAACATACACGTAATAACAATGTGATCTAATTTTGACATTTAAGATAATAGTTTTGGCAAAAGGGGACATAATTTGACAAACACAACAATACCCTGGATTCTGTATTTTAGGTCGGGGAAGCTGGTGAACACATGCACTTACGCCACTCTTATCGGACCCATTGTGCTACCTCCCCTAGGTGGCATCGCTCGCCCACAGGCTACTCGAGCCAGCCCAAACTGAGCGTGAGCTCGAGCAGAGCAGCAGGCAAGGCGCCACCAAAATCGGCCATACTGGGCCAGTACTCCCCCAGTATGGAACCTCTAAGTTGGACACGCGCTGGGCAATCACATAAAATAATCAAATCACAATACCCTAATTAATATGTTAAATAGTTTTGAATAATAGTGAAATATATTTGACAAAAGAGGAAAATCAAAAGAAAAATACTGTAGTAACTTTACTATGAAAATTACAGAATGCGTTATTAGGTACTTCACTATTTCGCATTTGCGAAGTATTTGGTTCGTTCAAATTGTTCTTGTTGTTTACGATCCAATAGCACGTTTTGCATATTTGTTGTTCTAACACATCGGAACCAATTCCTCACCACGTAATAAACATCGACATCTCCACCACTCTAACCATATCTTCATGAATTTATTCTGGCGTTAAATCATTCTTATGCAGTTATTTAATTCAATATAGAGCACGATTTTCACAATTTGTTGTTTTTTTATATATATATATTTAGACAATTTATATTTTAACTTAACACCACCTGCTGTTAGCAAATGCAGCTACAAAAACCAGTGATGGGTTAAAAATATTAAAAACACATCCTATTGAGTGGATGTGTTTTTAATATTTTTTACCCATCACTGGTTTTCGTAGCTGCATTATTGCACCATTATTTCCATAAATTTAAAATCAATTTTAAAGCTGCACAATATCAACTTGCAAATCTTCCAACTCGATCATTAATTTTACTTTATTTGTTTCAGGTAAGTTTCCAAATACATCGGAATGAATTCCGATGGTTAGAAGTTTCCTACAACACATATTTTAAAACAAAAATTGGAATATAACGACAGCCTAGCAGACATAAAAAGTATTTGGTTTGAGCCAATCGACCTTAGTAAGTATAATCAACTTCTGGGTTATAAAATAGAAATATCTCCATCTAACCATACTATTCGTATTATAGTAAATTGTGGGTAATAAAAAAACTTTTGCCTTAATCAAATTTTGCGTAATGGCCGCATATCATTCTCTCAGTTTTGTTATAACAGTATCTAATAATTTCGTTTAAATCCTTACGACTATGGTGACGTTAAACATTGATTTTTCAAACGGCATAAATTCAAATGTCTTCTTTTCTTTTACTTGTTGGTGGTATTAACAGTAAATTAAAATACAATTTATAGAACACAGAATAAAACTACATTACTTGATCATTGATCGTTCAGTGGGAAACAGACAACAGCATTTAAAAATAAATCAATGTTTTATCTAAACCGCAATGTTTTTTTTTTTAATTTTTCTCTTCCTAATATTATACACTCCGCCAAAAAAGTATCGCATAATTTAGTTTTGAATCATAAAAGTATCGCATAATCTTTGTTTGTAGCATAAAGTTGTAAATATAGTTTAATGCGCTCTAAGATATAATTTCTATGATTGTTTAAATAAATTACAGGCCAAATGAAAACAAGAACTCATACTTGAGATTTTTATTAAAACAAAAAATTATAATTTTGGAAAGAAAAATGTCATAACAGTAGCTTTTAATACTGAGTATTGCCACCTCTGGCTCTTATGACCGCTCGCATACGGTTTGGCAGAGATTCGATTAACCTCCGTATATAAGCCTGATCCAAATTCTCCCACTCGTCACGGAGAGCATTTGCTAGTCCATGCAGGTCCGCTGGGGCAACATTTTGGGTTCGTATCCGTCTGTGAAGGAGGTCCCACACGTGCTCGATAGGGTTCATGTCCGGACTTACCGTAGGCCAATCTAAAACTGGAATACCAACATCGGTAAGGTATTCCTGGACGATTATTGCAACATGCGGTCGTGCATTATCGTGCATTAACATGAATTCGTTTCCTATAATTGGCGCATATGGTACTACATGTTGTTCTAAAATGTCCGTTATATACCTGTGGGCAGTCAGTGTACCTCTGTCTACTGGTACTAACTCTGTACGACCTGTTAAACAGATGCCTCCCCAAACCATAATAGAGCCACCAGCGAAATTAGGTCTAGGTCTGATAATTACACTGCGAATAGCGCTCACCGTCTCGTCTGTACACTGAGATACGCCTATCTGAGGTGTAAAGACCAAATCTTGACTCATCTGTGAAGAGTATATTGGCCCAGTCATTAATGTTCCAATTTACATGTTCTCTGGCAAACCTTAAGCGAGCCACTCGGTGGTTCCTAGTGAGACGAGGGGCTGTTACAGCTACTCTAGCTCTTAATCCACTCTGTCGTAACCTATTCCGAATAGTTTGAGTACTCACACGAGTATTTCTGACTCTAGCCAAGTCGTTCTGCAATTGTCTCGCAGTTACATGTCTTCGACGTAATGCTTGTAGTAGTAAATAGCGGTCATCTTGGCGAGTAGAACATCTTGGACGACCTGGTACAGGTCTTCTACTGTAAATGCCTGTTTCCCTATATCTGGCTACGGCTCTAGAAACACTTGACTGATTGATGTTCATCAAATTAGCAACGTATGCTTGAGATCGTCCATCTTCGATCAACTATAGCACTTGTTCTGAAGTTAAATTGCTCATTTTAGTTTTAAAAGCGTTGGTACAGAACTCTGACTTCGCACTTTAAAATTTGTCCGTATAGGAAGACTTTCAATAAACAACTGAACAAACCTTACACATATGCATTTTTCTACATGTGTTCTTTTAGAAAAAAAAAAGTAAAAACGCTAAGTTCCATTATTTTGTTAGTGTTTTTATAGTTCACATACACGAGGCAAACTTTTTGTGAACGTATAAAAATATCTTGGTTCATAAATGCCCTTTTTTAGTTTATGCGATACTTTTTTGGCGGAGTGTATATTTATTTGTCTCCTGATACCGGCCTTAACAAAAAAAAAACCTCGTTTTTCCTCAAAGAGGATCCGAACATCATTCATTTTGACCTGGATATAATCAGATGACTAATAAATCGTCCAAAATCACACTCCTTCGCAGTGAAGTGCCCATCTTACACGACTTCAATATCCCATCCCTTTTGTTATTAGATTTCACATAACTCTCGTAGAATATTTAATCGTTCGAGAATTAACGACCGCGGCTGAAAACTATCCAATCCATTAAAGTGGAGATACTCCTTTTAGTAATATTTCGCATTTGATTACATATAACGTTTTACAAGCGACCTTTTTTTGTACCCGCCATAAACGGCGTAGATTTACAGCTTGTATCGAGATCATTCCAAGTTTTATTAACAATACTGTGTATATTTAAAGCGATCGTAGGGAGATGAGACCTTGTAACAATCTTAAATCTCGATCCTAACGACAGTTTGTTATTGGTGGATTCTGGGATGATTTCCAAAACATATCGATGCAATTACTGTTGGGTCGTTATTCGCGTATTTATGTTCATCACCGCGAAATCGTGTGTATAAAACCATTAAATTCTCGGCTTTTATAATGATCAAAGGACAAAGGAATGGTTTCCCAAAAATCACTCCAATCATGCATACTTCAAAACAGAAGCTGCTTTGAGATTTATAATATTAGATTCTGTAAGTAAAATTTACTACCTAAAGAAATATATGTTCATTTAATATAATATATTTAGATAAGTTACTATTTTACTAAATAATACACAGAATGTTCTACCAATATTCTATAAAAGAATATAGGGAGTATATTCTATTCAAAAAAAAATTTTACTTGCTTAAAAGTGCGAATTATTGGCGCTGATTAATATATTAATTATATGTTCCATATAAAAGTTGGTTGTGAATTCTGCTTAACAACATTCAAGAATTTTTGTTTATTTCTTTTTTTTAGTTCAATTATTCTTAAGTTACGCCTGAACACACATTTCTTTAAATAGGAACTTTACATTTCCCTAATTCGAATTATTCGGCGTTACCTGAGTTACTTTGTAACTTTATTATTTAATTTTCGCTTCTAGAAATCTATGTATTGGGGAAAATGCTCGTCAGGTATCGATAAACATTTACACTAGTGATAGATAGAATCGACTAATTGAGAACATTAAAGAACAAATCACAAATCAAAAATTTTGTTTGGAAGGAATAGTAACCCAGATAGCACACAGTTCATTACATTGTACATTCTATCTGATTCCATAAATGGATATACAGTATTAGTCATAAGTATGGAATAGGCAATTTATCTCCGTAAATATGAACTTTATGACAAAATGTCATTAATAGAAGTTTTTTTACTATTATTCTTTATCTCTTAGCCTGGTAGTTGTTTTTTTATGTCAACGCATTTCCATGGAAACGTAATTTTTTTTTGTTTTTTAAATGGCAACCTAGCAATTTTTTTGCTGATTTTTGTTCCTCGTTTTTTCCTTGAAATGATCCGGTATTTTTTTTGTGTAGTTTGATAACAACATTTTAGAGAAAATGGCCATTATTTTATTCAATCAAATAATCTTTAACTTAAATTAAATGTTCAAACTGAAGACCCTCTGCAGCTTGACAGTAACCTAATCTGTCATAAAAATTGCGTAATGAATTTTGCAGCCAATTAGGTGGTATTTGTGCGATTTCATGCCTTATTCTGGCTTCCAGATCTTCCAGATTTTGGGGTCTTTCTTTGTAAATTGTAGTTTTTAAATGACCCCAAAGGAAAAAATCTAAGGGGCTTAAATCGGGGGACCTAGCAGGCCATTCAATAGAACTCCGACGTCCTATCCAACGACGGGGAAAAATATTATTCAGAAATTGGCGAACATCTACCCCATAATGGGGTGGAGCGCCGTCTTGCTGAAACCAAATATCTCGGTTTGGCATTCCTTGTCGATCTGCATCCGGAAATAATTGTACAATATCGGGTACAATGTGATCACGCAATAGGAGTAGGTATCTATCTGCAGTTAAATTCCCATCAATAAAATATGGGCCTATTATGTGCTGCCCAATAATACCCATACATTAAGTTTTTGACGGTGCTGTGTATGGTGTTCCATCATCCAATGCGGATTCTCACTAGACCAGTATCGACAGTTGTGTCTGTTCACAAATCCATTTAGACAAAACGTGGCTTCATCAGAAAATAAAATGTTGTTTAGACAATTTGGATTATTATCAATCATTTCCATCATTGTTGCACAAAACTGCATTCTTCTGTCTGGGTCATCTTCGTTTAGCTCGTGGAGAAGGTGTATCTTGTAGGGTTTGAGTTTGTTCTTTTTCAATATTCGAACAACCGACGCCGACGATTGACTAATATCATTATTCAAAGCAAGTTGCGTGGTTGACGTTACTGGATTATCCATAACACTTAGTAATACATCAAGAGCTTGATCATTATTTGTGGCTGATTTCGGACGTCCAGACTTTGGCATATCTTTTACATTTCCAGTTTCTCTAAATTTCCTAACCAATTTAGACACCGTGGATTGTACAATAGGATCTCTTCCAGGATGAACGTTGTTAAATAAATGACAAACAGCTTGGTGTGAACGTTGTCGATCTCCATAACCAACCATATATATATATATATTATATATCTTAAGCGCGTTTCTTTGCCGATGTGTACTGTATTGAGATATTTTCTGTTTCTTGGTGTTTGCGGCATGAAATGGAGATTGGTGATGAAATGATTAAACAACGAAATAAAACGACATTTACGTTTCGGCAATATATATATTGCCTTCTTCAGAACTACAAGAAAGGTTAACTATAACTATAATGTGAAAATATTTTTGTTGTTGATATTCTTACCTAAAATTATCGTCTTACATTTTACTAAACTTAATTAAATTTTAACTACATTATTATAATTATGAAAAACTGCAAATAGGAAATAACAATTTAGCTATAATGCGGAGAGTATTTTGTGAAATTCTTACCTAAAAAATCATTCTGATGATATGAAAATCAGAATGATTTTTTAGGTAAGAATTTCACAAAATACTCTCCGCATTATAGCTAAATTGTTATTTCCTATTTGCAGTTTTTCATAATTATAATAATGTAGTTAAAATTTAATTAAGTTTAGTAAAATGTAAGACGATAATTTTAGGTAAGAATATCAACAACAAAAATATTTTCACATTATAGTTATAGTTAACCTTTCTTGTAGTTCTGAAGAAGGCAATATATATATTGCCGAAACGTAAATGTCGTTTTATTTCGTTGTTTAATCATTTCATCACCAATCTCCATTTCATGCCGCAAACACCAAGAAACAGAAAATATCTCAATATATATTATATATATATATTATATATATATTTTATTATATATATTATCACTCCTAAGTATTCAAAGTATTGTACTTGTTCTATTCGTACTCCGTCTAAGTTTATGTTTATATTTTCTGGTTTTTCTGTTATTGCCATTAGTTTTGTTTTTTGTGTATTGATTTTCATGCTGTTATTTTCCAGTACCTCTTTCCAAATTTCTAGATTCCTCTGTAGTTCTTCTTCAATTGATGCCATGATTACTACATCATCAGCGTAGGCACAGTCTTTTATGTCAGGTGACTGTAGATTTTTTGTATCGTGCAATTAGACTCTTAGTTCTTTTATTACATCCCCTTATGATAAAATCCATAAATACTATGTACAGCACTGGGCTCATCCCTCCTCCCTGCCTCAATCCTTCTTAAGTTGCGAACACTTCTGACTTCATATCTTTAAAGATTACCAAATTGTTTGTGTTAGCGTAGAAACTTTGTATTACTCTGTTCATTTTGTCGCCTACTCCTTTTTTTTTCTAGAATGAACTCCATATAAGCTTTTTCTCTTTTCAGTTTAGTTTAGATTAGAAGTCTAGCAAATTTTGAGTTATATTTTTATGAATCTTTAAACAACATCGTAACATCGACTATATGGACCACAGTGAGGATACCTTTATTATTCTGCTTTCATTACCAAAATAAGCAATCATTGCATTTTCGGTAATATTCCCGATTTATTTTCTTTCTAAGCTGGTGCTTAGAGAATGATCGTATTGTTTTTGATAGAAGTGTCGAGACTTTGTTGGAAAAACGTTCTGTAAATTGTCTTCAGCTATTTTGCGAATCTACGGGATTCATTAATAAAAAAAATTTTCGATATTGGTCACAAGACAATCCTATACGGAGTTACACCAGCGTCCATTGCACAGCAACAAAGTAAACCGTATGGTGTACCGTATGTGATTATACGGTGTGATAGGCCCTTATTCTTTTGAGGACGAGAATGGCAATGCGACCACAATCACATCGAATCGTTACGTCGCCATGCGCGAAACCTTTGTTGCGAAACAACTACAGAGATTACCAGAAATTATTAACACAGCCTGGTTTCAACAAGATGAAACAACTTTTGTTTGGGGAACGTCAAATTTCAAGATATGTTGACTTTCAATTGCCGTCCAGATCCCTTGATTTGTCGGCTTATGATTCGTTTTTGTGGGGTTACTTTAAAACCATAGTGTTCTTTAGTCGACATGCTGCAATTGTAGAATTGAAAGCCAACATCCGAACAGAAATTGCCGAAATCCCAGTTGAGATGCTACATCAAATCTCGAACAATGTAACGAAGCAACTACAGGAGTGTTTGCGTCGAGGGTATTCTAAAATGGCATCATTTTTAATATTAAATGACATAAATAATTTTTTTTAAAAATTTATTTTCATGAAATTATTTAATTTTCAAAATTTCACGTTTTTTTTAATTATCTTGTACTATATTGCGCTTGTTTAGTATAATTAATAGACCAAATTTAGATGCGGTAGTTCCTATAACATTGAATACGCTATAAGACGCAAAGTCATGCATATTTACCATAGACATGATAGACTGCTGATATTGAACTCAAAACTGCCATCAATTGAAATGCGCCATATTGGAATACAGGCGTCATCAATGACGTCGGTACCATGGCGGATATTCAAATAAATAAAGTTAAGGATATCAATAAATTTTAATAGCACTTGGAATTTGTAATAATTAGTAGCATATGTTAGATTTTATCCTATGTATTTTATATGGCATTGTTTTTTTTATTAAAGTTGTGGAACTTAGACCTATAAACAGTTTCTAAACTTACGATTAACTGGTAACATATACTTCATTCGTTGTCAGGTTTAATAAGAGAGAAAAGAAAAAATTTCTTTCAACGCCATATAAAAATACGTAGGAAAAATCTAATACAAGTTTCATAAGATCTTCACGACTTGTCATAACAATCCAACATTGTATGTTGTCTTTAAGAGTAAATAATATACTGCGGTAGTTGTTGTATAATTTATTGATGATTAAATAATATTAGTTTACTTAATTCCTTCCTTATTGATTTACCTTGTATTTTTTCTGTAAACTTCTTGGCTAAATTATGAAATCTAATTTTGCTATAAGACGATATTATGGTTTTACTTAAAATTGAAACACGAGTTTCTTCCAGAGGTGACATATCTAACAAATGATGGGATAAACTAGAAAAAATGTTTTGGGGAATGTGAGTTGATAGTAAATAAACAAAAGTCGTTAGGAAATTTTCTTCTTGTGGAATCTTGTTTCCTGTCAAGACCATTACTTTCCGAATTGGTTTTTCGGTGAACTGGCAAATATATCGTACCTCCTTTGATGGGCAGACTAGATTTACCTAAGAAATAGTGCAGAAAATTTAAAGAAATATATATGTTATACATCATTTATTTACCTCTACCCTTTGTTTTCAGGAATATCAAGTGATTCTAAATAAAAATATACTTTTTTAGATTTTCTTTGTCTGAATTCAAAGTTGGAATAACTCCCTCTTTAATTCGCACAATCTGTCCCGCTCTATAAGAATCCTTTTCGAGGAAATGTAATGAACAAACATATGCACGCTTACTTTTGCTGGGATTTATGGTAGTCCCTGTAACAGTAATCCACACAACAATGTTTGGGCATTCTATAAAAAAATATTTCACATAGAAACACCAAGTATTATCATAATTTCAGAATATATTTAAGCTATGGCATTATTCTGCAACTTACATATGAAAAGTTAGTTCTCCGTCATCTTTGTAACTATTGCTTTTGCAGGATTTTACACGACACGATGGCATCACTTTTTTCAGGAAAAACTACCTGGATTAATTATCACATAAGCCCAATTATTAATGCTATAATATGCATACTTACAAATAAATCAAAAATATTCGGTGAATAATTTATAATATTAAGAAATAGTCCGGCAAATAATAACACAAAGAGAGTAAATAAAACAATCGATCTACAAGGTTAGGTAATACCAGTAAGACTTGTCAACTTGCAAAAAACTTAACGTGGCTTAACACAAAAACTTCCTATAGAAAACTAACGTAAGCATGACGCTACATGAATCGTGACGCAAGTAATGACGCCTGTATTCCAAGATGTCCTGTCGATTTTTGATGGTGCGCCGTAGCGATGCGCATACGGTTCATTGGCAGTCTATCAGGTCTGTGATATTTACTCATTTGTACTTGTTTGAACCTATATCTTTACTCAATTCTACCGGCCACTCATATTTATTGGTGATTGGTGCAATTGAATATCCTAAAGGATCTAAAAGAAGTGTTTATGGTAGGCTAGCTCTAAAATATCTTACTTCCAAGATACTGCTGATTATTTTTCTAACAGTGCTATTTGTTTATAAAAATCATAAATGCTGTAAATTATAGACATAGTAACACAGCATTCACTTCTGTTTGCTTGTACTAATAACAAAAATCTTAAAAAAAAAACCAAATGATTTACGAGCCGGAACAAACACGTTCATGTGTAAAATATCCTTGATTTCTGCAACAAAAAAAAAGTTAGCTGCTACAGTGACGTATTTTTAGATTTGTGACCTAATACCTATTGCTTAAACTAAAAAAAAAAAGAACCAATAATCGTTGAGTATACGTAACGTATCTCATCCCATCAGCACTGTACTCTCAACTTGCTTATGCCTTTGAGATTCATGACGATCCTGTGCTAATAAAAAGCACGCCGTCCATAAATATTTCCCGTCCGTTCGATATCATCATTGTGCGAATACGAAATGGAAAAGTAAGATTTTAACGATCTCCCTAGTGTATATGTAATGTCAGTAATGTACGAGAATGTATTCGCAAACATGCCACGTGGTTCAGCGCCACGAAATCAAAACAATCCCGACGGCCAGTCAGCCGTTAAAATCCGGAATGTAATGTAAAAAAAAGCTCTTTCGAGTAGAAGCGAGATGTGTACGTCATTGATATCAGTCGCTCATTTCAATCGTTCGCCCGTTCTGAGATTCGTGCAATAATAGATGGGGCAGGCTGTTAAAACGAGAAAACGTTCTTTGATGCATACTTAACTAAGAATAAGGGCACATAATGCGCGTGGAATCATAAATAGGTGATCAATTATTCATTTGTTCGACGAAACATTGCGGACGGCTAAGTGGTCCACGGTTTATTTTAGCAGGATCGGTTAATTAACACTTTCGCGCCGGTTCTAAACAGTTGATGTGTAGCGAAAATATTTTGATTTAAACGTGTTGCTTATAGGGTACAAAGGAGCCAGTCGAATTTGAGAAAAACCGCTTCTGGATTTGACCATTTGTTTTTAGAGATGTTAAGATTTTCTGGAATTTTAGGCCTCTCAACAATAACCAAGTTTACGTCGTTTATTTACTGTTCACAGCTTTGGCATCTGTCGGTTTAAATATAGCCTCTCAGAAGTGCACAAAAGTACATTTTTTCACATTTATGAGAAAATGTAATGTAATTCGTTACCTCCATGATAAAGTCGCTGTAATTCTAAGAAGAATAATAATAAACAGGATTAGCCCTACTTAGGTATCAAAAAAATTCGCCTAAAAGGAGAAGCCAATATATTATGTATTAGGTAGTTAATAAACGAAGTAATATAGATTCTTCTTGATAGAACATCTTTGTATTCACTAAAAGAGAAACGCTCTTGGAAAGTTTATTTATTAATTATACGACTCTCTACATGAACATTTGGCCTTACGATATTAACAGGATAAGTACTAAAACTAGTTTCAGACAGATTGAGATCAGTTAGATTATTTTGCCTGGCGAGTAATCAATCATTTTGTGTACCAAGAGGAAAAACCTATGGTCTAAATTATTCATGCAACATTTTTTCTTGGGAAAATTTACCGCCCTGAAAGAAAAACAGATTTCATTTTTGTTGTTGTTGTTTATATTATTGGTCTTGGTTTAACCACGTACACATTTTCTTATTTGATGGTTTAAGACACGTTTTAAACTCGAGGTCGATCGGGTGATTAAACAAAACAAACAGGTAGGCCTTCTGAGAAAAGGATATACCTACCCACAGAAGAAAGAAGTACGTAAAAGTTTATCTAAATATTTAAACATATGTTTCGCATATGGCTATAAATTGTGTCTTTTTTTTGTTGGCATTTCGAGCACCTCGCCTGTTAACCACTGTCGTTTTCTTTCTTTACAAATCGAAATAGTAATACAAAGCTTTCACAAAAAAATAATATAACTAAAAAAATAACCTAGAGCTCAATATTGGGACTTTCTTTTTAATATATACATACATAAATAAACTTAAACAAAATATACCATCTGGAGTCCTGTCTCAATATGTGGATGACATTTCAAGTGTACCTTTCACTATCCATTGCTGTGTCTATAAAAGTTAATTTACTGATCCATAGATATTAAACTTGCTTTCATCACTAAAATTACCTTGTTCCAAAAGGTTTCCCCGTTATCCACGTGTCCCCATGCATATTGTAATCTTTTCGATTTGTTCTTTGCAGAAATAAATGGTTTCTTGCGGCAAGATCGAGCATTATAATTATGTTTTCTCAATACATTTCGTACTGTTTCGTCACTACATCTTAGATTCATGTCAGTAGTTTTGTAGTTCTTTAGCAATTCTAAGTTTTCGGGTTTTTCTTAATTTCTTTTGAAATAAATCTCTCTTCACATTGGTTTAGAGTTTTTGGTCGACCAGAACGCGAGTTATTTTTCACGGTACCGAAGTTTCCGTAATGTTGGATAGTATACTGTATCGTTAATTTAGGTTTGTCGCGGAGGCGGATTGGCTCAACATGAGGGGTCGCAGAGAATTGCAGACTACCTGTCTGTATCACAAGATCTTCACTCTTAAAACCCCTCCATACCTTTATAATAAATCATCAGATATCGTTCAGATGTACATAACACATGTACTATATTTCGAGGCTTAATCTCGCCACCTCCTCATAAGATGGTCATCTTTACAAGGTCTTTTTTCTTTAATATTTATTTGAAATATAACAATCAACGGACAGCATAAAGAGTTTGAGACTCTTTTGTAACAAATGGTGTCGACATTTTTATATTTTTGTGATCCTTTATACAAACTGTGGATTTTGCTGGGCACGTTATTTAACCTTTGCGACCCCTCGATTCCGAATAAAAAATCGCTAAATTTTTTTCGGTCGTTTCTCGGCGAGAAAATCACGATTTGATATTTAAAAATTATTTAAAATTTTAAATCGGTTCTGGCGCATCGATAATTGTGTCTGGGCACGTTATATATTAAGAGGCTAACTTTTGCGAACCCTCGATTCCAAATAAAAAATCGCTAAATATTTTTTCGGTCACTTCTCGGCGAGAAAATCACGATTTGATATTTAAAAATTGTTTTAAATTTTAAATCGCTTCTCACACTTTAGTATTTAATTGTATAAATAAGCTTATAACTGCTATCGTACGAAAACTTTTTTGTACCACTGTATGCGTACTTATTTTATTCTTCAATTAATACTGCATTTTCTCCTATTAAACTTAAACTTCGTATGAAAATCAACAAAATTAAAATAAGAAAATAGGTAGAATAACATTTTTTCGCGTGTTTCTTTTGGTAAAATCCGTAGTTAAATATTAAAGAAAGAAGTCCTATAATAAATCTTTAAAAAACAAGTGTCCCTAAGTCCGATGTAGACAATTGTCTGAATCAAAGTAGAACATCTGCATACTAATCACGCCATTTCACAATATTCATTTTCCCGTCTGTCCGATTTACTACCAATCACGTGGGCGGAAATTAAAATCGCTTCCGAACTAAAAACTTTTATTCCCTCCTCCTCCGCCCAAAACGAAAAGGGAATTACAACTTCCTCGTTTCTGGGATTTAAAATTTAATTTTAGTTCGAAATAACCACGCGATTCGAACTGTATAATCCCCACAGCCTTCGCTATTTTTCGTACAGGATATATATTCGCGAAACCCGTTCACTTAACAAACCGATTTTGAAAGGTACAGCGACGAATTGCGCTATAAGAAGAATGCGCAATATTCGTGCAACTGTACACAATCGAAGATAAAGTGCACTTTTCAATTGGCGCGGAAACGCCAAGCTTCATTATTACATCACTAAGCTGAAACGTGTTTTAGGCGCGAGGCGATGACCGGAATACGAGGAGTATTTATGAAAGGCGTGTATCAACACATATAATTCCTAGTTCTACGATGCAAACATTTTCGATTGCTCTTTGTATATATTTCGTATGTCTACCGTTGTAGCCCGTAGAAATAACCGATATCTCACAGCGAAGTTTCGACCAGAAATGGATTTTAGCCGTAAGAATCAGATAAACACTTACTCGACTGCAGAACACGTGCAGCTAAAATACAACGGCGTGGCGATAAAATTACTATTTTACATCGAACTGAATAGTAACGCCCGCGCCTCCGGGAATGAAGAGTGTATGAATAGTGGGCATGAATAAATCCGTTTTTTGCCCAAACGCATAAATATATCACCACTTTTATGTCGCCAATGCAGTTGAGAAAATTTGCATTAAGTGAAGGGTGTGAGCATGGGAAACGGGAAAGCGTTTTACTCCACCTCTTCCGAAAAATGACGTGCGGGCTGGAACATCCACGGAAGTTCGATAAAAGTATTATTTTTGGCTGTGTATGTACGGGGGTAGATACGCAGTGTAAATCCGACCATTTATTTATAAATGACCATCGTGTTTTACTACTAAAAATAGCACCGACTCTCTTTATCTAATCAATTAGGATTGGGTCGATGAATTTCAATTGACGCGACAACCTAACTGTTTATATGCGAATAATAAATTACCCTGCAGTTTAGTGAAAAAAAAAACAACAAATTTTGCATTGAAAGATTTAGAAATGCATATAAGTCGTCCACAATACATTGTTAAAATATATTCTAAGTTTTGTTCTAGAGCACAAACAATTTTTACAACATATTTCTAAAACAATTTATAAATAAATGTTTTTAGAAATTACATACATATGTTTAGAAATTGAAAAGCTCCTTTAAAAATATGCAGACGTAATTGGTGCATTTTTAAACTTTGTAATGCATTCTAAACTAAAATTGAAATCGAAATCATTTACTGTTTTTGTTTACTTTAAAAATTTTGTTAATTTTGTTCAATTTTAAATACCTCTCATTTTTATTTAGGTATAGCTTTTTTAAATTTTTTGTATATAGAATTACTTATTCTACCATTAACCTTCTGGTGGGGGGTGGCGGCCTTAGTACTCCTCCTTGCCTTAAGCCATCGTTTATATCAAAAAACTCTGATTGGAGATCATGTTTCCTAACGTAGTTTCTGTTATTGGCATATAAACTCTGTATGCTCCTCAACAATTTTTGGCCAATGTTTCTGCCTTTTAACCCTTCCCATACTGTTCTCTGTGACACCCTGTCAAAAGGTGCGTCTCTTGCTCTAATTTTCTCCATTAACTGCTTTAGTGTAAAGATGTTGTCCTCCGTGCTTCTCCCTTTCCTAAAGCCGCTTTGGGATTCGTATTTTCCAGTTATTTTGGTCAATTTTCTCTCCAGTATGTACTCGTACGCCTTGGACACGATGCTCAATAATGTTATCCCTCTATAGTTTATACAATTCCGGTTGTCTCCTTTTTTAAATATAGGTGTTACTATTCCAATTTTCCAGTCACCTGGCACCTTCGCATAATCCCATGCTTAACAAAGCCATAATTTGACTTAATATAAAGGAGGTTTTGTGATAATTCTGTTGATGTTATTATCGTTTCACAATCTTCTAGAGAAATGCAGCAACCAGTGATTTCAAGAATTACATCTTTTATTCCTTCAAAATTATCAACGTAAAGAATCCCAACCTCTTACCGTAATAATCGGTTCAGAAAGCAACTGAACACCAGGAGGTAGCTCCTTATAAAATTGGATTTGCAAAGGTGCTTTTAAAAATACTGTTTTGACACTGCTAATTACATAATTCACCAAAGGGATGTCCTAATGTCTTCGCTACACGATTGAACCCATGAGCTAAGCGAGTGGTATGAACAATGTTACTATAAAAAAAAATTAAATTTTGCGCGGCATTTATCAAGTATGGTGCCGCGTCGAACAACATTAGTAAACTTTTTTCACGAGGTACATTTCCAGGTAAAAAAAAAACATTCTTGAACGAATTGGGCAATTGTTACATTATTTGTTTTTTGAAGGTTTACAAAATATTAAATATGATTTGCCTAAAATATTTCCATGAAAAAATTCTATTAATAAATCAGCAATATAACCTATCCGTACTTTCATCTACGATTAAATAAATAGAATTATTCCCTACCAATTGTTGTATTTCTGACATTGTTTGCTGGTAACAAGACGTGACATAGTTTTTTCGTAACATACTTTCATCAGGTATATTATTATGTTTGCGATATTTTTGTAAAAACGATTTCAACGATTGCCTTACATAGATTCGTATGAAATTCTCCTTGCTCTAATTTTCGTCAATTTGATGCTACACATTGACGTATAGATTGCTGCAAACACATGGATCGCTCTAGTTTTTTACATTTTCCAATATGTGAAGGAGTTTTAGCATGTTGTTCCATCAGGTATTTTCTCTCAGAAGACATCTACAACAACAATTACCATTTTATATCAAAAGTTACAAAATTTGAAAGATTCTAATGCTTTCAGTAAAATTAATAACTTACTGCAGCCTAGGCAAAATATGTCGCCGTCCGGCCTCTGGTGATGGCCATCTATAGTAGTAAGTATATTGCTATGATATCAAATGACCTAACCTACATAAAATCAACAGCATACAGCAACAAACGTTTGTTATTGAAATAAAATGTATTCTGATCTATGTATTTTACTACTTTGTAAATTTATTGTAAAAATTCAAACTAAATACTCACTATATCATATATAATTTTAAAAGGGCACGTTTCCATGGAATTTTTATAGGTAAAGTTCTTTCGCTGATCGTACGAACGTAGGTTCACTTAAAGTTTGTCGTATCGTTGGAAACGATTTTCCTGTCATCGTTGCTGAAATCTCAATGCCTAGGAGATGAATGTTTGTTTAAAACAATTGTAATGGACTTCTTTTTCGATATTTTCCTGAGTTGGTTGTATTTTCAAAAACATCTAGAAATTTCAAAATTTAAATAATTATAAGAGTCATTTAACTAAAGATTTACTTGCCAAGAATGAAGTGTTGTGTGTGTTGTGTAAAAATGATGGTAATCCATTAATTTCGAAGAATTGGGGGACGTATTTTCTATTCCTGGAGCCAGAATCGAGGGACTGGGATACAACTTTCGTGGCTGAGACATCAATAACGCAGGTTTGGAGCTAGAAAGATTATTGCAGAACGGGAATCAGTATTTGGAGTATCAACGAGCTGTTTATCGTACTTTAAAAGTAAGCCTTTATTCATCTTTCGAACTTATAACCGGCGTTCAGAACGTAAATAAATTCTGAGATTAGAATGATTTGATAACAGTGATTTGTTAGGGAGTTTTGATGTTAAATAAACGTTTGCTGTTGTAGGAAAGTTTTTTTGACAATACGTGATTGTATGAGAGAGGTTAGCGGGAGATTTAAATTCAATTTTGATTTTTAAACAAGATATATTGAGATTAGTTTGGATTAAGATTCAAGGAATCTTATTTTTATGTAATTTAAATAGTAAATGAACTTACTACTTACCCTGAGAGAGAGTATTATTCATCTTAATTGTTATTCAATTTTTATTAACTCAAAATAAACAAAGTTATCTATTAAAAATTGTTTTTATTCACTATAACATAATAACATCACAACTAAAGAAATAAAATAGCACTTATTAAAGAAACTAAGATCATAACAAGTTAACTTAAGGTACTAATCATAGGTTGTCTAGAGCAGTACACCCCCCCATGCCCCAGGAGTCACTGAGAAATAAATAGTAAATCATACGATTGGTAGGCGGTGTGCTCAAAACAGGGAGAGGGAAGCTTTTCATTCACTTGTGTGCTATAGTGTCACCTAGGTATTGATGCAATACTTATCTCTGGAGTTTTTTTTATCTTAAATAGAGGACGCTGCATGTCTGAATGTAAATAAAACAGTGTTGAGTTAATCTAAAATCAATTTAATAAAATTTAAATAAAATATCTACAGTTTCATAGTATATTTAATTGGCGTGAGGGCAGATTTACTATTCTATTTTACAAGTTAGAAGTTGGGTGAAGATGGAAGGCAGGAAGGAGAAACGAGGACGAAGGTCAAGGTCGAATGTTACTGTGGTTGCTGCTGAAGAGGGTGAAATGACTTTAAATGAGTTCTTCAAGATGTATATGCGGGATAGAGCAGAGCAGAGGAAAGAGATAGCTGATTTGAGGGAAGTGGTAATGAATATTTGTCCAAGGATGCAAGAAGAGTTTAAAAAGGATCTAGTTGAGCAAAAGAAGGAATTGACTGTGAAGATTGAGGGTACGAATGAAAGGATTGATGGTTTAGAAGCAGTAGTTGTACAACGTACAGAAAAAAATGAGGTGGAGTGTACACACAAATTTGGAATATTAGAAGGAAAGCAGATTCAGAATGAGCAGTGTTTGGAATTGGTGAAAGGGGAATTGAGGAAAATAACAAGGGTGGAGCCTACTTATGCCACGGTAACTCCAATATCAATAGATAGTATACCGAAATTCTGGAACGATCAAAAAATAAATCCGATAAAATATTTACAAAGCCTAAGTAAATATGTTGAAATTTACATGAACAACGATTTTGAAAATGTTAAAGTCATGGACCTGGTGAGAAATACATTGAAAGGAGAGGTTGAAATATGGTACAGTGTAGTCGAAGGGAGAATCGGGAATTTTATGGAGTTCAAACAACTATTTTTAAAACAGTATTGGTCATTTTGTTGAAAATAGACCGTTTCAAATTCATCATCATATAACTCCTTTATTTCCTAAATTTTCATTCAATTAGTATTTTATTTTTTAGCGTAGCTAATGAAATGTAATGACATAATGCAAAAATTAAAACTATTGAGATAGAAGTTTCTCCATGTCGTGCATTTCGCGTTAGTCAGCGCCCCACCGATTACCCAAACACCGACTCTCGCTGAAGTCCTCATACATCTGTCCGTAGTTCCGCGATTAACCTCATGATATATGCAAAATATGGTGTTGGTGCAGTGCGGTTGCCGTGGCGATAGCAGTTAGGTGGTGCAAACGGCGAGTCCGTCTATGCCGCTGGCGAGGGCGGAAGCACGACGCTTTGCGTCTTGGACGTCAGCCAACGAGGGGAGCTTTCCGCCTTCGATTCGTGTGTCTCCTCTCGTGCCTTTGTACGGTACGTTCGTTGGCGGTTGACCCTCTTTCATCCCCAACACAAATATCAAACGGAAAACACTCTTTCCTTCGCTCGATCCTCCTCCTGTGAAAATAGACTGCGGTAAATGGATACTTCCGTCCGATGATAAATGGCGTTGTTAATTGCTGATTTATGGGTGTCTTTGTTGTTTGCGTTTGAGATAAGCGGTACAGGTATTGAACGGTGCCTGTGTGTAGATGTAAAGAATGCACAATCCAGCCGATTTTTTATAGTTACAGAATTATTATTATGTCCACAATTATTGGGTATAGCAACCGGAGAAACAAAAATAACTCCTTTGTTCACTAAGCTTTCATAATAGTTTAATACTTCATCAGAATGCCAACAGACAATAAGAACGACAACAATAAATGCAGGTTATAAAATAACATGTGGTAACAACTTACTCTGGATGGTTTGAGAACAATCTTGCAAAATATGACAACTTAACAATTCATAAATTACTAGTAGTAAAACACATTAATAAAAGTATAGCTTAAAAGTTAGGTACATATTAAAATGTAAGCAAAAATTAAATATCACGATGTCGTTCTTATTCTTAGTTGACACTCTGACGAAGTGATACGTAAATTATTACGAAAGCTTATTGTTAGTGAAGAAACATAGGAACGCTATATACCAAACAATTTTTGGCATTTCAGCTTTCGTAGTACACTCGAGAGCATACATAAACGTTATGGAATTTCATGCCACTTGCTAGAAATACGGAAGGAGAACGCCATTATGTATACAGTATGTCCCCGGATTGAGTTTACAATAGGTATGATTAACCAAAAATTTTCGAATTGAAATTTCAAATTTTGGGATTCCGCCCTGCTTGGTGTGAAACTTATTTTTAGTTTACTTTAGACTTTTTAAAGTCAAGAATGCCTTTACAGTTGAAGAAACACTATTTTAGTTCTAGGTAAACTACCTTTTCCGTTCACAGTATGCCAAAGTGTTCTTAAGAAAAGTTGTTCAGAAGGAAAAGCTATTACGTTATGCATATTTTAAGAATGATCGGCCTACTTTGATTAAATCCAATATTGCTCAATTTCCTTTTGTGTCAACTTCATTTTCAACTTCGTTTTGTATCAACGTTGTGTCAGCTTGAGTTAAAAAAAAATAAAACTGTAATTGAAACTACAATCATACCTTCAGATGGGTTAATGATCACAAAAACAACAAATATAAGGAATTTTTAATTAAATTATTATAACAAAAACAAGTATTAAGTTATTCTATTAACCCTCCACCTTGGTCGCTGCATAATTCAATCCTCCGTCGCAGTTCCTTAAAGCTATTCCGGATTTCCTGAATTGGTAAGGCGGATATAGCATCTCTTATGCGATTTTTTAATACCTCGGCATCATTGGGTAAATTTTCTGCATACACTACTTGTTTTAAACGTCCCCACAAATAAAAATCGGCAATAGTCAAATCTGGGCTCCTTGGGGGCCATAAAACTGGACCATTCCTACCTATCCAACGGTGACCAAATTTACAGTTTAACCAATTCACAACAATTTGTGAATAATGCGCCGGACAACCATCATGTTGGAAATACATTGACGTCCGATAATTGAGAGGCAACTCACCTAAAGCGTCATCGAAGAAATTGTCTAGCATATTTAAGTATGTATGCTGGTTAACGTTATCAAAAAAATATGGTCCTATTATTCCATAATATGAAATAGCACACCATACATACATTGACTTTAACAAAATATTGCCGATGATTTGCAATTCTAAACAAAGGATTAGTGTCACTCCAATATCGAACATGTTGCGAGGAAACAGTTCCATTGGTAGAAAATGTAACTTCGTCGGAAAACAAAATGTTTCGATAAAAATAACGATTACTTGCTATTTTGCTTCCTATCCATAAACAGAAATCTAGACGTTTTGCTTCGTCTCCTGGTTCCAAAGTATGATTAAAAATGGGTTTGTATGGATAAATCTTCCGGTCTTTCAAAACTCGTTGTATGTGTGATTTACTAATGCCTAAGCGAAGCGACCGCTTCCTCAAAGACAATTTTGGATCATTTTGTACCGAATCTAAAATTAGCAGAGTAGCGGCATCGTCTTCATTATGCATTCTCTTAGTTTTCTTTACATTTAGTACTGAGCCAGTTCTTAAACATTTCTTAATATGCTTCTGAGCACCCATACGTGATACATAAATATCCGGAAATTTTTCATTAAATTTTTCAATCACGTAACGGAAACTTTTTCCACGTCCATAACACTGTACTAAATATATTTTCTGTTCTAACGTTAGCATTTTATTGTAAAAATATTGTCATTAGTTACTTCGCTATGAAAATCAGTTTTGTGATATTACTTCAACGATATGAAAGATAACGACACATGTCATACTACAATAAATACTTGACATGTAATCGATGTTTTTGTTTTTGTAATTAGTAAGCCACCTCATCGCTGTTTCAATTGCAATACCGAGCAATACTGGATTTTATCAAAGTAGGCCGATCATTCTGAAAATATGCATAACGCGATAACTTTTCATTCTGAATAACTTTTCTTAATAACACTTTGGCATACTGTGAACGGAAAAGGTAGTTTACCTAGAACTAAAATAGTGTTTGCTCAACTGTAAAGGCATACTTGACTTTAAAAAATCCAGAGTAAATTAAAAAGAAGTTTCAGACCAAGCAGGGCGGAATCTCTAAATTTGAAATTCCAATTCGAAAATTTTTGATTAATCATACCTATTGTAAACTCAATCCGGGGACATACTGTATATGGAATAAAAATTTGCTCAAATATAAATTTATGTCTAGTAAACAAATAATATAATAATATAATAAATAATAAAAATATTGTATTTTCAATTCATGGGATTTTTACTATGCGTTTGATCTCCGAACAAAAAAGCACCTTTATAATTACGGTATTTTGAAATGAATTGCATTTAAAATTTGTGAAAACATAGATGGTTGAATTTATTAGTAAAATGCTTTTACATTTATCTAGCAATCTAGAAAGAGTAGCATAAGTTTGTATAATGACATTTCCTGTTGACGTTTCAATAATATAGATATTTTCATGTTCTCACACGCAATTTATAATGTTTCTCCATATTCCTCCGGGTGTATCACTCCCGTGAGCACCCCTTCTTGCAATCGCGCATCCGCCAAGTGAAAATGCATGGACTGTAGTATTTTCAATAGCACGATTTTCAGTATTTGTCTTGCTGAAATAATGGAAATAATTCACCACAGAAAATAATTTTGATCTTGATATGCATAGAGATTCTTTTTTTGGTAGCATGAAAGCAATTTGATAATTTAAAAAATTTCTTATTTGACCAACAGTTTGTATACTAGTTCAGATAAAATTAATTTCAAACATAAATTAGAAAAATTATGGATCACAATAAACGAAAACTGTTTCAAAATAGAAAAACTGTCATATTATATATAGGTACATACATAAAAATAAAAACTCCTAAATTTTCTTTGTTTTAAAAAAACAACTAAGGCAATCAAGTGATTACAGTTCACAAGAATTTATAAATCAAGTATTTGAGATATCCTTTTAAATAAACAACCGTATTTATCACACATGTTTAAACGTTCACTGAAGTTGTTTAGGAAAACAGAGTATTTGAGAATTTAACCAGTGCAAATAACACAATGGAATGTTAATATTAACACTGACAAAAGAAATATTTGGACTTTTGGAGTATCTATATCAAAGATGTCAAGTAGAAGTTGTATTTGTTTATCTATAATCTCAGTCTTTAATTAAATGCATCCATGAATGTGAATGCAACACCCTCTCACAAGCATAAAAAAAGTTAAATATCTAATCTTTCTTTATTGTTGTTACCACCACTTATTTTTATAATTTCTACCATTCACTGCTGGTGAGTAAGAAAAATCTTATTTAAAGTATCAGGATTTAATGCAGAAAAAGCGTTTTCAACAGCATGGATCAATTCGTCTACGGTTTTACAAGCCGATTGTTGCTGCAATGACTGGATTGCATTGAAAAAGCCTAAATCCAAGGACGTTAGTGTCGAGATTATTAGGTGGCAGGCATATTATTTTGTTTTCAAATGTAGTTCTATTCGCAGCTTCATTAAACTCAATGTCATCAGGAAGAATGTGTGGTTTAGCGTTATCTTGTTGAATGCAAATTGTTTTGCGTGAAGCGCTTCTTGGCCATTTTTGTCGAATGCTTCTCTAATACAATTAGTAATCACTTTCGTTTCAATCGTTACAGCTGCGCGATTTTTACTGCTCCGTTTAGCAGGTTCTGAAAAAACAAATGGCCAAATACCAACTTTTTCATCGAAATTCTTATTTTCGGTATGATTCCAAAGTGGACGAGCAACAGCGGCTAAAAACATCACCTTTGTGAGGAAACGTTTACTTTTACAGGTCCTGAACGGTTTCTCTTCGTCTTCTACAAGTTAGTATGTGTTAGTTGTTTTGCTAATGTAGAACCATTTTTCATCCACATGAATCCGATCATACATGTCGATGATCGGGTGCTTGAACATTTAAACTTTCAGGTTTCAGCATTGACAAACAATATTTGAGTCTTTCAATTTTATTGGCGTCTGTGAGATAAGTTTAATGCATTTGAGTGTCGTCGTAATTTTCCTGCCTTGAGTCTATTATGAACTGTAGATTTTGAGAAGTTAATAGAAGTAGTCAACGAACGAATTGTACGACGATTATTTGAGTGGTAGTGACTTTATTAGCTCTGGGTCGAAACTTTTTGGTTTTCGACCAACACGTCCTTTCTTACGTGACTTGGCATCTGCTACTTCAGTACCATCGGCTAAGGATTTTCGTCCTTGATGCCAAATTCGGCTTACAGTTTTCACAGAAATTTTGAATTTATTTTTTTAATTGTTAAATGTTTCTATTATTTGGTTGTATTGTTGAAACTTTAATTTAATTTAAAGATGTTTTACAGATGTTCTTTTTTGGAAAAATACATGAACTACTCTATTCTTTTTGTCAATCTTTCGGAAACTTTTCGTAAACTAATATTTCCTCGTGAATTTGCACGCAGTGTATTTACCTGTTATCCTGTCATAAATCAAATTGACATAAGTTACAATTACATTAGAGTAATAAAGTTGTCCTATTTTTTATTTTCGTCAACTGTACCTCTCGTAGCAAGTTTGGATCCCTTTTTTTAATAAAAAAATGACGTTTCATCACACAATTGATATTTAAAATATTGAGATTTCGTGCAAATTCTTTTTTGCGCCTCCGTCCAAAAACACTGATTTTGCATTACTATAAATCGGCCGGAAACTTACCATTCTCCGGCCTAGGCCGTCAAAAAGATCACTAAAGGTTGGCAACATATATATTCGAGTTACCGACATTTCTGTAATTAATTGTAGATTCGATGACAGACAATGACAGATGACAGAATTCTCGTTAAACAATCTCTTAATTAATTCATATTCTTTCCAAATCAATTTTCGGAAGATTTTACAGGTAATGAATTGTTAATAACTTGTTGCGCAACCTCTGTAGTGTGAGCTGAAGTCTCCATTGCCCTTATTATTGATGAATATGTGTCAAAACTACCAAGAAAATTAAAACGTCAAAATACTAAGGTAACTTAACCCTGATTTCAAATTCAAAATTCATACGTAACATGTATTGCCAACCTGTACCGTTAACTCCCTAGCGTTAATTCTTTTTATTATTTTCAACAAAATTAAGATTTGTCGGCGCAAAAAATAGTGTGTAACACGCGGCCAGAAACTCTTTTGCGAGTATTCGCACTTGTGGTGCCTCGGCTTCGCCTCGGCCACACAAACGGTGCTCATACTCGTAAAACTATAGTTTCTGTCCTAGTGATACAAATAACTATTGCAGATTAGTTAATCATAAACAAAATCTCCATTTTCAACCAATTTTTTTTTTTGTATGGATATCAAATGAGTTGATATTACTTGAATCATATAGTGAAACTTCTTAAATACAAAACTGAAAAACATATTGACGACTGAATCTTATTATTAAGATCGTATAGAATAAATATACTCCGTGACCACTTCAACTCGATTTTTTGGCAATGTGGTAATCTCGGTAGGCAACAATACTACCGCTGTCAAAGTCGCTAACATGGTGAAAATTTTGATGTCTTCGAACTCGAGGCATTCTGTTACGCTTAATACTAGTAGACGGAGGGGCAATCACTAAAAATATCTGTACTAGTCCGCTCTCATAAAATTTCTGCCAAAATTGCCAAAAAATCAAGTTGAAGAAACTATTCCTTCTGCGTGTAACACTTCTAATTCACGGAGTATGCGTTGTTTTATCGTCTTGTTATAGAGAAAATACACTTACAAGTTTATTTATCAGAACTGCCTTATATACTTAGCTACTACTGCCAACAGCAACAACCAAGGAGTAAATTTTAGATGAGTTAGATGAGTACACCAGAGCACAAGTTATTTACCATTAATTTCAGCGTATAAATCAAGAGGTTTTCAGGCATCGTTGTAAGCAACACTCGAAATTAAGCTATTGAGTCGAATGTAGCCGTTCGGACCTAGTTTATTACATATTAGATAGATATCGTGTCGTTACACTGTAATTATCAATTCAAAAATTGCCAACAGATGTAAGTTATGTATATTAGGGCATTCTGAACATATGGACCGTGTAGGTTATACGACTCTGTTTTAAAAGTCATAAATATAAATGGCCGTTTCAATATGTTTATAGTGTGTATTTATGTGTTTACATCCTTGCTCGATATTTTCCCATACTGTAGTTACATACGTGGTGTATGTAAATACATGGAAGTTTTCTCGATTTAGAAAAGCAAAATATAGCAGCATCCACAAACGATTATTTTCACAGCAAGACTGTTATGATGTATGCGGAATATTCGATGACGTATATTAACGTCGAAGAATACATATGTGATCCATAAACTAATAATGCGCACAACCGGATACGGATTGCCAGTTGCCAGAAATCTTTTAGCAAATTTATATCTAACGATTCTTTGAAATAATTCGATAAATATTTAAATTACTCTGGATTATCGCATCGTAATTTTAAATGACAAGGAAAAAGTGGGTTTACGATTCGGATAAGATACTCTATAACGCTGTAAAACGATATTAATCATAAGGAAGGAAAAATATAGGTTACGGAGAGCCATAAATTGGATGTGAAGAAGATTATGGAGCCGTATAATTCAAAAGAAAATTATATGAGTACTAACAATTTGCTTTGTCTAAATTTTATTTATTCTTTCATTAAATTAATGTAATTTTCGAATACTTTTATTATTAAAACGGAAATAATTATGTGAAAATCTGTAGTCATTCAAAATAGGGCATATTTACATATAACTTACATAAAAGAAAACAAACAAAGAATTTTAACAATTTGGCAGGCAAGAGACAGGAAAGGTTAGGCAAGTTTTGTAAACCAGTGAAAACATTAGACTCCTCCGGGTACATACAAGGCTTATCGATTATACAGGCTGGCTCAACTCATACGGCGCGGGCTCTATATGGAAAAGCATATGACTTTTTGAAATTTTTCTTCTTTGGTTGAATGCTAGACCTTTGTATGTACAATTTAAAATTATTTTCAATTATACAGGCTGTTCGAAAAAAAAGATCCATAACAAAGTTACCTTTTTTTAAATGGAACACCCTATATATAATGACATATTTGGAATCTAACGACCAAATTAGGGCAAGTTTATGTAATACTCCATATTCCTAAAACCATCGGTTTTCGAGATATTTTAAAATTTATGAAATTGCAGTACAAAATGTAAGTTTGATTTTTACTGTGTAATCCAAAATTAAACACAGCTACCTACATTCATCATTCAGCTAAGAGGTTAAGCAACGAAATGAAGTGGAATTTTAGTCACACAGTTATACAGAGTGTTAAAAAACGCTTGTTTAAGTTTGATGACTTTTGCAGTAAATTAACTTTCTTATCTTAAATAGAACACCCTATATCTGATGATACTATCCGACGTAGAATTTAATTTCCTTTCAAAATATATTAGGGTTCCCTATACCTAACATGAATAGTTTTCTTCTGGTTAGCATTTAATTTTTTCGAGGACTACATTTAATACAATTTATTTAAATTCAGTTGGCTTAGAAATAGTTACTAAGCATGTATAAACAATTTATCATTATTTGACAGCAATCAATTGTTTATCGTTAGAAAAAATTCTAAATATATTTCAGGGTTTGTAGGAATTTTAATAAAATAAATCAGTATATTTGAAGTGTATTAGCTAAAGTAAATTGTTGAAATATTGTAATTTTTACATAAACAAAACAAATAAAAAAGACATACACTCAATAATAAGCATGTGCGGTTGAAAAAATATAAACAAACACAATGAATATTTTTTTCTAAATCAGATGTTCAAAATGATTTAGAAAAATGATTGAAACGATTGATGCACGTCTGTTAACATATCTGGGGTAGTAGCCTGTAAAGCACCTATTATCCTTTCTTTCATATGTTCTAGTATACTCGGAGGTGTAGCATATACTATATCTTTGATAAATCCCCACAAAAAAAAATTGTGTTCCACCTCTCCCTAGGCACTTGTTTGGAATTAGAACATTCAGCTGCTGCCGAACGTTAGTATGGAAATGTGTTGGGGCACCGTCTAATTGTAGCCACACACTTTCTTTTACAGCTAAAGGAATATTTTCCAAAACCTCTTGAAGATGGTAGCGCAGAAATCTTCGAAATCTTTCCTGAAAAGGACTGATGCAGGTGAAACAGGACAAAATATGTGTTTTATAAAAAGTGTTCGAAATGCCCACCATCAGCTCGAATGCAAGCATCAATTCGGCGCCGAAAGTTGTTGCGTACGCTCGTAAAATTTAACATTTCCACGCGAACGCGTTGAGCTGCTACGAAAACACGCTTTCGCAGATCTTCGGCATTTTCTATGTTAGGGCGACGATCATACACTAAACTTTTCATGTATCCCCACAGAAAAAAGTCTAGTGGATTAGATCAGGACTACGGGCCGGCCACGGAATGTGACTGCCACATCCAATCCAATGTGGGAATGTCCGATTTAACCATTGTTGAACAACCCTACTACGATGCGCGGATGCTCCATCGTGCATGAACCATAATTGTAGGCGTGTCGCTAATGGTATTCGTCCAAATATTCAGGCGATTCATTTTGAAGAAACAGTAAATAAGATTTCGCATTTAACCGTGCTGGGAGTACATGTAGTCCAACTAGTTGATCGCCCACTAGCCCTGCCGAAACATTGACGGATATTCTAACTTGAGAGGAGCCTTGGTTAATATCATGGGAGTTTTCATACGCCCAGTGGTGAATGTTGTGATAATTTAAGATACCATCATTGGTAAATGTACATTCGTCCGTAAATAGGATTACTGACGCAAGATCCGGCCAACGAACCTCTCGGCGTTGAAACCATTCACAGAAGGCAATACGGCGGGGATAATCTAAGTCCGTTAATCGTTGCACGCGTTGAATATGATACCGATGAAGTAAATTCCTTTTTAAAATTTGATGCACTGTAGCTTCGCACACATTTACTTCCCACGCGAGAGTTGTTGTACTTACGCCGGGATCCCCTTCTACGATGTTTAAAATTTCTCTTCGGCTTGTAGCACTCTGCGTGATTTTGGAAGCCCACGACCTTCGAAACGTGGAATTACTGACCCTGTCTCTCGAAGTCGATACACGGCTCTTACAAATGTTTCAGGCGAAGGATGACGTCGATGCGAGAAACGTTCTAGGTACAAATTCTTTACTGCAACACTATTCTGTCCTGTTTCACCATAAATTAAGATCATGTCAGTGTATTCGATATTCATATACGCTGCTATTACAAACGCACGCATCCACTGTGAATAGCAAGTGCACACTAAATGTAAATCCCCACGTTTAAAGTATAGCGACGACCGGTGATTCACCGGTATGCTAAATGAGTCAGAGTCGGACTCGAATAAAGAAAAATCGTGTTCTCGGTACTGCGTGTATTTAGAACCGTAATTTTTTGTATTTAGACATTGCTCATGTATATCTTTCACCCTTTTTTCCAATTCGTACTATACAATAATAACCCTGTATACTGTCGATTGATGTCCCATCGATTAAAAATGATGTTCATAATCAATTGTGAAAAGACTTCATAATCGAAACATCATAATCTAGTTCTTGAATAAGTGTCAATAATCCAATGGTTTGTTTCCCGGTGTTTAATTATACCGTGAATGCTGAGGAATGCAATTTTCTTACGAACTTATAATTTTCAACTAGTTTTTGTTTATCTATTACCTTTGCTACTTTCCATAGCATCTAATTCCCTGAAACCTCCCTATCACCTTGAAATAATAAAGAACTCCTTAAATAAGGAGTAAAATAGAAACTTAATATTGTCACCCTTTTCCCAAAGAAAAGTAAACTTTCATTATCAAAATTTCCGCAGATAAAAGGATACATACAAAGTTCCGTACACCGTACCTCTTGCCCTGGCACATTTCCCTGGATTTTTATCAGGCACGGGGATCGGGCACCGCTGTTGCTCGCTGCACAAATTATTTTTTGATGTGTTTCCTTCCCGCCAACGGGGCACAGGTACCGCAAGTGAGCAAATATCGGCCCGACAATTTCGACTGAAGACGGTAAAATTTTACACACAGTACTTCCTAGGTGGCGCGATAATGTCATCGGGTCGAAATTACCATACCCGGTCTGCGATACGCGGCTTTTATACTTTTATTGTTACGAGCGCAGTTACCTACCCGAGATGCGAACGAGCGAATAGAAATTTATTTGGGAGATGGAAATTTCGGGATTGCAGTAAATTTTTTTGGTCGTGCGTTCACGTCGTGATAGTGAAATAAGGAGAACGGTTAATTAAGTTGACTTGTCTAATTGCATCCGCACGACCGACCTAGAGATGTAGTGGCATGGTTTACGTCAGCTTCCTAAGAATATTATAGAAGGAATATTGAGTATTTAACACTTTGTTAGATGTGTCATAATATTTGCTAAATTATGTTATTTTGAGATTATCTCATAGCTGTAGCCTGAGGATGCGATTGTTGTCGCGAAACCGGTCGCGAAATTAATTTTCAATATAGAAGTTTGTGAGGAAGAAAAGGACCTTTTTTATACTATCAATCTTGCTAATATAGTAATCCCACACAGAGTCAATATGATTTATTGAATAAAGTATTGTTGAACTAACCAAAATGATACTGAAATGAACTATCTTCCTAGATGTGGCTCAGGCCTTTGACAAGGTTTGACACGAAGCTCTTATTTGGAAACTAGTCAAGGTATTACCAAGGTCATATGTGGAATTGTTTCAATCTTATGTCTCTAACAGATTATTTCGGATTAAATTAGAAGAAGAATACTCCGAACGCAAAGAAATTAACGCTGGTGTTCCACAAGGAAGTGTCCTCGGACCAATTCTTTACTTACTGTATACAGCTGATATACCAGAAATAGAAAATGTAACTATAGCTACATTCGCTGATGATACGGCAATCCTAGCAGTAGGCAGCAACATACAATCTACTACAGATATATTGGAACTAGCTTGTGACAAAATTTCAAATTGGGCTAGAGACTGGAAAATAAAACTCATATAAATTTTACCAACAGAATATGTTATATGTAGTTATAAATGGTATTGTAAAAATATAAATGGAAATATTGAGGTATGACACTTGACGTAAAGTTAAAATGGAAAGAATGCGGAAGAATAATATAGTCTAAAATATACCAAATTGTATTGGCTACTGGGGCGTAACTCATAACTCTCAATACAAAACAAGGTATTGATTTATAATCAAGTACTGAAGCCGGTCTGGGTATGTGGAGTGCAACTCTGGGATCGTGCAAAACCCTGCCAAATCAAAAGTATACAAACATTTCAAAATAAAATCCTACGTAACATGGTCAATCTACCATGGTACCTACAGAATAGCGACATTCATCGAGACCCTGGAATCAAGGATGTAGACAGCGAAATACGAAGATTTGCAGTCAAACACGAAACAAGATTGGACCAACACCCCAATGTTGAAACAATTACGCTTCTGGATGTTCAAGATCTTTACCGAAGGTTAAATAGAGTCAAACCATTTGAACTGGTTTAGTATAGTGTGCAGTGATTGAAAGCAGAGCACAGTGTAGTGTATGTAGATCGAAGACACTAAAAGACACTACTGAGTGATTTTTAGATAGTACTTTTGTTTAAGTTTAAGTTAAAAGCGATTAAAATTAATGGTTGATCCAATGGGCCAGTTTTAATAGTTATACCGCCTTTTGGCGTTTTTTTTTTTTAATAAAAACCAAAGTTATGTAAATATAATAATAATAACAATAAAAATGTAGTGAAGGCAATCATATTATTTTGTTACTTTATTTTATTAATTTAACAAATCCAATTTAACGATAAGTATTGTCCATTTGTCAAAATGAGCGTTATCAGGAAATAAAAATTAGATTAACCAAAATTAGCCTCAATTTAATGTAGTTACCAATTTCCAAATTTTCTGCCTATATGTAGCAGCAAACTACGTTAAATTGTCGTAAACATGGCGCTTCTCTTATTTTACATTAGTAATAATCCATATTCTAGGTAAATTGGATGTAAGGCAGACACGGTTATATATTATTTAATATGTCGTATATTTAGTAGGTAAAGATTTTATACGAAATATGATCATTGAAACTGCGATTTTCTGTTCCATCACCGGCGGCGGTGGCCTGACGCCTGCAAATTAACAGTAAAGATATTTAATATAATATGAGCTGACAAATATAACACGACCGTTAATAAAGTACTTTATTAACCAATCATTTGCCAAGATATTGTCCACTGGTTGGTAAAAAATTCTTTTAGTTGTTTAAACATAGAGACGAAATTACACATCCTGCAAAACATTGAGAAACCACGGCCTAATTTATCTGTAATATCTAACGACGGCAACCGGCAAAATCGTGGTTGTAGTTCATTATGGTACACTAAATGTGGTTGGTTACTGGTTCAATTGAACGGGAAAGATTATTTTGTTGGCCATTCTACTTTTTGTAACCAAACAGAAACGTGTTCGAAATTAGGTTATACAGATTTTAAAAATCTACCGCACGCTATTGAACGGCATTCTAAGTCTAAAGAACACATTTCATCGTTGTGCAAATTTAAATTATTTGGAAAAGCAAATATTGCTACTGCTATGGACAGTGCGCGCAAAGATGCAATTATTGCCTATAATAATGAAGTTAGAGAAAACCGCAAAAATTTAAGAAAATTAATAGACATAACAATATTTTTAGCATCACAAGATTTAGCTTTTCGGGGACACAATGAGACTTCAGATTCTTTTAATCGTGGAAATTATAAAGAATTACTCGAACTCTTTAGTAAATATGAACCTAGGTTTAATAAATTTGTTAGTAGTAATATTTTTTCGGGTACATCTAAATCTATACAAAATGATTTAATAGATTGTATTTCTTTTGTATTAAAACAAGAAGTAGATAAAGAAATTAAAGAAGCTCCGTTTTTTTTTCTTGACAAGTAGAGGGAAGCACAGATATTTCTTGTAAGTCTCAATTATCAATCATATTACGTTATGTCAAGAACGGTGAAGTTATTGAAAGATTTTAAAAAAAAATTTGTCACTCAAACATATGATGGTGCATCTGTTATGGCAGGGAATTTAAATGGTTTACAAAGTAAAATAAACACAATTGCACCTCAAGCTCTTTTTGTACATTGTCATGCTCATATCTTAAATTTACTTTTGAGTAAAGCTTGTAATATAAACAAAGAATCTACAATTTTCTTTTCTAATTTAATTGTTATTGTTTTTAGAGTTTATTTTTGGTTTATCAAGAGTTTACCTTTTTACCTATCACCTCATCCATTTTCCTATACAGGCAAGATTTCACTCTCACCTCTACGTGGCTCTTGCCAGACAATAAATTATATCTTATTTTATTCTATTTTTATTCTACACTTACAATGCTACCATAATAACTATAAAAGTATAATTTATTGACCGAGAAAGGTTACTTAGGCTACAGTAGCCTCCCTTGCACAAAACGTCACGAGCCGCCACTGCTCTAAAGTAATACAGCCACTAAGAATAATTTTTCACTGTCTTCTAAAAAAAAATACGCCGGCTTCTCCTGATTGGTCAACACAATGTGACGTCAGGCGATTGCGGCGCTCGGTGTTCTTTGTCAACGCTAAAGGTAAGAACCGCGATTAATCAATTAAGATAACACCCCGTATGTGTAACTATCAAATAAATATTACATAGCCGCGTTTACCGAACACAATTTACATTGGGTAAGCATTCCAACGGTTATGAAACAAGCGTAGCGCCATCTTTACGACAATTTCTGTAGTAGCATGTATTTATGTATCTAAACTAATTATAAGTGTCCTGGTACGCCTACTATACAGGTATGAAACTTTGCTCAGATAATAACCTCAGATTATTAACAAAGATTTTTAATTGCTCATATTAAACCGAAAATATTTTTCTTTCTAACTATTAGACAGTTTTCTCCGTGCAGTAGTTATAATTGCAAATAATTGTCGAAAAATCTTTCAGAGGATTTCCACTTCATGATGCATTTATTTATTATATTTACTATTTGTAAAATATTGTAAAGCATTTCATCAAGTTGCAATCATATTCAGTGATTTGTTATCGATAACAATTCTACGTTTTCTACGTTGTCTAAGCTGTCGAAAACCGGCAGAAATAAAGTTTTTAGAAGAATTTCTTTGAGCCAAGTTCTTTTACTCGATAAAAGTTAGATAGATACGCTTCTACTGAATTGATTATTTTTATTTCAGAACAGCATACAAATACACAATGTTTTCTTTTTTATTTTGTTACTTGTGGGTGCCATCAGCTTACTATTATACAATTCCTTTTTATCTAAATTAATTGGTCGATGATTTATGAAGGAGTACATTTCGCAGAAGTAAAAAGGATAAAATCAATGCCTTACATTGATTTATGTGGAATTGACTTCGAAATTAAAACACCGATAAACAACAGAAACGATTTCATCTGAAGTCTTAAAAGGGTCGCTCACACATTGCTGAAAACATTTGTATATAAGAACGCGTTTCATATTAAGCATCGCCGGGAATAACGACCTAGAAAACGGCATGATGAAGCGACGACCGACAAGGTTGTCTTATTTCTGCTCACTTTATTCTATTTATGTCCGTCTTCGTTTATAAATAAACACTATAGTAGTATACGGAACGTAGCGATTCTCGTCCGTTATCGAGAGGAGGATAATTCGTCGTTAATATTAACTATTAACATAGCTAGGACGCCCAAATTAAACAGATACATGAAATATATTTAAAACATTGTTCGCATAGGGAGTCGCATTATGAACCGTGCGTGTTTATTTTTTGCTGTTTGGTTGGGGACGATCTAATATTCGAATGACTTGCCAACTTCGCTCGCTATTACATTAAACTAGAATTTCCCAGACTTATTCAGTATTTAAGGTCGCGTTCGCATCGGCACCATGTGCTTCCCTTGGCCAGGATCGAGCTTTTATAATTTTTGTTTTTATTATTATGGCAGTTATCTCAAATTGCTACCGTAAGTCTTCAGTGACTAATCGAAGAATGCCAAAATGATTTTAGTGCCCAGATAAAATTGGCATAACCAATTTTCGTTGAAATATGTTTTGTCACGTGTTTTTCGTAAACATGAAGATAACCGAATGGAGAACGAATTTGATACACTACTTCTCGAAGAACGTCATATACTCGAGGAGAAGATTCTTTTGGTAAGTCGTCCAAATCATTTGTACGGCTTATTCTATAATCACTACTTAATTACTAATCGGCAAATTATTTTATCATTTTGTAAGGCGAATAAATAACTATTTAATTCTAAACTAATTTAGAGTCGACAAAATTACTTACGTGAACTCAAACTAAATTTTCTCAAATTTCTACATTATTTTTTGTTTTTTGTCAATTACTGTTAATACGAACCTACAAAAAATGTCCAGAATCTTTCTTTTGGTTTGAAAGAATTGATGATATGATAAAGAATCTGCAAATACTTTAAAAATAGTTTAAATGCTTATATACTACTTGTAAATAGCGGTAAAAACAAATATTATGGATGAAAGCATGGCAACACATTTTCATAATATTTATGCAGATAGCTAAGATGTTAACAATTAATATCAGAACTCCTGCGATGGTTGAATGCCTCACTTATTCTAAGCAATTTTTAAACATATTTCATTACTTAAAAAAATATAAACCTTTCTATCAATGATAATGAGTTTTGAAAAGCGGTTTCTTCCAAGGCCATGATGATCATTGGAAAGAAAATTTGCTTAGTAGTGTTGTCCGGACAAGCATACTGATTACTTGGACTCTTTTTAAACCGTCTAAAAAATAAAAGTGAAACGAAAGAAAATCATGGCCAAAGTAATAATAATAATATATATATATTAATCCAAAGACCGTAAGTACAACATTAAAAGAAGTACAGTTAGTATAGGATAGGTCTAAGTCGCCTTAATATAGTAAAAGAATACACAAAATACACTAATAATAAGTAAGGTACAATACAATAATAAATCATTGAAAGTTGCAACATATTAACTACTAGTGTACATAGTTCAAATATTCACTTAATGTGTAAAAACATGTATCAATTAAGTAATCTTTTAATTTACTTTTGAATATCTTGATGTTATTTATTTGTTTAAAGTTGGAATCTAATGCATTATATAGTTTAATACCAATATGTAGTATATGTATTGCGTTTCGGAATAATAAAATCGCTAGCACCACGTGTAAAATAGTTATGATAGTCTTTATTTCGTAGTAACTCTGATTTAATGATATTAATGAGTATGAGAGTTTCGTAAATAAAGCACATTGGTAATGGCATTTTTCTGTAGTCGAAAAACTCTTATGCTGTGTGAACTAGCACCCCAAAATGTGATACCACACTTTATACGTGATTCAATGCAGGCGTAGTAATATGTTTTCATAACTTCAGCACTTGTTATGTCCCTTAAACGGTATATAACATAACATGCTTGCGATAACTTGGTACATAAGTTATCTACATGTGTCAACCATCCGAAATCATTATCGAAAGTAAGAAGGAAATCGTTATAGAACGATTTACTTAATTCTCGTTTTTTATCATGTTTTTCATTTTAGAACTTGATCTTTATAACTTAATTTGACTCCAATATTAACGGTATGCGTATGAAAGAAATCTATGAGCTGTTCTGCTGAACAACAATAATCGTTTCTTTTAAACTTGTTTTGATACGCTGTTTTTTCTTTTGCGCATGCACCGAGCAACCTACAATAAATTAATTTAAAAGAAATAGTACGCGAGACATCCCTAGAACAACGAAATAACAAAGTGAAAACATTCCTGCCGGCGAAAAGTCTATTTTTAATCAGCGAATTTTCGAATTTAAACTTCCATTGGCTCCTATCTAGGGTGTCATCTTTTCTTTTAACCCGCAGGGCGATGCGGCAACGACTGTCACGTCGTTTCAATAACGTGTGTTGTATCCGTGATGGTTGACGAGGGAAGGAAACACGCGTTGCAATCAGTGACGAACGTTTTAATGGGAATAGTATCGGTGCTAGTAACTGGCTGCTCATCTTATATTCTATCTTGTAGTGGTATAGAGCAAGGCGGTACCTATCTACAGTATGTCTGAAAAAGTTGGCAACAAATGGGAAATTTTTTTATTATTAATTTTACAAAAAGAAATTTTCTTCATAAAAAGTTCTGCTTCACATATAAATCAATAATCAATAATAAAATTTGTAAAATATTTGGTAGTATACGAGAAAAATGAAAAATATTGATTTATGCCGAAGAGTAAATTGCATTTAAGTCATGCAATGTCATTTGAAAGTGTTAGAAATTAAAAACTATCTGTACGGTTAGATTCATGAACTTCTATTAACTAATTATTTATTGCATAAGATCCTGTCAAATGTATAGTACTCGTTGATTTGAAACTTTAAATTACAGATAAATAAACAGATGGTATATTGTCCTCAGATCCAAAAGATATCGACATTGTTATTACAAAGTAAAAATACAATAAAATAAAACTTACAATATGAAACAATGACAACAATAAGATAAAGATATTGAAAATTGACCAACTAACATCTTTCAGATCCAGTCCGATTAAATTTTACAACAAAATACCAAATGAGTGAAAACGTTTTTGAACGTACGGTAAAAGATTTTTTGAAAGGGAGGGTTCTTCATAATGTGTGCTAATTTGTATTGTACTTTACCTAAGTATGTGTTTTGTAATTTTCTTTGTTTATATAAAGGACGAGTGTAAACAACCAAAAGCTGTCACACACAATAAAATATCTATCTCTGTCTATCTATATATGGGGCACTTCATAAGTAATATTTTCGAGGCGTCTATAAACCAGTAAGTGTCTGTCTGCGTCATTATTTCTCCGTTGCATCTCCATCCTCACTGTTTGGAAAGGAATAGTGAATTGATCATTGGTCGATGGCCTCCCCAGCATATCCTCTATACAAATATAAATATGTGGAGATTGATTTGCTATGTGCCAAAGAGCAATACTGTAGTCAATCTGGCCACTTTCCCACAACAATCTACACTCACGAATATCCAAAATGTCCGGTCTAATGCGTAGTCTAAACGCCGCGTGCAACTCGGGGGCATGGAGCTTTGCGCTCACACTGTGACTTAGACCGGACATTTTGGGTGTCCGTGGGTGTACATGTATACGGTTGAGAAGTCCAGAAGAGTATGTAACGCTGATGGCGAAAGAAAAAGGCATACCTACCTTGATTATCGTACCAAAATTTTTTTTTGCATTGACGTAACTTTTCTGTAGCTAGAGCTTGTCGCACTTTCTGCCATCATGCTAACACTCTATAAATAATGATTCAATATGCTGCCACCACATAAAGCCAATGGATTGGTTTTGGTTTTCACATATCCATAATGATAATCTTGCCTTGCGAGTAATCTTCTCCAAATGGGAATTAAAGGTAGTCAGTCTAGATTTTTTAGATCCGCAAATGAAAATTTCCCACTTTAAATAGTGGATAAAAGTAAGGATTTATCAAAAAATAAAACTTTTAAAAGAACAAAACACAAATTTTCCGATCCACATCCACTTCTAGCACGATTAACAATCCTTAGAAGAATTGCTATAGACAGATAACGAAAATCGTGAAAAATACTTCACCAGAATGTTTTTACCTTACTTTCCTCGTGTCCTCAAGCCGACATCGCCGCATTGGAACAATAACATGACAGATGTAGTTCCTATAGAGTTTAACAAACCGTTTGCCCTGGCACAATGGTTCTGGGAACTCTGCCAAAAATCATTCAACTTGACAAATAGTTTTTTTTTCCGCCTATGCGACACGTTTGCTATACGTAGGGGCATTTCTCCCTCTGCAGCTAGTGATAAATTATTCTTATAATAATATAATATTACGATCCACGAACGTCGTATTGCGTTACAGGAATTTATCGTGAACGTAAAGTGATTTTACTTCTATTTAAAATATATGTGGCAGCATTTAACGAAACCTTATTCGATCCAAAACCAAAACTCCTCTAGAATCCGGAAATATTTACTTAAATAGCGTTTGCTAAGCAGCACGCATTATTGCGAATGGATTTGTAAATAGGCTTTCACAGGCTTATCCTTCTCAATTTACTGTTCGATACATCTGCAGGTTCAGACGAGAACACTGTAGAGCTGTGTTTGTTTGTCTAGCAAGTGATTAAGAAAGCGAAAAGTGAGGTATAATGAGATCTGATATAGATAAATCCAAACATTCCCTACACTAACTTGAGTTTTGTCAGCGTGAGTCGATTGGACATATGAAACGTAAAACTGAATCTGCAGATTGAAGAGGAATAACTTTTACTGGGGGTTTTTCATTTGCTGGTCTAAAAACGGTGTATTCATAAGACATATAATTAAATGATTAACGAGTAAAGGAAATTTAAATTTTTATGTTATGTACTTGTTATAAGCAGTTTTACTTTGCAACAGTTATAAAAAAAAGTATAACAGATTTCTTACAAAACAGCACCACGATTAGTAATAACCATAAAATACATGGCCGATCTTGAAAGCCAGACATCATCGCTTGTGCTATTTCTTCGAATTTTTACGATAAAATCTTTCGCCCGTTAAGATATTTCGAAGAAAATCGAAGGCGCATATGCAGTACATAACCGACTTCTATTTTTAAAATATTATTGTCTTCTCTAATGTGTTTTTATATCATAAAGTAAACACCAGTAAAAAATATATGTGGCATCGTTTCTTCACCAGACGCCTCATGTGAAACCGGCAATTTGTGGGACATTTTGGAATTCGTAATTGTAAATAAAATACGTCACTTAAGCTTGAATACTGTTTTGTATGTAACATATGCAGGAATGAGCCTTCAGGCGTTGTTGATTCATGCTTTTTACATTTCTCATAATAATATACTGTATCTAATGAAGGATACAATCTAGTAAAAATCTCAATTCAAACGAGTATTTTTAGATACCTACTCGAGAACGCTACTTTGAATCGAAACTAGTTATGATGTTTAGGAACTTGGTTATGATCGATAGAATCGATCCCAATTGAGAACTTAGGATGAATAGCAGTAGGTAATTAATAAAGAAACAAAAATCTAAAATTCTGTTGTATAATAAATATTCTGTGATCCATTTGAATGGGGGACACCCCCATAAAATTTGTATTTATTGTCCGATTTTGACCAACTTCATTTTTAAATTGTAATGTGTGAAAAACTGTACTTCTAAACAAATTTTCAAATTTTTTTTTATAGAAAACCAAAGCATACTGTGTAATTGCGTAGGGATGCAAATGCAAAAAATCATATTAAGCATTTTTTTATACCAAATTTCGTAAAAAAATATTGCGTTATTAATAATTCTGGGGTAAAATTAAGAATCACATTATACTCATGAATTTACATCGTGTTGATCAAGGAAACCATGGAGTAAAATGTCAAAAATAACTGACAATAACATTTTTTATTCGTAATAACATTAAACAAAATTATGGGAATTCCAAAAAGTAAACGGTAATACCTACGCATGGAACTGACACATTACCTAAATTTCTGGAACACCTCAACAAACAACACAACCAAATACAATTTACCATGGAACTCGAAGAAGGCCTCTTACCTTTTCTGGACGTGCTACTCAAGAGGAAAGAGAACCAAACACTGGGACACCAGGTTTACCGAAAACCGGATCGCTATCTTAATGCAAATTCTCACCATCACCCAGCACAAAAACGAGGAATCTTAAACACATTGGTGCATAGAGCTAAGACGATACCAGATGAAGAACACCTTGAAGCCAAACTCCAACATCTCAAGAACACACTACGACAAAACGACTACAGACTCAAAGACATTAAAGCTACCATCAACAGACAACCAAAACAACAGGAAGAAACAACAACCACTACTGGAACAACTTGCCTGCCATACATCAAAGGATGCACTGAAAAAATCGGAAGAAAACTGCGCAAACACAACATCAAAGTAATCTCAATGCTCCAGAAAAACTATCCACAAAATTACCTTCACCGAAAGATACCTCGCCGCTCCAAAATCCAGGAGTCTACGAGATACCCTGCACTTGTGGAAAGGTATCCATTGGACAAACAGGCAGAAACATCAATATCAGGTTAAAAGAATATATGCGAGATACAAATATGAATACACAGACAATTCAGCAGTAGCAGAACACTCAACAAACACGAAACACGGAATCAACTTTGACAAATGCAGAAAACTAGCAACGGAAAGTGTGAACCTTTTATAAAATCTAATAAGGAATCCAACCATGATAAGGAATCCAGGGTGTTCCATTTGAATTGGAAAAGTTGCGACCAGGTTTTGGTAGAAGCGGCAACACTGCATGGATGAAAATATTTTAAAAATGTAGTTCACCTCAAATAACTTGCACATACAAATTTTGAATTAATCCTAATGATTAGTTCCCCATGTACTTCTAATAGGCCATTCACCTTGGGGCACTCGGTAAATTTATTTCTTGGCCCGTTCATTTATATATATATATAATCATTTCCTATCTACCCAAAAGGGTGTAAGGATGGTAATAACATTTTCACTGGTTCCTAATAAACTTTTGCCAGTCCTTTCTCTATTGCTCCAAAACCTTTGCATCCCTCCAGTCTATGCCTTTCCTCTTCAGAATATCTCCCACCTCATTGTCCCACATTTTCTTCGGCCTACTTCCCCTTCTCTTTGCTTGTATCTTCGATTCCCATATTCTTTTTGCCTGCATCGAATTACTCATCCTTTGTAGATGACCGCACCATCCAAGCTGCTGTCTTTCAATAAATTGTTGTACAGACTCAATTTCTAGTTCTCCACGTATAACTTAGTTTCTGATTTTGTCCAATTTCATTATTCCGCTAACCTTTCTTAGATACTCCAACCCTGCTGCACCAATTGTGCTCTCTTCTTGCTTCGTTAGCACCCAGGACTTGCACCCATATGTGAGAATCGGTCGATAAACAGCTTTATATACTTTCAACTTTGTTTCTCTTGATACTTATTTTTTGTTTAATATGCTATTGTTTAAAGCATAATAAACTCTATTCGCCTTTTCTATTCTGTTATTAATTTCAATCTCATGTTTTCCTCTTTCTTCTATATCTGTACCTAAATACTTGTTCTATCAGCTCTCCCTTTATCAGCACCTCCACTGACTTTCTTTCTTTCGAAATGACCATTATTTTAGTTTTCGATTTATTCATTTTCATTCCGTATTTCTCTAAAGTTTGCTTCCATATTTTTAGATTTTCTCTCAGTATTTTTCCGTTCCAGATATTAGTTAGCGATCCAGCGATACCAATTCTTTCGAGATTTTTGTATCCAATATATAACGATTTGGTCTTTCCTTCTACATCTCTTAATATCTCGTCCATGAAGGTAATAAACAGAAGCGGGCTTAAACTACCTCCCTGTCTCACACCTTGTTTGGTGGTAAATTCTTCCAATATAGCATTCTTACTTATTACTCTGTTTCTAGTATTCTTGTACATGGTCTTTATAATTCTTATTAACTTCGGGCTTACGTTTCTCTTCTCTAGGCATTCCCATATTTTGTTCCTTGGTACCAGGTCAAAGGATTTTTCCATATCCATAAATGCTATCGATAATGCTATATACAGCCTGTTAAAAAAAGTTTGTCCGATATTTTACCCAATTATAGTACTGGTGGAAATAAACAAAAAAGTCTTAGTCAACATGGGTCCGCAATTCAACTGTTTTTTGACATATATAATTACATATTGTTTTAGTAGAATAAAAATTTTCAAAGAAATTCTGATCGCAATGTAAATTAAACAAATGTTTATTTAAAGTAAAACTAAAGAAATTGTTCTACATGTCCACCGTTCATTTCTAAGCACGCTTCACACCTTCTTATGAAAGATCGACGCAATCTTTCGAAAATTCCTGGAGTCCTCCGAATTTCCTCGCAACAATTTACGATTCGTTGCCTGAGTTCTTCCAAATTGTTTACAGATCGTGCGTACACTTTGTTTTACATGCCCCCAAACATAGAAGTCTAGAGGTGTCAGGTCATGGGACCTAGGAGGCCATGCAGTTGGTCCACCCCGTTCATTTATTCCAAATTAAATCCGAGCAAATTAAATCGTGCAGTAAAAGTGAAGGGCATCGCTCTCATACATCGCCGTAATTCCCTCTTCGCAAAGCTCTTTCTAAATTATTACTTCTTTTACGAGAAGTTTTATGGATCTCTTTTCAAATCTGAACGGCTCCAGACACTTTTAGTGAGGAAACGGCCATACATTGGAAATGAAATCAAACTTGGCAATTCTTCGGCAGAAAGAAGGTGTCGTCTCTCAGCGGTTATTTAGTCTTATTGTAACATAGTTGCTCTTCTTTATAGAGTGTATTTCGTTGATTCCACATGCGAGAATGCAGCATAATTTATCGATGTTGATAGCAGTGGTGGTAAATTTAATGACGTCAGTTCTGGTCTGTGGTCGTCCTTTTCTCGCTAAGTGTAGTAGCTCTTGCTCTTTTGCGGTGGACAAAGGCAGTGACGTCAGCAACAGTAACGAAGGGAACGGAAGTAGGTCGATCCGTGGCATCAGGACGGGGACCCCGGGTCCTTCCTCCTCGCGCCTGATGGCAGTAAGAACGTGCCGCCGCCTCTCCATCGCCACTCGCCGCCACTTCAAGCGACGTGCATATGCGCGACTACTGACGGGTCCTCTATATATAGCCGTCGGTTTACCCTTGGTTCGTCTCGCTGCATCTCAAGAATGCTTATTATTAGAGCGATGACTACATCGCCGTCACTTGATCACTATAAACTATCGCGCAAGATAGAGCCACTTAATTTCGCCCCATAAGCATGCTTTCAACATTAACAAACATTTGTAACGTTTATGGGATTATTGAATATTTAGAACACAAAGGAATCTTGACAAACAACAAGGATAGATCGATCAGTGGTCACTAGAGTACTAAAAGTAGTAGTGCCCATACAGGATGTCTCTATTGTCATCTATTTTACCATGTATTTACTCGGAAACTAATGAAGATAAAAGTTGTAGTGAACCCCAGTGTAATCTGTATAACATTATACATAAGATTAGGCCCCGTGTAAATAGCTTTTACACCCATGGTAGCTATCCCAAGCTACAAATACACTCATTTACAGGTTGTCCCACCAAACTGGCTCATTAGAATTTTTCAAAGATCCAGTTGGAGTTTTATTTGCAAACATGTAGAATAGGCATGACCGACTATGATCTAATTAAAGAAAATATTTTCAGCTCTATAGCCCAATCATACAGGGTGTCGATATCAACTTGTCTATTTTAAATGGAATGATGCAATTTTTATGAATTCAGTATATTCCCTGGATCATTTTTAATCAGGTTGCATTGATGTTCCCTATCCGTAAACCTAATAGTTTTTGAGATATTTGCAATTTTGTCAAAGTTTTGACGTTTGCACTCTTTTCAATAAAATTATATATTAGTTATTAAGATGCTATACTCATGTCATGTGAATGCAAATACATCGCCATAGACAGTAACCAGAAGATCCTATATAGGATGTTCAGAAACTCATGTCCAATATACATAGATATCTTTAAACTAAAATTTGTTTTTTTTTCAAATGGAACATTTGGTGTTTTTCTTTGCAGAAATGAATGTAGCCCAAAATTCTGCATCGATTGGTAGTTTTGGCATACCTATTCCTGGTAGTTTTTGAAATATTAATACTTATTTCATAAAATCGCCTGAAATATGCAAAACCTCATAGTTTTAAACAAGTAAAACTGATTTTTTTTCTTTGAGAACGCTTTCTACACGATGTTTCAAAATGATGCATTAATTGACGTTGTTCTGGACCAGTTTTATGACCGTTTTATTCATTTTCCATTTAACAAGACGCCTAAAATTGCATTCTATTTTCTTGAATCTTTTTCTGTTCAATGCAAGCAAGTATGGTTATCTATCGTCATATATTCCACACATTCGACTAATATTCTCATGGATATAAAATAAATCTAAAATATCTTCATTTGTAGAATTTTCAAAGATTGCAATATTTTGCTGTATCGATAGTGCTTTTCTTTCAATTAATTTAGAAAGAACTTAAATGTTTTGTCAAACGATGTGAACAATGCTTTCATGTCTTACATGTAATAACACTGATAGCTTGCCAGTATCTAATAATTATGTCTATGTTATACAGGCTGTCCCACCGAAGACTGGGTCTATGATTACGTCTGTATTTGTTATTTTAGAAAAAAACTTTTTCCACAGAAATTTTATAGAATCCAATGCTGCACAATCTAAAAATACGTCTGACTATAGAGAGTGATCCAGAAGTAAGCAAACGCATACCTAATCCATTATTTGAAATGGAACACCCTATATATTATTTTGTTAAAAATGGCTTCGCTGTAGGTGTTCGGTTAAGGCGGCGTAGTTTGTATTTGTATTTGTTCACATTCAGATCCAATCTGTTCACACAACTCCACTGACAAGTACTATCCAAGCATGATTGTAAATATCTACAGTCCCGAACCGAATAGATTGATGCAAATATTTTCACATCATCAGCAAACAATAACATGTTACAGTTAACTTCCTCCGCAAGATCATTAATAAACACAAAAGAAAAGCAGGGGGTCTAAGTTGGATCCTTGCGGCACACCATATGTTGCGGCAAAGTTCGCCGATGTATGTCCATTAAAAACTACATAGAAAGATCTGCCAGATAGATAAGACTGTAGGAGCTTTAGTCATGCATTATGAAATCCAAAATTTGCTAGGTTCGTATCAGTATGTTGTGGTCATAGCGATCAAATTACATCCACTTGACCTCTACCATCGACAACTGACGTCACATATTGCGTAAAACTTAATAAGTTAGTTTGATCGCCCACTAATGAAACCATGTTGCCAATCGGAAATGCATTCATTTATAAGAAATAAGAATAATAAGAAATAAAATGATTCACTCTATTAAATAAAATTGCCACACCTATTGTATCTCGAGAACCGAGAATTAACATACGAGAACAAATATTTGTATACTTTCTTTCGAATTCAAGGAGCGCATCTGAGTCCGAGAACCAGGAATTAGTAGTCGGATATTTTCATGAGCTCTCGAGACGAGCCCGAGATCGAGAACTTTCCCAACTTGCATTCGAATACTGCCTCACTAGTTGTGATGGTTTAAAATTCAGATAACGTCTAAACCATGTGCCTATAGGTTTAGTTTACTATTTAGTTAAAATTTTTACTACTAAATTAAGAAAGGTAGTTAGCAAGTTTATAAATAGGTAGTTAGTTATTAAGGTATTATAGCCTTAGAAATAATCTTGTAACAAAACAAAACAAAAAAGAAGCAATCTGGTTTTCGAATATTTATACAATTTGACATATTTGTAATTGTAGCAATGAAATTGTCGTTCTTTTATTTGTTACATTTTGACACTGACAAATCAAAAGTTATAATCAGTCTATCTAAGAATAAATAAATGTATGAGATTTCTCTGCACTCCAGTGTACACCTCATTTTACATATTGTAATTTTGACACTTACACGTGTACAATCACAGAGAATAATATTAGTAATAAGACATCATGTCAACCGCAATATCAACCGCCTGACAATTTCCAAGGAGCTTTCCTTATGCTAATCTAATTATGGAACGGAATATAGGTATCTCCTCTATCTTTAGCAGTTTAGTTTTAGAAACAAACTGGCAAACATTAAGTTCAGGGACACCAATGACACTATTGCACACACCTATGTATGCAGAACGCTCATAGAACGCCACGTGACCCTATTAGAGTAAATACCTAAGGAAATCGTACAAATGCAACCCAGAAAGTTGCAGCTTATGTATCTTAGATGTGTACACGCAGTAGACGATTCCAATCGCGTAAGAACGAACTCGAACTCTCGATATGTGCCATCCGCAATCAACGATGTATCGGTGCTCACGTGCGAACGGGTATCTAATTTAGAACGCTCGTTCGTGAATGAGAAATCCGTAATTCATAGCAATTTCCCCGCGATGTGAAAGGCTCGCATCAAAGCGAACCGTATTACGTCAGATTAGTGATTCCGATATTCTCGATTGTCCGCGACTATATAGTAGGGGTGAGGATCAACTGAAAACCTGAAAAGCGTGCGAGTTACTGGAAATAAGCGGATTTGAAATGAGAGTGTGATATAAAGGAGGGTTTACGTTGTTTAGTAGGTGTATCTATATGAGAATTCCTTATGTATCAATGGTCAGGATCGCGACAGATGACACCGTACAACAAAGAATTAACACCGCTACACGTGCCAGCAGATAGTCGTCCAGGAAAAGGTCAGGTTAAGTTTTTCTTCAACCCCCTCCAACATCTACAAGTACCTATATTTAGTTTTTGTTATCGTTGTAGGTACTTGACACAAAACAAAAATGCAATGACCGAATTTGACTCAAATAAAACATATAGCATATAGTACTAGTAAACTCCGGACCGTTCACCCAGCCAATTAAATAGTCATTTGATGACGGATTACGTCCCCACCTCAGCAGACCCCCTATTCGGTAAACCGTGTATATACATTTTTCATAATTAGAAATTACACATACTGTATATATTGTAATAATTAAACGTGAAATTGTCACCCTGTATATTCATTTTTCTTAATTAGAAATTACACATACTGTATCACCATTATTTTTCGTTGTAACACTAAAACAATCGACGAAAACACTAAATTCTTATCTGCTTTAGATATCCGTCAACTATCGATAATTTACATACTTGGTAACTGACGTCTTCCGAACAATGGTTATTACATTAATTATAATGTTCATGTTTTAGCATTTCTTCGATCCCCTTTGTGCTTATTTCGCACCAAATTCGTAGTCGTTCGAGGTTTCGATGTTTTGATGTTCGGTGCACGACTACATGCTGATCACCGGCAATATTACATAATCGGACCCTTCTCGCGGGCGCGCAGGGTTCGGCTTTGGACATTGTCGGTCCGTTACCAAAAATCGTGAAAAATCGAAATTTGGAAAAGATTTACGCGTTTTCCCGCTTTTAACGACGAACGCGGATACCCCTAGTACCAGACGATCGACCGGGGCCTATTCGCGGTCTACGATCGGATCCCTTGTAACAAAACATACCGGCTAGAGGCGTCCACGCTACTAATAGCGTACTGACAGAATCACATTATGCTCATGAAAATAGTATATTAAAATACAAGTGCCATAAGACATGATTTTTGCGCACCCTTTCAAGTTTAGGGTTCTAATGTACAAGTGCGCAAAATGTCTTATGAAATGTGTATTTTATACTATTTTGTCTATTTCGGGTATTAAAAGTTTTCAAATATTTAAAATAAGAGGCAGGTGTTGTTCGAAAACTTTAGAAATTTACTTTTTTTCTAAGTTGGTTACACTGATGTTTTACTATAACATTTAAAAAATCTAAATATCGGCGGTGTTATATGCCATTTTAAGTTTAAAATTTAGACTCATTTAGCAATAAATTATTTCAAATTATGAACAAAATGGACGAAGCAAATCATTGCACGCCCCCTGAGATTCGCAAAATAGCTGAAGACAATTTACAAAACCTTTTTCCAACAAAGTCTCGACATATTTATCAAAAATAATACGAGCGTTTTCTAAGTTGGTGTAAAGAAAATTGTATCGCTAATTTTACCAAAAATGCAATGAATTAACTTGAAGAAATTACTCCTTTTGGGTGTAAAACTTCTAATGTCATTAAGCATTCTTTGCTATAATCATCATATTAATATTCTGTTAGGTTAATGAGCTATAATGGAGCTTGTCGTTGTGAAGAAATAACGAACATGATTTTAGATGATATGCTGTTTAAAAATGATCTCAAATGGTTGGGCACTCCAACCAAAAACTAAAAACTTATATCGCAAGACAATTTATTATAACACAAAGATTGATTTGGTTAAAAAATATGATTCACTTCGTCACATAAACACATAAACGCTTCTTTCTGCTATATAGAAATGGTTCTTGCGTGAATAATTCAATTGGTATTAATACTAGAGCAAAAGTACCAAAAAATATTGCTACTTATTTAAATTTATCTAATCCTGAACTCTTAACTGGACATTGCTTTATGCGTTCAAGTGAAAGACAGTTGGCCAATAGTTGAAGTGACTAATAATAATTAGGTAAACGCAATGGACGAAGGATATCTTCAGCAGTAGTTGAGGGTTACATTAATCATTCTACAAATGAAAAAGTTGAAGGTGTTCGAATACTGTCTAGCGCACCTAATGCATTAACGAAAATCATTTAGAATTCATCGACTTCTAATGCAATAGGCACTGATGCATCAGCGGATGTGAATCAACAGGAATTCAAACAAAATATAGTGTTTTCCCAGAATTTGTCTGGAATCTCCATTAACGCACACGAATCTTCACGGGTGTGAAGTTAGCAATAGATTTCAGCAATAGAAATCCTGACAACGAATAGCTACTTAAAATAAAACTGAATACCATATTCTATTAAAACGACATGATTTGTGTCAGAACCACTAGTAATTAACCGTGTGGTATTCAAAATTGATGAAATTTTTGGAATGGGTCCCGTCGCCTGAAAATACTCATATCGCTTCGGAAAACATCTATTGCTATACTGATGGTCACGAAAAGTTTCAAATTTTTTTGCAAATTCCTAACGAGTACGAAGTAGGGAACACATAGAGCAGGAATAAATCGACTCCTACTACCCTAACATTTTTTTACAAATGATTGAACTGGAAACTCGACGCGCAACGGTGACACGCATTCAGATAAATCTATTGCTAGTAGTGATGGCCACGAAAAATTCCAATTTTTCACTATAAAATCGTATTGCAAAAAACAAACGCAGCCATGGAAAAAAGCATGTTGTTTATTGACACAAATTTTTACATTTCTTGTCAGAATTATATAAAAAAATTAATTATTCAATGGAAGAACTCATTTTGAAGTTGAGTGAGAGTGAGAAAAACTGTTTTCTTGCTACTAGAATTTACGCGGGTCGGTTTCCCGAAAGGCGACATCCAGAAGCGATCAGTTTGCCAGACTTCTTGAGCGGTTTATTGAAACAAGAAAAACAAAGACGGCAACGAATCAAGAGCATAAGTTGGCAGTTTTATTAACAGTTACAAAAATCCAAAAGCTAGTTGAGCAAGTGTAGGGCAGAAGTTAGAATTAGTGAGAAGCCAGCTCAGTTTCATCTGTACCATATTCAATCGCACCAGGCTCTGAGTGCAAACCATCAGCACAGTAATAGACGCTTTTTGAATCGGAATCACCGTTGCGCGTCGAATTTTCAGTTCAATCATTAGTAAAAAAATGTTAGGGTAGTAGGAGTCGATTTATACCTGCCCTATGTGTTCCCTGCTTCCTGCTCGTTAGGAATTTGCAAAAAAATTTGGAATTTTTCGTGACTGTCACCACTAGCAATAGATTTTTTCGATGTGAGTATTTTCAGGCGACGGGACCCTTTCAAAAAATGTCATTAATTTTGAATACCATACGGTTAATTACTAGTGGTTCTTACAGAATGTTACATCTTACATCATGTCGTTCTAATAGAATATGGTATTCAGTTTTGTTTTAAGTAGCTATTCGTTGTCAAGATTTCTATTCCTGAAATCTATAGCTAACTTCACACCCGTCGAATCTCTAGTGTTACAGTAAACGTTTATAACAGTGCTATTATTCAAAATGTGAAGTGAATTTCAATCGTAGCCTTAGAAATCTTATCCAACCCTGTTTAAAAAAATTATATTGTTATTTAGTATAAATAAAATCTTGTCAATTGTCTTTTGTTCTTTGTAAAACTTCTGCTGCACATGTTTGTTACATTAAAACGTTTATATTTTACCTTTAAATGTTACTTGGTTACATGTTTTTCTTTTTTTTTTTGTTACCAACTTAAAAAAAATTAAATTAGGGCGCGAAACTTTATACAACCAAAACGGGTGTCGTAAAGTGAACTTTATAGCCCCAAAATAGAAAGAATACATTTTATTTCAATATCAAAGCAAAGTTTAGATTCACTCTCAGATGAAAAATTTATGATCACACATTAGAATCATTTCACAAAATAAAAAAGCAACAAAGAAACCCCTGTTCACAAATGGCAGTAAAGTTGTTAATAAATGTATGTTGCCTACTTTTTTAGCTCAGAAATTCCAAGCACCAACACTAAGCTGATAGAATTTTTGTAACCTTTTAACGATTTATTCGAAACAAAAACATAACGAAAACCGCAAAAATAGGAACACTCCAAAACAACGGTCGTAAAAAAGGGCCATGAGGACATAATCTTTAGCAGTTAAACAAAAGAGTTCTACAACGTTCAGGGAGTCGTTGAAGTGGTCTGGGCAAAGACGACGGCATGAATAGAAATCAAGCTGTAAGCAGAAATAGCGGTAAAAAACAAAACAACGACAGGAATTAGATCCTAAAGACCAGCACTAAAAACAAAAAAAATTAAAGTATATGTTATAGCTTATTTTATTAATATTATGGTACTTAAATATCAAAATTGATTTTTTTTTTAGCTGAAATCTGTCTTAACAAAAGTAATAACCCAAAAACTTTCTGTACCTAAGGAGTTATTTTATTGTATATACAAATGGTTTTTTATTGTTTGATTTCTCTTTATTGCGATAGAAACGTTCTCACAATTTTCTTTTTCTCAAGTACGAAACCCATTCATTAGATTTAATATAAACAAGGACGACGTATCTATTACTTGTGAAAACTTAAATGAAGGATTTAGTAGCCGTAATTTTAGAATATTTAAAATGAATGCTGTACAAATAAACTCTTCGCCTAAAGCAAATACAAATGCATCAATTATTTATTATTTTTACGAAATATACAGGCATACATATGTGCACACCTTAAAAATCAATTTCCTTCATAAAAATAGTCTGAATCATCGACAGATTGCGAGCGTTTCATTATAAATCCATCTCTGTTCGTACTTTCCTGCACAAACTTTCTTTACTTCTGACAGGGCTCTTTTGATTATTTATTTGTTCTCATCTAAACAGCGGCACACAGTGTTTTAAGATCTGGTATATGCGGTTGAAACTAGCTCAATAACTAGTTAACCAAACGAGGTGAAAATTTAACCACAGGGGCTTCAAATCATGTAGAATTGACTGACGAAAAATTGTGCTGCCGCTTGTCATCTTTAACCTTTAAATAAAAATGTGTGTACCGTTTAGGAAGAGGCGCAACTATGTAAGAGGTATAAAAATACTTTCAGTCAAAACGGTTTTTTTAATTTAAAGATATCCATATTGGACATGAGTTTCTCAAGACCCTGTATAGAATTTTGTGGTTACTATGGGGCCGCGATTAATACCTATGACCATATACTTGCATCTACCTCAGTTTAGTAACTTAATGTCTAATACCTTATGAAATATTTAATTCAATTGAAAAGAGCACAAATATCAAAATTTTGACGAAATTGCAAATATCTCAAAAACTATTAAGTTTTAGGATAAGAGACTTTAATACAAACTGATTACAAATGATCCAAAAAATACACTGAATTCATAGAAATTGCATCATTCCATATGCATGATATCAACACCTTGTATGGGCTGTACTGAATGGGCTATAAAACTGAAAATATTTTCCTTAAATAGATCATAGTCAGCCATGACTGTTCTGCAAGTTTCAAAATTAAATTCCAACATGAACTTAAAAAAATTCTAATGAGCTGGTTCGGTGGGACACTGGGTCCCACCCCCTTATCTATTAATAATTCAGTTTTGCCCCTAGATTTTAACATGATTTAACATTATGGTATAATAAAGTTTCTATTTTTCTTGCTCCGTTATTTCTAGCAAATTTTTTAAGACGGAATAAAATATTACCAAGGTCTTCTCCTCCCCAACGAAAAATCCTTTTTATAAAAAAGCATTTTTATTATGCCGCACTCTTTCGATGCCTTTGTCTGATCATTACAAAAGGGACTAATATTTTTAATGAGCGTCTGGTGACAATTGTCTGCGGAAAACTTAATAAAACATTTCAAGATTTCCATGAATCAACTCTCTTGTTTTAGAATTATCAGACCTCACATTTATTAGAAATATCGTACTGCAGTTATGTAAATTCTTCTAGATGTTTAAATATGTAGTTGCGAATTAGTTTTCATTCCTGAATATTGTTACATAACTCGCTATCGATTGATGAAAATTTATGCATTAGAAAGCCATGATTTTTTGATTTAATTATTTTGGTGTAGTTTACTATTATTCGTTATTTTCTATTTTCAAAACCTATTTGAATACCTTTGATGCGTACATTAAAATGTTGGAAAGAAAAAGTTTTGAACTAACTAATTACCACTTGAATGAAGAAAACAAAAGAAAACATAGTTTTTCAATAAAAGTAATGTTTACTAGGAAGTCTAGATTAAAAATTTCTCTAAAATTTATTTATTCCTTTTGCATACAGTTCATTGCAATAGCACTTGTCATACTAGAAACCTACTTTTTAATTTTAGCTATATTAATGTTGCAAGAATTAACAAAATTGTTTGAGTATCAACTATATTGAGAGATTTTACTTCAGTTGTGCTACTAAAACCGAAAAAAAATTATATATGTAATTTATTTAAAAAATATTTGGAAAAAATATGATTTTGAAATATTTTTAAACATGTTTACAAAAATTTGCATTTTCAGAATTGAATTATAAGCAACTTTTTCAAATAACTTTTTTGGATATTACTTTTTGCCAAATCATTGCACATTTTTTCAATTTCCCGTCATACCAGTCGTCATGTGACGGGTGTCAGAATAAATTTTGGGATTCTGGGGACATGCTGAACCATTTTACCATATTTTAATAATAAAAAAAATTCTCATATGTTGCAACATTTATCCCGGTCACTGCATATTAAAGTTATAGAAAATACTTAAGCTTTGTGTTACAATATGCTAAGGTCTATACAATTTTTCCTTTTTTGAATATTGAATATTTTGACATAAATAATTTTTTTAAAATTTTCGTAAAAACTTATTTGGCCTTATTTAAAACAATACCTAATTCGCTTGGCTTTATTTTAAAATTTATTCATTTTTCTGAATAAATTAGTTTTTTTTACTTTACCAAATCGGCTACTTTTTTATTATCCCTTTATTTTTTATATTAAATGAAAGTGCTCCCTATAAAAAATTCGCAGAATAGATTTTTCAACGATTCAAAAACATTTTCGTCTATACAACGTGTTTCAAAAGTAGATAATCGTTTAATAAATAAAACCAGCTTTACAATAAAGATTAAAGCATTAACAGTTATTTTAAACTCGATTAATTATTTACTGCAGTAAGAGGGAACACCATTGATAACAACTATTGATAAACAGTTCAATTTGCACACACATAGATATATACCGAACTGTAACTGCAACTAACAATTAATTTATTTTGTATATTATAGTAGTATACGTAAATGTGTTATTAACAATTTTAATGAGATATATCCTATTTAATCTCATAATTAGAAGCATGGTTATTCTCGTCAGTACATTACAAAAACACAAGCAGTTCTGTGCGACGAGCTATGGATTGTTTGGCGTTTATCTGCAGCTCAACTGCGCCACCAAAGAAAAGGTAAAACCATAAACGTCATTAAAATTATCAACTAAACCTCAAATCATAATATTAAATAAATAAATAAGGTTCACTATAAACGGTCTTAATGTATTGCTAACCACATCCGTTGTCCCCAAACAATGAAATCGATAAAGGCTAAACGTGAAGCAGCTTCTGTTAGATTAGTATTTGGTATTATTAATAAATGAAAACAACTTGTAGGATTCGCAAGAACATGAATATAGACCAGGATATTATCGCTGAAACTTACACAAGGTATATAGTTAATATTGACATTCCAACATTTTCAAATTTTATAAGCACGTAAATCATATAAGACCATTTGTACAGGACTACTGAAAAACACATCAGAGATAATTTGTATAGTAGGCACTTATATTAAAAAGAAAACTAATTTTATAAGACACGTTAAAGCACAAATTAATATTTTATGAAACGTTTTTTAAGCTTTGTTCTTTTTTTTTTTTAATTAGTAGTTTCTAATCTATTAATAGAAAGAAATCAATAGTGTACGAATTATATGTTGATTAATAACGTCTATAAAATTCAGTGGATTAAAAATTTGATGTGGTATTGGCAATTCCTGTGAAATCATAAACGTTCAGTCACATGATCAACCTAAATAATTCCACCAAATATTGTGAAATAATGATTATAGTTAAACTTATTTCATGTTTCTGAAAATTTGGCTGGTGTAAAATTTGTCCTATTAAACTGGAATCATTATATGATATATACATACCTACATACTTACTTGGAAGATACATAAATATTTTTAATTACTTAATTAGTCGCATTAACATTTTAACAACATTGAAAATATTTCAAAATATGTATGTACCTACAATATATCTGTACCCTAGAGGTAAACGATCGTAACTCCACTTTTTTACGAAACTGAGTTAAGATTGTTTTTAACATTAGTAAGTGTAAAGTTATCTTATATTTCTTGTTCCTGGGAAATTCGTTAAAGTGGACTTACGATCATTTACCTCTAGGGTACAGATATATATATCTCTATTTACTCTGGGACGTAAAACATGCGCTTTTTTTACTGTCATGCTTCACAGAACACCTATCTATTCAATGCAATGTAGTTCTCTGTTGATATCGTCTCGGTTTATGTTGTAAAACGGTATTAAGTGCCAACAGGATGAGAAATTGTTTGGAAATGACCTTGAACCCGATCCATAAACACAGGAAACGGTGCATATCAGGTTTACTCCTTTATTACGTTTTTCTGTGCTGTGAAAATGTTTTATGTGGTATGGGATATCCGATAAAAGTGCAAATTTGCGTGAAAATATATCAACATGTTTCAAATAAAAATAAATATGAAATAAATGTTAAATGTGATGAAGAATTTATAGGTATATTTATTGTATAACAAAAAAAAATCTTATTATGTACTTAACCTTAACAATTAATATAAGTGGTAGATTTTTATAAACAACTTGCTCTTATTAAACCAAACAACAAAAATATTCATTTATAAAATCTGGATCAACTTATATAAACTCCTTTTTTTCTAACTCGACGGAGTGTGTTTATGAGTTATAAGTTACGGTAATAGGTCTCTGTAAGGAATTACCGGAATATCTTACGTTGGCCACACTTGGTATGTGACATTAGGACTAGTTGTCAACCTTTTGAAAATTTTCGATTTGAGGTTATATATGAATAATAATTTATTTTGCGCCTCCGTCCAGAAACACTGATTTTGCATTACTATAAATCGGCCGGAAACTTACCATTCTCCGGCCTAGGCCATAAAAAAGATCACTAAAGGTTGGCAACATATATATTCGAGTTACCGACATTTCTGTAATTAATTGTAGATTCGATGACAGACAATGACAGATGACAGAATTCTCGTTACACAATCTCTTAATTAATTCATATTCTTTCCAAATCAATTTTCGGAATATTTTATAGGTAATGAATTGTTAATAACTTGTTGCGCAACCTCTGTAGTGTGAGCTGAAGTCTCCATTGCCCTTATTATTGATGAATATGTGTCAAAACTACCAAGAAAATTAAAACGTCAAAATACTAAGGTAACTTAACCCTGATTTCAAATTCAAAATTCATACGTAACATGTATTGCCAACCTGTACCGTTAACTCTCTAGCGTTAATTCTTTTTATTATTTTCAACAAAATTAAGATTTGTCGGCGCAAAAAATAGTGTGTAACACGCGGCCAGAAACTCTTTTGCGAGTATTCGCACTTGTGGGGCCTCGGCTTCGCCTCGGCCACACAAACCGTGCTCATACTCGTAAAACTATAGTTTCTGGCCTAGTGATACAAATAACTATTGTTTAAATATGTATGTATTGAATCAAGAAACGTTTTATTTAAAGGACAAAGAAGTCGAACAAGTCGAAGTTTCAGGTGGACTAGAATCAGAACTGATTTTAAAACAATTAATGTCCTAGTGAAATGTCAATTGCAATAATAATGTCAAGTTTCAATCGTTAAAATTTGAATTTAATTCTCATTTTGAAATATCAGTGCGACCAATCTACTATATTACTACCTAAATTGCTAACTTATTATTATTATTTTTTTTTTGTTAAAAAAGGGCGACTAATGTGCAAATTAGAAAAAAAAACCTTTGACAAATTCTTTTTTCAGACTTGGACTCGTCTAATAAAATTGTCCTTATGAAACTAGTCCTTTAATCTACCTACTATCTTCACATTTTTTCTGTTTTTAACTAATTGATGTGAATAGTCAATTCATTAGTTTAGAAGTATTTTTATTAAAAAAGAAAGTTCATATAAACACACCTAATTCTTAATGATTTAATGATTAGGTACAATACTACATGTGAAACGATTTGTGTTAAGCAAACGCAATTTTATTGTCATATAAATACATATATAGGACATTATTATATAAACAAGGTCAAGGCTTTCTTAATCCAAAATACTGCACACTCTGATCTCTTAAATTATTTGCTTTTCCCCTTGAAATCCTGTGTATATGTATATTCCTCAAGCAATATTTGTATCTGTTTTAAACTTTTATTATCAAAAATAATGGATTAATGTGACATTTTAGGTTCTCTTAACCGAGCAAGAAATAATCAAAAACTAAGTTCACCAAGGTAAAAGTACTTACGGTATTGTAGAAATTCAATGTTTATATAAATAAGGGCTTGAAAGTATCTGGAGAAAAAAAAATCGTTGTAGAGCTAGATGTAATGCTTTAATAATAACCACTTAATAAATTGATGTACATATATTGTAGTATTTACCAAAAATATAGGTATTTTAAACGTTTTTACCATCGATCTTCGACTAACTAACTAATTTTAAGATCATAATCAAAGATTCTGTTTTGCTTTTCATTTATTTATTTTTCTTTAATCTTTCAGGGTTTACTTATAAAACTAAACGTTGATTTTCCAAAAATTATCTTTCCATTTCCAAACCGTAGAATTCCTTATTCGATTTAAATTATTTTTGTCAATTCTTCACACAAACTTCCACTCGTTAATCCATCCACTTGAATAGACGCTGTTTATTTATTAGTATTTTTGATTTATTACACGCTAAATAAAATGTTCAAATTTTCAAAATATGCATAAGAAATGACAGACATGCAAAATATGAATATTTCAACATTATAGCAAAGTAGGAAGAATAATCAAATTTTAATTTATTTTTAATGCGCAAAGAATGTTCATATTTTAGTAAAATATAAATCTCGCTAGCCAATAAATCATAAAATGGAGTTACATAATATAGTTGCATATCGTACAATTTTACCATCTGTAAAATACGGTATCGCTAATAGTGCATATAAAACGATATCTGTTTCATAATCATTCTACAAATCACACACAATCTTATTATTTACACAACACAAACTCGCTAATAGTCCATAATGTCTGTATAATCAAATCAAATTTCACTAATCACCATGCTAATAGTCCTTCTAAGGCACAGAAATTGCTGTCGTGCACCGTATTGTAGCTACTGTAATCGCAAATTCCATTGCGTTCGCCCTAACTTGGTTCTTCGTACAGGGGCTGCGCGTTTTCATTTCCCATTCGTACTAATCATACTTGGTACTGTAAGGATTCGTGATTGGACGAAATAATATCGCTGTTGTTACTCTTTTTAACGTTGTAGTTGTCCCATTTTTATCATTTATTATCGTCTATTCACTTGCAAACAAACATATCCTGCAGAAAATTCTAAAAGAATGACTATATGGAGAAACAAATATGGAAACCCTCTAACGTATAGATTTTCTCGCATGCGTATACGATCATTTTCGCCACTCGAATGAGTGTAGTAAAGTTGTACTTTCGAATGTGGAAGCCGATAAAACATATTTTCCACTATCTCTACCCACTAATAATTGACCCCATAAGCAATTTGCTAGACTTCGCTAGACAATAGTACGTCTTGCTTCGCGTTTTTATCTATGAATGATTGTAATCGTTCTATGCGTGTGCATTTACAGGTCGCTGCCCAAGCTCAGCAGCCAGGAAGAGGACGGGCACACCCCCCACTCCCAGTTCACTGGCGTGGCCCACTTCGAGCCCATCCCGCACGATCACGATTTCTGTGAGAGGGTCGTGATAAACGTGAGCGGTCTCCGGTTCGAGACCCAGCTACGAACGCTGAACCAGTTCCCGGACACGCTGCTGGGCGACCCGGCGCGCCGCATCCGCTACTTCGACCCGCTACGCAATGAGTACTTCTTCGACCGCAACCGGCCCTCCTTCGACGCCATCCTCTACTATTACCAGAGCGGGGGCCGTCTGCGGCGGCCCGTCAACGTGCCACTGGACGTCTTCTCCGAGGAGATCAAGTTCTACGAGCTGGGCGAGATGGCGATCAACAAGTTCCGCGAGGACGAGGGCTTCATCAAGGAGGAGGAGAAGCCGCTACCCTCGCACGAGTTCCAGCGGAACGTGTGGCTGCTGTTCGAATATCCGGAGTCCTCGCAGGCGGCCCGCGTCGTCGCCATCATCTCCGTGTTCGTCATCCTCCTGTCCATCGTCATCTTCTGCCTGGAGACGCTGCCCGAGTTCAAGCACTACAAGGTGTTCAATACCACGACCAACGGCACCAAGATCGAGGAAGACGAGGTGCCGGACATCACGGACCCGTTCTTCCTCATCGAGACTATTTGTATCATTTGGTTTACGTTCGAGTTGATCGTGCGCTTCCTGGCGTGCCCAAACAAGCTCAACTTCTTCCGGGACGTCATGAACATTATCGACATCATCGCCATCATTCCGTATTTTATCACGTTGGCCACCGTCGTGGCCGAGGAGGAGGACACGCAGAACATACCGAGGGCGCCCGTCTCGCCGCAGGACAAGAGCACCAACCAGGCCATGTCGCTGGCCATCCTCCGAGTCATCCGACTCGTGCGCGTCTTCCGAATCTTCAAGCTGAGCCGGCACAGTAAAGGGCTGCAGATCCTCGGACGCACGCTCAAAGCCAGCATGCGAGAGCTGGGCCTACTCATATTCTTCCTCTTTATAGGTAAGTCTTCAATATACTTACGTAACTGTATTAGGTATTTAACATGTTATTATCGCCATATCTAATAATTAAACCATGGGAGTTTAGTTGTCATCAAATGTTGCTCTCACCACCAACAATAAGGACTTTTTCGCAGGTAACAATGTCATAGTAGTTACAGGATTCGATAACATTGCATTTTCTTGACCAGTAGTAGACATAACAATTGTTATATACTTAAGCTACCTCGTGAAGGTGATTATTGACAATAACTAATCAGAAGTGAGATTATGTGTATGATGCATTTTCGGCACCTGTTGCCTAAATTTGATTATTAGAAAAAATGATGCTAAAATGAAGTAATTACTACGTAATTAATAAACTGGATAATGCTGATGACTACACTCAGAAAACGACAGGGGTTAAATGACCCAAATTTTACATCCAAAGCAGCAACTTTTGTTACTTTAATAAAACAAGCGTTATCTGTTATTTCAACTATGTACTTAGGTTGTATTAAATACCAAATTGTGTTGACCCAAACGCAGTGTAATGTTTAATGTAAGTAAACATTTGGATCCATCAAACTACAAATTCGGAACAAATAAAGTAGTTTATTAATAGTTGTATTAAATTTGTTTATATTAATGAGATGAGAGCATATACTACTTAAATTTGATGTATCAGTTTTTTTGTTATTATTTAAATAACAATTTAGTCTTATAAAAGAAAGGGAAAAATAAATTGTTTACATCCTTGCTTTTTGTATCCACTTCTGTTTTTCGAGCTTTTTCCTCCACTCTTTACATCTGAGCTACATAAAAATAATAACTTTGGAAACAGTGTGTATATCTATGTAGTTTTTGTTTGTGAGTTAAAAGCATCACTTGTCATTTATCTTTTAAATATTTTTGTTTGTATTCTAAATTGACATTTTTCTAAATTATAATACCTAGCTTTCATTAGTTTATATTTAACAGAAAATTATTAAATTTAACTAAAACAAAATTACACTTCGCTTCAAAGATTTTATTAACTATTATTGAGAGACATATATATGGAATTGAAACAGAAGAATCTTAAAACGTGCAAACCTCAAAAAAAAACTTAATAAATTATGTAGGTTTTATACTATAATTTTAACAATAATATTGTAAACATTTTTTGTTACGTAATCTTCGTAGCCCTGAAGATGTCAATATACATTGACGAAAGCTTGGACAATTTAGATTTTGTTAGATTGTTAGATTGACTATAATTTTGGTTAGTTCAACCATATTTTATTAACAAAACCTATTTTGTTACTTGACACCTGTCGTTCCCTCAGTATACGCTTTAGTTCACGCATTCACCAGTAGATGATAAAAGGCCAAAATATTTTTACAATATCCTTCATTGCCCAAGTAATGTGTTAATTTAAATCACCAATTTAATTCTTTTTGATTTACTCAATCTGATGGAACGAGAATTCTAGAAGTGAAACTCATTGAACACTTATTCATAGAATTGTGGTTCATAAACAATAATACCAACTCGACGAAATACTGAAGTTATCATGACTAAACAAGTCAGTATTGACATACTGACTTGTTTAGTCATAAATTTGTGTTTTTACTATTATTTTAGAGAGCTCTGTACCTACTGTGTGTAGTAGTGCCTCTTTTTCTTTTGAGTGTCCTTATATGTTATTATCGCTTCACGTTTTTAGAATTTTGACTTCCCCCGTTTTTTGTATTTAATACAGTTTTTTCATACTGTCATTGTATGTTTGACATATTCTTTGTTGGAACTTTCATCTAGGTACGTTTCCTGTTTCTGTCGATGATAGCATTTTATTATTTTACTCAATGTAAGTTATTTTCTAATATTGTCTTTAAATGTATCTTGCTAGATTGTTCTCACATTTATTGTCGGGCCTGATGAAGTCACTAATCCGTGTCGAAAATTTGGCCAACAAAATTTAATTGTAAAAAAGTGTTCATTTCCTACCACCTACTGCTGAATCCTTGAATTAAATTGACTTTATCAGCGTTATCCAGTTTGTTAATTAGATGAAAAGTATAATCAAACAAGTTTTATTGTAAATTATTAAAGAAAAAGACACTTTCAACATATTGTTGAACATGAAATAAAGTAACTTGCGTGAGAGTTCAGTTATAGAATTTATTCTGTTTCTTAGGTCCGTCAAGTTGGCTACCGTACCTTTGATTTTTCAAAATTTGACTATGCCATCGTTTTCTGCTGAAAACTGCTTCATTGTACCTGTCATTTGTACTTACGTGGTCTTAGTTGCTTGCGAAAAATTCCTTATTGTTACACTTGGCACACGCTATGTAACATAGGAGAGTATAAAGAATACTGTTTAACGTCCATCTCATTTCTATCACCTAATAATAATGCGAAGCCGGTAAAACCTCTCGTTTTGTAGAAATTTTCATTTATAACTAAACTATAACTTAAGACAGTCTTCTTTCAACCTCATGCATAAAAATAATTTGCTTGAGGAAGCACAAATTCTTACTGGGGAATTCACTTGCTATCAAACACGATGATTCACATGATTCCTTGCCAGCCATTATATTTTTCATAGAAATTATATTCTTCGATCTGCCCCAATATATCAAGTCACACTCCTTATCTGTTATCTTTGTATTTGAGAGTTTCCAGACACGATATGTGGAAGTAATTTTATTTTATAAATAAATTAGCATGTAATTTCGATCATGTTTTTGGTATCTGCGTCATTTTTCCATACTTCTTAAATTCGTTTCTTTGATATGGATAAATTTAGCATATCATTTTGTTTTTCTCCAGATTTTAACCGTTGCCAATGATCTCCAACGAATCCGTTTTATCTAAACTTGTATCAAATGAGATAACAAATTATTTGCGATGTTTATGCGTTTTGTCATCATCAATCGAAGTGTTTGTCAGTAGAAGAGATGTTACCCGGCAACTAATGCAATCTGCCATTCTTCAATTAAGCCACTTGCATAATTTATTCAAGTGCATCTCGAGCAAAACCATGTGTATGTTCTTAGTACTACAAGGAAACGTACAAGGCACCAGTTTTAAATCATATTAAGGTCAAGGGTCATCACTGACTACGTCTGTTTCTTATTTAAAAGAATACCTCATTGTCTTGTAATATTATGTCCAAAGAAAGTCAAGATTTAAGATCATTTTTAATATATTTTTAATTGATAGCTAAACTCTTATGGCATATTATATCTATAGTTTGATACAACTAATTAATACTTTCAAGCCTAATTCGGAGGATTAAATACTATATAATGCGAAATACATCATAAACAGCCAGGGAAAAACTAACACATAAAGTACATACTGTTCTGATTTCCTATCCAAAAAAAAAGTTTGCTACGAAAACGAACCACTAAAAGCAGAACTAAAAAAGAACGGTTCATGTCTATTTGAGTTACTCTCTAATTAAAATCACGTACTCGACGAGCAAGTACTTCGAGTTTGTAGTAGCTTTACTTCTCCTCGCTAAAAAAAAAAAGAACGTAGAATTTTTCGAACTGCTTAGTGATTAGTTCCAGAAATCGAGAAAACTGGAGTAAAGCGTAATACACAAGCGCAAAACAAACACAATGTTAGTAATGCTGTCATTATTACAACACTGTATTTGCAATTTATAAATAACACGATGTAACAAATAGTTCGTACGATAGTGTGTTAGAAAACATGCATTTGTTTGCAAGAAGAATAGTTTTAGTCACGCGATATTGTATTACAAAGCACACATGTGCAGTTAAATTTGATTATTATTGCATACTGGAATTGTCTTTCAAATCCACTGTAATTAAGAACTAATATAGAACACCATTAATATTTCGTTTTACTTTTTACGAGAGTACATTTTCTTTCTATAATGAAGAATCTTTATATCAATTTAGCGTCAATATTTAAAACGATATGTGAAACGTGTGACACTGCTTAACTTAAAGGAATTCTTCTAATATGCAGTCTGAGGGTACCGTGTAGAACGGCCCTGTATAATGTAACTAAATTCAAATAAAATTGAATATTAGTCCAAGGTTACCATAAACCATGTTCAAAAATTAGACTTTAGTTATTCCAAGCAACGAAGATATGCATACTTTTGTAAGGGTCAAATTTTCAGAAAACGATTTTGAAGTTAATTCATATTTCTTAAATGCTTTTAGGGGGAAATAAAGTTTTATGAAATTTAATAAGAAATCCAGCTATGATAAGGAATAAAGAATAAAAAAGTTGCCACCGGGTTTAGCTAGAAGCAGCAATACTGCATCGATGAAACGTAGTTCATCTCGAATAACTTCCACATACAAAATTTGAATTAATTCTGGTGATTGGTTCTCTATACAGGGTATCTCCTCGTTGAGTTGCATAACTTCATAGGGTTGTTCCTTGTATCAAAATTAGCAAAACACTTCCAGTCCGCATAGGTCCAATTCTCAACCGTTTGCGAGATATGGGTGGTCAAAAGCGTTGAAAATCACTAGTTACGGTAACTAATTTAGATGAATCATGGACGCAGTTGGCTCGACTGGTAACTTAGATCCAATGCACGTAGGCTTTTGAACAGTTGTCATGTAAGCAGGTTTGTTGTATTTTTGACAGTTTTGGATTTCGCTCGCAGAACATTTAAAAATGCCTCTTTTTACGAAGGAAGAGTACGCCGACATGATATTTTTGTATGGCTATTGTGGAGGAAACGCTTCAGCAGCGGCAAGAGAGTCCGCAGAACGCTACCCGAACCGAAGACATCCTTGTCGGACAACCATCAAAAACTGTTTCATATCGCTCCGGCAAACAGGATCCTTCCCGAAAAAGACTAATGAGCGAGAGCCTGCACGAAAAAAACCACACTGAAGCTGTTCTTCATGAAGTTTCTGAGAATCGGAGAACCAGCATAAGAAGAATTGCTGCCACCACAGGACAGAGAAGAGCGTCGATTCACAGTACTTTACGTGAAAATGGGCTACATCCATACCACCTACAACAAGTACAAAATCTCTTACCTGCCGACTATGCAAAACGGGAAGAATTTTGCTCGTGGATCCTAGAGAACCAGGATCTCCTCCCAACTGCTTTGTTCGCTGATGAGTCCACCTTCACTCGTGATGGGATTAACAACTCACATAACGAGCACATCTGTAGCGACGAAAATCCCCATGCTTTGTCAGAAAGTAGATTTCAGCACCGATTTTCGGTTAATGTGTGGGGAGGAATCATCGGGAATGTTATCCTAGGACCGAAAATCTTTGATGGAGCATTGACTAGCCATATCTACAGGAGATTCCTAGAAGAAGAGCTTCCCATTCTTCTTGAAGATATCCCCTTCAACGTCCGTAATAGGATGTGGTTTGTCCATGGCGGGTGTCCGGACACTATGGAAGAGTGGTAACCGACTTTTTGAACACTGCGTTTCCAAACCGCTGGATAGGGCGGAATGGAGCTATCGCATGGCCCCCGCGCTCGCCGGACCTGACGCCTCTCGACTTTTTCCTCTGGAGCCATGTTAAGGCCATCGTTTATGGACAAGAGGAGCCGGCTACCAAAGAAGAACTGATAGGTAAAATGCAACGAGCATTTCAGTAGGTTCGTGAAAATATGGAAATTGTCAACTGGATAGGAGGACTGAGTCAAAGAGCAGAGTTGTGTTTGGCAGTCCAGGGTCGCCATTTTGAGCAGCTTTAAATGTTTAATAATTAAATTATTAAAACAATTTCTGCTCATTATTGTGGAAGTAAGACTGTAATTTAAGTCAATCGTTCCTTAGCAACCATTTTATGCCGAAATTCGAGCTAAATGCGTCTATGATTCGTCTAGATTAGTTACCGTAACTAGTGACTTTCAGCGATTTTGACCACCCATATCTCGAAAACGGTTGAGAATTGGACCTATTCTGACTAGAAGTGTTTTGTTAATTTTGATACAAGGAATAACCCTATGAAGTTATGCAACCCAACGAGGGGACACCCTGTATACTTCTAATAGGCCAGTCACCTTGGAAAGTATGTGCATGTTATCATAGAAGTTATATCCATCTGGTTGTAGTTAACAACTACTAAGCTCTTCTATACCTATGATTTTCTGAGGACAATGGAAATAACTTGTTAAAGGTTTTGTTATTTATTACTCTCTGATCATCATCTTATACCAAATACAATAAGTCAATGAAATAAAACAATTTTCAAACATTTCGCTCATTATAGATATTGTGACTGAATTCCATCTAATCTGTAATGATTTTTTTTTTAAAATGGCTATTTCTCCGAATTAAGCTGTTATACCTATATGACGTGTCAGCCAGTAAGAAATAATTCATCAACCGCTGCGAACAACAAGAGATATACGTAAACATAAAGAAACCAAGTCGGTGATACAGAGTAAAAATGATTTTTTTCTCTGTGTGCATCTTAAGTCTAAGGTGTATGCCACGCGTTCAGCTTCCTTACAAGAGTTACGCCGAAAAATTGTTGCAGAATGCCAACGAATAACTCTAGAAATGTTGCGAAATCTCAGGAGAGCGTTTGAAGGAAGATTGTACTATTGTACGGAAGTTAATAGTCATCATTTTTGAACGTTTAATAAAGTAAAATCCAAACCATTTTATTCTATTTGTGTTTTATTACACAGATTGCAAATTATGCACCCTGTGCTTATTGATTAAAAAGAAATGACTTTTTGATACACGTTGCCGTAAAGAGAATTAAAAGACTTTTGAAGAGTGGTCACAAAACCCATCATCCTATTCAAATTTTAAGGGTGGAGACTGTTGCACCCCTAGGAATGATTTTAAATGGTCAGGCCCATCGTGAAAAGTTGCCACTTCATTAAACCTACTAGCCTCAGCAGCAGATGCGGCGTTTGGTTTTGGAAAGCTTCAGTCAGGATTTCGATTCAAAAAAAATTCTAGCCAATATCTGCCAGCCATTTTGGTGTAGCGGTCAAGGTTATGCAGGTATTTTTTATGTAACTGTCTGTAAACAGTATGAAACCGATCAATCTTCTTCGCAGTTGCTTCTGTACATAGATGACGTTCCATATAGAAGAAAAATATAGATGGACAGTTTCACCTGCTGTGTCCGTTTTACCTACTGCACTCAATTACTGCTATTCATATTATCAATTACAATCAATCTTGTCGATTGCCCCCCAAGTGCCCCCCCCCCTCCAGTGATGTTAGCAGGAACCGCAGTTTTTAGGTGTATGAAATGTATCTATAAATATATGAAAAATTGCTTTTCCGTTAGGTTATTATAGGTATTATAATTAAAACAGGCAACTTTTCGTGCGCTTCGCAGGCGGAGATACGGAAGGACTTTCTACGTTATATGTAATAATCTCGCAGAAACGTAGATTGAGAAGTCGACCATTGTCATATGCAGGGAATAAGTTTATTAAAGATTTTCCTAATTTAGGATGGCACAAAAATTCACCGTTTATTTTGCGATATATTTCTAATGTGTCGATTAAAAACACATTGTCAAGACTACGTGCGAAGTGCAAACCACAATAATAAAAAAGAACCGGCACAAAAAGAAAACCATTCTTATTTAATTTATGTGCAACTATGACTGTGTGTAATCCGCCGTTTACTTTGTTAAGTAACGATTCATTTATTTTAATTTTGGACGAAATACGCCATTCTTATATTACCGAGTCGAACAACGGAATTATTTATCGTCTGTGCCTATACATTTAGAAAATAAAGTTAAACCTGAACTAAAAAATAAAACAATTGGCTATGTGTGGACGAAACAACAGATTGTAAAAGAATTATTCTATCCTTAAAGTCATGATTCATGAATGTCTATATGCATGTATACATGAAATGAGAACTGTTTTTTTTGTTTATGCCGGTTTTTCCTTTTATTGCTGTGCTTTACACTTCGCACGTGCTCTTGACAATGTGGTTTTGGCCAACCCATTACAAATATACCGCTAAAACTAAACCTGTAATTGTTCCGCCATCGTAAGTTAACCCTGTGAAATCTTTAATAAACTTATTCATTGCGTCTGATAACGATCTTCGTATCTGCGACATTATATTTATAACATACAACGTAGGTACAGCACTTCGAACATACTGGCTTGGCGTGGATCGGAAATTTCGAAAAACTCGCAACCGAAATACTCCTTCCGTATCTCCGCCTGTGAAGCGCACGGAAAGATGACTGCTTTATTGATTATAAAGATCTTGTATATGATAGAAGAACAACCACATTTTCGTATAATCCCTAACCCACTAGATCTTTCACGAAATCATTTTTTACAAAATGTCTTCTTCTAACTTTTATCAGTAATGCGAATAAAAAATATATATATACAATTACAAAAAGTTATCTATAAGATTATAGGAACCAGTAAAAAATTGTTTTTTTACCGTGTATAGAATAGATTAAAGCTGTTAATTAATGGACAGTAATAGGTACATAGGTGGAGGAGAGCACGGTTTAGGCTTTTGGGCAAAAAACGAATATGTTCATGCCCAATTCATAGGCTCTTCGTTCGGGAAGGCGCGCGCGTTACTTTTCACTTCAATGTATTTCAGTCACACGTATTCGACGATCGAATAAGTTTGTTTATCTGATGCTTATCGCCCCAGTCGGCGAAATCCATTTCTGATCCAAACTTCGCTGTGGGGTATCTGTTATTTCAGTAAATATATACAAAGAGCAATCGAAAATGTTTGCATCGTAGAACTAGGAATTGTATGTATTGATGCACGCCTTTTATAAATGCTCCTCGTATGCCGGCCATCGCCTAGGGCCTAAAACACGCTTCAATTTATACATGAGATATTAGATAATGTATTTATTTGTATTATATGTATATCTAACATAGAAAAGAAGGGTTGATGAAATATTCTTTGGATGACACGTTATCCGACTATCGTTCACAACGGCTTACAACGAATACGGATTGCATTAAGTAAGAGTAATTAGATCAGCGGAGCGAGAGACATGTGCGTGAACGCGACTCCGAAACCGCACCGCCCGCTCTCAATTCCGAGTGTGTGTGTTCCAGGGGTGGTCCTCTTCAGCAGCACCGTGTACTTCGCCGAGGCCGGCGCCGAGCAGTCGTTCTTCAAGTCGATCCCGGACGCCTTCTGGTGGGCCGTGGTGACGATGACCACCGTGGGCTACGGCGACATGAGGTACAGTGCCAATCCGACACTCACCCCTCCTCCTCCTTGCAGGTGTCGTGCTGTTCTCGAGTGCCGTCTACTTCGCGGAGGCGGGCTCCGAGAACTCCTTCTTCAAGTCCATCCCAGACGCGTTCTGGTGGGCAGTGGTCACCATGACGACCGTGGGCTACGGCGACATGACGTATGATGTACACACCTAATTCAGATTTAGTTGCCACCAACCGTAGCGAGAACGAAAATATTAAAATACTTTTTGTTTTCTCAATTAACAACATGATAATACTACTTATCTATCTATATAGAGTGTGCGCGCGCGCGGAGAGACCACCAGAAAATTCTTTGCTCCGCGGGAACGCGTCCAAATATATATTTGTTCACAATTATTACTCTATTTTCTATTATATACCGATCAAATGCTATATTATCCCACTATATGTCTTTGTATCTATACATTATTCATGTACATAAGTCGATCCAGATCTTTCTCTTTCTAATTTTACAAATCTTTTACTATTTACTCTTTCCTTTAGTTTATTATTTTCATTTTTCCATCATTTGCAACCTTAGCCAAAAGAAAAGAAAATAATTGGGCACCTATGTATATATAGATATTATATGGAAACTGCTATCATTGTTTTCATCTACTTTTAAAGGACTAATCGCTAGATTTTACAAGAGTTTGTAACCAATTTCCATTGCCTAGCTCTCTTATAAAGCAACGAAAAATCTTAACATAGGCAAGTATCATCTAGACCTCATTAACATAAGCAACTAATCAAAAATAACTTAATATACAGAATGTCAATAAAGTAACGCACGAAATCATAACTGCTATTTATTAAGTATTTTTTTAAACGCTGTAACACGCTGTAAAACGGTTTTATTTTTATAAAACGCACACAGGAAAAAATGCGTATTGTCAATTATAAATAAAAATGGTTTCAAAAACTGAAACGTATGTAAAAACACTAATTGCAGTTGTTTAAAACATATCTAAAGCAAATTTACGAGCGTTCCGCAGGCGGAGATACGGAAGGGCTATCTATGTTTTATGTAATAATCTCGCACATACGTAGATTGAGAAGCCGACCATTTTCAGATGCAGTGAATAAGTTTATTAAAGATTTTCCGAATATAACTTACATAAAAATTAAATGCATATTTTGCCATATATTTCGAATGTGTTGATTAAAAACACATTGTCAAGAATACGTGCGAAGTGCAAACCAAAAAAATTTGTTATATATATATATATATAAACCAGCATAGACGAAAAACCGTTTTTATTTGATTTATCTGCAACGATGTTCTTGTTTGTAAAATGCCGTTTACTTTGTTAAGTAACGATTCATTTATTTTATTTTGGAAGAAAATTATCGAGTCAGATAACGCTACAAAATTATTTATCGTCTGTAGCATTTAGAAAATAAAATTAAAACTGAAAAATAAATAAATGACTATGTGTGGATGAAACAAGAGATTGCGAAAAAAATTCTGTACTTAATGTCATGATTCATGTAGGTATGTATATATACATGAAATAAGAACTGTTTTTTGTTTATGCCGGTTTTTTTTTGTTACTATGCGTTGCACTTCGCACGTTGTCTTGACAATATGTTTTAGACCAACTCACTACAAATATATTGCAAACTAAATATTTAATCTTTGCCCCTAATCTAATTCTATCTCTGGAAAATCCTTAATAAACTTATTCATTTATTTATAATATACAACGTAGATACAGCACTTCGAACATTCTCGCAGCCGAAACACTCTTTCCGTATCTCCGCCTGCGAAGCGCACGGAAAATTGTGCGCTTTAACCATATCCCGTTAAAAAAATTGACGATCGCCAACATGCGAGCGTAAATATTTTGGACAAACTATTCACTTGTTTTCTTAATATTTTCAATTGGGATTTGGTATAGAATATAGCGTCATTTTCAAATAAGGAAATCTAGTAGACTTAGTTTTTCTTTTTGCTGCGGGAACCGTACGACATGGAGTCTCTGAAAACACTGCTGTCTCTTGGCCGTTTGTATTTAATCTCCCATTTCTTTTATCCACTGAATCATGCCAACCATTCCAGTGTCCTGGTGCCCTGTACTAATCTGTACAGGTCTCTTGCAGGCCGATCGAAGTAATCCATTGGGTTCATTTTTGGCTTGCCAAAAATTTTCTTTTCGCATTCACATAGGATGTGGTATACGACATCTGTCGTCCTATTACACAGTCTGCAGTTGGCGTCTCCAGTATCAGTCCCAATTTTCTGTAGGTGTTCTTTCAATGCGTAGTGTCCTGTTAGAAGACCTACTACTGTGCGAATATGATCCCTACTGAGGTTTAGTAGTTCTTCACTTCTCTTTCTTTATGGCCCCTCGTTAAAGACTGTCAAATGAATTTGTCTGGTTGTATTATTCCAATGTTCTTTGACCCAAATCTTTACCTGCTCTAGTGCTGTGTTTTTGGACGCTCTTAGAATAGATTCTGGTCCTATGGCTGCTGATCCATTTCATGCTAACTTACCGGCTTTTTCATTAACTTCGATTCCCGAATGTCCGGGCAGCCACAATAAAGTTACTTCATTGCCGCCTACCAAGCTATTCAGTTCTCGAAACAATCTCAAACCAGTTTTGATTGTACTCTGAAGTTCTCTAATGCGCTCAGTATCGCCTGGTTGTCTCTTGCGATACAAATCCGTTTGTTTTTCATAAGCCCTCTGATTGATTTTGTTTGGACAATGAAATATTGCGTATATCTCTGCTAGAAAAATCGTAGCATATTTTCCTAGTGGAAGAGTGATTATTGTATTGTATTGTATTGTATTCCAGCTCCAGTCCTGTTGTCGATTTTTGATCCGTCAGTAAACCAGATCAAACCACCGTTGCGTGTCTCTGTAGTTGGATTGATTCCAGCTTATTCGATCAATGATTTTCATCTCTAAACTTCTGTGAAATATGCCGCACGAATCATCCCAAGCACAAACAATTATACACATTCTTATATGGATAAACCACAAGCTTCTGTTCATAGTAGAGATGGTTTCTGCTGTATATGTCGAAATCATGTGATTTAATCTCATTCCTAAAAGATCCTGCATATTTGCCACTTATATATTCTTGCAATCTGAAATGTCCCATTCTTGCCTCCCCCATTAGGGAGGATTTGGAGATTCAATTGTTTCCCTTCGCTCTATCAGAGAAAACATTCTTAAGAAATATTCTAAACAATTTTTTTAATTAGACGGATCATCTCGATCATCTGCTCTATTACAGTTTACCGGGGCATTTGTTGCCGTTATTTGGTCACAAGCATCTATTTTAATAGACCAAATAATTTGGGCATCAAAACGGAATAGAAAATATCTGCTGGAACAATAAAATTTTTAACGGAGTATGTTTTAAACAATTGCACTTTACTTCCTGCATCTTTATTGGAAAATACCAGTTGCCTTGCAAACGGTAGGATTTATTAGGGACTTTATTTTACTCGAGCGGGAGCAGAGAATTTATTCCTGTTGGAAAAGAACTACCATTCCTATTTTGAAGAAAAAAAAACAAATAAATCACGTCATAACTGGAAAACAGGAAATAAAAGCACCCAAGTACTTTTTCGTCAACTAGTGCCTTTTCTAAAAATTGAAATTGACTTATTTCAACGTTTTTCAGGAAAAAAAAAAACAAAAACTCGGGAAATTTATCCCTGTTTGTCTTTAAAATAATTGATCTCCAGGCATACATTGAGAAAAAATTTCTTCTTCTTTACGTTATTTAAAATAACCATTTCTTTCAGTTAATACATATTACTTGGTTGAAGTTAAAATATTATTTCAATTAAAGAAATATGTTTTAACTGAAGGAAATAGTTCTTTTAATTGGCGGCAAAGCAATATTTCTTTGCTCGCTAATTATCGGGTTCCTTTGAATTGCTTCGTATTCCTTTCATCGCCCAAGAGATTGTTATGTTTTATTGGACTCAAGAGTCCTTTCACCTTATCTTATATTGAGAATTAATAAAATGGTGCTAAAATTTTCTATCTATTCTAATCAGCTACATTTTTGCAAATTATTGTACAAACCATTTAGAGTTGTGGACTTCTCCTCAACAACAGTTTTATTGTTAGTTATTTTCGTAAGGTCTTCGCAAAATTTCCTTTCAATTTCGTCTATTCTCTTGTCATCGTTTGCGACGCTTCTTATTATGGATGGAAATTTATTGAAAATCATATTTCCGAAACTTTATTTTGAAAGTTTCGTCGCCTATCTTTCAGAAACAATGATATGTCAGTTTGATGAAAGAAATATTATGAAAAGTGTCAAGGTATTTTTCTAATTTGGCCATGGTTGCAAAATCCAAATCTATCCTTAATAAATGTCGTGCAGCTGTGTGCTCGATGTTGCTTGTTAATGTCAATCTATTATTATTATATACATTACATATACATATATATTGTTTATTTAAATAAGGAACAAAGAATTTTCTAATGGAATGCCTAAAACAATGCTCGACCTGCACGTTGCACTACACACCACCACAATCACATACGCCGAAGAACAGATTACACACTGCAAAACTATCATCATCTTCTTAACATTTAATCGACTACCACTTCCTATCTAACCGTATTAACTCACAACATTCGACCACGACGTAATATTGTACACATCCACCACCACCTATATACAGCTTGTCTTAGCACTAGCCAGCTTGACCTGTGTTGCTTCTTTTGCGATATCTGCATGGGCGTGATAAGTGAGATTTTTTAGAGAATACATATCCATAAAAATATACAATATAAAGAAAGAAAAACGAGATTATATTCGCATACATACCGGACGGCGAAAAGTGGTAATACTATGCCGATCTCGCAGGCCTGTCGGAGTCTGGGGCAAGATCGTGGGATCTCTGTGCGCTATCGCCGGTGTACTGACGATCGCCCTGCCCGTGCCAGTCATCGTGTCCAACTTCAACTATTTCTATCACCGTGAGACTGACCAGGAGGAGATGCAGTCGCAGAACTTCAACCACGTGACCAGCTGTCCATATCTGCCCGGCACCGTCGGCCAGCACATGAAGAAGAGCTCGCTGAGCGAATCCTCGTCGGATATGATGGACATGGAACTAGGGGAGGGTCTGTTGGTAACGCGGGACCAGCTGGCCCGTAAACAGAACTGTAACCCGCGTCATAACAATAACATCAACGCCATGAGTATCGAGACTGACGTCTGACTACGAGGTGAGCACCAAATATCCGATAAGAATGAATTCTATTTTCGCGTTGTGGTAAACAACTGTCAATTGTCCACAGAAAACGATTCATATTCAAATAACTCTTACCTGAAAACATATGGGTGAAAGAAATTGCATTGAAACCTGAATTATGATTTAGTTAATGTGTCGACTATTAGAGCTGCTATAGTTGATTTGATATAATAATAAGTTATCAATTTTTATTATTTTGTTGTACAAGCTGTCCCATTTCGGGCACTTCCCGATTTCCTAGCACCCTTAGTTTTTGATATACAGAATGAAATTAAAAATGTTTAATTTTCGAACACCTCTCGTAGGTATCTCTGATTGTTATGAAAGTTAGTAAAAAAAAGTAAAAATCGAATGTAATCCAGTTTTTTAAAAAAAAATCTAGTGACGTAGATAGTTTTTTTCTGCAATAGTTTTTAAGTTATCGACCATACTTATGATTGTTTAAATGGAACACCTTATATATAAGTTTTTATTTCGATTAAGTATAATTTGGGAATTTCAAAAATATGTATTTATTTATATTCCATATATATTTATGTATATCAGACTGGTGGTTCTATTTTAAAATATTAAATGTTTAAAGTGTTATGCAGCGTTATTGGAATCGTGTTGTTTTTATTTAAATCGTGTATACATTTATTTATATTTATTTTCACAAACAAGTTTAAAATTCATGTTAAAATTTAACTTTATAACAGCACCTTTAAAATTAAACAGAGAAATCTTATTCTGTAACTACGAATATAACAGAGCTTGCTAAAAATTCCGAAGGAATACGAAGAATATGCGAAATAAACAGTGATTAGAGCAAATGAACGCGCGTACGAACGTACATATGAACATATGATAAGAAGCAAGAATGTCATCGCACACATATGTCATATGTCACATACCTAACCTGAAATCTCGCTTGGCGATTCAAATTGATATTGCCAACCCAAAGGTTAACATTTTCCTAAAATCACTGGTAAGTGGCGCCAGCGGTGAACACGTGCAACTCATGATTCCACATGCCGTTAAAGATTCAGGAGTCGTACTTTGCAATTCGCATAGAGTTATATATTATGTTACTGTATATTATAAAAAAATATGGTATTATATATAGAGGGTGTAGCACTTAAGATCCCTCGGATCATAGCTCCCCTATCATACAAGATATCGAAGAAAGTCATCTTTCTAAAATACTTCTGGTGAGCAGTGGCGTTCCGAATTCCAGTGGCGTATCAACTTTATGTTTTATTTTTTTTTTTTTAATTTTATTGCAGATTTGGAAAATTCTCGAAGAGTACTTATTTTTTTATGTAACATGGTAACATGTAACTCCCAACTTCAGCGGTTTCGCTGTTATAACATTTTTTCCTCACAGTCAGACCATTGTTTGAATTTTTTTTTTTTAGGAACTAAATTGCACCGGCGCATAGCTTTCGAATTTAGGGATAGACTAAGACCCCTTGCAGCTTCACATAATTTTTTCTTTCAAGTGATTTATGAAAATAACATAATTTTTTATTGGAATCCGTAATTTCTTGCTAAAATTTCAAATGACATCCCCAAAAAAATTACATGGTTGGATAACCGAAATTCCAAATTTTACCTTGGTACCAAAAAACAACAAATTTCATAACGAAATTTTTAAGAATGAAAAAGTTGTTATCTCAATTTGTCGAAAAATGTGTTTTTCCGACATTCAGTCTGTCATGATAATAAAAGAAGTGCAATTGTCAAAAAAAAAAACCAGTAAACATAAGAATAAGCTGACAGTAGAAACATCATTCTCTGATAAATGTTGCGAAAATGCTTCAAACTCAACTGGTGTTTATTCTTGGAAAGCGTTACAAGAATTGTTTATTGGTTTCACGAGCAATGTATCCCTGCAGAGCGCACCCAATTCCACGTGCGTTTCAACAAGTGATGGATACATTTTCAACTACTGGAACTGTTCAACGAGCAAAGGGAGCCAGAACGAAGCCAGTTTTGACCGAAGATAATGAATTGCAAGTTCTGGAGGCGGCTGTTGAAGATCCTCATATCAGTAGCCGTGATATTAGCAGGATTGCTGATATTTTAATGCGTTATGTGCAGCGTACTCTTCAGAGGTAGAGGTTCCATCCATTCAAAATTCAACTGCACCAGGAACCTCAAGATTTTCAAGCCAGGTAAAATTTCTGTATGTGAGTTATCAACAAACTCGACCAAGACGAAACCTACCTTATGCGCGTGTTTCTTTCCGATGAATTGACATTTTATAAAAAAATCGCAACAACCGATGGAAACCTGCACTTCATGAGAATTGGAAACCACCAGCAAATATGGTCACTCAATATTTAGGGTGGCATAGTAGGAGAACACCTACTTGGTCCTTACTTCTTCGACAGAAACTTGAACGGCAACAATTATTTACAGTTTTTTCGTGACGACTTGGTGGAACTCGTGGTAAATGTCGCTGTAGTGGCTCAACGACATATGGTTTTCCAACACGATGGAGCTGGAATACAGTTCGGGAATATCTTGATGAAATGTTTCCAGATTCATGGATTGATCGTGGAGTCCAGCAAGGTGGTCGCCAAGATTATCAGACCGCACTCCCATTGACTTCTTTCTCTGGGGCTACATCAAGAACCAGGTCTACAGGACGGTCCCAACTACAGTCGAGGATACGCGAGAGAAGATGGCTCTCTGTGGTGTATCAGCGGAAGTCTTAAGGCCGGCCGCAAGTTGAAGGCAGCACAGCCGAGGATTTTGCGATATACGGAATTACATTGACTCTGTGGCAAAGCAACTATGTTCAATTTGCGCTTTAACATGAAATTCTGTACAACGCAATATCTCGGCTTGTGCTGTGCTGCATTCAACTTGCGGCCGACCTAAAGGCGATGTCATTGCTGAATAAACACCATATTTACCACAATTTTTTTTTGTTTTATCATGACAGACTTAATTTCGGAAAAAGGCATTTTCCGGCAGGATATTCCATTTAAACTATCATAAGTATGGTCCATAACTCAAAAACTATGTTGCCTAGAAGAAAAATACTAACAACGCTACTGGATTTTTCGTAAAAAGCGGAATAGCATTTTTACTTTTTTATTAACTTCCATTGCAACTGAGATACGATGTTCAAAAATTAAAAAATTTTATTTCACTCTGTATCTCAAAAACTAAGGAGGCTACGAAAATTCTATTTACAGCATTCTATTTGTTTCATGAAAAAGTAGGACACTGTCACGAGAGCCGCAATTCTTTATCTTTATTAGTAACTGGGGTACCCTGCTAAACTCCCCAAAATGGGACACCTGTTCGTACATTTCTCCTAAATTAAGATATAATAATCTTGAACTTTGTTTTGACATGCTGAAAGTTACAATTACTGAGAAAATATTTTGATTGTGAGAGATTTCAACATCCCGAAGTTTGTTGATGCAGGTTTACTTTCGAATGCTTGTTTGGATGTCTTACTGTCTTGCCAATAGTGATAGATTGTCGGATCTGATCCTTTCAAATAAGAAATTTTTTGTGGATGTCGGGCGTGATAGTAAACCTTTTGTTTTAAAGATATAATCTTCATGCTGTACTAAAGCTTGATGTTAAACATAACTACTAATACCATCCTGCCAAATTTGCTACGAATAATAAACTGAGATACGCCTACAAAAAAGATGATTTTGTGAAACTTTATTTGGATCTTCTACATGTTGAGTGGGTCTTTCTTGATTACTACAGTAGAGTGAACGACTGCTTTCTATACTAAATTGTACGCCGTTATAAATGAATCTGTTCCTGTAGAAAAATCGTATGATGATACTTTTCATCCGTGGTTCGCTAAGGGTGTAAAAATTACTTACAAAATAGATTACTGGAACGGAGTATAGAAAATAAAATAAAAAAATTGATTTTATTAAGTCCCTGGTAGGTAATATTGGTATTAAAGGTACCAATAGAGTACAACTTAAGCCGCTTAAGTCTGTATAGTTTTCCTTTCATAAAATTGTTGGCGATATTTGCATAGCCATGTATGCTAATCTTCGAATTCCGGAACCACCTACATGCAAATGATTCGGGGGATTCGATAAAAGTAACGGTTTCCAATTTCCCAGCATCAAGCGCGCTCCCTCACTCCCCTTCCATCCCTTTACAATCGGGAACTTTACAAAAGCACTTTTTTCCACGTTGCTAATCCGTTTTCTCCGATTACATAATTTTATTTACGATTCAATGTGCGAATCCGATCGTCATCGTCGTCTACATAGGTAACCTCCTCCGACAAGAGGAAGTGAGAAATATTGCCTATAATGCGACAAAACAGCAGCGAGGAGATGCGACGATCGGAGGGAGACAAAACAGCGGTCTCTTTGTGTGCGTAAGTTCTACATGCGATTTATACTTTAAAACGCGAGGGAAGATGGCGAAGGATGCGGGCGGGTAGCCGACAGAGGCAGACAGCATGCCGTCGGCGAGGGGTCGCCATGGCAACGCGTTCCGATACCACTGACGCTCGATATGCCGCTGCTCCTGCCGGGAGGTAATTCGCAGTGACCCTGGACCAGGCCGGCACCGATGGCCGATTCAGAGGCGTCGGCAGAAGGTATAAGTTCAAATTACCCGCACGCCCGTTCTGTTGAAGTATTACGCCGATGGTAGCCGTGCGTTACAAAGGACTGGTGCACGCTTGCAGGCGCATAATATTTGCACAATTGATACAGAAACAAGGGAATGTTACCATCAGATGTAATATTCGAAAAAAAAAGCATGTATTGTTCAATGTAGAACGTATTTATAGATAGATAGAGATATATTTATCCAAAAAATACAAAAGTATAGTGGATAACATACATATTATGGCGTTTAATATAGATAAATATAGAGATATAAATTAACACAAAAGACATTAAATTTTATTGCACCCCTGAAATAACCAAATACTCGTCAAGCGAGTAAACGCAATTTTCAAGCAAAAGATTTCGCAAAGCAGATTTCAATCTCTTTAAGGTTTGTAGTCCCTTAATAGCATCGGGCAACAAGTTAAAAAGGCGAAGTCCAACCGAGATCGCAGATCTTTTGGTGATTTCAAATCGATTTAAAAGCAATCTGAAATTTGCTCTACTTCTCGTGTTGTATGAATGAACATCAGAATTTAGCCGAAATTTATTGCTATTTTTGTAAACATACACTAGGGTTTCTAGAATATATACCTACACTAGGCACAGGCAATATACCAAATTTCCTGAACCATGGTCTGCATGTTTGATTGCTACTTATGCCTGCGATGCAACGAATTATTCGTTTTTGGGCAAGAAAAACATCGTGCGCATGCGGCGAAGAGTCCCAAAAGACGATACCGTAGGACATTCCGGTGAAGACCCGACCGTAATAAAATGTCACCAAAGAATTGTGATTCAATACTGTCTTAAGATTTCGGATCTGATAGCACGACGTATTTAAACTATGTATTATTTGGCGACAATGATCATACCAGCTAAGTATTTCATCCAAAAGCACCCCAAGCAGGTTAGCGGAAGTTTCGCGTTTTAATAGGTTCCCATTCAAGGTAATGTTTATATCAAAATTCATCCTCGCTTGAGAAGTGTGAAAGAAGGTAAAAAAAAGTTTTTGAAGCGTTAATGTGCAGTTTATTGCGTTTAAACCATTCACACAGTTCGACCAGGAGAACATTTGCGCGATCGCGAATCTGTGCAAGATCGGTTCCAGAAACCACAGACAGCACTTGTATCGTCGGCATATAAAAATAAAGAAAAGTCAATGAATAAAAAGTAAAAACAGTATTGGGCCCAGAACCGAACCATGAGGTACTCCCAAACACGTCGGTAAAACACAAGAATAAAAGTACTTGTTGACACTTCCCGATCTATATACAAACGCTTGCAAAAAATATCCTATAATTATGAAAGAGACTTATAATTAACGACCAAAGTTTAGGACGTTAAAAGAATCAAAGATACACAAGACATCCGATCATTCTGAAAATAATAATTCTAATAATTAGAAGAGAAAAATGCTAAATTACAAGAAGTAGAAGCCAATAACTGTTTTTCCATTTCTATTAATAAAGATAAAAAGAAAATCGCATCTGTAGATATACATGTTTCCGTAAGAGTGGGCTAAAACATAAAAAAAATTCCGTTGTTGTCGAAACACGTTATTGTGGATGAATTTGTAGATTATTCCAAAAATGTAGAAGTTTTGCCAAAGAGACTCCGTTTGTTTTGGAATACGAGTTGTGGCAAAGTATATGGCCCGTGATAGTCTTAAAACGTTGTATTATGCAAATTTTGAACCCTCACTTCGCTATGGCATTATGTTTTCGGGCAGCCAGGGTCTAGTGCAAAAGGTATTTGTTACCCAAAGAAGGGTTCTCAGATTAGTGAAGGATGCAGTTTCGCCAAATGTGCCGCGGTGTATTTAAAGCAGAAAGCCTTCTCACTGTAATACCCGGACTAGAATGACAACGCAACTTTTTTAGGTTTTGACAATTTATTTTTCAATATAATCCCCTTTCAACTCGATACACTTTTCTCAGCGGTGCTGCAACTATTTTAACCCCTCCGTATAGTAGGACTTTTGTGGGCCTGCAAAATACTCCTCCGCGGCGTACTTCTTTCCGGCGAGCGATCTTTTAAGGTTTGGGAACAAAAAGAAGTCGCAGGAAGCCAAATCACACTCGGCGATCCGCCAATACGATATCATGGATTTTGTACACGGTTTCCTCTGTGGTAGCCGTTTTTGGGCCACCTAGACGCGGTTCATCAGAAACACGATGTTCTGCAATGGCTATCAAAACAAAACAAGTTATGACAAGCGGGCTAAAGAAGGTTATATTAAATGATGGTACACTTATTTTGACTCAGTAGCGCCACCTATCTTTCAATCCGGGTATTCATCAAACAGCCCTCGTATTTATGAATGTGTAATTTTCTTTTTTTAATCATAATGATATGTTCGAGCTGTACAACGTTTCTATCCTGCTAGGTCACTTATTTACCGCGTTCTAGCACTTAACTTGGCAGTAACAGAAAGACATCCAAGACACACAGGTATCAGTAAGTTGGTTAACAATTTACCGAGGAGCATAATCTACATATCTGACGCTTACATTTTTAAAAGAGAACTGGAAAACATTTTCATTTATTTAGAGCCTTATAGCTTAAATGAGTTTTTATATAGACCAGCAATGTAGTTTTTTTTGGTTTTTTTTTTTTGTTTCTGTTTTGTTTTTTCTTATTTCTTTTTGTTTCGTTTTCTTTCTTTGACTCAAATTTCATTTAGATCATAATTCCTGTATTGTAGAAAGTTATGAAATAAAGCATACTATTACCACAGTATAACCAGTAAGGACATTTGCGTCGGCACCTTTGATCTTTTAGGTACAATTTTCAATAGCCTTCAAATATACGGTGAAGTTAGGGGCATCTTAACAGTATGACCAAATTAATAATAGTGAGAATACACGAGATCGCAAGAGTGAACGAATTGTAAAAAAGAAAAAGTATTTTGTAATCTTGAATGGGTATTGAAGTAATAAAAATCATATAATGATTTTTTTAAGTAAATTTAATTTAGTGGCACTGACTACAATATAACATTTTATTATTTTTAAATGTGACTTAGAACTTTAAACTTTAAGCTTTAAACTTTAAGCTTTAAACTTTAAGCTTTAAACTATATACACACTACACTATACATACATACAAACAAATATTTATATTAATAAATAGAGAAGTAGGTAACCGAACACTTGTTTATTAAATAGTTTTGCTCGAATTGCCGAAACAATATTTCCAAACGCTTAATTCAACTCAAAACATCTCACAAAATAAACAATCCGCCATGCTGTTAAGATGAACTTCTCGATTCTGCGCACAAAAACCGATGACACGAAAATTGGCCAAATGTCCATACTGGTTATACTGTGCTATTACTATTATTCATGCTCAATATCATATCCACGAGTATTGTAGACAAACGCAGACAAGGAAGACACAATATCTAAGCAGTAGCACTTGAAAGCTTCAGTTCCTATGCGAACTATCTTAAGGGTAATAAAGTGTTTTCCTTTGCTTGGTAGTGTACACCGGTGATTGACGTTTCTGTATTTAACAAAGAGCGTCATCTAACGCCCTCTTTTTGTTACAGTGACGGACGCGCTGCGCTCACGGCTGTCCCGCACCCCGCCGTCCCTGCCCCAGTGTGTGCGCGCAGTGCTCCGAACGCTCTCAGAACTGCCGCCTCCGATCGGTACTTTCGTATCACGGTTGTTTTCGGGTGAGATTCCTGCCAAAAAACAACAAAAATTAAATAAAAATAATAAGTATTATTGTAAACAAGAAAACAACAACAACAAGATAACAATATTCCTGCTACTACTACAGCAACAATAAATTAAACGATATAATAAAACAAATAAATAAAACAATAAACGAATTCATTTAATACGTTAAAACAAAAGCAAAAAGATTATATTGTATACAACATATATTATTATACATAGAACGAAATGAAACGATCGTAAAATGCTGATTAAAACAGATGATAAATTAATAAAGAAAAGAAGTTTTAAATAATAATAAAAAAAAAATATGAAGCAAGAAAAAAAAAAACTGAACATCGCCCGATTTTTAAACGCGATGAACGAAAATAAAAACAATTGCCGCCGTGTAGTGTGCTCACCCCGAACTCTCTTTTAGTCGGCACTGTTTTAAGTGCTTGTATAATCGGGCTGTGTGAAGCTTACCTAGGGTTGGATTAGCTTTAGCCCTTGTTACATATCCACCCGAGCGTCAGGGGACGGCGCGCCCCGCCCCGCTTCCAGCCGCCCCGGGTCGACGGCCGGCCCGCGACCCAAACGCAATATATCATAATTTATTATTATTATTATTAATTAATTACCATCATTATTATAATTATATTGTCAAAAAGCGATTTTATTTTCTATTTATTATTATTATTACAATGATATTAATTATAGATATTTATATCGATCCTGATTTCGACGATTATACAACCAATAATAATAATACATCACGGAAACAATTTTATTATTATCATCATTAATTATATTCTTATCTTTATTTTCATTCTGTAATTACCGTTGTATTGTATCGCCGTTTTTTATTACATTATTACGATTTTTCATTGTTATCATTACGATGAACAAAAGGATAAAATGAAATATCGGTTTTTTCGAAAAAAAAAAATATATAAAAGCCAAAGCGAGTGGGAAAATTGGTGAAAGGAAAAACGGTCACAATTGAATACTGAGTATCTTTAAATAAGTTTCTCTCACCCCATCTATCTCACTCTGTCAAAAATATGCATTAAACGTGAATTTTATCACATTTCTTTTAGAGACCTCTTTCATACCGAACGAATTGATTGACTGAAATTCATGCAGATGAAACAAAATTGGGTTTTAAAGATTTTTTAAAACATTTAAGAAAAATAAATAGGCAAACAATTGTAGTTAGTTAGTAAATTATAACACTTTTCTCTAATTAATGACGTATTTTCTTATACAGATATGCTCAAATGTATTAGACACCTATATTTTTTGCGAATAATCAAAGTAAAGTGAGTTCAAAATAAAACTCTTAATTTACATGCGTTATAAATAGTAATTTAATAAAGAATCTTGATAACTTGTCGCATTTCTGTAAGATTTTAATACAGTTGCAATACTTTTTTTTCAGTGCGTAAAAAACTGACGTCTCAGAAACGTGAACATGCATAAAAATAAAAGTATCTATAAAAACTATTCTAAAATCATAAAAACAAATACCTAAACACTTAAATTAACTGCCACAGATGTAATGCAAAAAGCACGAAATTAATGGTAAATCATAGAGATGTTGGCTTAAAGATGACATTTCAGCATAGCTGTGTGTATAAACTCAGTAACACATTAATTCAAGTAGGAAAATAAAAAAAGAAAAACTATGGTCAAAAGTAATAGACATCTCTATGATTTACCATTAATTACGTGTGTGGAATTACATCTGTGGCAGTTAATCTAAGTGCTTAGGTATTCGTTTTTTATGATTTTACAACAGTTTTTATAGATACTTTTCCTAGATCGATTAAATTTTTATGCATGTTCACGTTTCTGAGACGTCAGTTTTTTACGCGTTGAAAAAAGTATTGCGACTGTATTAAAATCTTACAGAAATGCGACAAATTATTAAGATTCTTTATTAAAATACTATTTATAACGCATTCAAATTGAGAGTTTTACTTTGTACTCACCTTACTTTGATTATTCGCAAAACACATACATCTGAGCATAACTGTATTTCTTGCTTTCAGTCACTAATTTTCCAGTGAGTGTAGGCAAATCAGCGTTTCACATTCACATATGTTCTCCAAAATTGAGAAAAAGTGCAGGTTCCTTTAGGCAATATCTCTCCCATACTGTCTTCTTAACGTTATATAAATGCTGTCTACCCTATTTTTGGTATTTATGTTGAAATTTACAAGGTATATTTATACACCATGCTACAATTTTAAATCATTTATAAATCTATTTTTTTTCTATTTCACAGAATTATACAATGGGCATTTTGTGCAACTGTTTTTCTGTTAAACAGAGTTACAAAGTTCAATTTCGTCCAATCAAATGTGGTGATTTTTTTTTTAAGCGAAGTTGGTAAAATATTGTGTACTTTGACACCGCACCACCCGATTTTGCTTGGTTGACAAATTGATATATAAAAACACACTTCAATCTAAGGTTCAATTAATGGAAACGCATCTATTTTCATTAATTTACTTGCACGTTTGATTTTAATAAAAATAAAAATTTTGCCTGTCACCTTCTCCATCAAAATATTGATATTCCCTACATGGATAAAAATTCCAATTTTGAATAATAAATGACAGTAAATTAATGCGAAAAAATAATATAAAAAACACGTGTTACAATGCCCGTTGTACTCGAATATATTGCATTCAAAATTTGTATTCCTATTGTCGTATTACAATAGACGCCATTGTAAATGATAGTGTTTTAATTTGATATTTTCTAATTTTATGTTAAATTAAAGCTAAAACAAACGACGATGCAGTGTGGTAATGAGTTAAGTCTATTAATGCCCTAGTGGGACTTTTACCGGAATATAATATGGGCGATTAATGTGCAAATTAGAAAAAATACTATAGAAAAACACGTGCCTCAATGACTTGTAATGCTCGTAAATTGAATCACTCGTATTACAACAAACGTCATTGTGACACTTGCGTTTTAATATACTATTCTTATTGAAAGAGTTTTGACAAGAGTGTACCTACTACACGCATATATGTCATGAACTGTGCATTTTTAAATTCTTTGATGTTTTATTATATTATTAACGCTGCAAAAAAAACTAAATAATCACTAAACATATTTTATTTTTAATAGTTCTATTACATTTATTTTTTAATTTCTTTTGTAAAACCTTTTAACGCATAGGTTCTTAGGTATATAAATTGAAATTTCTTCAAAACGCACAAAATCAAAATCCAATCTGTTTTAATTTATTTGCGTTACACAACAATACTTATTCATTCTTATTTCTGTTTCTGTAATTCTGTTATTTTTCATAATTAACGTGTTTAATAATTACACTTTATAAAAGTATTCATATTAGTATAATCAGTTTTGACGGAACATTAGCGACATTTTTAGGTTGGTCGCATTGGTTCAATAACGTCAATGCAACAATTTGAGGTTATGGTAAAATCGACTGTCAACAAAAATGTTACGTGATCTTGAGAAAAGTATCGGAGGGCTACTGATAGCGTGCGCACAATTAAACCAGTTAGAACAGTTGTTTGCAACATGTTGTAGTGTCAAAAACGATCTAAATTGTCTAATTATGCGCCCTCGAAACCTAAGGATCTTTCTTGTCTGATATTTTCAAACAGTTAAAAATGTTCTTTCACTTTCAAATGAACTATCAATGCAATGCAATGAAACGTCTTACCCTTGTTTATATAATACTATAGTTAAACAACCATTTGTAGGTAGAACGGCGTGGTTGACAGATGGCGCACGGTATAAATCCATTGGTCATCCATTAAATTTAATATATGATTGGCAGGAATAAAATTATAGCAAACAATAATAAATTTTAATCCATAACAATTGCATTTGGGGACTTCCAATACTTTAGAATTACTGATTCATAAATTAATTTCATTCAAAAATTTGCAGTACCTAAGTTACTCACCAGATACCAGCACTAGGTTGAACAACTATAATAATATATAAACAAGGGTTTTATTCATTTAGTCGACTAATTAAAAACGTTGAAGTCGTGCTTAAAACGTATGAAACTAGCTTCCCAATATTCTATGCTTAACGTTGTTAATCCAAGCAATGCGTTTATAAAAAGTATTTCAATATCTTAATAATTAGAATAAAAGAAAATCCTCATAGCGTGAAATTTCTGTTGGTGTAAAAATAAACTTCACTACTACAACTTGTGTTGCCATTTCTATTCGTGCCCCAGTATATTACATACTATCTCTTCTGCTGCCTCATTTTTGTTTTACGTTGATACTCAACAATAAATGCCCACTACATCTCAATCAATTCTACCAACTATAGAATTTACATAATTCTAATTACTTCAAACGGAATGTGTTCAAATAAGTGTCAATTTAGTTATTAAGTATGACACGTAATACGAAAGAGGTCACTAAAATCGCAAAATAAGATATCCATAAGACGAAAACACAGTAAACAGAAGTTTGAAGGCGCACCGTAAAAAAGTGTTTTAAGTAATAATCTGCAAAACCGAAGTAACTAATGGTACTTCCGCTACTACAATTCAGTAGACTTACAGGACTATACATAACATAAATGATAAATACATTATTATTGTGCGTATCGGTAAAAAAAGCAGTATGACTATATGACGTTGTATTTATTATACATATGTGTCCGAAAGGTTTTGCTGTTTTCTATAAAGAGAAAACTCCTTCTGACTCCTTTCCAAACCTTACACTGCTATAAAAGAGATAAGAGCTCGGAGCCTCGGAACACAGGCAAAACCTATGACGCTGGTAGACAGTCTATATCAGAATTATGTCGTTTAACTACCTAAACAGTTTAGAGTATACGAAACACATAGGAGGATCTTAGGATAAAACGATTAATAAGATTTAGAATTTTACGTAAATAACATACCTACATTGTATAATATGTATGTATTTTGCCCAGTGACGCGCCGCTTAATAGGAATTCTAAATAAGAGTATTATTACAAACGCAAAGCTCCAAAATATCTTAGGACGAAAATTCGATAGGGCTTACTTCAAACTTTTCTGTCTGTTGCCTCGTCTGTGTGTATCTTAACGAGTGACAGTTGCCAATACCGCGAATTTAGATGCAGGTAAAAGTAATAACACATATTCAATACTACCAATAAACTATGAGATATAAAAAGAAAAACAATTTCACTATCCTAAAATCTATTGTAGAGAAAGATAAGAACCTCTGTATTATTGCAATGTATTTAAAAACTTGAATCTTTTACTATTATAATATATACTTTGTATATTTGGTTCCAAAAATAATAAAATATATTGGGTTGTATAAAAAAAAAAACTGTTTAATGAAAATGATTTAAAAAAAGTTTAAGCAAAAAACATTAGTTCTAAAGGTGCTCCAAACAAGAACCGTAGCAACTAATAATTAATGTGATGAACGCTCAATTCGAAGTACAGTCGACCTATAGATATTTTTGGAACCAAAATATTTTCTATCCATTATTTAATTATGTTTAACATTTTGTTGATAATGAAAATGATCTCATTATTATTTCCCAGTAATATATGTGTCTATCCAACCTGATCTTCAATTTTATCGATGTTTATTAAAATTTTGTAGAAATATAAAGAATTTTATACATTTTATTGCTGTTATTATAAATATTTTTTTAATATGTTAATGTAGGTATATATCTATATGTGATTACTGATTGCTATTTTGTTTGTTGTTGTTTTGTGCTTATTCTAAATGTTGGTTAATTTTTTAATAAGAACGAAATTTCCTGCTCAAAATTAAGAACTATCAAAACTTATAATGTGATAACTACTACCATATATTTTGTAGGCAATGTGGTCTGCATAATTTTGAAATAACAATCTGTATACAGGAATTTATTAATTTTATAAACTCATAATTGTATAGAAAACTAATTGTTTCTAAATATTAAGAATGGCTTGTCAGAAACATCAGTTTTTCATCACTTTAGTCTCAAATTTAAGCAATTACTCAATTAGTCTTGCATTAATTTTTAGCATTCCTATTTAGCGATTGTTTTTGGTAATTCATGAAAAGTGTCAATTAAAATTAGTATTTATTAATTTAAACTGGTAATAACAATACCTAAAATGAAGGATTTATTAGTTTTTAAGGTGTTAAAGATTCCATTTCACTGGATTACTTTTTAAGTGTAAATAAAATTCCCTTTTAATTATTAATCATAATATATTCGATAATTCTGCACCTGGTAAGATAATATATTTGATGTAATTGACATTGACACAATTGGCATTATCATGAACTTGGTGTACCTACTAATTTGAATCACACATATATATATGGAATCACATACACCGTGATAAATCTCAAGTGTCTGAAGTTGGTACCAAAAAAGTCCCTAGATTAGTTATAAACTAGTTCATATTTACTTTCGTCAACAGGGTACATCTCTGTTTGTCCTCTGTCATCGCGCCATATGACGTTTGTGCTGTGGTGTTTAATCCACGTTTGTGTTTAATCCAAGTGTAAAGATTTAAACTTAACCAATAGACCCTCAGATTTTGATCACTTCGCACTGTACAAATGGTAACATGTTTTATTTAGTTTCTTTGTTGGAAGTTATTGTTGGCAATGGAATAATTTTTATAATAATTGGCAAAGAAATATATTGAACAAAACAGTGGAAATTTCAATATTAATAATCGACAATAGCAAAAAGAACGTATTCAACCTGTAAACGTACAGTGGCGGCCATTAATTTGGAAATACCGGCCTTATCTAGTTTACTGGACATTTCTAATATTTAATAGTGTAAGCGTTATGTCATGAACTATTGTCACTAAGCGATAGTGACATAAACACTAATTGTCAAAATTGATATGTCAATAACATGGTCAATGTGACAAACAATTTACAATAGAAAATCTTGGTGTTTCCAAACTAAGGGCCGCTACGATATTGCCACCTACCGTGCACAACATAAACACGATTAATTCGTGATGCACATAGCAAAAAAGAATCCTACTAACAAATTCGACCAGTGAAACATTTTTTATAAGCTGTGATTTAACAATGATTAATTAGGCTTGTTCTTTTCTTCCTTGTGTTGCAATGCAAAACGTATCAGCATACGCTGCAGAAATTTTGTTTTCTATTAGCTTTGGTGGTCGTTCTTCTTGATGCAGTCGATATTGATTCGTGACGAAAATATCACAAATTATCAATGGAAGTAGATTGTTTTCTTAAAATATTGCGTTGCGTCATAATTTTCTACGTTTTAGGTAATAACGCAAAGGGACAAAAAGGATAAAGCAAGTAATAATACCAATCTTACCAATAAGAATACAAACATCCACCTACCGCCCTCTAGCGGTGATGGGTATATTCGAGAAATTTAAATAATGGAATGCTCGATCATTCATCCAGATTTTCTTGCAGTTAAATGTTTTTATCATTACCACGAATATAATTATTACATTCTTATGGTTGCAATTATGAATATTATAATATTGTATAACTTTTAAATAGAAATGCATAAATACTATATACATAAATTATGAAGTGTGATATTCAATCGATCAGAGCGGAAACCCCACAGTTCGCAAATATGTCAGTGGCGTAGAAAAACATATTTTATCAATTTTTTTTTGTTATTAAAAAATAATTTACTCGACTTATTTTAAATTCATTCATATACAAAATAAATGTGTCACTCATTACTGAACTAGACATCATACATGTCTCCTAGAAACGTTGTAATAGTGATGATTCGATTGTGCTCAATAAGCCATTAATACTTTTTCCAGTAATTATTTAGTGAAGCGTTTTGTGTGTAATAAGTAATGGATGAAATGAGCCTTACTAAAACAACGATTTGTAATCAGTTCGAAAAAGATCAGAGGCAAATACACTTTAAACTTATCATCCTAAATTTTAAACTGTGCAAGTGCATGCAATTTCCAACGATAGCCACCTGCTTTGTTTGAAAAACTGATTAAGTAAATTATTATTTGTATTATAAAACATTATTTGATGAAGGTGGTCAAAAATAGGAGAATTAGTAGTGATCAAAACTGATGTATTTGGCAAAAACAAAACCAGTCCTGTTAAGACACTTTTGTATTATATGGATAACGAGAAACTTATTTAAAGAAGAGTATTATTAGATATTTATGTGTAAGGAATAAATATGTTTACGTATAATTAGAACGTGGATAGCAATATTAAGAAAGTAAAGGATGAAAATAATTACAGTGTATAATAATCAAAAGGATACACATCACGAAAAGATAACGATTAAAGACAGAAGAAGAACGAGGAAAACGGAAGAGGATCGTATCGAAAATGAAACACACTCCGACATACAGTGATTCGTTTATTTGTACCTATAATATCAAAACAGAAAAAAAAAATGGGGGGAAAATGTGAGGAAAAAATGAAATAAAACGAGGAATACTTGTGTATGTTAATGTTGAATTATTGTTGTTTCTTTAAGCGGTGGCCGCGGGCCGCTGAGGAACCGGCCTCCCCTGCCGCCCCTGGCCGCCTCGCACCAACAAGTTTATATAAGAAAAATAAATAAAAAATGAAAAACAAAAGAGAGCAAAAACCACGTGCGTACGACGTTCGAAAAAACGTGACGCCGCTCATTGTCATAACAATTATTATTATTATTTGTGAATCCGTATGAATCTAGTCATGTTTGTTACAATTTAAAATATTTTATAAATGTTGATTAATATACGACATTCCTATTTCAATTATATTGTTTCATTTATTTTTATTAACTAACATGTCACACTACGTACACATACTGGTTACATACAATTTTATTCGACTATTAACGGCGATAGCCTCAAAAATACAAATTTTACCGTATAGAACAAAAAAGGGGAAGTACTTTTCAAATTTACCGCCAAAAGGTAGCTTGGTTAGCTCCGTAATTTGCCACTCGTAATCGCCATGTTGTTACTTATCTGTCAAAATTATTGTTAAATTTTTATTTAATTCTGAAGAAATTTACCAAAATAGGTGCTATATTTCAAGATTACGGCTGTTTTTTCGCGAAATTGCGCACCTGAACCACAAACAATACAACATAACTCAGAGAAATGTTATATAAAGTTATAATACAATGTATAATACAGCCTGAGACTTTAGCAATGATCGTTTAAATTGCTGCGAGCTATGTCTAGCGCATGCAACTAGCGTAGCGCTATTTAGCTAGCCAGTCATTCCTAAATCCCGCGACTGCACATATGTAGTTCTGGAGACTACTATTTACACGCGTACAGTTACAACTCTGAGAGAATACCAACCATACAGTAATTTGAGCACTGTGTATATTAGTAAATCTCAGTTTCACTCCGAATAGTGTGCCTGGCCTAAAATTCCACAGATTCCTATTATTGCTTGAGATTGTCTCTTGCTAACTTTGCTCGAATTACTTCCCACTAATAGTAGGAAAATTTTATGTGGGGACTTTGCTAGTAATTGTGCAGGTCCCTGCTCTCCGTGTTTGAAACTTTTGGCGATACGATGCACGTTGATTCTCCCACCAAGATCACAAAAACTACGGCCACCATTCTTGACTATGTTGTGTCTGATCTGCCACCTTCTATTGTCGAGACAAATGTTTTTAATTCTGGCCTCTCCGAGCATAAAGCAATAGCCTCCAAGTTCTGTTTAAACGTCGAGCATGACTTTAGACCTCGCAAACTAGATAGGATGTTTTCTAAATGTTATTCCAAAACTTGTGTCAGTCTATCGATTGGCGATGCCTACCTAGGAATATAGATCTGAATTTTTCTGACTTTTTTGGTAAAATCGTTTACGTCTTCAACAAAGCCTTTCTTGTTAGAATTAAACCTAAACACCACAAACCCTGGACAACTAGAGGAATACGTAACTCGGCTAAAAATATGCGATCTCTTCTTTACATCAAAAAGTTCTCAGATGATCCTCAAGTTTTGCACCACCTCCGCCGGTATAAAAACACTTATTTGAAAATCCTAAAACTTGCTAAAAAAAAACTATATTAGCAAAACCGGTTAATAAAAGCAAACGATCCAGCTAGAGAAACTTATTGGTCTATTGTTAATGATCTGAGAAACAAAACCAGCACCACTGAGCCGATGTGCCCTGATTTTGATGAACTTAAGCATTACTTTGTTAGTACTGCCAAACACCTAATCTCAGATATCCCTCCAAGCAGTGACCCAATTTCACTCCTACCGGCTGCCAATATGAATGCCTCCACCTTCTTTCTAAGGCTCATTAATAAGTTAGAACTATTGCAAACAATTAGTCAGATTAAGAGTAAGTCATCTTGTAACACAGATGATGCCATTGGTTTCCTTGTCGCTCTAATTAATGACCCATTTGTGAAAGGTGTTTTTCCACAATGTTTTAAAACAGCCATTATCGTCCCTCTTCATAAACGCGGTGATAAGGGCGATAATTACCGACCAATTGCTCTACTCCTAAGTTTTTCCAAAGTTATTGAGGAATTGATCAAAAATAGCTTGTTTTTTCTAAAAAAACCCCCAGACAGTTTGGGTTCTTGTCCAATTCAAGTACAGGCGACGCCTTCTTTTCGATCATCAATGAAGTCTTTAATAAATATTAATAATAAACACTTTACTGCAACAGTGTTCTGGGATTTATTTAAAGCTTTTGACTGTGTCAATCATGATATCCTATAACAAAATTATTTTACTATGGGATTCGTGGTACTCCTCTGGAATGGTTCAAATCGTATCTTTTCAATAGGAAACAGATAGTGATAGGAAATAATTCCGCCTCATCGTGTATGGTAATTGACATTGGCGTTCCACAAGGCTCGGTGCTGGGTCCAATACTTTTCCTTCTTTTTATCAATGACACAGGGAAATTTTGTCTCTTCGCAGATAACACTATAGCATCACTTGCAGCAACCCAAATAGGGAGGACCTACAATGTTTTATACCTAAATACCTAACCATCATCAAACAGTGGTGTAACTCCAATTGTATGTGTTATAACAAAGACAAAACGGTGGTTGTATCTTACAAAGGTGCACTGCAGCAACCTTGTCTATTCGATAATAACACCGTCAATATAGATCGATCTGTTCAATTCCTGGGACTTATCGTTGACGATACTGTTAAATGGTCTCTCCATATCGACACTCTCCAGAAAATTGTCTTCTGCGTGGTTTGCAATTAGATCTGTAGCCAGGGAGCTCAATCCTTCTACTGCTCGAATTACTTATTTTGCACTTTTTGAATCCCATCTTCGCTACGCGTTGCCCTTTTGGGGCACCTATAGTTTGTACAACTTCAATACAATTTGTATACTGCAAAAATGGCAATTTCAACTAGGGAACAGAGATCACTGCCGACCATACTTTTTAAACTATAGAATCCTGACCCTCCATGTGCTCTTCATTCCGGAATCCGTCTCGCTATATTAGTGATTTACCCAAAAGATCTGTTCATAACTACCTTACAAGACGCTTGAAACTTGACTTTTACTTACCTGTACCTAGTTCAGAGTTAACTAAGAACTCAATCTTCAGAGTAATCTGCTTTGTCCACAAAGCTAATTTATAATTTTTCATGACAACAAAGCACATTTTATTTGTTTACTCTTGCGTATAGTCGTGGGGCTTCAATTTTTCGTATTGACACCTGCCAAATACTTAGTATATAACATTTTTCTGAGCACACTAAATGAAATTTAAATTTCTCGGAATTATTTTTACTTCTACGTAAATCCTTGGTAATTTCATGGTTCTATGTCAAAATAATCACGGAAAATTTGAGTTTTGCTTAGCAGAAAACTATATTATATTATATATTAAAGACACGACCTTCTCTTCCGCCAAAACTCTAGGTATATAACATATATTTGTACCTACCCTCTAATTCTACAGAAACATCCATTACACCTCTACATAACGTATATACATACATACATACACGAATACGATATAAATATATTTCGTGATTTTTGCGTAAGAACGAAATTGGTGTACATATAGTAAAACCGGCTCAAATAAATTATGTTGAAATTGTTCTCATGTTGTTTAATTCATCTTCGATTACTGTAAAGAGTATAAAGTTTCCAAGAAGGGCTCAAAAACAGGTAAGATGCGATAATACATCTATGAAGATGTGATGATAACGTTGATGTAGCTTTCCACGGAATGAAGAAGTGCAATTGGGAAGATGCAGCAATATATTTTATATCTACATACGTAAAATACATTGGAAAAATCTGCACGTATAAATACCTACACCTCTATTTATTTGTTTAAATAAAAAATAGATAGTACATAAACGTGTAATTATTTCAATCCAAATAAATATATACCTAGTATAACTTTCATATAATTATTATCGATAACCTCCGAAAAAGAAAAACAAAATCCGATACTCATTTAATTGAATAATAATTGAGAAAGATATGGGTTTGGTTACCGCCAGTTCTATCGAACCATTATTTTCAAGAATTATTCAATTTCGAAATTCAAAGACACAACTTTACGTGGATCCCTTTTTAAAACTATGAACAGATCTCTTTTATCGTCAAATTAAGACATAAACGGTACTTTCACTCGATCCCATTTCCTACATCATTTCGTGATACACCGACTGAAGTGCTTTCGAAATTAGATTATATTGAGCAAAGTGTAAACAACAAACAATGAAAGCGAATAGAAATGTTTGAATGGTTGAGAGTGCCAGCAGTATATAGCTTATATTTGCATCACCGGTTTTGGAACGCACCCCTGGCATAGATCCGCGCGAGTCCTAAGAGTTTAGGCGTTATTATTATCTAAATTCTTTTAGGTGCGGCACTTGCTGCCGTCTTTCTACTGGTTAGAAAGAAATTCGAGTTTGAAGTTTTGACTGTTCCTTTAAAGACCCAGAGTGCGTTCGAAATTAGAATATAGTGGGGTAAAGCGTATACCACACAAACAATGAAGGCGAATAGAAATGTTTGAATACTTGAGAGTGATATCATAGAGTGATATACCTTAAACTTGTATCACCTAATTTCAAACGTGCCCCCAGTGCATTCACTTATTTTTAGCAACATAGAAACATCAAATTACCTGCGGTTAATATAAAATTTACTATTTCCATGTTGCCCCAATTGAAAATGATTGCGGGAAATCTGAATGTGTTTTATTATTTTATTAAAAATGTCTAATTTTTATTCCAAATATGTTATTGTTATGACTAGCAAACTTCAATTAAATAAATAATAATCCTCTTTATAACATTGTCATAGAAATAAGTTTAGGCCACGTCATAACAGGTTGCAACCTACAAATTTTCATTTAAAAACACAGAATTTGCAAATGTTGTTGAATTGTACAATTATGTCAGTCTAACTAGAAACAAAAGTTAAATTTTAGGACATTCTTGGGATACCGCCCCTCGGGAATTTTGCGAAGAAAAAGAAAATAGCGAATGATATGGGGAATTATTTTCTTTTACGTTTTCTATTAGCATTTTTGGAGTAGGTACCAACATGGCGCGTGTAGTGAGGTAATTGTGTTAAATTATCATTATTATTAAATAAATTAGATTAAATACGTTTCATACTGAGTTTATATTCATTAGAATGCGTTAACTTATGTATTTCTAAAGTTTTGCAATTTTTTTTTAAATACGTAAATTTGCCGGGTCACTTAGGTTAAGAATATTGTTCTAGGTGCCAATTTGAATCAATATTATAATTTGTTCTGTCATCATTGAAAAAATAATAAATTTTTACCTTGCAGATACTTTATACTTTTACTCCACCTTGTTGATATCTTAATAGCTGTTGATAAAGGCAATTTTAAAACATGCGAACAAAGCAGTTTTTGCAGGTATGTACCTCACACAATATTCGTATCGTAAACCAATATAGCGCACAAAATGCACAATTATAGACGCCTACGGAAAATGAAACCAGATGTTCCCAAATACTACTTAAATTTGGACACTTTGGAAGTTTCCGATCACTCCATCAAAGCAGATCTTGTCAACACTGAAGCGAATGTAAATTTGCAATTTATTTTAACTACTTTAGAAGGAAATACATTCAGGGTATTGGTTGATGAATATAAGCCATTGCACCCCAGATATCATGTTGAAGGTGCTTTAGATGGAGAACCGCAAGTTGCTAAGTGAGTTTTTACGAAATTTTATTTGAACAGATATTAGAGTGTATTAAATATCATTTGTAGATTGGAATTGTTAGAGAGGACTAAAGATTTAGCTACTGTTAAATTGGGGGAAAACAAGGTGACGATGAGAGCAGATCCGTTCAAGCTTGAATTTTATCAAGGAGATACGATTGTCGCCATTCTAAATTCCAGAAATTTGTTTGAGTTTGAACATCTCCGACCTAAACCTACAGAAATGTAAGTAGTTTAGCTTTGTCGTAATCTCTTTTAGTATGGCTAAATTGTTTAGTGAAGCTGAAAATGAGGAGCAACCAAAAGAAGATCCTGGCGCTTGGGAAGAAAACTTTAAATCGCATCACGATAGCAAACCGAGGGGACCCGAAGCCGTAGGTTTAGATATTTCCTTTCCAGGAGCTTTACGAGCTTATGGCTTGCCTGAACATGCCGATAAACTAGCTTTAAGAACTACTGGAGAGGGTGGATTGGACCCATATAGGTTATATAACCTGGATGTGTTTGAGTATGAATTGGATTCTACGATGGCTATTTATGGTGCGATTCCAGTGCTTTACGCACATAGGTATGTCAGCTGTTAAATTTTATATTATTTAAAGTAAACTGAGGTAAATCTGAGGTAAAAATGTTTAAATTTTAATAAGAAATAAAATTATGGGCATTTCAATTGAGACAAACGTATAGTAAGCATAATTTTTTTATAAATATAATTTATTCTCATACAAATTCAACAATATTTTATCTTTTACATTCAAAACACTTTAATTGTTTTTGTTATAATGAAATATACTCTATATACAACATGTATGATAATTTTTCTTTTGTTAATGCATCCAACTTTATCTCATACATACTTTTTTCTCCATTTTATGTAGCGAAAAACATACTGTCGGAGTTTTCTGGCATAATGCAGCTGAAACTTGGATCGACATAAATAATAGTAAAGATGTCAATGTCGTTTCTTCATTGGTAAATTTAGTATCCGGGAATAAAGCTGATAATCGTGTTGATGCACATTTTATGAGCGAAAGCGGTATTGTTGATCTATTTGTGCTTATGGGACCAACGTTTGTAGATACTATTAAACAATACTCCAAGTTAACAGGAACAGCACCTCTACCTCAGGTAAACAAAGCATTGTATTTTTATGTGAAGCTTTTGTTAATATCAATTCAGCAAAGAATTTCCATGTTATACTGTTGTATATCAATTATTTGTTGGTTTGTTATTATTATATCTGTGTTTTTGTGATGCGGAAACGAATATTAAGAGCTACGATACAACTCAGATATACCGAATAACACGAATGACATTTTAGGAACAATAATAACACTCATTAATTTACATGAATGAATCCGTAATTTTTCTTTTTAAGAATGACTATTTCAAATTAATACTTTTGAAGGCTACAGTAGCGGTCGTTATCTTTATGTCTACAACTAAAGAATGTATATATAATAAAATAATACACAAATCACAAAATTACGTCAAAAATTCATTGAAAGATAATCATTTTCAAATTACTTTCAAAAAACAACGCCAATTTAAACATATTAGGAAAAGGAATACGACTAATTAAAAAGAAACAAAAACGTAATAGTTCCAAAATTGAGTTAAAGCTTTAATTTGGTATTTTTTTTAATTTTGGAAAGTTTAGACGACAAAATGGCAATAAATTTAAAATGTTTAAGTGAAGGAATATAAAACATAAAATTTTTATATATACACAAGCATTTTTTCTTTGCTGGCAATTGGCAAATAGTAAATTATTTACGGTTGTGCTTAAAATAAATAATGAGTGAAATAACATTAGAGATATTTGAAATTATGGTTATATACAACACAGAACAATTCCAATTTTAAATTGAGAGTAAAATTGATGTTTAAACAAACACACAACATATTAATAAATAAAACATGTTAAACAAAGTGTTTTCCCAAAATAGTGGCGAACAACTACACAGTATTGCTAGGCCAATGACATTTTAAAGGTTCCATACATCATTCTTAAGATTACTATTGTTAGTAGTCTTTATATAAACAACCTCTGGCAGTAAACATTTATGAAAGTTTCCTTTGTAATCTCGAAGAAAAAGATTGTTTGTTATAATTCTTTTAATTCTAGTTTTATACCTTGGGTTACCATCAATGCCGTTGGAACTATAACGACGAAACAGATGTTGTAAACGTAATAGATAGCTTCGACCGAGGTGACTTTCCTGTAGATGTCATTTGGCTCGATATTGAATACACAGATGGTAAAAAGTACTTTACCTGGGATCCGATAAGATTCAAACACCCCATCGAGATGCAGCAAAACTTAACGGCGACCGGCCGCAAACTCGTAGTAATAATCGATCCTCACATCAAACGGGAGGGTGGCTACTTCTTGCACGAAGACGCCCTGAGCAATGATTACTACGTTAAAACTAAAGACGGAAGTGTATACGAAGGTAGATTTGGAACTTCAGCCAGACAATTTTAATTCTCCATTTTATCTATATAATCTGTAGGATGGTGTTGGCCGGGTGCGAGTAGTTATTTGGACTTTTTCAAGCCGGAAGTCGTGGAATATTACAGCGGATTGTACACCCATGATAAGTTTATCGGATCTACGGATACGATGTATATTTGGAACGATATGAATGAGCCTTCTGTGTTTAATGGACCTGAAGTTACCATGCCGAAAGATTGTGTACATTATGGGGGCTGGGAGCACAGACATATCCATAATATTCACGGTTATTATTATGTAAGTTATTATTTTTGTTTATTCCTTTTCTTTATTTAACCGTAATAACTTTTTATAATATACAGTGAAACCTGTATAAAACGACCACCCTCCGTTCCAAACAAAGACGGTCGCTTCGACAGGTGGTCGCATTAGACAGTATCTTCCAAATGCATATACACTACTTAAATATAAAATATATAAATAAAAGTATTTTTTTCTTACAAAAAATATTATGTCGTATTACATAAATGTGTATGTATGTATATAAACTAAACTTTGATGTTTCTGTTACTGTTGTTCTAAAAATTGGTCTATTTGTCTGTTTTTGCGCTCCTCTTAGTGTTTTTAAAAGTTTTTCCCGTTCAAATTCTGATTGGACGTTGTATAATAAATTCATGAGTTTATTATTACCTAACTTATATGCACGATTTTTTACTTCATTATGTATGTTTTTCCACCTGCGCACTCAGCACCTTTTTCACACAGAGTCTTCTGTGGAAGTACTCGAAAGAACAATCCCGTTTCGTCGATATTGTAAATGTCCTTTGGACTATAATCTTTTAATATATCGGGTAGACGACTTACCCAATCAATAACGATATCATCGTTAACTGATGATTTTTCTCCACATATAGAGCGAAAAACAATATTCTTTTGTTTGCAAAAGCTCTGTAGCCAGCCGTTACTTGGAGTGAACCCATCTTTATTTAAACTTTTTACAAAATCCTTTGCTTTCTGTTCTAATATACATCCACTTATTGGCACACCTCTAATATGCGCTCCTTGAAACTAGGCAATTGTTAAATGATTAACTTCCGCATGCCGTTGAATAGCATTGCGTTTAGCATGTCTATTTATATTTTGTATCCATTTTATATTAATATCACCTTTGTTTTTTAGTATTTTTTGTGTTTGAGTTTTTCCACACTTGTATTTTTTCGCCAAATTACGTTGGGACATTCCTTTTTCACTATCCTGTATAACTTTTACGCGCGTTTCAAGTGTTAATGCAGTATGTCTATAATCACTGTATATTTTTTTGGGTGATGTCGATTTTTCTAATAATACTATTAATTTAACAACAGAAATTGTATTTTTTTATATGCGTTAGTTTTTCCATATCTTTTTATGTTTCGGTTTCAAATTTAAACTTTTCTTACAATTCAATCTACAAAAACTTTAAAATTACTAGTACATTATTTTTTTTTTTGCTTTTTGTTGTACGCATCACTTGAAAACCCACGTTAATTTAAAAGGACATAACGCATTTTACACCTCAGGCCAACCTAACATAATTGCGAGCTAGATATATTTTTTATTTGCCAAAATATTAGTGCATCTATGCGTAAACAATTTTTTAATTATTTATATACCAAGCAAGGCGTAAGTCCTATGGAACACTTTTATGGCTAAGATACCTACATTATAAATATTACTTAAAAATACTGTTTTTTTTTGTCATTCTTAATATGGATCATTTCATCATTTGTTTATAAAAATGTCTATCTCTATCTATTATTCCTGCTTCTTTAAAATCAAAATTATGTTTGTATTCAATTGTTTACTTAATGCCGTGCCGTTAGTTGTTTAAGTAGTGTTTTACAATAAAATTTAAATACCTTCCATTATTATTTCCCCCAAAATATTTTCTCATTGCATTTTAATAATTTTCCGATATCTTCCGGCGAACAATTTGACTTAATTTCCTCGAAGGAACAAATGCGATTCCCTAAATACGCAACATGAACTCCTTTATTACAGACCAAAGCAACATTTGAAGGATTATTGAAAAGAACCCCCAACAGGCGTCCGTTCATTTTAACTCGATCATTCTATGCTGGTTCCCAAAGGCACGCAGTCATGTGGACTGGAGACAACGCCGCCGAATGGTCGCATCTGGCGATCAGCTTACCCATGTGTTTATCCGTAGCGATTAGCGGACTGAGCTTCTGCGGTGCCGACATTGGTGGATTTTTCCATAATCCCGACACGGAATTGCTGCAAAGGTGGTTTCAGGTATGATTATGCAACTATGTACAAGTGAAAACCTCACGATTCGATCTCGCAATGATCCAGACCGGAGTTTGGCTGCCGTTTTACCGCATGCATTCTCACTTGGACACGAAACGACGTGAACCTTACTTATTCGAACAAGATGTGCAGACGAGAATCAAGAATGCTTTGCGTCTGAGATATGCCCATTTACCCGTTTGGTATACCCTATTTTGGGAACACATGAAGACGGCAGAACCGGTGATAAGACCTCTAGTATATCATTACCCCGACGATGCTAACGTTTTTGATATCGATAATCAATTACTCGTTGGTATGTTTCTAATTAAAAAAAATCAACGTTTTTGCTTATAATTTTTTTTTTCCTTAAAACTTAGGATCATCCATATTGGTCAGACCAGTAGTCGAATCTAGAGCTTCCACTGTGAATGTGTACTTCCCCGGCGGTCCTTCACAAATCTGGTATGATATAGAAGATTATAGGCCATATCCTGGTACCGGATCGGTCAATATTCCAGTCACTATGGATAAGGTATGTGATATAGGGGAAGCCGCTTAATTGAATAACATCGGGACCTGGCATAAGTGATAACAATAACCGACAGATATATTGTCCAAGCTTAGACGTAGACTTGCGGGATCGTTGCCCATGCTATACACTGCTCCACTTCTGCGTTGGAACCGCGTCTTAGAACTTCTGACCGACGTTTTATGTACACTAGCGTTGGACAAATTCAGAGCCGTTTCTTCCGTCGCTGTTGACGATGTCCTATGCAAGTGTGGATGAAACGTCGGCAAGAATAAGTGCCAGGACGCGGTTGCAACCGGGAAATCAAACAGTGTATAGTACATTGTCCAAGTTTGTATATAGCATCTTTAATTTTTTTTAATATATTACGCCGACTTTAAGTTTTTAATAGTATTAAATAAATTAAAATACCGGCGCAATGTTTATTTAAACTAAAAAATAATTCGAATAAAACACAAAATAAGGTACAGACAATAAACTAATTGATAATAAATTCAAAATTTTGTCGCGATTTCAGTATTTGTTTAATGATATTGCTGGTTTTCATTGGCTCACATTCAGTAATTTATCGTAACTGTTAAATGTTTCTACTTTCCTACGTCCTTACTAGCATTGTTCGCGGTGCTAGTCCCTGACAGTTTCTTACTAGTCATTTCGTTTAAGCAGCAAAATAATCATGGTTGCCTAATTTACGATTCTTCATATAACTGAAATGGTCCAACAGAAATAACTAGTTTGTGATTAGTTTGATTGCACCACGAACAAGCCTTATATAAACGATAGAGACTTCGTATAATTGATAATATTAGCCGCTTAATAACATTATTGGTGATTACATTAAAGCGTTTCTACTCTACTCCATAAAATTTAAACTTTTCTAGAGGAAAATTATTTTATAACTTTCAGGTTCCTGTTTATTATAGAGGCGGGAGCATAATTCCCAGGAAAGATCGGCCAAGAAGAGCTTCTAGTCTCATGCACGACGATCCTTACACCTTGTACGTGGTTCTAGATTCAAATGTAAGCCTCTTTGCCCGTATAAACTGCAATTTAATCTAATTTTAAATATTCTTAGAATTCAGCCACCGGCACTTTATACACAGATGATGGTTACAGCTACCAATACAAAAACAAGCAGTATTTATACATCCAATTCACATTTAAAGACAATACCCTAACGAGCACGTGAGTAATTTTAAAGTTTTAAAGCTACAGCGTTCAAAAACCGAAACTTTTAGCTTCATCGATAAAGACGCTCATTACCCCACTAAGGAATGGATAGAACGTGTTATTATAATTAATCCACCAACAAACCTCAAGCATGCAGAAATTAAGAGTAAAAGTATGCCTACTGGATTATTATATTGTTTCTTCGATGTTTGATACGAATGTTTTTTTTTTTTCAGGTCTGGGAACGTTAAAACTACAAGTCTCTTACAACGGTGAAGAAAAATATTTGGTGATCCGTAAACCTGGCGTTAGTTTGCAGGAAGAATTCGCCATTAACGTTCTTTAAATTATTCAAAGTCTGTTTTTCTTTTTTATTTTTGTTACGTCTAAACAGTATGTTAAGAAATTCTGCGATGTGGTTAATTTTAAGTACAGTTAGTAATCCATTCTCGTGGTCGAACTTTGAACGTAAAAATGTAGGTTTATAATGAGGTTTGAAATAAAGACGTCGATACAGAAAGATCTTTCATTTTCCTTTTTATATATATATATATATAGACAGATAGATAATTTTATTGTCAGAGATCTCCGATATTGACATTACAATAAATGCTATAAAAAAAAGTAGTAATTTTGGTGATAATAATGATAGGAACAATACAAACAAAAGTATAGAAATAATGGAACAATACGACATAATAATAGACATTCAACAAATTGAAAGCCGATTGATGGTCGCAGTAACTGAGTGAAATGCATTATGTACTGGTGAGCGTTAGTTTAAATTATTTGTTAAAAATTACAAGAAATTCAATAATAGAGTACTCACAGATAATAATAATGAAAACAATAGTAGTAGTAAAAATGACAATATTTAACAAATCGATTAGTGCGCACCAAGTCTAGATTATTTGTCAAAGATCACAAGAAATTCATCAATGGAATACACGCAGTGGTCCAGAAGAAGCCCACGCACTCTTTTTTTTAAGTTTAGGGTTTTGAATTGCCTTCAAATCGCTCGAAAGCAAGTTGAACAGCCGGGTAACCATTCCGAGATGGGCACACTGAGTCAAAGACAGTTTATTGCAAGAAGTCCTAAGCAGGTAGTTATACCTAGTATTGTATGTATGGTAATCTGAATTTTTTTGGGATTTTATACTAGATTGACTGAATGTACGAGAGAAGCTCCAGAATGTAGATACTTGGTAAAGGTAAAATCTTAAATTTGGCAAAGAATGGCCGACAAGACTCGGTAGAATTTATATTAGCAATACAGCGAATGATGCGTTTTTGGCTGATAAATACTCTGCAAGAGAAACTCGAGGAGCCCCAGAATATGATACCATAAGAAAGTCTGGAATAAGCTTCGGGGTAATAGAAAGACAAGACATGTTCGATACGCAGAATGTATTTTGAATTTCTAATTTGAAAACATATTTGATTGAGCTTACATACAAGGTGATTACAATGCTCTACCCACGTTAACTTTTCGTCGACATGCACGCCCAGAAAGCACACAGACGACCTCTGAGCAACCTGTACGCTATTATAACATCAGCCTCGATCGAGCAGCGCGAAATACTGTAAAGCCCGTCTTGGCAATATTCATATGAAGTCCATTGCACCCGAATCACTGGTCTAACTGGCCCAAGGGCTCAGGTAGTCGACTCTCGCTCGCAATGTCTCAATACGACAATCAGAAATGACGGCCGAAGTATCATCCGCGTAAATGATCAGTGAGTCAATAAAATTAGTTATATCATTTATAAATAATAAGAAAAGAACAGGACCAAGGATCGATCCCTGCGGAACCCCCATCTTGGCAGGCAAACAGATTGAATGAAATGATTTAATATTTTGATTACATTTGAATTTAACTTTAACAAATCGCGTCCTATCTGACAGAAAAGGTGTAAACCAATCGATTGAATGATGGATTTGGCTCTTGATGTTGATTTATGTATGTATTATATTCATAAATTTATTTAAATTATTTTATGTGTATTTATTATTATTATTATATATCTGTTGTATGCTACACCACCGGTAAAGCAATATATATCTTATCTTATAAATAAGGATAGTTGTAGTGTAGTTATTAAGTTCAGTTGTACTGCTGATAATTTTGCTATTGAAACGGTTAATCGAGAATCGAATGCCACACACGTTTCGCATTAGCCGAATATTTCCGACATCGGAGCTGTATTAAAAGATACTGCTTACTTTTATATTTTACATAAGTGTGTAATATCAGTTTTCTCGTTATATTAGGAGAAATGCCTGTGGGTAGTATAAGAACTAATATTTTGGAGGTTTTATTTGTTTCCACTACGAATATTTAATAAGTAAATGTATAAACCTTTGCGTAGTCGATAATTATAAAATAATATATATTATGGGGTAATGCGTTTTGGATCACGTGGAAACATCGACGTCTTGCGCACATTCTCCAAACCAAGATACAACATGACGACTCTCTCAAGTCCAATGCCACCACCGGCATGCGGCGGACAGCCGTACTTAAATGCATCTATATAGGCAGCAATGCTCTGCAAATCTAAGACGAAGGAAAAAGAATCAATTATTAACTAAGAAAAATATGACAAATGCGTTTAATTCGAAAATAATGCGACCTACTGATTCCGTGATGCTTCGCCCTCTCAGTCAATAATTCCGGATCGTGGATACGTTGAGCGCCGCTCAGAATCTCCTCGCCGCGCATGAACATATCGTAAGAATTCGATTTCTTAGGATCGTTCGGATCGGGCATCGTGTAAAACGGCCGAACAGCCAACGGGTACTTGTCCAACATATAGAAATCGGTGTCGAACTTCGCTTTCACCAGACGGCCCAATAATTTCTCCGCGGGCGTGCTCAAATCGTCGTCGGCCCCGATCTCGACGCCGGCGTCAGCTAACATTTGCCTACCCTCGTCGTAAGTCAGTATCAGAGGCGGATCCAGAAAGGTGAACGGTTCGACGGAGTATTGCTGACCGACGACAGCTATTTCATGCGCAAATCTAATTAAATTAAAGTTATTTTTGTTGAATTGATATTTTCAAGATATACCCACTCGTCTCTTAAACCTTTAAAAATGGCAGTGAACATATCGCCGATCGTTCTCATCACTTCGTGATAGTGATAATTGAAGGCCATCTCCAAGTCGAGACCCACGAATTCGGTTAAGTGGCGGTGAGTGTTTGAATCCTCAGCCCGGAAGACTGCGCCGACGGTAAAGACCTACGTATAAACAAAATAAATCAACCAAAATTACTATAAATTATTTGATCGCTAAATACCTTTTCAAAATCAGCGGCTATAGCCATTTGCTTATACAACTGCGGACTCTGTGCAAGATATGCTGAACCTGCACGGAAAATATGCGTGATTAGCAGAGATCGGATTTTAGTACGTTAAAAAAGTAAAAAATAAAATTTTTTACAGAAAAAAGCTAAATTAAGATAGAAAATGATAAGAGGATAATTGAAGTAATATTTTGGGAGCTTCTTCTAAGTTGAATTGTTAATTAAGATCTTAGATTAAGAGTTTTTAAATATCATTCTTCAACCGAACAGCACAAGAAAAAATTGAGACTAACTATTATTTTACAAACTAAACTCAGTTTAATAAAAGCAATGTATGTATAATGTACATACATATAAAAGCACTTTGGAGACTATTTAGCACACTGCTTGCTGTATCTATACATTTCTAACCGCAGCAAAAAAATCTTTCAAAAGTTTTTGTAGGAAACCAATGGGCTTTATTATTTTCGAAACTTCTTTAAACTGTTGATAAATTTTGTCCGTATGTAAGGTTTATTTGAAATTCTTGGTTTTAGCGGATTAAGACGCACAAAAACTAACCTACAATTCAAACTTCTTTTATTTCTAAGTTTTTCTAGTATTTTAAAACACAAGTATTACATAAACGTCATTGCGGTACACGTTTTTTACACTATTTTTTCTAATTTGCACATTAATCTCCTAATTACGTTCCGGCAAGAGACCATTTTTTTGTAATTAAATAGAATCTAGTTTTGAAACTTAACTTTTTAGCAGTTTTATGCAGTTTAATTAACATTTTTACAAATTCCTGAAGGAGGTTGTGTATATAGTGTTAAAATGTAGAAATAAAAGAAGTTTGTTCCTCCAGTAAAACCAAGAATTTTAAATAACAGCTCCCTGTTAAAGTTTTTTTTGAAGCATAAAGAATGTGTTATTTTTGCTCTGACAGAAAAGGAAAGCTCATTTAATTTTATATTTGGAAAGTGAAGAAGTGAATTTTATATTGGAAACGTTCAATTTATTTCTTTTTAAAGAAACACGAGTGAGTAAGCCCATAGAAATTAATTCCCTATAAGTATTTATGAATGTTACATTATTAAGAACTGAAATTGAATGAATAATAAAACTGCGGTCCTTAGTAATTATGGTTCGGTAAATTATATGTAATCTTTACCTTTAAAATAGCTCACACTAAAAACATTAGCTCCACCTTCGGATGCAGCAGAAATTATCTTCGGCGTATGAATTTCGGTGAAACCCATCGTAGTTAAAGTATCACGGAAAAGGCGACAAACACCGGCTTCAAGTCTGAAAATAGCCTGATTTGCAGGAGTACGCAAGTCCAACACGCGATTATCCAATCTTGTATCCTGATTTACGCGAATATTTAATCCTTCTGCATCCTACAATAGATCTTTTCACAATATTTCAATCTTACTGTGCACTTTAAAATACGATATCTCGAATGTTGCTGTGCTGGACACACGTTTCAATAGTAAAGCGATCATCAGTTCAGTGTTACTAGCTTTGGAATTGAAACGCGCGAATCCAGTAAAGTGATATTGGTATTAAAATAGTTACATCAGATTTTTCTGGTCGACTAGCATCTTCTATTTGTAGAGGCAATTGTGGCGCCGAACTCGAAACAACCCAAATCTGCGATACGGCTAATTCGACGTCATGTTGTGTGCAACCCGCCACACCTCCCGGCACTTCTGTTATTTCAGCTTCAATGTCGATTATGCTTTCCTTAGGAATGCTATGATCAAACTTGGTTATTTATTAGGTTGAAATTCGGTTGGAATCTCACTAACTTGCTAGAAAATTTAACCATTGCTTTTGAGACAGCTTCCGAAACATTCAAAATTGCTTGGACAGTATATTCACGTTGTCTCAGTACGATAAAGCTTTGCTTTCCTCTTGCCCTGACGGCATGGAGTCTGGCACGCACCCATACACATTTGTTAACTTGTTCTCTGTTAAGATTTTTTATATAGAAGAAATCACGTTTAATGGCATTGACATCTGATCTGATTAGAGGCAAGTTTCCATATTTGCCTTTTGATACATCTTCTGTAAATCATTTATAATAGTAATAAATAGATGATCTTAAAGATTAATTAATCAGTTAGTACCTTCGTTAATGTTCTCTTGTGCATTTCCAGCATTCCCTCTGTGTTCTGCTTTTTTCGCCGCTTTTTCGGCTTTCTTCGCTTCCTTCTTCTGCGCCTTTTTACTATCGCCCTTTTCGTTAATTTCACCAGATGCAGGATCACTCATTTTGACTACAATCCAATAAGAATGTAATAATACACGACCTTTCACAGTTGCAGGTATATTTAATTTATTACCTGTAGGATGATGAAATATTAATAAAACTTATCTCAAGTGTTTACAAATGATAGAAGCCTAATTATGCTAATAAAAAACTTAAAAGTAGATAATCAAACAAATATCACTTCATGTGTAACTACAACACAAATTTCACCACATGAACCACAAAAAAAGTTCGATATTTGGTTATGTTAAAAATGAAACGTCTACCACGATATCTGTCATTTCATATGTTCTTGTTCTGACAAGTGCTTCCATCTTTATATCGTCCACTAAATTAAATTCATTCCCTGTTCTGTTTATTCCTAAGAAAATATATACACAATCGGGTTTTCACTATTGTCGTAAAAATTAGTTAATCATTACAAATATAGATAATTGAATAAATTATATTTATATAGTTAAGACGCTGAGGTCCAAGATTCAAAATTAATTGCAGGAATCTGCGATATATTGCATAAATTCCCGCCATGTTTAAAATTTTACCAATCAAAATTTGACAGTTACGTTTTGTATTCGTTACTGACCGGTGCTTTTATTACAAAAAAAGATGTCTACAGTCACAGAACACAAAATAGAATCTGAGATACAAGTAGGTCCTCTATCTATTTTACAACAATCCGTCGTTAATCACACGCAAATACTAATAAATTGTCGCAACAATAAAAAAATACTGGGCAGAGTAAAGGCGTTCGATCGTCACATGAACATGATTTTGGAAAATGTAAGAGAAATGTGGCGGGAAGAGGCGAGGAAGGGAAAAGGAATGGTATGTTTGACAATAATAAGTGAAGGTACATTCTATGTATTTTGATTTATATTTTAGTGTAAAAAACCGGTAGCTAGAGATAGATTTATATCAAAGATGTTCCTTCGAGGTGATTCAGTTATATTGGTTATGAAGAATCCACTTGTCAAAGCAAATTAGTTATATGGAAATATGTATTTATGAAATATTTAATAATCAATAAGTTAAGAACTTATATTTAGTATTATTCCTTTTATTTAATTCGAAATACTTTTTTTTTTCTTGATTTTAGCGGATTTTTTTTAACTTAATTTGAGTGTAATATTCTAGTTTCGAAATCCGGCCTTACATGGTGCAAAAAAACATGCTTTTCTTTGGAAATTATTCTGAAAGTTTAATTTTTTTGTTTGTGTAATCTGATAAAATATTTATTGAACGGAGCAAAAAATGCTGTCACTTACATGAATCATCCTGTATATTCAGATTCTAATTATCGAAGAACGTAAAATTGAACGCCATTTAAAGGCATTTTTAAACAATGTGCATTGTTGGTGTTATTAAATTGGTAATTTTGGTATATTAAGCACCGATTTCATTTTACTTACAGCATTTGCCATTGGTCACACTAAGGCGCTATTTGAAACAAAAAAACTACGAAATTTTAAAAATGGAAGAAAATAACACGTTTTATAATACTGTAATTTTAAATAAAAGCATTTGTCTCGTTTGTATTAGTATATATTTAATATCTTACACGTATATACAAATTTTGTTTTATAGTAATATTTCTGATTGCAAACGAAGAAAAAGAGAAAACAATAACATAGGTCTAAATAATTAATAGTAATATCAAATACAAAACCTCGAATAGATATGCTATACATACAATAAAAAATAGGAAAAAAAAATACTGAGATAGCATACGTTTCGTCGCAAAAAAAAGAAATAAACGATTTACAATACATTTTCATTTGGTATGATATATTCAATAATAGCGTTATTTATGCGTCTTTATTATAAAGTAACAAATAAAAGCATAAAAAAAACCTGGTTTGTGACGAATATCCTATACACATAACTGTACAAACTCTTGGTAACTGCAAAGGTATAAAATGTTTACTGATTACTCGGTCGTATGTATCACTGATCAAATTGGCAACACAACAACGAATTGGATTTAATGTAAGAAGCACGACTTCTCAACTTCGATGGTAAGAAAAACAAGTGGACACAAAAGGGCAAAAACTGCATTCATTTGAGTTAGAGGTAGGTGGTAATGGTTTGGAATTCATTCCCAATTTCGAGAGTTTAACTTGGAGGATTACGCACTTCGAGCCACTGCACGTCGTCGTCGAACCTCTCCACTCTGACCTTCTGACGATAATGGTACTCCTTGAGATAAGTCTTGAGAGTTTTAGGCAATTGCAATTGATTCACGTCGTCGTATGTCAAACGACTGACGATAACGGCCCTGCACAGATGCTGCAGGGAAAAGACGAAATTGCGATGCAACGGCCAGGTCAGCATCGGTTCGAAGAACATGCAACTGCTCGGATCTTTGTAGTGTTCGATGAGACCGCAAACGGTGTCCGACGTGTAGACGCCCGGGTCGTGGGAATCGAAGCTGAACTTGTGGTTCCACTGCTCGATGCGTGCGTGCAACGATCGGTTGTACTTTCGGAAAGAGACGCTGAATAGGAACTCTTCTTGTGCTGAGTCGCGCAGGAGGAACGTGCCCTCGCGTTTGCCGTCCAATAATCGTTCGGCTTCGTACCTGTCCATTTTGCCTGAAACGAATTCGGACGTTATAGACAATGGTGTGGCGTTAAAAAAGTGAAATGATTGAACTTATTTTTAAGGAAAACGATTCAGTGAAAATACTTAAACTTCTTCATTTATTCTATCAGTTAAAGTTAATATAAACAAGACAAAAGTAAAGATTAAATATTGCAACATAACATTCAAGATATTTTTTAATGATTAACGCCGATGTGAATGTGCATACAGTAGCGATAACCCCTCTACGTTAATAGACCATTCATAAGTCATGCACATACATATGTATATTAATGTTGAGCACTATAGGCACTACTTTTAACAATCCATAATTAACGACAGTGCCCATCACTATTCTATTTTGTAGTACTGTATTAATATGTACCGCCAAGAAACATTTAGCGAGACTGTTTAGGTTGGTCACATTGGTTTAAATCACAAAATTACGTGTAAACGCTAGACCTCTTCGAAATTTAAGAACGCTTAGCTAATATTATCATATACATGTGTGCACTTCTTACTGACCAAGTCAGTTTTAGTGTAAAAAACCAGTAGCTAGAGATAGATTTGTATCAAAGATGTTCCTTCGAGGTGATTCAATTATATTGGTTATGAAGAATCCACTTGTCAATACTTTTTTTTCTTGATTTTAGCGGATTTTTTTTTTTAACTTAGTTGGAGTGTAATATTCTAGTTTCGAAATCCGCGTTACATGGCGCAAAAAAACATGCTTCTCTTTGGGAATTATTCTGAAAAGTTCTTACTGACCAAGTCATTGATTACACATATAAATAGTTTTTTAAATAGTTACGGACGGTTTCTGTTTCCGTGGATACCGCCTAGTGCCCTGACAACCGCTTTCTTTTTTCACCAAGTGAGACGAAATTATTCATTAATTTCAAATTTTCGAACATAAATGATCATCCAAAAATGTTAAAATTGTGTTGTTAAGAGGGGACTTTAACGGTGCGAAAAGACTGATTCGGCATTTGCAATCGTTTATAATTATTTTTCCGTCCTTAATTTTGAAATTGTACAATATAGTTGTCAATGTTCAGATTACGCAACAAAAACACAGCGGTCGTTACAAGAAAAAATGTTTTAAATAATCATTTATTTCTTGTATCTTCAGGTTTAGATTAGTGGAATTCTATCTAATTATTCTAACTGCTCTGATCTTATACATCTAGTCGACTAAGTAATGAATCCGACAGCTGTGGCAATAAGCATTGCTTATACACTCATTTCGATGATTTAACAACAAATGAAACTGTAATCTCGCTGTCACGACAATTTTCCACATTCACTGTTAGCTTATAGCTGAATACGCCAGTTGCAGATCCCTTTCGATTTTCAAAAATAATTTAACACTCTGTTATTATTAATAATTAAAATACGTAATTCAGCAAGGCGAATCCTTATATTTATTTGTTTAAAAGTTAAAAAAAAATACTTTCTTTTCAAATTTACGTCTCGGTTTGCACGCTTATTACGTAAAATTAAAAGCCCAAAAACAGGACGTGCCCCAGAACAATCCTTCGTATAAATCTAGATATATTCCAATAAGTTAAAAATGAATTATGTTGGTTATACATTTGAACGGCAGCGCTATCTCTTGGTCATCGCTTTCTAAAGCCCCGTTTTAACAAAATGTTACTCAAAAAACATTTCAATAAAAAGTACATTTTTTTTATTTCTAATAAAAACTCCTACTTAATTTTGTAAGGGTTTAAATAAAATGTTTATATTAGGCATGATGTCATTGTTTGACATTTCATTATAACCTATAGCCCTAGGGCTATTTATTTTTATTCCCTAGGGCCATAGAGAAGGGTCCTAGGGCTACAAAAAAGACGTTTATGACATAGAAATTCGCCTATAAGTCAACTTATGACATATTCATGCATAATAATAATTTACAATAAGAAATAATTGCCTTAATTTTAAATGAATTTGTGCAAGACTTTCTGAACGCAGTGTATATTAAAGACTAAAGAAAACGAATTGAATTATGCAATTCTCAAAATTATTAATTAGTAACGGTAATCAATAATTACCATTACTATTGTTTCACAGTCCATAGCGAATTTAATAAATCAAAGTAATAAATAATACTGCAAAACAAATAATATACATTCGTATCAACGTTTAACACCTTAAAACACAATTATATCAAAGCCATAAATCAATGGCAATTTAATTTAAAAAGTTTAATATTGTATTGTGAATTGTATGCGACTCACACAATTCAAGAGAGAACATTAAATCGGTGTCGTGATCAACCTTGTGAGTAACCCGGCCGTTTCAAATGGGATAATAACAAACGTAAAAGGCAAAATGTTCTTATTATAATGGTTGTTTATATTGAGGAGCACGCGTAGGTCACACATGCTCTTTTATTAACAATGAATGATCTGCTCGCCTCATATACTATAAATTTGGAAATCCAAGGAGAGAAATTACATTGACATAGTTACAGGTTAATAAAAATAGGTTTTAGAAAAAGTTTTTTTCTGTTATTTCTATACTTTAAATAAATAAATCTTTGAAGTAATTATTTTTGACTCTGCGAGTTATGCTGCATACATTCATTGTTATATTGTTATCAGCATGACCTGAATGATAAGAAGGGAATGTTAACGTTTTTCCTTTAACTAGACCGTTAATTGAATGAGTTAAGCACATACAATGCCAACACTTTTAGCAACTACTTATCAACCGACACAAACGTTGGTAATTATTGTCATGTCAAGCAACCGGTTTAATGTTTGATGATTATGGAACGAATGCAAAAAAAAAACATCGCTTAAGTCTATTTTTAGACGCAAGTGTGCTAGGTTATTGAGGTCCCTTTTCGAAGTGTTTTTAATTAAATTTTTCACGAGCAACTGTGTATGATTGTGAGTAACAAATGTGACCCAATTAACCGGACAATTATCCTTTTGCTCTAAGCCGGAGGAACAATTAGTGTCGAACGCTCTTAATCACGTCGGTAAGATCATGCTCTGAATCAAAGATGTTATAGTATATTTCACGTTTTAAATATATATTTTTCTAAATCAAATTGGCGCAATTTTCTTCCAAAATTACCATTTAAAATTTATCGTTTCTGATAAAGTAGAGTAGAGTAGTTAGGTTAGTCTTGTTTTGGTATCCCTGGTTATTTTCTAAGATAATAAAAGCAATAATTTGTATTTACTGTCGGCTTATCAAATGCGGTTTTTGAAATATTAGATTACGTACAGAATGTTATGTACTTTATTAAACAGATTAATGAATTAATGAATATGACAGAAATTAATAGTACTTAATAATGAATGGATTATTAATCTGAGTACATATACAGATGCTTGTATAATGTATAATATGTACGATATAAATTTATTACAACAAAACTAGTTGGCGTACATACGAATATGTAGTTAAGTTAATATCTTTGTAAAAAATGAAATGTATGTACCAAAAATTAAAAATAAATTATTTCATTAAAGTTGTAGGAAATAAAGTTAATACTTCTTCAATATTGCACGTTTGTACAACACAGTTATTCGCCCAGTGGTTTTATACGCTTGTGAAACCTGGACAATGACCAAAGCGACTGAAAGGAAACTGGAAATTTGGGAGAGGAAGGTCTTAAGGAAGATGTTTGGAGGGAGCAGAGATGGAGAAGGACAGTGGAGAAGACAAACAAACAACGAAGTATGGGCTATGTACGCAAACCCGACAATTGTTGTTAAAATCAAGGCGCAGAGAAGTAGATGGCTAGGACATATCATAAAATGCCGGAAAATCGAGTAGTAAAAAAAGGCCCTATATGGAGGAGAAGGCGGTAGGAGGAGAATAGGACGCCCAAGGGAAGGATGGTACCAACAAGTGAAGGAGGATGTGGAGAAGATGGGAGTTCGGGACTGGCGGCAGCGAGCGATGGACCGGAAGAGATGGAAGGAGGTAGTGAAGAGGATGGAAGCCAAGGGCCTGCATGGCCTGTAGCGCTGTTATATATATATATAAATTTTGAGCCCTGATGAAGCATCAAGCTAGATGCGAAATATTGGCAATAAAAATAAAGAAACAATAGAGTAATTTTTCTAGTTAATGCCGCTACCCAAGAAATCATCCATTTACTCATTTACCCAACGGCAAAGACTCCCTGTCCATATACATATATATATATATGAATGACGCGATGTCTATTGTTGGATGACGATAATTCTTATGGCAATAAAAATCCAATGAGTGATGTTTCTTTTGATTTTGTCGAAGGCAGAAGAACCAAAAATCTTAAACGTGAACTATAGTTCTCTGGCATAAGATTACGCAAAGAATCGACAAATAACACATTTCTCTTTTTAATATTTACCGTGAAAATGACTTATAATTTATCAGCTGTTTTTCATGTGTGTAGTAACTACAAAATACGAAGAGCCCAAACTGTAAACCCTAGAATTGTTAATTCGGCTATAATTTGGTATTGTTCAAGTGATGTAAATCGTGCTTTGCATTGCACGCAGAATACTACGTCTTTTATAGCTTAGTTTTTCAAGATTAGTGGTTGTATAAGGTACCGTTTCAAACTTGTTTGAACATTGTATTACACTTCAAAAACGTAATTTTATATTTGTACCCATTCTCTTTTATCCCCGTGTATAGTTGTCATATGGTATTATTTCCGATTCTAAAAATAGCATCTGCGCATTCTTCCGCATATCAGTCTCTCATTCGTCAACTAATGACTCGCTTGCATTCAATTGCCACGCACCCTCTGATTGGGCGTTCGACGTCACGTTATTTAAGGGGGGATTGTTGACGCACCGATGTTATATAAGGAACGTGCAGTTCACCCGCGATAAAATTTTATCATCCACGTCGTCAGGTCGACGTTCATCATCGATAGGAAAAAAAAAACAACGATTTTTTTCTACGCCTACTGTTGATGTATTGCCTAAGCCCTGGGCTGATTTTGGGAAAAAGAGGGTTTTTTCATCCATCGTTTTGTTTTTTTCTTGTGATTTGGAAGTTCCGATGAAAAAAAAAAAACATATTTGAATACGGATCTCCACGTTGTATTATTTTTTTTCTCCGGCCCTGATCGAACCGTCATCTCTGGAAACCTAGCCCTCCAAAGTGAAATTCTTCCCGTCAGTTCAGTTTTGTTTTGTATGTATGTAAGTTAGTTTAAGTTTTTTTTTTATGTAGATATTTGTAACAAACTTTAATTTAGTTGTTTTTTTTTTCCTTCTCTGTTCGTTTTACCGTTTAATTCAAGCCCATCGTTGGCAATTTTGTATCGTGTGCCAATTCATATTTAATTAGTAAACCTAAAATTACAGTTCGTATAATTAATGCATGCTCGATCGAGTAAGTTAATTTCTTTTGTTTGTTTTCATAGTACACTAAGAAATTGCCCCAATTTTCAAAATTTACCTGCCTGTTTCAACATTAATTTAACTTGAATATTTACTTTTAACTAACTTGCTCATTTTTGTTTTTTTTGTACCGTCATTATTCAGAATTTAATATTAAAAGTAACGACCATCCCTTCTTCTTCCCGCTTTGTTATTCTGGGTTATAGCAAGACCAGGCGACATCTACAGGTAAGGGGCACATAAATAACCCAGTGGCGCCCAAACAACATCGGTAGCGGAGGTACTAACCCGAGCTCAGCAACGCCTTACCTAGTGGGTTTCACCGAACAATAAATAAGATTTAAAAGTGTTTTATTTATCCCTTCCCCCCACCTCTCCTGGTACATTGCTTGATTGATTTCTGTTTTATATTTTGTTTGCTTTCATTAGTTCAAAAGTAACAGTCACTTCTTTTTTTTTTTTGATAAGAATTAGTCTCATGCTCGGGAATAGCTACGTTTTTATGAAATTTTAGTACACGCCCTGAGGTACGTAGCAATTGGCTCTTTTTTTGCAAAACATTAGACTTTTACTAGTACTAGTAATTGCGTTAATGTTATCCATAATACAATTCCTTACTATAATTACATCTCTACTTTTTTGATTTGCAACTCTTTTATATGCCGTTCTATACTTACCCCAATAAAAACTACAATTGGTGATACTCAACAGATCAGGTACCAGACAATGTATGAAATCCACTTGCGTGTGGCAACCGGTGATGACGTCCAAGGGTGACGTTCTGAGGGTGACATTATTCTGAAAGATGGCCCTCAGCGAGTCGACGGTCGCGTCGTTCGGGCAGAATATCTGCACCCGCCTCACTTGTCTCTCGTTCTCGTCGGAACAGAACAGCTGGACCAAACGTGCGAAGCTGGGGGGCGGATCGACGCCCCGTTCGATCTCCCGAGCCCTTTGAATGCGCGCCTCCTCGTCCACGTCCTCTTGACCCATCGGCCTCCTGCGTTAAGAAAATCGATCAATCTTTTACCGAGAAAACAAAAGTAGAGTCGAATGGGCGACTGTGTATGTCGTCGGTCGGTCGCTACGAGGCGTCATGCATTTATGCATTAGGTCGTCGCGAAAACAGGAAAACAACGGTCTCGTGTGACGTGTGTGATTTATAGTGACTGTATTTTATAGGCCTGTTTTACATACTACTTTGCCAATCGACAAGAGGAGACATTGGAAATATGCTACTTGATATGTTTAAGATTACAACTTTGATAGCGATTCTTAAAAGGAAAAATGTCGGGTACGAACCAAAATCTGTCATTTTCATCAAGGACAATATGACAAAGATTTAAAAAAAGGGCCGGATGAAGAATTTTTAATTCTTAAGGATCTTTTTCATGTGCATTTTATATACAAGTTGTTAATACTAACAATACATCGTTACACTCGAAAATAGCTAGAATTCGATGCCCCGGTTTGTAACTATTGGAGTTCTTTTTTTTGTTTTTTGAGAAATCTCCATAATTTCCTTATTTTAAAGACTACATATTTAAAACACAAAAATTTTCGAAATTTGCTACTGGCTCTCTAAAACATTGCATTTACAATTATTATTGTTTATTCTTATTCAAATAACAAAATGGCGATTTCGAAACAAAATGTTTGGGTAACCACTCCATCGATTTTTGAAACCATTTATAAATTAGTTAAACTATTTATTACAGCATTTGACCTAAAAAGAATTTCGATGTATCTAAAAAAAAGTCTTATTCAGTTACTTAAACTACAGTATATCAACATTTTTACATATTTTTAGCTGAAGTGGAGAATTTAAATAGTGATACAATCTCTTGATGTATGCATATATAGTGGTTTTCAAATTATAAGAAACTAACTTTTAAATCCTTAATGCTTTTATTGCACCTCCTGTAGTAATACTCTTGAGAAGGGTACTGTTTACCTGCTTACACTATATGAATCGCCGGGCCGTATTAACTATGAATTACGGCCCCATTAAATAATAATAATTTTATTGTGCATTACCAACTAATTGTTAAGCTTCATATATCTAACTTATTATTTTTTGTAAATAAACCTAATGTATATTATTTATTATATAGGTATATTTAAAATTAAAATTGCGTTTTACTATTACCTCATAGTGCCGTAATTTATACTCAATCCGGCCCCTGCATTCATATGCTGCAAGCAGGCAACCCGTACCCTTTCAGTGAGGCGGGCAGGTAATTATCCCCACATAAGATGCAATAAAAACATTACAGGCTTAAAATGTTACTTTCTTGTATCTTGAAAAGAACTATACACTTACGGATACCAAAAATGTCCGGTCTAATGCGTAGTCTAAACGCCGCGTGCTACTCGGGTGCATGGAACGTTGTGCTTACACTATGACTGAAGTTAGGACAGCTAGTACAATTTAAAAAAATGTTTTTTTTCAATATTTAATACTTTTAACATTATTGTAAAATTTTCTACAACAAAGTAAGCATAACAGTAAAGTATTTAAGGCGGAAATCATCATTAACCGAATAGCAGGTAATAAAACAATTACAAGCGATATTCAAAGGGACCCCGACAAGCATGTTTACAATAGAGGGGTGGGTCAACAAGATCGTAAAATTCTACCTGGGTGTTTCCCAAAGATCTCCCACTATAGCAGGGAATATTTAATATCGTACTCGTCGTGAATGATTCTACTAGTAAACCAGTTACGATGCGGTTGTTCAATTGCGGTGTTTGTGAAAATAGTATTTAAAAAATGCCGAAAGGAAAGCCGACAAGCATAGAAAAGAGATCGGCTATTATCACATTATACGAGGAAGGATATTCTGTGCTTGTGATAGCCGAAAAATTAGGAGTTACAAAATCTACAGTCCATTACACTATTGGTCACTACCGAGACACCGGAATCGCCCAGGTTCGTCACGAAAAACAACCCTTACGGAAGATCGACGCCTTCAGATGTTGAGTAAGAGAAATCGGCGATTGACAGCGCCCGACATCGCAGCGGAGATGAATAGGCGACGCGAACAACCGATATCTGTAACAACAGTTCAACGCCGCTTAAGGGAAGCCGGTTTATTCGGCCGCGTTGCGGTAAGAAAACCGTTGCTTCGTCGTGGAAACCGCCAAAGTGGGCCGAAACCCATAGAAATTGGACCGCAGGAAATTTCAGAAAGGTTCTTTGGACTGACGACTCAAAGTTTGAAGTCTTTGGACAGAGGCGCAAGATTTTGGTAAGACGCACGAAGGACGAAAAAATGTTGCGCGATTGTGTGGTTCCCACAGTAAAACACGGTGGTGGTTCAATTATGGTTTGGGGTTGTTTCAGTAGTGCGGGAAGCGGAGATCTCGTAAAAATTGACGGCATTATGCGGAAAGAAAATTATAGACGCATACTGGAGGAAAATGCTGTAACATCAGGATTGCGGTTGATTGGGGAGAATTTCGTGTTTGCGCATGATAATGACCCCAATCACACGGCACGGATCCGCAAAAATTATCTATCGCCTCAAGCAGAAGCCAATATCTTGATGATCATGCCCTGGCCTCCGCAGAGTCCCGGATTTGAATCCTATCGAATTACTATGGGATGAGCTGGACAGGCGACTAAGAAAAGTCTGCCCAACTTCGAAAAAGCACCTGTGGCGGCTCCTCCAAGCCGAATGGAACAATATTTCCCAGGAAACTTTGACAAAATTAACAAAGCGCATGCCACGGGTGGTCAAGGCCGTATTGAAAGCAAAAGGAGGCTTCTTCGACGAGAAGAAAGTGTAGTTATAGACCAATATTTTAATGAGAATGTTTTAATTTATTTTGTATTCTTCTTGTTATTTGTTTATATTTTTGTTTCCACGAATAAATTTTTATTTTTAATTTTTTTTTCGAATTCTTGTCGTTTTTATTTAGTTAGCAGTAATTTACTAGTTGTCCTAACTTCAATGACCGGCAGTGTATATAGTTTTCGCACATGGAAAAACTTTGTACGGAGTTTTAAATAACATTATCAAATTACATATTTAAATTTCTTATTCATATAATCAACATTCGGCGCCAAAATATCACCACGTATTTGCTTACGCTTGGTATAAAAACGGATAAGTTGACCAAACCCCGACTAAATTTGAAAACCCAGTAACTTTTGCTTTCACACAAAATTTTGTGCACCCACTTCGTAGTTTCATCACCATGCAGAGGAGTAATCGATGGTATGTTAACATATGAAGAAAAAATATATCAGTAAGTATTTTAACGTGTAATAAAATTGACATTATGATGCTGATATAACATTCTGATATGTACAACACTGTGTATTTGTTTAGACGCTCATCGGCGACATCTTTGACTAACAAAGGAGTAGATGTGTTTGCATTGAGAACTAATGGTGGATGGCGGTCTTCCACCGTAGCGAAATGTTATCTCCAAGACAAACACCGAATTACAATTAATAATTGTAAGAGTTTCAAAATGATATAACTTCATTCAAGTGTTAATAATGTTGATGTAAACATTAAACGCTTTTTAAGACACAATTTTGGGTTTTCTTTGTTGCAGTTCCAGTGATTTATCTGTAGATCATTTACAACAGAAAATCTATGTTATATACTGCATGTAGATGTTTCCTCAAAAAAAAAAAAACTGAATGGAGACAATTGACAAACCAAATTAATACATATACAAATATGTTTCATATTTCTCTATTATTTTTTTTTTTTGAACCAACACGCGGAGAACGAAATATTTTTAGAAACTTTTAGATTTGTACAAACAAGCAATAGCTTGTTGCAATGATATAAAGTGCGTTTATTACATCTTATCTCATAAGTTTACATATTTGTATATTAGATTTCGAATGCAGTATATTTGTCAGAATGGGATTAATTTTTTTTTAATATCATCACCAAATGTTTGTGCAACGTTATCAATAATAATATATATATATATATAACAGATATCGGCCGCCTTAAAATTAATTTATTATGTTGGATTACTATCGCGTAATAAATCCTTAGAAATCTAATCTAATCTGCAATAATTAGTAGTAGGATTCGAGCTGCTTAAAGTAATGTACAGGAAATTCTGATAATCTCAGTGTTCCTTTTAGGTTTTTAAGATTACAGACAAGATAAAATTAATGGAAACATTTTTATGAATGAACAACGAACGATTTTTTTTTTCATATACAATGTATCAGGTGAGAACTGATTATTTGCTGATTTACATCAAATTTCATACTAAATAACAAGGTATATCCTTTCCAAATATAATTTATCTGCCCAGATTGATTAGAATACTTTATTTTGCATATCTAAAAAGAAAAAAATATACGCAGCCATCCACCTGTCTGTAAACAATTTAATCCAAAGAACTGTGTGAATGTATGTTATAACATAGGTACTCAGACTTTTTTTTAACACCGAATTCGCACATATTTTCATTAGTAAATGTACTGGTCGGCACATAAATGATTATAATATGGTTATTTTTCATATGTTTGTGCCTTATTCAGGGGAAAGGTATTTGGATCTATTTCGTAATGGGTAAACACATATCTCTGATATACAAAGAGAGGCAGATAATTTTAAGGCAAGTACTAAAATTATGACTCAAAAATGAGTACCTACTATAATAAAAAAGACAGATTAGTTCAAGATATTACCACAATATTACTAACAACTTTTCGATAGTTACCCTTTTTTCTTTAATAACTTGGAAAGTGCTGATCAAATGACTATCAGAGAATTGGCTTTTTTTTCTGAAGAATTTAGCATGACTATTTGAATGAATGCATACATATTTTCTTGAAAATAGAAATATCACATTGTAATTTTAATTATTATTATTAAAGAGACTAAAAACCAAAGAAAAATGCAATTTGCATTTTAGATCGTTTCAAATTTAAAAATTTTCAAATTAAAACGGAAAAATTTTTATGATTCCAAATACAAGAATAAAGTTTATTAAAAACTGAAACGTCACATTATATTTTTAGCAGATATTATTAAAAAGATCATAAAAAAAAAACAAGAATAATTTTGGTTAAAATAAAAGAGCGTCAAACATTTGAATATAAACACATTTGATAGGTAATGTCACGTCATTATGCATTTTGTAGGTATCAAATAGTTATCGAGGTGTCAAGAAAAAGAAAAAAACAAACTTACCAAACAGCTACGAAATTCGGTTCGATTTGTGCCAATCGATTCCTGCTGTTATGATCGGATTGATCTCCATCGGGAACGTTAGCTTCCGCGTAGGTGGCACTACCTATGGTATTGATGATGACATCAGGAACTACGTTATCCTCATTAACAGCGACTTCCTCTGCAACTTGCACCGGTGCCTCGTTTGTATTGTCGGCGGCGGTGACGACAGCGACATCTTCACTCGTCCTGGCGGCACCATCGTCCGAAGACGGCTCTCCTTCCGTAATTCGTTGCTTATAACAGGTACACTTGCAACAACTTTGTTTCTTGTCCCTTGCTGGTGAGCTTTTCGCCTCTTTTCTACCGCAATAGAATTTCAAAGGCCACTTGGTCGATTTTTTACTGTTACCGGTGCCATTACTCACACCACTGTTCTGAACGTCACTACTTTCAACTTCTGTGCAATGGTTCGACGAGGATTTCTTACTGTGTTTGCTCTTTAAGGGTAGCGACCGTCCTCTGCGTAAATTCAGACTTAGCGAAGCTAAGTTTATCTTACTTTTTTTGTTTTCTTTCGGCGATGACTCCGAGTCGCTTTCGTTCGTACCGCAAGAACACTTCCCCTCACCGTTGGAGGCCATATTATACGGTAGCGATATGAAGATGCTTAGTTAAGACGTTTTACGACCATTCATGCTGCAACCATGGAACCTATAAATAAATAAACGATATTATCCAATTGAACTAACTCAATTATCCCCCAAATAATTCGTCAAACAATGAAAAATAGATTTTTCTTAATACTAATCGGGAGTAGTTATACGGAATCTCCAGACAGTAGTCTACAATGACGAATGGCCAGTCAATAGACCTACTATCATTTTGACAGTCTTACTCAGTAGGTGTTTAGTAAACTCAGGTCTGTTTAAGAACTCTTTTGCCTGCCTTTGTCTTGGTGACTTGTGCCACCATTCCTTGGACTTATTCTGTATCCATCCGCTGATGGACTTTTTAATTACCGATTTAGTAATGCCGAAGGAAGGACTTGGTCCAACAAATGACCGTGATGAGGCTCGTCTGGCAAATCGTCGGCCGCTTAATTTCCCTTCACCCTCGTGTGGCTATGAACCCAGACCAATGTTAGTTTCCTTTGAGTTCGCACTTCATTCAAGACACTTACACAGTCCCAAACCAACTTAGAGTCAACAGTTGCTGAACTGATCGCTGTAAGTGTTGCCAGAAAGGCCCTTTCTGGGATTTGCTCCATATATTTCGACTCATACGAGATAATCAGTTTTACAGCTGCCTGTATACCAGTTCGATGTCGTTTTTACTGGAGAGCCTTTCTCCTATTCCTTATCTGGTATTATAACCTGATAGTTTCTATCCCGGTTAAATTTCTGAAGCCTCAATTTCTTCCACACAACCTCCTGCACCTGTCCAGGGTAATAGTGGCTTCGCAGGTTTCTGGAAATATATTACGAAATTGTACGAAGAAGTTCGATCAATGTCATAGCCTGGGTGACGCCCAGGTATTTTGCTTTCTTAACACGGAATTCTTTCAGAACTTAAAACTAGTGGTTGTAAACCTCCTGGCGTTCTTTTTCCCATAAACGTGACAAATTGTGTTTTCTGAGCAATGACTAATAGCCACTCTTGTTTACACCAGTTGTCTACAATATTTTTTGCGGTTTGCATACGTTCTACCAGAAGTTTTGGAAACCGCTCTCTAACGACTATCGTAGGGTCGTCAACAGACGATAGGAAATGAAAACCTTTTCTGGTCAGTTTGTGGTCCACTAGGGTAGTCCACAGCAAGGGAGGCAAACCTCCGCCCTGCGGGCATTCCCCTCCCGTCTCCGCTTCGATAGTAGCCTTGCCGATTGTGGATGTAATTATCCTTTTTTTCCACTCTGGCTTTTAACCACTGCAGAAGCTTCGGTGTAACGCCTCTTCTCCGACGATAGCGGTATAGCAAATTCTAATAAAAATTACAACAGACAAAACACAGAAAGTAACACCTAGAAAATCTCTACACAACAAAAATGTGTTCTCTTCAATCATCGATCGATTAGTTGAAGTTGATCATTCTTAAATACTTATGTTTATTTTACACAATCTCAAGTTATTATTATCATACCAGCAGAACAAATTAATATTTAAGGTAGATTGTCTTATTGGAAATGTTTCAAAGTTATTGAAATCTAGAGAAACCTAGAATCCAAAGGTAAAACTACACACAGGATCGAAAGTTACAAAAAGTGGAGCTTTTACCCTATTAAGATTAATATAGGGGTTAAATAATTGCAATTTTATTAAAAAATCTATAAATAAAACTATAATCTGGAATACCAACTTAGAAATAAAAACAGTAAAACCAACTTGTTTAATAGAAAACATCGCCTTTTTTATTATTTCTAAATAGGTAAGCTGTGTGTAATTGCTGTCTTCTCTAATGCATGTAATTTCTAAAACTTATCTAAAAATATAAAATAAGTCATATTTTCCATTAATCGGTGGGAGTTATTATTTACATAGGCTAGCAAGAAAACAACTGTAATAAAAACAGTAGTAAATTAAACCTAATAATAAGCGATATCGATCATTCGCTTTGGTTAAATGTATAATGAGAAACGCCAATATAACTTGAATTTTATTGACCCATTAAAATGTTTTCAGGAGTGATAAACACAAGAAGTCTAAAAACAAAACAAAAATATTATATTTTGCATTTATGAGAAGAAGCGATTATGTTCACAATAATAATCATTGTTTACAAAACAACAAAAATACTTTCATTCTTCATACAAACACTGACGTCACGGGTTGGAAAATCGAAAATAAGTTTGAAACAAATTCCCTTCAAACAATATTAACATATCAATCAACTCATCACCCTTTGCTTTAAGTAAAATAGTAGAAGCCAATTTAAAATAATTAAAGCAACCCAAATAACGCTAACAATAAATAAAAATCCACCGAAAATTTGCAAGAAGCAGCTTCAATGGATAGCTTTGTTTTTAATTTATCACCACTCACGTGAGCTTCTAAATCAGGGCCATTGAGTTGGTATAATGTATACGTATGTATGGACATGTTTATTTTACAGGTTTGTTTTTAAAAATAATCTCAAGGTCAGTGCTGCCAGCTTACATTACGGATACTTCTTCGAACATGAAAAACAAAACACATGCTCCCAAAATTTGTTAAATTAAACCTACAGGTGGAGATAGTTTTTAATTGATCTCGTTTGAATCACATGACGGATTTTTTTCTCGATACAAGCGGGGAATATTCTTACTGTGAGGGAAAAAGTAAACATATACAACCTGGATTTTTATTTAGAAGATATACCTAGTGTCTTTATTTAATCCAATAAGCAGCCTGATTATGTTTTAAAAACTTAGAGGGAGTTTAGTATTTTAATACGAGGTCAAGGCGTAATATAATGAAATATTACTAGAACGGCATTAGAAGCAGGATAAAATAAAGCCGTGATATAAATAATTGTTTAAGAGAATTTCCCAAGACCATAATGTCCGTATTTTGCAAAAAGTTAATTCAGAAACACTCATAATCAGCTATGCATGAAAACTCCAATCATTTAGAGAAATATCAAATATGTGTTATCTTTATATAAGCATTAATTGTACATATTAATTCGCTTTATAAAGCATATATATAATTGGAAACATAAAAAGAGAATTAGCTTTTGATGTTTTTACATTAAATAATTCTCAACGCAGATTAATCAACTATATATGTGTATGAAATGTTTTACCATGATACACGATTTAAACAACTTATATAAATTAATTTTTCCAGGAATAAACACTTGCAAAAGTTAAATGTCAAAACCATCAACGCTTATGATCATAGAATAACCCGACCTTATGATTAATAATAATGCGTGTCAGTGTGGTGTCAGTCAGACAGCCAAATTGGTAACACTGATTAATAACACCCACGTGATTAAATAATATTTTCAAAGTTTAAAATAAAATCATAAATAACTAATCAGCACTCCATTTAAAATCCTGTTTTTGTAGCAATAATTAAACATTACTCGTTTATAATAAAATTAACTTTGCACTCAATTCCTTTATAAAGTGCAAAATAAGTTTGAAGTTCACATAAATTTACCAGGTCCAAAACACCGAAACATTCTACCAAATAAACAGTTAAGTATATATAGAATTAGAAATTGTAAAAAAGACGTAATAAAATACAGTTGCTATAATATGGCAGGCCTTATTGTAGTCGTTCATATCAGAAGGATTTTGAATGAGTTGTGTGTACGCAACGGATGAATGAAATGGTACGAATCCCAAGATAGTAGTTACAAGTTCAGACCTGTTTCTCCGATAAGCGACTGTAAAATATTTACACTCTGCTAATCTCTTGAATAGCCGTATTTTCGCCAATGTTATTTTAAACGAAAATACACCGGTCATATTGTTTCTTTTATTATAATACCTATGTTAGTTGATTAGTACCTATATACGTATTACAACCCAAGTATAGTCGAGATTCTACAACAGGAAGTGGCAGGAAAGTGAAAAAAGATTAAGTCATTCACTTGCTTGGAAGTAAGTATTGAGCCTTTGCTGGCGAACAACGTAAAAAATACTCATTTTTGTGAGGAAGGAAACCCCAGTAAGAATGAAGAAAAAAATATCTGTACGGCTAGTATGCATGAGAAAATTTTTGATTTTTACAAGCAAACCCGATTAAAACGAGAAATGTGTGAACTGTAAATACTCATTTGCATATTATAATTAGCATTTGATAATAGAAAAAATAAAAGTACATATAGAAAACTCCTGTAAAACAAAACACGGTGTAAAAGGTAAAACATTGTAAATTATTATATGGAGGTGTAGTGATGCGAAAATATGTAACACGAGTATGCAAAACACATAATTATAAACAATATTAGGGGAGATCCAGAGCGACATACGAAATTACGTCACATTATATTCACGAACTCACCTAATTGGATGATATTCACTAGTTGCTTGGAACTACTTTCGCCATCGAAACACTGAACGTCCAGCCTGAACTTTTGTATTTACTGCCTCACCAAATAGATATCGTCAAATAACAATTAGAACATCGCAACACCACCATACAATACCACGCAATCATACCAACTGCCGCAGCCACGGTGTGAAGAAACCACGGGTATGAAAAGGTAATACGCGTTATTGGCAACAAACGAACATAGCCGCAATGAAATTGACTGGAGTAACTGACACCAACCATACACCAACTATCAGTGATATGCAAGAAATACAACTTCAGTTTGTTGAATTAATGTTGGCAAGTATTGCTGCCAAAATGGCCAAAAACGTAATGTTCAAAGTACGGTTAACCTCAATTATTTAGATAGCACCAGATTGGAACCTTGTTTAGTGGGAATTTGAGAAAAATTACCGTTTGTTTTCAATAGATTTGTTATATATAATAGGATATAATATAACAATAATTTCCCACGCTCTCCCCACCATGATGACGATTTTGCTATAGTGTTCAGACATCGTCCTCTGTGCTCTTCGAAACGTAAGTAAGAAATTTTGATTTTTTGATCAAATTACTAAATTTGATTAAAGTATTTGTTAAGTATTTATAGATATGCCTAAGATATATATACATTGCAAATTTCCTGGGTGTCCAAGGGTTTATAGGGAATCAATTCGCCTTCATAGATTCCCAAAACATCCACCAACCCTGAAAATTTGGAAGGAAATATGTCATCTAGATGATTCTGCAAAGGTACAAAAGTTTAGAATATGTTCTAGGCACTTCAATAGTTCGGATTACAATCATCACCATTTAAAGATGTATCTCAATCGTGATGCTGTCCCTTATGCAACCTTTTCAAATGTTAGTAATGAATTATCTCCATTATCACCTACTTGTGGGAACCAATTAGAACGAGATAGTAGCAATTCATCTTCGAAATCATATCTTCCGCCAATAGATCATGATTATTGCATGTCGGTTACAGCGTCTTTATCTTCTTCTGATGTTAATAATAATATTCATTATCATCTACTTTTGGGAACCATTCAGGTGATTTACATTCTTTAGAGTGTCCATGAAAAAATCACAATCCAAGGGCCATTTTAATAAATTATCGATTTTTTATAATGCCTAATTCAAATATTTACCGTTTAAATAGGTACTTCGAAATCGAGTAAGCTAAATCTAATGCAGGCACAGAGGACATTCTTTTAAGATACTTTATTTATCCCGTGTTATTAGAATTTATTTTTATTTTTGAATTTTCAGAGTTTATTGTTAAGTTTTTCTGCTTTCAGAGTTTATGTTCATTTGTTGTTTAAATTTTCATGATTACGTGTTTCGTATTTAATGCTCATTCATGATTTGACTTACTAGAGTTTATTTTAATTTTTATCTCTTTAGAGTTTATTTTTAGGTTAAATTAGATATGTCTGTGATTTCTGCAAATTAATCATATTGATCAATATTTAGACGTAATATTTAATTTAACGTTGCCGTAAAATTTAGTTTAAATTCTAATTTTCAATCTTTTATTGTAATTATTCATAATTGATAAATGATAAGGAAGAAAGACATTACGATTATTAGGTAGTGAAAAATTTTACAATCTCAAAAATTATTAAAAGCCGCATTAAAAATGTAATCGCGACATTGTTAAATTAAATGTAAGCTGTAAATACGACCCATTATTAGCAGACGTATCACACTGATGAGATTAAGGAAAATCGAAACATATCTAATTTTTCAAATCTCGCGCTATATTTCGTAAGCACCGTCCATTCGTAATTCTATGTTTAGCCGTTTGACCCGGAGGGCGCTGTGATAATGCAATCGTGACGTCACATGTTTCCAACGAAATGTACAGGATTTGCGGTTCTCTTTATTGTTGTTCTGTGGAAGAAACGCAATGCAAGTAATCAACGCGTCAGAGGGATTGACGTTTCGTACCCACGTGACTCGCTGATTGACAGAGACATGTTCGTGTGCAAAAAAAATACAAAAGCTTAAACAAAAAATAAGGACGGTAAATTTGATATATACACAAAGTTACGTATTACGTATAAGTTTAATAAGGAATAAACGAACTCTTTTATGAAATTATAACACACTCGTGCACTTGACATTAATGCATGTGCTGCCATCTGTGTACAATCTCTGTCGAGTAAGATATAATCCACGGGTATGAAAAGGTAATACGCGTTATTGGCAACAAACGAACATAGCCGCAATGAAATTGACCCGAGTAATGGTCACCAACTATCAGTGATACGCAAGAAATACAACTTCAGTTTGTTGAATTAATGTTGGCAAGTATTGCTGCCAAAAACGTAATGTTCCAAGTACGGGTAACCTCAATTATTTAGATAGCACCAGATTGGTACCTTTTTTAGTGGGAATTTGAGAAAAATTACCGTTTGTTTTCAATAGATTTGTTATAATTTTCCACGCTCTTCCCACCATTATGACAATTTTGCAACTTTTCCCGCTAACATTCCACAGTTGCAGTTTGCCCGCCAATAGTGTTCAGACATCGTTCTCTGTGCTCTTCAAAACGTAAGTAATAAAATTTGATTTTTGGATAAAATTACTAAATTTATAGATATGCCTAAGATATATAGCATTGCAAATTTCCTGGGTGTCCAAGGGTTTATAGGGCTAAGGAAAGGGCTTTCATAAATTCCCAAAACATCCACCAATGCTGAACATTTGGAAGGAAATATGTCATCTAGATGATTCTGCATAGGTACAAAATTTTAGAATATGTTCTAGGCACTTCAATAGTTCGGATTACAATCATCACCATTTAAAGATGTATCTTAATCGTGATGCTGTCCCTTATGCAAACTTTTCAAATGTTAGTAATGAATTATCTCCATTATCACCTACTTGTGGGAACCAATTAGAACAAGATAGTAGCAATTCATCTTCGAATTCATGTCTTCCACCAATAAATCATGATTATTGCACATTGGTTACAGCTTCTGTAAAATTTATTAAACATTCCTACTGCAGAGGCATCTAAGTATGTTGCTGGTTTCATTCTTTCCCAAATTGATGTGTCCGGCTGTTCAGTTTGTATTGAAAATTTATATTCTTCTGAGGTTCTCCGACAACATTTATTTGTAAGTTTTAGAGAAATTGATGATGCCAATAAAATACTTAGATATGCAGCTAGTAGGTTTATCGAATTGGTTGATATTATTCATCATAGTGTATTCAAATATCTTCATTGTGTCTTTCACCGTTAGAAAGTATTTTTCTAGAAGAAAATCAGTTCGTCGTTAGTCAGTTTCAAGTGTGCTCCAAACATTCTCCTCAAGTTAGCTTCATCAAGAAATGTGTTGGGCTGTATCTATAAATACGTAAGAGAAAAGGGAGTTTCCCTAAAAAAATCACAATCTAAGGGCCATTTTAATAAATTATCGATTTTTTATAATGCCTAATTCAAATATTTGCCGTTTAAATACTTCAAAATTGAGTAAGCTAAATTTAATGCAGGCACAGAGGACATTCTTTTAAGATATTTATTTATCCCGTGTTATTAGAATTTATTTTTATTTTTGAATTTTCAGAGTTTATTGTTAAGTTTTTCTGCTTTCAGAGTTTATGTTCATTTGTTGTTTAAATTTTCATTGTATTTTCATGATTACGTGTTTCGTTTTTAAAGCTCATTCATGATTTGACTTACTAGAGTTTATTTTAATTTTTATCTCTTTAGAGTTTATTTTTAGGTTAAATTAGATATGTCTGTGATTTCTGCAAATTAATCATATTGATCAATATTTACACCTAATATTTAATTTAACGTTGCCGTAACTAAATTTATTCTAATTTTCGATCTTTTATTGTAATTATTCATAATTGATAAATGATAAGGCAGAAAGACATTACGATTATTAGGTAGTGAAAAATTTTACAATCTCAAAAATTATTAAAAGCCGCATTAAAAATGTAATCGCGACATTGTTAAATTAAATGTAAGCTGTAAGTACGACCCATTAGCAGACGTATCACACTGATGAGATTAAGGAAAATCGAAACATATCTAATTTTTCAAATCTCGCGCTATATTTCGTAAGCACAGTCCATTCGTATTTCTATGTTTAGCCGTTTGACCCGGAGGGCGCTGTGATAATGCAATCGTGACGTCACATGTTTCCAACGAAATGTACAGGATTTGCGGTTCTCTTTATTGTTGTTCTGTGATATAATCTCATGATTTTCGGGCCCAAAACCGAAGCACACATTAAATAATATTTAGGGATAATTATTTTAACAGTGTGGTTTGTTTTTGTAGCCTTTTAATATTAATTAATTCAAACAATATTTTGTGGACTATGAACTGTATTTTAACTTCATTATATAAATAAAGATAAAAGTTTTGTACTCTGGCTTTAATTACATTTTATTCTCCAATTATAATTTTAATTTTTTACTTTTATTTATGGCTAAATTTGTAAGTTTATAATGGTACTGAGAAAGATAACACAGTTAATGAAATGTATGAGAAAAACTTATGATTTATACAATGAAGCTAAAATACAATCCACAAAATATTGTTTCAATTAATTTTGGGATAATTAACATGACGCACTGCTCTACAATTTAATGAAGATCAATTCCCTGCAGATGGCAGAATATTTAACGAGCAATTCCGAAACTGGGAAACCACAATTCTCTTGTCGGTATTCCTTCGACAAAATGAAAAAACTACCTATGAATTAAATAAAAAGGTATATAAGGATTAAATATTACCAACAAATATTATTCAAGGATAAGACTTTAATTCCTAACTATAAATAACAATGTAATCACAGTAGCACATATATGTTTAATGTATATTTAAAAGTATAAAAAATAAAAAGTATACACAACCAATGTTTGGTTGTTGGGTACCTTTTGAAACCGTTATAGATAATACACAAATAGATACGGGCCCCTAAAATAAAAATTAAACCAAAACGTAATTAAAACCTATTTTAATAACTAAAACATTCGTAAATATTTGCCCCCAAAGTCTTAACTTTAGTATTCATGATAAGTAATTGAATTAATCTGTCTGGCAGTGTATCCTTTGATATTAAGCCATTTATGATGGGGATTAATTTTGCCATTGGAATTTGAATGTCTGTAGGGTGTACAAACTGTTCTACGTTTTGCACTGTTTTATCCTTGTTGTCAGATGGTGTGTAGTATTCTGATATGCTATCACTCAGTACAATGAAACTGCGATTCAAGCAATGAACTGCTACACTTTTAACCTCCTCACTTTCAAGCAAATCAATTGTGTCACGCATCTAAAAGAAATATAAAGAATGAGATGATTTACACTTTATATAATATACTATAGAATGGCTACTCTCCAATGAGGTCATTTTCCTATACTATCTAAGAAGGTATAAATGATATAAAGTTGGTTATATGTGCAAAAAGTTGCATTATTTAAGAGATTAAGAAAATACATTAAAACACGAAAAATCTTAATGTTAAAAGAAGCAACCTTGAATATGTATAATAAATTAAGTAGCCTACCAAATTCTGGAATAGTTCATTTCTGCTTTCATTATCATCAATTATAATATACTCCTTAAAGTGGTCTAAAGGATTGTCATCGCTTGTTGCTAATGTAGTTTGAAATGCCCACAAAATACTATCCAAATCTTTTAATTTTAGTTGCCTTGTAAGTTCAACAGGTGCCAATATTTTAGGAAGCTACAATTTTTTTTTATATTATCCATATGTTCAAAAATCTTATTTCTAAAATTCAAATACCTCACGCCTAATGATCTCCAACAATTTACTAGCACCACTTTCTAATAAAATATTGCAGAAAGATAAATATTTCTTCTGCAGTTCTGTACTTATCGATGATGAATCCTTAAACAAGTGCCCCCCTATAATATTTAACTGTATCCGCAACATAATGACGAGCATAACTTGCAAATATATCAGGCAGCCAGCCTTTGCAAACACTAATATCTAAAACCAGATTTAGTGCAAATAAATAAAAATCCTTCATCTACAACATAAGACATACTTTTAAATTGTTCCATAATTCGATCTTATTATTCGGATTTGTCCGTAATTCAGCAATAATGTCTTCTGTATTTATAAGTTTTGCGATGGCATCTTTAAGGGCGACTGATATGTTAAGAATAGTTTCGTTACACGTCCTCTCAATACTTTCAAAGTGCTGTTCTTTCCTTGTTCTGTCCAATAAGTCCTTCGTCTCACGTTCTTGCCATTCTCTCAGCTTTTGTTGGCCGTACTTCGTCAATAGTACGGATCCGGCGATAATGATTCCGCTAATTATAAATTTGTTGCGGTGACGATAAACAAAATCGCGTAATTTTGAAAATACTGTCATTTTTTATTCTACAAATGTAATTAAGGTTAAGGTAAGGCGAGCATAACCTTACAACCTGTATTTGTTTTAAGTAAACGTATTTCGTTTCCTGGAATTTTTTACGATTCCTTTAACAAAGTGATTTAATATTTGACTCAATAATTATTTTGAAAACTATCACAATTCACATCTCCGACCGTCATTAACATATTAATCACAATTCATGTAAAAGAAACCCACTCGCATAATCATAACTATATATATATCTGAAAATCATATTTATGTATATGCAAGTTCAAATTAAATTTTATAATATGAAAGGTCAATTTATGTATATAACATCCAAAGAACTAAAACACTATTTCACAATATTGTATTGATCAGCTGGATAATTACCATCAAACTTAATTTATGTTCACTAACATTAACATAGTATGTAGTTGCCCCGACGAAAATTTCAAAGTTAATCCATAATCTAGTTTGTATTTCGCGCCAGTTTTATTAATATTTAGTTACTTTTTGGTAAGAGTTCCGGCACCGATTTGGTGAATTGCATGCACATTAGCGGATAGAGCAAGCGTCCATGAGTCCAAAATGGGCATTAATTTTTTGAGAAAATGAAAAGAAAGTACTAAAAACTGTGTTTGAAAAGTACTATTTCCAGGTTATGTCCGACGCGATTTTGACGTTTGTAACGGGTGGTAGTGGTCATATGGGAGAAGTTACTAAAGTAACAAATTAATGTAGATAAAACAGGCGCGAAATATTATAAAATATCTTATGAAACGTTTCATTCGGGTATTAAAAGTTCAAAAAGACTTGAAATAAGAGAGACTTTGTTCGAGAACTAGAAATTTATTTGTTGGTTACACTGATTGTACAATTACAATAAAAATGGAATTGCGTATGTTGTACGAATCGCGAAGATAGAGGGGGTGGTTATATTCTCACGTCAGAGTATAACCATTCTCCATATTTCTTCGTGTGCCTCACTCCATTGAACACGCCCTCTTGCTATCGCGCATCCGCCACCAGAATTTATATTTACAAATACAATAGAATTTACATCAACTATTAAAATGAATGTAAATAAGGATAAATAAAAGATATTCACCATGAAGAAATTTATTTATCATCGTCATATAATGGTAAATATGAAACATAAAAATCATTTGTGAAATTCCACTTCATCGGTAATAATTTATTCATTTTATATAAATGTTTTAAAACTTCAACCATCATTATTTTCGAAATGTCTATGTTAGAAATCATAAAATCATTCGACCATTGCGTAATTGTTTCATTTGTACCAGAAGAAAATTTAAATAGAACTTTCGCAACAAACACATCATTGAAGCCACCTTCATCAGAATCAGAATTAATTAGTATGTTTAATTTACTTTCTATCACCCAAAGGAGAAGGTAATCGATTTGCTCTCCGGTATTAGTTGGACACTTCAAAATGACCCTTGTTGAATTTAAAAGCGAATCTTTCAATATATTCCTTATTGTTAAACAGACATCATTTAAACCGGTAGTTCCCCATGATGTTCCGTGATTATCACTTATTTGTACAGTATTAAACCATATTCTATAACAGCTTTCGTTGATAAGTATTCCGATGTATGCAAAGCAACGACGGCAAATTAAATTATTTGATGCACATTTTAGAGACCCGACTAAAATTTTCGAATTTAGATGGGAATAACATTCTAGATAAAACAAATCATCCTCTCCTGGACTGATGAGATTTCTGTTTGAATCACCACTGTTGGCGTGACAAAACCAGTCAGTAGGTTCGGAATGTTCAGAGGGTAATGGTAAAACACGTTTAAAATTTTTATCGCACAAAATTTGTAAACAGTTTCGGCATTGAATTTTTAATTTGGAATTGTTATTAAAAGGAAATTTAGTTTTATCGTAGGCTACATCTAAATTACTTTTTGTTTGTAAAATTTCCGATTTAAAGCTGCCAAATCTATCGTCATTGTTGGTAGAAAACCTAAATGATAAAAATTTTTCTGCAATTTCAACACTATTTAAACTATCAGATACAAAATTTAATTTCTTACAAGGGATTTTGCATGCTTCATTATCAATTATAATGGATATGCCGTCATTTTCAGATAAATAAATATTCGGTGCTTTGAGTTTCTTTTTCAAATTTATTAATACATTTACGGATTGGATCCGCGGTCTAATTTCCATTAAGAAATTGTTATAAAATTCAAAATTTGACATGATTTAGGAATTATTGATTGTAGTTTTTTTCAATACTTCTTTATCTTCAAGTATTTTAAATAACTTGTCGGTTTCTCGAACAACAAATGGAAGTGTGACTTTCTGATAATACTCTGGAAGCAATTCAATATTACTTATTACATTTGACAGTAAATGAGCGCGCTCCGCTAATATTCCTGGAGCCTCGTGCTTTAAATAAGTAAAGTGAATGTGTAGGTGATAGAAAGACGGTTGGTAATGCAAATATATTCTTAATTGGGATTTATCCAAACCATATTTTTTTTCGATAGCTTCCTAAAAACCAACATAAAATAAACATATGAAATAGAAAATAATTATACATAATGAGTACGATATTTGAACTTACACTGCCTTTCAAATAAATATTTTTCAACAATGAAATATGGGTAGCGTTTAAATCCCTTAGAGATTTAATGTTTCTAATATTGACTATGGCCAATAAATATAAGGTATCAAGTGTAGTACCATTCCATTTGAGATCAGGTAATAAGATAAACCCATCATTAGGATCAGAGTCTTCAAAAACGATCCGATTAACCTCAGACTTATGCTCTAATATATTGTACACCCACTATACACAATGAACAAAAGAAAAGTAATATATCATTGAATATAATTGACATAATATTTACCTGTAGGTCAAATTGTTCTTTAGTAATATAAGGCAATACAACTGTTTCGTAAATATCTGGAGTCTCATCGACAATATATAAATTATGTACTGAATACTTTTCAATATGTTTCTCAGTAGCAGGGTGAATTATTGTTGTTTTAATTGCTAAAACATGTTTTACTGAAGTGGCAGAAAATTTTTTTTAAAATAATAAGAACTTACAGTTTAATTCTGCTACAGGATAGAATTCGTAATTCCCGTAAATATCGTTTTGAAATTGTTTTTTTAAATAGTTTTTGCTGGTGAAATATTCACTACTACCACATTTCAAAATTTCCTCCTCGAAAGCACTCTTTTCCAAGATTACTAAACCAGCACCTCCAACATCGGTAAATGTTCCTTGTAGACAAACGAGTTTGTTTCTCGTATTGTTATTTAGTATCTTTTCTACTTTAAACGACGATAAATCTTTGATATGTGAATGCACATTGCATTTCTTCTCATCCGTATCATCGTCTAATTTTGGTTTTTTAGCAATGTGATTCTCAGTTGAATCGTTAGCTATTTTTACATCCGCCATATTCAAAAAGGGTTGGTGCACGTGGATTGTGTTAATCAAAATAATGTGCTTTTAAAATTAAATGAATGTGTGTAAATAAACGCTCGGTTTATAGTATTAGATTGAATTTGTTTATTCTTTTAAAGCAACTTTATTAATAATTGTTCCAATTAAAAAAAGATGTATATACATACTAAAAATTCTATAAATTTTCCTTCTTGGGAATTTTAATTTCTTCCATGTTAACTCTAATCGTATAAGTTCGGAATTTTTCGGTGATTCGAATTTCAAATCTTTCAACTTTCAAGTAGTAACATAACCCAACATAACCTATCTTAAAACAATTTTTAAGGGATCAAAAGGGATTTATTCTTCTTGTGATACCTGTTTAGCAGTATACAAAATGCGAAATTTAGCCGAGTTCCAAGCGCCAAACGATGGAGAAGTCACTCTATGCGAAGTAGACGGCTGTATTCATTCCGCAAATTATGAATATGCCAATGTGAACGTTTTCACGAATTTGGTAGGAGGAATATTAGGGATTAAAATTACATAATGACCGATAATCGTTTATAGGTCGAAGACTATCCGCAAATTAATATATCGAGGGATTTGTTATATCCAATCAGATTAGGTGACGATGCAAGAGAATTATTTGTACCAGTCGAATTACCTTTCCTGAAGCAGCTCGCTCAAACCTATTACGAGTATGGATATATTGATATGCTTCATGAGATTGTTAATCGACAGACCTTCTTGATATCAAATTTAGCTTCTGTGATATTACAAACATTAAACAGTATCGATAACATCAGAACTGCACTTAATCCGACATACAAACAAAGTAAAGTGAAAATTATTTCCGAAACAGTGGTTACCAGAAACTGGACAGGTTCTGCCATAAGATGTATGGCATGGCATCCGGATTATGTAAAAATTGCAGTTGCAACATGTGATGATGCAGTGAGAATATATATGAAAAATATAAATTTGACACCTATATTAAAATGTAAGCAGCAGAAGAATATTACGGCGATTGAATGGAGGCCAATGACTGATTCTGAGGTTGCTGTCGCTTGTGAACAGTGTATTATAATCTGGAATGTGGATCCACACTCAGTTGTAAGTTTACTTAAAATTACGAAACAAAAATTGATATATTAGATCAGACCTTGTTCTTGCTTCTTCCATCCATTAAATAATAGTATAAATAGATAAAACTTTAGAAGTACTACGTTTCGGTTTATTTCAAATCATTTTCTAGTACAAATATAAAATTATAAGTTATTGTAAGGACTTTTAATTTTAAGAGAAGAACCGAGAACAGTGTCTGATCTGAAATAGTTATACTGGTCTAGAAAAGAAGGTTTTAATTAATTTATAAATTCATTTTGGGGGATTATTTCAGATTACGAGACCCTCAATTAGTAACGCAACTATTTTACGAAGAATTAATCATCAACCGATTGTTAGCATTGCATGGAGCCCTTATGGTGACATATTAGCCTCAGCCGCAGCACAGGATTCTACAATCCTGATGTGGGATCCCGAGTTGGATAAAACAAGTTCGTTGAAGAGATCGGGATGTACTGGAAATTGTTTATTGAAGTGGTCAATTAATGGTAGGAAATTATTTAATGGAACAAATACACTTGTATTCAGGTATTATTTGTATTTTTTGTGAAGTGTTGATATTGATATATGGATGGATGTCTTTTATTCTACAGAGTTTGGGAATGCCAAACGTGGAGAGCAGAAAGGTGGAACGTATTAACAGGTAGAGTGAAGGCAGCAGCCTGGTCTCCATGTGGAGTGATTTTATTATTTGCCACAAGTCAAGAACCGGTAATCTATGCTCTCTCCTTCATTAGATCTGATTTTGTTTTTGCGAAAGATTCGAGTAACTCTCCTAATGCTGCGATACCCCTTTATGACGTCTCGAAGGTGGACATCGATGGAATAATAGTCGGTGGTATTGTTCAAAGTATGGACTGGGACCCTCTAGGCAACCATCTAGCTGTTGTATTTGCTGACACCCAATATGTGGCAGTATTCAATGTGATATTTGACCCGGTGTTGCAACTAAGCGCAAGGTAAAGCAGAAAACTATTTTAGGATTAAATGAAGTTTGAGGAAATAAAATTTCTATAGCTTTTTAGTGGCCGGTACACCTGATGAGTATCCTTGCGTTGTTGCTTTTCAAAGGAATTTTAAACGAGGAGCTTGCTTAGCGATTGGTTGGTCGAGTGGACGATTACAATATTTCCCAATAATTTATTCGGATTTACCGAACGCTGATAGCATAAAAAGCAAAAATTTTTATAATTGAAATTTTATATTTTTTTGTATTACAGCAATAATAAATTTTAATAGAATTTGTTGTATGATTTCTTAAATACCCCACAAAATAGAATGCTAAATTCTCTAATTAATTATACTGGGAGAGTAACATAGAATAGTATCTTAGCTTTGTTATTATTGCTCTTTCTATGCTACTAGGATACTATACGAGGAGCAAAGTTATCAATGGTTATGGTTACGTCTTCTTACATCATTGTTTTAATTATATTTTTAAAAGAAAAATATTTATTTTATGTTAACGTTGTGTAAAAGCATCTTGTAACTGGTAAATGGTACGAAAATTGCGAATGATAGGTGTGAGATATCACCAAGTTAAAATCAAATATCCCGCCATCAGGTTTACGGCCTCGAGCAGCCTCCAGGGCCTCGACGGGAGGCATTTAATTTTATAATTTTTTTGAGTTGGTCGTTCTGCAAGCACACTGCAAACTTCAAGTTGCTTCAAGTGAAGTGCATGTTTTATCTTTCTCTAATATGCAAAGAGGAGATCTTCTATACTATTTTACTTAGGAGCCAGTGTAAAAAGTGTAGCATTAACGAACAGACCCCAAGTTAAAGTGACTGTCAGCTGTCAGCTTATCTATGCTGTCAGCTGTCAACGTAGGTAGCGTGTTTATTTATGTGCTTATCAATATTTATGCGCACCTTATGAGTCAGATCACTGAGATTAAGCATATATCAGACAATCTATGATGTCGTTGTCAACAAAAACGTAAGAGAAACGAGTTTCCTGAGTTATTGAAGCGTTTTTCCTTTCAAATATGTTTAAATCACTTTGGGTATTCATTCAGTACTGGTATATGAGATATCTACTCGTTACGGAATTATACATGGTAGAGAAATGGGAAAGAGTGATGATTCGTATCCTTTTATGCAGTTTATGCCCTAAGATGTTAACCTAACCTCAATTATATGAGTAATTTTTCTTAATGAATGGCAGATATCGTATTTTTAATCATATTTGGAGTGATATCCTTACTGAACGTATCGGTGGTTCTGCAATCTGTAAAGTGGCTAACAACGCAAATAAATCTCAATGAATATTCGTTAAATAATATCATTTATAATGATTAGTATTAAAAAGTATTATATAAATCACAATATTGTTATCACATATAATTGATATTTGTTATAATTCATTTTGTACAATTTTAATGTTATAATACGTAATTTATTTGTTATTTGTACTGTGATGTTTTTTCTTCTATGTTACGAAAGTGCTACTATATATAAAATATTTTTTGCACATGCCAGGATTATATATGCAGTTTTAGTAGTTTTGCCTCTGCAAAGGTTTTATTGCAATAAGTACAAACTTGATTTTTTCATCAATTAAAATCAATCATCGATAAACAATTCTTACCCCTTTGTTAGTGTCAATGGGTACCTATGCGGGTTTTCATGTGTGCCGTTAAATAACATGCGATAACTTTTTGAATCCACACCGTACGAATATTGGATGCTTGCTATGCATTGTTACATTATATATTTTTCAGTCACCCGATCTGGCAGTTATCTTCCCACAAACATTGCATTTAAATCTGCAAGATTGAAATTATACAAATTATGGCGCTTTTTAGAACAAAAAAGAAATGAAAAGAACACCACCAAATTTTTCAAGCTTTTTTAAAATTTAAAAAATTGCATTGTAACAGTGAAAACAGTAATTATATTTCTATGGAATATATCTGCATTTTATAACGAATTTTAGTAAAGAAAATCGATATTGCGAATTTAAAAATTAACGAGAATTATGCAGGTGTGAATTTTATATGAAAGAAACCACAGACAAGAGAATATACTGACTGTCAGCTAAATGTAATTTTTTGGAAGCATAAAATGTGCTCCTGCACAAGAATCCATATAGTTGCAGGTACAGATTCTTGTGGTACATCAGTTTATTATTCAAGGTATCAAACAAATTGTTTATCTATTTTATACTTTCAAAAAATTATATTTAGCTGACGGTCTGGTATGTTCTCTTGTCCGTGATAATAAAACTATAATCCATCTATAATCATTGTAACCACGCTTACCCGAGTTTCAAATCAATCTTGGTTTGAAACATTGCTAATCGCACCTAGTCGAGCTACAAACCCAAGGCGGTTTGCAGCTATGCTAGGCGCACTTAGCTGAGTTGCGAACCTGAGGGGGTTTGATACTTGGCTAACCGAGATTACAGTTTTGGTTTGCAACCAGGATAATGATAGAAACAGGAAATAGCCCGATATTAAATAGTTCACTGATCATGGAAACAAAATTGAGATTAAAGAAATAATTACACAACAGAATACATGTTTATTATAACTTACTGTTCAACAATTACATCCAAAATCGCTAAATAAGAACATTTATTAAACAATTACATCCAGAAGTGTTAAATAAACCAGAACATTTATTAAACGGTTACATGGAAAAGATACAAAATGGGTATAATGTACATTCACGTACTTCCCGTTAAAGTTAAAAATTTAGGACGTACAATAATACTGCATATATCTATTATCAACCTATCAACCCTAACTAGTTACACTAGAACTAACAAACGCTAACAACTACATAACGTAAGTAACTACACAGATAACGAGATCAGAAGATATTATCCAACCACTAATAAGAAGCCTCCGATGGGAACAGGAAGAGCCAGAGCGAACGCCAACAGGATGTTAGCAGGCACCTGGCCGATAGAAGGTCCATGATCATATCAGTCGCCACATTATTACACTCTCTTAGGCTGAAAATGCAATAACACGCTGAAAGATACTTCCAAAAGGAAATCGAACCACTAATAACTACTAAACTATGCGAAAACTTAGCTAAGAAAAAAAAAATCGAATAGACAGACGCAGTACAACAGTGAATCGCGAACAAAAGAAAGAACATGAGCGCACATATACCCCATTCCCCATTCCACAAAATTAAAATAAAATTAATTTAAATTATATATAGGTATATATTTGAATTCTGTTCTTAAAATAAAAGAATTGCTTTATTGGAATCTATCGGCTTCTTTTTACTCTACATTTGTTTATAAGAAATCAAATTTGTTTTCAAACGTTTCGGCAACGATTATTGTCTTGCTCAGTGGAAACAGTGGGAAACAATATAGCATAGATTTTTAATTTTATTGATTCTCGAGATTATTATAAATTAATAAGAAAAAAACCGGGCGAATTTAAATTAAATTAGGTACATTAGATGTAAATCAGAAATATGGTACCTATATTCCTGAGTCACTGTGAAAAAAAAAACTGCATAAATAATGAGAGAAAATTGCAAAAGCACAAATAAACGTTACTCCTATACTAAACTAACAATAAGAAACTAACATAATTTTGAATTAAAATACTGATAAATGGTATCCTTCTTCCTTGATGAAGCAGTTTTCTCGCAACCATTCGTCAGGCTCCCCAAGGTGAACGTCGATCTTCCTTCCTCAAAATGTTTCAAATCTAAAAAGCAGAAATATATGTTAGTGAGAAATAATAATTTACTATTTCTGCAAAAAATTATAGAAAGCCGCAATAATAAATGCACATGCATATCTCTCTTTATTCACGATTCACCACGATAAATAGGAAAAGACCGATTGAATCCGGGTTTCGAAGAATTATAAAACGCCAATATATCTCCAGAAATAAAAGCGAGAGAAATTTAAAAATCGGTACACAGGCACAGGTGGGGAGTGATATCAGAAATATATATCCAGAAGCAAAATGATCTAACTGTAATAATTTCCGGAATAACTGGGAAAAACTAGTCGAACCCGGAGTTTCAGCGACATAGAAAAATGCCCATTTCTTCGGAAATAAAACCGATATAAATTTGAAAATTCGTAATTGGTTAAGCAACCATATCCAAAATACATATCCAGAAGCAGAAAAGCTAAAGTTAATACCCTTCACGATAAATGGAAGAAACAGACTGAATCCGGGTTCCGGGCAATTACAAAAAGCCAATGTATCTCCGGAAATAAGAAAGAAAAAATTTAAGAAACGGCACAGGGATGAGGAATGGTAATAAAAATATATACCCACAACGAGAATTACGCAACTCTAGTTACAATGTAGCTACACTGTAGCTCTTCAGCTATATAAAGAAATTGCCATTTTTTCGGAAATAAAACCGATATAAATTTGAAAGTTCGTAATTGGTCAAGCAACCATATACAAAATACATTTGCAGAAGCAGAAATAGCTAAAGTTAATACCTTTCCTGTTAAATGGAAAAAACCGATTGAATCGGACAATTATAAAAAACCGATATATCTCCGGAAATAAAAGCGAGAGAAATTTAAAAATCCGGACACAAATGAGGGGTAATACCAGAAATATGTATCCAGAAGGAAAATGATCTAACGGTAATACTTTCCGGAATAACTGATATATGGATATAAGATACTTATGGCCGCCAAATGAATTACAAATGGCATGGAATGTCATATGAGAAAGTAGTTACAAATTAAAAATATGGGAAAACTACATTAGCGAATATTATTACACGTCATTAATAATTATAAAAAAAATACAGTCTACTTACGTCATAAGTCATCGCTGCCATCATGGCTATCTTCATTGCCGGGATATTCTCCACACATATCAGCTAACCTGGGACGGACCTTGGACCACGGAACCTTGGACCTCGAAACCTTGAACCACGGAACCTTGGACCCAGGAGCCTTGGACCACGGAACCTTGGACCTCGGAACCTTGGACCACGAAACCTTGGACAACTGAAACTTCAAACCACCATCCTCAGCACCTGAAATAAGAATGTAAAACATCACTTTTTTGTAATTACAGCTTATGAGGATTAAAACCATAGGACATAACAAGTGGTGGCTAGACCCATTGTCACTTATGTATTTCTGGTGGACAAAGACGCAGCAATAAACTACTGTAACTGAACTGAAGATACTGGGGTCTGCGTCTTTGACAGTAACAAAAGCAATGAGGACTAGGTATTTTAATAATAGCAATGGAACGCTTCCTAGATCTCGCCTTTCCATTTGGTCATAATAAGGATTCCCAAGCAGTAGAAAACGCATTGGAATACTATAACGTTATCCATCACGTGAAGACCACATAATCAGATCCATTTAAAAGAGCGCTTAATATGCGCATGAGTAGATGATGACGATTTGCGTCGATGGAAATTGTGATTATGTGAATTGAAGCGGCAACTCAATATAGCAATTTTGTGTACCAAACACCACTATATTATTTATTGGAAATTATTTGTTACTACTTATTTGATTTTTTTTCATTATTAACGTAAGAAAATGTCTGTTTATTTCTACAAATTTGCAAGAGGCGCTTTAAAATATGTTGACTTCTGAATGATGCTTGAATTTCCGTTACGGATTTATTAATCTGTTTGCCAAAATCGAAGCAAACCGTCTCACAAGTTGACAAAGACCAAAAAAGAAAATATTTTTTCTTTGTTGTAATCTCTGCATTTTGCATTTTTTAAATATAAATCGAGTATCCTTTTTTTATTTACTGTGTCGTTCACCTAATTATTCCGGATTATCAATCAGCAGAACGAATACATTGCACATTGTGGGAGATAATTTTTGAAAAGCAATTGGACAGAGAATATATTCTAGATCTAGAGAGATACTTATTTGAAATCTTTGTGCTATATACTAAGGAGGAATGCAAAATGAGATAAAAGTAAGGAAAAATGCGATGCCTTTTACAATGCCTATAACCTATAAGAGAACAAATTTGTTGAAAATATTATTTCGAAAACTAAAGGAATAAATTGTTTAGATGTTTATTATTTGACCGAAAAATATGTTGATAATTGATAATCGTGGTTGAGTATTTGCGGGCCAGTTCATCAACAAACAAAGAAAAACGTCTATTCTCTATTAATGTAGTAAGTAAGTAAGTTGTTTTTAGATGTTACTTGAAATCATAATCAAATAGATCGCAACATTTTACACCCATTTTTTATCTAAAATTTCTTTAGGTTAGGATTTACCCCGTCTTATTTGCATCAGGTGTAAGTCACCTCTGAAATTTTTTCATAGGCTTTCATGCATATTGGTAAGCATGACTTAATGGGTAAATAAATGGGAAAATAAATATGTTTCTACTAATCTAGCACTTACATGCTGCTAATGAGGAAAGGGATCCTATCCTGTGCTGTTGCCATCTCCTTCGCATGCGAACACCATCGAATGAGTAGGTAGCTGTTGGGATCACGATCACTATCTCTGGATCCAGAAAAGCATTGATGTCGAGTGCTTCCGGGACTTGGTGGATCGCTTGTCAATTCCTTATCGTATATTTTTAAAACAGACAACTTCAACGATAAACATAAAATTACAGTAATTCTACCCACATACACATAGTTAAATAGAATCATTATTAATAAAAACCTGTACATAAACAAAAAAAAAAGATAGCAATTGTTCCTGTAATCAGTATACTACCCACATACATAGTTCAATAGAATCATTATTAATAAAAACCTGTACATAAACAAAAAAAGATAGCAATTGTTCCTGCAATCAGTATACTACCCACATACATAGTTAAATAAAATCATTATTAATAAAAACCTATACATAAACAAAAAAAAGATAGCAATTGTTCCTGTAATCAGTATAGTACCCACATACATAGTTCAATAGAATCATTATTAATAAAAACCTGTACATAAACAAAAAAAAAAGATAGCAATTGTTCCTGTAATCAGTAGGTATACTACCCACATACATAGTTCAATAGAATCATTATTAATAAAAACCTGTACATAAACAAAAAAAGATAGCAATTGTTTCTGCAATCAGTATACTACCCACATACATAGTTCAATAGAATCATTATTAATAAAAACCTGTACATAAACAAAAAAAGATAGCAATTGTTCCTGTAATCCCTATACTACCCACATACATAGTTAAATAAAATCATTATTAATAAAAACCTATACATAAACAAAAAAAGATAGCAATTGTTCCTGTAATCAGTATAGTACCCACATACATAGTTCAATGGAATCATTATTAATAAAAACCTGTACATAAACAAAAAAAAGATAGCAATTGTTCCTGTCATCATCACTACCCACATACATAGTTAAATAAAATCAAATTGAAGTAAACTGTATGCAAATCAGATATTTTTTCGAACATTATAGTGAGTTCGTGGCGCCACGATCAATATTTTTGCATAATAATAATAATAATTTCTTTATTATTACACTAATTGCGTAAACATAACAGCTAGCTATATCTAATTAAAAATATGGAAAACAGAAATCGCTGGACTATTATTTTTCGTAACTTGCATTTTAATAGACTCAAGAATGCGCAATTATAATTTCACTAAATATTTACCGGTTTCAAGTTAGTCATATTATTAAAGGGCGCATTTTTTATAATCTAAAATAAAATATTTTTACATCTTTCTAGGTATGGTCGCAATTGTTCCTATCACTATTACTGCTACTATAATATTGAAAATTAAAATGAGCATTAGTAAGCATTTAGTAAGTCAACTTTCAGTGTCATTGTCATGTCCACAGAAAACGGGATCAAGAACTAATAACCACTAACAAGAAGCGTCCGGTGGAAACAGGAATCCACGAGAGTACGGACGGGGCAGCAAACAATGTAGCAGAAGTACAAGGGCTGTCCATCCTGGAGCTCAATCGCATCAAGCCCATATCACCGGCACATAAAGGGGCGAGTCGGAATCAACTGCAGAGATCTACACCTTCCCGGGGTAAACAGACATGATCTGTCCACCCACGCTTTCGCGAGGATCACCCAAGTGCAAGCACCCAGGTGCCCCCAGGAAGTGTCTACCCCCGTCGTTCGTGTACTCTAGAAGGTTGATGAGAATACCAGTCGGCACATTATTACACTCTCTTATGCAGAAAACGCAATAACACTTTGAAAGATACCTCCAAACGCAAAGTGCTAGCAGTTACTAACCCCACAGTCACCCATTAACTGAAAATGTGTGTAATGTGCTTGACGCACCACATAGTCCGGTCGAAGTAGTAATCATGTCGTGTCAAGTCATGTCATGCTCATTACGCGTCATAATCAATTAGAAAAAAATGCAACCACATACCTTAGATTAACAATATCTAGCAAAGATGTAAAAAAATAAATTTAGTCTAGGTACCTTCAATTCTGCGCTCGTTGCTGAGATGTCCTCTTCATCTTCATACCTACCTATTTACGAAGATCTTGATTGGCTAACCCTGCAAGCAATAAATATAATTGTTTAGAATTTATACAATGCCGATATATGTTTTAAGTTTAAGTTATTCGGTGGCACAGTCAACGATTTCCTTCGATGTAGACGATCGCTTATACTTTTTGCACGCATTAAAATTGACAGAAATTCTCGATAAAGCGAGCGAATGGAAACGTTAATGGGATGTGTCCGAGGCGGCTTAACATATTACATTTTAATATAATAAAAACGCTCTGTATTACTTCGACTGATAAGAATAAAACGGCTTATTGCCAACAAAAACAAAATCAATCAATTAAAGAGGATTCTATTGAAATGCAAAATTTACCTCCTATTTAGTCGATAAATTTGCATCTTCCATCTAGCATAAATATTATAACTTCTAAAAATAGTTATCTCAGCATATTATATCATATAAAAGTAGGTAACAAACATATGACAAGTCTACATTTACAAGTGGTGCAGTGTACTTCCTAGTAGTTGCCAACAGGAATCCGAGAAAGTACAATTGTAAAAAAAGTTAAATATAAAATTGGTGTTCTAAGTAAAAGTGTTTTGAAGAAAAGAAAATTTTTCGTTAACCAATTTCCAACTGGGTTGTTTAACTTATTTTTACCACATCTGGTAATTATCAATACACCAATTCATAATGTCTGGATAATTATCCGTTTTTTTTTTGTATATTCAAGTTGTTTTACAAAATTGAGACATATTTTAAAATACTATATAATTGTACGCAATGAATGCGCTTCTTACAGTGTGAAATCATTAAATTAAATTAACTAAAAATTTCCACACCAGGTAAAATTTTTAATATATGAATTGCCTCATATTAATTACAGTGATTAACAGGAAAGCATTTATTGAATACTATATAATTGTACTTATATAGAATAATCTAATCACGTCTCTTTTCCGAAAGTAATATACTTTTGTACAAGCAGCGAGTAAACACGAAAAAAATAGGGCAAATTTGAATTTTGCTTTGAATCTTTAACTGCCTTAAACTATAATTTAAAGAGCGAGTTGTATGTTATTATTGGATGAATTCAGAAATGCTGTTAAATCAAAACATTCGTAATTGAGTGACAGAAAGTCCTCTGCTAACCCTGTCATAAAAATATATAACTGTAAGAAAGTTATTTTTAGGATAAAAGAGGTACAACAAATAAAATAAATATGTAAGTACTTATACCATACAAAGATATACAATAAAATGTAACAACTCTTGGCAAGCATGTTTTTTTGTATATACATCTGTCTCTTTCTGTCAATTCTATCATCGCATTTCTTTGCAGTATAAATCATGAATTTCTGCGATGGTGTATTCTGTGATATTTAAACTATTTTGCGTCCAAATATATTTCAATAAAAACTTATTATATTATACTTTTTTATACATAATTTTAAATTTGAAACAATAAAACCGATTCCAAACACAAATAAAATAATAGCTTCTTTACATTCGCAAAGAAAACCAGCACTGATATTCTATAAAATATTTTACGTAGTGTAATATAGACACTTTTGAAGGTAAAATATCATTTATAAAAGAGATTTTAGTAAAAGGTTTATAAAAGATATTTGTCAAAGAACTTTTATAGTGTAATATGTGCCTAAAACATGTGAAAGGTACGCACAATATTAGAGAGCAAACCAGAATTAAAGGCAATAAAATTTACTCACCCTCAATTAACGCGTTTCACAGCAAAAAAGTCGTCCCAAATCAAGTTCTAACACGATTTAACTGCACGCATTACTGTATCTCGCGTTTGAGTCTATTTCGCCACATTATAGTTTAATTAATTCACCTTTAACTAATTAAAAAGTGTGGAGAACGAAAATACCACCGCCGTTCGATTTAAAAAGACACGCTTGCTTTGTTAGAAATCCACGATTGCGATTTCACGTTGTATGGGCGCGCGCATAATACTGTGTTTTGTCACACAATGTGCAAACAGCTATACGAAGTTTTTTTTTTAGGAGAAAAGATACGACAAATAAAATAAATATGGAAGTACCTAAACCATGTTCTCTGTATAAACATATATCGCTTTCTGTCGATTCTATCATTGCATTTCTTTGTAGTATAAATGGATTTCTGCGTCGGTGTCTATTGCGATTTTGAAACTATTTTGCGGCCAAATAAAGGATGAAATAAACTGTGTGTGTATAAATATATATAGATTTTTCATTAAACATTTATTAATTTTTATACATAACTTTAAATTTGAAAAGAAAGAAAATTACATGAGAATATTATATAAGATGTATTAAAATACGTTAAAGATACGCTTAAAATATCAGAGCGAACTAGAATTAAAGACGATACAATTTACTCACCCTCAACGAATGCGTTTCGCAGAAAAAAAGTGATCCCAAATTAAGTTCTAACACGATTTAATTGCACGCACTGCTGTATCTCGCGTTTGAGTCTATTTCGGCACATTATAGTTTAATTAATTCACGTTTAATTAACCAAAGAGTGTGGAAAACGAAAACCGACGCCACTTAAAAACGCACGCTTGCTTTGTGAAAATCCAGGATTCTGATTGGACCAGGACGATGGAGCGTTTTTGTCAAACGATAAGGAATAGGTTTCTTTCGTTTGGTAGGGGAAGTTTATCGAAATATTCTTTTACATTTCGTATGTGATGTGAATTAAAAGAAATATAAATAAACGTTTTAGAAAGTAAATTATACTTAATAATAGAGTAATTTTATATTATTATATTATATGTAGATATAAAAATAAATCTACAAGTAAATACGGCTACAGCAAGGAAATAATTTTACACTCGCTTCTCATAAACAAAACAAATCTTGCTTTATTATATTACAAATAAAAAATACTAATTTAAAAAAAAAATCAATTCAAAGAAATTTTATAATGAATTTGGCCACAGACAAGAGAATATACAGATAGTCAGCTAAATGTAATTTTTTGGAGGCATCAAAGGAAGCAGAACGTCTGCCGCTGCATCCCTGTGCTATGTATACAGTGCAGTTGCTATAACACCCTACATAGGCTCGATGTTCGATTTTATTTGGCGTATGTCAACGCATGGGCAGCTATGCAACCAACATTACATGTTTGCAATAGGAGTAATGTTGGTTGCATAACTACCCATGCGTTGACATGAGACAAATAAAATCGAACATAGGGCTATGTACGGTGTTATAAAAACCGCACTGTATACCCTAACTCACAGAGTAGCCATGGAGTAGCCTGTGCCCTAACTTGAACTAATCGGCACGCGATGGCGCCGCTAAAATGCACGAACTATGTGCGACGTTGTCAATAATTTTGATTCAGTTTCACATTAGATAACGTAATTAAGAAGTATGAAATATACACGGTATTCGTGTGCATGTAGGATATTTAATGATATTTAATCTGCATTAGTCAGAAATGCATAAATATGAAAACTAATTGCTATAATTTGATTTTAAATTAATTAATATAGGTATGTACACTCGTGGCCACATAAATGTTTCCGACCTGAAACCGTAAATTCGTATGTTTTCAACCTTAACAGTGTAGCTGCCAGATGTTCGACCGCAAGCTTTTTTTTCCTATTAGAATTTATTAGTAGTAGATATGAAACGAGTAAAATGAATAGGAAAATAAACGAAGTTGTGTGTGTAAGTTTATAAAACACCTTACAGTAAGAAAAACACATCTTTGTAAGAAACATGACATAATATTAAGTGGGGTTTTCAAGTGAGCGATTATGTTACAGCTGTAGGTCGTCAGATCCAACTTCTAGATAATATGGGAGTATAACCGTACGAGTAAGCGAAACATAAAGAAGTGCCCTAGAACATTTTAAATAATGATTTGTGACGCTGCTTCGACCGTTGCTCATAGAACTTCGTTTTTATTACGGAATTCACTGTAGATCCAAAAGTAACTAAATAATATAAAAAATACACTAAAGAAGAAGTTGATAACATTAGTTAATCTAGATACCTATTATTAAATATTTATATGAACATGATAAATGAATATACGGAATAAAAAATGAGAAATAATGTATACAAACACAATAGTAATATTATTGGTTATCCAAAAGTATTTTCTGATCAGTTTGATAGTTTGAAATTCACGCGCAAATATATTTCTGTATTTTTGTTTAGTTGGGAAACCACCCAAACTTCGGTACTCATATGCGTTCTAGCGATTAGAAGCCACGCTTACGGAGGTTGCTATCCCGGGCATTTGATAGTTCACTTAATACAAAACTTTTGTACCGTGATTTGCTCCACCCATTTTCTGTTTGTATACACCTTCTAGCCAACAAAGTTTAACAAATGTCTTACGTAAGAAGCTTCGGGCGCTCCGAAATAAATAAAATATTTTTTTACGATAAAAAAACAAACATTTCAGTTCTTGAGTAGGATATCTTAACGTTCGTCTCAATAAACGCAATGTGTAATAAATAATGTGGCATTTTTAAAGGATCGGCTTCTTTGTAGATCAAACAGTTATAAATGTTATTTATTTATATTTTTACATGCATTTTATAGTGTGGATCAATACCTTACTATGTAGATTATCATCATGTTTCGTATATTTTTTCTTGTTGTAATATTTTTTGGACAATATAGCATAGAATTGAAACTTGAAATAATTATTTTACAAAACATTTTGATATTTTATTCATGTTTTTTTTTTATTTTCTGTAACAGTATTATAAGATTTGTAATAACGATTTTTTTTTCTTATTATTATTTGTTGTATTTTTTTTGTCCCTGCCATATATAGAGGGCATTACGCTATAAGGGCGTAAGAACATTTATATTTAGAACAATGTAAAATTAATTTAAATGCGATTTTTTCATAAAAGGTGTTTTTGATTTTAATTTTGTAAAACAAAAGCTTATATTACATTAAACATATACCGTAGTCAACAAAATTGAATTAGATGTAGGAAAGCGTGTAGGAAAGACCGCGCCGCTATAAATAAAAAGAAACATGCGTATTTCAAGATCCACTAAAGTTAAATTTTGTCGACTACGGTATACACATTTACCAAAAGGCTGCAGTATTGAATAACTATAAATGTAAATTAATTATTTATACAGGAAAGGAGAGGGAGCAGAAAATAATAAGAAAGGAGCTAAAAGTTTGTTATTACAAATTTTAAAATATATATAATAAAAACAATAATAAAATATATCTATCGGTGCGGTTCCTCTTTTCGATTGACGGACTTCGATATAAATACCGAGAGAGAATAAAAGCCGCCGCACAGAAAAACGTACTAAACGAATTCCGGCAGCTAACCCGCATCCAAAATATAAACACTCTTTTCTCTAACACCTTATCTTGATTTGTGGCATACTCTATTCACTAAACACCACTGGCACGTCGCGCTATCCAACCTCGACTAGGATAAACACATTCGTACACTGTAAAAAATCTGTAGAAAATGCGTGTAGGTTGGAAACATTTATCTGACCACGAGTGTACATATGAGTACCATCTACAAACAACAAGCTAATAAACATTCTATTAATATTTGTAGGTTATTATGAATAAATAAGGAATAAATAATACTTAAATTTTATTTTCACTATAAAAATAAATAAAAGAATCATCCAAAATGTCAGAAAGAAGCAAGAACACAATAAAATAGTATGCACTGCATTACTTTTAAAAACTACACGCTTCCGATCACAGCGGAACTAAATGTTGTCCTTAATTTAAAAAATGGGAAAATAACGACCAAACATCTTTGTGAAACATTGAAAAAACACTAACATAATGCGATTATCACTCGTAGATTAGTAGTGATCAGATCCTGTTTTACTTGTAAACAAACAATCAAATCTGGTTCGCACTTTGAATATTTTGGAGGTTTTAGAAGTTTTGCAACGGTTTCTATCCGAAAAGATAAACGAAAAGCCTTTGCAGTTGGGTAAAGATTCTATCGTCCATGTTATTTAATGACGGAAAAGAAATTTTCTATGGCATCCTGATTTAGTCTGTTAATTAAGATGAAATGTATACCTTTGCCCTTCTCGACTTCATACAATTTTAGAAATACCGTTGTAGTTTGAATCATGCCATCAAATAGTCTACTTTCCCTACCATTCCTGTCAATTTTTGTCATACTTTTGAGAAATTCCGTTCCTCAAATTAAAATATTTATAATCTCGGGATTCCTATCACTTAATCTGCAACTGTACGGATTCTTGTGGTACATCAGTTTATTATTCAAGGTATCAAACAAATTGTTCATCTATTGTAAGAACTATGCGGTATCTAAGACGATTTTAGAATTAATTTGCCAATTTACCGCACACGTTCTTACAGCCTATGCCAATGTGTTGGAAAAAATTTGTAATGCCAATTCCACGATATTTTTTCGAAAGAAGTTGGATTAATATGCTTGTCCGTTATTTTCGTTAGAGCACTAGCAGTGGTGGAATTCCGATCTATGAAATATGTCTGCTGTAGAGCACAAAGCTTATTGCTGAAGTACCTACCTTGTTTAAAAGTGACTGTTAATAAATTGTTTCGAATACTCTTGAATAAAATTGAAAATATCATATGATTTTTTGAATTTTTAAACTATTGTGCAAGTCTTTGAAACGTATTGTTTCTGTACCCATAATTTTCTAGAAAACTAATTTTTGTTATTAGAAAATTGCAATTCTCTAGAAAACTGTTTTTTTTAACTGTAATTTAGAAATCTGCATTTTTGTAAAAAGACTGCAATTATTAATGAAGAAAACTGTAATTTTGTTTGAAGGTAATAGAATTTTGTACCGCTGGGCGCACTTACTTCTACCGTTGAGTAAAGGAATTATAAAGAAATGACCCGTGCTCAGTTTGGGCCTTGTTCATATATTATTAATAGTTAGGCAATGAGTTACGGCTACCACTGAGTCATCGACAGATGGCGTGCGACACCAACGTAAAATTCCATTTACTCTGTGCGCCATCTGTCAATGATCCAATGGTACCCGTCCTGGTTGCCTAGCTATAATAATGTATAAACAAGGGTTTGGGATCCGACATCTTGGTGGCGCGTCATGTCTTACGGGATTCGTATGGGAGTTGATGCGTCGTCTACGCTGTCGGTCCCGCAAACTGAGTGGGGTTACATCGTTAAGTGAAGAAATTCCTTCGCAACGTTTACCTACATGTTGCATCACAGTATAGTAGTGTGAACAGCCGTCAACACCATTGAAGTTTGTGTTTTCAAGGTTTTCTTGCGCAGGTTACCACGCGTATGCTGACGGTGTTTCTTTATTTTAAAAATATTAGATCTACGTATTGCTTGTAAATGTTAAAGATTCATTCAACAGATGTCGCCATGTTCATTCTGCTAATAAACAATGAGGAAAATAAACAGATTTGAAAGTAACTGTGCATAAACAACCCTTCTGGAATTCATATATTTTATTTAAATAAGAGAAATTTGATTGTTACAACTAAGCCGTTGAGAATCTTATAATAAATATATGGAATCTTATTTGTAAAATCTGTAGATCTGTGTATAGTACTTGTGAAAAGTGCAGCTACCTATAAGTGCATTTCTACATTAACCCTGAACAATCGTTCAGTTGTAATATCGTATTTGAAGCGTACACAAGGATTTCAAAAATAATGCCATTCGTGTTATATACACAAGTAAGTAGGTACATACATGCATTTCGTTTTTTAAGAAGTCAAAAGTTAAACCACAAAATTATATTATATAAGTACCAAACGGTCAAAAACCTGTGCAGACTAGTGGAGGATGTCAGGATTTTGCAATCGCTTGTGAAGAATGTGTAGACGAATTGCTGGACGAAATACAAAAAAACAATGATCATGGAACAATGTTACTTCACTTACATCGAACACAAATAATCGACGAATATTAGGGTAATCGCGAACGGTCGACAAATGCAAGTATAATAGCGTTGATACAATGTCCTCTGTCAGCGAAATTACCTCGAATATGGCGCATAAATTGAAAAAATGTGTTCAACACGAGCACGTTCGAACATTAAACATACATAACAAGACGAGGTTTCTGCGTTATCAGCAATTATGAATGTATGTGTATACGTGTGAGTCGACAACGTATTATGTAAATTGTAATTCGTCTATATAGGGGATGTATTTACGAGCAAGTGAGCGGCACAATAGGTTGCCGGGCGGGCTTTATGGCTTCGTAAACAGGGCATGCATTTTTATCTCCCGGAGAATATTTGAATTTTTGAATCGGTGCGCTTGTAAAATCACATTTTAGTTACAATGTTAGATAAAATCTTTAGTTATACTTTAACTGTACAAGTAATTTTATTTTTTCAAGAGTTCGGGTTTTTTTTGTCGTATAAAAAATCACTAAAATTATTCAGTTATACAGTTTAAACTCGTATACGTGCCTCGTTTTGTATAACTTTATTTATTTATCGGAGAGAGATATATCAATAGAACTTTGGATTTTCCCAATCCGCTACAATCCTTAATCCACTTTCTCTAGTATTGACTTTGATAAGAATTTCATTTTTTACAAGTTAAATTGCATTTTTGCGCCTCCGTCCAGAAACATTGATTTTGCATTACTTTAAATCGGCCGGAAACTTACCATTTTCCGGCCTAGGCCGGCAAAAGATCACTAAAAGTTGGCAACACTATAATCAAATTGCTGACATTTGTGATTAATTGTAGATTCGATGACAGATGACAGAATTTTCGTTACACAATCTCTTAAATAATTCAAATTCTTTCCAATTCGATTTTTTGAAGATTTTACAAGTAATAAATGGTTAATAACTTGTTGCGCAACCTGTGTAATATGAGCTGGAGTCTCCATTGGCCTTATTATTGATGAATATCAATATGTACCAAAACTAACCAAGAAAATTAAAACGTCAAAATATTAAGGTATCTTAATTCGGGTGTCAAACTCAAATGTCATATATGTAACATATATTGCCAACCTGCACTGTTAACGCGCTAGCGTCAATTTTTTTATCATTATTTTCAATAAAATTAAGATTTGTCGACGCAAAAAATAGTGTGTAACACACGGCCAGAAACTCTTTTGCGAGTATTCGCACCGTACTCACACTCGAAAAACTATAGTTTCTGGCCTAGTGATATAAATAACTATTCTTGAACATTCTATCAAGTTTTAAGAGATGTGACATTGCAATGTGGGAAAAATAAAATGAATAGTGTACAGGTCCTGAGCTAAGCACCTGACCGAATACATTGCTTCCATTCTGTATGCAATATTTTTCTTCGAGAGCGTGGAAATTTTGCGATTTATATGACAGGCGAACATGTAAATAATAAAGTATTAGCCTATTATGTTACAACTATATAAAACTAATGATACTAGCATATTATGTTACAAATATATAAAGCCAATGAAATTCAAAACAGTCACATTGCCGCCTATAGCAAACAAGAATACTAGGCTTTTCGGTAATTTAATTTAATTAATCGCACAATCAAATTTTAACGGACGAGGAGGCTCGTACTGAAATTTCATTGTGTCAGACGTTTATTCATACCGGATTAACAAAATACGGTGAATTATAATCAGTAGTAGCAGTAATGGGAAGGTATTTCAAGAAAACCGTTTTTAGTTTGAAATGTTGGAGATTTAAAGATTTGTAGATTGTGCTTTGTATTTGAGAAGTAAGGCAAGAACAAGATTGAATTCTCTATAAAATCTACAGTAGAGATCTTACGAATTAAACCCTGTAATTCCTTAGTTGGGAATAAATGAACCTATAAAGTAGATAAGGTTATATAAAATGTATAATATAATAAATATATATATATGGCTCGGATTGACTCCGTTGTTCATACAGACAAAATAAAAGTAAAAGATATAAATATAATAAAGATAAGGACCAATCATTTCATTTTTATTTTGTTAATAATAAATATAGCTGTGGAAAATGATAATGTTGAATCCTTATATAGGCAGTTATGTATGTATGGATACCCCAACATAGCTGTGACGAGCCACTGGACCTCTCACACATTTCAAATAAGGTAGAACCCGTTTCAATACTAAGGAACACATTACGTTACCAAAACCTGCGCAAAGTGTGACGTTCAGCACTCTGAATCAGGCTATCATTGGTTGTTGCCTAGCAACGACGACCGATTATCAATATTCGTTCGTTGTGCATTTGACGGCATGTACTCTTTACTATTGAAATGGTCTTTAAGGCGGGGTAAGTGAATTTCTGTGCCGACAACTTTTGAAATACTGCTGATGTGTTACAAGAGCTGACACTGTGTTATAATTTAGATTCCTAGTGTACCAAATAGTGTATACAATACAATCAAACTAGTAAAATCTATATACCGGACGGTTATTAGGTACTAGTTGGCGCTGTGTCGTGCCAGTAGTTGGCAGGGTCGGGACAGGCTGTGTCGTGCCAGAGAGCTTTGCCGGCACCAAACTCGGAGGGTGGCGCTGCGTCATGCTAGGGGCTTTACCGGTATCGAACACACAGAGCGGGTATGACCTTGCGAAGTGACCGAAGTTACTCCTCAAGTACTGGCAAGTGCGTGGTTTATATACACTGTGGGAGTCAAGAGTGCGCGAAAGGACGCACCGTTTGCAGAGACGATACTCGGCGTGGCAAATAACAATAAATGAAAGAGACTCAATCAAGCACAATATAATGCGGCAGTAACGCTACTGAATCATGGGAAAATCGATCTAATAAAACAAAATTAATGATGAATTAAAAATATGTTAAAATATACTTTGGTTTAACATTTTTATTTCACTCCCTTTTTAACTAGAAATATATTAAAAAACAAGTTTAAAATTCATGGCATTAGCTTATACGTTGATCTGTGTCGTAAGGTTGAAATGATATCAAAAATATTCCGGAAACAATAAGCCAATCCTCTTTTGTAGAGATAACACATAAATCCTGCAGTAACCACAACATTGCCTGTAGGTGAAAGATTACGTGTTGATAAATTTTATTCCTTTACTCCAATATGTTAGAGTCCCAAGTGGAAGTGACTGATAACGACATAATTCTTTTCACCTCCTAATATCGATCCAAACAGAAACGACGATTTATCGCCATACAATAAAATTCAACACACGTTCTTGGATACGTATCGCATTATGATCGTCATATAATAATGCCAGTTGGTTCCGTACGAAAGACGTAGTATAATTCGACTAGCCTGATCTGAAGTAGTAACACTTCGCCTTCGTTGAGCATTAATACACTGCCCTCTGTGGTGGCGTTGGGTATTTGCGGAAAATGTTCGTTCGATGTTCCACTTCTAAACGCTCAGCGTATTTATGGCATTTATATTGCCGATTTATTGAGCGAAATACATTTCCATTACTGCCCGCGTTAATATAAATAATGTTTGCTCCGTATATTTTATGTGAGTGTTTCGCTGTTCGCTCTTGTCGCAGTTTATTTCACTGATTGATGGGCACGAATTCGTTGAACTGCGAAATTAAATCCGAAATATCAATCTTGGTTTCAATACACTGGGTTACCGCAAAACTTAATGTCAGATGAAACACGTTTTATCTAAAAAAAAATATTGAAAAGTTTAGTGCAGAAAGGCGCCCATAACATCACGGTATAGGGTAATTCTTACAGCAAAGCGGCTTAAAGTCAACGGTTTTAGTAAGGTTTCTCTTTCCTTTTATATTAAGAAATGCTAGAGATTCTACAATTGGATCCTATATTTATTTCGATAATTGATACACTACAAATTTGTTGTTTTATGGCAATAACAGCTTATACAAAGTGATCCATGATAGCGGGAGATTTTGGGAAGTAACTAAAACACAGTATACCCGTAAAAAGACAAATATTGACCATTTTTATTTCTTAAAAATTATACCGGACAAATGGCTTCCTCGTTTTTCTATAACCTAGTGAAGTAGGACGTTGAAACTCTGCATAACACACCACAAAATATCTATCGGAATATTGGCAATTGTATTGCTATATTAGAAACTGGTTTATCATGTATTTTCATTCTGATCCTCAAAAATGCATGGCCAGAGGACATTGCACATCACATCGTTTGGAGTGTGTAATACTGTTTTATTCCTACCCTAACGGAGTGAAACTCCGTTAAAGACGAACTCAACTTTCAGTCTACCAGACGTCATGAATGTCACCTCTAGTGCAAACTTATTTTCTACGCCACAGACTACTCCAGACGACGAACTGAATGTTAATTTGAATGCTCCTTGTAATAGTTTTCTCTCTCATTTTAAGGCAAAATTGAGGTAGATGGCGCCATAGTAATTCCCGCATATATTTCAAAAACTCTTTTATTATGTATACATGATATTAGATTTGAATGTGTTTAATGATTGTATTTGACAATATTGCTATTTACATTAGAATAACAATATTGTCAAATACAATCATTAAACACAAATAATACATCAGTAAGAATAAGAAATACAATTTTATGAGTATTTTAAATGTTTATTTCAAACAAAGCATTAGAGCATAGTAAATATAAAGGTGCAGAGCGCAAGTAATACAGTTTAATATGAACAGGAAGTATAAGAACAGTAAAAACAATACATGCATATGGTTGTGTAGCAAAAATATGTAGAGCAAAGATTCAAATCCTTTAATTTTAAATAAATAAATAATTAATTAATGAATTTGTAAGTTAATTTTAGGGGAAGATTACACGACATGGAAAACAAGAAATTTATTTACACTTTAAGTATAATAACAAAAGTACAATTTTCAGAATGGCAATAAGAAATGTAGATTGCGAAGTATTGAAATGTAATATAAAGTTAGAAACAATAAAAAATAATGCATTAGTTCTACAGAACAAACGCATGTTGTAATTTTTTAAATTTTCTGTCTAAATGACTTTGACGAGACTTCTCTTTTAAACTTGGAACTACTACTCTTTTACAGTACCAAGGAATACCTATTCTCCAAGTCAAAAATTGAAAATTTAATGTTAAATTTCTGATGTAAAGTGACAACTTGTATCATTTTATTGATATCAACATCACCTGAAGAGGGGGCCATTTGTGGAACGACTGATTTGTCAGGCTGACGATCCATACCAGCATTATTGAAGTACCGACAGTTTGTGAGCAAGTTAAATTCGTCCTCTTCACAGTTACGTCCTTTAACCGACTGCTTACTTAACCCGTTAAGAACTTGGGTTTTCAAATAACTCACAAACTGCGACACTGTTAGAATGTCAATAAAAATCACTAAAATTTATGTAGTGTATATATGAAGCACAATTAATTTTGTTAGAATACTTACAGTAATGTATACAATAACAACATAAACGTTAGATACTTCTAAATACTGATAATTAATATACAAAATAATGATAAAAATTAAAATAAACGGAAAACAAAATCCAAAATATAACCAAACATCAACGTTTAAAAATCAAATAAGAGAAGCGACGGGTAAGTCGTATCTTATACCGGCATTTATCGGCAAAGAAGAACCATCTGTACGGCGCCATCTCTACTCACTTATAATAAACAGCACACTTCACCAGCGCCTCTACTTGAATTTTATCCTCTATAATGAAGGATAACTCTATACAAAATTTCCATTAGCCAGAAAAGGATACAGAGAGCACATATTTCTATACAAGTTCGTCGTCTGGAGTGGTCTGTGTTCATATGGTGTTCATCGCTATCGCATCTCAGCCTGCATCCGCGTTCACCTACTAGGAAGGCAAGAGTTTAGACGTGCATCCTCTAGGGAACACTAGCCAAACTCCCAACCCATTAGACGGCCGCAGCGTAAGCCGGTAAAATTCAGTTAATTGTGTTTAGGCTTTTTTTGCTTTAATGTTTTTATGTTACATCATAGCAAACCGTTTCTGAAATCACTACATTCGCAGTCGCCTATACTCGTTTTACATGACCTCTGTAGGGGGACTGATATGAATTTAATTCAATTTCATAGGTTTAACCTATGCAATTGTGTGTGTTTATCGTATGTAAAGCTTAAGCAAGAACAAAACGAAATACAAGTATTTTACGAGTATACTGTATTTATTTTATTTGCTTTGCTTTTTCTCTTTTTTAATTCAGAAACGAAACCCCGTTACTGCTACTTGCAGGTTCTTTTTTCTCTATAAATATTACAGTAAATTATAAATTCAATAGTATTAAAAATCTATCAAAGATATGTAATTTTACAGTCGAAAGAAAAGTACTTTGTATTAAAATTCTCCTTTATCAAGGCAATGAAATACCGGCATCAAAATATATTTCCCTGACTTAAGAAATTCTTTTCATGTGTGTATAATCCAAGCTTACGACTAAAAAATTGTTTAATTTTATACATATTTAAACATTTATAATAGAACTAAATATTCACTGGGTGTTAACAGCTACGCATTCAATATTAAAATTTACCAGCGGTAAACATTCCAGAGGAAAACAGAATGAGGTATTTTTTCCTCGCGATTCTGACATCGCCAGAAACTTGAAAAGATCCCTGTGAGAGAGAATGTCAATAACCGTAGGCCATGCAGCGAAATTTGGAACAAATTTCCACTTTGTCGCAAATAACTGTCTGCGTATGACAGCAACAAAAGGCGTACGACGCACTTACTTACAGAACCAATTCATACGCAACTTTCAACTGACAAAGTAGGATGAGCACACTTCTTTCTTCCTTATTCGAATAAGGAAAGCAATTTATGCTTCGGTAACAAATGCACTATCAATCAAAGATTTAACACGAAATGGGAATCGTTACCAGATTCAACTAACTGTATGCAATTGCAGGTACCGGTGGAACTTCATTACAACAGACTATAGTTTAAATCAATTCCTATAGCTCGTTTAATTTCCCCATTAACAATGTTAACGAGTTAAGTTTTGGACAGGAGTGTTTCTATTTATCGTAATGCCGATATAATCAACTCAACGTCGATGGACATTTGTAATTTCAGATAAAATCCCTAACGTCACCGTCATAAATGGGCACATGTGACAGTGAAAGGTCAACGCCGGCATGAAACTTTTATAGGCGTATATTGTCCAGCAGTATTTAACAATGTTGTTATTTGCGTGGATATTTTCTGGAATGAAACGGATTTTCCACGTTAAAGCGGGCGACTTCGTCATACCACTCGAAAGGATGCGAGTGTGTTAGTGCGAAATTGGCGGCAAACTTTTCTGCCTTCCAGACGGGGAAAATTCGTGTGGATAGATCCCATCAAATTCGGCTCTGTTTTATAGATAATATAAACCGAATTATAAGAATTTTATAGTTTCTATATAACTGAGAATAATTTTATTACTTTTTCATTGCGCATCACATGAGACAACGGACGTAGCGCTCAGCCTGCTAGTAATAATTCAGATTCAAAATTTACGATTCGGAACTACTTAAATAATAAATCTCCAGCATATTTTATGTAGATGGAAATGTAAAGGAAAGTATTATTTCTTTTTATATTGCTGCCCTGCTGTAACCCATACCTGGTTCAAATCCATCAGCGTGATTGTTAAGACCTCTTATAAAATATACTTGAATAAAATATATCCAAATAGACCAATATAGTTATAACTAGTAAACTCCGGACCGTTCACCCAGCCAATTAAATAGTCGTTGGATGACGGATTACGTCCCAACACAGAGGCCACTCCACTAACCCTCGTACACACCTGTGGTTTGGGAACGTAGGTACACCCTGTATATTCCTTTTTCTTAATTCCTGCCTCTCACTTGTAAAAAGACTCGACGCTTCGCGTCTCGCAGTCGTTGATTTGATAACGGATTACGACCCACCTTAGAACACCAGCTAAACCCCTCCCACTTGTAAAAAGACTCGCAGTCATTGGTTTGATCCTCATTACGACCCACCTCAGCAGATCCCCTTTACCGCACCACTCTCCTCTAACTCCCGTCTATACCTGTGATTGGTTTGTGATCGTCGGTCCACCCTGTATATTCATTTTTCTTAATTAAAAATTACACATACTGTAGGTATATATTGTAATAATTATACGTGAAATTGTCACCATGTATATTCATTTTTCTTAATTAGAAATTACACATACCTACTGTATCATCATTATTTTCCGTTGTAATACTAAAATAATAAAAAAAAACACAAAATTCTTATCTGCTTTAGATATCCGTCAACTATCGATAATTTACATACTTGGTAACTGCCGTCTTTCGAATAATGGTTATTACATTAATTATAATGTTTTACCATTTCTTCGATCCCCTTTGTGCTTATTTCACACCAAATTCGTCGTCGTTCAAGATTTCGATGTTTTGATGTTCGGTACACGACTACCTGCGGATCACCGGTAATTGAATAATCGGGCCCTTCTCGCCGGCGTGCGGGGATCGGCCTTGGGCATTGTCGGTCCGTTATCGAAAATCGTGAAAAATCGAAATTTCGGAAAAGGTTTACGCGTTTTCCCGCTTTTAACGACGAACGGGGATACCCCTAGTACCAAACGCCTATTCGCGCTCTACGATCGGATCCCTTGTAACAAAACATACCGGCTCAAGGCGTCCACTCTACTAATAGCGTGCTGCTTTTGGAAGCCTTAATTTAATCTGATCAAATATTCATTCTTCTAAATACAAATTTCAATGCGGATAACTTCATTTACATCGATCGACAATTGATTACTTACTGGAGTAGAAATTCCTTGGCGATAACTAATGAATTTTTAAATTGGTTTTTCTTTGACCATTGGGAGGATGATTCTCTTAGTAGTTACTCCAGCAGTTTAAGGTAATTAATTTCCGAGTATCTATTAATCAAATTCATTTATCTACAACATTTTATAGTTATATTTTATTTTAGTTTCAAAATTGGATGTTGTTTATGGTTGACATCCGGATTTTTGAGATAAAACACATCTTAAAGCACTACTTATGATTTAAAGCCTTATGGTATTATGGATTCTACTCTATATATTCTTTCCCGATAAAAGCCTTCCCAGCATCTGAGAGAAAATGATAAGCTTGCTTTAGTTTTCTATAAGAGACTAATATTAAGTCAAGTAAGCATTAAATACATTTGTTTTTTATTTTAAAACTAGTTACTGTCAGCAATGCTTTTTTAACAATCGAGTAAGATACATATCGTACTAGCACATAAACGATTTAAAAAGGAAACGTTTAATGGTTGCATTTTATATGTACAATGAGGTAGTAAAGATAATAATAAAATGACACCACTTTCACGACAATAGTCAATTACGTTTAAACTTTTTGTGTGTGAACTATGGCTATCTAAAAGAAGTAAAACTGGCTGCTCCTTAGACGGTCTAATTTGGTTGACAAAATATTTAATGAACTGCAAAAACACATCACGATCTATCCATATCTTGTCTTGTGGAAAGGCAGCGCTACCATTGGGTGCATTGTCAATTAATTCCGCTTTTACTCGCCTTCTGGGGGATATAAACGCTTGTGCCAAAAAATTACCGCTAGCACTTATTGATGCAACAATCGTCACGTTAACTCCTCTTTCGGCACTTGTCAATCCACCAACCTGGTTTTTCCCTCTTTCAGCAAGAATTTTGTTTTATCAACATTCCAAACTTGGCCGGAAGTTGGTTTACATTTTTCATAAACAGCTTCGAGGTTTTTTTAAAAAAAACGTGAACTGCATTTTGGTTGAAGCCTGCAGCTCTAGCATAGGATACTGCTTCTGGTTTTTTTTAAGGAAACATTCCTATGTCTACTCAAAAATCCATTTCTTAGATGCCATTCTAGTATCTTTATTAAAAGTGGTAGATACATTACTGGCATCGGCAAAATCAAATGCCAGATGTCGAAGCTCTTGACAAGTGATTACAAAAAAATGCTTTTCCATTGCAAAAATATATTCTACAATCTCGTTTTCCTATTCATTCGATAATAATCTATCCGAAATCGTCCAAGATATTTTTGATTTTCTATCACAATTTTATTGCGGTTATTCACTTTTTTTTACAGTGTACTTTTTGGTACACTATGCCGTTGTCGTGCCTGTCTTACAGATAACTCATTATTTCGAACTTTTTGTATCATCTTTCACGATTTGTTTTCTTTTTGTTATTTCAAAGCAGAATGGATTTTATATTTTGCATGAACAGTATCCCAAGGTGGGACGTCCCAACTTAGGAATCTTTATTTGTGTCCCATCTTGAGATACATGCATAATTTTTGTAAATGACCTAATCTATATTCACAGGAAATTTTAATGGCAAAAGCTTTGCGTAAATATTCATTGACTTGAACCGGGTATTTCACTCTACTGCAATAAACTTATCATGTCACCTACCGTAAACAGGACATTCACTATTTTCTAACCACAAAATATTTCAAGAAAATCAAGTAAACAAGTACCACGTGGTCTGGGTGTTACAATGATTACATAAAACATTCGCGAATACCTGCGAATGACAGCTGTGACGAGAGCTTTTACGTGTTAGCAGTAGATGGCGCTAACCCCCAATTAATTCGTAAAAATAAATGTGTCCCGTCTTGTTGATCGTCCCATCTTAGGTAACTCTCCTCTAAACATTAGCCACAAATTAGAACGTTACTGTCGCATCAATTTTCAGGTTAGATTTCGAAAATGAAGTAGTATAGAGGCTGTCCCACTGAAGAAAAAAACAAGTATTTAAACATTTATTATTCGTTTCAAGATATAGTGCGGCGCCGCCTATGTGTTTACACAACTGTCGCACCTCACTATATTTTGAAACAGACAATATATACTTTGACGTGCCGAGATAGTGGAAGTTGCGACTCTTTAGAACGATTTATTCATCTCGGGAAACGAGGGTCACGACGGTCGACAAAACACAAGCATGTCTAGTTGCTGTAAAAATGTAGCAACTTCCTCTACCCCGCCACATCACTACTTCATAGACATTCTGTCTAGACGAACATGATTTTTTGAAACTTGCAGACACTTATTCTATGAAACTTTTACAGTGAACACTTTTATGGAATGTAATAATGAAAAAATCTTCGGTATGGCAAAATGGAAATGAAATTTTCACTTTGTTTCGGTAAGTATGTATTGTATGTGTTTATAGATTTGCAGATAACGTTATAGGCGCTAGAGATATGATGCAGAGAACTCCATCAAGTTTTATTGACAGTTATTTTAGATTGCTAATGTAATTTTTATGTGAAAACTTGCATGCATACAGACACGTACGAATGTAATAAAAATATTAATCAATAATAGTTTATCATAGTGGTGGAATGAATTCCAAATAGGTTACGCAATTATACAGATGGGTTATCCAATAATCGATATGTTCACACTTAAATATGTAAATAACCTGCAGAATGACTTTGAAAATTGAGCGCCCAAATATGCCGCAACCAGAAACAGATAGCTGTAGGGTCGAATCCAATTGAATTCGCAGATAGGCAGGCCGAAGTAATTTGTTGGTTGTGGCGTGAGCTCAGGAGGATTGTTCAGCTTACATCATTATTAAATTACCGTGAGTTTGTGGTAATATATTTTGCGTATGTTTGCACTCTACGAAACAAAATCTCGCTGTAAATGTTACCTAATATATTAAAACAGTGTTAGAAAGTATTGATTTATATTTCTAACGATGTGCTCTTTGGTATTTGTGTTACATATACTTTCGTACTAACATCCTTAAAGGTATATTTAATTTAGTGAAAGTCCACCTAAGCAATAAAGCCCTAAGTTAATTACAAACTCAGTGAAAAATAATCGCCCCTCGTGCAAATGCGTTCCCTTTAACTGACTTCTAAATTACAATCGGCCCATGGGATCATTAAAATGCGTGAAATGAAGTTCACGAGGAGCAGATGCTTCACGTTAATGCCTCCATGCGGACCCGTTCGAACGATTGCAAGGGGAGAAATTAGAGCTAAATACTAAGGTTAAGAATGATGACCGCCAGTGTCATCGCACTTGCTGTTGGCGTGTGTAATGTGCCGTTGAAAATAGGTCGCTTTATATCTGCGTAGAAGATTATACCGGGTTTGTTCACAAGCTGGAGAACAGTTGAAACCCTTTGGAGTAAATTCTCAGGTCATCAGCATAAACAGTGATATTTCAGCCAAGTGAAGTTAATAAATAGTTAAGGTAAAATTAAATAAAATGGGTTCCAGGCGGGGATCTGGGGGTACACCTGCAGCAGTAATATACGAAATCGAACTGAAGCCGTTGTAAGAAAAGTAATATGTATGTACGATTAAATAAATACGACTCTATAAAATTTGTAACTCCAGGCGTAAAGCCACAATTTGGTAACTTCGCAATCAACAAGGTGTGGTTAATGGTGTCGAACGTCAAAATGCATAATATACCTATCTGTAAATGTCTTATTAACATATTTTATGTGTTAGAAAATTTCCTAAAACAGTTTTAAAATTAGTTATAAAATTCGCAAAGCAAGTTGGTAAAGAAATGAGTTAAGTTACACGGCATTATAAAATACTTTATCTACAATGGAGAAAGCTATCACCGATCTTGTACGTTTAGAAATGTGTCGTTTAATTTAATTTTAGAATAAATTAAATTTCCATCATTGTATACAGTTTTATCTAGTCCGTGTGTATATCTTCTCTCCTGTGTTCCCCAACAAGCAGAGTCTTTGTTCGCCCAAGTCGTAACGAAATAGTTGCGCGTAAAAGCTATTTACAGCATCGTTTTGTAAAAAAAAAAAACTGAACGGAGCCGGAGTTTGGGACGTCAATTACAGATCCGACCGTTAATTCAGTGGAGCCGGTCATTTTGGCCCGCGAATTATCTGTAATTACCCCCCGAATTGAGCGGAGCCGATTGTTTTGGCGCACCAATTATCCTGGTTCAAGCAAGGCCAATAGCCCTCCTTTGTCTGGCTAAATACCGAATCTACGTTAAGTAATGGGTAACATATTACTTTGCTGCATTCTTTGGTTAAATTTATTAAACATTCCAACGTTCATGTATTTTCGCATTTTATCATTCAAATATGTTGCCACCTTTTATTATTTAAAATTGAATCAAACATTAATATATTTTAGAATTTTCACATTTAAAATATGTCGCCTCTTTTGTTCATTTAGAAGGAAATACATTTTGTTTCACTTACCACGATATACTGTTTATGCTTATCATTGTTCACTGCACACTACATAACCTATACTTCATCGAAAGTCTCCATGCACGATTATCGCAATTCCAACGCCATCACGCCATTCAAGAGATATCCCGAACCCCCTGGAATTAATCATCAGGCTACCTACGAGGTTTATGGATTATTTCTATTGTTAAAATTAACGATTTTATTTCTCTAAATTACTAAGAGCACGTGAAGGTTTCAGCGCAGGCAAGTAGTCATCTGACGGCGTTTACCCTTGAGAGGCTGTTTCAATTCCAAACCGAGAAACAATCATTACAATCTTAATCGATAAAGAAATGTTCTAAAAGTGTATATCTACACTTATTTATTTGTTGCAAAGTGCTGATATCGAGTTTATATTAGTTTCTCAATTTTATTGTAGTATTTATAACACCAAATTACTAAAGCTTGACTCTTATATATATATATATACAGGGTTAGTAAAAAGTCCCGGAACGGTCGAATAACTTTGTTATTTGAAAATTATGATTTCTGAAATTTGGTATGGGGGTATAGTTAATATAAATGCATTTTATGCAATACAGTTAATATTTTTTTCACTTCCGGTTTAATCGGCAATACGTCCAATTTTTTTTTTTTAAATGGAACGCCCAGATTTTTTTAACACTTTTGAATGCAAAATAAAAAACTACGTTCAGGAAGTATTAAGATGTTTATTTTTATTCACAAGAAAACAGTTAAAAAATTAAAAAAGTGTCCTAATACAGAAAAATCAAGATACCTGTCTATTCAGGTTGCGATTACAATAATTGTTCAAAATGCTCTCCATTTACAATTTGACAAAAATGTAAACGGTCAGTAAAATTTCTTATTGAATTTTGTATTTGTTTTGGAGTGATGCGATTGGCTTCTTGAACTATTCTCTCTTCCAATTGTTCAAGATTATGGGGACGATTTTTGTACACTTGATATTTCATGTGACCCCAAAAGAAAAAATCTAATGGCGAGAGATCTGGCGAACGTGCTGGCCATTCGATTGCTCCTCTACGTCCGATTCAACGTCCCGGAAAAATTTCATTCAAATAATCGCGGACATTATGGGCAAAATGGGGGGGAGCTCCATCTTGTTGAAACCAAAAATGTGCATTAGGGTGATCACCTATGTTTGCATTTGGAAACAGGGCCGCAAGTGCTGGAACAACCTCATTTCGCAATAAATTTAAGTAGACGTTGCCAGTTAAATTTCCTCTTATAAAAAATGGTCCTATGATGTTGTTTCCAACAAGACCAGCCCAGACATTCACCTTTTGAGGACGCTGTGTATGGACTTTTTCAATCCAATGCGGATTTTCAATTGACCAGTAGCGACAATTATGTCTGTTCACAGTGCCGTTGAGACAAAACGTTGCCTCATCTGAAAAAATGATGTGATCTAAAACATTAGGCTGCTGCTCGATTAATTCCGTCATTCCGATCTGGATCATCTTCAGTTAACTCATGGGCGGGATACATTTTATAGGCTTTCATTCTTGCTGATTTAAGAATCGTATGAGCAGATTTTTGAGAGATCTCATGAATTTGACCTAATTCTGTTGTGGACACGTGATGATTTTCTTCCACTGTAAGTAACACATTTAAACTAGTTTCTTCATCTGTTGCTGTTAATGGACGTCCCCTTCTAGGTAAATCCTTCACCTGACGAAAGACTTCAAACTTTTGAATTGTTCGGCATACCGTACTTTTACTAATGTGACGATCCGGATAAACAGTATTAAACATAATACGAACCTCTTCAAAAGAACGTTGACGATCACCGTACCGACGCATCATTAATATCTCAATTCGTTCTGATTCAGTAAGTTTTCCTGCCATTTTCAAATGTGTCAATGTTTAAAATAAGTAAATTTATAGCGATGCAAAAGTTAAAACGCTTTTAAAATTGTCAAATGTGACGGCAAAAAGAATGCAAACACTAAACAACAACTTTTTTCAAAGGTACCTTGATTTTTCTGTATTAGGACACTTTTTTAATTTTTTAACTGTTTTCTTGTGAATAAAAATAAACATCTTAATACTTCCTGAACGTAGTTTTTTATTTTGCATTCAAAAGTGTTAAAAAAATCTGGGCGTTCCATTTAAAAAAAAAAAGTTGGACGTATTGCCGATTAAACCGGAAGTGAAAAAAATATTAACTGTATTGCATAAAATGCATTTATATTGATTATACCCCCATACCAAATTTCAGAAATCATAATTTTCAAATAACAAAGTTATTCGACCGTTCCGGGACTTTTTACTAACCCTGTATATATATATTCCTTGGTTTTCGTATAAAAAGGATAAACATTAAATTCAAACTCAACACTTTCTGACATTAGAAGCGCTAAATCCACTTATTTTAATACAAAAAAAAAAAAAAACGGATAGATGCCAGGAAACATTGGAAAGCAGTTGAATAAGTGTTAGAACTAACTTCAAATTTTTATGCGTGTAATTGTCTTAAAAAATACTCACAATCAGTGTACTATGGCAACATTATTGCAAAGATCGTAACTGATAACATTGATAATACTACCTTCATCTGTGAAAAATTTTCCGATACCTACTTTGAAGAAACGAAAGGTACTTTGATTATCCTATAATTAAACATATAAAATTTATGAAGGTGGTGATATCCCTTTTTCGATAATTACTTTGAGATGATAGATAATATGTGAGTGTTAAAATTAATTATAGTTCCCGGCTTTAGTTAATTATGATATTATCCTCGAAGCTCGAAGGCAAGCCAGCAACATTACTATCCTATTTCGATTTCATCCCAACAACATTCCAGTGACATACATAATCCGACCGAGCTTAAATTTCACGATACATGCAACAGTAATTATGTAAAATAATACAGTTGTGCATCGTTCGTAATTCGAAGGGTAGAATTCGCCGGGGGCTTTGTTATTCCTAAACATTATTCTTGCATCTCGACATGTCCTAAATAAACAGGAATTTCACTTGACCGTATTAAATAGCGATGAACTCCTATGTAGAGTATGCAAAAATAAGAAAAATGTTTTTTTCATCAACGCAACTCTTCAATAACTATTCCCCAATTCTGGAAATGGTAACTTTAAATTTCTTGTTTCCAATATCAAAAAGTTAAAAAACATATCGCCAAAGGCAATATGTGAACACATCGAAGTGAATATTTTTAAAATTATGTTTGTTATGAACATAAGTATATAGTTTCTTGTCACTTGCTGCCAGTACTAAGAAGGTACAATAAAGATATTACAATTTTTTTGCCATAAACAGGTTTGTTAAACTTTAATTACTTTTCACACTTTTTTTATTGTTAATTTAAGGAAACACTCCTACTTAAACTGTTTTTATACCGGTTTACGTTTTCCTGTTTTAATTTGGTAAGGAACAGTCAATTTAAATTTATGCTAGGTAGTTAACTTTTTGTAATTTGTCCCTTCGGCGGATGTCAAAGTCTCGAACAGCGCTTCACAGGGGTGTAATTTGCCACGCGTTACACTCATTTTTCACGTCAATGGCCACATTAATATTCAATTACGTTTTGTTGAGCATTAGTTACGGACCTTATCTAAATTTGTAAAACATTCAAATTTTGTTGATCTAAATTCGTAGTCACTGGTTCGTAAATTACATTTAGGGAAAATCTAAAATAAAATAATCAGATTTTACCATGCTTATAATAAGAAGTGTAATTTAGATTATAGTACCAACTACAAACGGTAGATAAACTAAAATTTTATATACCGAGTGTTTCATTGGCAGGAAATTTTGTTATAACCTACCGTTCTGTGGGAAAATCATTATACTTAGTATAAATTTTGAATTTATCGCTAATTAATCAATTCTTTTTGTTTGATTCTTGATTTTCCCGTAGTTCATAAATAAATCGCCCGTTTGACGATAAAAGAGGGATTCCAAGTGGTCTCCCCAGTTATCCCCGGTTTGGCAGTTGGTGTCGGCACAGCTTCCGATACAACGCAGGCATTCTACCAGCCTTCCTCGCTATGGCAGTTGTGTTGGCACAGCTCTTCTGATACATGCAGAGACTCCCAGTTATTCCTGGACTGGTAGTTAGCGTCGGCACAGCCTCTGACACAACGCGCACATTCTACCAACGTTCCTCGCTCTGGCAGTCGTGTCAGCAAAGCTTACTGATGCACGTATATATTTATTCCTAGTCACTCTAGTTGCGTAAGGTCGGTGCCGGGACAGTTCTCTGGGTCGACATAGCACCGATTTTTTACGTTAAAACCGAATTTGTACGTATTTTTGACGTGGAGCCGATATATAGATTTTCATTTTACGTTTTCACCGGAATTAGACCGTTAAAACTCCGCGTCTAAATTCAAAAGCGCTCTGAAGCCCTGCGAATATTTGCTTATATTAAAGATTGTACGTACACATGTTTTTGTTACTCACCTGTTTTTGTCATTGTACATACTTGATGTCTTTCACACCCATTTTATAGTAATAAATTCTTGTAAAAACAGGCACTGACGGTAACCCTGGACACCCCGCTCTCACACCAAAGCTACCACTCTGGGGTTGAAACATTATTGTAAAGATTAATTGAGACGCAACACCCTCCGATCAAGTCGCACAGACAACACTGCTGCATGGCCACTAGACGAATTCGCACGCGGAGATTTAGATATATAGGAGTCAACGTGAAAGTAATGAGTAATAAGCTTTACAAAAATCAGTAAGTAAATGAAAAGCAAGTAAATAAGAAAAAGAAGCAGATAGTATGTAGTAAGAAGTATACACAGTGGCAAGAAGTAAACGTCGCGTCGTTACAAAGTTTGTACAAGTTACATATTGTATAGGATCATAATCAACCTCGGTAGTCTGGATTCTGGATTCTAGGTCGGGGAAGGTGGTAACCACGTGCACTTAGGCCACTCCTACCGGGCCCATTCTGCTACCTCCCCTAGGTGGCGTCGCTCGCCCACAGCCTACCCGAGCCAGCCCTAACTTAGCGTGAGCTCGAGCAGAGCAGCAGGCAAGGCGCCACCAAAATCGACCATGTCGGACCGGTACTCCCCCAGAATGGAACCTGGGAGTTGGACAAGCGCCGGACAGTCACATAAAATGTGTTCCGGCGCCTCGTCTTCTTGGTAACATGCCCGGTACAGTGGTCTGATAGCCAAGCCCATGCAGTGCATGTGTTTGTTTAGCTTGCAGTGACCGGTCAAAAGTCCCACAACTTGACGTAGGTTACTGCGAGAAAGCTGCAGGCAATTTCTTGCTGTCTTCGGTGATGGCCTGAGGATGGCTTTACGCGCTTGGCGGCAGGTGGTTATGGACTTCCAGGTTTCCTTTATGACCTTTAACCCACTTGAGTCTCAAGGCATTATCGATAGCGACCGCTTCTAGGGCATTGTGACACTGAAGTACTAAGCCCGAAGTGATCCTATGATTATTAAGAGGCTAAAAAGCAGTCTTCTAATGCCCCTGGCTAAAATTTCTCCGGCACCGTGCAGGATCGTCTCAGTATAACTAAAATCATGAGTATATATTGAAAAGAGAAGCGGGCCGATAATGGATCCTTGTGGGACTCCGCAATGTAACATTAGGAGAGAAGAACTGGAGCAATCAAGGTGAACATTTTGTTGACGGTTAAGAAGAAAACTCTCTATTAGATGGACTGCTTGATCTACAAAATTGTAACGTCTCAAAGGGCACAGAAGTAACGACTAGAAAGTAAGTACGATGGTCAACTGTCTCAGACGCCTTGCTAAAGTCTAATAACACCAGGATCGTCACCAGGCCTCGATCACTAGTTTTCAGAATATCGTGTGTAATATCAAGCAGTGCAGATAATTATAGAATTTGGGTAGCGGGAGCTAACTAAATTTTAAAAACTTTTCTGGCCAAGGTGTTGCAAGATCTGTATCAGCTTTTCTTTTTGAAAATGAAAATAATTGGGATGTTTTTTTTTTATTGAGGTAAGGTAATTGTAATCGACTGAACTGGAAACATAATGTATTACATAAATGTTTCTATAAATAGCTTTCAAGAGAACTTTCCTGAAACGTCAAATTTAAATTTTTACTGCAGTGCCCTTAAATATAATATATAATTTTACAAAGTAGCTTTATCGCATTGAAAAAATAGAACAATGAAACCACAGCTTAATTATCAATTTTACGTTATACCTGAAAAGCAGGTATTGGTCCGTACTTCGCGTCTTGCTTCTATTATACTATCTAGAGATTCTATTTCATGTGGCTTCGGTATAGTTGATATATTTTGGAGCAATTAGTACCACGCTAAAATTAATGTTTAATCCATCCAACCTCCTGTATTTATACCGACGTTAAATGTTAGTGACGTCTACATTTAGACACCTAGTGAATTAGAAGCAGGGAACCTAATTTAGCTAATCATCAACATAATACATAAATCACACCCTAAAATCACCTGACGTCGCGAGACGAGAAATTGTAGATGCGAAACACATAGAAGTGAAGGCGTGCAGGGGAAGCATGTTGACGTGAATCAAAATTAATTCCTAATTTAATGTGTAGCTGTCACGCCCTAACACGCTTCGTCTCACTAAAATATTCCTTTATGAGCATCGAACAAAAATATTAAATTTAATTGGGCATAGGTAGTATATAAAGAAGTTACTCTCAGCACAATTTCAGCAGCATTCGAAACGTAGATTTTAATTGAAAGAGTGCGCAGGCTTTTATGTTTATGCCAAGTATATACGACTGAATTACTTGTCGCCCATTTTTGTTAATTAGTATTTCGTTTCTTCTGCAGAATTTCGTAAATATGCAGTGTTAAATTATTTTTGGAAACATATAATTTAATATGAAACGTTCATCGTTTATAAAAGGGAAATGAAAAATTAAACCATTTACATTAAGACGATTTTTACTCCAGTAGAGTGCTGTATTTTATTCGTGAGTTTAGGAGAATTAGACTTAAATTTTTGGTAGGATAGGAGGAGGGAAAAAGAGGGGAACTTTCTGCGCCTAACACTGAACTTTCTCCACCACTAGCCCTGCGATCTAGGCACTATTTTGAAGAAGATCTGCGAACAAGTTTCCTCTTGTACCTTGAAGAATATAGAGTTTAGAGAAAATATTTAAAGACACTTTTTACGGAGAATCGATTTTTTTTAATTCCACCAAAATCTTTTTTTATCGTAAATACAAAAATAACAAAGTTATAAGTAAAAATATTTCAACTCACAATTTTTTCATAGCCATATCATATTTTTCATATGGAATTGAGTTCCCTACAAGTTTATAGACAATACTTTCTATGTAAATGCAACAGTAAAGAAGTTATAAGCTACAAGGGTAGAACGAGGTAGAAATCAAACAAACAAATTATTAATTTACATTATAAAACACATTTATTTCTTTGACGCAATTTTGTAGCTACCAATGATGATGTTGTTTATTCTATGAGCTTTTACCCAATGTTCAGTAACAGTAGAATAAGCTGTAAATACTTTGTTAGTGCATCTATTTCGTTTACAATAGATTGAATGTTTATGTTTAAAAAGGGTTATTTTTTCTTCTTTGATATCTTGCGATTTCGACGCCTGTTTAGTAGGTGATACCTCTGTAACGACGATTATATCTCGTTGATCTCTTTATTGCTCGAAAAAACTGAATTGTTAGTCTTTGCGTGCTGATCAGCTTTTTTTTTATATATAAAGTTAAACCTAATAATACCGAAAAGCAACAGGGTGTATAATAAATTAAACCGCCCCGTCGAGGAAAAGGAAGAAAATGAATAGTGATGCTAATGCTCAAGTTCAAGAAAACAGTAAAAATAATGAAATATAAAGGTCAGAATTTGAGGGACGTTTCGATCCTTCCAGTATCTTTCTCATGCAATGGAATAAATAATAAATACGACCAAGTGAAATAAAATTGATACGGACAAATATAAATATGTTAAAACAAATATATGATAATCTATGGAATTTATGCTGTTGTGCAAGTTAGCGGTGTAAAACTTTGTATAGGAAGGAAGAAAAATAAAAAAGGATTTTTTTAAACCTAAACTATTCGAAACTCCTTAAAAAACTTCTTCAGATGAAGTTTGCTACAACATTGTAGAATTATACAGGGTGCGGCAAAATATACAGCGCAGTTCTGAAGGACTATTAAAAGAAAACCGCGCAAGTTAAGGAAATGGGGTTGAAGATTACATCAGAAAGACGATGGCCCCCAGCAGCGTTACATGCATGTAGGTGATTTCTGAAGTTTTCGACCGCATTTTGGCACATTTCTCACATTTTCTTTCAAAAAATGTTTTCAGTAAACTTAGAAATTGTAAACTCTTATAAAAACGATTTAATGCATTTTAAGACAAAAAAAAATTTTTGTTGTTTCATGTATTACTTTGTTATTTTTGTGTATTATAGTGTATCTCATTATATGCATCTAAAAAGAAATGAATATTTAAGAAATGCACAAATTTACCAAAATTTCTTTATTGCAATACTTGTGAGCTCAAATTTTGTTAATTTCGAATTGTTGGGCCACTACATCTAGTTGCTGGTGTCCATTACTCATATGTCGAATCTTTAATTCAGTGTTCTAAAATCATTTAGCTGTTTCCTCCAAATGAGAACACGGAGAATATTATTTATGTTGTATTAATCAATATTAGTTCGATCTGACGATATATTTGCCAACGCTTTATTTATTTAATACTTAACACAATGTCGATGATTCATACCAACAATTTGTGCTTGCTAAATTTGATTTTCTACCGGCTTATCTACTATTACCTGTTATCTATTTAGTATATATTTGAGAAGATTAAATGCAAGGCTAACCTGCATGTGCATAACAAGCGATAATGTACTTTTTACAAAGCTTTTCACAAATGGTTCATTTTTTTTGTTGCTGTGAAAGAATATTAGTTAAAATAAAAGACCGACTTTTCAACTTTCAAGAAATCCTCTTAAAACTTAATTTCTTTTCTCCCGATTCGTAATCTTACTAAAAATTTCGAGAAAAATGCCACCAGGTGGGCTCATGGTCCTTTGATGGAATCGCCATACCAGCAAACGCAATAAGAGGGGGAATAGCATTACACACGCATCGTCAACGTCACTCCGAGTGCAAACAACTTACATTGCTTTCGCATTCTCAAGCTATATCTGCAATTTCTCTATTATGGAAATAAGGGTTTAGATTGTCTCCATCTACGGGACACAAGCAAACTCTCAATCCAGGAGAGGGCCGTAACGTAAGTCGGTAATGCAGTTACAGATCTAAGCTCGGACAATTCATCTCTATCTACTTGCACTAAGCAAATACATTCTCTAGTTAAGAAAATTCATCGAAACAAAAGTTTTCTTGAATTAAAACTTTCAATTTTCTCAGTGATAAAAGATTTACGTACAACAAAACTATTTCATTTTCTCTTTAAGAGAATTGTGTTAAAACAATATTTTGTTTTGAACTTAGAATGCATTTTTTCTGTGTGCAGTAATATAAATAAACACAAACAGCTGTTGACTGACACAAATGATAATAAACAAGAATAAGCTTTAAAAATATTCACCTTTATGTTTTTGCTGTGTATAGACCTGTAAATATAAATCATTTCCAAATAAAAGTGGATTTGAACAGAACTAGGGTGATAAAATATAATCAATGTCGATCGAAAATCAAAGTGCTACGAAACATTACCTAAATAAACCACATTTCTATTGTAAAAGCATTTTTATTAATATGCTACTTCAAGAAAATGTAAATAAAAATAAATTGATATCTATAAAAGAGAAAAGCAAACAACATTACGTAAACGTGTCACTAGAACATCGCATTTTACTTCAATTAAGTCAAATTCAACATCATTACCCCAAGGTATTATTCGATTGTATGACAGTATAATTGCGAACAGTCAAATGACTCCGTTTATCCCCGATGGAAATCTTCCTTAAAATGGCGCCATTTCAGCTTTTCTAAACGGTCGAAAGCAGCTATTTGAAAGTTTTAATGACTTTGAGAGAACACTTGCGGTAGTTAATAATTATGCCGCTGCTGGCAGCAATTAAAAATCATTTCTCAGGCGGACGTTGTAAGAGCATCCTATTGCACAAAAAAAAACGCTTAATAATCTTTTTTGCAGCGACGAACGGTCTCGAAGCTTACAAGTTTGTAAATATTTCGTCGCAGATGTTAAGTATTTAGCGCGGATGTAAAAGCCCGCGTTGACCAATGAGTGTGATGCGCGATTTTACTACGTTATAAATTGCGGAATCAATTTAGATACAGGAAGCTCGCGATATTGAAATATAACGTCGATAAAACTCGTGTAAATTCGCGTCGCATAGTTTCAGCGCGCTTACGGGGCAGCAGTTGTGCTTTTACTACCGATAAAGCTGCTAGAGACCCGTCTTCGAGCTCTTCTGTTTCCTGTCTCACTCTCCTTCTTGTGTGAAATCGCTCCCAACTTCTGCAACTTTCTAAGGTAAGTCTTTTATAAGTACAAAATAATAATATTTAGTTGACGTAGTGAATGGATACCTCTTAGTACCATTTATATATAGCCAAGATTATTTTTGCTTTATACTTCATAGCTTTAGTAGTGACTAAAACCATAAATTTAAACGTTCTTTTTTTATTAACAACTCAACTGTAGTTATAATAACTTTACATTATAGGTGTTAAATTGTTAAAGGTAGAGATAATAATAAAAGTTTTATCTTCACATCGATCTAATTGAAATTCGACACATTTGTAGAACCGATCGGTTGTTGTAAATCATCGCAATCCGTTTTTATAGAATCGCATATTTACGGGGTAAAAGCTATTTCTAAAATTTCAAAGATTTTCGGATTTCTGCAGTTTACACCGTTATTACAAAAAAAGAAACAGCAGTATATTTCCCTAAATGCGTCTTCATACGCAAACATCAAATCAAACTACCGCTGATGAAATTCTTGTACCACCCCTACTACTATCCCCCAATTCCTTGCGCAGTAGGAATAAAATATGTGAATTACCATTCACACTGTAAAAAAGTTTCTAGTAAAATAACATGTAAAATCGTTGGTAACAAAGTTGCCTACGATATTACAGGTAAATTTACTTCATACAGTAAAAATTCTATCCACTAGTAAATTTCATACGCTGATGTATTTTTCAAACCTTGTTCTGTAAAATTCTATGTAATATTTATATAACTTGTATATTTACCGAACAGTCAAGTAATTTTGTCATGTAATTTTATAAGGAACCTGCCTTTCTTATAAAATTACATGTTAATGTCATCAAATACACATGGATATCACAGGCTACTTTAAATAGTAATTTAAATAAAGGCAAAGTATGCTTACTATAGGATTATTAAACATAATAAGTACAAAAACAATAATAATTCTTAGTTATTAGACAATTTTGTTGCAGCTTCAGGACTGTCAAAACGTAAATGTTGTTGAATTATAGGAATAAAACTAAGAATAAGCAAATACATATTTTATTAATCTTCAGCAGAATAAAAAATATAAATTTCAACCTTTATCTGACATTTAATGGCTATTTTCGAACCAAATGCTATCCTATAAAATTCATTGAATTTTGCTCTGAAACAAAAAAAAGGAAAAAGGGGAAACAATGCCTTTCATCTAAACAAAACATATTATATTATATAACAATGCTCCATATTTTGAATATATTTATCATGTATTATTTACTTAGGTACTGTAAACAAATCCAATACAAGATACGAATTCGAATGCTAGGATTAGTAACTATACCTCGATGCAATAATCTCAAATAAATTGGATCGCAACCAGCAAACTGTGTAGAATGATGATTGACGGAGCGTTTGTGTATTGTAGGTGCTATGCCGCATTAAATCTGCCGCTGTATAAATTTACAAAATCCTGTTGATGAATATTTTTCAGTAAATGTGTCGTTAAATGCACACACTGATTGGGTACAATTTCAGCTTCAGTTTATCATAGCGAAAGGCAAATGATACATACCTACAAAGTCGTATTTGTTTATATACTGTTAGCTAATAATTAAGAATAATGTTAGAATAATATTTAATATTCTTGTATTCTTAAAAAAAAACGAACTTGTTTTTAATACTAGATCGAGAAAAAAAGACAATGTAAAATAGCGTCTTATATAACTTTATGGGAACATTAAATACCTCGAGAAGTTTATTTGCATCTGATTAAAATGGTTTATAGCTATAGTAGCTGCTTAAACCCTAGAACAAAAGCTAAACTTTCTGTTTTACTGGCTACATATTCCATCAAATCTTTACTCACATAGTATATTACGGCAAAAGTTAAAGCGAGACCGCACTTGAGCTTTGTAACTCTTTTCGCAGTTACTTTAAAACTATTTATGTTATCGTTCAGATTTTTCCATAAATTAAGAAACTTCTGGCTTTTAATATAAATCAGAAAAAAATCAAAATAAAGTATTTTTATCTATTTATTTATATAATTTATGTAAAATTCAGACTAAGAACTTACTTGTATCGTATAATTTTCAATTAATGCCTGTAACTCAGGTTTTAATGGCATGTTTGCGTCTTTCGATGAATGTTGGACATTGGAATTTTAATTGTCATATCGTTGGAAATGATATATTTTTTGTAGTTGCCGGGGTACTTTCGTCTAGGAAATATTGAGTGTGTTGAAAACAAATGGGTGTGAACTTCTTTTTAGATTTTCCTAAGAGTAGTAGCTTCTCGAAATGATTATCTAGAAATTATTTTAAAGTGGTGTAATTATTTACTTTGGATGAGAGTATTACGTGTTTTGTGCTAAGAAGATGGGTATCTAGTTATTTCGAGATTTGGGGTGGCCCCTTTATCTAATCCTTGGGTTTTGAGGAACAACATTCGAGGTAGTTTTGGCTGTGGGATCTTTACCGGCGTCTTGGTACACTTATTGTGAGCTGAAATGATTTATTGAATATGGAATTTATACCGGAGCAGTTTTCCGTACCAGCAGTTAGGGATTTTACCATCTTCTGAACTCATAATCGGCGTAGAACGTACAAGAAATTTCAGGGTTATAACTTTGTTGATTTATAATTCGTAAAACCAAGTAAATTTTGATATGTAAGGTTGGTCATGATTCTGTGGGTTATTCTTACGAGCGTTTTTCGAGTTGCCGCATCGTTTAATGATACCCATTCAGATGTTGGAAATTCGGCGGGAGATTTGAATTTTATATTTTTAAAACGACAAATATAAGTTAATAGTCTGTATTAAGAATATAGAAATCTTATAATAGCGTATTTAATTAGTAAAAGAGTCTACTTACACTGAGGAAATCTTTAGAAGATTTATTTCTTTGTTAATTTCTTTGAAACTAGCTACAATAAATTAATTTCACTTATTATTCACTGTTTTATTTAATTGAATGTATAGAAGGCCATCACTAATTAATAACTAACTTAAACATTGGATGCTATATTCGTTACTATAACCAGTATTGGCCAGGGCAACACATATCCTCCCACGTTCCGAGAGTATCTTCCTTTTCGTTGAGGGTATACATGAAACCATTAGAGTGGGGCGGATTTACCGTTTATTGTCACCTATCATTTGAGATCTGGCTTATCTGAGAAGTATTGAGAGCATTACAGATGACTCTGGGTGGTGTTTAGTAAAATTAATTAATAAATCAGTTAAATTTTATTAATTACTTAATAAAATTTAACTAAAAATTTAAAAGATTTATCTACAAGTTTCGTACTAATATACATATATTAATATATAATTAAAATAAAAAGAATTTTGATTATTGATTATGTATTGATGATTCTATTGGGGGATATATATTATTCTAGTAGTATATTCCTAGTATGTAATTAATGCTCGATAAATGGGTAAGAAATGACTCGAGCAAAAAATGTGTTTTTATTGATTTCCTATAATTTTATTGATCTACGTTTCAATCATAACAATTATCTTTTTCAAAGCTAGAATTGAATAGATTAACAATAATAAATGAAAATAAAATTGGTGAATGACTAAACTTACTCTAAAAATACAGTGGAAAAAAACATGTTGATAAACAAAAACAATTTAATTGATTGTAGTTACGGAAAATGAAAATTATAAACATTTAGAAAGAAAATTTTGTTTTAAAAATATTACAAATAGACAAAATATCCAAAAAAATGTCGAGTTAGTTTGAAACAATAATACAAAAGCTAATTTCCTGATTAGTTTAGGGAAACAAATAGGTGTTCTCTGACGCGTAGTTTTTTATTCCACTTCCACGTTTTTAGTTGGTTCTGGTCTAATTTGATAACTACATAGGTAGCTGTTACGTTAATAAACTTCGTCATTACTATTGTTATCATTGTCTGGGACCTTGGTTGCTTTCGTCGAGCAAACGGTTGCCACGCAACATAACCTGTTCCTAGGAACTCATCCGAAACCGATCTATTATGAACGCTTGCCGTTGTTTTTCTCCTTCGATAGGCGTCACAAGCGTACTGTACGGCACCCCCTCAACTTCAGGAACACGCCATTCTATTCTCTTCGTGTTTTAATTGTGACGAGATTTAAATTCCGCTTAAATCGTTTCGAATATCCTCCGAATGAATGCCGGAATAAACGGATCCGCTGATGACACTTACAAATTCTGTTTTAAAATTGAAATCGCTGTGTAAAGCGTTCGATGGCTGAAATTGGAAATACGGAGAGGGTATAACTGAATATTCCGTTTATAAATAAACTGATTCACTGTATTGAAAGAAAAAAAACAAAAAAACACGGGAAAAGATCTCATGAGAATTATTGCAAAAATATCTACATGAGAAGGTATTATAATAACTTTCATTAAAATTCTACATCTAAAAGCTTAAGTGCATTAGTGCTTTTACTCCACTTAATGCAGAATTCGTATGCGTCGCTACTCATTTATAATTATTAACATATTTGAAAATACATTTTATAAGTAGTTTTGCAGCATCGCTCTAAGCGCAAATGGTGCGATGTTGATTCGCAGTTGCGGTTAAAGTTTTTGCATACGTGCATTAGCAGCTTATCAGGCCTGTACCTATGTGAATTTACACATAGGCAATGCATTTCTGATATAGTTTTCATTACCTAGTGGATTTATATATCGTATTATTGGTTTCACAATGTAAAGGATATCATCAGAGCTAGATAGAGACCACATATATATCTCAAGATAATGTTTACTTGTTTTCCCCAGATGATATTCCTGGAAGGGTAAATGTTTACTAGACTGTCAGTATTTTTTGGGAGTGTTAAAAGTGTGGTCAGTTGTAATTTAATAAATATCTTTCTTCATGTGCATTCTGGTTTCAGGAACAATTTTAGCTGCGTTACTGCTTTGACTAACATAATTGATGACATCGTCGGATGCTTGGACGAAGGGAAACTGACACTTATATATCTCTTCGATTACTCCAATGTTTACGATATGTTCAGTTATACTTTTATGTTGTCTATTTTGCAATACATTGGGTCCAGTTCAAATGCATGTAATCTTTTGTATAACTACTTGTGTAGCAGATGGCAATGCGTTATCATTGATGATCATGAATTCTCATATGTCCTCTAGTTACATGTGGTGTACCACAAGGTTCAATTCTAGGGCCACTTCTATTTTGAATATATACTTCCACCTTCATCAATAAAACATTCGGCTGGCATTGATGGCATACCCTGTTTCTTAATAGGGCATGTTGTGCACTCTTTGTTAGAACCTTTGGAATATTTAATCAATCGGTGCTTGAGCGAGGGTGAATATCCGGATAGATTAAAAACTAGTAAACTCGTACCTATATATAAGAAAGGAAATACACTTGACGCCACAAATTATAGACCTATATCTCTACCATCAGTTTTTGCCAAAATTTTTGAGAAGATCATTAATAAAAGATTAGTTGACTTCTTAACTAGCAATAATCTACTGTCACCTACTCAATTTGGATTTATAGCTGGCAAAAATACCTGTAGTGCAATTGAACATGCCCTGAGTAAGGTTTATGAATCACTAGATAAAAGAAGTTTTGTTACGGGCGCTTTCTTTGATCTGTCTAGAGCCTTTGATGTGGTAGATCATTCACTCTTGCTTAAGAAATTACAATCGCTAGGCATATTTGGCGTGGCTTATGATCTTTTGTCTTCGTATCTTTTCGATAGGAAGGCTGTAGTTAGTATTAGGGCGGAGAATGCAAATATAATTCAAACACACAATTCTTCAATAATTGACATAACCTGTGGTATACCACAAGGTTCAATTTTAGGTCCCACTTTGTTTTTAATTTACATGAACGATCTGCAGTCTACCTTGAACAACTGTACACTGGCGCAATATGCTGATGACACCAGCTGCATTGTAACAGCGACATCATAATTTATATAATTACTTTAATTTTGTTTATTTCGTCATAGTTTTTTTTACATGTGCAATTTTGTTTATACTTGTTAAACGGTTTGTGTAAATAGAATAAACTCACTCTTAAACTACATTTTATTTATGCTTTGATATTGTTTGCATTGTTAAAGTGTCCCACTTAAACAACATCGCCCTGTACAATTTCTGAACGGAATTAATTAAGGAGAAATAATAAAATGCTAATTAACGCGCGAAAATTTTCATTAGCGCCGATCCACGCCTCAACGAACAGGATCTCCATCGGAAGGATTGAACTGAAAATTGGCCTTTATTGAATCTGTCAGTCTGGGGTGGCGTCGACAGGGGTCTCTACGGTTTCGAGTGGCCGGCCGGCGTGCAATTCCGTGAAAGGGTAGTTCGTATCTTCGAAAGTGCTCTCTTGATTACCTACGCGAACATTTGCAATATTGTTGCCTTCGAAATACTCGCACTGGCTGGCGATCGTTTGATAAGCCGCCGCTTAATCCTTTAATACCACACAGATTTCCTTTCGTTCAGGAACGGCCAGCGGAATTCGGTAATTTAATGGCGTGGCGTGATGTGAGATGAAAGTTTGGCAATTCTATTTCAAAGTGCTGATATAATTTGCTGCAGTATTATTTAATAAATCATTTTTCTTACATCGATATACAGGGTTATTATTGTATAGTACGAAATAAAGAAAGGGGTGAAAGATATACATGAGTAATGGGTAAATACAAAAAATTGTGATTCTATATGCATGTAGCAGTTTCCAAATTTTAGGACCCAAAATGTAGTTAAAGACGGCCCACATCTGTGTTTACCGTATATATACACATAAATCTGATAGGAAATGAATTTCAACCATCTGTAAGTAAAATCGAAAAAATTAAATGCTACGCATAGTGAATTCATTCAAAGCAAATGTTATTTACACGAGATTTAAACTTAGATAAGACGAAAACACTAGAATGCAAAGAAAGCATTCAGGAGATTTTTTTATTGTGATCTGCTTTTCCCATGATTTCATTCGTATATCACGTAAAATAGTAGCACATTTTAAAGGTTAAATTTGTTTTAAAATGAACTTATATTTGTAATAAAACTAATGTATGTTTGTTAACTTTATGTAGCGTGTTTCAAATCTCAAATACTGTATAGTATGTAAATGTTTTCAATTCCTTTTACGAAATTTGTGGTAATCCTGAAAAGGACTGATGCAGGTGAAACAGGACAAAATATGTGTTTTATAAAAAGTGTTCGAAATGCCCACCATCAGCTCGGAATGCAAGCATCAATTCGGCGACGAAAGTTGTTACGTACGCTCGTAAAATTTAACATTTCCTCGGGAATGCGTTGAGATGCTACGAAAACACCGTTTCGCAGATCTTCGGCATTTTCTATGTCAGGGCGAAGATCATACAATAAACTTTTCGTGTATTCCCACAGAAAAAAGTCTAGTGGATTTAGATCGGGGCTATGGGCTGGCCACGGAATGTGACTTCCACGTCCAATACAATGTGGGAATGGCCGGTTTATTTGTTGAACAACCCTACTACTATGCGCGGGTGCTCCATCGTGCATGAATCATAATTGTAGGCGTGTCGCTAATGGTATGTCGTCCAAATATGCAGGCAATTCATTTTGAAGAAACAGCAAATAAGATTCCGCATTTAACCGTGCTGGGAGTACATGTGGTCCAAGTAGTTGATCGCCTACTAGCCCTGCTCAAACATTAACGGATATCCTAACTTGGGAGGAGCCTTGGTTAATATCGTGGGGGTTTTCATACGCTCAGTGGTGAATGTTGTGATAATTTAAGATACCATCATTGGTAAATGTACATTCGTCCGTAAATAGGATTACTGACGCAAGATCCGGCTGACGAATTCTCGGCGTTGGAACCACTCACAGATGGCAATTCTACGGGGATAATCTAAGTCCGTTAATCGTTGCTCCCATTGAATATGACACGGATGAAGTAAATTCCTTTTTAAAATTTGATGCACTGTAGCTTGCCACACATTTACTTCCCGCGCGAGGGTTGTTGTACATACGCCGGGATCCGCTTCTATGATATTTAAAATTTACTCTTCGTCTTGTAGCACTTTACGTGATCTTTGAGGCCCACCACCTTCAAAACATGGAATTACTCTCTCATACGGCTCTTACAAAATTTCAGGCGAAGGATGACGTTGATGCGGGAAACGTTCTACGTACAAATTCCTTGCTGGAACACTATTCTGTCCTGTTTCACCATAAATTAAGATCATGTCTGTGTATTCAATATTTGTATACGCTGCCATTGCAAATCCATAATAGCAAGTGCACACTAAATGTAAATCTCAACGTTCAAAGTATAGCGACGATCGGTGATTCACCGCTACGGTAAATGAGTCAGAGCCGGACTCGAATAAAGAAAAATCATTTTCTACGGAATCATAATTTTTTGTATTCAGGCATTGCTCATCTTTTTCTTTCACCCCTTTTTTTATTTCGTACTATACAATAATAACCCTGTATAAGTGTGGAAGTTTTATAAAATTTAATAAGGAGGTTTAGGTAGAAGCGGCAACACTGCAAGGATGAAAATAGAATTTTAGAAACGCAGTTCACCTCGAACAACTTGCATAAATAACATTTGAATTGCCTCTGGTGATTGATTCTCCATATACTTCTAATAAGCCATCCAACTTGGGACACCCAATATATGCGTTTCTTGGTGTACATAATTTACTGTGCGGGAGATACTTTTAGTTCAAAAATGATTGCATTATGATCTGAAAAGTGACAGTCTACTACTAATACATATAATGAATAAAAATGTTTGCTATTATACTTAAATAATTTATTTTTATTAATTAATAATTAATTATAATTTCTCTCCCATCCCCAATATCAAATAGGGACGATTATTAAAAGCACTGACTGTTCAAACCTCCCGGCTCTTCTGCCAATGTAGGATGTGGGAGGCAAGGTGGGTACAGCGTTCAGATGTTATGATTTTCCACGAAGGAGATTTAATGGAGAATATTGCCACATGTGGCGCTCCCACCAATTCCGTCATGTATATATAATTTAGTTCGTGAATTTTCCATTGTTGAATTATATGAGCAATTAGACAAGCTTTAAATTTAATATACTTGTTTGACGAATTTAATTAAAAGCTCATTTAAATATGCGCTCGCAATAAATTGTTTATCGCCAAAATTATTGGAAACTATGTTGTTAACAATATACCTCATATTGCTAAGTGTCATTTATTTTGTGTACAACAAACAAATCTATCACAGTTTGGAGCGTAGTGCGGAATTTCGCCAGTTAATATCGGATAATATGCTCCCAATTGGTTGGTGGTATATACATACAGGGTTAGTAAAAAGTCCCGGAACGGTCGAATAACTTTGTTATTTGAAAATTATAATTTCTGAAATTTGGTATGGGGGTATAGTTAATATAAATGCATTTTATGCAATACAGTTAATATTTTTTTCACTTCCGGTTTAATCGGCAATACAGCCAATTTTTTTTTTTAAATGGAACGCCCAGATTTTTTTAACACTTTTGAATGAAAAATAAAAAACTACGTTCAGGAAGTATTAAGATGTTTATTTTTATTCACAAGAAAACAGTTAAAAAATTAAAAAAGTGTCCTTCAAGGTACCTTTGAAAAAAGTTGTTGTTTAGTGTTTGCATTCTTTTTGCCGTCACATTTGACAATTTTAAAAGCGTTTTAACTTTTGCATCGCTATAAATTTACTTATTTTAAACATTGACACATTTGAAAATGGCAGAAAAACTTACTGAATCAGAACGAATTGAGATATTAATGATGCGTGGGTACGGTGATCGTCAACGTTCTTTTGAAGAGGTTCGTATTTTGTTTAATACTGTTTATCCGGATCGTCACATTAGTAAAAGTACAGTCAGTAGTCCTCATTTTCAAAATCTTTCTTTTTGTCTTTACTGTAGGTCTTCAGTAAATTCAAACCTTTGTCCCTGCAAGAAGTGTTATTTTCCTGCTTTTCGGCTTCGCGATTTTTGCGATTTTTGAACTTCTTGTGTATCCATTCAGCCAGCTTTAACAAAACGCCTTCATGACTTAAAAACCGCAAAGCTCGATTAGTCCCAAATCAGCTTGGATTCAATGCTTGTACAATAAATCCTTTTAATTTTCAACTTGTTGTCTGAGAAAATAACGACATTTTTGGTCGTTCCATCTTTCTACTTCTTGGGGAAAATAATGATTCGCAGCAACTTCAGCCTGGAACACTGTTGTGTTTTTGCTGAAGTTATTCGAGCCACCCATACTGTATCATTTTCTATATATTCCGGCTTCTACTCTGTTATTAAACGTAGAGCCTTCTATATACAAGCTCGGTTTCGCTAAAATTTTTGTTAATGCAGCGGAGGGTGTTTCAGACTCCTTTCTTATTAGTTGGTTTGCAATTCTGCTTTTCCTGCGCGGGTTTCTATTGCATTTTCGTTTGAGCATGATGCTATGTTGCCCCAGTGTTACATATTTTCGGTATAGAGTTTCTTCATGTATACTACTACAAGAATAGTTTTCGGTTTGAGGCTTTGGTTTCTGCTTGATTCCACAATCCAGCAACCTTAAAGTGTTTGTCATAGGAGAATTTGGGTATGATTATTACTGCAAATTTCAAAGATAGAATTTGAAATTACGTCTGTGTGACGAAAATTATTCTGGATGCTCTAGTTTTCACTGCGTTTTAGTATGTATGCTCCCATTCTTCGTACTTCGGTTGTCAATAATATAGTAAACAACAGACTGACAGCACCATGAACTTTAAATAAGCGTTTATACTGCACGATTAACATTAATTTATAGCTAATAATATAGTAAACGTAGATATTTCCCGTTGATATACAATGCATCATATCCTGTTAGAGACCACGTATTATATCATTTCAAAGATTTGTATATACGATTTGTCAAGGAGAAGAGTAAACAGTGATTAAAAAAACAATTATGTCAGGTTTATCTTTGTAAGACAATTGATTTTTAAATATAATTTCTTTAAAATCAAGTTTTTACATCAAGATTACAAGAAGATATTCTTGAACATATCCCGATAATTGGTATGTAATAAACGTATCATACTGTGAATAATTTATCACTTATTTCGTTACTCACAATGTTGTTCGGGTAGTTTATGCATAGTTATTCGAATTTGTGTACTCTCTAAGTAAAATCATCTAGGTACCTTCCAATAACCAAGTAAACTTCAACGCAGTTATCGATGCGAGAGAGCAACGCTAACAATAAGTTTAACTCGAACTAAGTTTCTGTAGGATTATAACCGAAGTGGGGATGGTTCAAACTATATTTATGAAATATCTACTAAGTCCTAGGTATAGAGTGAAAAATTAATTATGGTCTTACTAATTAATGTTGTCCCGGTAAAGTTTAAAAACAAAATTAATTAACCAAGGTAACAATATTCAGTCAACACCACAAACTAAATTTCAAAGAAGAACCGTGTTTAAAATGAAATGTCGTGCTTGTTTGCTTATTATCATGAGTGTCTTGAACTGGGACCATTGGAGTAATTGGATACAGTAACTACCTACGTAGTAGAAATTGCGTAATTTAAGCTTGTGGTAAATTTTCTAAATGACATCAAATGCGGGTCTTGTCGAAATTGTCGTTTTTCATGCCATTAGGGTAATTGAATGTTTTGAAGTATGTAATCTCTGAGGTGCTGGAAAAATTGCAGCATATACGCGAGGAGCACGTCAAACATTTGTAATGGCAAGCAAATAAGTTATTATTACCTACTACAACGGCAGAACGGCAAGCATTCACTGAATATTCTCGCATGGGCAAAATCAATTACACTTTATATGAAATGGACTTGGACATTGGTTACAGTTTTCTAAAACCCGTAAAAAATTAACTATCTTTTGCAGAATGTGCGCAACTAGTTTTATTCATGGACAAACATTAAGAAGTGAGAATATTGTACATGCAAACACATAGACAACATAAAAACCCCATTTTAACCTACCTAACTCCAAAATTTCAGATTTCTTTCTTATCAAAGATCGTAAACCTCTCGGACCTCCTGGTGTTTAGCGAATTCCATGTTCATGCGGCAGTGTTTACATTGGCGAAACAAAGCGTTCGGTGGGCACTCGTGTTGCACAACATGAGCATTGTATTTGGGAAATCCCTCTTTTGCATACAATCCAACCGTAACCGCATATAAGCCCATCCCCATGTGTCAGTTTGTCGGTTTAAGATCAACAGCAACGGAAGAAGCAGCCCTGAAGATGTCCCATAGAAGTTTGGATGAAACGTCGCCAAGAAAAAATTCCAGGTCGCGGTTTCAGCTCGAAACCAAGCAGTGTACAGCATAAAGTAATGAATTTCAATAACAATGATATATCACTGTGTTTTCAGCAAAGATGTTCACTATATTGCCTGCGCAACAGAAAACACTATGTCTTATTGGTTAATAAGAGCAAAGCGATTTACGTTTATTTAGCATAAGAGATTAGCAGTGTTTTTTTTTTTTTGTATGAAACGTGAACCGTATATTTCAGTTATAAAACATTCATTCTAGAAGAACTTCTATGCAGATACCTAGTTAATTATTGTAAGCTGCTACGTACCTCAGGGCGGGTATTAAAATTTCATCAAAACCTAGCTATTTTCAAGCATGAGACTATTTATTACAAAAAAAGTGACTGTTATTTGGAATTAACTTAGAAATAATAAGCATGAGCTTGAAGGCGAAGAAGGCCTTAATGGTTTGTAGAAACTTTGCAGGCAACAACTGGAGTTGCAACGCAGGAATACTGCTCTGGATGTACACAGCAATCGTGAGACCAATGATCACTTATGGGGCAGTGGCTTGGATCAAGAGAACTAATCTTTGCACTCTAGAGAGCTAAGCTCTCTAGAGTGCAAAGATTAGAATGTTTATGCATAACTGGCGCAATGAGAACCTGCCCAACAGGAGCTATTGAAGTGGTACTAAATCTTACTCCTCTTCACATTTTTGTGGGGAGCATAGCTAAAAGGACCACGCGTAGGATGATCAGGGAAGGAATAGCTACGCATAGGCCTCAGCCTCCTACAGGTGACTAAATCTGGGACATGCCCCGAGACGACATGCCAAGGAAGTTCAACTTTGTGAAAGAATTTACCACAAAGCTTAGCACTAAGAGTAAATGGGATAGAGATACCATTTCAAAACTCAATAGAACCGCCATTAAATGGTACACAGATGGCTCCAAAAAATTTTAAAACATCTGTAAGTTATTGTCTTAGGTGGCCGTGGCAATGAAACAGCAATGGAACAATAGATCAACTCATGATCTGAGACCGCTACACTAGCAACTCCCGAATCATGCACAAACGACAGGTCAGAAACAATTATTATATCAATTAAAGTAGCAGTATTCTCTGTGATACGAGTAGGGTCCATAATTATTTGTGCAACCCAAAATACTGAATAAATTCCGAGAGACACCTAGAAGACACATTCTTCGATTTTAAAAGATCAATATTTAAATCACCCAAACACACAAGACGTTCAACCGTCTGCTGTAATCTGCTGAGTTCCACTGTAGCAAAAAGATATGTCAACACTCTAGTTTTTGTTGACTTTGCGTTGAATTTTTAAGTTGTCTGTACTGCTTGGTAGTCCACAAGATTTTAACCTTGAAGTGTTTAATTTCACTTCCACTATACACGTTCATATGTAATATTTCCCCTAAACATAAATACCACTCATAAAATTCCGTACAATTGTTAATAGAAAGTTATTTTACATAATATATATGCACGTGGTACTAAGTATTGATTCATGTTTTTTTGTGTTCATTTGCACTGGGTAGCAAATAATACTCATTAAAAGTTTTAATGTAACGTCATATATGTGAACATACATATTTGTGGGATGTTGTTTTTTTGGTATATCTATTCGTTTCTCCGCTGTAACATAACCTAGTTTCAGTGCACCCACTCAATCCTCGGCTGTGACAATTTCATTTTCCACACGGCACTAAAGCACACCACATACAAAGTAAACCAATTAATTACGAGAGCTTTGTCTTATCCATTTCGAATGAATGGCAATTTACTAACTGATCTCGCGGTATTTCCCGAGAATATATATATATATATAAGTTGTAGAGGAACCTGATGTGTGAACACGTCTAACTAACGCATCATAATATGTAATATACAGAGTATCCCAAAATTAACATGCTCGAAATTAGGTCATGGTAAACGGTGAGAGATAGAAAGTGGGTTAAATTAAATAAATACAGAAGCAGCGGTAGAAACATGTGTGGATCCTACAGGAAATCCAAAGATAAAAAACAGACACCGTGGTGGAACCAAATGATAAAAGATTAAGAATTAAGAAGAAGGAAACACTGTGAAAAAAGTATCTGTGTACCAAAAATGAACATTGCTATAACAACTATGAATTGCAAAGAAACAAGGTTAAACAATTTGTGAGTGAGGAGAAGGAAAAGTCATGGGAGAAAAGCTTGAGAACGGAGAAACAAAGCAACGCACATTTTATTAAAAATAAAAATAGCGCAGTAGTGAAAGTGGAAGCAGAAATAATCTAGAGATGGCGAGAATATTTCCGATAACTATCAGGAGGATAGGAGCATTCAGAAAAAGAAGATATAGCAGATATCCAGCTAGAACCACAAGAAGCAGGTCAGGAGGAAATAGGAATGGACGAAGTAGAGGAGGTAATAAGAAAACGCAAAGCAGCGGGTCATGATACAATAACAGCGGACATGCTAAAGAATCTGGGACAGAATGGTCTTAACTTACTGCAAGCTATATTTAGTACGGCCTGGAAGAAAGGTATAGTACTCAGAGATTAGGATATAGCTATTATAATGCCGATATACAAGAAGGGGGAGAAAATGCAGTGTAATTACAGAGGCATATGAAGGCATCCCAAACAAGAAACTGCTAAACTACATTGAAAACCAATTGGAAGAAACGCAATCAGGCTTCAAGAAACGCAATCAGGCTTCAGGAAAGGAAAGAGTATCCAAGATAACATATTCACTGTGAAGCAGGTTACTGAGAAATTGATAAAACAAAACAGAAAAGGTTACGTTGCTTTCATAGATCTGGAAAACGCGTTTGACAAAACCTCTAGAACACTGATATAGAAAAGCATAGAGGGACGAGTCTTAGATCGCAGACTAAGAAGGGACATTCAAAGCCTATATAGAAACAATAGCATGTACATAAGAACACACAATGCAGGTTCGAGACGATTCCTGGTGGAATAGGGTCTGAGACAGGGAGGGGTTAGGGCAGGGGTAGCCCTACTTTATTTACAGTGCTGATGGATGATGTTATTAAAACAGCAGGTAAGGCCCTTACATTTTGGGTACAATCTACTGCAACAAACAACTTTGGCTCAATGTGTCTTTGCCGATGATATCATTATATTTGCTAGTACGAGAAAGAGCTGCAAAATAACAGAAACCTTTGGAATGAAACCTTCAAACAATAATACATATATGACAATAAATAAAGAGTAAACGACAGTAATGGTTTTTGGGAAGGAAGGAGAAGGTATTAACGTCGAAATTGACCGAATAAATATGTGGGGGACCAAAGTTCAAGCTAGAAGAGGACGAGGAAGACTACCTAAGACTTGGAACGATGCTATTTATTAAATTCTGGAAATGAGACATATAACTTGGAATGAGGCAGTAAAGATGGCTAAAGATAGGAAACAGTGGACGAAATTTGTGTATGGACAGGCAATTTAAGTTAGTGGCATCCTTACACCTACGGGTAGAAAAGATTCGGATTATGTATATATACTTATATATTAAAAGAGAATCTAAAAATAATAATTTGATAAATCGTCAGCAGGCCCTGTTCTATCATTTAGTGTTGATGGATTTATTGGGGTAAAAACGCATTCTTTCGCAGTTACATTTTGTATGAGTTCAGAATTCACAGAATTCCAGCAGGTCAAAGTAGGCTTTAAGGAAAAAAGCACTTTAAGTCCCATTTTAAGGTATCTTGTATTGTTATTCCCAAATATTTTATGTGGGTTACCTTTTGTATGTGTTGGTTGTTAAAAGTTATTTTGAAATTAGTAGGGTGTTTCTTTCTTTGGAAAATCACATATTCTGTTTTTTTTCTCATTAATTGTTAACAAATTTTCACGACACCATTTTTGCATTTTTGTTACATCAGTTGTTTTACATTTTTCCATTATTTTTTGGAGTGTGACTGATAATTGCTGAAAGGTATTGACATCTGTCTGTTTGATATCTGATATTTCATTTGTTATATTTTTGTGATCCGTGTCTGTTTTTTCGTAATATTTGTATTGTAGCTTCTGTAGTCTTTTGTTATTTCTGTTTTCACTGCGTAGTGGTCTGATATTTCTGTTGGTAATATTCTTATCTTAATTTCATTTTGAATATTTGTGATAGCGTGATCTAGAATATACTATGGTTATTTGTAATATTTTTTCGGGTATAATATTTTTTTGTTTTTTTATTTAGTATTTTGTAGTTATGTTCCTTGAATATGTTTTCATAATACTTCATATATTAAACATCATTTCTAGTGCTTTTATCTTTATTTTTATTTTTTTTTGTCTATCTGAGCCACATATTATATTGCAGAAGAAATCTTAATAATAATAGATTTATAATTTTCAAAAAAATTGGAAAATACTACACTAATTTCAATTAAGTTCAATCAACTATTTTTCTGTTTTTGTGCTCTTTTGGGTACGATTAATTTAAAATCTCCGCAACCTCTTTTTTTGTTTTGATTACTTCATAAAGGTGCATATATATATTCCGTTGCTTTCAGCTTTTTATAACGCTCCTTTTTTACTTTTTACCGTAAAAATATCCTTTTTATTAACGGAAAACCAGGGTAAAATGGTTACATACTCCCAAAGGATATTACCGTAAAACGCAGACGCCTTAAGGAGTAGAAACACGTGTTATGTGTTAAGATAAGGGATGCAAAAATGTTGACCTCGCAAAGAGAGACAGCGTATACATAACTGCGAAAATCAAACTAATTTCGTCTTCGAAGTTAATTTCCAAGAACGCTGAACTTCTGAGGAGACATCCAAACATGCTTGCCAAACCTTACGATCTATATTAATTATGCGAGTTTGAATTTAGTAGCAACTTCTAGTATTATCTCGTCTCACAAAACAAATAAACCAACATTGTTAATATACCGCTAACGCGAAAATTGTAGCGCCAATTTTTAATTAAATCATATCATCTATGCTTCTACCGTCAATTTGAAGACATATCAGATGCTCAAAGCGGAGTAACAACTTCTCATGTACAAAGCAGTTCTGTTATGTATTCACCCTGATTATATAACACAAACTCTTCGACCTAGAAAACTTTAATATCGAAAACTGACACCTGATATCTGAAATTAGTTATATCCTCGCGACGTACTGAAAGAGAAATTTATTACGAAACTCGTTTAATTAAAAATCGCCGATATTAAAGTTACCTTTTTTCCCTTTTGTATTCCCTACATTTTCATTAAATGTAACTTGGCTTTCTGTTTGTTGGGAGTTCTTTAATTTATGTCGAGTCGAAATTGTTTACGAGTCTCTGCAACATGGGACGGATATTATGCCTTTTTTCATCTTCTTCGTGGCGCGCAAAATGTATAGGTAAAAACCGAATGCTGATATTGGAGTTTATGTTTGTTGATTGTTTAACTTTGAAGTTAATTAATTTTCAACTCTGCAAAATTGTGTCAAACCTTCTCTATTTGTTCCCATTTTGGAAAACCAAACACTAAGATCGCGTGTTTATCAACCAAAATTTCCGATGAATTAGTCCAACGGATCTTTACCCACGCGTAATTGATTTATATAGCAATAATACTCATATGTTATTCAATGCATTTCGTACAATTTCCGTTTAATACAAGAGAGAGAAAGCAAATTCAAATTGAAACGTTCGTCTTCTAGTCGTTGGTTCAAGCAATCGAAGTACTAATATTGCGCGTCATTCAAATAGAAAAGAGATAGAATACAGCCAAATAATCTATTCTTAAACGTGCTACACTTGTACGGCGCTAATCAAAATCAGTACGCCATCTTGCATTGTTCTGTCAAAGTTTTGTCTATGGATTTGTCATCACTAACGTCAAAAAGCTTAATGACAAATTAAGCTTTTTGACGTTAGTGATGACATTAATGCTATTGAACTGATTTAATTTAATCGAAACTAACAATTACAAGAAAGTAATCACCTTTTCTGACTCGCAAAGTACACTTAAGGCTATAGCATCAACGGGTATTAATTCGGAAAGTAGCAACTATGTCCTGGAAATTAAAAAAAAAGTATTACGTGCTTAATATACTGGGATGGGATATTAGGTTTGTCTGGGTCCCGGTGCATAAGGGTATCCATGGAAACGAAAAGGCAGATTCTTTGGCAAAAAGTGGCGCAGACGATGATCTGCAAATCTCTTCATATAGACTAACCCCTATCGAGCTACTGGACTCCTGTAAAAAGGAAATATATCAGCAGTGGGAAGCCGAATGGATCCGATTTACGCAGGAAAAAGCAAAAATATATTTTAATATCATGCCAAAACCCTTGCTTCAACCATGGTTCCATGACATGATTCTCCCCAGATCGCACATTACCACCATATCTCGACTAAGATTCAATCATGCCTCAGTACCATCTCACTTATTTAAAATAAATTGCAGAGATTCTCCGAATTGTGAGTGCGGACAGTACGGCGACATCTCCCACCTATTGTTTGCATGCCCACTCTCAACTGCTAGATCTAGGCAATTGTACAACGAATTGCTTGAGACCGCAATTGACTCTCCAGTTTCCATCTCCTCGTTGCTGAGTAATCTGGATGTAACCAGAATCAACAGCATTATGAAATTTCGAAAAGATAATAAACTGAAATTGTAAAATTTAACGAATAATTCCCAACTCTAGTGACTGGCTGGAATGGTTTATCCAGATGCCAACAAGAAATAAGAAAGAAGAAGAAGAAGAAGAACTGATTTGGGTGCTCAGAATTATCACTAGAATTGTTTTGCTGGTTGAGTGTAGAAATTTGTGCGATGTTTTCATGCGCTTCTTCAAGAATAGATTCGACGTTCTCCATTTGAATAAATCCTGCTTTGGCTAAGCACTTTATTATAGTATCCGATTTCAGTAAATTTACAGATTTGGAAATCCATTTCCGATAATTGAATCTTTGGATGGCAAGCTGCATTATCGAGCAATAATAATACGTTCCTCTTTTGGTTCTTCATTGTATCGTTAAACATATTTAACCATTCTTCCATTATTACACTTGTCATCCAAGATTTTCTATTGCTTCGCCAAATTATTGGTAGAGTACTTAAATCTAAATTTTTAAAGCAGCGCGCTAAATGATCGAGAGCACCTCTTTCAGATAACAGAAACCATATTAAACTAATGTAAAATACATATGCGTATACGGTAAATATTGCGTCATTACGCCTAGTCGCTTCCGCATTATACAGAAAACATGATTCCGCTCGGACACATTCCGCCTTATACAATAATAAATACATTTAAAACGTATTCGCTTTTCCCGGATAATATATTCTTTTTATATTGAACAAGTTTCCGTTTTATTCAAGTTCCGCTTTGAGCAGATTTCACTGTATATTATATTTCGATAATTTTTTAAGCAAAATTCCATGTTCCAGTAAATCAAAATCCAGTAAACATATTGTATACTTAATCTCTTTCATCCAAGACTGAGGAAATAAACTCCGTAAAGCAAGTAAATTTTCTGATAGCAGATCTCATATGATGTTTTCTACATGTTTCACCATGATTATTGAAATATTAAAATTAGTTATTTACGTATCAAGGCTGGAAAGTGACGTATTGTCGAATGAATTTGGAGATTGCGAGCCCAGATGAGCAACCAAACGACTTCGATAAGACTTTCCAGCCGTGGTGCGAACAAAACTTTTTGGCTACCACATAATTTACTTGCATTTTTGGTGTTCACGACACAGATCTCTCATATTTAAATGACAGATTATTTGACAGCTATTTGGACAATAGAATCCAGAAAAACTTCCGAATCTCCACAGAAGCGTATGCTAGGGTAAGGGAAGTGACACGTTGGTTTAATTTTATACTTGCGACCTATTTAGCACGCGGGCACCATGACAACATCTAATAGATGTCAACATATTCGATCGAAATTTACAAACGGATTAAACACTATAAATGCTTAATTTCTCATCGATCACACTTGATTAATTGATAATAATTGATGGCGCGCGCTCCCTCCTTAGTCTCTTGTCAAAATTAATTACATTATTCTGGTGGAAATAAATCCTTTCGTTCGAACAACTCATTTATCAAGTGGCGCCAGCGTAATGCAAGCGGTACTCGCAGGAGTTAGGAGGTGTCTTAATCTGTTCCCTCTTCTTCTGCGAAATCTGGAAAACTTCTGTTTACAAATGTCGGTATTCGTCCTGGAGATGCCAACAAATTCCTAATAAGTGTTCCTCATAATTTCTAATTTGCCAGAGTGGTGGAACAAGCAGAAACTGGGCAATTATAAGCGACTGATTAATGGTTGCAGGGCCAATTAGTATTTCTTAGAAAAGGTAATTGTAGTACGGTATTGTGTTATTAATATGCGATATATACTAAACCACAAACACGGTATGCGTAATATTGATTCGTTGGGTGCATTGTACTGTGCTTATTGCACGTGCCTATCGTCTGGCCTCATCTCGCCTCTTCAAAACAACCAATGTGTACAGGAAGAGTTTATCGCTAAAATTCCAACGTTCCAGATTCTAACGTCTCTTGAACTCTGGATTCGCGGTGAGCTGGCGCGAAGTACGCGTAAAGTTCAACGGTTTCAAACTAGCTACTAGTACACACCGTGATTGTGCCTGAACGCGAGTTGACAGGCGTAGTTCGGAAAAATCGACGAACACAACTACTTCTTCCTTATCTTGTTCATTTTCACGTTGACTTCCCATCAACTGCTGGAACTAATCGGAATCATTCGGTGATTTATGTGTTGTTGCATCGCAGCGATTGTTTCGGTCCAGGCTTATGTCCACCAGTATTGCCGAGTAATTGTGTTTTAAATTACTTTCAACGCCAGTAATTTTCTCTGTTGTTTTTAAGTCGTTTTAATTTATTTCTGTTGTCATTGTGTGAAATGGGTTTCTTAATTGCACTGTGTTTAATTGATTTAGGCATTGTTTCGCTATATCCTCATAAGTCGCTGTGTTTTTGTAATATTCACTATTTCACTTTCTCTACTACAATTTTGTAGGTCATTAGAGCAGTGTATAGGCCGTCTTCTGTCCTAATAATCTTCTTAAAACTCTTCTTTCAAAACTTCTTAAAGGTTCTTCATCTTTATCTATAAGTATAATGGTTTCAGCGGTATCCGAAACGCTGCATTTTCGATCACGTGAGCGAGGACAACATAACATCTTAACGATTTGGCTTTCTTTGGCGCTGGACCAGACTGTTCCTCTTCTGAAATGTCTGGTAGTCCTAGCACTTCTCGTATCTTACTCTGCAGATTGCCAGATATTTTTTTGGAAAGCCTGTTTACCATCCAAGGGTGTGCTAGTTGTAGTCCGAGTGACTGTAAAAACCTATTTCGAGTTACTTTGTTAGTGCTTCCTGTGACATTATATAACACAAAGGCATTTATTCCAGCTTGATCAAGCATCCCGTAAAAATATCTAGGTGGCCATCTTCTCGTTTTTCTGGACACAGTGTAGTTATGAGCCATCTCGTCAAATGTATCCACTCCGCCTTGGTAGAGTTATAAAATTCAATAATTTCTGGTTTCTTCGAAACCTCATCAATATTTTTGCCAGAGTGCATTGTTGAAAGTAGTATGACTATTTTTTTTGGTGTAAATGAAACTATGGTCAAGTTGTCTGAGAAAGCAAATTCGGAAGTTAGTATGGTTTTCTTCTTGTTAGGTAAAAAAGAAGGTGGTATTTCTCGTTTATTGTGTCTTATAGTTCCAACGATTGTCAGACCTTCTTCTCTAAGCATTTCTTGGGCGAATGGAATAGACGTAAATCAGTTATCCGTTGTCATATTTCTTTGTGATGCATGAATAGACTTGGATAACTCTTTTACTAAATACATTGGAACTGAGTCGGTTGATAGGTTGGTGTTTTTACCAATGTAGAGAATAGCACTTATCATGTAATACGTACGCAAATCACGCATACGTACAATCTTAATTCCATATTTATCAGGTTTAGACCCTATGTATACACGAAAAGGACATTTGCCTTTAAACCCAAATAACTGCTCATCTATAGTGACGTAACATTGGTACAATTTTCTATAAATTCCTCCCATATTTTTCTTATAGGCGAACATTTGTTATCGCGATTACAGTTTTATTTATCCTTAAAATTTAAAACGTACTTCAGGCATAATACTTCTATAGATTCGAGGTCCCTCTGGAGAATACATCTCTTGTGTAGATAAATGTGCATCCTTTCTAGTACCAGCGATATACAGAAAGCCTATCAAAGCACTGATTTCTGCAGCATCTGTTGGATGTATATAGTTCGTGTCTGGTTGGTAATTGACACTTTGTCTTTGTATTTCTTCATTTGTGTGAGTCACAATTTCATTCAAAATTGTGGAACTAAATAAAATCTCCCAACCATCTTTTTCTATAGTGATTACACGTCTACTCTTTAGGGTAGGTACCTTTACCACTATGTTTCTCGAAGTTCTTGTTTTTGCAGGTTCAAATTCCTCTTCTTCAGAAGAAGTTTCATCGTTGTGCTCTGACAACTCCTCCACATTGTCCTAACAGTCGGAGTGACTGTTAGGACCCGGACTATGAGAAGACAGGGAGTCTGTCTTCTCATAGTCCGGGTCTAATAAATTAACCGTTTTCGTGAACATATTTCACAACTTCTTCATCACTTGCAGTTCGAAGCAAGAAAAAATCACAGTACGTAAACGTATTCTGGGGTCACTCACAACCCCAAACCATTTATATTGCAAAAACGACAAGCGGTACCGCAAATTTCAACACACATGCTAATTCTGTTGGAAGTCGACTAACCTTACCTAGACAATCAGCGCAATCTACCGTGAACCAGAAAATTAGGCGGAAAAGTGTTGGGGTAACTCGTAACCCCGGTATACGTTCTAGGGTTAAGTTTCTATGTTTCAGTAGCTTACTGGGACTTCTAATATGCTCTGTTTTCCCTCTGTATGCATGACGTAATTTTCATGTGCCTTTCGTTTTGCCGTTTTGCCAGCATTATTTAAATCTATGAAACTGATTAATTTTAAGTAAGTCCATTGACAATGGTGGTAATAATTATGCTATATTAATATGTTTATGTTTCATTTCTGTAGGTATATTAAAATCTGTGTTAATAGGGCGCAATGGCATAATTAGATGGAGTGTGTACTGGCACCGCACTATACTGTGGCATTATATTTTGCCAGCAGTCATATGTGGATTCGACACTTGTATATAGATTTAGATTTTAAAGTATTTAGAGAAATAGTGACCCAACATTTAGCAGAAACGTCAGTCAACACGTAGATTCAGCTGAAATCTATATACAGATATAGACTATTCAGTTTTATCAGATGTGATTAGGTGTGTAACTTTTTCTCCAGGTTTGGGATTATCTTCACAGCAAAACAATGGAAGAAACAAATTAAACAATTGTTATGGATCGTTGGCAGGCACATTGATTATGACAACATAAATAAATGAAGTTCAAAATGTATAAACTTGATATAAAAAAAAAATGGTATTGTTTCAGGAACAAAAGTAATCGCTGACGTATTTTCAAACGCCCTTATTTGCCGACAAATACCAACGATCAAATTGGATCAATGTGACAAAAAAGGTAACAGTAGTAAAAAAGAATTCCAATCGTAAAACAAAGTAGAACGGAATTTAAGTAAATTGTAATCCAGTTGCTGACGCTAAAGTCAGAGTCTACGAATGTTCCATGGTGCCAGAAGATAAAACGAATTTCAATATTCGATTTTCTACCGGGGATTTATTTAAAAAAAAAGCATGCCAGGCTTTATGTAGTCTTTTCCTTGCAAATATTGTATAGCCGCATCGTGCGGATTGAGCGTCAAATCTTCCGCGACGGCGGGGAGTTATTTTGTTCCATTATGAATGGTGCCATTTTAGGAACTACAACAGAGATTGATGACTTAATTCCTCCGGCAAAATGATAACTCATATTTAACACTCCCGCTCGTCCAATTAAGAGATCGCATACCTGCTCGAAGATAAATATATAAAGTTACGATTTCTTTCAATAAATAATCGCTGGAAAGTTTTGAAGTTGCGGCATGATTAATTAATCAAAAAAAAAAAACGACTGAAACGGAGATACCTGAGTATAAATGTATAAATGAAACTTCCGCTTTCCCGAAGGAAGATAGATTCAAATAATTAGAAACGATACAAATGTGCTTTCATTGTCTCCAGGAACTCGACTATTGTTTCCCGGTGGGATTTATTTAATTAAATCGAAAACAAAGAGTGAGTTGTAAAGCAAATCAAAGACGATATCTAAGGATTCTCACCGAATCGTTATTTTCTTTGTCTATTTTAATTAATTAACGCTTGCACTCTAAAATTTATGTATGTCAGTGGAAAATTTGAAATTTTTACTTGAAACTTTTTGATGCTTAATAAGAGGGGGTATGGTTTTCTAAAACACTATTAAGATACTAAATCGCAGGTGAATTGGTTATATGCTAATTATCAATACAAAGCAGTAGCTATATAAAAGCGTTCTCCAGAATGAAAAGAGAGAAAGTTATACAAATGAAATTGGAAATTCAGAAAACAAGCAAAAAACAATTTGGAAAATAATAAACCCGGAAACCGGGGAAAATATTAAACAGAAATGCAGCACCCATATAAAGCCATGGAAAGCCATCAGCAACAGATCCGCATAAATTACTGCGCAAAAACGAATAAAATTAGTCTAAACCCCTGTTACTTTGCTCCAATAACCTCAGATGTAATCTAAGTATTGTCAAACCACTTATTTTTTAAATCTCGTCGCCCATGACGTCTTTCAACTATTAAACCACACCAAATACAAGAAGAAAGATTTCATTGTGTCCGCTAGTTTCTTCGAAATCTATGGTAAATTAGTTTTTGATTTACTAGCGAAGAAAGAACGTTTGAGAGTATTGGAGGATGGCAGACAAGTTGTTCAAGTAGTGGGCTTAACGGAAAAGGTAGTAACTAAAGTTGAGGACGTATTGGACCTAATTCAAAGAGGGAGCCAAGAGAGAACTTCGGGACAAACATCGGCCAATTCGAATTCGTCAAGAAGTCACTTTGTCATTACTATAAGCAATTGTCCATCAGACGACATTTTACCAAACGAATTAAAAATAGTTAAGATAGTGCCTATACGATGTGGAAGAAAATGTTTAGAAACGCGGCGTTTTTTTCTTAAACGGGTAGTCAGAAATATAAAAAACTTGGAATTACGTTACAAAGATCCCAGATTTGATGCGTGCAATGTTGTCAGACTTACCATTTTTCTGATATTTTATTATATTTTGTATATTTTTTCATTTTTGAAATCTACTCTTGAATATGAGCTCAACCATATGTTTGGGGGTAATGATTCTGTTCCGGACAGAAAAACTGTCCAAGTTTCGGTATCAAGCTTTAGAACAACAGGTTCTGCAGTAAAAAAAAAAGATCGCCTGGCTGACCTCGAAGCATAGTAACGCCGGAAAATATGACGCGTGTAAGAGCGTCTATCCAGCAATCTCCAAAGCGTTCAGCATTTAAACATGCAGCTGCCCTGGGATTGATAGGAGGGTAAGAAGAACTTCACAGTTCTCGTGTGACAGTTTGGTGCGCTGTTTGGGTCCGTAGTTTTTCGAAGAAGATGAGCTAAAGGTAGCGGTTACTACGAATCACATGATCACGACTTTCTTCCGGCCTAAGTTAAACCAGTTTGTTGGGGACCTTGAGGCGGCAGAAGTCTGGTTCCAACAAGACGGAGCTACAGCTCACATTTCGTGGCATTCTCTAGAAATTTTGAGAGAGCTGTTTTATGGGCGTCTTCTCCCTTTGCGAGGAAATATCGCTTGGTCCCCAAGACCACCTGCTTTATCACCTTGTGATTTTTTTCTTTGGGGACACTTAAAGATGTATTTCTACAAACATCGCTCCACAACCTTACAAGCACTTAAGAGAGCAATCACACAGGAAGTGGCTCCCATTCCACCGGAAATGGCACGAAGACCTATGGATAACTTCCATGAAAGGCTTCGTCATTGTAACAACAATGGAGGACGCTATTTACATAATTTGTAAAACCAAATAGTGTAAAATGGCATTGTAGTTATTGTTAACAAATAAAAGTATTTTTTCTGTATATTTGCTTGTGTGTTTGTAACTACCTTTTGAAATACGGGTCTTTATGCCGGACCCTGTATAAGATCACTGTTGGATTACGGATGCTTCCTATCTACTGGTTGGAACTAAATATTCGTAGATTGAACATTATACGAAATAAAACACTAAGACTATGCATGATTGAAATCAAAACTACACCAATCGGCGGATTGCAAATTGATGCTCTTGAATCACCAATGAATCTGCAAAGGTCACATATACCCTCCAAATACATTTGGAAACTTTGGTTACAAAGTGGAAATAATTTTCTAAAGAAAATCAGTTATTTATCTTACCTGGATCTAACGGAAAACTATTTTATTTTTATACTTTCGATTTACTTCTGAATATGACAACCGTCTTTATATCTAAAAATGTTGACTATTACATTAACATATTTAACGACGGCATTGTACTTAGAGCATATACTGGTCAGATGGATCATGATCGGTAACTGTTTTTGTCTATTACCAATAAACTTCCAAAATGGCGATTTTTACAGATGGTTCCAGGAATAAGTCCAAATGCGGATGCGGTTTTATGACTTAAGCATTAAGTTTTAGAAAATGTTCTGATTGGATTACAATGCATCAATATTTATTGCGCAAGCAATTGTAATCTTGGAGGCATTAAAGTATGGCAGCAGTACTCAAAGACAGAAGCCACAAATGTTATATATCGTGGCTCAAAAATGCACCCAATAGTTATAGACATCATTAATATATTAATTGAGTTAAGGTCAAGATCTGTCCAAACTATTATATATTGGGTGAAAAGCCATGCCAATATTGTACCCGATAAACAAGTCGACAGTTTAGCTAAAAGGAGTTGCATATAAGGTGCAATATATAAACCCGTGTATTGAATGAAAGAAGTGTTGGATATTACAAAAGACCAATCACTATCACACTGACAAAAGTCAATGCTAGGTTTTTCCACTATCACCAAACAACAATGCACAATATTATAAATTAATAGTATTAATCATCTCCTGATGATGCTAACTTGGTTAGCGAAACGCGCGTCGAGAGATTGTGCATTGTTGTTTGGTGATAGTGGAAAAACCTAGCATTGACTTTTGTCAGTGTGATAGTTATTGTTACACCAAAGGTTCCAAAACCCAATTACTGGAAAAGACCAATCAAATATCTTGATTTGACCCCTCCACTATAGGTAGACTTAAGTTTGAACGCGGATAATATCCGGAGCATTTCGCTAGAATAAAAGTCATAGAGTCACCTGTATGTATTTGCGATTATGAGAAAGCAGAACTAAATCACATATTTTTCGATGTCAAAGTTACGTACTTAATATACTTAATCAATTCATTCAAAAATTAGTCGAAGAAAATGTTCCCTTACCATCTAGCGTTATAACATTCTTTTGTATGAGTATTCCTATCCTAGTTTCACTTGTTATACGTTGGCTGAATTCTTGTGTGTGCTATAGTTAACCATCTCGATAGGCCCAGAGATGTGAAATGTCCACATCTGTGGCTTGTCTTTTTTTTTTTTTAATTTTATTTTTAACTGTGGCGTACAGGCTTTGACCCTGAAGACGCCTTCTAAATAAAATAAAAAAAAAACCCTCTCCGACTTTCCCATCATTTGCGTCAACATTTATAGGAAGCTTACTCTTTCAGTTTTATCGCCATGTCAACAGAAACTTCGACGATATGCGTCGTGGTGAACTGTTTCTTCGGTAATAGTAATCCTACTAAATTGTCTGCCTTATTCCTTCACTTGTTTAGTAAAAAAGAGTGACGAGTGACGAACGACGGTTTAGAAAAGCCAGTTGAATTTCTGGTATGTTGGCAAAGGAAGGCATTGTATTAGTTTCTGAACTGCTATATACATAACGAGACTTCGCAAATGAACCGTGCTTAATTGAATTGCGTCGGAGTTGGTGATGAAAGAGCTGAATTGGGTCGAGGCGAATGATTTTATAAGCCTCGAAATGGAAACTTATAACTTATGTTCATTGTAAAGAGGGATTATATCCGCACATCAAGAGAATAAATGGCAAAACACATCTATCTTTCGATGGGGAATACAAAATATAGTGTTAACGAGTTGTAAAATGAGCTTCCCCAGACGTAATTTATTGCAATTGATTACTTTGATTCCATATTTTTCATTAACACTCCAGCCAAAAAAGTCGCAAATTAATTTTTGTATCACATTAATGATTTTATTGCAAAAATTTTTTTTTAAGTATACTCCAATACACTCTAAGAAATACTTTTTACGAATATCATCAAATGAAAAGAGGAACTCTTATTTGAAATTTTTACGCATTCAGTTTGTCATGGATTCAATCAATCTCCGTATATGATCTTGGTCTAAATTATCCCACTCCTCACGGATGGCATTTTCTAATCCCTGTAGGTCTGCTGGGGTAAGGTTTTGGGTCTACACCATTCTGTGAAGATAGTCCCACACATGCTCTATATGATTCATGTCCCCACCTACTGTAGGTCAATCTATAACTGGAATCTCAACCTCACGAAGGTATTCCTGGACGATTATGTGGTCGGGAATTAACACGAATTCGTCTCCTATTACTGGTGCGAATAGGATTACACGATCTGCGACTATCGTGTTTAATTTTGCGTAAACTCTGCTTTCTTTGTAGTAATTGGTATTGTTTTGACAAGCTGTTGTGCGTATTCTATCCTTTCTTTGCTGTCATTTTATTCTTTCGTAGTAGATTTTACGTTTAATGAATATGTCGATATGTACATGGTGTACGGTTTCTGTAATGGAAATGCTAATATGGCAGAACGCGAATATCGCGTACGTTTCCCAAATCGGAAGCAGCCTAGTAGAAATGCATTTCGAAGACTGGATCAACGCCTACGCGAAACGGGTTCGATTACTAAAAGACATGATATGCTAGTGCCGGTTGACCAGCAGAAAGGCGTATACAGTACCATTAGAACTGCAAATTCTAGATGCAGTAGGAGAAGATCTCTCTGTTAGCACTTGTCAGTTAACTTCAACCTTAAATATTCCTAGTAATAAGACCGTTTATTTGGTTTTACCTCCTTCATTCCTATCACGTTTACAAATTTCAGCCGCTCTATAAAAACGACATGGTTTTTCGATTAAATCTTTGTAACACAATCTTAAATAGGGTTCAAGAAGGTAGCAACTTTTTAAGGCCAATTTATCTACGAATCAGCTTGATTCGAAGGTATATCTCATAGTATTGGAGATACGTATAAGAGGATTACAATTTTTGATAGGCGAGAAATGTGATAGCTTGGAATGAGGTGCAAAATCGGTTTTCATGTTGTATTTGGATAGGATTCTTCCTATGGGATGTGGATGGAACGTCCACACTTGCACGGCCAGAGAAAGTACTTGCACGCGGTTTCAACCCGAAAATCAAGAAGTGTATGCCATGGACAACGACCACGGAAGTCTACGCGAATGCATCCATAATTCTTCAAAATTCTCCTCTTTGTAAATATTCAAAATATATTATTGTTTTTGACTTTAGTGGGTATTCAGGTCAATAAATGGCAAATTTTATAAAATTTGGTGAGCATCAACTTTTTTCTATTTACGGCTTATTGGCATTAGTTTCTACCTACTCTTGTTAGTGACATATTGGCTGCAATATACTACATCATACCATTGTTCGATGTTACACGCAACAATAATATATCGATTAGGGATTATTTGACATGATTATTATACAACGCTCACAGGCATGTATAATTGGTCTCTTTGATCACGCAATATGTCTGTTGTTTCAAATATAAATACATACGTCATAATATCAGCCAATAAAATATGAGATTGTACCATTAATTAGAAATAATGTTTTTATCGTTTTTTTCTTTCTCTGGTAATGGCGTTTTTATACCATTGCTACCGGTCCCCGGTCGCTTTTTATCGGCATTTCATGCAAGGGTTATAAAAACGGGACTGCAGGGCTTTTGCAGATACACGTAATGGTCAATACAAGCAAAAGGTCAGCGGAAATTACATGAAAAAAAGATCTCTGACATTAAATCAGGTAATGCCTAAAATAATGAAAATTGGATTCAATATTCTTGGATAGCATTCTATCATTGCTTTTACACCCATAATTTTCAAATCTAGCTATTAATTATAGTGCACGTCTCCTAATTTGTATATACTAGAATAAAATTAAAAATCAAATTATGAAATTTGTTTAATGAATATTCAGTTTCAATGCTATAGATGGCAGCATAGTTTTTGAAATGCAACAGTTTTGTAAGTTGCTGTTTATATAGGTTTTAATATGCCTTTCTTTTTTTTTTTTTGGAAATATAAACTATTTAATACAAGTAATTATCGTTTAGTTTTCACATTGTCACAGAAAACTAAAATTTCTCAAATAATAATGAGTAAACTTATCCACTTTATGAATGGAGCTTGACCATTAACAATCTGTACCGGTTTATGTACTACACGACGAGGTTTTCGACACTCAAGGTCAAGTTGATGTAGCTTATGCATACCTAATACCTATTAAAGGCTCATGGATCGTTTCGACCACGAACAGTGCGCTTTCACTTCTTTGTTCCAGTTTAATTTGACAGATCGTCAGTTCCAGCTATCATGCAATAGCTTTAATTCTGGTCACTATATTCTCACATCAGGTGTCCCGCAAAGGTCTAATCTAGGTCCTTTGCTGTTTGTCCTGTTTATTAACGAATCTCCTAAAATCATTGACTGCCACATCCAATTGTTTGCTGATGATGTTGAAATTTATATTAAATATTATCCATATATCATCCATTATTGATTACCTAAAACTTAAAAAAAAAGAACTAAAGTCATTCTACGAACGGTGGCTATTTAATAGATTGGCAGAGATGAAATGCCATATCATCTTTGATTATAATATTCAATTCCAATTGTAACATTGGGTTTCATCTTTCGTAACACGAAGTTTTTTACTGATTCGTCTCCTCCTTATTACGATATACAAGCAGTCTTGATTAAGAAGGATGATCATACGTTTCCAACTAGAGGTTTATCCAATGAAAGTCTATTAAATACTTTCTTAATGTCATTATCGGAGCTTCGACGTACCAATTACTACCGTTTCTTATTTTTGCACAAATTGCTACATCAGAAAATCGATTCTTCGTACTATGAAGTAAGCTACCTTTTCTAATTCCTCGAATTATAGCTTGAATTCTTTCGACATTCTATTCCACGCGTGCACGTACCCATTTGATACAACATTTTCCACTTTCCGCTATGTGTGATGTTTATAATAGCGACCAGTAGGAACTGTGATATCTTTTGTTGTTCTTTGGTAACAGTTAACGCCTATTATATTTTTTTTTATAAATTAACAATTTTCAGGTTTATGCTTCTAATTTGTTTTCTTATTTATTTGTTCTTTTTCTTCACATTACTTTTGTTTGTAGTTACAATTTGTCATTTATTTAATTTTCGAACGGCTTATTAATATCTTTAATTATTATAAAGTATTTGCCAAACATTACAGTCTCAATGAATCGTCTATTTCCTTATATACGAGGTTCTAGGTATCGAAGCTTTTTTTATGGGAAGCCTTTGAACTACCTAAGATGTAATCATTGTTCTCTCTATTTTATTTCTAACTTTATCGCTAACACTATAATAAAGAAGATGGTTTATGAAGAAGTTGGAACAAACCAATATTGTGTGTTATATTGTGATGAAAGATTTATACACTTTCATTAACTTCAGCTTTTATTGCTATACAAGGGCTAAAATTAATTTAGCATCGCCTAAAATAATTACACCTATATATATTTCGTATATACAGGTTGATTTCAAAATACACGTGGAAACAAAAATGATAAAATAATAAATACAAAAGCAATTGTGTGTATAATTATGAACGAAAAAGTGTAAAAGTGAGTTTTAAGACGTCCCAACTGTTGAGAACTGCGGTAATGTATTGAGGTTCCATTTCGTTTGTTTACAATACGTAAGCATATGTAGATAGACCGCATCAGGTGTACGATATATTTCGTTTGTGTACTATAAGGATATCGATGACCTTAAACGTCGAAGCTAGTAAGCATTGATAGCGCGCAGTGATATTTACGAGCGTGAAAATAATGTATGAAACTTTGTAGCTTTTCTACAAGTGTATTTTATCAACAGTAGTTAAATTCCATTTTAAATACACTCCGCCAAAAAAGTATCGCATAAACTAAAAAAGGGCATTTATGAACCAAGATATTTTTATACGTTCACAAAAAGTTTGCCTCGTGTATGTGAACTATAAAAACACTAACAAAATAATGCAACTTAGCGTTTTTACTTTATTTTTTTCCTAAAAGAACACATTTAGAAAAATGCATATGTGTAAGGTTTGCTCAGTTGTTTATTGAAAGTCTTCCTATACGGACAAATTTTAAAGTGCGAAGTCAGAGTTCTGTACCAACGCTTTTAAAACTAAAATGAGCAATTTAACTTTAGAACAAGTGGCTGCTATAGTTGCTTTAATCGAAGATTGACGATCTCAAGCATACGTTGCTAATTTGATGAACATCAATCAGTCAAGTGTTTCTAGAGCCGTAGCCAGATATAGGGAAACAGGCATTTACAGTAGAAGACCTGTACCAGGTCGTCCAAGATGTTCTACTCGCCAAGATGACCGCTATTTACTACTACAAGCATTACGTCGAAGACATGTAACTGCGAGACAATTGCAGAACGACTTGGCTAGAGTCAGAAATACTCGTGTGAGTACTCAAACTATTCGGAATAGGTTACGACAGAGTGGATTAAGAGCCTAGAGTAGCTGTAACAGCCCCTCGTCTCACTAGGAACCACCGAGTGGCTCGCTTAAGGCTTGCCAGAGAACATGTAAATTGGAACATTAATGACTGGGCCAATATACTCTTCACAGATGAGTCAAGATTTGGTCTTTACACCTCAGATAGGCGTATCTCAGTGTACAGACGAGACGGTGAGCGCTATTCGCAGTGTAATATCAGACCTAGACCTAATTTCGCTGGTGGCTCTATTATGGTTTGGGGAGGCATCTGTTTAACAGGTCGTACTCAAGTATGAGTTCTTGTTTTTATTTGGCCTGTATTTTATTTAAACAATCATAGAAATTATATCTTAGAGCGCATTAAAGTATATTTACAACTTTATGCTACAAACAAAGATTATGCGATACTTTTATGATTCAAAACTAAATTATGCGATACTTTTGTGGCGGAGTGTATTAATTCAGAATTAAACCTTGCACCCGCAATAGTAGCTTCCTGTTCTGAAGAATCGTATTCGGTGCATTATTCACTCGTACTGTTAAATCTGCAGCATTCTCCACCGGTTCATTATAATAAGTAGTGTATACACCAGTCGTTTGATAAAACCCCACAGAAAATAATCACATGGATTCAGATCAGGCGATCGCGGTAGACATGTGACAACTGATCCATTGCTTCCAATCTATCTAGGAAAGCTTTGATTTAACCGATCTGTTACAATGGTTGCGGTATGAGGCGATACACCGTCGTACATGAACCACACATTATTCCTTCGGACAAGCGGTAAATTATCTACAAATCGTTGTTTTGGAAATTAAGATAATCATTGACAGTTATTCTAGAAGGCGAAACCACCTATAATACTGGCCCAAACGTTGAGACTTGGTTGGAAGTTAGAGTCTTACACTTAAATATTGTTAAATGAAGTGAGCTTCAGATTTGGTGGAGTCGCTGGTTTAAAAGTAAACTCTGCAGTTTATAGAAAGTAGATTGTACCTATTAGGAAAAAAGTTTTCATCACAACTTTCACATTCGAGCTTTATGATTATCTTTTATCTTTATCAATAGAAGAAAAGCGGTTTTGGCCTATGGCATAATCAGAAGAAAAACTAAAGTTGTATTAAATGTTCTCGTTCTTCTTACAAGGAGAAATGTGCATACTGTGAGTCATAGTGAATAAATAGTGTAAACATTACCAAGAGTGTTTGCTCTTGCCAATTATTTAATAATTGCAGTTACCAAAAAAAAAGTTTTTATGCTGTTTCCCTCATTTAACCTTATATCTTATACTTTATGAGATAGAAATGATACAGATATGAAGAAAATAATCTTCCTGTATATGACTTAAAGTACATAATTCTATTTTCCTTCCGACTTCATTAATTAAATTTAAGACAAGAATTCCCACCGCGTATATCAAGCTGATTATCTTAAGCTTCACAAGCATGCAACCCCTCGTAAATTTATAATAACGTGGCTCATGTAGGTACACATCAAAGCTGGTATTAGAAGCTTCCCTAGACTTACTTCTTCTTTGGTGAAGTTTCCTTACTCCAATAGGCATACTTACGTAAACTAGGAAACAGATATTAGAGATAGCATATACCAATTTCTTTCTGATAAATTGGTAGATAATAAATTTAGGAAATCGTCTTTTAGATCACTCATATTACGCATACGAATTGAACAGTACATAAAACTAAAATTTGAACAATTTGACATAAGCTTTAGAATTTACATTGTTAAGGTCTTGCCCCACGTTGGGCGCCAATTGTTACGGTCCGGCGTGCGGAGGCGTGTGCGGACGCAGTGTGTGCTACACCTGATGTAACTTGGTAAAAAAGAGCGGTACACACGAGTATGACGCTTGGAGTCGCTGTAATGATTAATAAAACAAAGAAAGATCCAAAACGTAACGATCACTTTATTGTAGTAATAAAAAAAAAGAAAAAAAGAAAAAAACTGGCCACGTGGTTGCTGATTTTTGAGGTTAAGATCAATGTAAAAGGAAGCAACACGTGTTTGCTGTATTCTGATATCAAAATTAAGACAAAGGAAGGAATAGCACGTGGTTAATTTAAAAGTGACGCAATTAATCCGCTTCTATAAGTAAATATGTAAATGACTGCTAGTGCGAGAGCAAAGTTACTGACAATTACAAGTTAAAAGTATAAATAGCAACAGTAATGAAATACAATAAAAGAGAGCGATTGATACGTTCTAAATAGTAGTACTTAGCTGTAGCGTGAAGCTGAGTTCGACGCTTTTTGGGTATGCTGCTGTTCCGTGGTTTTCGGTGTTTCGAGTTAAAAAGGATCGTTGCGACGGCGGAATTAACTGAAGAGAACAGAGTGTACTGAGCTCTAGCTTGAAACAAAGGGGTTCCGGAAGCTGTGGGGAGCACGTGGCATCTGTGTTTTCGAGTCAAGACGAGTACGTCACACCGGCAATTAACTGAACGCGAACCGAAGAACAGAGAGACAGAGGGTGCGTTTTACGTGCACAGCCCTTTTAAAGGCTCGGTAAGTAGGTACAAAAAAAAAGGGATGAACCAATGGCAGTCCAGTGATGCACAAAGGATCATAAAAGAAACGAAGCGTCTAAGAGTTGGCGCGTAAATGAATGAATTTAAAATAAGCAAGTTTAAATTCCGTGGCGCGTAAGTTGCATACTCCCGCGCGAAAAGGAACCGCTAAGTGACGTAACGGTTTTTCTAAAGTCGTAATTGCAATTGCCAGATTAAAAGTAAAGAGAATGAATTTAAATTTTGCCTTCAAAATAACGTTTATATCGCTGATGTTGTCTATGATTAAAAAAGCGAAATGAATTATTGAAATCAATGTCATTTTCGGTTCAATGCAAAGTGTAACAAGCTTTAGAATTTACATCAACGGTTTTAGTAACTCATATTTTTGTGTTGCTGCGTTACTACCATAAGCGTCTCCACTAATGAAAGACTGCTATATTGCGGTCTGGCTTCCCCTTGAAATTAGTCCATAGAATTTATTGCAGGATATACGTTAGGGATCGTTCAATATATCATTAAACAGGTGGCACGTTGAAGTTTGTTTAAGTACGTATACACTGATATTTGCTGTATTTGCATCCAAACAGTGTTAGATAAGTAGGTCACGGTTAAGGACAAACAGTTCTATCATGCATACACATTTCTATAATGGACCATTACTATACAAACTTCAAAGAAACATAGCCGTTTGTACCTGCAGCAATGAAAATGCATTAATTAAATGAAAATTTTCCATCTCATACTGGAATTTCTTTGGATATCTACAATATAGCAATTTATAGGTTAGAAAACGTTGTTATAGATTCTATATTATTTAATTATTGAATTGACACAAACAATAGTAATATACATACATTGAAAATGGAAAATTCATATCGGTACTCGTGTTTATTTTTCTAAAGTTATCTTTTCAGCTTTTCTCGCGAAGCAGCCTCTGGCAATGATCTCCATTTATATTATCTTTCTCTTATATATGCAAATATCTGTTTGTGTATTTGCTTCGTGCAATGTTCGCATGTGGGTATAGCGTATAGCCTTTGTCCTGTAAACAACTTGGAAATAAATAAATGCTTGGATATACTCTGTATTTACGTATCTAGTCGATAACACATTCCTATTACCTCTTACTCTAGCTACGGCTAGTCGGGTTTTATTTCACCGAAAAAAAAAACAAACAAATTTGATTTTCCAATACAGAAATTATTCATTATTCTCGATGTAAACATATCTTTGCCGGCCTACGTTAGAATTTTGCATACGCCTAACTTTTGGAAAATAACGCACATGACTCTTGATATTTTAACGAATTATATCATTTTGCGTAAATTTTTGTCGTGAGAAAAAGACTTTTTCGGGTTCATTTGGATTATTTTCGAAATTCTAATTGACTACAAATATAGCTCAGGTAAAATTGTTACTAGAAATTGCGGCATACTTACTAATTGTAAGTTAGTATTCATCTGTTTAACATGTGCACATATCTACTTGCTCATACGCATTGGAGCTTCCTAGCTGAATGTTCCGCTAATGTGTACGGTGTGTATATTATAATTAGAAAAGACGGAATAGTAGAAAATACGTTATGAAATACATGCAGATATATTATAACCGCTACTAAACAGTGATTACCAGGATTAATTTCATAAAGAAATTGGAAACATGTATGTAAAAATAAGAAAAATATAAAGAACACAAAAATCTAATATTTAGAAGAATTAATATGTTTAATGCAATTGAATTAAATAAATGAAAATAAAGTAAGGCCTAGTATTAAACCTTGGGGTATACCTAGTGTCACCGGTAAAGTATGTGATCTTCTTCTACACTACACCCCCTTTTGTCAATGAAATTATAAACGTAGCCAGAAGTGTCAGTACGTTAAGTTTTTGAAATAAAGGTATGCAGGTGTCTCTTGCACTTACACCCCCCCTCCCCCCTCCCCCATTATACTCGGCAGTATTCTCTTTTGATAAATGAAAACTGCGGATGGTGAGCTGCCCCATATGACAAGATCGTACTTCAGTCTACTATGCATGTATCATCAGCGTACATTATTATAAAAAAAATTCCGCAAGAAATAGCAATAAATCATTAACATAAGTGACAATAAAGTAGGCCCTGGTATTGAACCTTGGGTATACCGTGACACTAGTAAAGTATGTGATGTCCTTCTGCGACAGTTCTCCGAATGCCATATGAACTCAGTTTCTCTGGAAGTTTACTGTGATTTAGTCAAAGGCCTGTGTGGGATCACAGAAGGCTCCAATTGGGCATTGTTTTCTTTCTGTAGCCCGATAAACTTATGAATAACAATTAGCTAAAATTATGTTTTAAAAAACATTGCCAATTTCAGGTAATACAACAAGTCCAAAAATTTCTGAAAAAAGGAGTTAAAGATAAGGAACAAAAAACAGGGAATCCATAAAGTCCTTCGACAAAATAATGGAGTTGTAATGCGGATTGAAAAAAAAATTAATGCAATTATACGAACACCTCAAAAACATGGGTGAGGTCCAAGAATTAAAAAAAAGCGTATAGTTGAGTTTTTAGTATCCATGTAGAATTGCCTGCACACAATTGATTTTCCTAAGTTTTCCACTTGTATTTTAATGAAATTGAACAGCAGTGCTTTTTAATTTGTTTTATTAGAAATAACTTTAGACTAGTGAACCACAAACATTTTCGATAGTTCATTTTTTATAATCAAAAATGTATAGAATTTGTACTTTTTTTTCAGATGTATTAAAAAAGCTGTACTTTGTAAAATTACATATATCGAGCACCTGCTTTCACTTTTATCATTTAATCAAATAACATCAATTGTAAAATTACTAGTAGGTCTTTGCTAACCGCCAACATCGTACCACCAATGATTTCACTTTCCTCCGCCAATTTTAGAGAAGGCGGTAACCTTAACGCAAATATATTGAAAGGTTTTGCGTCAAAGGAGAAACGCTAAAGTCTGATTCCAATAAAGTTAATGCATTTACTTCATATTGATCCATTCTAACCGCACTACTTACGAATTTGACTCCTGAGAAGCTTATTTTGTTATTTTTAAAACACAACCCACAGATAATGGTATTACTACCTGATAAATCAATTAATGCTGCTGCTAGGAATAAAATTGATTATAAAAATAAAACGAACTTACTAACAAATGACCAGACTACATAAAAAAACTAAAGAATGACTGCAAAACAATATCAAAGGTTTAATAATGACCTCATAAAAATTGGCAAAAAGATTATATGTATCGAATTAGCAAGGTCTGTGGTTCTTATAAATGTCTGCCACTCGTAAGTTGGAACTCCGTCATTCTGCCAAATCCCGATCAAACCCTTCAAAACTACAAAATTCGTTAGCATCCATTTGTTAGGGATTATTATTTTCATTTTGTTCGAACCGTCTACTTTGAAGTCCTAATTCATTAATTTTATTTATGCAGATTCATAAAACCGAAATAATATCCATATAGGTAACCTCACTTTTATGTTGTTTTCAATAATGTCAATACAATTAGCAGTATAAATTTAGTTAGTTAAGGCGAGAACAATAAAATTGCAGAGCCCTGTATGTAATTCATTATATATTTATTATTAAATTGTTTGTTCCGTGAATTTGTTATTTGTTTTATATATTTGTCTGCGTTATTTATTTATTTGAAAAGGAAATATAGATCTGGAATTTTTACCCTCTACTGTTTACTTAATTTTGTTTATCCCTGGGTGTAAGGCAACCCACGTAACGGCTCTGTTTATATTACGAGAGAATAAAAACATTTACATTATACAGAAAGTATATGTGATAATATAATAATATACCGGGCGAAAAGTTGCGAGCTGTGGATTGCATTCTGGGCGACTGGAAATGGGAGGGATTTCCGCTATAGGCGTGTTCAATATTATCTTTTCCAGAAGCGAAAACAATTTTTCTATGAAATATACGCATATAGCTTCCATTTGAAGTACGATTTTACGCACTTTGAAAAATTGAAATTTTCTCTCAAAAAGCAAAATTTGTCAAATTTTGCAATCTCTTGAAGTCGTTTAAAACATGCCATTTCCAACGTAGTTAGACCTGGTAATTACAATAGTTAAAGAATGTTTGCCCTATCACAATTAATTCTGCAGATATGTGCATGTGGGTCTTCAGTGTTTAAAGGAATCATTAAAATTGCGGTCAAATTTGATCGGAAAAATCCAATATTACCTTTTTCAAAAGCGAAAACTATTTTTCTATGAAATATAGGCATATAGCTTCCATTTGAAGTACGATTTTACGCACTTTGAAAAATTGAAATTTTCTCTCAAAAATCAAAATTTGTCAAATTTTGCAATCTCTTGAAGTCGTTTAAAACATGCCATTTCCAACGTAGTTAGACCTGGTAATTACGATAGTTAAAGAATTTTTGCCCTATCACAATTAATTCTGCAGATATGTGCATGTGGGTCTTCAGTGTTTAAAGGAATCATTAAAATTGCGGTCAAATTTGATAGGAAAAATCCAATATTACCTTTTTCAAAAGCGAAAACTATTTTTCTATGAAATATAGGCATATAGCTTCCATTTGAAGTACGATTTTACGCACTTTGAAAAATTGAAATTTTCTCTCAAAAATCATTATTTGTCAAATTTTGCAATCTCTTGAAGTCGTTTAAAACATGCCATTTCCAACGTAGTTAGACCTGGTAATTACGATAGGTAAAGAATGTTTGCCCTATCACAATTAATTTTGCAGATATGTGCATGTGGGTGTCTTCAGTCTTTAAAGGAATCATTAAAATTGCGGTCAAATTTGATCGGAAAAATCCAATATTACCTTTTTCAAAAGCGAAAACTATTTTTCTATGAAATATAGGCATATAGATTCCATTTGAAGTACGATTTTACGCACTTTGAAAAATTGAAATTTTCTCTCAAAAATCAAAATTTGTCAAATTTTGCAATCTCTTGAAGTCGTTTAAAACATGCCATTTCCAACGTAGTTAGACCTGGTAATTACGATAGTTAAAGAATGTTTGCCCTATCACAATTAATTTTGCAGATATGTGCATGTGGGTGTCTTCAGTCTTTAAAGGAATCATTAAAATTGCGGTCAAATTTGATCGGAAAAATCCAATATTACCTTTTTCAAAAGCGAAAACTATTTTTCTATGAAATATAGGCATATAGATTCCATTTGAAGTACGATTTTACGCACTTTGAAAAATTGAAATTTTCTCTCAAAAATCAAAATTTGTCAAATTTTGCAATCTCTTGAAGTCGTTTAAAACATGCCATTTCCAACGTAGTTAGACCTGGTAATTACGATAGTTAAAGAATTTTTGCCCTATCACAATTAATTCTGCAGATATGTGCATGTGGGTCTTCAGTGTTTAAAGGAATCATTAAAATTTGGGTCAAATTTGATCGGAAAAATCCAATATTATCTTTTTCAAAAGCGAAAACTATTTTTCTATGAAATATAGGCATATAGCTTCCATTTGAAGTACGATTTTACGCACATTGAAAAATTGAAATTTTCTCTCAAAAATCAAAATTTGTCAAATTTTGCAATCTCTTGAAGTCGTTTAAAACATGCCATTTCCAACGTAGTTAGACCTGGTAATTACGATAGTTAAAGAATTTTTGCCCTATCACAATTAATTCTGCAGAATGTGCATGTGGGTCTTCAGTGTTTAAAGGAATCATTAAAATTTCGGTAAAATTTGATCGGAAAAATCCAATATTATCTTTTTCAAAAGCGGAAACTATTTTTCTATGAAATATACGCACATAGTTTCCATTTGAAGTACGATTTTACGCACTTTGAAACAATACCAATCTACACGTTCAATTTTTGTGGAAACTGCGTTCGCGTTGGTGTATTATAATGTAGGTTTTTACACGACTAATAACGAACATTTGCGCGATTGTGATGCCCATGAACGTAAAATACATTTCATCAGTAACTAAAATATTATTCAAAAATAATTCATTATCGTGACATTTATTCATTATTATTTCGCAAAATTCTATTCGACTGTAACAATCATCGGGTAAAAGTTCTTGAGATGTGCTAATTTTGTACGACCGATATTGAATTTCTATATTAGAAAGAGTCTCTTTTTTTTATTTCAACCATGTGGAACATGTTGACAAAAGTTTTTGATATTATGCTTTAACTGACGAAGAATTCAATTTAAGATTAAATAAAGTAGCTATGAAATTTCCAACTGTCAATCACTTATCGTTGCATTAGTAATGGAAAAATGTTGTATACCAACGAAGAGAAACAAGATATGTTATGTATTCTTTAATCATCGAATCGAAATGCAACAATAGCTAGTACACGATATTTACAATTGTATCCTGAACGACGACAACCATGTCGTACCATTTTCCTAGATTTTGATAGAAAGTTAGTTGAGTATGGATCGTTTACCAAGCCGCGTAATGTTTACGGTAACCGGAATTTGGATAGAAATCAACGCGATATTTTACAAATGGTAAATTAAATGTGCGTTTTCGCAAAGTTTATGTTAATTTTGTATCTTATTTGTAACAATGAATTCAAATAACAATTATATTAATATAAAGAAAACAATAATTACAGTAAATGTTCAAATATGTCGCCATTTTCATTAATGCACAATTACGCACGTTTTCGAGCTGTTTGAACTGCTGTTGGTATGGTTCTCCTAGGAATTGCATTGAAGGCATTTTCGAGTATGGCTCGAAGTTCTTCAATATTATGTGGAAGGTCACCTTTATAAACGTTATTTTTAATAGCTCAAGAACTTTTGTCAACATGTTACACATGGTTGAAATCAGAAAAAAAGACTCTTTCGAACGGTGTCAAAATTCAATATGGCGCCCATAAGAAATAAGAAAGCTGATGATGACCAGAAGAAAACAAAACGTCGTATAATCCACGGGTGGAACATCAACACTCTACAAGATCATTGTGCGCGGGTGATCTGGTTGTGCCGAAGTGTACCTAATAATAAGTATGGCCTGTCTTGTGTTAATGTAGTGGTGCCTAGAATTTTTAATGAATTACCACCGGATTTGCGCTCTTTGCAATCTTTATCTTCACTAAAAGAAGAGTTAAAAAAATACTACTTAAATTTAGATGATCGATCTATATTATACTAATGTTTAGTTGATTTATAATCTGACATTTAATATCTATTGACCGTGATGTGTATACACATTCTTTTGCTTGGGCCGTTTTATCCACCGACAAGCAAACATTTTGCTTGGTGGAAATTTATATTATTGTATCATGTCTTACATTAATTAATTACTTACTTTATGGATTTCACTTTTCTCTTAGTAGTCGAGCAACTAAAGATGTTACGTTTGTATTATTGCGAAACAACCTGTAATTTAGAATTTTTTTCTTTTTTTTTCTTTGTGTTTGTGTTATTATTACTTTGTTTTCACGTTTTGTGGCAGCAAATGTGTCACTCTTGCGTTTAGATATATAGGTTATGTTGGTTTCTACATTGCATTATAAGTTGCCCAATGTGGCTACAGGTTGCTTTAATCTAATTTAATAATGTCCGTATACATTTTCCTTTTCATTTATAGATTAATTAATATAATGTAAATTAGTTAATAATTAAAATAAATATCATTTTAAATAAAAAAAAAATTACCATAAAAAAAAAAGAAGATTTCAAACACAACATTACATAGAACATTAAAAGTGGCATTGAGAGCGTGTCTTTAGTTTTTCTCTGCAAGGCCAAATAAAAGTGCTAGAGGCAAAATAAGAAAATGAGACTTTTCCGTTTTTAAAAAAAATCCCCAACGTCATTTGTTCTAAGTCTACTTTCTTTGCGGGATCATAATAACCATAAAATTTAGCAACTTTGCCAAATTTAAACCTATCGTCTATCGTCAATAATAAGCGAGATCTCAATGGTGAGGATCGAAAATGAATCAGCCTGTATATAATATATACAATATAAAGTAGCTACGTAAAATGTATTTTTACTTCTAAATTTCAATTTCACTCTTTAAGACGGCTAAGCCAAATAACAAGATTAGTCAATATATGTACATAAGCCTTTTGTTGTTATTTTCAAATAATATATTTTGTAAAAGCAGTTCATGTCAGCATTATTATACAACAAAATCTGTTTGTAGGTAAAGGAATTTTATAATATTCTCAGTAAAACACGGAAACATATACGCACAAACATTTTGATTTATTCGCTGCTAAGGAAATTTTCCTTTAAAATGCTTTTGAGATTGGATATTTCCACGTTCTCAAGGTCACACAAGAAGGTCTTCATCGCAAATAACATTTATACGGATTCCTGGAACAAGTACTCTCAAGTGAAGCTCGCGCAGAACACGGAAGAAGAAATAATTCAGCTTTCCGTTAAATTCCTTATAAAATTTAATCGACTTATTCAAATTGTTTGTACTTTATATCTATGGAGATTCTCTACACTTTTAATTTATATAAAATTAAAGCACGATTCATAAATACGTTCGTTTTGCAACAACAATACGGCGATAGAAATTCTGCTAACGGCTTATTTTTCTACTCTAAATGATAAACAAGTTTTTCGAATATGGTTTCGCCCTTTCTATTTTCAACACGTCACTTTACAATTTAAAAATGCATTGTGTCGAAGGGCGTATATATCTGTGTTAATTTCATTCTCCACTTTTCAGTTATTCGATTGAGACACCTATGTACCGCACTCGACTATTAAGGCCACCGTTTTAATTATTATCGAACGCCGCCTGGCGGTGAAACAGGAAAATGTGCGGAAATCGCATTTCATTTCGTTCTGATTAAATTTTTCTCCATGCGATATCATTTCTTCCAGAACGGAAATAGATATACGGTACATGTGTTTACGCGTCAAATAAAAATGTCGAACAATTTAAGTAGTACAGAGTAACTAAATAAAGCATCACAGCACAGATATGTCATTTCATTTAAAAATTTGTTCAGCATCACTGAACCAAAAATGGGTCCTAAAATAATGAAAAAATTCATCGTTCACACGAAATAGTGCATTAAAATTGGCCCACAGAACAAGTTTATCAAATCATTGAACAATATTTTATTAAATCACGAAGGAATTTATTAGGTAATGAACTATTATATCAGGAGTCATAAACGTCACTTCCAGTACAAACTCACTTTCATCCAGCGTTGCCAGACAAAAAATTGGGCTATCCCTAGACTTTCACTGAAATTCCCCCTAGAAATCCCTAACTGACATAATCCTCATCTTTCATTTTTTCAAGTATCGAATCAAAATATGGAATCCCTATGTCCTACTTCTTTCTCATCGGAGGTTATTGTTTAGATGTATACATAAAAGTGTATGACAGTTGTATGATTTGAAACTCTATTTTTGCCAAGATTTTTGCGAATTTGCCGATTGAAATTTACAAATTCTCTCTAATTCGAACACAAATTTGAAATCGTTATGACATAATCTATATAAATAAACTACACATAAAATACATAAATACTGAAAAGTATGATTGAAAATGTGTATAGTAATACTGAATCTAAACATGTACAGGTTTCTACTTGACCGTTTGTGCGTTTTGCGATCGCTAACGTTTGCTTGATTATAATTAATTTAGATAATCGAATGATATTCTCAGTATCGATATTTTCTTACGATAATATCGGAGTATCGATAACGTGCTTTCGATACTGATTCGATACCAAATATCGTATCGAAAGGAGTATCGGAACATCACTAACTGTCACCACTATTTTTCAATCATATATATAATACTACCATACTGCGGGTCTCGTATAGAACCAGTGGCACAAATTTCCGCCGATGAAGGGGGATGGAAGATACACTTCTTTGTCTAACTATGTTCTCTGACAGTTCTTATTTTCCAGATTTTGTTTAGTCAAAAGTCAGAATATAGGTTATCTCTGGTGAGAATACACAAGTCATATATGTATGTAAACAATAAAGATTATTTTAAAGTATATTATATCTATTATGTTTAGCGTTGTAAACGTAGGTATGTTTGTATGGGAAATGAAAACAACCAAACTATTACATTATATGATGCTGAATCTAGTGAAAGTTATGAATTAGTGGTATGTAAAGATTATGCAATAGAGCAGGAAACGGTTAGTAAAATTAGTTATTATGTAACTTATAAATACAAATGTAACGGTTGTTTTAGATTATAACTTTGCAAGTTTTCTTCATTTCCATGCAGATATTATGAGATACTATGGAAAGGTTGAATATTATGAAAGAAAGACTCAACATAGAAAAGCAGTTATTAAGTGACATTGTGAACGTGATACATAAATAAAACCAGAAAATCTGGAGAATATTCTAAATTTAAGTTTATTTTTGTGTGAATTTTTTTATTTTACTGACCTTGTTTTGTATTGTTGTAATGAACCTGTTGCTATTTTAAATTAGAGATTATTTTTTGTTCAATATACCCTCCTCTCTTTAATTTTTTCATTTTTGTTCATGTTTTCACTAGGAATAAAGTTACAATTTTATTACTAAAACAAACAAATATTTCTAGGAATACAAAAAAAAAATGTTTATTGAAATTTTTTTACATTTATTGAGGAAACATACACGCATAAACTTGATCACTGTGATTTAACTCTATGGCTGTTTCAAAATCTTCATTTTAGCCAGGTTGCTCAAAAAGTTGAATTTTCAAAGTATATTAGTCGATAGAAACCACTGTCAACATGCCAAATGTATGTTCGATTAAAATTCTAACTTGAGAAAGCCTGTATAATTGAAAATTGAATAATATCTGCTGTTCAATAAAGTGTCCATCGCCACTAAATGGTGTAATTAACCAAGATAATGTTAGATAGGCAAAATCCCCTGTTAACAAAGTTTTCAAAACTATTTTCAGATGTAATCTTTGCATATATACCAGACCTCGTGAATACTCTTGCGTCATGCATGCTGCAAACCTTTCTTAGGGAAACATTTTCTCATTCCGTGTGTATGTGTTGCCAATATTTTGCAGCTCCAATTTTATCTAAAATAATAACAGATGCATATTTTCATCTGCATCTAGCGAATGAACATGTTGTTATTATAGAATCTTCCACAAGCACTTGCTGAAGCAATGATGCACCACCAAATAATAATTGTTCTCTATCCATTTCGATAAATATGGTTTCAATGTAAGGAGTAAATCAAGAATATATAAATAAATAATCAAATAACACAAATTTGAATTGTCAACGTCAACTGCTTTGCATGTTTATTACGTTAAAATTACACGCATGCGCACGTTACGTCAAGAACAACTAGGAGTTTCCGATATACACTCCGCCAAAAAAGTATTGCATAATTTAGTTTTGAATCATAAAAGTATCGCATAATCTTTGTTTGTAGCATCAAGTTGTAAATATACTTTAATGCGCTCTAAGATATAATTTCTATGATTGTTTAAATAAAATACAGGCCAAATAAAAACAAGAACTCATACTTGAGATTTTTATTAAAACAAGAAATTATAATTTTGGAAAGAAAAATGTCATAACAGTAGCTTTTAATACTGAGTATTGCCACCTCTGGCTCTTATGACCGCTCGCATACGGTTTGGCAGAGATTCGATTAACCTCCGTATATAAGCCTGATCCAAATTCTCCCACTCGTCACGGAGAGCATTTGCTAGTCCATGCAGGTCCGCTGGGGCAACATTTTGGGTTCGTATCCGTCTGTGAAGGAGGTCCCACACGTGCTTGATAGGGTTCATGTCCGGACTTACCGCAGGCCAATCTAAAACTGGAATACCAACATCGTTAAGGTATTCCTGGACGATTATTGCAACATGCGGTCGTGCATTATCGTGCATTAACATGAATTCGTTTCCTATAATTGGTGCATATGGTACTACATGTTCTTCTAAAATGTCCGTTATATACCTGTGGGCAGTCAGTGTACCTCTGTCTACTGGTACTAACTCTGTACGACCTGTTAAACAGATGCCTCCCCAAACCATAATAGAGCCACCAGCGAAATTAGGTCTAGGTCTGATATTACACTGCGAATAGCGCTCACCGTCTCGTCTGTACACTGAGATACGCCTATCTGAGGTGTAAAGACCAAATCTTGACTCATCTGTGAAGAGTATATTGGCCCAGTCATTCATGTTCCAATTTACATGTTCTCTGGCAAACCTTAAGCGAGCCACTCGGTGGTTCCTAGTGAGACGAGGGGCTGTTACAGCTACTCTACCTCTTAATCCACTCTGTCGTAACCTATTCCGAATAGTTTGAGTACTCACACGAGTATTTCTGACTCTAGCCAAGTCGTTCTGCAATTGTCTCGCAGTTACATGTCTTCGACGTAATGCTTGTAGTAGTAGTAGTAGTAGAACATCTTGGACGACCTGGTACAGGTCTTCTACTGTAAATGCCTGTTTCCCTATATCTGGCTACGGCTCTAGAAACACAGACTGATTGATGTTCATCAAATTAGCAACGTATGCTTGAGATCGTCCATCTTCGATTAAAGCAACTATAGCAGCCACTTGTTCTGAAGTTAAATTGTTCATTTTAGTTTTAAAAAGCGTTGGTACAGAACTCTGACTTCGCACTTTAAAATTTGTCCGTATAGGAAGACTTTCAATAAACAACTGGACAAACCTTACACATATGCATTTTTCTAAATGTGTTCTTTGTGGAAAAAAAAAAAGTAAAAACGCTAAGTTCCATTATTTTGTTAGTGTTTTTATAGTTCACATACACGAGGCAAACTTTTTGTGAACGTATAAAAATATCTTGGTTCATAAATGCCCTTTTTTAGTTTATGCGATACTTTTTTGGCGGAGTGTATATCCATCCCTCTTTGATTTCGTAATTTTTTAGGATGTGTCAGCAATATAGTAGTATTACATACCTATATGTTTTCAGTTTAGAAAAAAAAATAAAAAAATAAAAATAGTATATTCTTCAACGTATAATGAGACTTATTTATTATTCGTGAGAGTGAAAATCACTCAAGTTGAAGACACTATTTCTCCATGCCTATACGAAAAATTGAATACATCGGAATTGTACAAATTTAATTTGAAACGTCAAAGATGTCAAAACGTTTCAAATTTGGACGGTACTGAGAAAATAATATATAAATAATTGTACAAAGCATTAAAATAAATTACAAATAATTTACGGGAATTTGCAATTGACAAGCAACAAAAATCCACATTGTGAACTACGAATTTGATTGAAATTAATGCTTTCCCGGAACAAACAAATTCAATTAATATCGAATCACCTGGTGTCCAGCTGCAAAGGTCGATTGTAATAACAGGGGTTATTCAAAAAACGATAAAATCCCATTTTAACATACAAGGGGTAAAATTTAAAGAATCTACGTGCTCTATAATATACATAATCTTCTTCTTGAATCTTCTACTTGAATAGCATCCTATGCATAGACCGAATCAATTTACTATTAGGGGAAAAATGGGATTTGTACCTCTCCCTCGAAGCAAACAGAAGGTTTCCCGAACGTCGTTAAGCTCCCCCAAGCCTGAAAAGCCATTACAAGTTCAATGACTGCCTTTGGTCCCTAAGGCCTGCTAATGACAACTTATTATGTATACAATATCATTATGTCAATCTGTTCACGTAACAAAATGTAATTTTTAGTGTAAGGCCGGGCGCTTCCATCACGAACTTAATGAGAAATTAAATTGCCGGAGTAGATTGCGCCCTCCAAATTATTTCTTTATTGATCTTCATCGCCTTTTTGTCATTTAATAATCAATTAATGAGCCAGTCGAAAGTCTAAAATTTGATCAAGCTCATGTTAATCGATGTTAGTGACATTCGTTCGTTGTAAGTTGCTATTATAACTCGGCTAATAAGAAAAATCCATTATCATTTAGATCCACCATATAATTCTTGTTTATTCTCTCGCCGCCTTTTTTTTTAAATTAATTTTTGTGAAATTGTTTGTGGTGAGCCATTTGAAAAATTACACTGACCATCCGCTCAATACCACATTTAAAACGTTTCTCGTTTAAAAAACAAATAATCTAAGTGGTTTGCTATGTTATGTATGGGTATATTTGTATTTGCGGACAATACAGTCTAAAAAATTCGCCTGGCACAGTAATTCATTGTGTATGGCAATAAAAACAAAGATAATGGAATCAAAAAACAAACAAACAATAGATAATCTTTCTTCTAATTGTAATTGTTTGCATTTTATTGCATGTTTACTCGATAAAGCTTCTGTTTTTGATTTTTTCAATTATACGCTTAACGAATTAAGTTCACGTAATATATCAACAGAGATGTGAGTTGAATAGTGTTATGCCGTTTGTAGTTGCATAATTTGGATTTATTACGAACGCAGTTTTGCCTTTTTGTTAATGTCATTAGATTAAATAATATTTGCGAAAATTGCAAACATATCTAAAACACATGTTACTTTCTCCAGACTAACTAAGTGGTTTACAAAATATTATTTTTATTTTAGAAAAAGCTCTTCTTTGTTTGAGAACTGCTGAGATGCATTCACATCTACTAAGGCAAGCGAAACACGCCTTAAACGTAAACAGATGATGTATATGTCAGTATGCTCGTTAATAAAATACAACCATTCGAAAGGTCGAAGAAATGCTTAGTCTTGTTTAACTAAGGAATGCAACAGCGTGATTAGAACTTTACCTATTGTGTTTGTGGTGCTATTTTACTTGTAACACAACGCACTTTTAAATTACTTTTCCCCTAGTTTTATCTGCTTTTCCTTTATCAAAATACCGCGTACAAGGTAATCTAGTTCGTCGTGCACGACAGACATGTATTGATAGGAATGGTGAGCATTTCGAACATATATTATAAGTTAGTGTGTAAAAAGAAAAGTACTCTTGCGAAATACCAGGTGAAGGATTACATTGTTGTTGTTTAGATTCTCAATTAATATTTAAAATGGAATTTGCTTACTATTTGTTAAATTTGTTAAAAAAAAAGAAAAGCTACAAAGTAACTTTTTCTTTTTTCATTCTTTTTTTAATGACCTGTTTTATCCTTTTGGTATTATGAAATTAATATAAATCTATCTATCTATCTATCTATGTACCCTTCATTGAAGGAGACAGATCACAGTCGCAAATATTGTTGCACGCTCTCAATACTTACGAGCTTCGACGTTCTAGGTCATCGATGCCCTTATAATAAACAAACGAAATCGAACACGTGATGCGGTCTATCTGCGTACGTTTACGTGTTGTGAAGAGACACGAGCCTACTTCAACACATTACTGCAGTTCTCAACAGTTGGAACCTTTTAAAAATAAGATCTTTACAATGTTGAAAATGAAAAAATCGTGTTAATGTTGCATTTATTCTTAATTTTATCTTGAATCAACATTTCAAAAAATATATGTTTTTTGATTGGCAGCAAGGTTATAAGGCATCACTTATTTATTATTAACTATCCTAACTTTATTATATGTACGTACGTCATTTTGGATACAGATATATACACATGATGAGATGACTTCCAAAGTTAAAGCATATAATGTGAATTTCAAATCATCTTGTACAATGTTTTGCTATGATTTTTCGCATTTATTCAGCATTGTGTGATATAACATATCCATCGTTCTTATATAGGTACATAGGTGCCGACTATGAATGACGCATATAAATGGTAAGTTTAATAGAATTTATTGATTTTCCTGAAACAAGCTGAAATCGACTCTAGTTAATTAAAAGGAGTGCTTTATTCGTTGAAGCACAGAACCATTCACTTTAACTTGAAACTTCAAATAGTTTCTACTTAGTTGGCTGAGTTTGTATCGTAGAGTCGTTATCCCTTTTCTATTTAAGTTTGAAAGCATTAAATAATAAAAAAATGTTCAATTACATCCCATTTTCTAATAATTGAAATTTGAAGTATAGTATCTTATCTCAATAAAGTTAGTGTTGGAAATAGCTTGCGCATCAAAGCAAACGGTGCATCTCCTTTTGCCTTAACATTTATTTTATTTGTAAAAAATGGGCTTCTCTGTGCCCATAGAAAAGAAGGAAATCATATGAAAACAAAAAGAGTATGGCCATATTTATGAATCCATAGTAGTCGGTTGGGGACACATAACTGACTCCAACTATTTACTCATACTGAACAATGACGCTTCAACCTATGGAATACTCGGCAAAATATTCTTTTTAAAGATTTTTATTCCGGAACTTTCTTAATTGCAGTGTCTTAAATGTCATCCATATTTTCATGTGGCTTCACCGCTTTATAATTAAACTAAATTTATAGAAGCAGGTTAACATTACTTAGAGTCATAATTAGGGTAGCAAAAGCAAATTTAATATAAATATTTCTAAAATTCATACAAGTTTTTACTAGCGACCACAGCTGCTGGTGTAAATAGTAAATTTAAAATTTGCTGGTGAAGGTTCCAGGAGTAGCTATAAATATAATTTCTTCATTCAAAATCATATATATAAATACAATAGCCCTTATTCAAAAACTAAATCTACTATATATATTACAATTTTTACCTGAACTAAAGTAATAATAAAAAAAAACATGTACATACTTCTTTATTTTAAAGTATTTAGTGCTGTTTTGAACGTCACAATTTCTGCCAACTCTAAGTATTCAACAAATCTACTAGATGGCGTGTTAGTTTTTAAGAATTATATCTAAAAAAATAAACATAGCAATATACTGTTCTTAGGTTCTGTTTGCAAAGTTTTGACAGACTAAACTAATGGCGAAAATCCCGTAGTAATAGCTTTTTCTGTCTTCCATATAATAGCGAAAGCAACATATTATCAGTAATAATATCTACATTAACTACCTTAGTTGGCGTTCGTACATTTGAAATTTGGGGATTGATTTAGAAATGCCCCTACATTTGTGGATAACGCCATCTAGTGGAATTTTTGAACATTAATGGGTGGTGCTTATAACAGTACTAAATGCCCCTTAAAACATGTCGATTTGTTTTTAATTTCTTTAAAGAAAACAGTATCTTCTTCCATAGCATGTTAAATTTATGGTCAACTAAGGAGTCGATATTATTAAACGGAATAATTGTAATTAATAGTGAGAATATAGCTAATAATTATCTGAAAAACGAGAAAATATTACCTCTTGTTTAAAAAAGAATATAAAAAGAAACATACTGTTACGTTTAAATCATTACATATGATTTATAAAAGCTCGTACATTTGGGGATAGCGCCATCTGGTAGATTTCTTTATACATTAACGCGTGGCACAAATTGTGGGCGCTAAATGTCCGTTGAACGGTGTTCCACGTTGTTTAATTAGGATAAAAACTACAGAAGTTCCAGCAGGTTTGGTTTTTTATGTTTCCACAATACCGATTCTGGAGTCTGGATTACCGGGATGATGGCTACTGCCACTGCATTTAGGCCTCATTAGGCCCATTATGCGTCCTCCGTTTACGTTGCCCCACCTAGGTTTTCAACCAGCCTATTGTCTTCACAAACGCTAGGACATTCCCCAGAGGAGCTTTCCTAATGCTGGCGATGTCAAGCCGAACGTCCTCAAGCATGGTTTTCCTAATGGATGATATGTGCAGGGCAGTCACAGAGAATATGCTCTCAGCCTCTAATTGGCAGCGGAGATTCTCCCTGGAATTGGAACATATTTTCATTCAACTTTCCTTTGCTACTTTAATTATGAAGAATATCTCATATTTCTTTCCATCACCATAACTACTGTGGTTTCGAAGATGTGGCTGGTTCCCATTACAGTATACACCCTGTATACATATAAAAGTTTGTACATTTTGCAAGAATACATAAGCAACAATTCCTGACTTGGAGTTAATTCTTGGTGTGCAGGTGTTTAGATTGCACATTGAAACCTCTATTTTACGACAGAAGCAGTTTATTATTTGTGCAAGCATTTTATAAGAGCATAAAAGAACTTGCCGTGAGTGTAGTACTTACTTGAAGGTACTAAATACTTGAGCTATTTTTAGTTTTATTCATACTAGGCAATTGTCACCAAACACTGAAAAAGGAAGTTTTCGCACATGGTAAATAGCACATAAATAATAGGAAAATGCTTACTATTATATATTTTACAATTTCTGTATTTGCAATTTGTAACAAACATGAAATTGTAGTAAGACATTTTGTGTTGAGTACAGAACAGTTCCTTTCGTGCACAATACAAAACGTAGCAAAGACATCCTTCGTGATAGAAAATAAAATAACAAACTTGGCGTGTTATATTCCGACGGATTGCCCGTCTCGTGAATAGAATAATCTGGTAGACACATTGAGGATTTAGTAGTCGTGCCGTTTTAGTCCTTTCAACTCCCACAGAAGCGGTGCGCTTGTTGAGAAAGAAAGGAACATCAAGTTGAGCCAATTAAAAAGGTATTTGCGTTAGTAATACCTCGTAATTTAAAATGTCGAGGAAAAAACTGCAGTTATTTAGGTTTCCGTGGCTCGTTAAAATTTGTTTTCCTGGCTTACTAATACGCGATAAAGCAAAGCGCTTGACTTTCCTCTTAACGGTTTGATTTTTGTAATATAATGTGCGCTAGGAAACAAACTAGCATCGGTTTACCGAGTTCAGATTTAAAACGACATGTTCACAAATATAAATTCTACGGAAACGTGCACGAGTTTACAATACATTTTCAATTGTTTGTGATCGAATTTCTACATGTAGAGGCCCGTTGGTGGTTCATTAGAGACCTAAAAGAAGTATCCATGTAAAATATATTTTACCAACAATATCCTAAGTGTATTTTTGCGCTGTTAATCGTCCAGTAGCAACCGTTTCTAATTGTATAGGACCTGAACCATTTTTCGTGAATTTATACCAAGTAGCGTAAATTTGTTTGGATTGCCTTTGGAATTGGCATTTCTTTGTAGTTCAGCTACCGAGTATACCTACATATTCGTTCGTTTGCGTAAAAAGTGAGGGAACACTAAACTTTTCCGTAAAGGAGTAAAATATCTTATTTAACCAGTAAATGAAATGTGCGTTTAATTACGCGAAATTAGGTGAGGTGTGTTGAGGTTTGTTAAATAGAATGCTTTAGTTTAAATAGATATAAGGGAGGACGAGGCAAGATGGGAACACTAAGTGTCAGGGGTGCAAATTTAAATGCAAGGTTCTGAGTGGGCTTATTGTAATCTTTAAACATTTATCTGTTGGTGGATGTATCTACAATTTTTCGACGGGTACCTACTCTTGATGTTTTAAGATTGATTATAGAAAGAAATATGTAAATGCACCATCTCACTATGGGACGAAGATGGGATTGCAGATGAGATAAGATGGAGTTGTAACATAATTTTGGGTAATATGCAAAAACCAGATTTTATTCTTAAAATTACACGAACAAAATTAAACTAAAAAATTATTTAAAATAGAAAAGAATACAATAGCGATAAGGATGTTAAACTTAATCTTCACAATTGAGGCAATAGAGCAAAAACTCATCAACATTATCTGCACACCCTACGTATGCTTAACCTTCATATCCATGGCACTATATCATTACTTCGCCTTTGGTATGTTCCCCGTACTTTCTGAAGCAATACAAACATAAAGCCTCATCTTTCTGATCAGAAGAACTTGATTCTTTCCTTAGACGTTTTCCAAAAAATTTGTCTTTTTGGATTCCCCACTGATTTTGGCTTCTTGTTCTCTCCTGTTTTCTTCTTTGCCGTTTTTTTTCTTACTTTTGCTTCCTTTCAACATTTTTAGTTGACTTAAGATTTCTTCTGGCTTCCTTTCATGCTTCTTGGGCTGCCTTTTCGTCAATATCTTCTTGAAGCTAATTTTTTATTGGGTGGTTCTAAGGATTGTTGTCTTTCTCTTTTTACGTTTTAATTGAACCTGTATTTTGCTCCCAACATGAGGAATAGACAGTATATTTTCGAAAGAGCATAATTAAACATTGTAGTTGTGTGTAGTTAGACATTGAAGCTTTAGCATTCAGGGTAGAAATGTTGTCACAACGCAACTTATCTGGTGTTCTTATGTGAGAATACCTCGTTGCAGAGGATGATGATGTTTTGCTACTATTTCGACAACTTGTATTATCATTATGTGCTATAGGGCCTCGTGTTTCATTATTCTTTTCTATATTGTGTTAGAAAATCAACATCAGTAAAAGCTGTTGTGCTGCCAGGCCAAATTCCAGTCTTTCTGAAAGCATTGATTACTGTAGACATATCAACAGCTTTACTAAAGGTATTTCCAAAAAGATTGGCTATGTGGCACACGTTTACTACTCCGCCGGGATGTGCACGGAGCCATGAACTAACCTTCGCATCATAAAACGTGCTTAGAGGTTTCATGAAGCTAACATTAAGAAGCTGGAGTCGATGAGTGCAATGATGCGGCAAACTCAACAAGACAATTCCATGTTCTGTAGCATAATCGATTAGTTTTATGTTTCTAGTGTGGGTATGATGCCCGCTCAGCAGCAATAAAACTGGCGATTCTCTCGAGGCTCCTACTAGATCTACACATTTCTCAAATAAGGAATAGAAAATGTCTGTTTGGATAAACTTCTAACCGCTTGGATGAACCTCAGCTGAATGCCATGCTCCTAGAGAATAATTGTAATTCAATCTAGCTTGTGGACATATATAAACATTGGAGGTAAGTAAGCTCCTGCAGCACTAAATCATCCTTCAATGTTAACAGTAGCTCCCTGTTCTGCTTACTTATTTCCTGCCTTTGCAAGCTATCATTTTGGACTCTGTTTTTGACACATATAGCGACATGCCTATCCAAAACTTTGCCAAGCAAGTCAAAAAATTGTCTCACCGATATGCTGTTAAAGCCCAAGTCACTTGCGGCGCAACAAACTTATATTCAGGTATCAAAATTTTGCAGCATTCTAATTCGTCTTTCTTTAATTTTTAATTAGAATATTTCAAATAATTTGTTCTCTAGAAGTCGTCCATTTCTGATCCGCCATTTTATATTTTTCAACTTTTACCTTGAATTCGTAATAAGTAACTTCCACATCCGTATAATACTCAATTATGTCCTGATTCAATCAGGTTTTCAAGAAATTATGCGCCATAGTTATCCCGCCATATTATTTTGTGAAATTTTGATTTTTTTATCGTAATTAGCGAATCCAAGAACCACGGAGGACTATATTATATCACGATTCAATTAATTTTTAACGAAATTGTCCGCCATATTGTTTTTTGAAATTTTGGCTTTTGATTCGTAATCAGCGACACTAAAAAATCCCAAGGACTCAATTTCATGCGAATTGGATAACGTTCTAGACTTTTGGTCTGTGTGGCACTTTTCCAATTTTATAATTGATAAGTCCGGATGACGTCTCATAAATCCCATTAGTTAATCTTTTCTAGCAATTTTTGCATTTGTCCAACAATGAGCTTTTCTGAATTTTTCATCTTCAAAAGTGTCTATTTTAACATTATCTGTAGGTTCTTCCTAACCATTTTGATGGTCAATACAATACTAAATTTTAACAATACGAAACTTAAAGCAAACAGTACGTTTTATAGGCACCCAATCGTAGATATGTAATACTTTAGAAAGATTTTTCGACAATACAGCCTTAGGTGAAACTCCAATTAATACTGTTTGCAGCTTTATCAAGTTCACCATATTGTATGTAAGTACTCATGCTATAGGTACGGTTAGCAGAAACTTTGAGTTCAGAATTGCTTCGAACTGTTATAAAAACTTTTGAGTTAAGTTAGTGATTTAAAATCAATCTACTGACTGTAGTTACACAATTAGTCCATTATTTTGTAGAGATTATTCAACTAAATTATGAAATAAAGCTCCGTTGTCAGTAATATCATTTATAGATAAGCCAACAAACTTAATATCGTTCCTTGTTTATAGAAATGTTATTTATCTAATTCCAGAAATCAAAAAACTAAATAAAATATAACTGTGTTTGATTTTTATTAATATCAATTATGTCTTCTACATTTAATCATTAATTTCTGTTACAAATTACAATATATATAAACGAAAACATGGTAATGGAAATACAGCAAGCCAATTAACGTTTAAATTTCTGCCATGTACCTACCTACTGTTTTAATATTACTGAATAAATATTTGGCAATTGGATGCAATTGCGTCTGCAAATACCCGCGGTGTATGAAGCTCATTCGAAAACTTGTATCTCTTGTTTATTTATTGGTTTTACGACAGCAATATTTTTTATTGGGAGTCCAAATGCAATATGTTTGGATGTACTTATCAATCACCAGTTTTAATTAAAAATTCTATTGTTGATTAGTTCGATGTCGACCGGTTTGATGTGTTGCACATATACTATCAGTTATTTCGGAGTACGTGCAATGAATAAGTTAATAGGTACTGAAGGTGTGATGTTTTGAATAAAAATCAGAGCATATCTTCTTGTAGGATGGGAAGTAGTGCCATATAGAACTCATGTCAAGGTGGCAGGTGTATTCAACAACCCAAAGCTTTGCCTAGCAATAAACAAACAACAAAAATCAATTTGACATGGACATTTCATTTCATAGAACGTTATATCTATTATTTGCCTCAGGGCATGAGGACACCTACCTTTTCGTTACGACAAATTGCTTCTGTATAACAGTGGAACGATTTTAAATTACACTCTAGCAAAGTATAATATTATTTATTTACTTTGACACAGAAAATTCACTATAAAGATTATATTTACTTTTATAGTGAAATTTCTATTCGGAATATAAAGACGTTTGCACCTTCTTTTATTTATTTAAAAAATGACATGTGTATACTTTTATACTCCAATGCAAAACTCAAACAGCAACTCTATTCAAAAGAATGCATTGATGTAACGTAGATAACTTCCAAATTTTTAAGGCGTCATATATAAGCACCGTTTTCTATAATCAGGATATAAACTATGGATCAAATTGACCGTATAGATACATATATGAAGCTAGAAGTAGTTGAACGAATCACATGCTTCTTTGTTGTTGGGTTAAGCTTCGAGCGGTGAAATACATCTTCACACTTCTAAGCGTAGGCATCTATTGATATTGTACCGTCTCCACTGAACCTGCGCCGTTTGGGTGCTAACCGTTTGACTGATTTTATATCTAATTTCGTATTCCAGAAATCAACAAAACTTTCAGTGAAGCAAATTTCTCTTACCCGACCATATTAAATCACACAGAAAATATACAATTCCTATAGACAGATACGTTTGTATGACGCACGCATTTAAACTTTTAAATTGCCCTTCGTGTTCATGTAAATACACAGGCATCACGTGGGGCCTATGTGAAGTGATGTTTTGTAGACATTAGGTCCTTAATTTACGAATTTGGTCCTCATTAAATATTTGAAGGATCCTTTAAACACGGCGAAAGGTATAAACGTTAATCAAATCGGAAAGGATCCTAAAAATTCGCGTTTATTTGCTTCTATCTCGAAATAAAAAATGCATGAACGAAATATAAGTACTGTACAATCACTCTAGTAAAGTATTTATGTAATCTTAGCTAAATGGAGGAATAAATTAGTTAATTTAGATTATTTATCATAAATACTTGAATTCTATTTTTAATTTAAAAAATTGTAATTGTAAAACGAAATTTATTGGCAGGTGTGAAACAGCTGCAGTGGGATCATGAAGCCGGTAAAATCAAGAAGGAAAGATAGTGGTGGATAGTTATGGTTGCCATATTGTATGTCATATTTTGGCTGATCGATTCAAAATTTTATGCTGCATTAATTTCTGCAAAAAAATTTTAGTTTGAAGGTATCTATGTTGTACATGAGTTTCCGAACACCCAGTATTGGATTTTGTGGTTATTGGTATCGCCATTAATGCCTCTGACCAAGTACTCGCTCCCATATCAGTATGATATCGAAATGTATAATACATTATGAAATATTTAGTTTGTAACGAGGACGTTCATTCGCGTGTACCGTGTACTACGTAAACTTACTTACTGCTTGCTATCTTACTTACGTGCCTGCATTTACTTACTGACTTTTATAAAGCTTATTACTTAGTACTTTTACGTTGACCCCTGTATGTCTAAATTTCCGCGTGCGGAGGTTTGCTTCATGGTCGTACGGCGGCGCTGCGCGGCCAGATGACAAACGGAAAGTCGCGGTCTTACGTCGATTTGAACGGTCTTGCGCTTACGACGTCGTTACAATAATGTTTCAACGCCACAATGGTAGCTGTTTGTGCGAGAGCGAGGTATTCAAGGTTACTATCGGAGTGCCCAACAATTTAAACAGTGAAAACGTGTCTTAAATCAAGAATTTATTACCATCAAACAGGAGTGAAAGACATGTACAATGCATGCACAACGCCAAAAACAGGTGACTATTAAAACATATGTATGTACAGTTGTAAACACATATAATAATATGCACAATCATAAACAAACAAATATTCGCCGTGTTTCAGAACGCTTTTACATCTAGACGAATTTGGGTGGATTGTTTTAAAATCTGGTGGTAACGTGAAATGCAAATCTATAATCGGGTCAAAATTGCGGTTGCTATGTCGGGTTAGAAAACTATGCCGACGCTAAACTTTGCGGAACGAGAATGACTATGTATTCATAGTCATTCTCGTTCCTTCTCTCTCTCTCTGCGTGTATCAAAAAGCTGTGCCGACGCGACTGCCAGAGCGGATAAAACTGACAAAATGCCTCTTTTGCACTAGAAGCTGTGGCGGCGCTAACGGACAGGTCGGGAATAACTGGAAGAGCCTGTGTTACGTCAAAAAAATTGTGTCGACGCCAACGGATACACAGTGAATATCTGGAAATGCTTGTGTTAAACCAGAAGCTACGCCGGCGCCAACGGACAGACCGGGGATAACTGGAAATGCCTGTGTTACGTCAGAAAAGCTGTGCCGACGTCAACGGACAGACCGAGAATGGGAGGAACTGAGGAACTCCACTCCATACCTGTGTTAAGCGCACTGTTTATATACCCTACAACGGTTCTCCACGCGATTGTGATGGTGGGAGTCGAGCGTGCGTGAACGGAGATACCGTCTGCGGAGACGATACTCGCGTCGTAAACAAGAATAAATAAATAAAAACTCAATTGACACTAAAATGGATTTTTCCAAAGAACGACACTAAAGTTTTATGGAAAGGAGTGCAAATGTCAAAATTGTAAATATATCAAAGAGCATTAAATCATCACAAATAATTCAAGAAACATACTGGATTCATAGAAATTGCACTGATATCAACACTCTGTATACTGGATGGACTATAGAGCTGAAAATATTTTCTTTAAATAGATCGTAGTCGGACATGACTGCTCTGCAAGTTTCAAAATCAAATTCTAACTGGTACTTCGAAAACGTCTAATGAACCAATTCGTAACCTGTATATCTTTAGCGAACAAACCAATTTAATAATAAATTACTTGTTTTTACAATAAAAAGAACATTATATACCTACACATAAATTTATGGAATATATTTACTTATGCCTTTTGTTAAAAATATGAAAGGAATTGGCCACCTACACAAACATTTTGACTAAAAAAAACCCGCTTTGTTTTCAGTAAAGGCAGGGGAGTTGGTGTAGCTAAATGCATGCTAGCTTCTCACACACCTACACACGTATAAACGTATTAAAGCCGTGTTATTTTCACGCCTACATTTCCAACAAGCAATAATTTATTCGGCAGTCTCTTCTCATCGAGAGGAAGTTGTATAAATTTCATGAAAACCTAGAATTGGGCGGAAAAAATTTGCACGAAATACACTCCGCCAAAAAAGTATCGCATAATTTAGTTTTGAATCATAAAAGTATCGCATAATCTTTGTTTGTAGCATAAAGTTGTAAATATACTTTAATGCGCTCTAAGATATAATTTCTATGATTGTTTAAATAAAATACAGGCCAAATAAAAACAAGAACTCATACTTGAGATTTTTATTAAAACAAGAAATTATAATTTTGGAAAGAAAAATGTCATAACAGTAGCTTTTAATACTGAGTATTGCCACCTGTGGCTCTTATGACCGCTCGCATACGGTTTGGCAGAGATTCGATTAACCTCCGTATATAAGCCTGATCCAAATTCTCCCACTCGTCACGGAGAGCATTTGCTAGTCCATGCAGGTCCGCTGGGGCAACATTTTGGGTTCGTATCCGTCTGTGAAGGAGGTCCCACACGTGCTCGATAGGGTTCATGTCCGGACTTACCGCAGGCCAATCTAAAACTGGAATACCAACATCGTTAAGGTATTCCTGGACGATTATTGCAACATGCGGTCGTGCATTATCGTGCATTAACATGAATTCGTTTCCTATAATTGGCGCATATGGTACTATATGTTCTTCTAAAATGTCCGTTATATACCTGTGGGCAGTCAGTGTACCTCTGTCTACTGGTACTAACTCTGTACGACCTGTAAAACAGATGCCTCCCCAAACCATAATAGAGCCACCAGCGAAATTAGGTCTAGGTCTGATATTACACTGCGAATAGCGCTCACCGTCTCATCTGTACACTGAGATACGCCTATCTGAGGTGTAAAGACCAAATCTTGACTCATCTGTGAAGAGTATATTGGCCCAGTCATTAATGTTCCAATTTACATGTTCTCTGGCAAACCTTAAGCGAGCCACTCGGTGGTTCCTAGTGAGACGAGGGGCTGTTACAGCTACTCTAGCTCTTAATCCACTCTGTCGTAACCTATTCCGAATAGTTTGAGTACTCACACGAGTATTTCTGACTCTAGCCAAGTCGTTCTGCAATTGTCTCGCAGTTACATGTCTTCGACATAATGCTTGTAGTAGTAAATAGCGGTCATCTTGGCGAGTAGAACATCTTGGACGACCTGGTACAGGTCTTCTACTGTAAATGCCTGTTTCCCTATATCTGGCTACGGCTCTAGAAACACTTGACTGATTGATGTTCATCAAATTAGCAACGTATGCTTGAGATCGTCCATCTTCGATTAAAGCAACTATAGCAGCCACTTGTTCTGAAGTTAAATTGCTCATTTTAGTTTTAAAAGCGTTGGTACAGAACTCTGACTTCGCACTTTAAAATTTGTCCGTATAGGAAGACTTTCAATAAACAACTGAACAAACCTTACACATATGCATTTTTCTAAATGTGTTCTTTTAGAAAAAAAAAAAAGTAAAAACGCTAAGTTCCATAATTTTGTTAGTGTTTTTATAGTTCACATACACGAGGCAAACTTTTTGTGAACGTATAAAAATATCTTGGTTCATAAATGCCCTTTTTTAGTTTATGCGATACTTTTTTGGCGGAGTGTATATGCCCAATGAAAGTGTGCGAAAAATATGCTATAAGAGCACACGTTACCCAACATATCATTTATCGATTTGAACTCCTAAAAAATTACGAACAGGAAGTTCACGTCTATTTTTGTAGCGACGTAACAATACGTACGCTACAATTTTTCTCCGTAGAGTTCGAACTCCGCCAGAAAACTGTTTATTGCACTTCAGGTGTAAGTAATGGTGTATGATATCCAGCCAGCACACTCTGTTATTCCGCATGAGAGCGTCGCTCTCTCTGCCTCGTGGTAACTTATTTGATCGCTCAGCTGTAATCAGGGGCGGACACGCCAATTTCACGTTTATGGAGACGCGGTTTATATGCGGAATTTATTTTGGACGGGATGAACATATCGCAGACTAGTCTAGATACTGATCTAATTTCTAAAATCTGTATGGAATAGGTATGTTTGTTTATTTTTGCATATGAAACGTGAAACCATATCGTTACTGAAAAACAAAAGAAAATGTAAGTGAATTCAGTTTCAAAGATGCAAAGATACAGAAAGTTATTGAATATCTTTTATGTCTTTCCAATTCTCCAGATATCGTTAAAAATTTGCTCTAACTTCTTCAATTTCACGAATATAGAAGAAGTTTTAGTATATCCTAGATTACCTGAGATTTTACCTTCTTATATTCCTTTTCCTAATAATAGTAACCCAGAGCCAAACGTAAGAACTGAAGTGGATATATCGTCATGTCATGAATAATATGATACGGTTTTATTGCTTTGCTTCACCAAAAGCATATGTGGGAGTTATATATAAAAGATTGATTTAATCGGCGCCTCCACCATATTTCCTCCAAGAAAATGGATTTAAATTAAATTTTCCTAGAGGTTTTCCTATCTGTTCTTGAGTATGACATATAATTTTAAAATCAATAATATTGAACTTAATTTAAATAAATATTGCGACGGAAATACTCGATAATAATGTGAAAGTAGACAGGATAGATAGAAAAATAAAGTATTCGAGATAAAAACTGAATAATGCACCCTCCCCAATGTTTTGGTCTATAACCATAATTCTTGTAGGATTTAAAGATATAAAATCCTGATAGGAGGTCTCTAGTTGAAGTAGAAATAAACACGCAAATTAGTGGTTTCTATGGTTCAATGCCAATCTGTATATTTCGTCATGACCTTATTTCAGAACATGTTTCCGTATCAAAGTACCATCATCAGATGTAATAAACATCAATATTGGAATTTGAAAATTTCAGTGACTTGTTTTAATCTATTATTTTCAAATGTCCTAACTAACAGGATATGCTACGTGATCTATAATGGCTTCACATCTAGTTCCTTTGTGGTATCTACTGGAGTTCCGCAAGGATCCCATTTGGGCCCTTTACTTTTTGATATTTACATCAATGACTTGTTTGATCTCATTGATTGTGAGGTTGCTGCCTACGCAGATGATTTAAAAATATATATGCAAGTTGATTCTACGACAGATTGTGTGATTCTTCAGAGAAATTTGGATGTGATCAAGGACTGGTGTTCAAGGAATACAATAAACTTGAATATAAATAAGTGTGCGGTAGTATCTTACTCAAGATGTGAGAGCGCTATAACTTTTCCTTACGCTGTTGATACTTCTCCTATTCCCAGACAAACGCAGATTGAAGACCTTGGAGTACTGTTTGATTCCCATTTATCCTTTTCCAGTCATGTTGCTCTTATAGCGAATTCTGCTTCTAAGTCCTTAGGTTTTCTAGTTCACTCATGTAGGGATTTTGATAATACGTAAGCTCTAGTTTTATTATTTCATATTGTTAGACCTAAGCTAGAATATGCCTCTATTGTATGGTACTTTTACTATTTATACTAATAAATTTTACTTGAAAGAATTCAAAAACGATTTTTAAAATACCTTTCTTATAAAGCGGATATCCCTCATGAGGAGCAGACCATAACACATTACTGAATAGACACAATTTTTCATCGTTAACCGAACGTAGAGAGCATGCCAGTGCTAAATTCTTGCTCAAACTAATAAATAATGTAGTTGATTCACCACCTTTATTATCGCAAGTCTACTTTAATATACCAACTCATGCGACTAGATCTAACGGTACCTTTCCTATATCCAGAGCAAAATATAATACATTAAAAAAAGCTCCTTTAAGCCATATGGCGAAAAATGCAAATGCTTCATATAAGGACCCTTTTTGTTAGAATTAGAATAGACACCTTTTTTGCAGTATTTTCGTTTATCTTTGTTTTTATTTCTTTTTGTTTTCTCTTTTTAAAAGTATCTTGATACCTCGGACAAATTATGATTCTTTTTTGTATCTCTTTGTTAGTTACTAGTTATTATTATCTTTTTTTTTTCTCTATTGTAGTTATTTAATTTGCACTGTACACTGATTTGTATTCATTGTCCTATTAGTGGTTTATCTGTTGGGCAATAAATGTTATTATTATTATTATTATTAAAATGTAGTTGGAAATGCAGCAAAAAAAATAATCTCTTTTAACTGTCAAAGGTTTTATACCCTTTATCTGCGATTTCAGAGACAAAATATTAAGAAAAAATAGAGACAAGCAAACACGATGAATACCTGTCAAATTCATCTCTGGCAAAAAAAAACGTGAAACAGTGAATGAAAGATACCATAAAAACATTATGTAGAGAGATCGTTGAAGTTATAGACGCCATTTAAGCCAGTTAGATTTGTAATCCAATACACCGCTTACTAAGAATCACAAACTTGCACACTTCATCAAAAATCTGGCGGTAAAACTCGCTTTTAGTTCAATTTAAAGCTGATTCTCTCTCAGGTGATCAATGTAAGTAAAAACTAGCGAATTAAGGCGGCAAATTTGAAAGGTAATTACAACACTGTAAGTAGCAAGAATCTAGTATTGATCATTACATCAGTTTTTATATTTATTTTTAAAAGAGTTATTACATTTATATTAGAATATATTTACATTTTTTCTACTGGCGTATGTGCTAGATTGCGTAGGAGTAATATTATGGGTACTATTTAATTTGTGTCAAATTAAAAAGGATTTACATTTACTGTATGTTTTTAGGTATCCTGAACGTTTAGCGTTGAATTTACAAATTTTCTCATCGTAAAAGACTGATGACATTAGAGTACGAGCGTCGTGGAAAAACAGCTTGCGGTTAATGCAATTCTATGCGACATACATATTTAGTACCCGATTAAGTATTCTATGAATAACGATCAGCAAACATTGACTAGTAAATACGTCCCGGGATATTGAAAAATTGCGATTTCCGAGAATGAAAGTTACTTAATCAATCGCGGACGATATTACTGAGTGACAAAAAAAAACCGCCGTCCAATCTGACTGGCTCCAAATCCGATCGTATTCGATTCTTGATCTGTACGAATAGATAAGGGAAAACTGGCGTATTAAGAGCACGAAGCGGGGATAAATGTCTGAACTAGAAGGAGATTTCATTTCTACAGCGGTTTGAACTTAAAATCCCGTCATAAATCAAGCGATGGATTAGCGGTTATGCGGTTATTTTTAAGATTACTGCAATTGTGTTTCCGATAATGACAAAGCCGAAGACCTTCTTAGTTTGATTAATTAGTTGGGAATTCTGATTACTAAATACATTACGAACATTAGGGTATTATGTCGAAGAATTTATGAGAATGTTGTTCGCTATTCAGTGAGATTAGTTTGCTATAGTCGATGTTGACTTTATGGTATTAGTTCATACATTAGCTGAGATGATGACACAAAGCTTCACCGCTGAGTGGTGGATAATATGAGTGGTATGTGACAAAGCTATCTGCTGCAGTTATAGCTTCATTGCAAAATGCATACAGGTGTAGTTTGTAATTTAGTTATATTTAGGGTATTGATCAATAATTAATTGACGTTGAATAACGTAGTGTGGGTAATTACTCGATTAAAAACAAGTGAATCCAAATTTACAAGATTTTTTATTTTAGACGACTCGTTTCGTAAAGATGCTCACTTCTTCAGCTCTACAACTATATAATAGAAGTGCTCCGTATAAAATTTAAACATAAATATAAATTTAGATTCAACAATTACCATGAGAGATTTAAGTTTACTGCTGAGATTTAACAAGATGGCATTTTGGTTGCCTTTTTGAAAATGTCTCAAGCCATTTACAGCTGGTCTGTTGAAGATTTTTAAACAATCTAGGGTCTAAATCATTCGCTTTCGATGATTGTTATACCCTACGATAAATGGCAATCCTGTTTTGTCCAAAGAAGTGGTTACCCAATGAAAGTGAATATTTCTAAAGTTCCCATTCTATAGCTTAAGGTAATATACAGATATTTTCCCGAAAACAGTTTCGTAAATTTCAGAATTTGCGCCTTCTGTGAATTCTCACTAATATAAAATTTGTCATAACATAAATTAAATCTGGGGAGAAAATTATGGCACTAACTACTAGTAAAAACATTCATCAATTTGTCTATTTGTATTCGCCATTGATCCACATTGTTAATACTGTATATGTTAAAAATATTTGACAATGTGGTAGAACAACATGACAAAAAAAAAACTACAATAATCAAATTAACATTCCAAAAAGTGGAACCTCAGCCTACCTTTAAAAACTGTTAAGCTTTGCAGTTTGTGCAGTTCTTACAGTGTGAAATCATTAAAGGAAATAATGCTTTTTTCCTATCACTTTAATTAAATTTAAAACCAATTTTTATCTGAAAAATTTTACCTCGTGTAGGATTCGAACCTGAACTCTTTCAGTCCCTCGTTTAGCGGACGAGCGCTCTGCCAATGGAACCAACGAGATCGACAGGTTCCTACGATTTGAATCACATCAAATACAGTTCTTACAAAGCTGCGAGTAGGACAATCATGCAATTTGTTTCCTTGGATGATTTCACACTGTAAGAAGTGCACAAACTGCATAATTGCCGTACTGTAGGTTTTCTAAGAACTGTTTTTGATGTGATTCAAATCGTAAGAGCCTGTCGACCTTGTTGGCTCAATTGGCAGAGTGCTCGTCCGGTAAATGAAAATTGTCAGTTTAAAATCCTACAGGAGGTAACATTTCTCATATAAAAATTGCCTCTTGATAGCAGAAAAGCATTCTTTTCGTTACCGTTAAAGCTTCTTTATATAGTTAGGTATTTCATTATAGATCTCAAAGGCAAATGTTTTGAATTTTCACAAATTGGCTGAAATTCTGATATACCGTATTCATTTAAATATGTGCGATCTTGAGAACTTACCGCTATTTTTCTTAAAATACTTACATTGTTTAAATTGTCAAAAATACATTAAATAAAATGTAGGGATAACCATTTAACAAAAACTAATTATTTTGTTGTTATTTTTTGATCGCAGTGTATGCACGTTAGGTATATAACTAATTGTAGAGTATACAACGCCTATCCTAAGACATTATCTTGCTCCCTTGCCCTTTCTTTAGTTTTTCCTTACTACTTGCTTTCCTTATATATTTCAATTAAGAACTTTGATACCTAATGAGATTACAACCGATCCCTTGTCTCCACCTTCGGAATGTTTCACAATCGATTCAGCCGTGCAGATTACACTTTTAAATGGTTATCAGTACAAATACAAGCAACAACCGAATACTAACTATTCTCATTGCGTAACTGGTTCTAATTGTATCCGTTTTATAGAGTAACATGATTAGAAATGAAAATTGTATACACTGCAATTAGGTTCGCCTAATTTGCTAGGTATAATATTCTTCATTATGGCTAATGTTAGAGTTGCTGCGCTTGCAATTAAATTATGTTTCGGGAAAGTTATTTGAAGATTACATGTTGGATATATAGTGTCAGAGGTTAACATTTTATTTCTAATAATTTTGGGCGAGTTTTGGAAGCCTTAGCTGTGCTCCTAAATCGGGCGTTTCAGCAGAAAAACGTTTTAGCGCTTATACCATAGTACTCTTTCAGTCTGTAAAGTTTCATGGAAATCGAAATTTGACAGCTGCTGGTGTTTCCTTGTAAGTTTGGCTTGCGCCTACATTTTGCACTGTTTCCGATTTTTAGTCGTCAATTACTTTATGTTTTGTGCGTGGTTTTTGGATGTGTAATAAAAAAACTTAGTGAGAGTTAACTTATTTTTTTTTCTGCATGTTTTAGTTTGCATATATTCAAGGGGATAATATTATTACTCTAGTGGCCGAGTTTGCCTTGAAGGGTATAGGTATTTTTAATATCTCGAAACTGTCACGTAAACTTGAACAGCAACGTAGAATGCGAACAAATGACGAACTGGAGCGAATACTTGCTACATAAAAGTGGAGAATTTCTAAAGCTTCATTTGAGATTTAATTAACAACAGATTCTTTGAAATACAATTCACGTGTCCTCGTTAACGAGCTCCTTGCAATTATCAGTAACTGTACTGCGAAACGGAAAATCCTTTCAAGTTTAATAAACAATACGGAAAATTTATCTTTGGAAACGTTTATTACAAGCTTATGCTTTGCGACGTTCCAAGAACATCAAACAGAAGAAAAAGCATTTTACCCTTCTCAATCTCAAACAAAAGATCTGTTTCCTAACCAAAATCGCTGCTCGTTTTAAGACGTTGGTGTATACAGATATCCCACCGAAGACTGGTTATTCTTCTATTTCACATGCCCAAAAAATCCTAAACGTAATTTTATATGGAACAGCTTATACATCACCCCAATTTTAAATCCCATGTACTAAAACGTAATAAGACGCATGTTTAACAATTCGTAGTGTAAATTTAACTTTCCGGAGAATACGGAGAGTGGCCAAGCTCAAAATTCTTTGCGTCTAATCGACCGATCAATAAACATTGTATTCAGTAAGCGATCTAGCTCATAATAAAAATGGGCTGGTGTATACCTAACCAGAATTACAAGAAAATTAACTACAGTACATGCATTTTCAGTTGGCGGATGCGCGGTAGCAAGAGGGCGTGCTCAGTGGAGTGAGACACACACGCAGAAATATGGAGAAACGTTATAAAATACGAAATTCAGTTTTTATTGTAGTATGTATCTGTAGTACTGTACGCTATTCGTTCAGCGAGCTCTACCCGCCTCTTCGAGCTGATGACGTCAGATGTGCGTGAGGGCGGGGTTTCCGCCAGCAGAAAATATACTGTACGTATATACAAATTCATACGTAATTATACGAGAATACTTTTATTAAAACGTTTTAAGTTTTACACTTTGGATCGTGGAGATATTTTACACTAAACATAACAGCACACTAATTAGAGATTAAAAAATTCTATTCTCCGAACTATGTAAGGTAGCGAGCTTGTGATTTGCGTTTACTATGGACATTCATTCATCCTTACTTTGATACAATAACAAGAATTTTATCGATGCACTGATATGCTGCTATCTATGGTAGGGGTGAACATTTTAAGTTTAATGTACTAGACACGTATTAATGGTAATTTTTTTCTTCTAAATGTACTGGGATTATGCCAGCTTCTCCATCAGGCAAAATTCCTTCAATTCACATTGCTTTGTAAAAAATATAGACGCAGACGTTTAAAATTCAATTTGAATACTTAAAGAAATCAGCCAATCCATTAATCATTTAATGTTTGTCACACTATTTTTTGACATTAACATATTTTACAAGCAAATAAATTCTAAAAACAAGTGATTGGTAAATGCAACATCACTTTTTGTTTTATTATATGCAACGGTTAATTCAATTCCATTCCGCTGGTTCCTTATGCTCGTGCTTGGTAAATTTTCATTTGGAACTGTGCCTGAAGATCGTGTATATGACTGCAGAAATCTATGCGTAAATTACTGAACATACATTGTCTGGTAACAGTTGTACAGTTGTTCTAACTAAGGCCGTTACACAGTTACACAGTTACACAATTTCATTATTCCCGATGGAATTCTACTATTCCAAAATCGAATTTTAAACTTACCCAAAGTTCAGCCTTACTGTCAAATCCAATCTCTTTATAAGCACAAGCATATAATATGCACGAAGATATTTGAGTGTGTAAAAGTGACATTATCGTTTTGTGAGTTCTATTGATAAAATATATGAAACTACTTGAACAACTTCGGAATTTAGTTCAATGGATAAACATTTTATTAAATCAGAAAATGTTATTATATAATATAACCCCTATAAGAGCCCATGAATATACGATATTAAATGCACTTTATTACTTTCTGCTTCCCTAGATAAATCGTCTTCACTCCTTACCATACCTAGATTAGATTAGATTAGGAATGGGGTGGCCTATCGACCTATTTCACCGCGACCTTTTCAGATCTATTGTGATCCCCTTTTTCCTAGAGGACGCTCTCTTATTTTGCCCTCTTAATTAGGCCTATCATCTTTGAGAGCGGCTTCTTTATGTAGCTACTAGCTGTGGGGTTTTCCTCCCCCATTACTAGAAACCTTGTCCTCGCCAGGCCTTCGCATTGGCACAGCACATGAACTGGTGTTTCTTCCTCCTCTTGGCAGTATCTGCAGGTTGCATCATCTGCCAGGCCTATGTTGTACATATGCCTATTCAGTCTACAGTGACCAGTCAGCAGACCTACAATCATTTTGACAGTCTTCCTGTCTTTATTCAGTAGATCACTCGTGAGTTCAGGCCTCTGCTCCTTTAGGAACTCTTTTGCCTGCCATTGTCCCGGCGATTTTTGCCACCACTCTCTGGACTGATTGTATATCCATTCATTGATGGATTTTTTAATTTGCGATTTGGTAGTGCCGAAAGAGGGGTCGGCTCCAACGAATGGCCTTGACGAACCTCGCCTGGCCAGCTTGTCCGCCGCCTCATTTCCTCTCACGCCCGAGTGGCTAGAGACCCAGGCTAGGGTTACTTTCCTTTGGGTGCTCACCTCATTTAGGGCGCTTACACGGTCCCAAATCAGCTTAGAGTCCACGCTTGAGGAGCTAATCGCTTTAACTGTGGACTGACTGTCAGAGAAGATAGCGACGCTTTTACCCGGTTCGGTACATCTTTCTATCTCTCGGACACAGTGATGAATTGCAGCAATCTCAGCTTGGAACACAGTCGTGTCTTTGCTGAAGCTTACCGAAAGAGCCTTTTTAGGCTTCTTAAGTATATTCCCGCTCCAACGCCGTAGTCCGTTTTAGAGCCGTCACTAAACCAGTTTGAGTCCGCTCTTACCGGGGCACTTGCCTCCCAGTCCTTCTTATCTGGTATTATAACCTGATATTTCCTAACTAGGTTAGGAGTTCGAACCATAGCATCACATGGCATTCCTACCATAGCTATGTATAAGTACTGTTTGGTTTCTGGTTCTGAAGTCGCGCCCTGGATCAGCTTGCGTCAGCTCTTCAGAGCTACCACTTCTGGTATATTGTCTGCAATTTGGTAGGACACCTCAATGAGTCAACCAACTTCCCAAAGATTATACGATGCAAAAAAAGTATTGGCCGTCCATTTTGCGACTGAGGGTTAGTAGTTCTTCAGTCCTCTTCTTTGATAGTCTTTCCATAAATTTGGCTGGTTCTTTGTGCCTCTCAAAATCTTGCCTGCCAACATAAATGTTGCCTCTGCTCTGGTTTTAATTCTCTGAAATTGTGGATTCCAAGTAAGTCTGGAGTCAAGAAGGACACCAAGGTTTTCAAGGGATACCTTGTGACCATGTTTTGCTCTTTCTACCTTTTGGCAAGAAAATAGATCTTTCGTATAAAGGGACAAAAAAAATTGTTAGAGTAGTTTGATAGACATACCAAAGGGGCACTTGGTGATATATGGTTCGGTAAAATTAAAAATCGTCAAAACTTCAAGGATAGATTTAGCACCCAGAACGCAAGGATTGATACAGATTCGTAGTTCTTTTTGTAAGATTTGCATTATATAATTATGATTTTTCTTTAAAACATAACTTACTTTCTATTAAAGTTTCCAACAATTTATTTTCTATCATTTATCAGAAATTACCGTGATTCTATTATTCCAAAACGAAGGGGAAATCCGCCAACGCCGTTCAATAGTTAAACAGGCAGGGTTCCTTTTATGTTACTCTGAATAAAATATACAAAACCGCTGTTAACCCACGCACTCCCTCTGTACCATCATAAAGTAACTTGAAGAAATAACTTTCTACGCCCTAAGTTATTCAAAACTTATTTAGCTGTGCGGGGTAAAGATTGGTGCTTATGTGTACAAATCTAAGCAAGCCAGGTGAATGCTGATGCTTTGTAAACAAAAACATGTAATATATATACCCCCGACAGTCTAATGTATGTATTTGTTTTGATAAAATTAATACATTATCAACAGTACTTAAACGATAATATGCTTAAATGGATGCTAAACCTTTTTTTATAACTATTTGGATATTTCGAGAATAACAAATTTACTACATATTAGTTCTTCAAAATAAATCATTGTAATTGTATGGAAGAATTGTTATTTATTTTTTTAACACCAAATTAAATTATCAAACGTCAACAAAATTAGAAAAAAAACATTCTAACGTGCAAAAGGTGGGCTGATTTTAAACTAAAAGTATTTATTTGTTATGAATACTATGAATTCATGAAAAACACATCGATTGCAAGAAACTTGCACAATTTCGTTCGGTTTATATCCGAAGCCCTTAATGAATAAAAACAAGTAGATTCAGCGAAGAGTTTGATCGTATTACATATTATTGCAGAAGTTGCAAGAGTGTGAGTTCCACGCTAATTTCGTTTCTTTACTGCTACTCAACTTCTTACTAATATATTTGACTGAATTAAAATCTTTTGTTGATATCCAAATTCAAAATCAGTTTTGTTAAATCTCACATAATTAATAGAACCAAAAGGTGGATTTGCAGTATGACGGTTTCTGTTCCAAGAAATTATACCCAGAATAATAAATAAACCTACAAATACTTCTTCTCTATGTTACTTAAAAACATTACTTTTATTGACCATAAGCTGATGCCGGCAGCTTTGTCACTTTTGTGACTTCTATCAATCCGATATTGAAGACTAATTATAATATTTTTAATATACAAAAAGGAATAATTAAAAAAAAAATACCAAGGAAATAATATTCGAGAGAAATAGATATTAATAATCGAGATAAACAAAGATAAAGAATCAATAAATAGCAATATCGTTGTTCCTAATAATTAATACTATTAATGAGAGTAACTGTAACTAATAGGGAAGTGCACAACATCAAGTTGCCCGTGCAAATGGTATACATTACGCAGAAAGTATTTCTCCTTGTCTAACGGATACGCATATTAGACGATACAACGTATCGTCTCCACTACGCTGAATCACCAGCACTGCAGCGGTAAGGATGTGTTCTACGGCTGGGTGTAGTGGGGAATCAAAAAATCTTTCTTTTACTTTCTATTTGAGTAACTGTCTGGAATCATATTGTCATTTTACACAGTTTTAAAAGCATCACTGAACTATTATAAACATAATATTAAAAAAAGTTGTGTCACGATATGTTGAGTAGATTTAATCTGATGTACGCACAGCACGATTTTATTTATATCGATTAGAATTGTTTTCGGATTCTACAATTAAGTGGAAAGCGTCTTAACATTATTTATCTTACGCCTCGCAATATTTTTGTACCTATCAAGATATTTAAACACGTTTTAAAATTAGAAGACAATGAATAATATAAAAAGCAAAAATATCACATCTAATATAACTATTAAAAAAAAAGTATATTCTTTTTTCACAGGTCCTGCAAACTGGCTTCAAGTGTTACCCTTGTTCATGTTTTCCATTCAAATGCTTTTGTCAGTAATACAGCTAACTCACCCTCAATCTCACACTCGATTAATATTCGCTATACCTAATCTTCTTTGATCTATTTCACACGTTATTACTTAGAAGTGTAATATAGGACTAACTTTATTGAATTATCGCTCACACGTAAATGATAATCCAGTTTTAGATTTTACACTTTCCAAGTGCCAGTAGTAGACACACTTTTGAAGTTTATAATTTTTATAGAGATATATTAAGATCGTAAAAAAAACAATTCATCGTGAATAAAGTCTACTTTGAAGTGTGAAAGTTCATTGATGTATATAACTGCGTACAGATTGAACAATATCGCACAATGACAGACTAGCCTACAAGTACGCTAGACGCAATATTACCATTTAATATTTTCAAATCTACGACATCTAGCATATTAATTAAAAATGTTCTACTACTAACTAATTTATAACGTCTGTTGCCTTTTAATAATATATCCTTTCATCAAGAGAACCAACAAAATTTTTATTAAATAATATCAAGGGAAAAGGTTTGTTAAGTTATAGTCTAAGCGTATATTAAACATTGAATATAAGCGAATAAACTTGCTCGTCGAGGAGCAGAAGTACCACTACAAGGACCAGAATCGACTTTGGGAATATGCAATACCATGGTCTAGGAAGCCATATAAGAACCATATAAGAAATTGGATGGGTGAAAGCACTGGGCAAACTTACCCAGGCAAGAATTTAAGGAATTTATAGGTAACTGCCAAAGAAGAGTCAAAGAACCTACTACTTTTAAATAGGAATCAACCTCGAGCAAGATAGGGATGTTTAATGGAGATCTTTGCTGTAAAAAGGAACTAGAAAGAACTCAACATGTATTATGTAATTATGAGGTGCTAGATCTCAAGATGCAGCAACTGTTTGAGCAAGATAAAGTTGAACCAAAAGATTCAGACTCCGACAAGCTAGGAACTTTTACAGTCTGTTACAAGCTAGTGGTATACTGGAGGGGGTTCAGTAACAAGAAAAGGTAGATCACAATAAGCCTTTAGGCTGAGGTGTTACACGGAGACCATTGTCAGACAAATTAAGGAAAAAAGAAAAGATCGAAGGGTTGCTTTACAAAGACAGCTATATAAAATTTCTGTAATTACAACCAACCAACACTTAACTCTTTAACAAAACCATGATGCAGATAGCATATTATGTCATTAATCCATATAAGAAGTCTGGGTAGATATTTTACTAGCTGAACAAGTAAATGCGCTCTTGGCGTCATTAATAAACGAAAATTTTGTCCGATGAGGTGAAGATGAATAAAGTTGTTTTTGCTTATAAGAGACATAGTGTAGTTAAACTGATCAACTACAGGCCCACTTCGGTATTGCTGTTTGGATAGGTAAAGTTTTATGAAAAAACAAGAACTCTTTTCAATTCCTCGGCATGGATCTGAAACTGGAGGATATAAAAGTGTGTTAAAGCTGTATCGAATCACTAGAACAAAGGCTTTAAGAGACAAGCGATTTGGTGCCGGAACACTTCCTCTGATTTGAAGTATATGTCGTTGGGAGTTCCACAAGGATTCGTTCTGGGACCTACAAGGAAAATTAAGTAGACAACGCACTTTAATTTTTTCTTATCCACAGAACAGTATAATAAAGTGCTTAAAGTAATTAATGGAATTAATTGCAATGGAAGACAAAGGATTTTTCTTTGAAAAAAACATTCTTTATATTGCTTTTGATGTAGCATCTTATAATTAATCAATAAATTACTATTCAAGCCACATACAAGAAAATAAGTATCAAATAATATGTTTGTTCGACTAACATACATATCACATCTCGTGAAGCCAAGCTATGTTTACTAAAAAGGAGCCAAATATGCAAAAAATAGAACTCTTTATTTTTTTTTTTTGGTAAATATATCACAGAAGATTCTAGCTTCCATAGTTACCCGTATCCGACATAACATCGTCGAATGGAATAGATTTATGTATATACGCAGGAACATTGATTTTTTTATTACCGCCCTAAAAGCTCGTGAAACTGGTCCGCCAGCTAAACCTACGATGATAATCCCATGCGATTCCCAAAAAATCAGCCCATGTTTACAGCAATAAAAGCAGTAGCGAGCGGACGTTGACCTCCCAAGTTTAATTTCCTGGCGTATAATTTTACGCTGGATCTTCTCTTTCGTGTTTCGGGGCACGTAGCTCTGCGACATGCTAACCATGAGGGCACTGCATGGACATTTATCTGGTGAATTATTTGAACGTTTCGTGGTGGCGTTTATGGGCGAAGAACCGTCGCCAGTTAATTTTCGATTTACTTCGGTCAACGGTGTTTAGCTTTAATTGCCGTACAATTAAATGCCTTTGTGTTGAATTATCGTCTATATTTATAAGTGATGGGTATAGAGTTGTCTGTCAGTACAGCAAACTCTGTGGTTGCCAATATTTCGGGATGTATAACGTAGACGTGTAGGCAACTACTAAATAAACGCATTGCTGTTAGAAATTAGCAATGAAACTGTTTTATGATTATGTAAATCTATCCAAACTGCAACCATCAAGCTGAGGTTGAATTTATGCAGTGTAAAAGAGACATAAAAGTTACCACAAACTTAAAGCAATATTTTTAACGCCAAATATCATCTGCGAGTATTATATTAACAAAATTCTGAAAAATACCTACAATATAATTTATTAGACTCAAATGAATTTAAGTTTCCATATTTAAATATTTGTCAAAATTAACTTAAATCGTTTAGCAACTTCAATTGTCACCAGTTGTAAGGTGCCCTTCTGTTGTACATTAATGTATTAATTTCAATGCAATAATTAATTTATCTATCATTAATTTCCTTTTATTCAATGGATTTTCACATAGTTTGGTAGTGTGACATTATATTTTGTTTAATTAAGTTTTTTTCATTTATTTTTGTTTACTACGCGGAGTATCGTCTCCGCAGACCGTGCATGCATTCACGCACGCCGAACTCCACCATCGTGATATATAACTGCGCGCTTGCCAGTACGCGGTGAGTGACTTCGGTCGCTTCATGGTCATTCCTGCTTTGCGAGTTCGGTGGCGCCAAGGCTACTGGCACGACGCAGACTGTCTCGACCCTCCGAGCTGCGATTTCGGTGCCAGCAAAGCTCTCTGGCACGATGCACCCTTTGGACTGTGAGTTCGGCGTCGGCGAAGCTACTGGCACGACGCAGCACCGTTTCCGAACTGTGTTTTTGAGCGTCGGCAAAGCCCTCCGGCACGACACAGTACCAACTTGTACAAGCGCAACCACTAACCGATTCTACTCACGACATTTTGTTTGACAGCTGACTTGCATAACCAGTAATACAAAACATTAATAATAAGAAGTGATGATATACTTCCCATAAATTAAATATTGTCAACAACTCGGTTTATTGGAAATACTTTTTCCAATACAGCAATGGTTTATTTTTGCACGATCTCTTTTCTGCATTATTCTCTACTTGTTTCGACAGTCTCCCAATCTTCTTGGACAAACATATGATATCAAGAAAACGACATTGCTGGCAATTTTAAATTTGATATTTTCTTCTTTTATTTACTTTTCTTTATCTACGAGCCTTATATAACGCTTTCATAAATTTTGCCACTTTTATGTACTCACGTATTCATTCATGCCATATATTATTATCAGCATATTAAAAGTATGTCGCGTCTTTGTTTCGGTGGTTGTATTATAATCTAATAATATAAATCTTTATAATTTTCTATCTCCAAAGTTTACATTCTTGTATCTTTTATAAGAAATATTATATTATTCTTCATAAAATATATTATATATGTGTGTGCATGTTTGTTTTAATTAATGGTAAATGCAAAATGGAATTCTGTGCGCAACACATAAAAGCCTTTACAAGGGCGATCATTTAGTTATTATTATTAAGTTTTGCCATGTTTTGTGCAGTGTATCATGACAAACCTGGTTAAACAACATAATAACAATGTTGAAAAGCTGGCTAATTAGTATTTACTTAGTAATGGTGACATAGGTACATTAGCTAAATATTTTGGTTCATCAGCTATTAACCTAATTCATTTCGCCAAATAATAATAACTTTCTTTTACCTTTTTATTCATCTTTAATTTATTCTCAATTTACGCTTAGGGAGTAAATTTTAATGTAGTTGTGTGGCGTTCTGTTGCATAACCTTTTGATCGTTGAACTTGTTGTGTGCAAATGTTGATTACGGCTAAATAACTTCTATCATTTTATTAATCATATATTAGTTTACAGAATTCTCTAAGTATGTTACTTGTTACGGTTTAAATTCGAATGCAATAAAAATTGTAATTGTAAATTGTTTAACATTAGATAATCTTTCGATCCTTTGCCAATGCACTAGCTTGAGCAATACCTCCTGAAGATTTTCCACATACCATTCCATTTTCTTCAGGATATTGATAGATGCAATTGACCATAGATGGCGTAATAAATAACAAGTGCAAGTAAAACGGTGCTTTAATGACACTAATTCCAATCTATCTACGGTGAGAATTACAACAATCTCTCAGTACAACCGTCCGATTTTAGTAAGAATGGAAGAACATTGATATTTGAAACATATATGTTTAAAAATGTTCATGATTTTCGTGCAACCTACACACAATTTAACGATAGAATATATATTCTCCAAGCTCCCTATACGTTCAAATACAAACGCGCATAAAAGAAATCAAACGTATCGTCTTTCTCACAGTTCCGAAGTTGATTATTCGATACTATACAAACATATACTCTTATATACTCACGTGAGCTCGTCCTTCGCGTCCCGCCGCCCACACAAAATAATCTCTTCTCGCAATCCAGTTCGCGTTTCGAGGATCAGCTAAAAGATCGCAAGAAATGATTCTGAAAAATCTCCTTCGGCCGTATCTAATAACCGGGTCTACTTCTCCTTCCAGATATTGGTATCACGTGCGATTGTAACAGTCTCATTTACGAAAGCAATGCGTCAAGTTCGAGTATAAGCACGAAAAGTTCTGGTTCAAGTTCGTTATGCAAAGTTTGTCGATTCCGCGAACGACGTGTTTTGTAGCGTCTATATCGAAATTTATCTTTTTCTGTCTCTTTCCGGACATATATTTAGGTTAAAATGTGTTACATGAACTTTTAAAAAGTACTGGCACTAACCATGCGTACATCAGAAGTTTACAAAGCAGCGGCAACAGTGCTTACCATCTGTAGAAAATGATTTTCTGTTCGTTTCGCAAATACAAGCTACAGTGAAATATCTCACATTTTAAGATTGACTTGATAAATAAGAATACTTGCATCCATTTTCTTGGATGTAGTTTATCTATTATTACACGGTAAACTCAACATATAATAAATTTTGTACATATGCGGTAGAATTTTATCTCAACTATGTCTTCAAAATTTATAGCTGTTTTCTTAGTAAGTAGTAATGGAAAGCGGTAGCTGGTAAGATATAGATAAAATAAAAAAAGGCTTGAGAAAAATGATATTAGACATCAAGTAAACAGATTATAGTGGCAAAAGGCTGTCATTGATACAGAACTCATGCAGAGAATCCTGAAGATGATGGTGAAAACTGGTGCACAAAGGAAAACCTCAAGTTTTGCCTTGGAAACCGACAACGGTTTTCTTTGCAAAAAGAGAAAAACTGGATGGCGTAAAATCGCCAACTCTTCGTAATGAAAGAGTTCAATTCAGCCAAGAGGTTTTAGAGGTTTTTTCTTAGGAATGGGCATTGACTCGAAGCTAACCTGAAATCAGTATCTATAAGTGATTACAAATAAATGCAGACAGGCCGTAGTGCCGATCCTCAGAACAATTGAGAAACCACGCACTATGTATTGCACACAACAGTGAAGACTCATGTTAATTTATGGTTGACTGATTTGGTAGATCAAGGTTACACAAAGGCAAGCGTTTATGAAACCCGGAAGGGTGCAGAGGCTTGCTTGACCGTCTATCACTGGAGCAGTAAAAATCTCACCAACGGTCGCTTTAGATACCACACCAAATCTACCACCCCACGATGTGTCCTAAGTCTACTGGCAACTGAAGAATCCAGAATACTGAGCAAGCTAAAACTAAGGTCGTAATCACAAATCCTATCATTGAAACGGTAAAATGATATCTAACTCTCCTAAGACAAACCTCTCAACTAAATAGCAATCAGGACTTCAAACTCAAAACCAGTATGCAGATGGGTTGCAAAGGGAAACAGGGATAAAGGTTTAACAGACGCAAATGGAGAAATCCTAAATAAAATGGAAATAATTGCAATACTGACCTGCGCTGGAAAAGCAACATCAATTTCGGCTGTTTTGAGCTTTTCCTATAGCCAAGACTTCATTAAGGCGCTAATATTCCATCAGATAACCTCTAAATTATTTGTAAATATCTACAAGAGTTCTGGTTAAACACAATAAAGTTACTTCAATGTGGGTGTCGGGGTATAAGGACATATCTTGGAAGAAGTCTCTCTGGGACAGTTCATTGGACTTGAACAAGGTCTGGCAGTAACCAAATCTGCAATGCATAGTGCCGTTGCTGAATGGATAATAAGAAATGGACCAATTGTTCGCAGTGTTAAGAGGTGAATAAATAAAGATAATCTGTATTTGTGTAGACTTCGAAACCTCAAGGAGATAGATAACCAAAAGGATTTGAAAATCACAACCCGGTTTAGTGTAACGAAAGTAGAAATATTCTAAACTTTAAGCGGATTTTGCCGAAAATAATCATCTACGGTGTCATTGATGTTAAACTAGAAATGACCAATAACTAAGCAATTTTATAAATTATAAAGTAAAGAGTGTAGGAAATATGATCCGTAAATTTAGGAATATCACGAAGCATTCAAAACAACAATCGTGGTGTTATAAAAACTGTAATATACCGTCTTTGGAGTAACCTGTTTATAATACGGTGATATAAAATTAACTTTGCGAAAATAATGGTGTTAAATTTTCAAAATATTTGCATTTTACATATAATACACATTATATGTAGATTATACATGTATACGTAACAATTCTGAATGAAATATGTAGGTATTAGTCTTTACCTCTGCACTCATAAATTCGGTTCGATGCACATTTGGACCTCAGCTTTTATAATACGTAGTAGTGTTTCGACGGTATTGGGCCATCGCCAAGTTTACTTTTGAAAGAATTGCTTTTATGTATTGAGGGAAACCAAAATGAGATAAAGATATAGCAGGAACTATAACGTAGTAACAGACGTATAAGATCATATCATTCCGCACTACGCGGGATTAATTTATTCGGAATAATTACATAGATACAAAGATAGATTGTAGCAAGTTTTTTACTTACACAATAGCAAATATGTTTTTTTTTAAGGGGATTGACAAGGCCTAAGCATCGAGTGCTTATCAGGCACCCCTACAAAGCCAAATCTCCCTCCTAATCATCATTACGACCTCGCAAAAAACCGGTTATTGTAATTGACCAGAGTGAGATTTGAACCCTGGATCTCACGACTGATAAACAAGTGCGCAAGCCACTGGGCTATCAGCCGGGCTAATTTAATATAGGTATTGCACTAATTATCGTGAAGATGGCGCTACTCCTATTTTACTTCAAGGATAAAACAGATTAAGCATAAATTGTACCGCATACAGAGTTATAAAATATTAATCTGGTGTATTTATCAATACACACAGGCGCCATGATACTTAAAACTATAGTTACTATAGATACAGCATATAACTTATACCTATGACCTTATTCAAATATTCACGGGGCTTCGGTAAAGCTTTTAAACTGTAGTAATATGTAGTAAATGTAAAGTAATGTGAAATGACAATCTATATAACGCGGTCAGTCAAATAGTACGCGGACGGTTTTTACGTACTATGACGGGTTACGAGGGTAGGCTTGTAGAACACGAATAACAACAAGTAGCAAGATCGGGTAGAGGGTACATTAAAGTACACTTCTTAAGCTTAAAAATTAGATATTTATTTTTCAAAATAGTAACCGGTAAGCTACCTAAAACCTATGCATGCGTATAGAGGGGAAATGGTTCTTCCACTTGCCACTTGGCGCGCTGCTGCAAGTCATTTCCTTCGCACTCTCTAAGCATATGTGCATTACTTTTTAGCTTACCCTCGTAGAAATCTGCCCTGAGGTAAACTTTGCGGAACTGGAATGATTATGAATGAAATGAAGCTATTCCAACGTGACTGCCGGCGTGGAGAAAACCGGTAAAATGTGTGTGTCACACCAGAAAAGCTGTGCCACCGCTAACAGACAGGCCGCGAATGACTGGAACGAGGAACTCGGCGTGTATCGGTAAGCTGTGCCAACACAACAGCCAGAGCGGACTAGGAGGGACCTAGGAACTCTGCGTAACTGTGTTGAGCGCCGAAAAGCTATGCCGACGCTAACTGCCAGAGCGACCCGGGAGAAAATTCAATGCCTCGAAAGCCCAAACGCGCGATTTATATACACCACAGCGGTCCCCCACGCGGTCGCCATGGTGGGAGTTGCGCGTGTGTGAATCGGACGTCGTTTGCGGAGACAACACTTGCATCGTAAACAAGAGTAAATAAATAAAAAACCTAATGAAACAAAGGCAGTAACGCTACCGCCTATGAGAAAATAATAAAACTGTATTGTAGCAAAGTTACTACAGAAATTGTCATAAAGATGGCGCCACGCTTGTTTCATAACCGTTAGAATTATTACTCAATGTAAATTGTGTTCGGTAAACGCGGCTATGATGCTTGACACATGGTTAATATCGTATAAAATGAAAGGTACCGTGGTTGACAATCGTTCACGGAACGAGAATTACGAGATGTTTCCACACCCGGTCTGATCTCCGCTACATTAATTATTGCAATAGCATAGTTTATTGGTATGCAAAATCTTATTAACAAAATTTACTACAGGAGCTCATAACATTTTAGAAGATTGGTTGCAATTTTTACCACTAGAATAAACGTAATATTTGCAAGTGACCTGTATATTATGCTACTTTAAAATATAAGTTATGTCAATATAAATTGTATTACGAATTTGCGTATTTTGTTGCAATAAATACAATAATTTTGTAGGAAATTTTAATCGGAGTTGTGCTAGTCTCTATATGTTCTACAATTTATTGTACTAAATTACTAAAACTGTGTATGTACTTTTTATTTTTCGTTTTAACGCTCTAACAATAACAGTATACAAGAATTGAGAGCAATGATTGTAGTACTCATTTTCTAACATTCTCTTTTAGGTACTTAAATTTTCTTCTTGTATTATTTGCGTAAAAATTTTCTTAACATCGTTCCCGTGTTGTAATGAGAAACAATAGCCTCTTTAGTGTATATGAGTCATAAAGAACAATAAGAGACCTATAGAAATACACCGCCTTTATATCTAGGAGAAGTACTCCGCTCTATGCGCTAACCGACATATTTAATAGACCGAAACCGGACGCTGTAATACAAAGGCGTCGCCGTCTCCGACGACGGTCCCCGATGGCGACGCCAACGACTCGAACTTTCCCAAAATTCCTCCCAAGACACGTACCAAGTGGCCGGCGGCGTACGGAATTCGCCCGCCGGCAGACGCGGTTATTTAACCGGCGCCGGTGGACAAAGGATTCGAATTCGTAAGCGATCGGAAAGTTCCGCCATACCGCGCTGTATCGCACGCACGCACACACTCGTGCTTTCCGCGTCGCATAACAGCGTCGAGGGAGGAGAGCTTTTCGTCTATCGTTAGCCGCTCTCTGGGTATTCAGTTGCGCTTTTCACTGTGAAACTAGTTCGTCATTTCCCAGAGAAGTTTAAACCGAGCGGAGCGTACTTTAAACGCGCTAAAGTTGACTCGCTCTGCACGAGCGCCCAAAGAACGGGAACTACTTTAGTAAAGCGATGGCAGAGAAATTTAAGCATATCGGGTAAGTGCGCTATTGATAATTCTAATAATTATATTATATCAATGGATAGATAAAATATCAAATGAAATTAATAATAAACAAATCGAATGACATCTAATCTTTTATTCAATTTTTTTCTTTTAAAACACCTAAATTAAAATAATTTTTACTTCAAATTGACAGATATTTTGAACACATTTCCACAACTGTAACATCATTTTAAACATGAAAAATAAACTGCTTTTTTCTCTTTCCGCTAAAATATAATTAATTATTAATGCACTTAACAGTGTATATTGTTATTTAAGATAATCAAAGACACTTCTAATGTTTTACAATCACAAAATTATCTCTCTATCTAGATTTAGTTTTAAATATAATATTTTAAATTTAATCTGCTAGACAGTTTCCGCTTATTTTTCCTAATTAACTTGGAATTCGTAATGAAATAAGCTTTACCCGTAAACGGAAATTTTATAGAAAGTACCAACGATCTTTTATTGGGTTACGAGGAGTCGCAAACTTTCACTTGTTGTGTCTGGAAAATTTCAGAATTTGTGAGAAGCGGGTAAAGTTGTTATCAAAGGCCGAGAAAGTTGGTGATGAGTTCGTTTCAAGCATTTATTTTCTATTATTTTACGATTGGAAGCACACACCAAACAAAGCGATTGTGTTGGTAAAGAAGTAATTTATTTGAATATTAATTTTTAGGCTAATTGTACCTACATTGTTCATTGTCGTCAATATAATATTAAACAACTTTCTTCAACCTAATCACAGAGACACTTATTCTACCATGCTTAATTTTTTAAAAGCTCTCCAAAATTAATTAGTATATATATATATATATATATATATATATATATATATATATATATATATTTATTTCTTATTTATTTAAAGTAATTCTTTATTAGTAGTCGACATTTTTTCATCGAATCAATTGAAGTCAGTTTAAATTATAATAATAGAGCTCTAATTTTTTGATAGATTCTTATAGCCTAATATCATTTATGTGAACTGTGAATTCAAGTTTCCAGTTTCGAAAGATCTGTACTTTAGTGTTTTCAACCGTTTGAAACCGAGGGTCACCATATTCAAAATAAAAGATCGACATTTTCGCCATAAAAAAATAAAATGTGAGCACTTCATTGCAATTTTTTAATAAATGGTTTATTTAATGGTATTGCAAATACGAAACATTTTCTCACTAATTTTTGCATTACTCGTTTTGATGATTTTATTATAATACAATTCGACCACAGGATTTATCGTAGATAGCACTAGATTATTCACGCAGGCATTAGAGCAAGCACCAAAGCAGCTTCCAAAGTATTAAAACTAGACGTAATGCGGTAAATATTCAATGAAGGATTATAACCGCACACAGTTCTATTCTCTACGTTTGTGGTTAGCCCAACGAACCCTCATCACATCCGGATCGATAATAAATTTCTTTACAGGCTAGTTAACAACAACGTTGGATGATGCGATGAACATCAGTCACTGTTGAGGAACACCTCGTTTACCAGATGAATTTAAATTAAAATCCATTATTCTTTTCCTGGGTAAAACCTTGGGGTTTTATTAACATGCTAGATTTTGTGTTTAAAATCTTACAAATGTAAGACAATTGTATTACTTATCTAGGAATATATTAATACATAGTATGGAATTGCAATCGGTTTTAGTGGATGTTTAGAATATAGCGAAAATTTTGACTTTCAAGATATTTAATCACGTTTCGACTATAATTATTAAAGAAGACTATACATTCTTTAGAAATGTGAGACCATATTAATATATTATATAATACTGTATTGATAATTTCTGTTTAGTAGAATATAAATAAGTTATCATTGATAACCCATAGCGTACTATAACTAATTTAGTACAATAATAAAATACAGATATAACTTGAATCTAATCCACAAAGTTAAAGTAGTTTTAGTAAACTTACTTTCGACTATTCAACTACGGATTTGGTCTAAAGTCTTCCCTAGAGAGTTTTTGCTGAATTCGCTGTTTGAATTGACACTAACACCCGTCTAGACAATGTTTTATTAAATGGTGATTAGAAAAAAAACATGTTTTCGATTTAATTTGCGTTGTACTTTTAAAGAACTACGTTGTAATTTGCCTTCAATATGGTTTTTTTTTTCCTATTCCGCAAAAAATAACAGTACCGCACTTGCGATATAAAATTGTATGGGAAAATATTAAAATGAATTTGAGTGAGAGCAAATCAACCTTAAAAAACAGCCCCTGGCATCAATTGTTTGCTGTTTTAAAGAAGTCAATATACGCCTACTAAAGAAATCCGCATAATTCAGGAAGAGGTAGATAGGTTTAAATGTCAAATATTTTAGATATCGTTTCTGCACTTTCTCCAAGGTAGCTTGGTAATAAAGATAATAAGAGTACCGAACAATTGCGGCATATTCGAGTTTGGTTCTGATAAAGTGCAGTTCTAACAAGAAGGACCACTAGAACCAACCGCCTAACTTAAATATGATGGTTTTTTAAAGTCGTAATTAGTTTGTTTATGTAGTGGTTGTAAAAGGTTTTCTAATAAGAAGTCCATTTGTATTTAGAAAAACCATTATTTTTTTCTTGAATAGTACAGAAATATTTATGTAAATTCGAAGTGCAAACTCTGCGATTACTTGGGGAAATAGTATTTGGTAAATGCTTATCTCGATTCTATTTGTAAATGGTCATTCTTTTGAGGAAATTTTGAATGATATTTTCGCATAACTGTGACTCTTCTTGGCGAATAACAACTCGAATGTTGGCTTTGAGGATTATTACCGTAGTCTCTTTCTAAAAAATTATAAATGCTTATGTCGTCTTAAGATGCAGAGATCCTTATACTGTAACAGTTCAGAAGCTCATTGCTCAAACTTAAATCGTTAAGAAAAAAAAACAGACAAATATGTAGATGCGGTTCTGCCATTTTTTAAGGAAAATTGAGGATATGTGGAAAAATATTTCTAATAAAAGATATTGGGAATTTAGAGCGGAATATAATAAGCTACTTATATACAGATTTTTCCATTTAAAAGAAATTATTTTTTATTCCTGACAAGCTTACGGGTCACTCGGTGTATGTAAAAATATTTTCAAATCAATCTGAAGATATTACAACAACATATATTGCAATTATCAAAATTTTTATTCAATTAACAGTTATGTAGTAAATGTTTCCCATTTAGAAAACTCACCCTGTAGATAAAAATTGTGCTATTCCATTTAAAATAACAAGGTTAATATCAACACCCAGTATACTGTATCATAGTCGACCATGACTACTCTGCAAATTTAAATATTATATTCGCGCTAGAATTTCGACAAATGCTAATAAGCCAGTTCGGTGGAACAGATTCTGTATCTATGATGTAACAAAATATTGAAGTCAATAAGGACATTCTTTCTGAATATAAATCAACTGTTTTTTTTTTTCATTATACCACTGTAAATGCTTATTTCTTTTTCTTATTTTTATTCGTAGCTTATCGGTTTGAAATGGTCCTTTTTATCATTCGGTTTTCATTCATTCATTCCTATTTCACCAAAATTAATAGAATTATCAAAGCAATGACTATAGCTTTGATAATTCTTTCATTGCAATTCGTTTTTGTGCGTGCTTTCGGATAATATATCAGGTATTCTCTATTATATTTCATCTTTAATTATTCCATTTTTGACTTTATACGTCTGTACAATACCTAGAATTTATTGTGTCTGTTCCATTTCTTACTGTAAAACTTTTATACCATTTTTAATTTATAACTTGTTTCACTGCGTGAATGAATATAATGCCCCACCACCACATCCATATATCCCCATTTTAGTTTTTGCTTAAATATGACCAAGTTCTTAATTGCAGTTTCTTATCATATTTTAATGAATTGTCATTATTTGTTTTATTGAACTACGGTGTAGAGCTGGTGGATAAATATCTTTTCCATTTATCACTAGAAGGTACTTGTTTAACATACAAGAAAACCTACTTGTATATTCAAATGTTGATATTTTCATAAAAGCCGTTTTATGCAGATATTTGCATATTTACTTTTTAGATACGGACTACTTCTGGGAGGCGTGATGTGAATGAAATATACATACGTAAGATATTTGCAGCTGCTTTGATAGGTTTTGCCTATGCGTCCAAAATGTACATCCTGGGATTGCACATTTATCAATAAATCCTGCATACAGTTTCCTAGGTACACTGAAGAGCTTTTTAAACGCGACTCCTGTAAGCAAACGTCCACTTTATGCATACTATGTCGAAGCATAAAATTAAATTAAAACAACACAACCACTCCAATATAATGTATGTTTATGTAATTTCTTAATGAATGATGAAGGTTGAATGCAAATACATTGTTACAATTGACTAAATGTCAGTTATTTTCTAGTCAACGGAATAAATCTAAACTAACAAACAGATTAAGTGTATGAAATTTGAAGGCGTCTTGATAGCTGATAATTTTATTTTAAAGCTCGTATTTATATTAAAACGCATGAAACATATTCCATTATTATTTTTTATTCGTTCTATATTTGCAAATTAGGAACGAAGCAAATTTTTTTATAGTATACAGGGAATCTGTTAGTAGTAGGAAATAAGAGAAGAGATAAAGAGAGACTGGCAACGTACCGATCTTTTTTTTCGAGATATGCTCAATGGCGAAAACAAAAGTTTGTTATATTATTTTTTTTTGAGTTATAGCAAAAAATTTCGTTTGTCGCCTTTCCGAGAATGTCTAGGAACTAACTTGTCTTTAACGACACGAAAAAAAAAAACGTTTTAACATTACAACGGCAGTTTTAGATTAGTCAATCCTACTTATAAAAGTTGATTCACATTATTATTTTATGCATTCGTTTTTAGCCTGCAGCAACGAGTTGAATTTTTTGAAATGTTAATTGTAGTAGGCAGTGGCGTAGTTAAAGTGTATTTCTCTCATGAAACATACATATATAAGGCCTGTTTATAGAAGAATCGCAAACTAGTCAGAGCCAATCATACCGGGTGTTTCTGGGAGGTGGTTCGCCCCTGTAATTTCTGAAATATTTCAGATAGAGAAACAAAATTTGGGAATTAAGTACGGGGCATAAATTTACATTTTTTGATATAGTCGATAAATTTTTGTCACTTTTAGTTTTACCGGAAATGACTTTGATTTTCCATTTTTAAATCCAACAGGATGGTCCGCCAGCTCACAACTCTCTAATAGCGAGGCAATATTTAGATGATAGGTTTTTTGAAAGATGGATTGGGACGAATGGACCTGTTAGACGGTCTGCTAGGTAAACAAATCGGAATACCACCTATTTTCTTTAAGCCCAATTAAAACATATCACAGGTCACCGGATCTAACTCCCTTAGACGTTTTTGTCAGGTAATCGCCAAGATTTAGAAAACAAAGTGAGAATGGCCATTAATAGAATTACTCGAGACCAGCTTAGAAAAGTGATAAGAGCCACAGTTGAGAAAGTACAACTTTGTCAAAATCAAGGTGGCGACCATTTTGAACAACTTCAATAGCCTTAGCATTAAAGTCTTTTTATGCCATCATGTGGGCATGTGTTTATTTCTCGGTATAGTCATTTCTTTTTTGTTTTGATTCAAAGTTTTGTAATAAAGAAATATTGATGTTTTACCATTTTCTAGATTCGTAAGACAGCTTATACCTGTTAATAAGTACTTATAAAATGCTTGCTACCTGTCACCTGTCGCTATTTGTATAGTGTCAACAAAAACTGTTTTTCATGGCTTAACTTAACTACATACCTACATAGAATATGTATGTATTGCATTATTTTGCGTTATCACAAAAAATACTTAATAAACATTCGATCGGCATGTAGGGTATCAAACTGAAGGCTCTTTCGTGATGATCTAGTGAGCCACCCTGTTCCCATTTCAAAAAATTAAATTAAAACATAAAAACTAAATTTTGGACGTAAGCTTTGTTCTTATAATGTTTATGCAGTAACACCTCAGCATTTTAAGAACTCCAAAGCACTCTCAATAAAAAAAAAAAAAATTAAAAAAAGAATTCTTTTTATGTCAAGAATTATAAAATTTGGTGCAATTGTACTCAAAATGTTATTCCGAATCAAAATATCCAATTTAAAAATCGAAAATCAAAGTCACTTCCGGTAAAACCGAAAGTGACAAAAATTTATTGACGATGTCAAAAAATGTAAATTTATTGTCCGTACTTAATTCCCAAATTTCATTTCTCTATCTCAAATACTTCAGAAATTATAGGGGCGAACCACCTCCCAGAAACACCCGGTATACTGTGAAATCAGCCAGAAAACTGTTTCGGATTTCTTTTAACCGATCGAATCGCGTCTAATTAGTTTGTGATTCTTCTATGAACAAGCCTATATGGAGTTGATTTCTACCAGTATATAATAAAATTGAAGATAACTAATTATTTTGTACTTTTAATGTAAAAATTATCAAATTCTCTAGTAGCTCGTGACAAAGGAAAAGCTGCAACAGTACATTTCTTCTATGAAAGTCAAAAGGTGTGATGTGCCTGTTAAGTGTAAATCTGAGAACCGTGCCTATTAATTCTATTTTATTAGAAACTTTAAACAGGTTAAAAGCAAACAAATTTATAATTATAAAGTAAATAAGTAAATATTCAAAGTTTGAAAGAAAGGTTGAGGAAGCGGGAACACTATTAATGTCGAAATAACTTTTACATCCCTTTCTTTATATGTTCCATTTATTTGTAAGGATTATTTTACGCAGGTTACCTGTTCTTTCAATTCTGAAAATTCCTTCTCTCAAACACACAATTACAAATTTACATTGTTTTGATCTGCAGCATACATCTTATATATATCATGCCTTACTATTTATACTATTCGATGACAGAAGTAATACAATACAAAATTTACTTATGTATGTGTACATAGTAAATTGAGAAATGTATACATACATAAACAAAATACTATTTAATAGAATCGACCAATACTTATGTTTTAGCCACTTAATAGTTATTACTAGTGCTAGATAAATTTAAAAGCATTTTGCTAATAAATTCAACTGTACGTTTCCGCAAATTTTAAATATCATACCGTATATATTTATAAAGACCCTGTCGTGTTCGTAGATCAAAGGTGCAGATATAAAAATGCCATAAATCTAAAATTGGATGTTGATTTATCTGTTCTCGAGTGTACCTACTTACTATATTCGATAGATGTAAATATTTCAATTTATTCAGGATTTGCGGTACAATCCATTCCCCATTTTCATATTGAAATATACATAACAATCAGCTTATTTTACATCTGTTTACGCATTTATTTTATAATTATTCTCGAATTTTCATGATTTGGGATCCAGTTATATACCCCGTGCACAAAGTACTGCTAAAAATTAATAACTAAATGTTCTATTGGCGATTTCAGAAACGCAGAATCAATAATAAAGTAAAATATGCATGTTTCATCACACATTAAATATTTAACATGTTCCCGCGGTTATTTATACATGGATTTGGGGTAAATTTGACATGTGCTTCAAATATTGCGGAAGATTAATAATAATCGACGGTAATAAACTGTAGTTTCACCTAAACGAGAAATATTTTCGAGTACTCCCATCCGTTTTCAATCTATAAACATGTTCGCAATCGTGTTAACCCTTTTGGGCTCGTACAAGAACGTTTTGCATATTTGACAAGTAAATGCATCCCTCTGATGAAAGTAATGACGGTATTCCCTTATTCGGTAATTTCTCCACTAAGCAACATCAATTCGTATCACTGCCCTTTGCGCTGTGAAGTGAGCGAAAGAGGTGGATATAGAGAAAGACAAAGAAAAGAACGCGAGCTTATTATTTTCGCGCCCAGGTTGTTTCTGATTTATATTGCGCAACCCCTTAATGGAAACGATCTAGACATTTCCGCTTTCGCATTTTTGTACCTACTTTTATTGTTATTTATTACGCGCATCAGGTAGACATTAATTGGTCGCAATTTTATTTCTTCAGCGTTTCAGATTCGGGTTTCTACTTACCGGCGCCCCAAAAAAACGTTATTTTTAAATGCTCCTTGTCGGCTTAGCGTTTAAATTATAACCGTGTTTACTACGCCCGTAAAAAGTGGAAACGGATAAGGACCAATTTGGCGTTTATTTTAACATTTCCGGGCAGTTGTGTAAGCAAAGGAAAAACACCTAGTTCACGACTTTTGCATCGCAATAAAAAGTTAAGCTTTATTTTTTCCAATTTAAAGCAAGACATATTTTAAATAGTAACTTTTATTAAGACTGAAGAAAATGGAGGTTGACTATATACAACTTTGTTTGGCTGTGCATTCGGAAAACATTCGCAACTGCACGGCATAATGTATATACTTTGTTAACAATGGATTACTGCGTCATTCTTATTACTAAGAAAGCGTGCTCACATTGGTGACGTAAGGTTGAATTGTTCTAAATGATCTACCTAAGGATGTGCGATCACAAGCAACGCTCTCAAATTATCACACTTTCGATATCTCAAAATTTAACTACACAATCATTTTATATTAATTTACCCTCAGTTCCGACAATGTCCACTATATGCATGTCCTAATAAAATATCTTTTCGGGCAAGGAAGATCAGCAAAAAATTCGCATTAGATAAGGATTGTGGTGGCTTTTTGACCTATTTCACCGCGATCTCTTCAGATCTATTGTGATCGACTTTATCCATGAAGACGTGCTCTCATTTTGCCTTCTAATTAGACGTATCATCTTTGAGAGCTTCCACTTTATGTAGTTATTCTCTGTGGGTTCTCTACTTCCATCACCAGAGCTTGTCCCCGCCAGACCCTCGCAATGGCACAGCACATGAACTGGGGCTATTTCTTCTTGATAGAATCTGCAAATAGCGTCCTCTGCCAGACCTATGTTGTACATATGGTCTACAGTGACCAGTCAACAGACCTACTATAATTTTGACAGCCTTACTCAGTAGGTCTTTAGTAAACTCAGGCTTCTGTTCCTTTTCCCTGTCTTTGTCCTGGTGATTCTTTCCACCATTCCTTGGACGTGTTCTGTATCCATTCATTCATGGGTTTTTTAATTAAAGATTTGGTAATGCCCAAAGAAGGACCAGCTTCAACGAATGATCTTGACGAACCTCACCTGGCCAGATAGTCCGTCGCTTTATTTCCCGTCACGCCCGTGTGGCTCGGAGCCCAGGCCAATATTTCTGGTCTTCTTCCCATATATTCCGGATCCTACGCCATAATCAGTTTTGAGAGCCGTCTGTATACCAGTTCAAATCCGCTTTAACAGGAGAGATTTTCTCCCACTCTTTCTTATCTGGTATTATACCCTGATACTTCTTATCCAGTTTCAATTTTTGAACCATGGCGTCACTTGGCAGCCTCCTTAAATTCATCTAGTAGTTTTTGATTAGTCAGCACCGTGTTATTTACTTATCGCCTGTCTGTGCATAAGTCTGTATGCTGCAGACCTAGCAGTTCTTTGTATAGAAATATGTAGTTGTGGCGAATTACTTCCATTACCGCTATAGTGATCGACAGACAAGCCAGTCTTTGTACTTGTTTCACTTAGTGTTTTGGCCACCCCAGCCTGCCTCACCTTTGGCCACCATACTACAGCTCCATATGTTATCATGGGTCTAATTATCCTTGTGCATAACCACAGAGTCATTTTGAGACGGAGAGTCCAATTTCTTCCACACAACCTTCTTTGATCAAACCATACTCCAAGGTAATTTGTTTCGTTGACACATGGAATCCTTTCACCACCTAATACTAATGGTTGTAAACCTTCTGGTACTCTTTTTCCCGTGAACGTAACAACTTTTCTGTTTTCTGAGCATTGACTGATTGTCGTTCTTGTTTCAACCAATTGTCTACAGTGTCTCGTGCGGTTTGCATACGCAATTTTTGGAAACTGCTCTGCAACGACTCTTGTACGGTCGTCAGAATACCCTAAGCATTGAAAGCCTTTTCTTACCAGTTTTCGGATTAGGTCGTGCATCAGGGTAGCTCATAGTAGAGGAGACACGACTCCCTCTGCGGGTATCCCCTTCTCGTTTCCGCTTCGATGGTAGCCTCACCGATTGTGGATGTAATTATGATTTTTTTTGGGCCGTCTAGTATTTTGTAAATGGTAACAAATTGCAGGAAATGATGGAATTTAATTCTATTATACCAGAATATTTATACCTTTACTACGCATTACATATGTGGTTGCACTCGTCTAGTAATAAGCCCACACCCACCTTAAATGTTCCATTGAGAAAACGTCAGCAAAGCAGCAAGATTCCGTAGCGGCAAATTTCAATACATTCCAGCTAACCATATGAGTATAGAATTAGCGTTCAAAACTGAATGCGCGCGAAGTGGGTTCTTCTAAAAAAATCCCAGTACGATATACAAATTACCCTTATTTTTAAAAATAAATTTCTATATTTAGGTTATTAATCGGTCTTAGGATAAATGTACATTTATTTTATTTATTTATTATTTATTCTTTCGTCTTCATGAGGCAAAAATAGTGGGATGTTTCTTTTCTGATTCTTTATTCTTTAAAACACATTTTAAATCTTTATTTATTATTTTTATATGTAGAAATTCTGGTGAAAGGAGTTTCCAAAAATATTTTCGAGAAATTTGAATGAATAGGATTAATTTTTGTGTGTGCATGTAGGTTTATGTCTGCGGTTTTGTATTTTCCCTTAAACAGAGAAAATATAAATGTTGTACATAAATAAAAAGCTCTTTAAAAAGAAAACTGAATAACGTAAAGTTATCGAAAAATAACACAAGCAGTTTTGCCAAATAGGTGCCAAACACAAAAAAAAGAACAAACTTTGTACAATAACAATATAAATAAATAAAAGAACACAATATAGAAAAAACTAGTAAAATATCAATATTATTTATAAAAGAACTTTCTCTCATTATTACTTTAATAAATTTGTACACAGATGGCAGTAAGTACTATCGGCATTTGTGCATATCATAGATCAAATTATGAAACTAATGTTACGCTACAATACTTTTTTCAATCATGCGCACTGAAAAGCACGAAATAATTTGCACAGTGAAAGAACTATACGAAATAGTGATTTTGGGGCCATGTATGTAAATGATTTTTTACCGATAGAAAGATTGGTAACTTAATAAAAATAGCCCATTCATTGGACAGTTTACCATGAAACAGTACTAAGTAAGTACTAAGAAACGTATACATCTGAAGATATACCTAACTGCACGTTGCAACTATTACAGTCTAATTGATATTTAATTTTTTTTGCAATTTTTTTTATATAACTCAATTATTATAAAATTTATAACTCCCGAAGCTTTAATAATGATTATAAAGTTTCATGCAGCCGAGACGACCTACACTATTCAGTAGCAGTAGCGTGCATTACATAATAGATGACTGACCTCTTTTAGAGCAATAAATAACTCTGCTGCATATCGTGACTGTCATCGGAACAATATTCTTCCTTTATGAAATAGTACGTCTGGGTGTAATAAGAAGGAAAGGCATTAAAACATGGTATGACATAGAAATCTTAGAAATAGACATGTCTGGATATTAATTATGATAATAAATTCATATTTAAGGTACTTACTAGTGCGTGCTATATCAATCATGTGCTGACTTAATTACCTTACTAATTAATCAATATATATTAAACGTCATGAACTCAACAAAATATAAATATAAATAATAATTTATGTTAACTTTTTCTCCTATAGGTTGCATAATTATAACGATATTAGCACAAGTATAACAAGATTCAAGACATTTTACTAATTGTGAGTTTAGTCAAACTTGTTAGATTATCGGCATAGAGTTTGAGGCAAAGTTATAAACTTTAATTAATATATATGTATATAAGTATTTAATATTACTTATAATCCTCCATTCTTATAGATTCTGTGACTATTTTTTTATTGCAAAAAAAATAGTTTCTAAACACATATAATTATTCTTCAGAATTTACTTGAATACATTTTGACATTGGAACCTCAATACCAAAACTATTTTTTTTGAGAAAATTGCTCGCCACACAAAGTTTAAGTTCCTGTAAACAAAAACTGATATATGTATGTATGCCATATAAATATGCATGAGAACTTGTTTATATTTCTATGTCTGGTTTCCCCGCAGCAATGTTGCTGGATAAATATATCCATTCGAACGTAAAAATTTCAAAATTCCGGTACGTGAGCTTGTGTACTGGATAGAAAACACATACGATAAATGCAGTTTATTGTTTTTGACATACTACTACTCACAATACAATAGGTAAAATGGGAGAAAATTGGTTTTATTTTCCGAAAAAAGCTTCAGAAGTTTTTTTACAAATGACGAAAGCGGAATTTTTTTACAAACACAATTCGGAATAGTTTTGTTTTTCGATGGTATTTCATTATTATATTATTAAAAAGTTCAACGATATGCAAGGATTGTAGCATGGTAACAAACACATAAGATATGCAATCATTCCGGACTACATAATTTTATTAATTCGAGACGATTGTTTCGAAAATACATCGATTCAAACATTTATTCCGAATTGATAAAATTGTGTAAGCCGGAATCATCAGATATTTTGTGTGTCTATTATCAAATTACTAAATTATTTATTTAAAATTTAAATGATTACTATAATTATAAGGCAATTTTAGGTTGCCCATTCCCTTGAATTTTATTGGAAAAGTACAAGTTTTTTTCCAATCAATATTGATAAGTATCTCATTGAGAAAATTCTTACGAAGTAGAAACACCAAGTGGTGAAGGAAAAACTGTTCGATGCAGCATGCAAAACGTTTGCGTCATCACCTACATAATCAATGCAGGTAGGTACATTAAAGCTCACTTGTAATTCTGAAAAATAAAATTATGAAACTTCAATAAATCGTTTTATTGATTATAACAAATAACTTGAAGAAATACTAAGGATATTTAAAACTAACCGCGAAAATATCTTCAAGAAAATATAATCAGAATTATCAAACATATTGAAAGTAAAAGTGTTTGACCTTGACGATGTCAACGTAATGGGTTTTAGATTTTAGAATAAAAATGTATGTATTTATTGTTAGATGTCACTATTCGGCAGCGATTCTAATGTCGTCATTATCAACTTAAAGAGACTATATCTTTCCAATTATATCTCTGAAATTGTTCTATATATCTCCTGATGATTAAGAGAACGTACAAGCCTTCAGAATCCATAGGAATCGATGTGGTATGTTCGAAACCAATAATTTTAAATTTGGAGAATTATAATTCGAAACTTGTCTTTCGTAAATTTGATCTGCGTAACATAAATTGTTAAAATATCACAACGGTATAATAAAAATAGTCACGCACAAGCACAATCATAGGGAAGTGAATACAACACCCACTGCAACCGATTGAAGGTGACGGCACCGGCGTCTAAGCGCGAATGGTAAAGTGGAACACAGTAATTAAATTGTGACAGTATGAGATGTTCGCATAAATATTTCTTCAGCTGAATAGACAGGAAGTATTGACGGGGGTAGATTTGTTTGAGATGTATGAATGCATTTTTGAGATATTGATTTATTTGTTGTTTATATTTGAATCAGTTGTTGAAGAGGAATCCCAGATTCTTAACGTAGTCCTTAACGGTATATTCGAACTGGCGACCTCAATGCAAGATTTTCTCAGTTTTTTCTTTTGCAAATACGATAGCTTTCTTTAAATGATATCAATTATTTTTCAACATTTCTAAAGAATAACCAAATGCAGTAATATACACACTAGAAAATTTTAGCTGCTATGTTTTCGGAAAAAGATTTGAGAAAAAAATTGTTGAACGTTAATGAAATGTAAATTCATTAACTCAGGTCTATGTAATTATATTACCTAATTGAAAAGAAAATTAATGACATGCAGTAATTATATAATTTTCTTTTCCAATGATATAGGTATACATGAGCTAATTAATATACACTTGAATAAAGTTCAAAATATTTTTGTGCTAACTTTCTTCTAAAAGCTTAAATTTTTAATATAAAAATTGCCTCATATTAATTACACTGATCAGCAGAAAAGCATTATTTAATGATTTCACACTGCAAGAAGTGTACTAAATGCATATTTGCCGTCCTGCGCCAGCTTTCTAGGATCTGTATTTGAATTACAGTTATTAGCAAAAGAGCATTATTTAATGATTTCACACTGTAAGAAGTTCCTTATATGCATATTTGTCGTCCTTCTAAGATCTATATTTGAGACGATTCAAATTGTGAAGAACCTGTTCACCTTGTTGGCTCAACTGGCAGAGCACCCGTCCGGTAAACGGGAGGTGTCAGGTTCAAATCCTAGACGAGGTAAAAATTTTTAACATAAAAATTGCCTCATTAATTACAGTTATTAGTAAAAGACCATTATTTAATGATTTTACACTGCAAGAAGTACAGTTGACGAAAATAAAAAATAGGACAACTTTTATAACGCATTTTGACTAAAAGTAAGCGTCTTAAATGCGACTTTCATTTTTATGGTATGTCTGTCAGTTTGACATATAAATTCAAATTCATATATTTGTCATAAAGTTGAAATGCCGCAGCTAAGTCTTTTATCGAAAGCAAGGATAATTAGCAAAGCAGAAAATGGTTGGTCTATAAGAAGAATTGCAGAATTGTATAATATTAATCGTAATACGGTGCATAAAATTCTCAAGAAATGGAGAAACGAACAAACTCTTAATAGACAGCCCGGTTCGGGAAGACCTAAAAATTCTACACTCTTGCAAGATGATGCTTTGGTAATGCACTTGAGGGAAAATCCTTTCGATAGCGTAGTTGATGCAGTTGCAGCTAGTAATTACCCTGGGTCTTTACGCACAGCTCAGAGTCGTGTAAAAAAATCGGAGTTGCGTTGTCGTTATGCTGCTCGCAAGCTAATTCTCAAACAAGAACATAGGGAAGCACGTCTAGGTTTTGCTTTGGAATTTTTTGTTTTTGATATAGATTTTTGGAGAAATGTCATTTTTACTGATGAGAAAATATTTCAATCAATGAATTGTGGCCGAGTTAGAGTGTATCGTCCCGCAAACACACGCTTTGAAGAAAAATACATTAGTAATAATGATAAAAGTGGACGATTTTCGATAAATATGTGGGCGTGGATATCTATACACGGACCAGGTGTTTTGTGGCATATTGAAGGCAGATTTAACGCCAATTCTTACATACAGATACTTGAAAATGTGATGCTACCTTCCGTCGCCCATTTCTTTCCGCAACAGGATTACATATATCAGCAAGACAATTGTCCAATCCACAAAGCCAATAATGTCACCAACTGGTTTACAGAAAATAATATAAATGTTCTAGACTGGCCAAGTCGAAGTCCAGACTTAAATATAATAATAATAATAATAATAATAATAATATGATTTATTACACAAAACATATAAAATAATGTGTAAAAGTCAACATAAAATAACCGAATGATCATTAATAAATCAAAAGAAAACAAAAATATATACTATTATTTAACAAAGTAAACTAAATAAAATAACTAAATAAACTAAAACTAGAGAAAACATGGGTGACTGGTATTAAAATTCATCTAAGCTGTAGAACGTGTTGCTATGTAAATAGAGCTTAAGATTTCGACGGAACACTCGTATATTATCCCCTACATCTATACATTGTAATATCTTATTATAAATTCGAATGCCCATATTAATGGGACCCAGGCTAGTTAGATGGAGAGTGTCAGCTGGTCTATGCAATTCATCTTTAGATCTGGTGTCATGTGTATGTATTGCAGAATTAAATTGAAGATTGTGTCTGTTGGAATATATGTAACAACACGCCTCAAGGATGTATAAAGATGGCAATGGTAGTATTTTTAAATGCGTGAATAAGGGTCTACATGATTCAAATCTTCGTAGTCCTGCAATTGATCTCAACACAGCCTTCTGCGCAATGAATACATTTTGAGCATGGGAGCAAGTGCCCCACAGAACAATACCATATTGAAGTCTACTCTGTATCTCAGAGTAGTAAACAGAAAGTAAAGTGTCACGCGATAAACTGCCTCTCAGGGATCTAAACAAATAAGCTTTCGCAGAAATTTGATTAGCAAGGTCATGACAATGTTCATTCCAGAGCATGTTATCCTGCATAGTTATACCCAAGAACCTCACACTACTCGACCGGTTCAACCTAATACCATCTATAAATAAGTCATGTGGCTGAATGCTTCTTTGCCTTGTATGAAAATGTAAAAATTTTGTTTTTTCCATACTTAGAGAGAGCTTGTTACTAGCAAACCATTGATACAAAATTTGTAACAAGTCATTAGCATTTCGCAGGTGTTCAAATGAAAAAAGAATTGATATATCATCAGCGTACATTGTGGTATAAACATCTGTTAGAAAGAGAGCAATATCATTTATATAAATATTAAAAAGAACCGGACCGAGAACAGTCCCCTGAGGAACACCATCCCTAACAGGCAGATAGTGAGACCTGAAAGCAACCATGCCCGCAGCAGCATCAGAAAATGTGAGTCTTACAAACTGTACTCTGTTATGTAAATAAGTTTTGAACCAGTTAGCAACAGTACCTCTAATTCCATATTGTTCGAGCTTTCCAATGAGGTTATCATGTTGAACACAATTGAAAGCCTTCTGCAGATCACAAAAAATACCAATGGGTGCCTTACGCTGTTCAATATAATGCAAAAGTCTGTTGTAAAAAGTTATTAGAGCGGTAGAAGTTGACATATTTTTTCTGAAACCATGCTGGGCACGAGTAATAATTTCAAATTTATCTAGAAAACTGTTCAGTCGGTCAAGCATGCAGTATTCAAGTATCTTTGAGAAAATCGATGTCAATGCAATAGGTCTATAATTAGATGTGGATTCAGGATCACCTTTTTTAAATACAGGAACCACCATGCATGTCTTCAGAACCTCCGGGAAAATACCCTCCATAAAAGATAAATTTATTAAATATGTTAAAACATGAACAATGTACTTTCGAAATTCTTTGATTATAGTTGGATGAATATCGTCAGGGCCGGTTGAAGTTTTATTTTTTAACTTTCCAATAATATCATATACTTCATAGACAGTAAAAGGTTGGATAAACATTGAGTTGGCATTAGCTTTAATCTTATTCTCTATAACTACATCAGGTATGTTCGTCATTATATCAGCAGAGATAGTTTGAAAACTTTTGTTGAAAACATCTACAATTTCAAGAGGATTGTCGACAGTTTTACCATTGCTAATTAGGTTAATATTTTTTTTATGAGATTGCTTACCGGTCCAACTCTTCACTATTTTCCACATAGTTGATGTTTTGTTATCAGAAGTATTAACAAGATTATTATAAAACTTAAATTTTGTTTCTTCTACCAGATTTTTGTGACGATCTTTAGCTTGCAGGTAGTAATCTTTCAACTCTGGATAAGATTTTTGTAGCATATACAAATCTTGTAATTTTCTGTTCGAATCTTTTACTTCATGATTAATCCAACACTCTGCCTTGTGGTCACGAACTCGGGAACGCACCAGGGGAAAAGCACTATTATAATGATATAAAAAAATGTTTACAAAGGAGGTAAATTTAGAATTTAAATCCCCTGAAGTAAATATATCATTCCATTGCTCCCTCATCAGAAAATATTCAAATTGAAACTTGTTTTCATTAGTAAAATACCTTTTCTGAGTAGTATTAAGTATTTTTTGTGATTTTAAATAATTGTCAGAGATCTTAAGGTCAACAATGTTATGATCAGAGATATAGGTGGCATTAACTGAGGTACAGATATCACTATCATTAACATTAGTGAAAATGTTGTCGATAAGGGTACTAGAAGTATTTGTAATTCGAGTATATTCATGAACAGACATTTTTAAGCCATAAGATGCCATAACATTTGTTAATACTCGTTGTTCGTGAGATGATATTTTGAAATTAATGTTAAAATCACCACAAATAAAAAAAATATTATCATTCATAATCACCTCATCCAACATCATGGTAAGATATTTTATAAACTCACCAAAGTTTGATTGCGGTGGATGATAAACATTGATAATAGTAAAAGCTTGTTTATTAATTTTGCAACACATACCACATATTTCAAACACATTTTCAACTACAAATTTTGAAAGATCTAAGGCCTGAAAGTTCAGATTATTTTTAATGAAAATACAGCTGCCACCTCCATTTTTATTAGATCTGCAAAAATAGTTAGCTAGAGTATAGTTCTTTATACGTGTATACTGCATTTGACAATTTTTTAACCAAGTTTCGGTCAGACAAATGAAATAACTATTATATTTAGATAACAACACGCTCAAATCGTCTATTTTTGGACCCAAAGAACGAATGTTCAACAAAAAAATAAGACTGCTAAAACTACCAGTTACAATACTCTCCCTCGGTAATTGCTATTCAATATTATAACATGTAATTGATCTCGATTTTTCTAACAATTTATTATAACATGAACACGTATTATCAAGGGCACTATGATCTATAGAATACTTAGTTTTGTATTTATTATTACTGTCAACACAATTGATACATTTTAAATTATCAGAGCCGCATTCCCGCAGGGAATGATCGCCAGCACACTTTGGGCATTTAATTGAAAACTTACAGTCTCTACTGATGTGACCATACCTTGAGCACTTAAAGCAACGCATTATATGAAACGACTCTCGTACAGCGCATTTCCGCCATCCTACATATACATAATTTTTATTTAGAAGCTCACGAAACACCGCAGGATCCGTTTCAACGATAACATGCACAGAGCGGTCCTTCCCAACAACACGTACTACTCTGAATACGGAAGAAGACAATAAAGTTATATTATTTTGCAAAACCAAATTATCACAGAATATATCCTTCTCTTTGATATCATCCTTATCAACACCATAAATAATAATTTTAGGATTAATTTTGCGAGGTATTTCAGTTTTAAATTTGTCAGGTAATTTTTCGCTAATATTTGATTTTAGAGTATTTAAGTTTTCAACATCACCGCAGTTGACTATCAAAGATCCATTTTTTTTTGGAATAATACTTTTAATTTTTATTGAGAGAGCAGCAGGATTAATAACTTCTTTTAATTGCTTACATGCGTCCGCAGTAGATTGGCCAGTATTAACCGGTTTAACAATTAATACGTTACGTTCATTATTTGTTTGCAGAACTGAGCTATAGGACTGCGCCATCTGTGGACCACTAGTTTGACTTGTAGGTACTGGGACACAGACGCCCGTAGATTTCTCCAGAGATTCAATTTTTTGCTTTTGAAGTTTGTTGACATTTTCCATTTCGAAAATTATTTTATTCAACAACTCAACTTGCGTTTTTAGCGTTGCATTTTCCTTCTTGAGCTCATTTATTTGGTCATCACTCGAATTATCATTTATGATAACTGTAACATCCTCATCACTAGATTCAGATGAACTAGGCACTGGATCACACCGTCTACACATCCACTTTCTCTTGTCTACAAGTTTTCCAGCCTTATGGGCCGACTCTAAACACTTTAAATGGATAGCGGATACTTTACAAAGTTCACATTTCTGACCCTTGCGTAAAATAGTTTCACAGAAATCACAAACTTTGTCTTTAATCACATTACTACCCGCACTATCATCCGCTTCGTCCGCCATCTTCGGACATCTCCATAATAATAGAAAATGTTTGGGGGTTTTTAGTAAAAGTCATTGAAAAGCGCAATGTTAGACCCAGAAATTCAGAAGAATTATTAAATGTACTAAATGATGCATGGGAAACTATCTCTGAAGAGTACTGTATCAATTTATACAATTCATTGCCTAGAAGATTTAACGAACTTATACGCAAAAACGGCGCCATTATTAAATATTAATTTTTAAATGTTTCTATTATTTGGTTGTATTGTTGAAACTTTAATTTAATTTAAAGATGTTTTACAGATGTTCTTTTTTGGAAAAATAAATGAACTACTCTATTCTTTTTGTCAATCTTTCGGAAACTTTTCGTAAACTAATATTTCCTCGTGAATTTGCACGCAGTGTATTTACCTGTTATCCTGTCATAAATCAAATTGACATAAGTTACAATTACATTAGAGTAATAAAGTTGTCCTATTTTTTATTTTCGTCAACTGTACACTACATGCATAAATATTCTAATGTAAAATTGCACAATTTTTTTTTCCAATTTATTCCTTCAAATTTAAAAAAAAAAAAACGGCTATAGCAATGCAACCAATAATCTTGTCAGTTACATTTTAATGAAAAATAATTAGCTATCCGTCCCCTCCCCCACCCTTTCATATCCCTGAGATATACACTTCATTAAATTTCACACTTAACAAGCTGAAAACGAACGTCCGGCGAAGTATAATTCCGGACTAATCCGCGTGCTAAGGTATTATTCAATTTTCCCCTTAATTGATTTTGTTTGTCACTAGCGTCGCTAAATCGCTTAATAGATATTAGGGATGAGAACATGGCGCTCGCTGAGAGCAAGACGATATGAACATTAAGGTGATTAGAGAAGCCTTCGGCGGTGGAAATACGCGGGACTCGTACTAGGTGCGTTTTATGGCTGTCGCCTTTTATCCAATATGAAGAGAGATTTATATTATAGCGGTTTATTGAACTTGGGATATTTGCCGTAAGGGTGATTATAGAGCATCGTTCGTATTATACTTCTCTCCGTATGGGAAGCTAAATTGCGAAATATGGGGAAGACATTCCGGGCGAAGGGCCGTGTCCGTTTATTTGTTAGATTATAACGACACACAAGGGGCGCGTATGTTTGTGGACAAGCAATAATCCTTATTCATCAGAACCCTTGATTATAAACAGTATGGGGTTTTGTGATCCTACTTCATGTCAACACTAGTACACCTTAGGGTACGCCATATTGAAAATAAATAACCTTTACTTGATCCAACATTAAAGCTGTCTAAAATTATGTCAAAAATTATAAAACAGAATAAACAAAATAGTAACAAAATCTCCTAGCCCACACTATATATATATTTTCATAATAACACTTTTTATATCGATACCCGACAAAATCTAGTTAATCTAATGATAGTTTGTTCGCACAATTATACAGCCTGATTTTAAAATTCACGTGGCAACAGAAAAATTGAAATTATAAATATAAAGCAATTGTGTATATAATTATGAACGAAAAAGTGTAATTTTAAAAAGTGCCAACTATTGAGAACTGCAGTAATGTATTGAGGTAGGTGCGTTTCTGTTTACGATATGTAAGCATACGCAGATAGACTGCACCAAGTGTACAATATATTTCGTCTATTTACTATAAGGATATCGATGACCTAAAACGTCGAAGCTAGTAAATATTAAGAGCGTGCAACGATATTTATGAGTATGTGTGTCCTTCAAAGAAGGGACATAAAGTAATGTATGAATACCTTGTTTTTATATAAGTGAATATTACAGATGCCAGGCAAATTCTATTTTAAATATTAATTAAGAATCTAAACAAAGTGTTACAATAGCAATGTAATGCCTCACCAGATATTCCTTAAAAGCACTTGCTTTTTACCCACTAACTTATAACAAATATTCACCATTGCTGCCAAAACCTGCTTGATGTACACGACAAAATAGATTACCTTGCATGTGCAATATTAGTTCCTTGTTCTGACAAAGACTCGTTCTGTTAAATCTGCGACATTATCTACTGTGTGTAGAAAGTGTAAATTTACTCTGGAAGATGAAGAGGCGGAAAGAAAAATGGAGATAGAAAGAGTGGAAAGTTTCAACTATTTAGGAGTTGTGAAACCACGGCTTTCGTGTATCACAACTTGCGATACACGAAAGTCGTGGTTGTGAAGAGGAAATAAAGAATAGGTTAATAATAATAATAATAATAACTTCTTTATTACCCAACGGTTTACCATACGTGAAGGTGGTGCAAGAACGAGAGGAAGTGCGGGGAACAAAGAAATTTATTTTAGAAAGAAGAGAAGGACAATAAGTTATTCCATAAGATTATCTTCCACACTGACTTGGCTCCTTGTGTTTTCCGTCTGCTTTCCAATGATGTCACCCCATGCCTTGCAAAAGCGAAGTATAGTCGACTCCTCTCTCCGGGTATTTGTTGTCCAGTTTAAAGGAAAGATATTTTAAAAAGCGGCGTTTTCAATAAATAGCTGTAGATAAGTATAGTTTGGTGACCATATAACAGAAGCATACTCAAGTTTGCTAACAACAAAGGTGAAATACAAAGTTTTTACTAGAGATAGATTGTTGAAGAATTTCGATGTGCGTAATATAAAACCCAGTGTTTCAGACGCAGCAATGGATAAGTTAGTAATGTGTGGCACAAAAGAAAGACGAGAGTCAAATAAAACACCAAGATCCTTAACAATATGAGAACGTGAAGCGTTGCCGTCTATTTCATACACAGAGTCAAGAAAATTTACTTTCCTGGTATGGCAAACAAATGAACATTTACTGACATTCAACTTCAATTTAAATTTGGAACACCATTTAGTTATAGCATCTAGATTTCGTTGTAGGTGCAATACATCATTCCATGTTTTGATAGATAGGTGAATTTTCAAATCATCAGCGTACGCAAGCACTGGGCAGGATAAGGAACCAAGCCAGTCATTGATGAATAAGATAAATAGAAGGGGCCCTAGATGAGACCGTTGAGGTACTCCTGACGAAGGATAATATTCAGATGACTTATATCCATTGTAAAAATTTGCAGGGTGTATGAGAAACAAGGAACAATAAAGAAGTCTATAAGCTATATAAAGAACTAGGGCTAGTGAGTGTAATCAAAGCACAGAGGGTCAGATGGATGGGGCACATTTTGATAGCGGAAGAAAGAAAAATGATAAAGCAGTGTTTAGCTCCAAGAAAAATAAGTAATAAAAGTATAAGGAGACCCAGGTTGAAATAGAGAAATTAAGTGGAGTGGACTTTAAAAATGGTAGGAGCGAAGAAATGGAAGAATACGGCAGCGGATAGGCACGAATGGAGAAACGTTGTCAGAAGAGTTCTGGAGAAGTAAGAAGAAAACAAACCCCAAAAGCTCTTAAGCCTTGAGCCGCATGGCCAGTTTGTGCTTTACATAGGTATATATAATCAACAAGTAAAAATGTTTCTTTTCGTTATATTTTAAAATTTGGAAATGAACGTAAACACTTGTGTTTACGAGTTAAATTAGAACAATTTCGCAATTAAAAAAAAATTGCTTCAACTTCGAATTCTTCCAGTATTCCATAATCTAGTCATCTACCATGACGTCATTATTCTTTACGGGTTAGTTACTCGACTATACATCACTTTTGTCTTGTAATGGAAACGTTATAACGAGGTTTGAAATTTCCCCGTACGAAATTTTATTACTCGGAATGTCCCTCCATACTGTCTCTCTTACGTCCCTACAAATTTGTCGGTACGACTAGGCTGGTGGGGTCCAAATCTCAATTTTCTCCTTGCAATAATGTCATTTAATTTTCTTTTCAGTTTGAAATAAAATTAACTTCAGTCAACTTCTTCCTTCCATTTTATTTCTGAAACGGACAGCGACTCCTACAAACACGTAACCTCGGCAAACGTGCTAAATTGTATTAAAATCCTTTGCTTCTCCAGGGAAACATTACTGAGTAAAATCTTGTAGAAAGTCAACAGAACTTTATTAGGGACCCTCTTCACGCGCGCACACTATTTGCATATGACATAAGTGATTACTAAAATACACGAACCGGACCGCCAACCGCCGCAAGTAAATTACCCACCTTGAACGCCTAACAGAACTTTAACATCCGCTAAACGTACACTTTTGGAATTTCTCGTGTCACTACACTTAATCCCTGCTCAACTCCCGTAAAAGCGAAAGACTCCAACTCTTATTTACAAAATACCACGTGCACGCATTTAATATTGAATAGTTACCGTTCAGATTAACTTGCCCACACAGGTAATGGGTGTTTATTAAAATTTGCGTGTAGTAAAAGCTTCAGGTCGTTAGTATTAATAGAACGTCACATTTTAATAGTTAAGGCGGGTTTACATGAAGCCAGCGGAGAAGCAAATCAAGCCAGCAAGTTGATTTGAATTTTTAACGGCAAGTGCAGAAACAAATGTCAGTTCATAAGTTGACAAATTTTTGAGGTAAGTTCAGTTAGGTTTCTATTGTTTTGCTGGTGAGATGGATGTTTAACTTGCACACTTGAAATGCAGCACCTATCAAAAGCGTGTCCCGACTTAGTTGCGCGCCAAGTTGCTAAAAGGAGAAAGCAAGTCAGTACTTGCCTTGCCTGACATTTTTACACAGAGCAAGTAACTGGCTTTATGTAAACCCGCCTTTAGAATTTGTTTCCAATTATCAACTCCTTCCTTAATCGAACATACTTAAACAGAAGAATATCGGATTCTACCGAGTTGCATAGCGCAAAATGCAATGCTAAATTTAAAGGCAACTGCTATCCGTTTATGTTTCAGCAGAGTAAACCTTTAAAAATGTATGTGATTTACATTTATTGCATTGTTTATATTCCAAAAAGTAGTTTGATACCAATGTTACTGTCATATACACCCTCTAACAAATAAATTAGTTCCAACTTTATTTAGACCAGTTACAAACGAATCCAGTATGATGCTGCCGCATCCCTTTGTACAGGAACGAGTGTTGATTAAATTTAATTCATGCCTTTGATTAGGTGTTTATTTGTGCGTTAAGCTTCCACACAGTGGGACTAGTGATATTTACAATTAAGGAAAATTAATAACGGTTGAGTAGCAGCGTGGAAAAAGCTCGCTAGCCTTGGTTAACCCGCTAATTAAATCACACGAAATTGATGAACAATGGAGGTTTGTTTAATTTACGATAAAAGCCCTGACATATATATATGCGCAAGGTAATTAGGGAGCCACCGCGAACGTAAAGAAGTGGTGGGACAAATGTGAATAAACAAACTTAATAAACAAATGATCGAATTACGGTTACTGGTATAGCAATCAAATTATATTCTTGTACTTATATTAGATAATAAATGTGTCCACTAAGTGCGAAAACTAATTATATGTAAATAAATTGGTAATTACAAAATGAATATACAAACCAATGAATTAGATATATACAATTAACCAGGCCACTGGATTTCTTGAGGCGTCAAAGAAACTACTCCACTGCCGATTGATACTAGTAGCTGCAAGTAACATGTTCAGCGCATTAACTACCACTACAATTTTATTCGTCACCTTAAAAATATATACCATATTGGCCAACAATATATTTTTATTATGCATTCTGTTCTGTACAAGAGCCATGGATTGCACTTAGTCCAGAAAGTGGTAGAATAACCAAAGGTACCAAGGCTTGCTTGTCAATTTAATTTTATAGTGTCCCTTAACACACCCCAAAAGATAGTACGAACAAATAGTGAAAAAGTGCCGAATCGACTGTGGGATGGAGTAGAAATAACAGAAAAGAAGACAGGTGCTAAAAGACGTTGAATGAGGTGGTGGTAGAAAGTTTGAAGGGGAGAGAATTCAAATGGCGCAAAACACAAAATAAGCAATAGGTCAAACGTATATATAACATCCACTGGTGCACCGTATTGCACAGGACTTCATTTCTCTTTCCTTGTATGTGCATTTTGCATACTTAGTTTCTGCTTGCGAATTTGCTGCTTGGTTCCAAATTTTGCGCAATGTCTCAGCAATCTCAAGCCAGCTGAGTCCAAACTTTTGTCAGTAGACCTGTTCGTTTTTCGATTCTTCTGTACAAAAACCAGGCATTGCACATACTCAAGTCTAGAAAGTGGTGGAATGGTGTAAGGTTGCTTCTCAGTTGGATTTTATAGTGGCTCATAAAACAGTTCAAAAGATTGACACCTCGCATATGGCTATCTGTATGTACAGCGTGTTTGTTTTATCATATCATTGAACAGAGGAAGTTGGTTTTTTTCCAGCAAAATCAGATGCGGAGGTTACTACTTAATAATAATAATAATAATTCATGCCTTTACATCCCCCAACAGCTTTCGCCAATTACAGGGAGCATCGACCGGCCATGAGTTATTATTACGCCTGCGCCCGTGGAGCGACTTAAGGTGTTTGTCTCTCAGCATTTGCCAAGGAGTGAGGAAAACCACGAGAACCTCACTCTGAGAGCAGGCCCTGGGATTCGAACCGCGGACCCCGTGACTGATAGCCAAGCGCGCAAGTCACTGGACCATCAGCCACACTCCAGGCAGCTACAGATATGTCGACACCATTATGACTACCAACCTGTTCAACAAATGTATTCCGTGGTTCTTCCTTGAACCACTTAACATCTGGTAGTTTGTAGTTTGGTATGTGGTTTTTTCTTATGGTACCCAACGAGCAAATTGTAAAATCCTCGTTTACCCAAATATTCGATCAAAAGTGCTGAAGTATAATAATAATACCGATTTATTGACATACGTACATACATATCATATATGTCAAAAACACTCAATCACCCTATGGGTGTTCTTCCTCTAGCCTTCCACCACGTCCAAATTTTCATAGGTGCTGCCGAAAATATAATTTATTTGCATCGATATACATTCAATTTCTCAATTTATTTCCATTTTATTCGCCAAATCCCAAGAATTTTAAACCAAATATAAGATTTCTGTCGCTGATAGTTATCAAAAAACATTCGATAGTTCTCGTTGGAAGGCACGCTTCTAGTAAGTCGCACAACTATATTTGACGATGCATCCAGCTCAGCTTCTCCACGATCTACAACGTTTTCTTGCACGCTGTACATCTCAAATTTATATTCGAAATCACTACTCCAAAGTACGGATAATTTATATCTCAGTTTATGTGGTTTGTCGGTGAAGTACTGCTTCAAGGTACTTCGAGCCTTTGTGGACCAAAGTCGTTCATCCACAAATAGGTGTGCTTCTAAAGGAATCTTTTTGATGACGTCGTATCCTTCATAGGAGCAAACCAGATCACTTCTAACCAATATTTTGCTCTAGGTATACGAATAATAGACATATAAAAAAATATTTCCAATGAATTGCCGCATTTCAGTATTATTGGTTTATTTGCACTCTTCTTCACACTGTAGGTATGTATTAGTATGATCTCTTATGAAATCAACTATTTTGTCAAAAGACATTGAGCGGGAACACTTTTTTGCATGATGGTCTGTATGTATCTAACATGAATTAGGCATACTATATATCTATGTAAAACTTTGTTGCACTAATACAACAATGTGCCCGTACAAACAATTTTATTTCTTAATAAATTTATATATGACTTTTATGTATTCATTCCAGCAACACAGGGGCATAATGATGGATGTATAGGTAGTGATAATTTTCAATAACACCTTGATTTGCTTGATATGGATACCTATCAGAAGAATCCAAAAAGAATTAATTGACAAAATTTTGGATTCAGCTGATTTGAAGTTGCAGAGACATTGGGCAAATAACTTTGGAACCAAGCAGCGAACTCGCAAACGAAAATCAAGTATGTAAAATGCACTACAAGAAAAAGAGTGACGAAGTGCTGTGCAACACGTCCTATCAGTGGATGTAAGAAGAAATCTTGAATGAGCTGACAAGAGAAGTACAGTACATAGGTGTATAGTTCCCAAATGCAAAGGCGATACCCAAACTATCTGCAAAAGTGTGGCGTGGCTCTATGCTGTAAAAAGCCAACAATTATTCCAAGATATTCTCCAATTACTCCATATTACATATCTGCACTGCCACAAAATTACGTATAAAAAAAGTGGCGCTATTATTTTTATTGTTTTTGAATCTAATAATATTTCACTATCTAAATTTGTTGTTAATTTTTGTCCAAAATAGTTTGCGTCATCTTTGGCTATGTAATATACTTGAAATTATATTTTAACAAAAAAAAACTATGTGTTATTGTTTTCGGGATAAAAATCTAAAAATTGCGTAAATCTTTGGAGGGGGCTGTACCCCAAAATCGAGCGAATGGGCAGCTAAGAAAAAATGCATTGTTCTTATACCATGATACTATTTCAGTGTCTAGAGTTTCATCGAAATCTAAATTTTCAGCTTGCCAGTGTTTCCTTTTAAGTATTTATATGTAAAAAGTGTTATAAACCAAACATGTAAGACAACTGGTAGATGTAGCACTTCAAATTGATAATAAAAAACTGGTTAGAGCCAGAGAAGATGGCAGTGGGATAATCGTAAAGAAACCAGGTTAAATTAAACGCTAAATTGAGATTTAAATACTCCCTCCAAAGTAATAAATACCAATTTGCTGTTTAGTACAACCTAAAACTCATTGTCATAAATTCTGCTTTGCAGATTCACCTACTCGTCTTTAAACCTTTAACTGAAACCGTTCTTTCCTTGTAATATCTTCCAGTGAAAGTCGATCTATTCTAATTCCTCCCCGCTGTAAATCTCTATTCGCGTCGAAAACCGCACTCACATTACCGAGGCAAAAACGTAGGAAGGCGTCGAACTGATAAACGGCAACCCCTCGCAGAACGTTCACTTGAGTCGATTGATAAAAATTTACGCACACACACCTTTCCACTTCGCGTAATTAGAATTAGTTGCCTGCTGTATTCTGAAGCTTTTAGCGAATTCACTGACGAGAGTAGCAGAAATTACTTCGACTTTTATTAAATTACGATTGCAACTATACGGACAAAATGTGTAAGTGCTTGAGATATCTTTTATCCACTTCCGCGCGTCTTTTCCGTTGCAATTTTCATTAAAATAGCTTTAAATTGTATTTATTATGGTATCGTATGCAATATTTTATACTGTATCACGATTATGTTCACATGTTGAATAATTGTTATACATATATTGATCAAAATTTTGCGACTCATCTGCATTTAGGCTTATAGTAATAATTGACGTAAAATTCCTTTGGGTGTGCGATTCAGCTCACTTAAAATAAATTCTACACTCACATACGCCTTACGTTTGTATTTTGACCAATTATATATCTTTAACAACAATTTTACTCTCATATGAAGCTAGAACAAATCCACTATCCAGTATTACTTGTTCACATGTGGTCTTTCCATTCACTGCATTTCTGCATCGTCTGGATTGACCGCAGCTTTTCAGACATATTTCAGAGCGAATGCTATCTTAGAGTTCATTAAACAAGCTCTGACCCTAAAGCTAACTCAGAATCTTGATAAATGACAACTTCTAGACGTCTTCCAGAGAAATGTCAACCTTTCCAAAGTTCGTATACCTCATTCTGTTGGCGTTTGGACAGTGACAGACGTCTTCTTCTTCAAACGCAGTCGGTATTCTGTTTTTAATAGATGCTTTCTCATTTATAAAAAGAAAAGCAAATATTTTGAGACTTTTACGATCAATTTCATTGTTTTCATTGGCCATCCATTAGTTTTGATATTTTCAGGTTAGTTCATGTGACAGCTATGTTAGTAGCAGATCTTGGAGATTAAAATGCCCCTACGACAGCCTTTCTGGCGTATCTACTACCTCATTTTCCCATGAGTACCTAGGCACCCAGATTATGGTTAGATTGGTCTCTATGAGTTGGTGTTGTTTGGACTATTTCATCGTCTGTTGAATTTCAGAAATTTGACGTATCGGCAGTGGTTCTAGGACCGTCATCAGTATAACCAGGATAAGAATTATTTGCTTGTTAATTTCATGGTAGGCTGTGGGATTATACATAGCGCTCCTCGGCTAGTATTTTTGCTTTTGTAATATAGTGTATACAGTATTGTATATTGCAGTCTTTACTGACTTCTATGGATGAGAGTTTTCTGCTCTGTGGTTTTTCCTTTCCTCAGAAGTTGATCGTTGAAATTTTTTGAAATCTAATTCTACAGAAAGTTTCATTACATTTCTGTTAATCTCAGTAACTCTTAATTGCACGTGCCCTATTATGGTGGTTCTATAATTCAGTTTATACCTTATTAACCCGTCTGATTGCCGATGTGAGTGAGTTCCCTGTTGGACTCAATTAAGCACTAACGGCATCCATACCATATGCAATTCCAGGCCTGGCCACTGATGGCTTCTTCTGTCATGGCTGTATGCTGCTTAATTTCCTTTTGGTTTGTCCATCTTCTTTAGATAGGATGGAAGTATCTATTCTATGATCTGTTTCCCAAGTATGCTGTGCCAATTTTGATTTCTCTGTTTTTCTTTTCCTGCAAATCTTTTTGTGTTGTTCTAGATTTATTTTGAGCAGTTTGCTTGTTTCATCGATCTATGAGCGCCCATATTCACATGGAAAGCTATACACACAGTTTTTGCTTGGTTAGTTTATGTTGCCCTGTTTCATTCTAGTAATTAAGTATGATCTTGTTATATTGGAAGTTCTTATCGCCATGCTGATGTCGTATTGGTTGCTTATCCGTTTGATTTTTTCTGATAGCCCTTTTATGTATGGAATTGTTGTGGTTATCTCGACTTCGGTGTCTTATCTAATCGCATTTCTCCTCAGATTTTTTGCTTTAAACAGAATATCTTTCGGGTACCCATTCATTCTGAGCGTGTCGGTGATAGTTCGAATTTCTTTATTTGCGTCAGTTCAATCAGAGCTTATAATTTTTGCAGGCACTTTGCAACTCCAATTTTTAGGTGTTTGGTGATGATGATAAATTTAATTGAAAATTCTATGTTATTAATGTGGATAAGGTATTCCTCCTGAGCATTTACACAATGCGGCCATATGAAAAAGGTGTCATCAACGTATCTTAGCCACAGCTTGAGCAATCGTATTGGCTCAAAAGTTTCCGAATTAAATAAAAATGATTTAAATTCGGAGCAGTTCAAATGCTTAATACCTTTTCTTTTCTAGAGACTATAGACATAGACACACAAAGTTCAACAAATGGTAGATCATTCTAGAGCACTTGCCAAATAAAGTCAGACTAAATGCAACGTGTATCTAACTGCTTCAAACATCAAAATTGTCACCAAACCATTAGCTAAAATTATAAAAAAATGTGTGTTGTGGGAATTGAAAGATAATTATAAGGCTAACCCAGTCAATTTTCGACTTCAACTTGACGAGAAATTTTCAGGACTAAATAAGTAGCAACTGTTAAAAAAGAAATTCAATTAATCATATGTCATCATCAACGAATCCTTCCAGTATCTGTTTATCAATAATAATTTGGTTTAAGGTAAACATAACCTGGACAATTGTTCTCCTCTTTTATTTAGAGGGTAAATTCACACCTGCGTCTTTTTCTATTTTAGAGCAATAACAGAGGAATATTCCTAGGTATACTATCGAGTGAATTGCTATGACGTAGTCACTAGTCATGTTGCTTTCAATAAATGCGAGAAAAAATCAGGAACGAAATGAAATTACCCGTCAAGCTTAACTAACTCATCTTAATTTTTCCTTTTGCACTCATTCTCCTTTTGATATAATAAAATTTTACATTGCACTCAATCCCAGGCATTTAAATTTTACTTCAAAGTAATTGCTCCTCATCTACACCGTTTTAAGGGCAGGGTTTTCATAAATGGTGTTTGGATTCATTAAAACAACGTGAGAAGGAGAATAGTACCAAATAATAATGTTTTTCTTGTTTAACTAGATATATTTTATTAAAGGTAAACAAGTAATTGGGTTAATGCAGCAAAATTATAAAGAAAATACTACTGCAACGTGTATTTTAACCAAATTTCTCATACTATATTCCCTTGAAAATGCATTATTATTATTTAATTATTCTAGTGCATTCCTTTGCACTAACAACATTGCTGCGCCCGTTTGCTTTTGATATTACAATGACGTCCAGATCTTTGACACGAAACAAAAACAAATTAACATATCTCTAATACAGCGGAAGTTCCAAAAGAAATTCTCGAATCTTTTGACCTGCCTTTGTTTTTTACCGAGTTTGTTTTTGTGCCTAAAACCTTTGCATGAATCCTTTATAATGCATAAAAGTATTGATTACCTATTCGTGTTTAAAGGTCCTTTAACAATGCAAGAGACATACCGTTGGGATTCTGCGTCCACCTAAGGAAACGTATGTTCCCTTTCAATTTTAAATTAACCAAGATAAACGTAGGATTTCAAAAGAAACAACTGAGGTGGTATAAATTGAATAGGAGCTACTCGAGTGCTTCAGCGTGTTTAGATAAAGTAAAACACGTGTGCTGCAGAGGAACTTTAACAATATAAGTCCTTAACTTTTCAAATTCACTTACAAGAATGAGAGTATTGCATGTGTAGTGCCAAGATGATGGAAATCCAGTGATTTCGAGATTTGAGGTGGCGTATTTCTAATCCTGGGGCCTATTGAAGAGTTTTGTTTGAGGCTATTTGCTGTGAGATCGTCGGAACACCATTTGGAAGCTGAAATGATTGTTGTGGAATTGGAATAAATATTTGGATTATAATAGAGCAGTTGTTCGTACTTGAAGTAAGCGATTTTATCATCCTTTGAATCTATAACTGGCGTCAAAAGCGTAAAGGGAATGTTAGGTTATATTATCGTTTGATAACAGAGAACCTAGTGGATATTTGTATGTAAGGTTATTGTTTGATTCTGTGGGTTCATTTCACGAGCAGTTTAAGTTGGTATTATTTGAAAATACTTGATTTTATGACGGGAATTTAGCGGGAGATTTGAATTCTATTTTTGATAATAAAACGATGATATTATTTTTGGACAACTAAAATAGTAAAGAACTTACTTACCCTGAGGGAATCTTTAGAAGATTCATTTCTTTGTTCATCACATTTATTTAACTCGAAATAAATAAATTTTACTACAATAACATATTTTTTATTCACTGTAGTATAAGAACATCACGAACGAATAACTAGTACAGTCACAGTAAAGATATTTAAGTGTATATCAGGTATATAAAGATAATAATCGGAGACTTAGTGGTGTGACAAGACCCCCACATCCCGAGGTCGACTGAAAATAATCCGATTGGTTTGCGGTGTACCCAAAACGCTGTGGAGGGGTAAATTTAGTGTACCTTTGTTGTTCTGCCATCTTACATATGGGGTGTAGCATATCTGTGGAGTAAATGAGAATTTAATAGATGACGCTCTGACTGTATGAAAGGTGAATAAAACAGTGTTACATTAATTTAAAAATTTAATAAAAATTATAAAGAATTATCTATAAGTTTCGTAGCAGTATATATATTGCTATGATATCTTTGTTTGAATTTTAAATTGTGCCAAGAATTGTGTGCCATAAAATCTATTTTAGTTATATAATATTATATAATGTTTTATATTATTGTATAATATGTACCAACAGCGTCACCCAAAATGACCGGTCGCTCGCCGTATGTTCACGGCTAGGTCACAGTCGTCGTTCCGGCTTTATTAGGTAGGCGCGGCCTATATCCTATTTTTACCACTCATTACGATTCGCAAACTAATATTCTCCGAATTTATTCGATTGGCGGAGATCATACAGAAGAATAACACTCTTTGCGATATGCGATAAACACCTTTTGGGCTTGCGTATTTGACCTTTGTAGTTGCCGCCAAGGAATTAAATGTATTGAATTCTAAAATATATCATCAAAATAAAGGAATACCATCTACGATGTTTAAAGTATAGTACGGGCAAATTTAGCTAGGATTTCTTAGTGTAACGCCACGGGTTATTTATCTGATAGGGTGGTCCGCTTTGAAATGTTTGATGCGAAATCACACCCCTCGTTTTTACAGATAACCCAACCTGCTCTTTTGACGATCGAGCCACCGCGAGGAAATGATCTTTTTGTTCGGTAGCGGTTGGTTTGATTACTTAGCCAAAGGTATTTCCACCACGGTGTTGTTTCTCGATCGGTCGGGACAGGTCGTTACTTGCCTAAAGATTGTCAAATTTACCTTCACTCTCGCTGTCTCTCTGAAATGAGGGTTCCTCTCCGGGACACTTATTGGGGATACACATTATTATATTAAAAGAAAACGATGCATTTAGTAATTTTAACAAATATATTGACAAAAATAATAAAAAAAAACATGAAAATGAAACAAAATGTAATCTAAACTTTAGAAATTACAATTAAACATAAATCAAGGGAGAGAGAGGGAGAGAGAGAGATGGTTAGTTCTTTTAAGCGAGATTTTGGTTCATCTTACCAGCCAAGATGTGGGCTTATTCTTCTCGTAATCCAAATATTAAGGGACACTGTTTTTTTTTATAACACAAAGGGACTTGTACGAACGGTTTTTAACACTTATCACGAAAATCACTTCGCGAGGGAAAGGTTTTGCTTCCTACTCGAGCTTTTCCGGAATTTTGGGGGATTTTATGGAATCCAAAAAGAAAACTAAAGAATTATTAAATTTAATTTAGAATTTAGATTCGCCCGGTAACGAAGGGGAACGCGAGCTTTTCAAAAGCTGATTCGGACTCCACGAACTTAAAACTGACTAACTGACTAACTCTAGCAACCATGCTAGGGTTTATATAGACTAACATTCCGCTCATGGTACTAAGACGATAGCTCGCTCTACTTCTCTCTACAAGAGGGCACATCAATGCCGTTTCTGGTTATTTTTCTGAACTTCAAATGCCCTTTCGAACGGTATCGTGGGATTTGCCGATACAGCAAACTGGGCTTTAGTTAGGCCAGCGAAAGATAAGGCGAATACCGTGAATGCATTACCACGGGTTAGCGAAATTTGAATAACGTCTAACGTCTTTCCCGTGGAAAGAAACTGCTACCGCAGATCCCACGGTACTTATCAACAGCTAGTTTCAAGAAATGAAATTAAATCTGTTAATCAGAATTACAGAATTTCGAATTCTTACATTAGCAATATATATGTATCTGTAGTTGGTGCAAACTTATTTAATCTAGATATTTAGATATTTCTTTGTCTCGGCATTATTGAAGTGTGGACTAGAGAACAGCCTTGAACAACATACCTATTACATGGAAAGTGTCTAACAGCTATCAATATCCAGCAGCGCATACATGGCTCATGTCGATTAACTGAACGCACAATAACACTTTATGAACAATGGGTAAATGAAACTTGACCTTTTTTTAAGCACGCGCGTTGCTAATTTATTATACGGTAGGAATAAACGTTTTGGTGTAATAAAATAAGACGTACAAAGAGATTAAGTATATGAGATCGTTCACGTAAAAGAATGACCAAGAAGATAATTTCACAGCACCTAAAAAATAAAATTGTTAATTAATTGTCTAGAAGAAAATATAGAAGTTCCAAATTATAACGCTTTTATTTTCAGAAGAAAAAATAAAGTCTATTTGCAGTTTTCAATCCTACTATAAAACTAATCTTTGCTTTTCTTCACTTGTAAATGATGGATAGGGTATGTATGCAAGATAAGGGTGATAATACACTGCGATCTGAAAGATCTATTGTGTCTCCTATTCTCGCTATATTTAGAGCTGACCGTCCAGCCTGAGTCCTTTTAAAAAGTGCAGAATGTCAGAAGGCCTCAGATAGGGCAACTCTTCTTCTTCAATTTCACATGCTTCCAGGTGCAAGGTCCTTGAGTTGCACAGTGCAGCGCAGTTTGAGAATCGATGGACGGGTGTTTCATCCTGTTCCCCACAAAATCTACATTCGGCTTCCTCTGCTATTTGAAACCTGCTCCTTTTAGTTTAAAATGGCCTGATAGGATTTCTGGCACTATACAAATATTACTTTTACTTAAGTTGATGCGTTCTGTAGTTCTCTTCCGCTTATAGGTTCCCAGAAGAATTTAAGCTTGCTTCATTCCCTGGAGATTCTCCCAGAATTTGGACTTCTCTACTCTATAGACTTTTGAGTTTCTCCAGTATTGTATTGCTACTTATCCCGCAAAAGGGTTCGGGTGGTGGGAAATGATGGCTCGTTTGGTTTTTCTACACATTCCCAAACGATCTTGGAGCTAATGATATTTGAGCTGCTTGACTATCAGATATTATGATAATCTCTTGCCTTTGGTAGTTTCTTTTAAAGTTAAACTAGATGCATCTTTCAATAGCGTGTGTTTCTGCTTGGAAGATACTGGGGTACAAGCCCAAATTTTCGAAATACTTGCTTCTCGACCCATATGTCCCTATTCCATTTCCCTGTACCGCTTTGGAGCCATCCGTGTACCATTTGATGGCATTTCTATTTAGTTTCAAGATGGAGTCCCCATTCGTTTTTGTTGTTAAGCTTTAGGGTAAATTCTTTTACGAAGCTGAACTTTTTTGGCTTGGTCACCTTAAGGAGGCTGAGGCCTATGTCCAACCAATCCTTCCCTGATTATTCTGCGTATGGATAGGGTAACAAGGAACAATTGGATAATCAAAACTACCACATGTAAATCTGTCAAATTCCTTTAAAAGGGCTTGCTTGAAAAACAAGGAACAATTGGATAACCAAAACTACCACATGTAAATCTGTCAAATTCCTTTAAAAGGGCTTGCTTGAAAAAGATGTTCTTTCTTCGTACAGATCTAATAACTAAAGCATCTCAAGCATTCCAAAACCCAATGGAAAATATCAGGTCAGAAATAATTGTTTACTTATTTAATTCACACAAAATGTGTAAACATTTGGTTTTAAACATACAAAAGTGTCACCAGCGTTGACTTCACTCAATTCTTCTTAGAGAACACCCTACATCTTGTGACGATGATGGTAAGAGAATGGTCCACAACTTACATAAATAGAAAATACGAGCGGAAAGCTAAAATACAGGAAATAAAGAACCATTTTTTTTCAATAAAATTGAAATTGACATTTTTCAGCGTTTTTCAAAAACATCACTTTATAAGCAGCTCTTTCCTACAAAATTTCACGGACCATTAGAGTTTTTTGGGTTTTTTGTTAGTATGAGTTCGTGGTTAATTCAGAGAACTAATTTATACTAATAATAATATAAAACTGATGTAAACATAAGGTGATTAGCATCTCCAAAACTGCCCACTAGGGGACGTATGGCTATTAATTACTCTCTGCATAGTTTGGGCTACATTATCTCCCTTTTGAAACTCTCTGTATCCAAAAAATATTCTGGCTTTGTCTTAGGTTCTTTTATTTCTATTTATCCTTAAGTTATAATATCGGCTTTATATTTGTGGAATTATGTAACCAATCTACGCTAAAATCGTATTTATTTTATCGCGAAAGAGATCAATCTTTATTATTCCTTCTGTCACTGGTTATTGCTTGGATATATCATTTAATCAAGTATGGAATTTCGCGCATTCCACCGAATGATCGATCATTGCGAGATAAATTGCCGCGTTATCTTTCACATCATTCGCATAGAACCATATCACCGCAAATGCGTACCACTACACATATACATATATCCCTCGACAGCCATATAATATCCAAAATAAAATAACTGCCTTTCTGCGCTGTCAATAAACCTTTAATCTCGATTTATATGGGTACACATAAATTCCACATTTTATTTTCTCCACACCAAAAACATATTCCATCTCTAGATAACTGTAGAATCACATGCTCGTAGTAAATTCAATATTATTTCAACTTGAAAGGAAGAAATTTAGAATTATCTCACAAAGTTTACTGCAAAAGCGTACAATAATATTACCGAAATATTAAAGGACATTTTAAAATACCTTCTACTAAAACATTCTAATCAATCATTTCAGTGTAAAAAGATTGACGAAAAAGAAATTAAATTAATATTACCTACATAATTTATATTTGACAGATGAGCGCCATGTTTGAGTACAATCAAATAGGGTTCGTGTATAAACATGATGTATAAATATCAAACTAGCAAAACCGACATTAATGTGATTAAAATTATTGGATATTTAAATCATTATTTCCTGTAGGAGAGGTTATTAAGGAATTAATCAAAATTATGTAATTGTCGATTGCATGGTGAATAATAAGAAGAGAAATAAAACTTACATTTAAAAAATTTAATTTGTTGGGGATTCATAGATAGGTTAAAGCCGGAATTTCCAATTCTATCCGTATCAAACTCGAAAGAGCCCTGAAAATATTAATTCCAAAATTTTATTCTATAAGTGGTTACCACGGTGTATAATTTAGATCCATTAACGTGTTTTGATTCTACATGAATAGCAAACCTTATCTGTGATGGATATGTTAGCAAACTATACAGAAAACGCGGGGAAAGTTATAAATAATTTCTCATTTCGCAACGCAACTCAAATTACACACAATTCTATATCGCTGCCTAATTATTATTTATCACAGAAATTCGCAACAGGACGAATCTCAGAGAAAGCTTTTTTTACAAAACTACAATAATTAAATTATTATTTCCAAAATATCTTTTATTACACTACATGGTATATTGTTTGAAAGTGTTAAATTATTTATTTTATGTTGTGCAAAATACACGAAGGGTATTTGTAGTTACGCGTGACAGAAATGATATAAGTATGCGAAATTGTGCTGAAAATTTCGCGCTGGTTATGTTCGCTTGAGCATAAATTTCACTTCAAGCGGAAATATGCACAACCGATGATGTATGCTCGGCAATACTGGGGTGTTTGGCGGAAGATTGAATAAGGACGACAACTGGATGACAAAGGCACGTACGTACCTCCAGCTTATACATATATAGGAGGACACACATGTGCAATAGCGTCATATATATATATAGGTAGATATATATTCAAGAAAAATATTTGTCTGGATGCGAGTTTCATTATGAGTTCCCGTGTACCTCGTACAACATCTTCATGTGAAAGACTACTAAAGTTAAAAGCCTCTGTATATTACAGCCACAATTTAAACGGTATCGTAGTCTGCGTTGGTATGATTAATACAATATTTGACGTGGAGAGTTCTAAATGTTTTATTGTAGCAGTTTAACCTCAAAAAAGTTCGAATATTTGTACCATTAGACGAAAGCAATAAATTTACTGAATGTCACGAAGTTTCAACACGCAATTAATCATTTATATTGTTGCGTTTACGATATTGTTACTATTATAATTTGAACGAGAACTAACCATGGCTTCTAAAAATAATAATTTTTGACATATACAGGTTGTTCCACCGAACTGACTCATTCGATTTTTTCGAAGTTTCAGTTGGAATTTGATTTTGAAACTCGCAGGGTAGGCATAGGCGACGATGATCTACTGGAACAAAATATTTTCAGTTTTACAGCCCATGCGATATACAGGGTGTTTGATATTAACTTTCTTATTGCAAATGGAATGGTGCAATTTTTAGGACTCTAGTATATTTCTCGGTTCATTAGTGATCAGTTTGTATTAAGTTACCTATTCGTAAATCTAATAGTTTTTGAGATATTTGTAATTCTGTCAAAATTTTGACATTTGCGCTATTTTCAATTTAATTAAATATTTCATAAGGTATTAGATATTATAATAATATAATAAATAATATAAGCATTAATCGCGGCACTAGTAGCCACAAAATTCTATACAGGGTGTTCAGCTATTCATGTCCAATATACACTCCGCCAAAAAAGTATCGCATAAACTAAAAAAGGGCATTTATGAACCAAGATATTTTTATACGTTCACAAAAAGTTTGCCTCGTGTATGTGAACTATAAAAACACTAACAAAATAATGGAACTTAGCGTTTTTACTTTTTTTTTTCTCTAAAAGAACACATTTAGAAAAATGCATATGTGTAAGGGTTGTTCAGTTGTTTATTGAAAGTCTTCCTATACGGACAAATTTTAAAGTGCGAAGTCAGAGTTCTGTACCAACGCTTTTAAAACTAAAATGAGCAATTTAACTTCAGAACAAGTGGCTGCTATAGTTGCTTTAATCGGAGATGGACGATCTCAAGCATACGTTGCTAATTTGATGAACATCAATCAGTCAAGTGTTTCTAGAGCCGTAGCCAGATATAGGGAAACAGGCATTTACAGTAGAAGACCTGTACCAGGTCGTCCAAGATGTTCTACTCGCCAAGATGACCGCTATTTACTACTACAAGCATTACGTCGAAGACATGTAACTGCGAGACAATTGCAGAACGACTTGGCTAGAGTCAGAAATACTCGTGTGAGTACTCAAACTATTCGGAATAGGTTACGACAGAGTGGATTAAGAGCTAGAGTAGCTGTAACAGACCCTCGTCTCACTAGGAACCACCGAGTGGCTCGCTTAAGGTTTGCCAGAGAACATGTAAATTGGAACATTAATGACTGGGCCAATATACTCTTCACAGATGAGTCAAGATTTGGTCTTTACACCTCAGATAGGCGTATCTCAGTGTACAGACGAGACGGTGAGCCCTATTCGCAGTGTAATATCAGACCTAGACCTAATTTCGCTGGTGGCTCTATTATGGTTTGGGGAGGCATCTGTTTAACAGGTCGTACAGAGTTAGTACCAGTAGGCAGAGGTACACTGACTGCCCACAGGTATATAACGGACATTTTAGAAGAACATGTAGTACCATATGCGCCAATTATAGGAAACGAATTCATGTTAATGCACGATAATGCACGACCGCATGTTGCAATAATCGTCCAGGAATACCTTAACGATGTTGGTATTCCAGTTTTAGATTGGCCTGCGGTAAGTCCGGACATGAACCCTATCGAGCACGTGTGGGACCTCCTTCACAGACGGATACGAACCCAAAATGTTGCCCCAGCGGACCTGCATGGACTAGCAAATGCTCTCCGTGACGAGTGGGAGAATTTGGATCAGGCTTATATACGGAGGTTAATCGAATCTCTGCCAAACCGTATGCGAGCGGTCATAAGAGCCAGAGGTGGCAATACTCAGTATTAAAAGCTACTGTTATGACATTTTTCTTTCCAAAATTATAATTTCTTGTTTTAATAAAAATCTCAAGTATGAGTTCTTGTTTTTATTTGGCCTGTATTTTATTTAAACAATCATAGAAATTATATCTTAGAGCGCATTAAAGTATATTTACAACTTTATGCTACAAACAAAGGTTATGCGATACTTTTATGATTCAAAACTAAATTATGCGATACTTTTTTGGCGGAGTGTAGTTATCTTTAAATCAAATGAAACCTACTGCTTTTTATCGCAGAAATGAATATACCGCAAAGTTCTGCACTATTCGGTATTCAGGCTTGGTATACCATCATGGGAAACCATATTTCTTCGAATATTAAGTGGGATATTTTCAAGCAATTCTAGTAGAGTATGTTCCAGAAAAATGCTACAGACATAACCATTTAACAGTGCAGGGAGTAAATATGATCCCACTACATAATGATCAACAAGCCCAGCCCAAACATTAACAGTAAGCTTCCATTGATGATGTAACCTTTAAACCTGTAAACCCAGTGTGAGGATTTTCTTCGCTCCAAATGTGACTATTGTGTGTATCCAAATATGCATCTCTTGTAAAACATGCCTCATCTCTCCATAATCCACTCCTAGGAAATCTTTGTTCGTCGTTAACTTTATTCAAGTACCATTCGGGCAAATTGAACTCTGTTGGGATAATCAGCCGGAATTACTTTTTGAATGTGAAACCAGTGATTCTGGTATTCCTCCAATACCCTCCATGCACATATGTAACTTGTATGCATCGCCTGAGCAATGGCAAATTGTTAGAGAACTTGGTCCTCAGAGTCAATATTTCTGACAGTACGATTGGCTCCCGAATATCTTTTCTTAATAATCTTGAAAATGATGTATGACAGGTAGTGTGACGCCACTCTGCATAAATTCGCCTTGCTTCGTTAGTAATGCTAACGTAAGTTGCTCCATCGGCGAGATGCACGTCTGCTAATTCAATATTTGTAAAATGATGCATTTTCAAACAAACGCTAATTTATATAATAAAGATTAATTTGTGACAGACGTAAGCTGACAACTACGAAAATAATTGTTGGTTTTCAAAGGTTGCTAGGACTCCATTTTTTTTTTATCTCGATACTAAACAATTTCCTGACGCTAGTTTATTAATAAATGTTTATTTAAATATCCTCGATTATTTCTGAAAATTAGGGATAGTTATTCTGTGATACAGTGTAGAGGGGAATATAATAACATAGCAATGAATTTGTAAGGATTCATATGTGTGTCATACGAACGTTGCATCTACGGGTATTATATCGGTAAGTATGTACCTATACAAACATCATTTGCAGGAGTAGGGCATTGCAAATAACCTTCTTTTACTATTATTACTGGTTTGAAATAATTGCCCACGTAGAGGACCGTTATTTCAAGGCACATGCCCACAGTGGTGTACTTATTCTACATTAGACTGTCCTGTTCCACATTGGTACAATTTAGGGGCGCGAATTAAAGGGCTGTAATTTGGTGGATTTGCATACAAGAATAAATGGTCTGCATGTAGCGTCCTAAAAGAGAAACAAAGGAAAGAAATAAATGTAATATGCATACCTATTTACAAATGCAAAACGACATTATCATGGTATCAAATATGGCTTTTTTTAGTGAGTGGATAAGATTTGGTATTAATAGACAAATAAAGAAACAATTAATATTTTTTGTTAAAACATTAATATAACAATATTTTAATTTAAGGAGGCGTAGATAATATCTTTATTAGCTTGTTATTTTAATCGCTAATCTATGAGCACAGATATTGGTTTGTGTAAAGTTGAGAATATGCATGCTCCAAATAAACTAATATGAGTGGTGCAGTTCGCATACCATTACTGAATGCTTTTTCAAATTCAAATATCTTGATGTTCACTACAAAGTGGTAAAGTATTATATATTCATCCATAGATGAATTGATAGTTTATTTCTCTACAACCTATCAAAAATTAACAAGCTGAATATTCCATTACGACCAATAGTCAGTCAATACTTGCAGGATCCGTTATTAAAAACACAGAGGATTTCGTTGAAAAAATTGGGGAATCTATGGTTAAATCCAAATAACACAATGGTAATCTTCGTCACCAACAGATAAATCACTCCAATAAGAAACATTTTGATTACCAATACCACCATGGAATTACTAACAATATGCGTAGAAACAACATACTTCCTGTTGAGAGACAAATTCTACAAACAACAGTTTAGGATGAGGATGGGCTAACATCTGTCACCAACCAAAGCAAAGTATTCATGGAACAATTTGAGCAAACAGCTGCACAAACACACCACCTCAAACTAAAGCTGTGGCTCAGATACATCGGCTATGAATATCTTTCACATATCAACAACAGAGAACCTTGAATCAAGTATACTATAAAATTGGAAAAGGTGAATGCCAATTCAGTGTAGCAACAAGCTGATCGCTCAAAATAAGAATAGAAACATTACAAAAAAATCTATAGCAAATGAGAAACCGAGAAATCAAGATTGGCACAGCATGCTTAAGAATTCAGAATACAATATGTCATAATTTTTCTTACTTAAGTTGTAACCTTAAGGTTCGATATTAGGTCCAAACCCTATTTTCATTATTTATCAATGACCTACCCCAACACTTTTGTCAGACATTGATTACATTATATGCAGATATTACTTTAATAGCTGCAGATAAGGATAATATTGAGTTGACACATGTTAGAATCTGTTACTATATTACTATTCCATTTTGTATCTTTTTGACTTATCTGCAGAAATAAATTTTCACTTTACTTTATTAAAAATTACTTTTTATTTAACACTTCAATCGTCAATAGATAATATTTAATTCATATTTCATTAATTTCATGTACGTACAAAAATAGTTGTGAAATATTAAAATAACTTTGCCGAAAGACTGTAAGGTAATGTAAATCAACCACTTTATATAATGTAATGTATCGATGATTTGAAAGCTAAAGCTGCCTCTAGCGTCACTTTATGCAGCTCAAGCAATCGATAAAACTTATATATGACGTTGTTCTAGATTGAGATAAATGAAAAGTAGCTCGACCAACACACCAACTATTTGCTGTGTACAAAAATCAATAAAGGCAATTCTGTAATAAGTTTCATTGCTTTCTCGACACGTTCACTTCTGTTCATTTATTTATTTTGCTCTGCTCAATCAATGGCAATATGCGAATCAATAAAATATTAATATCGAACGCTGAATTTAAATAAAACAATAACCAGCGATTTTCGTTTTTCTCTCTGCAAACTTTAACCAAGTGCTTCTGAAACTGCGAGCCAATTAAACTTTAACAAGTATTGCGCTGCGCTCTAATATTATGTTACAAGGTAACCGTATCGTGTATATCATGCGCATTTATTTATTTTTTTTAAACTTGTTTGCATGCAGAGTTGACTGCACTTAAAAGCAATTATAACTTGGATTTTAGTAACTATGGGGCGTTGTAGTAGCATAGGTAACACGAACTAGCTCAGTTTCTTTGTAAACACGAATATTTAACCCAAGATTTGAACAAAACAAAATTGCTTGTATTGGAAATATGAGTTTACTATTAAAATGATTAATAAATAAGTTCAGACCAACAGTATTTAAATACATGTGATTGATTTCGTATATGTGTGATGGAAAATGCATGCATGAAAATTCAACATCTTGCAGTATATAACAAGGTACGAGCAATGAAGAATACGTTCTTAAGATCAACAAAAATATAATAACACTTTCTATAGAATCAGCTTTCAAAACATCTCAACCACCAGCTTCTGAGGAAAGGAAAAGCCACAGAGCAGAAAACAGATTTAAGTTCTTAGTCTTAATTGAGATAATAGAAATTGTTATTACTGTGATTCTATATAGTAAATGATCCTACTCACCTGAGAGTATATGTAAAGAGGTTATTTCTTTTTCACGTTTTTGATGGTCTCACACTAACACGAATCAATTAAGTACTGTTTGTTAAAGTCAGTTTTATTCAATATAAGATATAGGAAGACATTACTTAATGGTAACTAAACAATCACATTATAGATTCATTGATATTGAACAGTGTATTGAGGGTTATAAAGAGCTTTGATAACGGCGATATATTCCTTTCACGTGCCATGAGCTACTAAATAATTTAGTCCTAGTCTTATTCACTAGAATCAAACAGTTATTTAATTTATAAAAATTATTTAAATTTTAAAATATTTTACAGAAGCAAAAATACGCACAAGACATGTCTAAACTACCGTTTGTGCTGTGTTTGCAAAGTAAAGAAGTACCTACTAATAAATCCTGGCGCTGATAAATTTGCAATACAAGCTAATAGAATCTAGAAGGTTGTATAAACAAGTTTTTATTTTATATTTATTGGTCCCACTGTAAAAATTCCATTACCAAGAAGTAACAATGTATGAACTACAATCGACGTAGTTACGAATAAAAGTGGTGATTGTCCTAGTAATATTCGAAATTGTATTGTAGCTGACATCGAAATTATTATCAGTCGCTAACCTATAATCAACAGAGACCGGTCAAAATCAAAAATAAAATATTGTCTAATTGTAACTGTCACTTCAACTCGAGTTGCAAAGAGAAATAAATAACTATAATTAACCAAATAAAGAAGTTTTATACAATAGTAACAATCATCATGGGCATGTTTATTTAATAATACAATTGAAAGGTTAAAACGGAAGTACAGGCGATCGTTTTTTATGTTAAGTTACACATTTGAATTGAAACATGGAACTTAGAGCTTAAACTGTATATATTTTACCTTTGTTTATCATTTTTTCCCATGCATTAGTAAATGTACTACAATCTCTACTAATTTCATAAATTACCTAGTTCTTTTATAAATATATTTTTTCTGCATTCCCTCAATCATCACCTCATCTCACAAACTTGGCAGAATTGTGTAAAATCCCTGAATTATTTACATTTCCGGAAATATAATTGTGACCGAACTTCAAGAAAAGGATCTTAGGATAAAATATCATTTTTGAAAATACAAGTGCTTCTTTCTACAAACAAATACAGTAACATAAGTGAAGTATCCTATTTATGTGCTTATATGTTTTTGACGTTTAACGTTAGCCCGTTAGGTTCGAAAGAGGAGGGTCTAGAGATGTCAGAACAATACAATGGGTTACTGAAAATCGATCAATTTCGTTGTAAACTTCTTCTTCAGGTACAGCCACAAATATAATAATAAAACAATTTGCTTAAAAATATTCGTAATAATAAACAATTATTCCAAGTTAATATGACAAAAACTGATCACAAGAATAGTTATTTTAAATAGAATTTTACTGAGCGTCGCGAAAATATTATGTTACGTAGATAGTTTAGTATCGGCCAATAGCAGATATTAACATTACAAAATAGAATATCTGATAGAAAAATTATGGATTATTTACTTAAAAAATATCAACTAGGTATGAGGAGTGGTTTTGAACTGGCACCTCCACCATTTTCAACAATAAAAGAACTATTTGATAAAGGTTGTAGAAATAATCTCTTTTATGCATCTCAATAGTAACTCTAGTCGAAATCGTGCGCCAACAAAATAAATTTTGTGAAAAAGTGTACCTTTTATCTGCTTAAGCTTTAAAAGCCACGAAGCATTTAAAATATATATTCGAAAGGTAGAGCAGTAAAGATAAGGTACATCTAAAACTTAGGTACAAATAATAATTTAACAGCAACTTAAATAATTCTAATGCTTTCAGCAACTAATTTCGAGGTATTCATAGGTATATAAATAACTTAACAGCAGCCGTATTGGTTTAAAATACGAATTATAAAAACTAGCACAAGAAATACACAAAATTTAAGTACAATATTCCCTTTCGGGATGTATAAAAAGTATGTAAGTAAATGCAGATATATACCAATAAGGTTACTGGAGGTAATTTGAATAATTTACACAAACCTACTTTATAGGTTCATTTGCGTAATTCCATTAATTAGGTTCGGCAAAAAAGACAGAGCAATTACGCGCTTAATTTATGTGCGACATCGACATTTGCTAGATAATCAATGGAACATTACATTATCCTCGTGAAAGTTAGTTAGGCAAATACGAGATGGAGGTAAGGCGAAGTCCTAAATGATTCTAATGGGATACGAACGCTTCACCCTACGGTATGCATATTGGCCGGAAAACCTCTAAGAATGGCGGGCTAGTATTTAATTTTAAAATATTCCACAAACCTCGAAAAAAAATCTAATAACCTGCGGGTTGAAAATAAATAGGAATTTCAATTCTTATGGCGGCGGCTCTTTGTTTGCCCATAGGCAGCTCATCGCCTCTCTAAAACATGAATATGGAACAGCAAGGACAGAGATTTCCACTTAGGAACGGTTCTCTGTTCCGTTTTGGAACGCAATATTTCGTATTTGATATCAAACAAATTCATTTAATCCGCTCTGTTGAAGCTGTGAGATTATTGAATTTGGAAAACTTAATTGCATTTTAAAACAAAAAAGGTTGCGTGTCTATGTATGTACACTCCGCCAAAAAAGTATCGCATAATTTAGTTTTGAATCATAAAAGTATCGCATAATCTTTGTTTGTAGCATAAAGTTGTATTAAGATTTCACCAACATGCACACTTTATCAAAAATCTGGCGGTAAACTATTTGGTCAGTATCAACCCACTTTTAGTTCAATTTAAAGCTGATTCTCAGGGACCAACGTAAGTAAAAGCTACAGAACGCAGGCGGCAAATTTGAAATTAATTAACAGCACGGTATGTAGCAATAATTTATTTATTTTATATTTATTTTAAAGGAGTCCTTTATTTGTTTTATATTACAATATCTTAGAAATGAAAGTTTTCTGCGGCTTATTCGAAAAACAAAAAAATGTGCATCACACACATCCTTCTTCTTGACATGTATTGGATTTAACACGGACGTAACACAACACGTACAAAACGGCCTGCTGGTATATAGCAATTTGGCGTACTGCCAAAACATTGCCGTACATATCCCCATCACGTTTCATAACAGGAAACTTCGTTTTTATGTAACCAACCTTTCCGACCATTATTATGAAAATATTTCAGGTGAACACGGAAAAAGTAATGAAAGCTAACATAAGGGAAAATACAAAAATTGTAATAAATAATGGTCAGCGTCTATTTGACTGAGAAGCTGCTGCAATGCATGGGAAAACGAATACTTTTAGCAGTAAACCTTTTTACCACCTGTATTTCTAAATTTCAAATGTTAATATTTGCGTTTGGATTTCAGTGACATCAAACAACTACTTAACGTATTAGTGCCCACACAAAGAATAAAAAATCATATAGTAAAATGTACACTTCCCTGTTTAACGTAACAATTTTCTAGTATTGTATGAAATTTCACAATAACTCACTGCTGTTTCTTATACCACAGTTATAAAAAGAGCAATAAAATTGTTAGAAAGAATTATAGGACAATCTTTTACAAATTTTTACAAATAGTAGATACAACAAATTGCCCATGATGAAATAAAGATCCTGTGTAAGATTTTTTTTACGATTATTTGCAATTATTATTAATGGACCGAGAAAACTGTCTAATAGCAAAGAAAATATTTCTAAAAATAATGCAGTTAATTACTTCTATAATACAATGATCGGTTTAATATCAGCAATTAAAAATGTTTGTTGATTATCTGAAGTTGTATTATAGCAAAGTTTTATACATATATAGCGGGAGTACCAAGATACTTATAATTGGTTTAGCTACATAAATGTGTGATACTACAGAAATTGTCGTAAAGATGACGCTACGCTTGTTTCATAACCGTTGGAATTCTTATTTGATGTAACTTCGGATCGGTAAACGCGAATATGTAATATTTATTTGTTGTATGCACATTATGGATGTTGTATAAAACGTACTGTGATTCACAATCGCGCACAGTACGAGTACGAGTACGAGATGCTTCCAAATACACAACTATATGAATTATTGCAATAACGCAGTTGATTTGTATGCAAAATCTTGTTGACAAAATTTACTACAGGAGTTTATAATATTTAGTAGGTACTATTTGTAACAAGTAATCTATATGTCATGCTGCTTTAATATATAAGTTATGTCAACATAAATTGTATAATATCTGTTGCAATAAATGCAATAATTTTCATCAACAATTTTGTGGGAAATTTTAATAGAAGTTGTGCTCGTCTCTATATCTTTTACAGTTTATTCTAGTAAACTTTACAATTATTTTAGTATTTATATTTGTTTTTCTGTGCAGAGGAAGAAAGAAATAACTGTAATTATTTTAATTATCAATCTACTAGACTTGCTAATATATTAGGTGGGTTTCCCGTTTTCTGTGTTCAAGTTACAAAGGATTCGCATACGTCGATCCAAGGTCAAGTTCACAAAAGCTTTTGAAATTTTAATCAGCTAACCGATTACTCGATCCCTATAACAGGCAAATGGGTGGACCAGAGGGTCGAAAGATTCCCGGACAGAGCTTTAGAAGCTTAAAGTTACAAGACCTTTTCGGTATTACAGCTTCGACAAAAGCTGCTGAACGCCTTTGAAATATTAAAAGTGTTACTGTAGAATTGTGACGTTGGAATTTTTGCTTAGCATAGATACATTTTGCTATATTTAGCTAATTCTTTTAAATGGGATTGTAAAATATCTGTATCAAGATAAAATTAAATAATTTTACATGACAATACTATAACCATAACCTAATATTTGATATTAGAAACTGGTACATATAACAATGCATTTATGATCGTTTAAATAGAACATGCTGTATATTATTTTATTACTATTTTAGTTAAGCATAATTTGGGGATTTCAGAAATATGTGGTTGTTTACATTTTTTTACAGGTTAAAAATTTGATATTTTTACATTAAGTATATCAGCAGTAGGCCTTGACTGAGTTATTAGGCAAACAAGCAAACATGACTTCAAATTTTGACAGATATCTTGTTTGTTGGAAATTTTTCTTGTTATTTAGATGCTTTTACCGTACTCTTTGCTTGTTTACTTCTCCACAATGGTCGCGTACGAGAACTTTGAAAAGTATTATATGCTAAAAAGTTATATGCATACAATGCAACGAAAATTCCCAAGAAGCTTCAATAAATTTCTCTCTAAAAAACTACTAGTTGAACTTAAGGAGGCGCTCCGTATGGGGAAGCCAGGTGAAGCCCTAGTTCAGAAATTTAACCTGGATAGGCAGTATTAATTTAAAGATTTCAGAATATTGAAAAAAAATGGGGCATTGTATTTGAAAAAATCGAGTTTTGATGGTCTGCAGTTGCACTATAGGACAATTAAATTTTGGACACGCTGTAGATAATGCAACAAATTTAAAAACTTCGACAGAAACGTCAGGGTTTCTTCCATCGATAGTCTTAATTTTAGCGTTCTCGATTAAAATTTCGCGACGGTACATAATGTTAAACATCGTCATGTAAATCCAAAAATTTTAAAAAAGTCGAAAAATCTCTAAAGCGGCTACACTTAGGTATAGGGAATACTAGTAAAAGTTCCTCTAGAATAACGTTTAGATTTCAAAAGTGCAAAGAAAACTATACCATTCCATTTGAAATAAGAAAGTTGATGTAAATTTCCGGTGTTTCCGGAAGTGCCGCCATCTTAAAAATATTTTCAGGGCATAGATTTTATTAGACTATGTACGTATGCAACTTTACAGAAATTAATTATTACTAGGAGGCCCAATCTTTCTAATGGACGGTCTCGATCAATCACCCTGTATATTGTTGTGACTTTACTTCTTGTCCTATTATTAGATTGTAAAAATCTGTTGGACAATATACTATTATTCACATCATCGTTTCATAAATTTGTGAACACATGTCAGCTACAGATGTATGCAGTTGATACTCAAATGTATCATTCATTTTTTATACCTGAATATCAAAATGAAATACATAAGGTCCAGAGTGATTTGGATGCGTTGGTAGGGTTTTCAGCTCAACATGCTCTTGTTATAAATCCTTCTAAGTCAGCGGTTGTCGTATTTGGTAACAAAAAACATGCGTCTGCTCTACATGATCAGGTTAACATTCGGATTAACGATGTTGTACTGCCTGTAATTAAGGAAGTAAGAAATTTTGGGTTTAATTATTGATAGCACACTTAGATTTGACTCACACATCTCTAAATGTATTAAAATTGCAAATTTTTTGTTTAAAGCTTATATATCCTTACAGACAATATTTAACTGTTGATACCAAACGAAGTTTGTGTGAGGCATTGGTACTGTCACATTTTAATTATTGTAGTTCTGTATATGGACCATGTCTCACGGTTGCTAATTCTGCTCCCATTCAACGCGTGCAGAATTCTTGTTTGCGCTTGATATTTGGGGTTAGAAGGTTCGGGACGTTGGTTGGCTTTTTATGTGTGGTCGTCGACTTTTGCGCGCTGCTACATTGTATCTTAAAATTATTCTCAACAAGGAGCCTAAAAACTTGTTTAGAAGAGTTAGATTTCGTACAGATGTTCACACCTTGAACATTCGGTTTAAGGGTACGTTGACTCCTCCTGTCCATTCTACAACTTTGTTCGAACGCTCATTTTCTTATAAGATTAGCAATGTCTATAATAAAATTCCTGAAGAATTTAAAACCAATTTGTCTACATTTAAAAAACAAATGAAAAGGTATCTGTTGAAATTTAATTACGTGTCGTGTGTGCGTGCCATCTGAATCAATCTCTTTATTCCTTTATTTAACTAATCACATTTCCATTGTTGCCCTTAGATAGGTAGAATTATTTTTGTGTATGTGCATCCAAATATATATTTATCTTGGGTTCATTTCAGAATTTAGATTTAAGTTTAGATTTAGGCAACATGATCCATTTCCTCAGTTTCACGTAATCCAGGTTCAATGGAAGAACAATTCAACTATTTTAGTTGTAATTGAATTGAATCTTTTGATCCTATTGTTTTGATAGTGTTAGGTACATATGTTTCATTTATACGCTGCTTTATATTAATTTTTCAGTATTAATTTTGACTCTTTTTTTTATGTATATTGTAGTATTGTGCTATGAATTATTTCAATAAAGATGTTTATAATAAAAAATATCATCCACACATTTATCACTTTCTTTTATACACGTGCATGTATTTCATAACATTCTTATTGTTAGACCAACTATTTGGATATTAAAAACTTCTAAGCATTATATAACTATATTCAGATAAAATATTTGCATGGAAAGCACTCCAAATGAGAGCATTATATGGTAGTATGATGACTAAATATGTCGTAGGCTAAGATAAATTCGCTGTCAAACTATTTCAAATATTTAGCTTTATGAATAATCACCAAAATACAATTTTCATAAAAGTTGAAAGGAACTTCGCGCATTGTCCGTCGAAATATATTACGAAACCTCCTATCTGCCATGCTTGTGCCATATATTTCACGCAGATACTCATATATAAATACAATAATACTTCAGCACTGGATATATGTGGAAAAGGGCGTATAATATATTATTAGGTACATATGCAGTGACCGTAAATCCCTCGAAACGGGCTTGTAATCAGAAAGACAGTTCTAAATCCACAGGGCGCACGCAAGGATGATTGATTCGTTGTTTGGATAGGTGGATTGAGATAATCTATCGCACGTTTATTAGTCTTCTTTTTAATTATTTATTATTATGATTTATGATCGTAAAAACTTAGTTATCAGAAAGATTGTACAATTGATAAAAATAATATTATAAAGGCAACATCAGGTAAGGACAAGATCCGTAAAAAAAATTATTTTTTAAATTCTATAGAAAAATTCGCGTAACTTCTATCTACGTATGCACATAAAACAAAAAATTATTATTACTCAAGCAAATATTCGAAATTTGCAAAATAAAGAATCTGATTAAAAGCTCTTTCGTGTTTGGGGAAGCTCGTAAAAGTTTATGGCAGTAAAATGTTTACGGTTGCAATAGAAGTTTTACCAAATGTTGAGGAAATGCTGCACCATTCAAGATAAGTAAGTCGACTGCATAAACGATATCTGAAATCAAAATTTATGTCGTTAAACTATGCAGATGTTGAAGTTATATTACCTACGTGATATTAAAGGAGCTTTGAGATGATCTACTTTATGAATGTAGGCACATATGTCCAGAAATAAAATCAAGAAGAACACGTTCTATGGCACTTTCGAATTTCATTACTAATTGATGAATTAGCCAGGTATATAAAGGTACCAAAATCCATGTACAGACGCCTGGCTTCTCTTGCATTTCCATTCGCAAGGCCGTAGATAAAATGCATGTCAGCCATTTCAGAATTAGTGAAATTTGGCATATTTACAAAATTATAACGAGTATTTAAAACACTTTTACACCTTACAGTTTGCAATTTAAAACTTTACTTATACAGACACAAGTTACGATTTCTAATGTCAGTTGTCAAATTAATAAACTCAAGTGATTATCTGAATAAAGCCAGAGCCTGCTAGACCATTTTAAAAAATTTAATTTTCTCTGGCGAATTACAGAAAATTGTTTTCTATTTTTTGCTCGATAACGGTCAGAGACAAGAAAAAAATACAAGAGATCAAAGAGTTTCTAAGATAATTTATTGCGTATTTTAGAATCTAACAGTGGCGCATCGCAAAAAAGTTCAGTGTGGGAAAAGAGGGCATGACCCCGAAAAAATTATTACCCTGTAGATTTACATCATCATTTGGCATGGCTAATGATGCAGGCCTTATAGCGTAACCTACCTTCCAAATTTGAGCAAAATATCTCAAAAACTGTTAGGAGGTATACAGTAAAAAGTGAAAAAATCTTGAAATTTCAACACCCTGCAGATTGGTAACGAAGCGTTTGCAGACCTATGTTTATATGAAATTTTAGGCACAAAATAAACCGTAGAAAAACACAAGAATGTTAAGGAGTAAAAAATATATTCAAATAGTAGTCCAGTACAATATTGTTTCACCACACAGTGGCTTCATCAGGTGGATGAAATTAACTTAATCCACCTGATGAAGCCACTGTGTGGTGAAACAATATTGTAGTGGACTACCATTTCAATATATTTTATACTCCTTAACATTCTTGTGTTTTTTTACGTTTTGAAGATGGAGTTTAAACACGTATCCTCCCTTTCGATTAATTTTTTACAAAATAAACCAAATAATTACCCCCTTCCTTATGGACATGATATTTAGGAACCACCTGTATACATACTTATATGTAGCCGTTATGAATTTGTTTTTTTACCAAAGATAGACGCATTTTTATGGTCATCGTTCTATAATACAAACAGTACCTAAACTTTATCTGAAAATTGTTTTATTTTCCTTCAAATTAATATTATTCAAATGTTATTTTAATTATGGAAACACACGATCAATATGTATAGGTATTTTCAGTGCATGTTATACATTATCTAGCATTTCGTAGTTTAGATACGTATTTACTTACAAATGCAGAAGGTAGATCCATTAAATAAATCTGTATTTGCCACCTATGTATATGTGCACGTGAAGGTGCATACATCTAGAGTACGCTAAACAGCGCAATATATTGAAACTTAAATATCAATATCCCAATCTGATGCTAAAATATCTATCAGGATACCAGATGCATAACCCTGAAGGTAAACATTAATGTAAATATGTACCGCTCATTTATAATGTACACAACAGGATGTAGCTGTGTGTATTATACACTACAGTTTGTAGCAGAATTTCGTACGAGGCATACAGGATTTTAACCTGAGATGTAATTTAATCAACTGATTTCCGGACCAATCGAAACTGCTAAAAGAAGAAGTCTTAAGCAGTAACAACTTGAACTGTTCCGAGTGCTAGAATTTCTAATTAAGTTTGATAACCACGTGTAGCGATTCCACCATAACGTGTTCACCAGCACATGTTGGCAATGTAGTTGGTTTGTACTCTGTATAATTAGCGGCGCCCTCAGCTTCTGCCAATTAATACCGCTTCGGGTTTAGACGCACACAATACGCTGTTCGCTACTAAGCACACCTAGATAAACACAATATCCCCAGGGAATTATTCCGGCCGTCTGAACACGTTAGAGAACTCCGCAAAGATGACATAGCGAGAACATGATACGTCGACGAAGTGTCGTATATGCACACATACATACGTCGCTTGCAACTTAGATCCTGTGAATGCAGAAACATGTTTTAGAAAATACACTCCGCCAAAAAAGTATCGCATAATTTAGTTTTGAATCATAAAAGTATGGCATAATCTTTGTTTGTAGCATAAAGTTGTAAATATACTTTAATGCGCTCTAAGATATAATTTCTATGATTGTTTAAATAAAATACAGGCCAAATAAAAACAAGAACTCATACTTGAGATTTTTATTAAAACAAGAAATTATAATTTTGGAAAGAAAAATGTCATAACAGTAGCTTTTAATACTGAGTATTGCCACCTCTGGCTCTTATGACCGCTCGCATACGGTTTGGCAGAGATTCGATTAACCTCCGTATATAAGCCTGATCCAAATTCTCCCACTCGTCACGGAGAGCATTTGCTAGTCCATGCAGGTCCGCTGGGGCAACATTTTGGGTTCGTATCCGTCTGTGAAGGAGGTCCCACACGTGCTCGATAGGGTTCATGTCCGGACTTACCGCAGGCCAATCTAAAACTGGAATACCAACATCGTTAAGGTATTCCTGGACGATTATTGCAACATGCAGTCGTGCATTATCGTGCATTAACATGAATTCGTTTCCTATAATTGGCGCATATGGTACTACATGTTCTTCTAAAATGTCCGTTATATACCTGTGGGCAGTCAGTGTACCTCTGTCTACTGGTACTAACTCTGTACGACCTGTTAAACAGATGCCTCCCCAAACCATAATAGAGCCACCAGCGAAATTGGGTCTAGGTCTGATATTACACTGCGAATAGCGCTCACCGTCTCGTCTGTACACTGAGATACGCCTATCTGAGGTGTAAAGACCAAATCTTGACTCATCTGTGAAGATTATATTGGCCCAGTCATTAATGTTCCAATTTACATGTTCTCTGGCAAACCTTAAGCGAGCCACTCGGTGGTTCCTAGTGAGACGAGGGGCTGTTACAGCTACTCTAGCTCTTAATCCACTCTGTCGTAACCTATTCCGAATAGTTTGAGTACTCACACGAGTATTTCTGACTCTAGCCAAGTCGTTCTGCAATTGTCTCGCAGTTACATGTCTTCGACGTAATGCTTGTAGTAGTAAATAGCGGTCATCTTGGCGAGTAGAACATCTTGGACGACCTGGTACAGGTCTTCTACTGTAAATGCCTGTTTCCCTATATCTGGCTACGGCTCCAGAAACACTTGACTGATTGATGTTCATCAAATTAGCAACGTATGCTTGAGATCGTCCATCTTCGATTAAAGCAACTATAGCAGCCACTTGTTCTGAAGTTAAATTGCTCATTTTAGTTTTAAAAGCGTTGGTACAGAACTCTGACTTCGCACTTTAAAATTTGTCCGTATAGGAAGACTTTCAATAAACAACTGAACAAACCTTACACATATGCATTTTTCTAAATGTGTTCTTTTAGGAAAAAAAAAGTAAAAACGCTAAGTTCCATTATTTTGTTAGTGTTTTTATAGTTCACATACACGAGGCAAACTTTTTGTGAACGTATAAAAATATCTTGGTTCATAAATGCCCTTTTTTAGTTTATGCGATACTTTTTTGGCGGAGTGTACATAACCAGGATTTAAATTTCGTTTTAAATTTAAATTCCTTCGCTGGGTAACGCCATCGATGAAGTGGATTTTGGTTGTTTTCTTTTATCTCTTTAATACATGCAGCCTCGATAACGAAATACCAGTTTGAAAGTGATGTTTATACGAAAAGTTTGGGACCATTTTCATAAAATTAAAGTATGAATTCTCTTCAGGGTTGAAGATGCATGTACTTAAAGTATAAAGTATAAAATATAAAGATATTGTCATAAAACAGCTTCCTATAAACTTAAACTTCAACCAAAAAATTTGATGGCTTTACATTGAATGAATAATATAATAAATGTTTATAACTCTGTCGAGTTTCATTCGTTTTTTTTTTCTTCTCTGAAGTTTTGTAATAAAATACTGCTGCTTATGTGTGTTTGCTTATTCTTTACTTACAATAACAAATAATACAATAATAAATATATATACCTATGTATAGTAGACTCATTTAGGACTGAGGTATTAGCTGAAAAGTTGCCATGGGCTAATTTCTACATAAATTTCTATAGTTATCGGTACGGAAAATGTTGAATACTATGAAGCTAACAATAATTAAACCGCACGAGCAGCATAAGCATGAAATTAGCATTATTTACTCGATGATATCTATGTATATAAAATCATAACTCACTTCGTATCTGTGAGGGCATCATGCAAAAGCTGCTGAAAATACTAATAGTAACGTATCCTCACTACTGCAGTGCTGGTGGGCCAGGGTAATGGTAGAATCCACTTACTCTCATTAATATTATCAATTGCCCCGGCTGATAGACTAGTGGCTTGCACACTTGGCTATCAGTCGTCAGGCCTAGAGTTCAAATCTCACTCTGGTCAATTAGGATAACCCGTTTTTTTTTCGAGGCCGTAATGCTGATTAGGAGGGAGATTTAGCTTTGGGGGAGTGTCTGATAAGCATATGAAATGCTACTTAAAAAAAATAATTCCAATGCTAGTGGACAATGTAAGTTTTATTATATATATAGTTCTAATTGCTCTCTTTTGAAGAACAAACACACGTTGGACATCAGAAGAATTGCCCCAGTGAATAAGCCCATACTTCATCCTAGAATAAAAATGGGAAAAATAAAAGGTTTTTAGTATGTGAGTACTACAAGAATTACGTAGGTTATATAAAGCATAGCATATGCTAGAAAGAGAGTTACAAATAAAATCAACATGAGAAAGCCAACTGAAATTTTCATCAAAGATCACTCCTAAAGCTTTAGCTGAAGGTACAAACGTCAAAAAATTATTATTTAAAAACAAACCGTTTAGTCTATGTTTACTACTATTTTTAAATAAAATACAATTGGTTTTGTTTGCGTTTAGGATAAGTTTGTTTAACGACATCCACCTCTGTATAGTCATAAAAGTTGAACTTGCCAAATCCAATAAATTACTTAAGCTTAGGTGAGAGAGGACGACATTAATATCATCCGCATAAATCGATAATCTAATGGATGGTGAAAGACAATGAGGAAAGTCATTTATATAAATTAGAAAAAGCGTAGGTCCTAATATCGATCCTTGAGGAACCTCAAGGTTACACAATAACGAGGCAGATTTAATGTTACGGCATAGTACTTTCCGACATCTACCAGCTAAGAAAGATTTGAACCAACTATTCATAATCCCACGTATCCCGTATCGCTCTAATTTATGGAGGAGAATAGAGTGATTTACACAATCAAATGCCTTGGAAAGGTCAATAGACATAGCAAGGCAATGGATCCCACAATCTACATTCTTGTAAATTTCATTAAAGAAATGAAATAAGTTCATTTAAAACCTTTTCCGCAAAATTTTTTGCCTTCTTCAGTTTTAATTTTCTACAAAGAATATATGATAAAAACATACCTCAACGTTAATTTTGAAGATTGTGACAATTACTTAAAAACTTGAATAAAATAATAATAATAACAAAAATAAATAAATAGATAACAGTAATTTTGAGTGTAGGCATTATAAAATAAAAAGATAGATTTTGAAAACACTTTTAAAATTTAAAAGGAAATAAAATGATTATTGGATTAAACAATTAAAGGATACATACCAAATAAAACAGCAAATCGCAACAGTAACCTGTTGAACTTAAAGAAAGTTCCTAACAACTCCACCAGAGGATTCTTTAATTTGCATTTACTTTTTACATTTCTGACAATAAGATCACACTAAACCGTTTAAGTCAAAAGAAATATTATTTAGTCATTTAAAAAATAGCAGATACTTAATGCAATAACCTATCTTGTTTGATAATTCATATTATAACAACGACTTCAGAAATGTCAAAATGCCAAAATGTACATTGCACTGTTTATAAATGAATTCTTGAGAGTTTTATTCTATTATTCTTAACAAAAGGAAGATGCTGCGCTGACAAATAAAGCTCGGATTAAGTTAGCAAGCCAAGAACTGCAAACAGTTCACATTTCAACTTTCGCATCAGCACAGACTTTTACAATCGCACAAGCGGCAAAATGCATCCCGTCAACACATCTCCGCTCTAATGGTCGTCGCCATTCTAAAACAACAAAAGAGCACCACAAGCACGTATTTCGCCTCGGGGCTCGGAGCTCTTGGAATTCCAACCTAATCTTAAATTTATAGAAGATGGAGTTTGTCGTGTTTCTCGCTCCTTGACGATGTAACTTTTTTCTTTGGGAATAAATTTAAATAATAATTCGCGGTTCTGGATCGCGTCAGGTAAAATGATGAAACGGTTACTGCGATATAAGCCGAGATTGAATTTTAAGAAGATAAAAACTTTCTTCTTACAAAAAGAAATGTTATACTCATTCCTATAGATAGAATCCTATAGTCTTTTAGATTAAAAAGAAATGTTTTACTGATTTAAAATGTTTAATAAAATAAAAGGATCTTTTAGGAAACAACTATACAAAACTGTACAACAAAATAAAATGCAATATTGCTGAAACTAAAAAACAAAGCTTTAGCGTTACAAATTACAGTACCTATTCAACGTTTGAATATTACTACTTGTGTTATCCAAGAAGTATGTATTTGTTTTTAATAAACAACATTGCAATTTAAAATTTTATCAGGAAGTTGTTTACAATTGAAGAGCTCGCATGCAAAACCGGATATAAGCACATTTACAAAATTTTCAGGAGATGAAATAAAACACCTTACATATTTATTTTTAAAAATAGTGTTATTTTGAAAGACAGTTTTAATATAATGGGCGTTATTAGAAAAAAAAAAACATTGAATATATCCGAGTTTACAGAGAAATTATGTACATTGACCAAAAAAATATTTATTTTTCTTTAAAAAAAAAAACAAGGTTAGTTGAATCAGTATATTCAAAACAAACAAAACAGGCAATCACATAGCTCGTCTTGTTCTTCTTGGGTTTCATTATTTTCCACAATATCTTTGTTTCCTCCTCCGCCACTGTCAAATAAGTTTTTGTGCCACAAAAGGTCTTTCCTGTTTCGACAATCTTTCCCAAAATGCTTCTTCATCAAATGATTCAAACTTTTTTTTCTTTTTATCTGGTATAGAATTACCTAATGGTAACCTATTTAACTGTATGTTGTCTTCGGATTTTTCCTTCTTGAGAAGCGACTCCCAAGTTGTGTCAGCTGCTGCGAATCGATAAAATTGAAACATCTTTACTGTAATAGTAGTTTTATTACTTTTATGCACAAATTTTTTTGCATTTCTAAATTCCCTTTATTTCCTTATACAACTTGTGCAATTCTTTAACATCGTAAATTTGCCAGTCAGGACCGAGTGTTTTCACCGAACCTACTTTCGAATACATTTCTATGTATTTTTCATTCGATGTTATGACTGGATTGCTTTTCAAGGTTTTCTCAACTCTACCGAATGATCGGTCCGCAGGTACAAAGCTATGGCCTTGGACTGGATATGTTATTATTATTTCTGTCAAATTATCTTAATAATTGTTGTTTGCAAATATATTAGAGTGTGAATGAAATGCAAATTTTTATTCTGCCCCCCACATCCATCGCAAAATAGTCTGAGTAGGTATACTCCTTCATAATTTAAACTTTGAACATGATGGAACAAAGAGGAACCAAGTTAAATAACCCCTCTTCCAGCTAAATCTTCGGTCCAGACATGAATATCGTATTACGAAACGTCATAGGAACACAGCAAAAGGCATACAAGCTAATTTGGTGAGAATAGAACGTATCCCCGATGGATGTACGAGGTAGCGGTTGCACTTGCTGCAGTTCGATGCAGTGTTATGCTGTGATTAGTGTTTGTTTGCCGGGGGTTCATAGAAAGTGTTCCCCTTTTTCTGTGGACACTGCGCCATAATAAGGCACTATTTTTTCTGTATCTTTCTTTTGTGTTTCTTACTTGCTCTCTTAACCTGGTGCACACACATGTGACTCAGGGAATGAGAAGCCGATATCAAAATCATTCAAGAAGGTATTTCTGAACGTATACTTAACTCTTAACGTGTATTCCATGTTTTTGAAAAATGTTATAGCCTTGAAAAATCAAAGCTATAACATTTTTGAAAGTAATTAATTTGCATGATTTTCCCTCACAAAGTGTACACAAAATACGATCTACGGCTGTATGATCTCCATGAATTGTGTATACAGGGTAATTCAGAAACAATGATTAAACTTTATTTCTTGCTAAAATTAAGGAAAACTTCACATTTGGATACAGCATTTAATTTGGAGCAACATTTCTTAATAAAATAATAATAAAACTGAGGTACTTTACTTACCTAGCGTAATTTTATAACCCTCGCTCGCATACAATTGTGTTATTTTAGTTTCAAGACATGCAAAGGTAATTCGCAAAAACAAAGATTTACTAAATTCAAAGACAAAAAGCTTTTCACGTGCTGCGCACTTTCTGCCGGTCACTGCATAACAAACACTCCGATTAAACTAAATTATTAATTAGAAATTAATAAAACTCAACATTTTTTCCAATAAATCCAAAACATATTCACAAAAACAAACATAAAAATTAATGGCTAACGAGTATAATCCCAATATAAAACTCGAATTGACAATTTTGTCAACCAAGTTCAATGCGAATTTCAACCCGGCTTGATAAAACTTTTTTAATTAAAATCTGGTGTATCTCATTAAAAACATTCCTGCATTCCTCTGAATTCACTCTCGAGGTGTTTATTTGCATACACGCATATTCCATGCGAGCAAATAACGACTTTTGATACGTACCGCCTTTCGAACTTCAATAATTAATACCTACGCGAAGTTGCCTAGCGGGCATAAATGTGAATTCGTGGAGCTTTATTGCATACGGGAAAATATTCTCCAAACTTGCTTGTCGCCGGATTTTCTATACGCGAATCGTAAAGTAAATGCGATGTGCCTTTGTTGTTGCGGCAGTGAAATTGGATAATTAAAGTAGTTATAACGAGGCTTTCGCATGCGCCTTCAAATAGCTACCGTGCAAGATTTCATATACATTGCGATATAAAGCGGTTAGGATTTCTGATATGCTATTATATCGATTCTGGAATTATACTACATTTCTTGTTAAATGAAATTACTTGCGAATTTACATAAAACACTTTTGCAACAATATCGGTTAATCTAAAATAGATATCAAAAGTTATTTAAAGTTAAAATATTGGAATTCATTTGTATCTGATATTTAGAATATATTTTTGTACAAATATGTATATGCTATCATCTGTTTTAAAAAGAACTCGTCAAACGAAAGCTTGGGCGTAAAGCAAAGTCAGGTTTCTGTAATAAAAAAATGGAAACTGAAACGTTTTTGTACGTTATGTAATGGGGTAGCATTTTATCCCGAAAAAATACAAAAATAATAAAAATTTCATGCCTCAAGTACATACCTTCATTTCATGGCAGGCAACTTTATAAAAATAAACTTATCATTTACTCCCAAACATATAAAAAAAAACATTATCTCACGCCAGTTTACCTAGAGAATAAAGAAGTGCAAAAAATCGCCTATAGAACTGCAAAAAAAAAATAAATAATGTACATCTTCTTCTCTAATCAAAACACGGGAATCGGCTTTACCGTGTATTTGTATGTATTTTTAATTTTTTTTAATGTTTATCATTACAAAACCGTTTCGATGCTTTGACATCTTTTTCAATTTGTGACAAAAACTTTTTTATCATATATTTTAATATATGAAAGAGATATAAATGTAGATGTACGAACTACATAATATACAGGGCATGTCAATTAAAACGAGCCACCTCAAAAATTCTTTACCTGCTGTGATTTATACAGCCTCAATCTCTGCAAAGTAAACGGCGGGGAAGTATATATACTCCCACCCTCTCCCACTCTACCGAACAGCGAGGTGTGGCGCTGTAGTACGATAATAGCGCGTGTAGACTGATCAGTGATCAGTATTATTAGTCAGTTCAAGTAAGTTGGTTGTCTAAGTTTTAAGTACATATTTTTGCGCAAAATGCCGCGTTATACTGTGGAGGAGAGAGCTGACATGATGCGGTGGTATCACTCTGGCAATTTTTTTCAAAGGGTATGCGACGTGTTTGCAGCTAAATACCCGAACAGGCCTATTCCAAATAGAGCCACAATTCTTAAATTAAAAAATAAAACCGACAACACCGGTTCGGTCGGAAATTTCAAAACATCACTTCCAACTCGCAGAATTTCTAATAATACGTCCGTTTTAGTATGTGCTGCAGTTGAAATAAATTCGAATATGTCATCTGGCACTAATTCTAATGATTTAGGCATATCCCGTTCTCCCGTTCAGCGAATACTCAAAGCAAATCGGTATCACAATTTTAAATATTCTAAACACCAACAATTATTTCACGGCGACGCATTTAAGCGTATGGTATTTTGTGAAAAGTTAAGTGATTTAATTAACCGAGATGCTAATTTGGTAAACAATATTATCTTTACCGATGAATCTTCTTTTCCTTTGGTTAGAAGTCACAATTTATCTGTGACAATGTACTGGGCCAAGCAAAATGAGCACAGATATTTAAGTTCATCTAGTCAGCAACAGCAAAAAGTAAATGTTTGGGCAGGTTTGTTAAACAACCATATTATTGGGCATTTTTTTATCAATGGCAATTTGAACGCAAATACATATTTAGAATTACTGAACACCCACATTCTACCTACTGTACAGCAACTTCCCGGCATAAATATGCAAAACATCTACTTTCAGCAAGATGGTTGCCCTGCACATAATGCAGTGGCTGTCCGAAACTATTTAAGTGAACAGTTTCCTAACCGGTGGATCGGAACTCATTCTGAAAATATCAAATGGCCAGATGGTTCACCAGATTTATCTCCCCTCGATTTCTTTTATTGGTGTTATTTAAAAGAAATAATTTATGGCAATGAAGACGTTCGACCAGTTAATATAGAGTAGTTGCGCAATAAAATTGTTCAAACGTCAAACAACATTAGTCCAGAAATGTTGGAGAATGTTAGAATGAATTTTTACAATACATTAGGATATTGTTTAGCTAAGGATGGGGGCATATTTGAACCTTTTGTTTGAAGATTCAGTGATTTTTAAAAAATTAACGTTTATTTCATCTTATTATTAAGGCTTATTTTAGTTTTCTATTTTTTAAATTTATTTACCCAGAATTAATTTTTATTTGTCCTTCATTAAATTTACTATTTCTTTTTGAGGGTTTTGCCCTAAATTCATTAGAATGTCTTTGATTTCCCTGTCATGAACAAACCCTAATTTTATATTTCTTTATTTATTACTATTACGAATAGAATAGTAGTCGAGCTGGTGTTAAAGTTTATTTAATTTGATAAATTATGTCTCAAATTCCGCACAGCATAAATATAGTTTATATTTAGAGATTTGTTCATTATTTACGGCATAATCTAATATATGTATGTTATTTGCTTACAGGTTCTACAAGTAAAACCCTTCTAAAACGCCGTAGCGCTTTTCATACAAACTCTATCAAAGAAGTGCTTCACAACAACAATACCATCCATTCCCGTGAGCATTACGAACTCTTCGACTTTCAACCCGAATAGACGCTCCCAGTCCATAGCGTTATATTAAAATTTTATTTTGTCAAATCTGGAGAAAGAATCGTCGAAAAAGTAAAAAGAGGACAAAGCAAACAGCCACGCAGATACGCCGGTAGATAACGTAAAAGCCAAACGGAGGTTTAATTTAATTACGGGAGAAGTGACATCAAAAAAGAGTCTTAAATGTGTACCCGATTACTTACTGCACAAAGAGGTCGACATTTGGATTGCAGCTGATGGTTTTTCATTAAAATTCAGAAATAAGGAGGGGTGTAGTCTTCATTAAGTGAAATTAGAAATTTAGTGCGGTTAATCTTCTTAGATATATTCTTTCCTAAATGAACAACAACGGAACGACGATGTCAGATTATGAAAGGATAAGGTTGGTAATATTAGGAGGTGCCGGTGTTGGTAAAAGTTGTATAGTGAAGAGATTTCTCACGAACACCTACAGTGACAAGTACCGTAGTACAATCGAAGACTTGTACAATCGCGAGTACGATTTGGGCCATATGACGCTCAAAGTGGATATCTTAGATACGGCCGGTGATATGCAATTTCCCGCTATGAGGCGGTTGTGCATCGCCACCGCTCACGCCTTCCTATTGGTCTACGCCGTTACGTCGTCGCCCTCGTTCGACTGCATCAAACAGTGTTTCGAAGAGATACGGGAGCAGCGGGCCGATTTTCAGGAAATACCGATCGTCGTCGCCGGAAACAAACTCGACCTAACGTCAACCCACAGGGAGGTGAGGATCGAAGACGTCTCGGAATGGGTCTATTGTGAACTCCCCAAGCTAAGGTTTGTGTAATTTCGCCATCATCGCCTCTGACAGACTGAAAGATTACCGACTATCTCATTCCGAGTTTCTCTTCTTTTTCGATGTTTGACTTTTATTACTGCCTTGCACGTTTTCTGTTGATTCTGCTGAAACGTCTTTTTAAGCGCTCCGCTACTATCCCGACGCGTCGTAATTATTTATTTTCTCATTCAATACGTTTACTAAACGTATTTGAGCTTCTAATTTTCCTTTCCTCTTATTTTCTTTTTTTTTTTACTTAATCGTAGTAACGATTCGATATTACATATTCCCAGTTAAATGAAATTATGTTGGAAATTACTTGATCTATACGCTAATCTTGCGAAAATTTTGTACGAACTTAACTGGAACTAATCTAATAAGAAATAAACGGCAAAATGTAAAGGATAGGCATCAGAGATATACACAATCGTATTCACAAAGCTCTCACGCATACATAGGTATAGATAAAATAGTGATAGATGAAGTACATGCCTGAAACTGCAACGACCACTTTACTTTTATTTTACTTACTGATTTTAATTTAATGGTTTGATAATGCTTAGGTACTACTTATTATTACCTTTTGACCACTTTACTTTTACGTTGATCACTGTATGTTTAAATTTTCGCCGCTGCCGCTGGTTGTGCAAATCAAACAAAATGCCGCGCGTAGAATCCGTTAGCGGTTGCGTTTATTTGTCGTTTCAATAATATTTTACCCGAAAATTGTAGCTGTTTTAGCTGAATGCGGGGTATCCAGGGTTCTGATCAAAGTGGGCGCAACAAAAAGAGTTAAAACGTGTTCTTAATTGAGAATTTATTTCTATAAAATAGGTGCAACGAGAATTGTACAATGACAAAAAAGAATGTACAAGTTGGCGCTGTGTCGTGTCAGTGGCTTTGCCGACATCAAACTCATAGCTCGGAGGGTCGGAACAGTCTGCATTGTGCCAAGAGCTTTGCCAGCGAGAAGAGGGGACACAATAGATCTTTCAGGTCGCAGTGTACTATCACCCTAATATGACATATACATACAAGAGCTTTGCCGACACTTAACTCACAGTTTGGAGGATATCGCCGCGTCGTGCGAAATGGGAAAGCAAACATTGTCGTAGTAAAGAAAAATATTTAAAAATGTCGCATCATATACATTCAGAGTGACTTCAATGAATACTTTACATATGTATTTAGATGTATGTGGATCATCATTAAAGCCAGGAACGCATCGTTCTGACGTGTTGTGTAATGTTAAAACCGGCCTATCTCAATTTGCGTCAAACACCGTCACAAATGTCAAAACAATGAGTGCTTTGTTTTGAAGTTGGCGAAATTGTAAACAATATGTATACAATTTTTTTCTCTTCTTGCATACTGTAGACCACAAATAACAGCCTTGGCTCAATCTCGAATTTTCTCTTCAAATTCGTCTGATGAGGTTGATGTCATGGTGCAATGAAACACAAAAACACATTGCCCCAAATTAAGTGTCTATTTTTGACAAACTATGTTTACGATGTGTCACAACATAATACATTGAAACACATTACAACAAAACACGTCGTGACAATGTGTCCTCAACTGTGACACGCAATTTTTCACATGCATACACACATGCTCATATGCAACATTCACACAACATGTAGAACAAGCAATATTCTTTGAAGTTTCGTTGCATGTTACATTCTATGATTACAGACGATTTATTTACGTTTCACGTTATGCAGCACATATTCTATTTTTTTTTTATTTTCCAATGTACATATCATACGTTTTCAATACAATACACTTGATTACACCAGAAAATTGGAAGAACGAGAACAAATATCAAACTTTCGATAAGAATATCGCAACGAATCCCCAAGGGTGCAGTGCGTAGGCAATGTTAAGAAACTTGGGAAGGTCTCAAAAGTGTTTCAAATAAATTACCTCGTTAAAATGTTGGCGTAAATAAAAATATATATTTGCAAGTATACTTTACCATCCTTATTCAGGTGGGTCATATTGTACAAATAAATGATTGGCTGTCGACACCAATGGTGCGTCCAAAGCGGAGGCGATTTATGCTAGTAAAATGCAGTAAAAATTTAGAGTGAGATGGGAAGTGGCTGGTAGCAAAACGTTACCGTTCGTAACCATACCGATATGAGTTGGTAACTCGCAAAAGATTCATTTAAATTACAACATAATCGTCATACATGTCATATCTAACAGATGCCGACTATTGTAACGTTTATCGTTTAAAGAAGAATTTTATTTATTTATCAAATTGGTAGAAATTAATTAACAAAAATCGAAATTTCCCTGTAAATTTTCCCGTTTAAAAGTATCTTTCTAAACTCATACTTTTGTATTTAATCTCACTTTAACGAATACTTCATCGTGACAAGTACAATCACAAACTGAAGAAAAGTAAAAACAAAAACATGTGAACACATGAACTAAATAGGAACCCTAACCTCAAAACAACAAAACTTATTTAAAATACCTTTTTCGGATGCATTGTTCATGAAATTGTCCTTAACCGAAGGAATAGTAATCAAGTAACGCCTAACAGAGAAGAAAGAAACTTTCGAAAGCAATTTCCGAAAAAAGCGGCAAATATTCCGAAAATAAACGCTAAAGCAACATTTTCAGCATTAAAAAGCGGAAAGCGCGTGGAGAACTTCCGTTATTGAATTCGACCCTGTAAGTTTTCGCAAGGCGCCGATACCGGAAATTTTACCTCGCGGGTATTTTTTCCAATTTTAATCGATGGGAAATTCCGGTTGGTATTGAAAAAGGAAGACTAGGAAACCGTCTCACAAGTTACAAGAACGGGTTGTTAAAAGCAATTGTCCGAAGTATAAAGTTGTTAATAAATCATGTAATGTTAAACATAGAAACACCAAGGAATTCTTGAAACTTTTCTTGACTAATTGTATAATTGCAATAACCATATAATTGATCAAATTTTTATTGATGGGAAAAAAGTTGGGTCTATTATATGGTTACCGATATTACCTGCCCAGACATTCACATTTTTGGCAATATTGCGTATCAATTTACTTATATCTATAGTGTTCAGAATACAGATAACTCATATTTGAATGACAGATTGTTTGACAGCTATTTCGACAACCGACTCCTGTAAAACTTTAGAATCTTGACAAAACTGTCTAGTAAAGTAAGGAGGCAGTAGTTCAATTCGGTATGTACTTATTGTACTTTACTGCATATGGACGGTAAAGAGAATGAGGGTAATAAAGTTGTTGTAATTTCGGATATGGTTGTCAAAAAGTTTATTGTTTCCACTGCTATTTTTACAAATGAGCCCCTTATTTATAAACACATCTACGTCAATTTACTATTTGTAAAATTTTCTTGATTTTAATTTAAATTTATGTTAATATAAACATTGTGCATGCATGACCCCACGCATTTTCGTTGTTGTTTGGGACACAGTTGCAAATAGCAATCATGTTATTTTAGTATTTCGGTTTGATTAATAAAAAAAATACTTAACATATTACCTTATTGATAGTTTGGGATTGCATGGCCATTTTTTTTTTTCGTTGATTAAAGCAAAATATTAAATACTTTTGTCGGCATTTTATACGTAACGCAAATCAGAAAAACGCTCTATCGAAAACAATGTTTAGGATGGCAAGAAGAACCCAAAAGTGATATATAAGTTTCGAGTACACCTTTAGATAAAAAATCGAAGTATTTTCATTTCACTGTACAATGCCAAAGCAATGGTGCTTAGAAAAAAATAGTTTCTTTTCTTTGTAATTATTTTAAATGGTAGTGACAAATTAACATGTTAATTTCGGATTGACAAAGAATATACAATTTATAGGTAAAAGTAAAAAATAAATTTAATTAACCAGAGTTACCTCGCGCCTCCACCATATTTTTACACTATATTTGATAAATCATCTTCCTACTTATCATGTATTATCAAGGATTTAATTCTGTAGATGATATGAAAAATTAACTGTCGTCTTATCACAATTCCCAAAACTTAATTTTTAGGTTTCTAGTGGGTTAATACACTTAATAGAAAACGCTTCTACGAATATGTCATTTCTATTATAGACAATTTATAAACGGAATAAAATGGTTCAGTTCAGCATTATTTTACGTAACTTTGATGGAATTATGGTTTATATGAGGAAACTAACTACTAGTGTATGCACAACGGAACAAGTGCTAATTAAAATGTGTAACCTTACACTAAAGTTAATTACTTGTCTTTGGTTTGTTACTTTAGTTTTTAATCCACGAGTTTTCTGTTTAATATGTTTGAAAGCGAAGCAAGTTTAACGAAATGTAAACACCGATAATTAATAGTATGTGTAACAACAGAAAAAAAATTATACTACGCCTTCGAACCAATCAATAAACCAAACAAAATCCCTGAATGATACAACACATGCACATTCCCAATTAGGTTTTCCTCACCGATATCTGACATAACTAGATGATTACAATTTAAAGTCTCATTAGCTACGGCAAAGGACCATCTTGATAGGCACGTAGCAGCGTTAGTTGAGCAATCGGTCTTCTATTGATTGGAATATATTCGAGTATTAATAGCTGGGAAGCCACAATTGGTTAATTGAACTCCCCCCATGGGTTAGTTCCTCCCCGTACAATATTTGTTTCTAACGTCCGATCGGATATAATTCAATTCCATGTCAAGTTATACAGTTCACGTTTATTGAACAATTTGCTGAATTAGTTACGTCATCACTCAAAAGGAATTAATTTTAATAAAGTAACGACTAATAACATCATACTCTTGGTGACGATAATAATGTGTTTGAGAAGTTTCTTGTTTCTATTACCTGTTACAGATGCTTATGTAAAAAATATTCTCTCATCTTACTTATGCAATTCCTTCATTCGAACAGTAAGTAGTTATATAAAAAATGACAGGCAAACTGTGAAGTCAGCCAGCAATTAACTTACAAATTTCTAGCGGATGTCGGGAAATGGAAAGCTATTTTCCTATTTGAGTTTGTAATTAATTATCCAGTCTACTTGTAAGTTCGCGCTGCTGTGCTGATTAGAATACCTGTCGAACAGCAAGAGTTAACCATTATTATAATAATCGGACTCAATCGACTATATAATCCAGATTTGCATAACTTCCTAGCCAAAACCAGTTTGAATAGCTTAATGGTTCAATTTAATTTAGTTGCAAAGTTTAGTTTTTAAGATGAAATGGCTTATGGTGTATTAACTTCAATATAATGTTGCGCTTTAGTTCTTGTTTAGCAAATAATAAATATTTAATATACACGGATATATTATATATATATATTGTGTATTACTTTATCGATACCTTGTATACAAATTGTTTTTGGAGAGATATTGAAAACCATGCTTTTGGCTTTTAATTAAATAACTAAATTTAAAATCCAATCGTGGTTGAAATCAAAACAACCGCGATCAATCGTTGGTAAAAAATATAGGCAAAATTAAAATGTTTTTAAAGAAATTTGATGAATATCAATAACTGTGCGTGTATATCTATCTAAATGGCGTAAATTTAGAAATGCAAAATTGAATTGCTTGTTTGAAACATGTTTAAATGGTACTTATAAAAACATATGTCCCTACATTCCGTAACATATGTCACGAGTTGGAAAAGCTGTACGTGGCATGACAGTCCAATGCGGTTCAGATAAAACTTTTGTAATTGGTTTTTAAAGTTTGAGTTGCAAATAACAGTTGTTAATTTGATTGTATATTCTGTTGTGGTATATCATATTTAATATAGTTAGGACTGCTTTTTAACATGTTTCACTCACATATAAAAAATTAAAGAGAAAATAACAAAAAAAAAAACAATATTTTATTAAATCAGCTTTAAGTAAGCAATAGATCCAGTATAAAATATTCTATATCTTATACACTTTTAAGGTAACATCTTCAAAAGAAAACGGCAGATTTGATTGCAAGTTTCACTTAAAATAGAAACATTGGAACGGAATTCTTGACGAAAGTTTACTTTGTGTCGTAAAGAAAGCCCCTTCTAAAATTTATGAGTGAATAAATTAGCTAATCCATTAGCTAAAGTTGAATTCTTCTATATTTCACAGGTCTTTGGCAAACATGCTGTCCGCGCCTGTTATACCGAGCGTTCCGATCCATAACGTTTTTAACAAAACTGCAAATATATTATTTACTACAATTTGCAATTATTTAGTTCATAGTTTATATATTTCTATAGTGCAAGAACATATGATTTGTTAGTTTTTATTTCCTTGGTTATCAAAACCTTGAATTTTATTTTTCTATCTAGAGTGCAGTGAATACGCTAAAGATCTTCCTAACTGTCTATATAATACTAAGAAATTATAAATGTTACCCATTTGGGTTATATTCGCCTGTCAGGATACAACAAAGCACACTGTGACAGTTTCTTGGTTCTTCACCTTAATTTGAAAGACAAGATTTTGCCGATTCCAATAATGCTAAACACTCGGAATTAGAATTAAAAGTTATTTATATGTAGATTAAACATAAAGTTCATATCGGAGAAGATGTCTAATGCTATTGTCAATGAGAGTGCATTTTATTATTTCTTGTGTTATCTCATATTAAAAACTGACAGGTATTCAAATAGATATCTATTGTTTTGTAGTAGCACTGGCTTACTGCATATTAATATAACTTTATCGCATTTCCCTTCAGCTTCTTTAGACAAAATCCAATATTTGCTTTATAAAAATAATAATAATAAAGGCTACAACATAGAACGAATTTGATTAGTTTGTTCGTGTGGGTATTTAATAGCAAAAAATTGTCAACGTCACTTATTCCGGGATATTCATAAATGCCCACTAATGGACGCGTCTTTTAAAAAAATGGTTATTTTGTACTAGAATATGTACCTACTAAATGTAGGAAATATACGATATTTCTTTGTTGCTGTCGAATACGTTTTCCATATTTTCGTCAATACAAGCTACGCAAAAGAGCACTATTCCCAAATGACTTTTATTTGTAGAAATCTGTATCAGTACACAGACTGTTTTTTTGTTACATTTATGCGTTTCCGTTGCTCCTATAGAAAATCATCGTTTGCCTCCAGATTACATTTTATATTTCAGGAAATACTCTTTCATCAAACATTTCTCCCATGACGCAATCATGGAATGTTTAAGTTGGGGAATTCGAATAGCCTTTTATAGAACCAGTTGATAAAGTGTCGCTTCCATATGTGTTTTTTTTTTATAGACGTCACTTTATTATATTTTTTAGAAAAAAAAAATAAGGTTGAAACCATTGAAGCAAAGATGGTGAAAATGTTTTCAATGAAACAATGCGATATTTAACAGGAAGTCATCGTATAGAAATTTTGATGACGATCGGGTACGGAGATAAGTGTAAAAGTCAAGTGGAGGTTGCTGATATATAATCAGAAGTATCTTGAAGTGCCCAATATTTCGCCGTTTCCAAAATTCGTACACAGTTTAGAGAACCTGAACATATCCACCCGATAAAAGGAAAACCCCATTTTGTGGAAAACGATGTGAAAGTAGATATGGGACAGAAAGAAAACTTAAACTTAAAACCTACAGCCATTTTTGCCCTGTAGATGCTTCTAACCAAAGTTTAATAATTTCATTCAAACTTTTATCCAACAGAATTATGAAATTGGATTACTAGGTACATACATATTCAGGGCAAATGTATATGAACCGCTTTGAGACATACATATTGATCAGGAACGTAACAAATTTGAAACACTAATTATATAAACTTTCTGGTGTATTTCCCTTGAAACGTCGATGTAATCGGAACTAAAAAATGTAACGTTCTATAAAAAAATATTTTTACTCGCATAACTCGTTAATATCATTGATTACTTTATCTTAATATAGACATAAACACGGGGTAAAACTCCACACACAGAAAAATGCATGCTTAACATAAATAAATGGGTGTTGAACTAAATAAATCTACTTTTTGAATATCCGCAAGACAAAAACTTGTCTTGACACCATTAAATCACTTTTCATATCTTTTTTAAGGATAGTAAAACTTACCTTAAAATCATAATGCTTTATACAGGGATAAATATTTATTTAGTAGTTTCTTATTATTAATACCTTGAATGAATAAAACAGATCAAATGCGGCGAAAAATACTCGCCATTAGAGGTTGTGCTACCTGCATATATTTTCGGTCCTATAATTATACTATATGCATACCAGCATACCGATAACACTGTAATCTAATTAAAAAAAACATTTGTGTTGAAATATCTTTCTGAGATCCTCCAACAAATCCAATTCGAGCAGCAGCTTACTTACCTACTTCATCATTAATAGTATTAAATAGATTTATATACATATGTTTACAAACCTTTTTGTCATGTAATTAGACATTGATACATGTAAAACTAATAAGATTCCATTAAACAACTTGCCTAAAAGAAACGAACTACTCTGTAAGGTAAAAAACGATCACACAATTGACCGACAACAAAGATACTGCGTTTTGCTGCTGCACTCTAACCGATTCTAGCATTTATCTATTATATTAAATAAATCCCACGTATTTCTGCGCATGTACAATAAGCTGCATTCTCTATTTACTTGCACTAAGCAAATATATTCTCTAGTTAAAAAACTTCATCGAAACAAAAGTTTTCTTGAGATAAAACTCAATTTTCTTAGTGGTAAAAGATTTACTTACAACAAAATTATTCCATTTTCTCTATAAGAAAATTGTGTTAAAACAATATTTTGTTTTGAACTCAGAATGTATTTTTCTGTGTGTATGCGTGAGAAACCTTTATTGAAAAAGATAATTAAATTATCAGATAATAACTTATAAATTATATACTTGGACATATTTGCTCAACTGCGTATATCTGTATCAGTTACAGAAACATCTTCTGATTTAAGAAAAAAACTAAAGTAAATGTTGATTTTACGTTATATTACGTCCTTAATAAAGGAGATAGATGTAATCTCCTTTTTTTCAGCCGTTCTAAGAACCTTAATATCTTCATTTCATCTCAAACAAACTTTCTTAGGGAGCTACATTATTGCTATCCCATAAGCATCCAATAAATAATCCTCTTAAGGAGCAGATATGAAATATTGAACGGCAACATTTTAAGAAACATAATCTTTCTCATCCTTTTATTAGTAAAACTGACGATATAGAAAAATTTCTTGATTCTCTTATACGCACAATATCCTATCCACAGATTCGAATAATAATGCCGATGGAAACCTTTTCCTTACTTTATTTTCTTTTAGCAAACAGTCCTTTTATTATTATTATTTGCCTCAGTTTTACACCATTAGTCAAATAGTTCTTTTATACGTAGCTGTGAATAATGAATTAATAAAACTCTTACGTCGCAGGTTTTTCTATTTTATTTTTTGTTTCTGAGTGTACCTCAAGTTATGTAAAGTTTGTTCCATTAAGTTTTGTTTTGCAGAGCAAGAGTTGTAGCCGAGTAAATAAATATAGTGAAAAATTACTTCAAAGATAATTTATTGCTACTTTTTGCTCTGTGAGTTACATTATATACTACAAGCTGATTTTTTTCAACCTCACCATTGATCTCACTTATTTTGAAATAAATTACATTACTAATAAGAACTAGGTGTCAATTTAGCAAAGAGAAAATGAACTTCTGACAAAGGATCCTCTAGATTTTCTTTCAAGAACGGAAGTAACTTATTTTCTTCATTCAAATCTAACACCTTTATTTTATCTTGCAGAAAAGAACTAAAAACACATTATCAGTTATTTCCAATCTCCTATCTAATGGCATACTCGAAATTCTTATATCACGTTTAGTTTTCTTCTGGAATTTCATATTCTTTATGGACGCCGTATTAAATTTTTACTCCACCAGAAAAAATCTCTTTTTCTGATTCCAATCATGTATAATATGTTGACAAGAAATATTCATATTACGCTTTAATTGACAAAGAACACATTTTAAGATAAAAACTTCAGGGAGAATATCCCATAGGCTATTTAGGCTGTCACACATCTATTACCCCTCTATAGCATATTCTCATTTCGGCATTTCTTTCATTAATATCATTTTTCTTATCAAGAAAGATATCCTTAATATACGCTGGTACTGCTTCCCAATTTTGAAAGCTTTCCAGCATTCTGCTTTCAACGGTTTTGGCAGTAAGGGATTCCACCTCCTATCGCAATAAAAAAAAAGATGTAGTATATCTTTCTTCGAATCTAAGTAAAGACGTCCAAGAGTTTTCCCCATGCGATTTAGATAGGCCTGGAAATACCCATGTCCAGGAACGAACTGTGTAAAAGTTGACTTCTCCATGTGCATGATCTACCCGATATGTCGGAGTCAGGACCAAGCCGTCCATCTGCGCTCATAGTTCCCTGATTATCTTATGAGCGTACCTCTGTCTTATCACTTCTCCATTTATAAGCTTTTTCTCGGACACCTTCTTTTTTTATCTTAGCCAGCAGGTCTGTGGGGTAACCCCAGCTACTACCAAAACTGCAGCTTCCAATACAGTTCTGTACGAACTAGCTAATCGTATTGCCTCTCTTTTCTGCACAATTGCTAATAAAATTTCCTACAGTTTCGTTTATTTGGAACCCTAGACTTCGTAACCATACAATAGTATGCAGTCTGTTACTATCAACAGAATTTGACCTGTACTCGCAGCAGGGCCACCCACAATCTGCATCAATCGACTCAAGACTGCCACAACAATGCTGCCTTTTCGGAGATAATAGAAATATGGCGCCAAAAGATTATATATATATATATTTATAGTCGTCTTAGCAGTTATTGTATCATTTTTTATTCTTAAATCGATATAGGAATGAATTCGTTTTCTAGTTAAAAGAATTTCTGTCTCCTGCATGGCTAATTCTAAACCTCGCCACATCATTCAGTTAGTAAAGCGTGGCATAACCCGATTTAGCTTTCTCTGAGCATCTTTCACATTCCTATTCCTAGTGGTAATATCGGCTGCCAAGTCATACACGTATCCAACAAAGATAGCAAGTTACAACAGTAGCAAATACAAATATACTTAGAATTGTATTCCAACGATAACAGTCACATTTTTCCAAATTTCTATAGAAATTTGGACAGACTCTATGGTAAAAGAGGGCAAAGAGATCACATGGTTTGGGTTTAAACATTTGGACGTACATTCTGGGAAATTGATCCATAAAATCATTTTTTAATGTCAAGAAACATTCAATGGAGAAAGATACTAAACATTCTTCGGACATACATATCTAACTTTCTAGAAGTTAACTAACAAATATCCCATAATATTCTCAAAAGTGGAACATTTGGTACATTATTAGGATATAGTTTGAACGTTGGTAGCTCCTCAGTCTAGAAATTCTTGCCGATTCGAATTATACTAGATATTTAGTACTCGGATTAAAAGTTATTTTTCTGTATACTGTAGATTAAATGAGACGCATAGTCCTTCAGTTTTCTTTTTAATATATCCGACATTTTTAATCTATCGTTAATAGACGATAAAAAAATCAATTTTATTTGAGAACAAAATCATATTGCATAGCAATCAAATTCTGAAAATCACCACTACCATCGTTAACCTCTTCCTTCATTTTTCAGAGTGAAAGTGCTCGAATGTTCGGCCAAAGACGACATCAACATAAAGGAGATATTCCGCAACTTCCTCGCACTCTCGAGAATCTTTCCGCGAGATTCCGAGGATTCTACCGGTCTGAAGAGGCGCTCCAGCGCGTACGTATCGGCCAGCAAAGGCGGCAGACGAGCGGCCAGTCCGGCCGTGGACAAGGACAAGAATGCAGCGGCCGCGTCCGCGGAGAGCAGCAATTCTCTAGAGACGCGTTCGAAACCCCGTTCCCGCTCCCTGATACGCAGGGCCAGCCGGAAGACTAAGCAGCAAATACGCGACGCTCACAACGGCGTGGAGGAATGCTCGGTTTCGTAAAGGAGACGGCCGAAGAAATGGGAAACCGACGCGTACGCGATGATACGATATATGTATAAAACAAATTGCGATGACGTGATAAAGAATACGCTTGAAGATACGTTTAAAACACAAATAACAAAGATAAAATAATTTATTTAAAAGATATATAAATATGTATATGATGCGTCATATGTACGATGTCTAGCAAAATATTTACAGTAGTTTTTCGTGTGACTCTTCTTATATACATATGAGACTTCTCCTACAGATAACCAAAATATCCCACCAAATTACAGTCTAACCTTCACGTACAACATTTTTTTACCAAATAAAGTGTTTGGGTTGTGAGTATATATATCACATAATACCAGAAGTACCGTAGAAATCATACAGAATCATATCTATTCATTGAATTTTTTTGAGCCTTCAACAACAATGACAAATAGGTATATTTTTTAATATAATATACAAGCAGCAAATTAAAAAATCCATACCAGTAGGCGATAACGCAAAAGTATTCGTACGCTCCTCTAGTGTACATTATTAGATACTCTCTGTAACATATTTTGGCAAAGTAATTCATAACTGGGGTACAAAAAATGTCGAAAACAAAAGAGTTGACAATTAATGAAAAAGTCCAAATTATAGCCTTGTTTAAAGAACAAAAAAGTTTACGGGAAATTAGTAAGCTTATCAAAAGACCACATGGTACTGTTCAGTATATTATTAATAAATTTAAACTTCAAAAAAGCATCGAAAATACTCATCGCTCAGGACGTCCAAAGGTACAAACCGAACGCGAAGAACGCGCTATAGTAAAAAAAGATCAAAAATGTCCTAGAACCAGCGCTTTAACATTAGCTGTTCACGTCGTAGAGAGAAAAGGGAAGACAATTACTCCTGAAACTATAAGAAGAGTACTTAGAAGAGCTGGATATTGCGGAAGAATAGCGCGCAAGAAACTTTTCATTAGTGAAAATAATAGAATGAAATGTTTGAATTTTGCAAAAGACTATATCAATAAAACTTTAGAATTTTGGAAAAGTGTTATTTTGAGCGACGTGTCTAACTGTAATATTTTTGCACCCGATAGACGGCATATGTTATGGCGGAAGCCAAAGACTGAACTCCAGCAAAAATTTTATTCCTACCATAAAACATGGAGGAGGACATGTACTTGTATGGGGTTTTATGTTTTGCAACGGCGTGTGAAATTTGCATTTTATTGACCATATTATGGATGTCAAAGTTTATCTGAAAGTTTTACAAGCTAATTTAATGGAAAGTGCTTGAACATTGAGTATAGAAAAAAGCTTCACATTTGATAGCGATCCTAAGCATTCTGCTAGGATTGTTAAGGAATTGTTCTTGTACTAGGTGGCGCAAAAGTTGTCACCCGATGTTCTTTGACTGTATTTTTTTTTTAATAAATGAAAAACTTTAGTTTTGCTTTTGGATTGTGTTTATTTGATGTCTAATTTTTTTTTTTTTTTGTTAAGTAGATAAAATGATATCGGCCAAGTGACCACCGCCAGAACTGATGACTATACGGACACGATTTATGGCATTTTCCATCACTCTTGCCAAAACTTCTGGCGATAGATTCCTGCATTCCTGACGAATATTTTCTTTGAGTGCTTAAAAAATCTGAGACTTGTTGACATAGACTTCAAGAAACCTCACAAAAAGAAGTCTAGAACGGTTAAATCGGGCGATCTTGTCGGCCAGGACAAATCACCAAAACGAAAGATTAGGCGACCCGGAAATGCAGCCCTCAGAATCTCGGTTGTGGCTCGTGCAGTATGCGCCGTTGCTCCATCCTGTTGGAACCACATGTTCTCCAGTCCCAATTAGTCCAGTCGATGAAGGACAAAGTCATTGAGCATGGCTCTGTAGTGCTCGCCGTTCACAGAAGTCGTTGGCCCGCCGCGTTTTCGAAAAAATAAGGCCCGATGACGCCTCCAGCGTAAACACCACATCTTACAGTAACTTTGGGGGGGGGTGTTAAATTCGTGTGTTATACGCGGATTTTCGGTGCACCAGAAGCGATAATTCTGCTTATTCACGTATCCACAGAGATGGAAATGGGCCTCGTCGCTCTTGATGATTTTCGATGAAAAGTTATCTTCCTCGTGGTGGTGATTCAGGATGGCGTGCGCGTAGATTACACGCGCTTGACGATCAACGGCTAGCAGCTGATGCACTGTCTGCACTTTGTAAGGGAATATCTTCAAGTCTTTCACCAAAATTATCTGTAAAGACCGCCGATTGACGCCCAATTGTGTGGCGAAGTCGGTTGGTGTCGGACAACCGGAAAATCTACGTCTAAATTCAGGCTGCGCCAACATCACCGACGAATGATTACGCAAAAAAATCGAAACAATTATTTCGCGTTCTTGAGGAGTATAGCGATTCATGTCTTATTGACGTGTATTTTGTATCTGTTTACTTCACAAATGTCAAAGCAGATCTGACATTTACTCCCATTTGTAAAAATTATGGCATCTTCCGATAGGATGATGACTTTTGCGCCACCTAGTATAAAAGCATTAAAACACGTCCTCACCGATTCCAAAGTCCAGACATTAACCGGATAGAGAATTTGCGGGATATTTTATATATATACACAGGAAATATCATGTTCAAAATGCAAATGATCTTGAAAAGCATTTGGTGGAGGAATGGTCAAAAATTACGCAAGACGTACCTAACAGCAAAATTGCTAATGTCCGTGCCTAAGGGCTTGCAAGCTGTTATAGATGCAAATGAAATGCATACTAATTATTAGAATCAAATCAACAAACATTTATTTTGGTTTTTTTTCTCGTGTACGAATACTTTTGTGAGTTCAAAATTCCCATTCATATTAAAATATTAATATTTATATTATCTTTCTTTGTCGTTATTAGAAATAATGCTTTCCCCTTTCGTATTAAAATAAATCGTGGCTTAGTTTTGTGTTTCCATAGTTCCTTTTTATAATTCGTTTGAATATAGTATGTACAAATGGTTAAGTGATTCACTGTATTTCATATTTAAATCGACACACGGTATATTGTAAAAATATAATGCTAGTCATTGTACATATGTATATTGTAAATGTATACTTGTTAAAATGTTATTGAAATATTGGCTTATTCTTGATAATTTTCATATACTTTTGGCTAGCATACGTCAAAATTGGTGAAGGCAAAATGTGATATGTGAATTTTAAAGCGGATATAAAAGTACGGCTTCGTAAATTATTACTAATAATCATTATTATGATGTAATATTATATTGTTATTATATATAAGTCGCGATATTCAAATGTATGGAGTCTCTTGTGCTGATCCCAAATTTAATTAAATGTAAAGCAAGTAAAATAATATTAGGAAAATATTAAAAATTTTTGATGACAGAAAAAGTAGTGGGCATCATACTGCAATATTTATATTAGTTGTAAAAAAAAATCAAACTCTTTTATAAATTAATTTAGAGAAAAAAAACATTCAAAATTATCAATCGTATTTAAAGAAAAATTAATCAAAATTGCTTATTACTTTACATTAAAAATAAGGTTAAATATACATATAATGTATTGCTGACATATTAGTGAAGCTTTAACATTTAAAAGATTAAAACTTTATCAAAGTCCGAACACTGCCAAATTTTGTCTAACATATCACTAAGAGATCCTGTTGAAAATATCTCCTTACACCGCAAAATAATCAAATAAACATAATCAGTTATCAAAAATAGTATCAAATGAAACTCCGACTTTTATAAGTTTGAGGTTAGTAATTGAATCGAAAACCAAAACTTTTTTCAAACAGTATTAGACCAATTCGTCCATCTTTTCTTTTGTAAACTCTGAGTAATACATGAAAAGAACGCGTGTGTAACCATTTTCTGTCATCGAATATTTATATGCGGCATTTATGAGAAGAGGAAGTTTTATACTGTGTGATATTTTAATTTTTATTTATTCCAATTTATTTTAATTTAGATATACACCAGTATGTAAAGCTTAACAATTAAGTCTTGTATATACATATACACAGGTATATCTTAGAAGTTCGAAAAAAAATTCACAAGATATGACATTGGATTGTAATATGAAACTTTACCTACTTAAATAAAAGTAATATGAATGTTATATTACGAGTACAGCTTCACTCTGAACTTTATTCATCATCTATGTAACTAACTGTCGCCCTTAACGTAACAACAAATACTTTGTCTATATTTACGCCCTATAGCAGTCGTAGTAAACCCAGATGGACATTCACACGCCGTAGCGAATATATTTAAGAAAAATAAGAACCGGCTCATCAATTATGTGTTAATATCTACAACTACAATAGGTATTTACCTAGGGATAAATTAAACGTGTTGTAGCCGTTATTCATAAAATACTATTGCACAATGTCCAGGCGCCTATATAGTTTCTGCAGGCGCGTATTGACAGTGTTAATGTCTTTTCGATGTAATAAAACGAATGTATAGACGTTAGTTCATACCGTCCCAAAAGAAAAAGAACTAATTGTTGTAGAGTAGCTAAATTTTGTTTTACATAAGTAAGGGATGCAATAATAACGATGTAGTATGACTTATATTATTTTATTCTTGTACGAAGAATAAATCTGGGAATATGGGTACAATTCCTGAGCCGAATTAATTACAAATTATATTTCTTCTTAAGAATCTCTAGTCATACTATTATTGAGATATAATTGCATCCCTCGTCCATGTTGTGACTTTTTTTTTATGTTCAATTAAAACGTTAAACAGACAAGAACAATTTTGCGGGTACAGTGTACATAATTTTCAATGTCTTTAGATCTTTGCAAGTAACTGTTAGGAATTGATTTATATGTATCTATAATCGTGTAGATTCGCTGTTTAACAGTTCTACCGTTTTTAAGCCAATGAAAGTTTTTACACATTATACTTCTGTCTCCATAAAATACAACAGCTTACACATTTTTACACCGCAGAAATTGATGAAATGTATTTAAACTTAAGAAACAATATATCAATCATCTTTATTTAGCCTGCAATAGAAAAAACTTCACTTGATAAAAGTTAATATTATAACAACAAACACAAAAAGTAACAATTCAATATTGATGTAAATAATAAATATATGTGTATTGTTGTTTTATGATGATTAAGTAACTTTACCGTTAACGATTATTAATTTATTAGCATAACGTTGATCGGGTAAATTTGGGAATAATTAAACAACTCCGATTACCGTAATTTTTTGAGATCTGGCATTGAATCATGTACGAAGAAAGTTAGTATACTTATTTTTTCAACGAAAACTACGTCTTCTATCTTGCTATGCAACACAACTTACGTTACCAAGGCACAGTATCACTGTACAGGCTGGGCGAAATTTGATGTACCTAATAAAAAGATAAGATAAGCAGCCCAGGACTACCTTTTCGAGATAAAAACATTGACAAAATCAAACTTTAAATTAACGTTATCGTTTTCAAGACATTAAAAAAAAAATGATGTTTCTTGAAGTTTCTATTACGTCTTATAACTTTCTCATTATCATATATATTCTCACTATTATATACTTCTTCAGCTCCTGGTATTTCAAAAACCAAACTCCAAAAATTAGAATATGTTTGTCCTTTCATTGTTATTAACAACAAATTCTTCAGAAACAAACTACAAACTAAACTACAAAAATTGTATAAGAATAATTGAAATTGATTACATTTTTGAAATTATTTAATTTGAGGATGGATTTATCATATTGTAATATTAAAAATATTAACAACAATTCCAATAAAAAAACCTTACCTCAAAATTACCTTACAACAACTACACGCAGAGAAAATAATACGGGATAATACTAACACCATATAAAATGAAGGTTGCACATCATAATTCGAACAATCTCAAATTCCTATACACAAAACTTGAAAATAAAGCACCAAAATTAAAACAAATACATGTATCAAGTGATGGTGTATATATAGGATAAACTTTACAGCATCTTGAGGACCGAATTAAACGACGTAGATATTCTAAACATATTACTGGTCTTAAAAAACATACATTAAACACATTTAATTAACGACAATATTTAATAGGGGAAAAAAAACTGTAAAGCCAGTTTTCTAGAAGTTATACAAATTAAAAACCACATTAACGCTATAAATGATCGTCAAGCCATTGCAAATCTTTCTAGTAATTACTTTGGAATAATATAAATGATTATGTTAAATAAATTCAATTCACAATGTATTTCCTAAATTTCAGAGTTTACAATTGAAATTTTGCATTTGAAAAATTCTTGTATATACAAATGCATTAAAATATTTTTTTACACAATATATAAAAGTAATGATATACATTTGTGCTGCATCGACAAACAGAGACAGTAGTACAAACATGACGTACAAATTTAAAGAAAAATATAATTGCATGTTAAAATAAAATTAGGTATACCAGCATAGGAAAAAAACTGAATTTCAGTTTAAAGTTTTGAGGTAAGATTTTTTATTTGAATTTTTAATATTACACTATGATAAATCCATCCTCAAATTAAATAATTTCAAAAATAGAATCAATTTCATTCTTATATATTTTTTGTGCAATTAGCTTGTAATTTGTTTCTAAAGGAGTTGATGTTAACAACGAAATGTCAAATATATTCTAATTTTTTGAGTTTAAAACAAATATCCGCAATACCAGGAGCTGAAGAGGTATGTAATAGTTGCAGAACGGGTACGGAAACTAAAAGTTATATTCTCACTGACATTGCTTTTTATTTGAGATTTAGAAACAAAATCCATTTTCAATAACTCCCCAAAAATTTTTAGTTATGACGTATATTATATTTTCTTAAATAGAAACTATAGTAGGCTATGTTATAATCAAATAGCTAAATTTGCAAACTTTACAAAAACATATAAATACTTATTCTAAATATTTAGCAAAATATTTAGGTATTATTTTCTTTTCCGTTTACAATCCTTTAATATATCTTGGTTTTTGCGGAAATTTGTATTAATAAATTCTGAATGTAGAAATTCAATTGGCGAAACGTCAAATAAAGATTTGACGTTTCGCTAATGTCAACGTTGCAGCAAATATAACTGCTTAAAAATGACACACAAATTTAAGGAAAGACTAAGATTGCCATGTATACGACAGATCTATGAAAAAGGTGAGCAGAGTTTATTATTTTGTTTATTGACAACGATAGTTGGATTGGTACTAATGGATCCGTACGGTAGCCGGCAAAATCCCCAGATCTAACACCATTAGATTTACAGACATTTTTTTTTTTAATAAGATTTACAATGGTATTTTAAAACACTAGTGTCACAATGACGTTTATGTTATGCGTTGATTCAATGTACGAGCATTAAAAGTCATTGTAGCACTACGAGTGTTTTACAGTATTTTTTCTAATTTGCACATTAATCGCCCATATTACATTCCGGCAAGAGTTCCACCAGTGCGTTAATATCTCATTACAGCACAGTATGCGGTAATAATCATTTCAGCACTGGGTCGTATTGTAACATCCAATTAGGAAAACATACTCACAACACTGCTGAATAACTATATAAAAATGTGGCTAATCCTATTCATAAATTAACGCCGTTTTATTCTTTATATAATCAACAGCATAAGTGCTACAGAAAACAGATGTCAAAAATGTATTGCAGATGCCGGATGACAATTTGAATAATTAAAGTTTCTACTGTGTCATTCTAATTGACACTTAACTTGTTTTGTTTGATTCCTAGCTTATCGTTCCCATTCACAGGTGAAATATCCATTATTTTGTTTGTCTGTCATAGCACTCTGCTGTTGCTTTCCATAGATCTGTCGTATCCATGGCACACTAGAAATCGATTAGAAATTTGAAAAGGCAATATCTTGTTTAATATTTAAATTTAACATAGAATGTTATAGGCAATTTATTGTCAATATCAATCTAAAATAAAAACGCAAAAAATAGTGCATAAATCATTTTCCAAGAAAATAACTTGTTAACTTGTTATTCGTCCAGAAGATAAAAATTCGTGCGGGTTTTGTGTGATGGCATAAAAAGTAGTTTTTAAGAGTTGGTTTTTTCTGAGAAGGGGATTTATTATCATGTCTCTGGGATGATTCTACACTACGCTTCCAAAAATTATGGAAATTGAAGGAGTCTTTTTATGTTTAAATTTACCCCGTTGGTTTTAAATTAAAGTTATTGTATTATAAAGTATTAAAGGCGAACTTTGCCAAAACAAATACTACAGTTCTTTCATAGAAATTATTAAGATATCCAACTCCTAAAAAATAGCTTAATTTAACGTATCTACAGTTACTAATATATACATGTTTGAAAATAAGGCTATACTCGCCGAATAATCAAGATGTATTTAGAAATAAATACTTTGAACGAATTTACGTTGACTCCTACTTAATACCTTGCTGTTATTAATTGATATTTTCTAAGGCGATACTAAGTAGTGTTAAAACATTGAGGGAAACTGCTTTGTATATATTACTGCAAACGTAAGACAATAAATTTGCCATCGGCGAAAAATTGTTATAATGAAGTTAAATAGAGTGCCATATTTGAGCAAACAAAATGATCACGATACGATCTATATACCAAGCACTTTTCCATTTTTACTAAGGACGGATTTAATAACTATACAAGAATAATAAGATAAACGCAAAGAAAAAAATGGTTCAGTGGAACAACTAAAATGAATTTTAAACCTTTGAAGATAACGCGATAGAGCATCTAATATATCACAATTAGTGCACATTTTATATACCTATATATTTATATAAATATAAAATCTTTTGCACCAAGTATAATATTATATACAATTAAGGTATGTAGAATTAATCCTATTTCTATATAAGAAAGGACTGTAACACTAGAACCCGTTGAGGTGGAAATAGAGATCGCCGCAGCGTAAAAGAATTACTTGTGTAACATCACAGTATTAGAAATATGATCAATTCTATTCAATATCAAACTATATCCAACAATTCAAGACTTACATAAATAAGAAAAAAAATTCAAAAGTAATTTTTTGTAATGGCAAGTTGTCAAGTAAACTATATTGTTAATATTAACGATAATATACCTACTTATTGGATACCACATAATACACAAACACATACATACATACATTAAAAATATATTATACATATTTAATGACGCTTAAAGACGTATTTATATTTAGCAGGGTTCATATGAGACGTATTAAGTAATATTATTATTATTATTTATTATTATATTATATTGACTGAAGTTGGTACGTGTATTTTACTGTTACGTACTTTTGTATCGTTGTATTTGTGCCGTTCGGGTGTATTTTTGAGATGTAAATGAAATAAAATGTAAATGAATGATAATACACTATTATTATCCAATTTATATAAATTGTGTTTTATTTACTTCAAAATAAGAATGAAATTGTGGAATAAAATTCTGGATGTTTTTTTATTTTACGTTCAACCATTAAAAATCTTCAAACACCTGCATTTGGAATTTTGTTAATAAAGAAGTGACTTGTAACGTTGCAATGTGACGTCTTTTTAAGGCAATAGTGACGTTGCCTGCAGCTCCTATGTCTTACCCCAGAAACTTTTCAGTGAAACATTCATATAAAATATTTATTCAATCTTTTTAGAAAGTGTACATTTAATGTTTTTCAAAACCATCAATGCAATATTTAAGTGCAATATCGTATAGGGGAGAGTCGGTTAAAACGGGATGGTAAGGTAAAACGGGATACCGCCGTTTTCTCAACAATGAGTAGAGCCATCTACCTGCTAATCGTCAAATTAGAATCATACGATCTATTATTCATTGTTGGTAACCATAGGAGTGAAGTTATTGCAAGTCTGTGAGAGAAAACACGTGCAACGAAAAAAGTGACATTATACTATTTTGTTTGGTGTATGTGTCAAGCAAAATACTTTCGTTCTGACTGGAGAGCAGGTAAATGTGAGTGTAGCTCATAGTTCTTGCGTTACTTCTACTTCAACTTTTTGATCCTTAATTAAAAGTGTCATCATTGTATGAACCAAAGAAATAATCATTTATTTTGAAATGCACAGTTGGGTAAAACGGGATACCATGCGGTCGTATAAAACAGGATACTATCCCGTATTACCCAACTCCTTTTATATTGATATCACTCAACCAAAAATATATATTTTTCCCATTCAGGTGAAAATCAAAATGGGAAAGTATAAAAGAAAAACCCAAAGACAATCCTGGGATGCAGAAAAAATGCACCAAGCTGTGGAGGAAGTATTAGAGGGTAAAATGGGGTATCTAAAGGCTTCCAAGCAGTTTGAAGTTCCTCGTACAACTCTTGAAGCTAGAGTTAAAAAAATAAGGAAATGAGTGCTTAATATGAATCATAACTAGTTGTAAAGAAATTGTAAAGAGTTTAGGTTGAATATGGTTCTTGAGCAGACTGGTCGTGTGATTATTTTACAGTATGTAAAAGAATAAGTTACTTGAAATACCTTTTTAAGGTCGGTGCTTATTTTCCTTCCTTTTTTTGTCCAATTGAATACATACTCTGAACGAATGAATACATACAATTTACAGATACGAACTAACTTGTTTCAATTCTTAACATGTCGTTCTTTTTATGGTTCCTTCTGTTATAACAATAATAATTATATTTAGTTATAGTTATAGAGACACAAAAGTGTTTGTGAAAAGAGAAGGAGAGACAGGATGCAAATAAACACAACAAATCATCATAATTCCCTTATTTATTTAAGCCATTGCGTACAAACTACAAAATTAACAATAATCATATTAAATTGGCAGTATCGATCTGGCACGTTATTACATTACATCCATTCACCTGAGATTTGAATCTGTTGCAACATGAATTGTGATGCATATACTACGAAGTCTTTTAGATCCTGTTCCGGCTCACTTTCGAACGAATCTTCCAAAAATCAATATTTAAAAAGCTCTAATACGAAGGATTATACCACGAAGACATCCATCTTTGTTCCTTATACAAATTATTTTCTTTATTGCTGCCAGTATCTTGACAGAAATTATTATTAACCTCATCCAGTATCACAAACGCCTTGACCTCGCGTCGGCTTCTCTTCGTTTCTGTTCGCGGTTTTTTCTGTTGAAACTGAGCATTCTGCAAGAGAATCGGTATCGGGGATACGGACGGCTTGTATGCTAAATCTTCAACTTTTACTGGGCTAGAGAATCTCGAACCAAGTCTGCTACGACGTCCTGATGATGACTCGTCTTCTGGGATTCTCAAACGATCGGCGCGAGATTTTCTAAAGCTGGTGCTCTTACTTCTAGTTCTACTGGATACCGAGGCAGGACTTGGACTCCTACTAGACTGTAGGGAAGAAGGTGTCCTGCCTACTGTTAGTCTATGTGATTGCGGCTTAATTTTCAAAGATCTAGCAGTACTGGGTGGTTTGGCTACTGTCGATGCCTTCGAAGTACTCGATGCTGAAGACGAATGAATTTTTTGGTTTTCGACGTGGACTTGATGTTTTTGAACAGTTGAAGGCCGTTTAGTGGGGATTGGAATTTGAGATACGTGGTGTGTTGTTTGAGCAGAGCTTTTTCTTTCTGCCGATCCTGTAGCCTGTTCCTTCGCCGACCTGAAATGAGTCGTAAATTCGTAAATTGTGTAAGAAGTAGTGGGCCAAAGATATAATGATTGACAATTCAAACTATACCGCGTCTGTCAAAAAGTAAATAAATAAATAAAAAAATATAATAAATAAATATATTTGCCATAAAAAAAATCTCATTAGATACAAGCAATAATTGTCAAAGGTATGTACATAGATATAAAAAAGGTGAGTATATACGTATAAAATACAATAATAAATGCCACAAAAGCAGTGCGAGCTTCCGCAATACTTATAACGAATAAAAACTAGAAAGATTTATTTCAGCACGTCACAAAATCGTTATAGTGGTAAAAGCTGTTTTCTAGTAAAAATTCACGACATCCTACTCGCAATTAGTTTCTACTGCCATGAATGTAGCCAAACTGTTCAAATTAAAACAATTCCTTCATATATTAATCTGAGCTAGATGTTATAACCGTGGAATATGCATAAAAGGTGATTAAGAAAGAAACGCATTTTTTTTTGTATTCGAGATGGGAAGCTATGACTTAATATTTGAATATATGTAACTGTTAATTCTGAACATAACTTAAACTAATAACATTTTCCTCTTTCTTTTTTTTTTTTAAATAAAGGTATTTTACTCTTAAAACTTTTTCATTTTCAAGTCCTCACTCTGCATGCGGTAGAAAATAAATTGCGTTCAAGAAATCTCAAGTTGATTTTAAAAGATACTAAAACTTTCTGCACTGTTACAATTTTTCATCCAGTCCATACAAAAACGAATTCTATATGGTGCGTACTTTTGACACACGTTATATAAAGGGAATTACAGAGCAATTACAGAGCACTTACAGAGGGAGCTGCCGAAGGATTGATTTTAGGTTATGACCCCATTAAAAGATCTAATTATTGCAAAAGAAAATAAAAATGACAAGTATGCATAAAAATAATTATTAAACACACAATCATGTCACTCATGGAAATTATTTTATTTCTGCTCTGGAAATGACATAAATTACCAAGCTCTCAAACAGAATTATGTTGCCAAACATTAATTATTCCGAATTGGAATAGAAAGTTCATATAGAGTATATAGAATTATTAGATTTATTTCAAGTAATTAGAAAAATATATGCTTGTAAAATGCTTCTAAACTATAAGAAAAGCAAAATATGTATGTTTGCTCCAATTACAACACTATTGCATTTCCAACTCACGATTCTGTTTCAACCAAATAAATCTAAACAAATCTATTTAATATAATCTATTTGAGAGAACAGCAATGATTTTATCAGAAAAATAGATTGTATTATATCAAATATATCAAGAAAATTGGAGATTACTGTGTCTGAAAGTTAAAAGCAAATAGTTTACAAACGATGGTAGTCAAATACTCTATTGGAATTACTGAGACATAAACCTCGCAACAATAAAACATGCATTAAATAAAACATTCGTTTATCGAGAGGATTTTTATTTCAGTACCCAAATTGTAGTTTGGGCGCAAGTTTTTGACAAACAATGTTTTATTGTAGTGAAATAACGAATCATAATTTAGTCTTTAGGTTCCTTAATTTTTCTTACGTTTTTATAGAATGTATGGTACTCTTATCTAGTATAACTAGTGTACCTTTGATAAGATCTTGCGAAAAATGGAAACGCTAAGAATGGTAAATTGGAGTAGTTAAGTAATTTTTAATGTACAAAAGGCATGTGATTGTAAGTTGATAAATAAAATTACGAATTTTAGCTACAATCAGTTAGTCACAATGCTTAATGGGCACACAAAGCGTTTCAATGGAAGAACGTCGAATTACGTATACTTACTTACACGTTTTCATGCTTAACACCATTACTCTGTGATATTCCGCCAGTCCCATCGAATATTCGTCTTTGTTGCGTAAGTAGGTTATCCAAAGGTCGCGGTTTCCTTTCCACTCTCTCCCTTATTAAATAATCTATGTAGGCTTTGCGGTATTCCGGTTGACACTCGAATTGACCTTCCAACTTCAGTTCCGGTTCTCGGCGTAACGACTCCGGTTTAGCGTACGCCTGATGTGGAACGTACGCCGCATTTTTTTCGGTCACGTGGTGCATCTATATAAAAATAATGATCAATTAAGAATTTAATTGATTTTCAATTTGAATATTTTACTTCTCCCTCGTTAATCAAATGGCCCTCCGGTCGTTTCACGTTCGGCCTCGCCCTAGGAAAATTGACAAACGAACTCCGATACTCCGGGTTAATTTCCATATCGCCCTCGTTACGTAGATGTGCGGTCTTTCCGATCACACTCCGCCTCTTCACCGGCGACCTCCTATCGTCCTGATAAAAATTGACGTAGGCGTTCTTGTATTCGGGTGTCATGTCGATCTTGCCCTCTAATTTTAAGTTACTTTGCCCGCGTCGGCGTTCCGTTCTCGGCGAGTGTTTTTCGACGAATTGGAACTTATTTTCCGTCACGGTTTGCATGTCGCCGCGCTGTTGGAGGTGGGTTTCCGGCCTACGCATCAGAGTTCTTTCAGTCTTTGGGTGTGGGACGAATTTCTCTTTGTACTCCGGATGCTTGACGCTTCTATCGTCACCCAAAACCATCTTCCTGTAATGACCATTGCCTCTAAGGAATGGAATCGGTGGATGAACGTTGTAACCCTCTGATTTTAATTTTTCTTCCGTATCGATGTTGTATGTTCCTAAATAAATAAAGAACAACCATAGATTATCAAATCCAACTTCAGTTGCTTATTTTAAAAAATTAGAGAAAAATAATAATTTCACGTTTCCTTGAAAATTTGCTCTTTTCTGATGTCGGCAATTTCAGAAAAGATATTTTCTTCTATAAGTTAAAAATTGTAGAATCTGTAGGTATAAAGTATACTATTTTCTCTTTTAAATAAATTTATTTCCCGTGAGGTTCTGGAAAAGGAAACCCTAAAGTGAAATTTTTTATCATTAAAAATATATATAAAAATCACAATCCGTTAGGTAACATATACAGACATAATCCCTGCAGAGTCAACGGTTATACCACGCATGTGCGTCTCCCGCTCATTCTTCTTACTGCAGTAGGTATTCCCCTACATTCAGTCATTCGTCATAGCCACCCATAGCTCACAACGAATACTGGCGCGAGCGCAGCGGTTGCTTTGCTATTCAATCTACACGCAGAAATGTGTTAATTTTTGAGTGACCGTGACACGTATTGTATTTTTATTATGAAAATGAATAAATTGCAATATGTATTGCTTTGGACACACGTACTTATAAACACAAAAGTTGCAATGAAAGCGTAAAACAGTAATTTATAGCATCTATTATGTACTTAAAAATAGTATTTGCTCATGACAAGAAAATTAAAATAATTCCAATGAACGAAGAACAAAACCCTCATAAAGAAATAATAAATTTAACGAAGGAAAAATAAAATTTAATTCTGAGTAAATAATTTTAAAAAATGAAAACTTAAAAGCAACTCTTAATAATAAATAATAAATAATCTTTAACACCAGCTCGATTACTATTCTATTCGTAATAGTAATAAATAAAGAAATATAAAATTAGGGTTTGTTCATGACAAGGAAATCAAAGTCATTCTTATGAATTTAGGGCAAAACCCTCAAAAAGAAATAGTAAATTTAATGAAGGACAAATAAAAATTAATTCTGGGTAAATAAATTTAAAAAATAAAAAATTAAAATAAGCCTTAATAATAAGATGAAATAAACGTTAATTTTTTAAAAATCATTGAACCTTCAAACAAATGGTTCAAATATGCCCCCATCCTTGGCTAAGCAATATCCTAATCTGTTGTAGAAATTCATTCTAACATTCACCAACATTTCTGGGCTAATATTGTTTGACGTCTGAACAATTTTATTGCACAACTGCTCTACATTAGCTGGTCTAATATATTGCCATAAATTATTTGTTTTAAATAACCCCAGTAAAAAAAATCTAGGGGGGATAAATCTGGTAAACTTGGCGGCCATTTGATATTTTCAGAATGAGTTCCGATTCACCGGTTAGGAAACTGTTCACTTAAATAGTTTCGGACAGCCACTGCATTATGTGCAGGGCAACCATCTTGCTGAAAGTAGATGTTTTGCATATTTATGTCGGGAAGTTGCTGTACAGTAGGTAGAATGTGGGTGTTCAGTAATTCTGAATATGCATTTGCGTTCAAATTTCCATTAATAAAAAAGGCCCAATAATATAGTTGTTTAACAAACCTGCCCAAACATTTATTTTTTGCTGTTGCTGACTAGATGAACTTAAATATCTGTGCTCGTTTTCCTTGGCCCAGAATGTTGTCACAGATGAATTGTGACTTCTAACCAAAGGAAAAGAAGATTCATCGGTAAAGATAATATTGTTCATCAAATTAGCATCTCGGTTAATTAAATCACTTAACTTTTCACAAAATTCCATACGCTTAAATGCGTCGCCGTGAAATAATTGTTGGTGTTTAGAATATTTAAAATTGTGATACCCATTTGCTTTGAGTATTCGCTAAACGGAAGAACGGGATATGTCTAAATCATTGGAAATAGTGCCAGATGCCATATTCGATTTTCTTTCAACTGCAGCACATACTAAAACGGACGTATTATTAGAAATTCTGCGAGTTGGAAATGATGTTCTTAAATTTTCAACCGAACCGGTATTGTCGGTTTTATTTTTTAATTTAAAAATTGTGGCTTTATTTGGAATAGGCCTGTTAGGGTATTTAGCTGCAAACATGTCGCATACTCTTTGAAAAGAATTGCCAGCGTGATACCAGCGCATCATCTCAGCTCTCTCCTCCACAGTATAACGCGGTATTTTGCGCAAAAATATGTATTTAAAACTTAGACTACCACCTTACTTGAACTGACTAATAATACTGATCACTGATCAGTCTACACGTGCTATTATCGTACTACAGCGCCTCACCTCGCTGTTAAGTAGAGTGGGAGACAGTAGGAGTGTATGTACTTCCCCGCCGGCGCCGTTGACTTTGCAGAGATTGAGGCTGTATATTGCCAAATAGCAGGGCCAAGATCTATTTTCTAAAAATTTCAAATGGTTTTGATAAAGAACACGTCGAAAGGAATGGTATAGAGCATAGAAGTTGAAACGCAAGTCTTAAAGATAACCTACTTGATATTTTTAATAAATTGCTCTTCCAGAAACTAATATTCCCTTAATTGCTTTGAACAAAGACCTTTGGCCGTGTACGTAAATAAATGGAAATCAGAATTTTATATTTATAAATCAGAAAAGAATATATTTTACTATTCCCTCTATTTGGTTGCTCCTTGTCAACTGTGAAACATATAAGCGTAATTGCGATGTATTTATAGTATTCGATTGTCAATGATAAGTGCAAAAATTAATTTTCAGACATGTTGAATTATATCTATTAGAAAGAAAAAAAAAAAACATCCATGAATAAGTAATTCTTCTATTGGCGAAAATTGAAACATTTTTAAGTCCGTGAATAATCCAAATCGCAAATATGAAGGGATTACTGTAGCTCAATTCCTGAATTTGTTGTTTAGCATAATAGATTACTGCAGAAAAAAAAAATTAAACATTTTTCGTAGCATTAAATTTTGATTAGACTAATTGTAAGCAGGAAAAATTAATATAAAGTAACTCCTTTGAAGAAGATTGCAAAAACAAATTTACAGAAAATACAGGAAAAGCAAACCATCTAAATGTCCATGTTCATATTTTTTATCGCGCCTTATTTATTTCCAAAAACCGTGTGACCAGAAACATATGCGACACAAATAACGTTGGTTAGCTTTGAACTGAACTCGTTATTCCTAGTCAACCACTAGAGAATTTAGTAACATTTGATTTGCGTGATTTTATACTCTGATATCAACGTTAAATTACCTAATATCCAATCAATAAATGTTTAAATTACTAATCACTTGACCTTCATGTGGTGCATTTTAGCTAGGCTATAGTTTTAGAATCAAACCGCCATCAAATTAATAGTTTTATCTTCACTTAAAATTACCATTGTTGTGTGTAATAGTAATGAAGCTAATATTTGTCAACCAACAATTTTCTTGTAACCTTTTGCAAGATTTTTCATACTATTGCTTTTAATAAATTAAGCTTCATTCAGAATTTTGAGTGGTACGTCATAAAAATACAAAAAACTCTTGTCTACATCTTGAAAGTCTAAAGCAAAGCACTGCATTACTATTAAATAGCCTGCTACTGCACTATAAATAGGACGCTTAATATAAATAAGTTTTTCATGCATGTTTTGAGAACATTGGTTTTTAAAGGAGAAATTAGCAAGTTAAAAAGAAAACAATGATTTGGGAATTAGTAGCTTAGACATATTTGAAATTTTCAAGAGTATACTACAAGCCTACAAGTTTTATATTCTATTTTTATCAAGTATGAGTATATGGGATATTTATCTAAGCTGCTCATACTTCTACAACTAACTGAAGTAAAGCTAATCTTACCATCCAACTTTATATTATGAGAAGGCAATGCTGGATTCTGCTTTTCAACCTTAAACTCTACAAAAGCGTCTCTGTACTCCGGCTTTAGTTGCAAATCACCTTCCATGTGCAAATTCGTCGACATCTTCGTCAACGGTTGGCGTTTCTCCAAGTGAAAAGGGACGAATTTCTCGTGATTTTCAGTAACAATATTGAAATCGCCTTCCAAATGGAGATTCGTGGATTTCTTACAGAGGGGAGGTCGCTCCTGGTACTCAAAAGGTATGAACTTATCCATGTTCTCGGTTTTGCGCTGCATATCGCCTTCCAGTTTCAAAGTGGTCGGATTCCTTATCATATGTTCCCTTTTGAACAAAAGGTATTCGATAAATTTCTCCGCCTTCTCAGTGGTAGTGAGCAGATCACCCTCCTGCTTCAAATGGCATGTTTGCCTGATGAGTTCGGATCTGGTGGCATCACCGTGCGTCACATACTTCGATTTTATTTCGGTGGAAAATCGCGAACTACAAAATAAGAAATAAGAACAAGACGATTTATATTAGTGGGTGAATCGGTGCTCGTAAACGGAATTATTTTATTACTGATGACGCACAGCTTATGGTCGCCGGATGTATTTCGGGGTAGATAGCAGAGACTATACTGCCGCCTACTAGTTCGTTATCGGTCCGTTCGTGACCGTCGTTCTGTTCGCTCTGAAAATAGTGGCGGTCTACTTCGGAAGGGATTTGCATTCGCTTCAAGTTAAAACATCCGAAGCAATTTACGGAAAATCGATACGGGGATGTTTGCTCAAAACGCTCATATCCCCGCTATCATAATTCGCGATCTAGTTTGGTAATGAATGTGAGCGATGGAGACTCTGGACGTATGCCATACGCATATAATAGATCACTTCTAGTTACTCGCCCTTGAAGCAGGGAAGAAGCGGTTCTGCTATAATGTTTTAGAATGAGTTTCCGAATGGTAATCGATAAATCAGATTATGGCATGCAAGTAGGTTGGGCACTGATTACATTAGTAGTACTTTCAAGTAATAACCTTGTATTTAAGGATGCAATGTCCTGACCAAAAGTTCTTATTCAGGATTTAACACATAACAGGGTGTTCCCTAACCTTTCTGACAAAATAAATTAGGATACTTCTCGCCAAATTTTAAAAAGAAAATGTGGTATAATTTGTTTTTCGTTTTCGAGATACAGGGTGTACAACTTTTTGAATAGTTACCTCTATAAAATGACGAATTATTTATATACACTCCGCCAAAAAAGTATCGCATAAACTAAAAAAGGGCATTTATGAACCAAGATATTTTTATACGTTCACAAAAAGTTTGCCTCGTGTATGTGAACTATAAAAACACTAACAAAATAATGGAACTTAGCGTTTTTACTTTATTTTTTTCCTAAAAGAACACATTTAGAAAAATGCATATGTGTAAGGTTTGCTCAGTTGTTTATTGAAAGTCTTCCTATACGGACAAATTTTAAAGTGCGAAGTCAGAGTTCTGTACCAACGCTTTTAAAACTAAAATGAGCAATTTAACTTCAGAAGAAGTGGCTGCTATAGTTGCTTTAATCGAAGATGGACGATCTCAAGCATACGTTGCTAATTTGATGAACATCAATCAGTCAAGTGTTTCTAGAGCCGTAGCCAGATATAGGGAAACAGGCATTTACAGTAGAAGACCTGTACCAAGTCGTCCAAGATGTTCTACTCGCCAAGATGACCGCTATTTACTACTACAAGCATTACGTCGAAGACATGTAACTGCGAGACAATTGCAGAACGACTTGGCTAGAGTCAGAAATACTCGTGTGAGTACTAAAACTATTCGGAATAGGTTACGACAGAGTGGATTAAGAGCTAAAGTAGCTGTAACAGCCCCTCGTCTCACTAGGAACCACCGAGTGGCTCGCTTAAGGTTTGCCAGCGAACATGTAAATTGGAATATTAATGACTGGGCCAATATACTCTTCACAGGTGAGTCAAGATTTGGTCTTTACACCTCAGATAGGCGTATCTCAGTGTACAGACGAGACGGTGAGCGCTATTCGCAGTGTAATATCAGACCTAGATCTAATTTCGCTGGTGGCTCTATTATGGTTTGGGGAGGCATCTGTTTAACAGGTCGTACAGAGTTAGTACCAGTAGACAGAGGTACACTGACTGCCCACAGGTATATAACGGACATTTTAGAAGAACATGTAGTACCATATGCGCCAATTATAGGAAACGAATTCATGTTAATGCACGATAATGCACGACCGCATGTTGCAATAATCGTCCAGGAATACCTTAACGATGTTGGTATTCCAGTTTTAGATTGGCCTGCGGTAAGTCCGGACATGAACCCTATCGAGCACGTGTGGGACCTCCTTCACAGACGGATACGAACCCAAAATGTTGCCCCAGCGGACCTGCATGGACTAGCAAATGCTCTCCGTGACGAGTGGGAGAATTTGGATCAGGCTTATATACGGAGGTTAATCGAATCTCTGCCAAACCGTATGCGAGCGGTCATAAGAGCCAGAGGTGGCAATACTCAGTATTAAAAGCTACTGTTATGACATTTTTCTTTCCAAAATTATAATTTCTTGTTTTAATAAAAATCTCAAGTATGAGTTCTTGTTTTTATTTGGCCTGTATTTTATTTAAACAATCATAGAAATTATATCTTAGAGCGCATTAAAGTATATTTACAACTTTATGCTACAAACAAAGATTATGCGATACTTTTATGATTCAAAACTAAATTATGCGATACTTTTTTGGCGAAGTGTAGTATATTAAAAGTTTTGACTTTTTACTTTGCCAGTCCTAAGCCTGGATAAAGTGTAAAGGAAGGTTTCTTGACAATAATTTAGGTTTTATGGGCTTTTATGAACGTATTGTTCTCAGTTGACGAATGCGGAATAAATAATTACCAGCGAGTAAGCTCAAGAGGCACAGGTGACGATGCAAGAAGTATTTTGGCTCAGATAAAGAATTACGAATTGACGAAACAGGAACGAATCAAAAATACTATCAAAAAATCTCATTCAAAAATCTTTCCAATGATATACTCACCTACCTATCATCTATCCCATTACTCCCTTCCATAATCTCATGCATTCTATTGCGAGGCTTAGGCCTGCTCAGTTTCTCCAAAGGATGCTCCCTATACGAGTCCGGATACAGGCTGCTGAATTCTTGTTCTCCCTCAATCCTCAAGGAATCTTCCGGATGTTTGACGCGCATAGGTGACAAATCCTACAATTCACGCAGCAGAGAACTTCAATGGCAACCGCATTTAGCGCGAAATACTAAATTATTCCGCGAAAACTTGGATGAATTATGTATGAAATGAATGAGGGATTTACGTACATATTCTCACACTACATATGCACTTAAATATGTAGTTTCACTTCTACCGTACTACACAATACACTGGTGCATTCTTAGGATTAAAGTACGCGACATTAAGATTGTAAATTTATGCTGAGAAAGTGGAATTCGTAATTATAAATTTAACATTCAATTTGCTTTGTTTGTGCTGTTGTTCTATATAAAAGAGTCGTCGCTTTTAATATTTGATAGGTGAAAAGAAAATGATTTTTTTCGTACCTTGTTCCTCTTGCTGCTGGAAAGAATATCTTCAATGTTTTTTTCTGGTTATTACTGGCCACAAATAGAAGAAAATAAAAATTATATTTAATTCTTGTGTAGGGGAATGTAGAATTATTAGAACACCAACCCCATCCAATTTGCATGAGTATTTCTATATACATATGTAAATCGCCGCGTAAATTCCTTTCATATAAGTAGCACAAATTGTATGAAATTTATTAAGTAAGTATGTATTTATTCAAAACTATTCTTTAGGGAGGATAATCTTGGTATTCTAACAGTCGCAATAGTAATTCAACCTTGTCGAAAATTAATAATGAATGTTCAATTCCTTTTTGATTAAATACTTTTAAGAGTTCAGTATAAACTAAAATAATCAAATCATAGCAAAACGTCACTTACGTGTTCTTAAATTAAAAGAGAAAAAACGATTACTTTGAACGTTATTATTTAATTTTCAGCAATGTATTAACTGCGTCCCCAGTAACCCAGTCCTTCTTAAGATCCTCTAACAGCATTCCAACTCAACGGATCGCATTTCATTTGATGTTTATATATTACACCATAATAATTCTTGAAGCCACTATATGCGCAGTTCAGAATAGTCGTCTTATTCGAGACATCTAGCTGAACCATTGAACTGTATCAGTCCATAAGCTGTTCGACTTAGATCAATTACTGCATTACCGGCTTTCGCCGCAGTCAGATGATGGGTCGAGAATTCAACGTATCTTCTCTGGAGGGTGCACGTCTGTAGTCATTGGTTACTTTATAAACGATGGTAGATAAGGCTTATGACCCAATAGCGATGGAAGTTTTCACTTGAAGAGCCTTTCTGATGTTTATCCTCTCTTAATGTCTAGTATAATAACTTTTAGAGAAGTTTATGAGGCAATAGAGGAAATTGAAGCTAATTTAGTGTTAGTTAACGCTGAATCTTATTCTGTTAAAGGAAGAGAAACTGTATGTCATTTGCATACATATGTATTTTACAAAAGGGAACATGTTCACTAGATAGCCGTGTAAACGAGAAATAAGTGGGACCCTAAAACGGGAACACCTTGGACAATTACTTTAACCGAAGAGATGTCTTCACCATTCTGCACAAACTGCGATCTCCCACCCAAATAACCACGACAAATTTCAACTGCTGAGTGTAATAGCTCGATATATGTAATTGAAAATAGATAGTAATATAACGCATGGTTACGGATTCTATATCATTAGTTACGTAGCTTCACTAGGAGGGTGTTTACGTTTTCACGAACTTGCGCAGGAACCAGCCGCAGAAACCACAACGAGCCTCATCCTCATACAAACAATAAAAAAAGGTTAATAAATTCTACAATGTTATCAGTAAAAAGATTAGTTAGGGTAGATGCATTCGTGCTAGAGTTCTGTGATTAATCTCAAATTTTAGTGTCTAAATCAATTTTTAATATTTTGAATTCGTTACAAAATGTCTGCTATTGGTGTGAGGATTGTGTTTTGTATTGTATTGTTAAGTTTCTTTTTCGCTCTTGGTAAGAAAATTGCATTTTTATTTTTGTGCAACTACATTTCGTAGTACTTTTGTTTTTCTTCTTTTTCTTCTATTTTAATTTTTTTTTTAAATTGCTACCCTCTTTATTCTTCGGACATGATAGTTCTGGATCGTGTTCAACGGAAATTCCTAAAATTTCTTTCTTTTAAACTGGATGGAGTTTATCCGGAAAGAAGCATCTCGCAGGATGACTTTCCATCTAGGCACAGTATGCTACTCTTGAGAACGAGAAGGGAGAGGATTTGCACGAGATTTTTATTGAAACTTCTGAGGAATCGCGTTGATTGTCCTTTCCTGCTGGAGCGTATGTCGTTCCTTGTGCACTGAGCGCAAGATACGAGTCTACATTCATTGTTCTATTTGCGTGAACGAATGTAGCGAAACGGCTGCCAACATACACTCTCCAAACTGGGTAACAAAGTGCTGGATAGTGTATACTGACTTTCCTGTTTTTTTTTCTATTTCTATGTATCAATATTGCCATGTTTTTTGTATTGTAAATAGCATATCTTTTATTTGTTTCTTTATGTTTGCAATATTATTTATCACTAGCTTCCTTTTCTTGGCAGTAAATATTTATATATACATTCTTGAGTATTTGTTATGTTATGTCCTATAATTGTCCTATAACTGGGGGAATAATAATACAATAACATGTACGTTACAATAAATGCAAGGATTAAGTCGCAGAATTGAAACAATGAACGTTTTTATTTATAAATGAATACTATAGCTGTGATTATCGAGTAACTCTGTTTAACCCAGCAATCTATCAAGCATGGTATACTGGAACATTTTAGAGAAACCTGAACTGATAATGAGAGCAGAAATTCTTAAAACCTTTTTTTTTCATAAATATTTCTTTTATGTTTCATTGTTATAAACCTTTTCTTCGAAAAGAATCCTGAAAAGGATTTGAGCATACCGGTTCTTAAATAATTTGAGTCCCACGACTGGCTGAGAGTTATCAGATGTTTTTATGCATTGGATGAATCATCGATGTGTCTAAGACTTTAGAAAAGACTATCCAAGCAAAAGAAAGATTAAGAAGTTGTATCAGTGGCTGAACCACAAAAAAGTGCTTCATCTGATTAAACTGTATACTTTAATAATTGTATGCTTTATAATTCTTATACAATATTAACACAAAAAAAAATTAAAAATGTCTTGTAGATGTTGCGCTATCAGATTTTGATTTTTTCGTGTTTTAATTTTCACTTATTTAACATTTGATACTTTTTACGATTATTGCTTGGAAGACCAATATCATGTGGTCGAAGTGTCACTGGAAAAGTTAATGATACAAGGACGCTCCCAAAATTAGCCGACCTGACGTATAGATGGCGGCAGTAGTTTGAAAAAAAATACTTTGGTGAAAAGTAGCAACCTTATAAAGCATGTGTTTCAAGTGTTAAGGCGCCACATTGTTTCGTATTTTTTTGGAGCCGTCAAAAATAAACGATCTCATTGTAAACATGGGAGAAATTGGTCATCGTGATGTAATTCAATACTTTCACTTGGGTCTATTATCATCTTCTATTCTGGGGGAGTCTGCTTCTTGGGTGGCAGAATTTAAACGAGGCCGTACGAGCTGCCAAGACGAACACTGTAGTGGTCGACCAATTGAGGTGTCCACGCCAGAAACGGTTAAGAAAATTAACAAAATGGTATTGGATGATCGCCGGTTGAGGGTGCGTGAGCTAGCTGAAATGATTCAAAAAGTGCTATACGTCGCATATTGACCGAAAATTTGAAGGTGAGAAAGCTGCGCGCAAGATTTGTGCCGCGTTTGCTCACAATGGAACAAAAACAGCGTCGTGAAAATGCTTCAATAGAGTGTTTGGGGATGTTTCGCCACAATAAAGTCGAGTTTTTACGTCAATTCGTAACCATGGATAAGACATGGGTGCCACCTGAGACGAAATAACAGTCAAAGCAGTGAAGTGGAATGGGAGAATCGTGCCCAAAGAAGGCGAAGACAGTTCCATCTGCAGGTAAGGTCATGGTGTTTTTTTTTTTGGATGCGCGTGGGATGATTTTTATTGATTATGTATAATCAACAGCGAGTATTATGCTAACTTATTGCAGCTTTTAAGTGATGAAATTAAGGAAAAATGCCGCATTTGCCGAAAAAGAAAGTGTTGTTTCATCAAGATGATGCACCAGTTCACACATCCACTTCTGCGATGACCAAAATCAATGAATTAAAGCTCGAATTGCTTCATCACGCACTTTATTCGCCAGATTTAGCTCACTCGGATTATTCCCTATTTCCAAACTTGAAAAAATGGCTCGGTGGTAAAAGATTTGCCAACATTGAAGAGGTGGAGTCTGCCGTTGATGGCTATTTTAAGGAGCTAGACAGTTCCTACTATAAACAGGGTATCGAAACTATTGAATATCGCTGTGAAAAGTGTATCGAGCTAAACGGAGGTTATGTTGAGAAATAAAGAAAATTTTTTCCCACATTTGTTGTATTTTCTTTGTTAGGTCGGCTAATTTTGAGAGCGCCCTCGTATATAAAAAATAAATTACTCATTTTTGCTGTGCGTACAATCAATTAGAAATTATTCGAAATGAGTTCTTCTTCTGCACAAAAGATTAGATAAAGTTGTCAGAACTAAACTTTCTACAATTAATATACATTCGAGAATAATAAATGTGGGTAAGGATGCGTGTATACTGGTGCAAAGATTAATTATCTCGACTTTTCTATATGTGTACAGTTCTAATAAAACGCATTGACATAACGGATCGCGATTTCATTTTAAGTTGAGGTTCTTTTAGGGTAAGAACGAACATTTTGAAAATAAGGTATCTTATATGTTTCTTATAGCACCCCAATCTTCCTAAATCATGCCAATCGTTTAAATGAAAATAAAAGACAAACACTGACAGAAAATATTTAGTAAGCACTTACCACAATATCTGACGAGCTCGCTAAATACTGGAGATCGTGAAGAAAATAATTTCTATACCTCCTTTTGTATTCTGACTTGATTGATTGATATGAGCCTTCTGTCGGAAAATGATCGTAAAACTCTCTATAAGAACCTAAAAAATATTTTTGTACCGAAATAGAATATTGTCCAAGATAAAGAAAGCAATAACCTTGAGGTGGTTTCTTTCTATAGCGGTGTAATTCGTCTACCGTAATACCGGGTGGAAACCCGGAGTCCCAAGCCTTTTTCGACGTTATGTCTGGTTCAGAGTTGTATAATTTCACTTCTTTTCTTTTCCTGCAAATAAGTTAAAAATTCATTTAAAAAAAAAACATTTTAATTTAATAGTTTAACCACCTCAATACTAACACAGTAACATTCTTGACCAATCTGTGCATTTAAAATATTATTTATAATGGAAGATTACACGTACAGCTTGTTTTGACGGTCATAGCTGTACGTGTACAGCTATGACCGTCAAAACAAATTGAATTTCATTAGAACTTTACATGCCTATTTTCTCCTTTTATCGTAATTATACGCAATAAACTTGATTACAGCCGTATGATTAGCATGACCGGTAACCTTCTACAACCATTATCAGAACCATCAACCTTCTGATTAATCCGATTATAGCGACCACCGCCGTAAGAATTATGTAGAGTTTGCGTGATTCGCTAACTCCCGTACAATTCTCCCTTCGTAGCCCATCAATATTCAGTTTTCAATTTCTGCCGCGAATCGAACCATAGTTAAAGCATATCCATTATGCAGGTATATCAATCACCGGCCCAGGTTAATTTGAACTTGTCTAAAAGTTCCGTGAACGTATGAGAAACCACACCCCGACAGGGCATCAAAGTGATAGACATGTGTTATCAAAATTTTCAGTACTATTTAGATAATTAAAATTAATTTTTAGAGCAATTACTAAATCCAATTGATCGTTACTGTAAGTATGTTATTCATGCAGTGGGTAAGTCCTTCTACTTTTGTTATCGGAACAATAAGGCATTTTAATAAAATCTTCTAAGAAATATAACAATTTGGTTGGGACGCGCGTGAATGGATTTTTTGGGTGCTTCAATTCACTAAGTGTTTGATCAATACTTATTGTTTTCCTTTTGTCACACAAAGAAAATATCAGAATATTATCATATTGGTTATAAATTTGTGGACCCCAAAAGCATTGGGAGATTAAATCATATATGGCCTGTTAAAAAAAGGTTGTCGGATATTTTACCCAATTATAGTACTAGTGGAAATAAACAAAAAATTCTTAGTCAACATGGGTCCGCAATTCAACTGTTTTTGACATATAGTCGATTGCATATTTTAAAACAAAAATAAAACATTTTTCGGTTTTGAGAATAGTTCCCTTTGTCAAACAACTGATTGTGACTTAAAATTAGTTCTGTCAGACATCTGTCATCAGATTATTTATCATTTGCGTCCATTTTTTTTGTTCTCAAATTATGCATAAGTACACCAATGCAGAAATGGCCGATATGCATTTTATGTACGGTCGTGCGAATGGTAATGCCACTGAAGCACGGCGTATGTATGCCGAAGAATTTCCAAATCGGTTGTTACCGAGTGATATGATTTTCTCAAGACTCATATCCGGCTGTCCGAAACTGGTTCATTTAAAATTAATGGTGGTTCTGGTAGACCTAGATCAGTTTCTTCTCCCGCAGTAGAATTAGATATTTTGAGACGGGTAGAAAACAACCCAAATATTAACACGCGAAGACTTGCCGCAGAACTGAACGTCAGTCATCCTCTCATTTGGAGAATTCTGCGGGAACAGCAGCTCTATCCCTACCACATTCAACGCGTGCAAGTTCTTGCTCCTCTCGATTATGATGCACGTAAGGTTTTTTGTCATTGGGTTTTACGAAAGCTGGCAGAAACTCCTAATTTTGCGACTCAGATTTTATTTAGTGACGAGGCTGGGTTTACAAGAGACGGAATATTAAATTTTCATAACAATCACGTCTGGGCAGATGAAAATCCCCATGCTGTTGTTGAACTGCATCACCAAAACAGTTTTTCGCTAAATGTCTGGCTTGCTATTTTTGGAGACTGTTTAATTGGTCCAGTATTTCTCCCTAATCGTTTAACGGGACTAGTATACTTGGATTTTTTAAGAAATGAATTACCCGTTTTGTTGGAAGACGTGCAACTTTTTAACAGATTAAATATATGGTTTATGCACGATGGAGCTCCTGCGCATTTTTCCATCGTAGTTAGAAATTTCTTAAATCAAGATTACAACGAGAGATGGATAGGACGGGGTGGACCAACTGCATGGCCTCCTAGGTCCCCTGACCTGACACCTCTAGACTTCTATGTTTGGGGGCATCTAAACCAATTAGTGTACGCACGATCTGTAAACAATTTGGAAGAACTCAGGCAACGAATCGTAAATTGTTGCGAGGAAATTCGGAGGACTCCAGGAATTTTCGAAAGATTGCGTCGATCTTTCATAAGAAGGTGTGAAGCGTGCTTAGAAATGAACGGTGGACATGTAGAACAATTTCTTTAGTTTTAATTTAAATAAACATTTGTTTAATTTACATTACGATCAGAATTTCTTTGAAAATTTTTATCCTACTAAAACAATATGCAATCGACTATATGTCAAAAACAGTTGAATTGCGGACCCATGTTGATTAAGACTTTTTTGTTTATTTCCACCAGTACTACAATTGGGTAAAATATCCGACAACCGTTTTTTAACACACTGTATATATAATAATTTTCCTTTAAATGAAAGTTGAGATCAATAGTGGTAAAGTGTTCTGTTGTTTAATCAAGAACAATAATTTCTTTCGTGTAACAATGTTTACTCAAAGCGATAAACTGAAGATCGATATTTGGTTGAGTCATATGTAAAGAAAAATCTGAATGAAAAAAAATTGTTATCATTTAAAAATAATTAACTTTGATGGAAATTAGACTGGATACTACGTGAACAATACTAACTACATTGACTTAAGGATCGGGAAGCTTTAATGTCAATATAAAAAAAAAATGTTATTTTCAATAATTCTGACACCACACCAGTTGGAAGAAAAATACTGTTTTACTGGCCTATTGTTGGAATCATAATCCAATCCTTACAAAGGTAATGAAAGGAAATATCACTAAGTACGAACTGAAGCTTCAGTCTACCAGACCTTATCAGCAGTATCTCTAGCGCAAACTCGGTTTCAACGCTATCGCATCTCTAAGTTACATCACCGTTCGCCTATTAGGAAGTCAAGAGTTTAGGCGTGCACCCTCTAGGAGACACTAGCCGAATTCTCAACTCACGACACGGCCACAGTGTAGGCCAGCAAAATTCAGTTGGTTCAGTGGCGGCCCGCCAGGGAAGGCTACGGAGGCTAAGCCTCCCCCATTATTTTTAATAAAATAAGTAGCGTATATTATGTATTAAAATAATGCTTAAGCATCGGTTATATACTAAAATAAAGCAATTTTGCAAAAAAATATATAATCAGTAGTATATTTATTCATTACTTAATTTAAAAATGCAAACAAATTTCCAATAATGCGCGAAATTTTACTGTAAGCACTATAATAGCAAGCGAGGAGGCTAGCCACAGATTTGGCTCCGTACCGATGATTAATGCCATGGCTGAAAGCAATGTGTCGCCGTAAGTGCACGTGCACTTTATACGGCGAATACGTATGGTTGGAGGCTTGCCGCCCCGGGGAGATCCTACCCGATCGGCATGTTACGTTATCGGTCGTAAAACGTTGCTACGCAACTGCCCATGCGACTCCCAGCTCCCACTACTAATAACTTAAGAAGCGTTAGGTTACGCACACAAAATGGATAAAATGAACGAAATTAGAATTTGCCAAGATATTGTCCACTGGTTGGTAAGAAATTCTTTTAGTTGTTTAAACATAGAGACGAAATTACACATCGTACAAAACATTGAGAAACCACGGCCTAATTTATCTGTAGTATCTAACGACGGCAACCGGCAAAGTCGTGGTTTTAGTTCATTATGGTGCACTAAATGTGGTTGGTTAACTGGTTCAATTGAACGGGAAAGATTATTTTGTTGGCCATGTCTACTTTTTTGTAACGAAACCGAAATGTGGTCGAAATTAGGTTATACAGATTTAAAAAATCTACCGCGCGCTATTGAACGGCATTCTAAGTCTAAAGAACACATTTCATCGTTGTGCAAATTTAAATTAGGTGGAAAACAAAATATTGCTACTGCTGTAGACAGCGCGCGCAAAGATGCAATTATTGCCTATAATAATGAAGTTAGAGAAAACCGCAAAAATTTAAGAAAATTAATAGACGTAACAATATTTTTAGCATCACAAGATTTAGCTTTTCGGGACACAATGAGACTTCAGATTCTTTTAATCGTGGAAATTATAAAGAATTACTCGAACTCTTTAGTAAATATGAACCTAGTTTTAATAAATTTGTTAGTAGTAATATTTTTTCGGATACATCTAAATCTATACAAAATGATTTAATAGATTGTATTTCTTTTGTATTAAAACAAGAAATAGATACAGAAATTAAAGAAGCTCCGTTTTTTTCTTGGCAAGTAGCTGAAACCACAGATATTTACTGTAAGTCTCAATTATCAATCATATTACGTTAAGAGCGGTGAAGTTATTGAAAGATTTTTGGAGTTTTTTGACGTATCATCCGGTCGAACAGCTGAAGATATATTTAACCTTTTATCAAATAACAGCGAAAAATATGATTTTAAAAAAATTAGTCGCTCAAACATATGATGGTGCATCTGTTATGGCAGGGCATTTAAATGGATTACAAAGTAAAAAAAAAAACAATTACACCTCAAGCTCTTTTTGTACATTGTCATACTCATGTCTTAAATTTAGTTCTGAGTAAAGCTTGTAATATATACAAAGAATCTACAATTTTCTTTTCTAATTTAATTCTTATTGTTTTTAGAGTTAATTTTTGGTTTATTATTACGTTTATCAAGAGTTTATTTATACGTTTTTATTACCTTTTTACCTATCACCGCATCCAGTTTCCTATCCAGGTAAGATTTCACTCTCCTCTACGTGGTTCTTGCTAGACAATAATTTATATTTTATTTTAATCTATATTCTACACTTACAATGCTACAATAATAACTATAAAAATATAATTTATTGACTGAGAAGTGTTACTTAGGCTACAGTAGTCTCCCTTGAACAAAACGTCACGAGCTGCCACTGAGTTGGTTGTGTTTATGCATTTTGTCGTTGATATTTTTATATTGCCTCATCGCAAAACGTTGCTAGAATCACTACATACGGAATCGTCTGCACTCGTTTTACACGTTATGCACATATAGTTCCCAAATAAGATCTTATAAGTTCCTCTCGCTCCCAAAGCTGCAGTCTTTTGAAGCTAGCTAAATATTCTTAATGAATGTTTTTAATGTATTCTTCCCTTTGGTTAATCCCAGCAATCACTTCACATATATTAGTCTGATGAATTGCTCTATTTGTGCTTTTTTTCTTAATGTAAGTATTCTGCACATGTAAAATAAATTTGTCGAAACAGCAATAAATTCTGTCATGTATTATATACCTATTGTATTTAACTCAATTGTAGATATTACGAAAGTTTGTACCTATCCGCTAATAAACTTTCCATATTGCCCTCTAGGGAATACAAATAATAACGATAAACACCATTGATTACAATTTCTAGCGTGCAATAAGCATGTATCTAAGTATTCCCGATAAAAAAATACACTTACATGTCAGCAAGTTTCATAAATCTAAATACAGCACTATCAGAGAAAAATCAATGCTAGTTTGCATGGGAAAATATTATAAATGCATTGCGGCAAATGTATTAACGGATTTGTTCAAAATTTTAGCTTCACAAGAAAAAGCATTTGTAATAAAGTAATTCAAAACAACCTCATAAATGTTTAATTAACGTTTAATTTTAATTTATGTCACTAGTATAATAAAGGTGAATAGAATATAGCGGCGTTATAAACTTGAAATAATCATCTATAATGCACAAAATAGTTTTTATAACTAGTGTTTTTGGCAGACTTATAATCATAAAAGCACTATTTGAAATAAGTAGAAAATAGCCATAAAAACCACATTTGTTTTATAAATTTGATTTCAGGCTTAAAAACGTGTCTTATGAAATCAGTTCTTTTTTCACTGCGCTATTAATGTTTGTAATAAACTGTATTTCCATCGGATAGTATCCTATCATTTACGTATTCCTGTACGTATTAAGAATTGAAGAGGCTTATCCAAAAAATTAAACTAGTAATGGTGATTATATGAATGGGTCACAATTCGCACTGAAAAAACTAACTTAAAGCTTTGATTGTCATAAAATGCTTCAACCAGAAAGACAAATATATAGGTGTCTTTTTTTTTTTTTAGAAGAGCTGTTATAACCGATTTTATTAAGATACCAAAGATGTTCCCATAATAGCAAGCATCTCCTGCTAATCCTTTCACCAAAATGTCAATGGGCGTAAAACGAAGGAAGTAGAAATACCTAATCCCCAAATATCGTGCCTTCATTTAATCTAGTACGCTCCGGGATTAGTGGCTTAAAAACTTACGGGAAATTTAGTAATTGAATTGAATTTGAAACGTCAGTGCACAATTCATCATTGAAACTAACACACAAACAAAATATACTAATTTTGAGCACATAACACACATAGAATAATCATTCATAATGATACATGCCATAAAATTAACATTCAGAACCTTGAACTATTGAAAAATATAAAATCTTCGAGGGAATTAGAAGCTCACGAAACCATGTATATGAGGAAAGACTCTAACAATTTATTCAATCGGGAACATACCTTTCCGCACCATTCGGTGTTGATGGATTTACTGAGGTCACATTCCCTACTTAATTACATCCTCCTCTGAGTACTTGGTATTCTAGTAGGTCAAAGTAGGCGTTAAAAAGAAGAAAAGCACTTGTAAATATAGATTTAGGATAGTGATAAGATGGAAATCTACGAATTTCCGAAACAATTGTCCCGAATTAATAAAATCGTGTAGCACGAACTAATTGGATACCTCGTGTGTCTAAATTTGACAAGTTAATAGCTTTGAAAATCAACAGCAGCGAGTTACAGTTGTTTCGGCTGTTTACCTTTTTCGCACACGCAGTGTTCAAGACAAAATGAGAACGTGTTAGAAAGCTTAATACAAGTCTAAAGCCAACAATTTCCGCTTCTTTACTTGAATTAAAGAGGAAGTGGTTTCTATATCACAACTTATTATTAGGATTATTATGGAATCAGTAACTGAAAATTTTTGCATGAAGATCATTTCAAATTCTCATTAATTTAAAAAAAAAATATCAAATAAAAACATAGACCTAACCACGACAAAAGCATTAGCAAATATGTATATCCAGACGACTGTCTGGCGCCAAATAAACCACATTAACTTAATGCCATAGCTAAAAGCTTACTTCCTAAATAAACTTACGTGTAGTACATTTCGTACAAACAAAAACACCAAAGGAATCGCCACTCCGTGCACGATTTAATAAACACAAATAAAATTACAACACTGACATCAAGTAGTGAGGTGTCGACTAAGTGCTGCACACATCCATACATTGACCAGCTCGCACGCGAGACTCCTGGAAATAGCAATTGCTCGAGACGGTACGCCTGCCTAAAGAAACACTTGCATGTCGCACTAATTAATGCCGTTTCGATGTGAAATTATTAATTAGCAGGAAACGTATACAACATAAACAACGATACTGTAGAGAGCATGATTTAAGGGGAGCAGAACTCCTAGATGATGTACAATACGAAGTTCTTATGCTAATCCCTTTGGTGGTGTGTCATATCTTCGGATTTGTACTACGGGAGTATGCTAATAGAATAGTTCTGCACTTCTAGAACTTAAATGAATAAATACATTTCTTGTTGTTAGGATTTTGTGGAAAATTAAAACAAAAGCAGACAAGCTATGAATGTTATTTCGAAGAATATATGTTCTGTTGATACTCCAGGACAGAATAATCGATAGTAATGCCTACAAATTACAGAAAGGATAATGAGATTGATTTGGTAGGTGTTCAATTAAAAGGACATTTACAGCATAACAGCTCAACGCGACGTACATAAATAAATAATAGCCAAAGTATCTACTGAGCACTATGTAATTAACGTCGTTAGCTAGCAAATTAAACATACTAGCACCAGTAGCAAGAGTAAACATGATTAACGAAATCCATTTAAATTCATTTAGGATACGACATTGAATGCTAAAAGAAAAGCATCCAATCTGAGTTTTATAGGCATATACAGGTCATTTGAATTGAAACGGGCCACCTCAATGAACTCTTTACCTGTTGTCTTTTTTCAATCACTAAACAAAAAGTGCATAATTTGCAACCTGTAGAATAAAATACTATTAGAATGAAATGGTTTAGATTTTAGTTTATTCTTCTTCTTCTTCTTCTCAGATCCTTTTGCCCGCTGTAGACGTCGGATATGTCTCTTTTCAACTATTGACCCATTCCCTCCATCTTTTCCGGTCTCTGGCCATCTCTTTCATTTCTGATATCGTCTTTCCCCTTCTCCGTCCTATTTCCTCTATTCTTTCGCTCCATCCCTTTCTCGGTCTTCCTTTCTTTCTCCTATCCATGTTTCCAGCTTCAACTACCTTTTTAACGAGTGTCTCTTCTTCCATTCTTACTATATGTCCATACCATTGTAACTGTTTCTTCTCTATCTTGGCTATTATTACTTCCTGGTTTACTTTATGTCTTATTTGTTCATTCCGTATTCTATCCCACTTTGTTTTTCCAGTTATTTTCCTTAAAAATTTCATTTCAGTAGCTATTATCTTTCCTTCCTGCTTCTTTTGAAGTGGCCAAGACTCGCATGCATATGTCATTGTTGGTAACGCTATTGCATTGTATACATTTAATTTGATATTTTTATCTATTTCCTTTTTTCCTATAATTGTTTTATTAAGTGCGTAATATATTTTATTCGTTTTCTTTATTCTGTTATTAATATCCATATCTATTCTTCCATCTTCTGTTATTATGCTCCCTAGATATTCATACGTTGATACCCTTTCCAGTTGTTTACCCCCTATTTGAATGGTTTCGTTATTATCCTTTCCGCGTTTGTTTATAATCATGGTTTTGCATTTTTCGCTGTTTATTTCTAGTTCTAAGTTCCCTATTTCCGCTGACCATATTTCTACTAGCTTCTTCATTTTTTTGTGTGTATCTGCTATCAGTACTATGTCATCCGCATATAGCAAGCTGTCTACTTTTATTGGTTCTAATTTTTTGTATCCGATTATTGTTTGCTGTTGTTCTGGCCTTTTTCTTGTATTCTTTATTAGTCTGTCCATTAAAATTACAAACATCAGCGGACTCAGACTATCCCCCTGCTTTATTCCTTTGTCCATTCCAAACCTTCTTGACAAGTTTCCATTCATTTGCACCATGCCAAACACCCTCTTATATATATTCTTTACTACTGCACATAACTTCTTGTTTACACTTAGTTGATTTAAGGATTTCCATATAATACTTCTATTGACTGTATCGAACGCCGCTTTTAAGTCTAGGAAAGTCAAGTAGAGTTCTTTTCCGGTATCTATTTTTTTTTTCTATGATATTCCTAATGGCATGTATGTTATCATTTGTTTGTCTGTTTGCTCTGTATGCGGCTTGCTCCTCCTCCAGTTTGTGTTCTACTTCCCCTCTTAATCTTCTTTCTATTATTTTTGTGTATAATTTGTAACTAGTAGTAGACAGGCATATTGCTCTATAATTATCGCACTCTAAGTAGCTCCCTTTTTTATGAATTGGGAGGATAATATTATCTTCCCAGTCTTTTGGAATGTTTTCAGTTGCCCATGCCATTCTAAAGATTTTTAGCAGCCATTCTTTTCCATTTTTTCCTAAATATTTGATCATTTCTGGGTCTATGTTGTCTGTTCCACATGCTTTCTCTGTTTTTATTTTCATAATCGCTTCTTCCATTTCTTGCATTGTAATTTCTCCCATTTCCTGACTTATTGCATCTTTCATTTGTTCTTGTTCCGCCATTTCATCTTCTTGGATTGTTTTCTGTTCGTCTTGATTTTAGTTTATTAAATGTTAAAATGATGACCATTAACCTGGATATAATAGTACAATCTTGCTTCAAATGCATTCCTGATATTTCGCAATATTTCTGTAGTTAATCGTTGGCATTCTTCAATAATTGTTTGGCGTAACGCTTATAAGGAAGCTGAACGCGTGGCATACACCTCAGACTTAAAATGCACCCAGAGAAAAAAATGATAAAGCTTAACAAAGCTAAATTTAATAAAGAATTGCATATCATTAAAAGCGTATAACCATTTATAATTTTTTTTTTTTTGTTTTTTTCTCTTGATTTAGCGGCTTGGTTTTTTTAAAAATCAATGAGTTATTCAATAAAACTCTTCATAACGTTTCGACAATCTTATTTTTTATTGTTGTCTTCCTCAGATTATTTTATATACAGAATATCTACAGAACAAGCCAAAAACTTAAAAATCCATAATGCACATACACCTAAAATATACGGTCTCCCCAAACTTCATAAAAATAATGTCCCACTTAGGCCAATAGTTTCTTGTATCCAAAGTCCGTTTTACAATATATCAAAATATCTTGCCAATTCAATTTCAAACATAGTCAATAATAACGAATATTATCTAAAAAAACTCATTTGAATTAAAAAAATATATTGATAATACAAAAATAAAAAATAATGACAAATTAATTTCGCTTGATGTTGTCTCTATGTACACCAATATTCCAATAGATTATGCCCTAAATATAGTAAGAAAAAATTGGAAAAAACTACAACCCCATACAGAATTACCTTTAAATGAATTTTTAAATGGACTTGAAATCACATTGTCAACAACTTATTTCTCTTTTCAAAATATTTTTTACAAACAAATATATGGCTGTGCAATGGGTTCACCCATATCAAGCACAATAGCTCAATTAGTAGGTACTTGAAGATCTCGAAAGACATGTAATTACCAATTTAGATTTTGAACCAACTTTTTATAAAAGATATGTGGACGATTGCTTGGCTTGTGTTCCTGAAGACAAAATCATAAAATTTCATCAATTTTTCAGCAACTTCCATCCAAAATTACAATTTACTCTCGAAATAGAAAAAAATCAGATGTTAAACTATTTAGATCTTACCTTGATTCGTGAAAATAATAAAATTCTGACAAAATTATATCACAAACCAACCTTTTCGGGTCGTTATTTAAATTTTCATTCTGTCCAACCCTTCATTTTTAAAAAAAATGTTATGGCCAACTTAATTAGTAGAGCCATTACATTAACCAATCCAAAATATAGAAAAGAAATATTAAACACCGTAAAAATTAACTTACAAAAAAATAACTATCCGCTACCATTAATTCAAAAAACCATTAAAAACAAAATACATCAATATTATAACACCAGACAGATCAATAACACAAAAAACACAAACCCAAGTACATTCAAGTATATTAGTATCCCATACGTTCCTAAATTATCCGAAAAACTTAATAAAATTCTTGACCCACAAAAACCACAATAATTTGAATTTTAGTTTTTCAAAATTAAAAGATAGTATTCCATTACAAAACCAAAGTCATGTAGTATACAAAATCCCCTGTAACAATTGTAATGGTGTGTACATAGGACAAACATCACAACAACTTCATAACAGAATAAAAGGTCACAAATATCAGAATAACCTCACCGCTCTAAAAAACATACAAATAAACTTTGGTCATATATTCAATTTTAATAATACAAGTATTTTAAATAAAGAAAGAAATTATAAAGCGCGATGTATATTAGAAATGATAAAAAAACAAAATAACGCAGTAAACGACAAAACAGAAATAGAAAGCTTATCAAAAATTTATGCACCAATCATTTAAACATACTTTTCGTCAGTAATATATACAGGTAAATTTACAAATAAACAATTTTTAGTACAACAATTTAGAAAAAAAAAACCCATAGCTGAGCGTGCCTTTCGGTTTATTTTAAATGTAGTTCTCCAGTGTTCACACAAAATGCTTCGCCATGCATAATAATTTTAAATGAAAATTAACAGTTAGTATATGTTTAAGAAAAATGAAAAGATATAAAAAAAATTTTTTAATACTATTTTAAAATGTTGTGTGAATGTCTTTAATTTTATAAGTATAAAACGCATAAAAAGTTGTAAAAATGTTAATCACATAATCCATTCAAATTTTCTAGACAAAATTTTGTGAATTATATAAAATAATCTGAGGAAGACAACAATAAAAAATAAGATTGTCGAAACGTTATGAAGAGTTTTATTGAATAATTCATTAATTTTTAAAAAAAACCAAGCCGCTACATCAAGAGAAAAAAAAAAATTTACAAGCACGGCTAAGAAAAGATCCCCATCAATAACCATTTATAATGTTTATTATTATTAGATATAACCAGGAATCTAAAGAAAGTTCAATATAAAAGACACGTGGAAAGCTCCACAAAACATTAACTTCAGTAAGAATCTCCGACAAAAAGTGTGTTAGGTTACCTTTCCATAGAATTTGTACGAGAAGTGTCTTTCAAGAACAAAATATGAATATATGCTAACCTTAAGAAACCTTTTGAGGTAACTCAAATTATAAAGAAAGGCAACATTAGTTATAAAATTAGATATGTGTTTGCAATAAAGCTTACATTGGACAAACGTACTTTCGGAACCAAATTAAAAGAATAGATTGCACATTACCATGTGTGATGGTTAAATCATCGTGGGTCGTATCTTTTTTTATTATCTCTTTATAAACACATTATATAACATAACGTCATAAAAGCACTAAGATATTGCTATTTTATTTATTAAGTATGTAAAAGAATATGCATGGAAGTTTATAAGATTGTAAAAACTCATTGTCTGCAAAGATTTATAAATATATATATATATAATTAATTTTAAAACTAAACTACATAGTATAATGTATGTAAATTAACATAATTTATTGTTGCAGTATAATATACTAATTAAAAAAGCTATAATTTCCACATATGTAATTATGGTGGATGCGCTGGTATATTTAGACAAAATGGCTTGTAAACTAAGACGTTATAATTTAATTTAATGCTACTATTATATCACGGCCTCCTTGTACTTATTCAATAAATTAATTAACAATGTAGTACGTGCTTAGCTTGTCTTTGCAGTAATTGTAAACAAAAATATAAATACTTGCTTTAAAAACAAATGACACTTACATACAGCGCCGCTCAAAAGGCATATCACATTATTTCAATCGAAGTCAGGAAGAGTCATCATTCCAACAACAATATCATAGACCATGCTACTATCCGAGACCGTAAACTGATTGTTTGTGTGCAAAGCTTCCGTCAACACAACTGCCGGTAAAATTTCAATAGATTGAATTAGTACCAGTTTACGACTGGAACGGAATCAAATACCGTTAAAATCTTTGTTTGTGGAGCGCTAGAACTGCGCGACACACACGCCAACCAAAACAGAACTAGTTATATGCACAGGCATAGGTATACGGATTCCCTTCTTGTGGTTCGGTCTCGCAGGTACTAGGTTATAGCCTTAATTTCGTTTTTTTTTTTCTTTTAGTGGAACAGGGGGTTATCTCGACAATTGTGGAAAGCTATTCCGGTCGCTAGACTTGGATCTGATAAGGCATAGTTGCGATCGAGACAGTCTTGATGACCTAATGACCTAAATGTTTCGCGAGGAGTCGAATAAATTACTAGTCCGACTAAAAGCGTGTAACTTGCGATACTTTGTTACCTACGTTAGTATGAAGATAAGATTCAATAATATAAAAGCTAATAAAATTACTTTTGTCACCTTGGTGTTATACATTAAATTTTCATGAGTTCCAAGCAAACACATTCATGAAATTACTAAAGTAACAACGGTACCCTTATTGTTAGCACAAATATTATGTATGTGTTAGGTATATGTAATTTTGATGTTTTTTCTTGGTTTTTAGGTCGTTTTAATAATATTATTGATAACACTTTAGATATACGACGTTTCTATTATTACTAACATTTATAAAAATTATAACATATTGTATAAAATAGTTATATATAAATTGTAAATAAACTTTTTTGTTTTATAAATGATAAAATTTTTTTTGTTTTTAATATGAAAATTTTTGAAAAATGTGCTTTATATAAAGATTGCTTTGTAAAATATAATATACATATATTTGAGTTTTTTGGGAAAATATGAAATCCGTTTTAAATTTTATAAGTAGATTTCTAGAAAAAATTATAGCTCTAACAAATCCAAATTTTCGGTGCGACGCTATTAATAAAGCAAACGATATTTTAAAACAAAATAATTACCCAAATTATATTAGAAATAAAATGTTCAGACAAAGAGTTTTCTTATTTTATAAAAAATCAACAAGAAATACGAAAAATAACCAAATAAACACAAAATATATACAAATTCCCTATGTAAAAGAATGAAAAAATAAATCAAATTTTCAAGCTATATAATTTCAGATTCGCGAATCAAAATATAATAACAAATGACAAAACCAAATCTATACAAAATTAAAATCAAAAATTGAAAAATGTAAAACATTACACGTTGTATAAAAAATTGCAGCACTAAAGAAACATGAAATAACTCTAAATCATTCGTTTGATTTTGACAACATAACAATTCTAAATAAAGAACAAAATTTAAAACCACGTAATACTTGAAATAATCCAAATTTATAAACATATAAAAATTCAGTTAATGATAAAACAGATACACAATATTTTACCAAACTATATAATTTAATTTTATAGATACTTTTCCTAGATCCATTAAATTTTTATGCATGTTCACGTTTCTGAGACGTCAGTTTTTTACGCACTGAAAAAAGTATTGCAACTGTATTAAAATCTTACAGAAATGCGACAAATTATTAAGATTCTTTATTAAAATACTATTTATAACGCATTTAAATTAAGACTTTTATTTTGTACTTACCTTACTTTGATTATTCGCAAAGAATATAGGTGTCTAATACATCTGAGCATATCTGTATGTCTATTAAATTATCGATTGTATATGACCTTTTCATAAAATCACTTCTTTTGGAAAGTTAAGTTGTTTTTTTTTATCTTTCGGAACAAATTTCTCAAAAACAAATTGAGGAATAAATGCATTTTGGTTGTTTTCTTTACAGATTCCTTGCAGTGGAAAAATGAGTAAGAATGTTTAGTCTTTAGGTACTCTAGAAAACGAAAAACAATTATTAATAACAGACATATTTCATTGAAAATCTTTGGTTGCAACTTTAAAATGCTTTAAGTAAAACAGGAATGAAAAGAAATGTTTTTGTTTCTTTGTCGTAGCTGTCCGACATAAAACGTTCGGAAGCACTTTTTGTATTATATCTCCCATTCCCTTCCATTTCCTTTATGCATTAAATTATGTCAGACATTCCAATATCCTGGTGCCCTGTACTAGTCTGTGCAGTCGAGCTGGTCGATCGAAATAATCTTCTGGTTTCATTTTTCACTTGCCAAAACTTGCTTACCTTTTTGCGCCCAGAGCCTCGCATTCTCGCAGAATATGGTATGCGGTCTCTGTCTTTCTACTAGGTGCATAAAATATCGTTACATTACTGTAGAAAATGCTAAAGAATCTTCTGCAGCTATGTCTATTACCATTACCTATTTTCTCGTTTTATAAATCATGTCAAAACAGAACCGAAAAATTATTACGTATAAATTTTAATGTGTTTAGAATAAAAGAACCATTTCTTTTTTGTAATATCTTTGACCCTAATTTTACGTTTGAATGAAGCCCGCGCATGACACGATCTTTAACAAGAAAATTGATTAAAAACTAAGGGATATAAATTAACGGACTAACCTACTGTCCTATATTTAAAAATCTTTAATTTTAGATACATACGTAGATAAGTGTCAAGTCTAAATTCACGCGGTTTATATGTCATATGATGGATTGGAAATAACCATTTATTGAAGTTTTAATGTGCTTTATCCACGCACATAAATGGTTTTGTTGCGATATTCTTTTATATAATATAAAATATAGATACATAGATATTTATAAAAAAATCTAGAGAAAGTACTTAAAAACTTTTTATTTCCGTCGAACATTACGCTTCAATACATCTACAAACTTAATAGGATTTTTCAGACCTCATAAAGGGATAATTCGTTGAAATAGCGTCGTTTACATACATTTTAGAAGATTGACAAGCATTCAAATTCCCCTTTACCAGCGTGTTTAACAGCATAGAATATATGGGTGGATCCAAACAAGCTTTTAACGTTCTCAGAAACTTTTCCGGGTTAGAACATACTGCAATGGCATTGGCGAAATGATGAGTAGCCTCTTCAAGATTACCCCTCAGCATAAGTGCTTCCCCTATTTGTAGTTCGTGAAGTATGATTATGTCCTCTTCTTTGCGCGTTTCTACGATGTCTAGCGCTGAGATTGGGTTCTTCTCTATCTCACTTAGCCTTCGTTCATACTCTCTCCTTAATTTCAGTTTCTTTCTATAATTTGGATCGCGCTTTTGGTAACGATCATATAGAATACAAATAGTGAGTACAAACACGCCGCCCAATACAGCTCCGAATGCGTAAAGATGAACACGGTCCATTATTAAATTTTGACACAAATACCAAATGGATTTAATAGAATGAGAAACAGAAATAACGAATTATTTTGAAATTACATTGACAAATATTGAAAACAAAACAATTTGCATATGGCATTTTGATATTATTTGTGACTTTATTTATCGGAGATTATTTCCATACACTTGCACATATATGAGATTAAGAATTAATGACTATTAAATAAAATAACTATAAAAAGCGGTTCTATTTCAGTTTCGCATCAATATCTTTTCCTTTCCATAAAAAATTAGATTGAAAATTTATTAGATGAAATGTGTGCTTCTCGAAATTAATTATGTATAGTCAGTTTTCACTTTCAGAGGTTGTCACCCTGGCTGTCAAAAATTGAAATGTCATAAACAATTACTTCAATATTTTTATACGTTTTTCACAATTAAAATGAGTAAGAATTTGCAGTCACCTACAAAATTAACGGAATTCGCTCCCTTACAACATGAAGAAAAACAGCAAGGTGTAACACAATTTATATCGAAACTGTTCAAACTAAACCGCTCTAGTAATAACACCCACAATACGGAACATGTTAATGTATTGGAAAATACCAACGAGAAATTACTTCAAGAGAGCCTTCCAGCTTGGGCTATTGAAACATCTTCAGACAATGAAGCTTCTCAGGGTGAAAGTCCTTATTCAATTGATTTAGGCGAAGGAAGAAGTTTACCGAATGTTCTAAAAAGAATAACCAGTCTATTGAAAAGTAGTGTAGGTGTATTCTAAGCAACCCACATCGTTTATGTCTCATTAAATATATTTTATTAGAATTTACAAGCATATTCAGAATCGGAACGTAAACAGTATTGGATGCCAGATGACAAAAGTAAGGAATGTTATGAGTGTTGTGAGAAGTTTACAACATTTAGAAGGAGGCACCATTGCCGCGTTTGTGGACAAATTTTCTGTGCCCAGTGTTGTAATGGACAAATACCAGGAAAATTATTTCGTTGTACAGGTTAAAGATTAAAAATTTTTAATTTATATGCTATAATATAACCAAATCAATTTTAGGTTACTTAAGAGGTTGCACTTACTGTTGCAATGTGGTATTGTCGTACTTAAAGTCTTTGGGCATTGGGTCTGAGTTAAATGTTTATTTAAAAGTATTACAAGATAGTTTAGAAAATAAATATGGTGCGCAATCAGAATATTGTCCATCTGTTGTGCAAGCTAGTTTATCGCCCGTTTCAAGCACAAGTGATATAAACGAAGGTGGCGGGCCTTTGAAACGAAAAGTATCTGTTGGATATCAAGAGGAAAAGTTTGCGCCTGGGAGGTTAATATAATTTTGTATTTATAAAATTAATATATTTACTATTTATTATACATAGTTCTAGTGTCAATTATATAACGATTGAGGAAAGGTGTAGGGCTTTACAAAATTCTGTTTCCCTTAGAAATTTGTATGAAGAAATTTGTAAACCAACAACTGGAATAATCTTACGTTCTCATAAATATCGTCTCAGAACACATTTTGATTGTTTTTTAGGATCTGAACTGGTAGATTGGTTAATAAGGCAACAAAAAGCGAATACTCGGTAAGTAATTCTCTCTGTCCTGTGTATACAGGATGTTTCAACCATCCCATGATGAAAGATTGTCTATAAACTAAAAGTATTTTAAAAAAGTCTTCTTCAGAAAAATTCATTGTTTACATAATTATATACACATTAATAATTGTAGTGAGAGATTGTGGTAGTAACTAGGCATATGAGTTTCTTTTTTTTTCATAAATGTGATGTTTTACTTTTTATTTAGTGTAACTTTTTTGTTACATACCAAACAAAAACTTATAGAAAGGTGTTTCATATCAAATTTTCAAGAAATATAACTATTTTCATTTAATACAAGATCCTAATTTGTTTTTTTTTTAACAAATCTGTCCATATTGGTTCATTTAAAAAATACGACTAATGAGTAGCAGATAATATGTGTAACAATTGATAAATGACTTTTTCGAAAAACTTAGTTTATAAGAAATCTTCGGTCTCCAGACAGTTGGGACAACCTGTATTTATTTGACATAATTTTGAAAATTAGAATACAAGCAGCTGCCATATGCCAAGCATTATTGGAAGGTGGTTACATTGAGTGCGTCTCTGATCCATGTTCTTTTGTTGATGGATATGCTTTGTATAAACCAGGAAGTGTTACCTCATTGCAACCATTGCAAAATCTGTCCGAAAATTCTACTCAAGATGAACCTACCTGGGCACAATTTGTTTCGCAAGAAAATAATCCTACTGGTATGATGTTTGCTTCGTCTCCAATCAATCCTTATAGATATATATTTGCAGATACTGAAAATGAACCTCTCTCACCTCACTTTGGTATGTCTTCTGGTAGACTCACCTCGTCCTCTTCTTTTACATTGAATTTAAACGTTGGAGCCGTCACCGTGTATTTATCTAAACCAATACCGTCTAGTCATAGTATATCTTCACCGGACGATGGTGAAGTTTCGGATACTCAAAGAATATCTTCGATGGAAACTTCTGTGATACGTACTTCAGAACAAAGAGAAAATGTACCTGAATCAGGTTTGTGGAATAAATAATGAATTGATCGTTTTGAAATCAATCTATTTAGGATGGCATAATCCGTCACAATTAAGAGAAGAAAACGGTGAAAAGAACGCTTATAATTTACTGCAAGAAGCATTCCAGCAACACGAATCTAGTTTAGTGAAACAATTATTGAATCAACACAATTTGCAGCTTAGTTGGAGTGATACTTTACTACCTCTAATTCATGAAATAGTGGATTGCGTCCATCCAGGTGATTTTATTATTAATTCTTATTAAATTTTAATATTGAGTCGGTCACACCCCATAAATTTCTAATTTTTTGTGGAAATAATATAATTTAAAAGAAAAATTATTTATTTAAACATACACACTTGGTTTATAAACTATAACTTTTTTTTATTTTTTAGCGCGCTTGTAGTAATAATATTTCACATAAATATTTTGAGAATATTTGAGTACTTATGTAGTTGAGCTCTTACATGATTCAAGAACTGCTTCCAAACGCCATGGCATTAAATGTATCAATTTTTGCCCATTCATCTAATAAAACGTTTCACAATGTTTCTTTATTGGTTATTCTATTTTCTTATTCGGGTTTCTAAATAGTCCCACGTGTGCTCAATAGGATTCATATCCGGCGACTAGGGAGTGGGGATATGTAATTGTCGAACTGCATTGTACAACAACCATTCTCTTACGACGTCAGAAGCATGTTCAGCATCCTGCATTTGTTGAAATATTTAGCGATCCCCTAACTGCATTTTTTGTGCAATTACTTTTAAATTATGCATTAATATATAAAATAAACCCAGCCCTAATTGCGGCCATGCACCCACATGTTTTATGGTGGGAACCAAATTTTTTCATTTTGATTTATTGGGTTCACATTGTTGCCTTTCTATTCGAACTAAAACTATTTGTTTTATATATTGTGCTTCAAAAGCCTAGGTCCTTGTTGCTGTGTTCATTTCCAAATTCACTAGTCTTTCTGTTTCTTCAATTTTAAATGGTTTCAAATGGTTCACAGATTTGTGTTTACGTCCTGTATGATATTCTAATACCGCTACTCCAAAATATTAAACAATAGGGGTATCATTTGATATTTGAACGTGATCTCTGCAAAGCTTATTTTCAATTTCTTATGCTGTTTTTTACTATTTAATTATATATTATGCTGTTGAATGAGATATTCCAATAAAATAGGTGACGTTGGGTACAAAATAAAACGTCTAATTCCTCACAGATTCTTTAATTGAAGTTCATGCGATCGATTTCGTCATCAGCTGGACACCATCAGGCCAGAATCTTTAGCAGTTAAATTTAAAATTTAAGTTTGTACGTTAATATCTGACCATCTTAACTGCTAAAGTTTTTGGCGTAGTATCCACTCACATAGAGTCAAAATGGATTATATTTAAATTCCAATAATATTTCCTATTCAGCCCAGTGAGTTCTTTTTGTGTAGTTTAATAACTAGCTTCCGTAACTCAATCAGTGTTTCCTTCAAACCTATTTCTAAGGGTTGTACAAGATGATTCATTAAGGGTGGCTACCGGCCAGATCTCAGTTATGGTTTGTCCTTTCGGAAATCCTCGCAAGATGGCGTAATTTAGTTTCTTTTACCATTTATTGTTCTTTTCGGTAATTTTCCATTAGCAAGGCTGGTGAAAGATAAATATAAAATAAGCGTTCATGATACTTAACGATTGCACGTGCTACAAAGTGCTAGGGGAACCATACTTCTGGTCACACATTAAAGTCAACCGATTTTCAAAAACACTCGGATTAATTGTGAGAAGTAGATAAAAAGCGTAAAAAATACTGTACCCTTTTTTGATTTTAATTGGAACTAGATGGTGTTATCTATTAGTTTGTCTTATTTATGCGATTTTCTTGAAAAAATCAAGTGGAATGGTATTTGTTGTCGTTGTAAAGATTTCGTTTCGATTTTTTGTACATTTTCTCAGCTGTTGGCTCACCCTGTAAGCTCGACGAAAACGAAACCTAACATATCCTAAATTTGGAATTTTACTGGCACTGGTTTATAAATCCTACGTCAAATTACTTATACTTCCTTAGGTGACACTTTAATTATTAAAACCCAGGTAGTAACCTACGACATGTTCCCAGTATTTAATTCTCATTGTTTAGTTTTTACCATTGTTAATAAATATCATTCCCGTGTGTTCTTATTTAAGTTCTCTAAAAGTACATCATTACAGCACTCACAGCTTACAGGGTGAGCCAAAACTTTAGAAAATTTACGAAAATCGAATTGTCTTTGGAACGGCAACACATATCAATTTGTAGTTTTGACAAAATTAAACTGTCATTGCGTTTTCATTTCTCTGGATTAATTATGGTGATTCCATTCGGATTTTTCGAGAAAATCACATTAATACGACAAACTAGTGGCTTTACCACAAACTAGCAGTAACGCCATCTATTTTCCGTTTAATGCAAACAGTATTATTTACGCTTTTTCACCTATTTGATGTTGTCTTCACGATAAATCCGAGTTTTTGAAAATCAGTTGTATTTCACTAAAGTTACAGGGACTTTTGTGTGAAAAAAAGTATGCTTCCCCCGTTACTTTATAATACGTGCAATCTTATGTTCTACATTTAATTTTCACCAACCTTAATAACGACAAATTATTAAAAAGAAAACAAGTTTCGCCATCTTAAAATTAAAAATATATTTTAAGGATGTGTTCATGACCACATTTACTAGTATATCTTTTTTTACCGAAATATGGGCGGTAGCTACCCTTAATGCATTACCCAAAATGGTCCATAGATTAGGGGGAACTACCTGGTTAGCTCCCACATATTGCACATGTACTATGAATAATTTTTATACATGTATATAAAAAAATGAAAATGTTTCGCACATATAATTCCAGTTTATAAGTAATGTATATTTAAATAAGTTTGTCCTAATATTTTATGGGGTGCAATTTCGTAATCGACCATACATATTAATTTAATATTTATCCTACAGATTTGCATCACAACGCTGAAATTATTGATATTAGGCAATATGTAAAATTTAAAAAGTTACCAGGTGGCACGAGGAGTGATTGTAAACTAATCCAAGGCATAGCCTTCACAAAGAATATAGCACACAAGGCAATGCCAAACAAAATTGAAAATCCAAAAATTTTACTTCTACTCGGTTCGATTGTTTATCAAAGGATAGAAGGTCGACTAATGTCATTGGAACCAGTATTAATGCAGGTTTGTACCGTCCTTTCGTGCTTGTTATTACGCTAATTGTGTGATTGACTAAAGGAGCATGAAAGCCTGCGTAACATAGCTACTAGAATAACTAAATTAAAACCGGATATTGTATTAGTGGAACGAAATGTTGCCCGTGTAGCTCAAGACATATTAAGAGAAAAAGGTGTTACGTTAGTTCTCAATGTGAAGCAAAGAATTCTTGATATTCTTTCCAAATGTACTCAAGCAACTTTAGTTGCTTCAGTAGACTCTCATATCGGAACGCCTACACTTGGGAGTTGCAAACATTTTTATTTAAAATCTTATAAGAACGACATAGGTAAATATAATAATAAATGAATACGATAAACTAAGCTGCAACGTCCTTCTAGGGGAAACTAAGACCTTGATGTTTTTTGAAAATGTCCCACAATCCCATCTATGTGGTACAGTCTTATTACGTGGAGCATCTTATAGTGAATTAGTCAAAGTAAAAAAAGTTGCCTCACTTTTATTATTTGCTTGTTATAACTGGCGATTGGAAAAATCCTTTTTGATGGACGAATTTGCCCAGCCACCGAATGCAAGAGACGAATTTTTTGATGATAGCAGAGAGGGATCGCCAACTTTAGCCAAACCACATTCCTCTATCATGGACCAATCGAATGATTTATTAAAAAGTAGGAAGATCTCAAAAACCAGCCAAATAAGCAATATGAACATTTTCGATGAGAACGAGAATGATACTGAGGTATTCGTTAATACAGAAGATATTGGGCCAAAGAGTGCTACCCTTAACCACGCTGAAGAGAAAAAAACCGTTTCTGAAATTGTTAGAAATTATACTGACCCGTTGCATTCCTACAACAAAGAAGATGATGTTGTATTAAGAAAATCGGAAAAATTATCAGTTGCGGACTTACCTTTTTCAAATCAATTCCGCAAACATTTGGATGACACAATATTGTGTATATCACCGTTTTTAGTATTTTCAGTACCATATTTGGAAACTGAAAATGGTAGGAAATGCAAATTGAGAAGCTTCTTTCCCGAACAAATTTATTACAGCGAACAATTTTTAAGCATGAAGAGAAAAACGAATCGTGTATCTGAAGAAAACAATAACCAAATGATGTCGCCTAAGCCAAAGGTGTTATTACACGCGTAAATGTAAAGTATGATTTGTTAAATTTTGCGCTATATTATTATAGTTGAAACCTCCACATCCTTTTACCACGGCTAGAATTACAGCGAATATAGACAGCAATGAAATACAAACGTTGTTAGCTCATTTCAGAGCTTGCGGTGGTAGATTAGAAAAGAAGGCTACTCTAGCGATTATTAATAAAGACACCAATGAAAATTTAAGGAAGAAATTGAGGAAGGATTTTGAATTGGATCATGTAGATGTGTTAGATCCGAATAATCATCAAAGACTGGCCGTTTTATTTTGCAGTTATAGTGACAAATCGAATAATGCACCTGCATTCTGCGTGTATCCCTGGTAAGAATCTTTCTTTTTAAATTCTCATTTCATACAACTCTTATTCCAGGATTGTTCATATGGGATTCTACGGTAGCAATGACATTCCATTGGGCTGCTTTCTCGAAAGATATTGTTTCCGAAACTCGTACACTTGCCAATCAGACACCTGTGGAGCACCGATGTTGAACCACACTAGAAGATTCGTTCATAATTCTGGTTGCGTAAGCATCTCGCTCAAGCACACTAAACACACAGAAGATGCGATAATTATGTGGAGTTGGTGCTCCAAATGTCAAATCTGTTCTCCGAGCGTGCAAATGTCTAGAGATACGTGGTCATTTTCCTTCGCAAAGTATCTAGAATTAAAATTTCACGGCGGTTTGTACACTAAACGAGGAAACGTGAATTGTTCGCACAATTTGCATCACGACAACGTTCACTATTTTAGCTACAACAATATCGTAGCCGAATTCGAGTAATATACGCCGCCTTCATGTATTATAAAATATTGTATAATCTACATTTTGCAGGTACTCGCATATACAACTTTGGGAAATCTCCTTACCTCCATCGATCATCAGGATTAGTTATGATAAAATGAGAGATCATAGCGATATGATAGAAGAAATCAAAATCATGGCGCTTAAAGGCCATGAAATATTTTCAACGATATCTGAAAAGTTAGCCGTGCTACCACCTGATTTTGATGGATTATCAAATTTAAAACAGATATTATCAAAGGAACAATCCGCGTTTAAACAGAAAGTTGAAGAAGTACAATTAAAATTAACATCTCCAAGTTTAGAGACTGCACCTGATGATTTTTCAGAGACAAGTTTAGGTAATAAATTATTTTTTATAATGGTATATATAGTGTGCGCGCGGGGGAGCTATTGATGGGTATATTAGTAAGTTTTAAGTACGACACTGGTAGATAAAACTCTATTGGATACCCTACTATTTAATAATGACCGTTCGATAGATATTTAGAAATGCAGATAAAAATTATACAAATTGACATAAATAATATAATATATATATATTGACTAAAATAATGAGTTTAAGAGCGTATAACTCTCATATATTATTATATTTAGAAATCTCAGCAATAAATATTTATTAGAATCGGCTAAACCTTTTTTGCCCCTTACTTTACCTATCGCCAGCTCGCGTGCGTTCACTTGGTATATTGAAATTAACTACACAGCAATTCTAGAAACACCTATTGCCATATGGAGGATAACAGATGCTCTAGTTAGAGTAAAAAGATTAATTGTTGAAGCCGTTGAGCAATGGAATATGAGATTATCAGAATCGTTCAAGAAAAAAGACATTGATAAAAAGAAAGATAGAACGTCACATACTGATTTGGATAGTCCAATAACTCCGGACTCTCGATCGCTTAATAACCAAATGGGGGATTCCGAAGTGAGGAATGCGATTGTGGAAACTACTCCAAATATAATCACAAAAAAAATTAGAAGCTTAGATCAAAGCGATGGTGAGTCAAAAGTAGTTTTTAGAAGTAGATGTGTTAAAGCTTGCATGGCTTTTGTTGTAGTGAATGTTAGTAGTTTTTATTCACAATCTCACTCGTTGCTGGATAACACTTCAGCTGAAACACGTCTAACAACAATATTTGTAGAAGATCCTTATTACAGTGTAGTGCATGTTGATACAGCCTCGCACAAAAGTAATAATTTGAATGCAACAATCATCAATAGAGTAAATAGTTACAGCAATCTGATAGATAAAGGTACACCTATAGACTTTTTCACTTGCTTTTCACAAACTAACTTGCTGTAACTACCTATTTAAAATACAAAATCAATATGTATCTATTTACTATATAATTTATACCAGATTATACACCACCTTCACCCAAATGTCATCACAGGTCTCAATCAGATGGCACAGTTTTATCACAATACGATGATTTACAAGATAATAAGAAAGATATAGATAAAAAGATTGTCAAGACGATATTTTCTCAGCTACTGCCATCTAGCTCGGCATCAATTCCTATTCCTGTAAGCAAAAGACGCGATTAAAATCGCAATATTTCGTTCTTTATTTTATTTATACTATTTTCAGCCACCTTTTAACATACAAGAGCATTATACCTTACCTACAGGAGTATATTTTCCTATAGTCGTATTTGAAAGCGAACCTAGTTCTGTTATTGCATATGCACTCAATTCATTTGATTATAAGCGAGCATTGGAAGATTTAGCGTATAAAAAAACTGCAAGCACCGAACAAACACCCAGTCCAATACATAAAAGATACTCGCAAGTAGATAAGGAAAAAGCTGATAGTTGTGAGATAATCTCTATAGAAAAAACTACAGGATTGCTCTCGTTTTTACGAACAAAAGATATAAAATCTGAATTAACCAACAGTATTAACGCTTCGACGGAAATAAAGTATGAATAAAGTATAAATAACACTTGCCCTAAATTTACTTGCATTATTTTAGCCAATCTCTAGGAGCAGAACAATCGGGGAACAACGACAAGCTCGACGACTCTAAAAGAAATAAAACCTCGAACATCGAGATTCAATTCGAAGATTCCAATTGCAAATTTTTCTGTCGCATTTATTTCGCAGATAAATTCGCCGCTTTGCGCAGTATGGTATTGCCAATAGGCGAAGAAGCTTATATAAGATCGTTGTCGAGATCGGTACCATGGAATGCTCGTGGGGGTAAATCGGGATCTACATTCTGTAAAACTACGGGTAAAATAATATATGCACTTAAATTCACAATTACACGTTTAAATTCTTGATTGCAGATGATCGTTTTATATTAAAAGAAATGCCAAAATCAGAAATACAGCTATTCCTCGAATTTGCGCCCAGATATTTCGCCTATATGAATCGCTGTCACGATACTGCCCAACCAACATTGCTCGGCAAAATAGTAGGGATTTATCAAATCCTATTCAAAAATACCACGACAAGCGCGACGCTTAGGACGCATTTACTTGTAATGGAAAATTTGTTCTATGAAAGGACTGTTACGCAAAAATTCGACCTGAAAGGTTCTATGCGTAATAGACTAGTAAATCCTGATAATCAAGACGGAGAAATTGTCTTATTAGATGAGAATTTACTAAAAAGTTAGTTACTGTTGTGACACATATCAAATATGCATGAATTCGATCTTTTATTTTTAGTGTCCTGTGATTCTCCTCTGTACATTCTTCCACATTCCAAAACAGTTTTAACAGCGGCAATACAAAACGACACAGAATTTTTATCCGCGCAATCTGTTATGGATTATTCCCTGCTAGTTGGTTTAGACTCGGAAAATAAAGAACTTGTTGTTGGAATAATTGGTAAGTGCATAAAATAACAATGTGCGTGAAATATTAGGTATTTTTTTTTTTCAATTACAATAGATTACATTCGAACATTTACGTGGGATAAAAAATTAGAAACGATGGTTAAAAAGTCGGGCATGCTGTGGGGCCAAGGTAAATTGCCAACTATCGTCTCTCCCAAAGAGTACTGTAAGAGATTTATTGAAGCTATGCACAGGTACTTCTTAGAAGTTCCAGATCCCTGGACCGGCTTAGGAAAAGGGTTAGAATGTTAATATTTTACAGTATATTATGTACATAGGTGAAACAGAAAATCATTGATATGGTTGTCATCTATAAATGTAGAATTGAAGTATTTATTTCCATGTTATTTGAATTAGAAATATTTTTGTTAACATTATTAGTTATATTATTGCATACAAAACTATATAATTTCATAAAAACATTGCAACAGTGTGTAATATGCTTTTATTATACCATTCCCTTATATTCGACAGGACAATATATTGGTAATAGGATCTCTCTATACATACCAAAGATTATAAGATTCTAAGTAGTTTTTCATAGATTAAGTACACAAGTAATGTTGATGAAATACACCATTAAAAAGGTATGATAGCAAGAATTAAATTGTTCACATCTTGCAAAATGCTGAAGTAATTCTGAACAAATAATGTTGTGGGTGTTATTTTGTTACTTCATTGCCCTATTAGTAGGGTGCACCCCAAGCAAACAATATTTTCTTTTTCAGCATATTGCTGGCGGTTGGTAAACGTAACTATATAATGAAAATAAAGACTTATCAGATGCTTTCAAGGTTACCTCATTATTTAAACTATTATATTGGTACATATTTTCTCATTAATATTCACTTCCACGTGTTCATTTTTTGCAATTGCAAGATTCTCAAACATTTATGCCTTACACTTTTTAGAATCTCTATTAAACTCTATTATTTTTAAGAGAAAATTAAATGTGTACGTTCTTAAAATTAAAAATTCTAGACAGTAACTAATTCGGTCGACATTTTGTTATTTATTTTAAATTCTTTGGAAATAAACGTCCGTAGTGCGTATCTATAAAAAACAAATGCTTCTGAGTTTGTAAGCATCACCACCTAAGTTCATATTATCATTTTTTTCTTCAACACGTTTTCATCTGTCAACATTTGTATCGACTTAATGCATCATCCTATATAGCCAATTATAAATTTTATGCGTATGTTATTGTTTTCTGTCTGATCTTTACATTTTTGAAAAATATTACTGTACATTAAATATATCTGACAGTTTCTCTACTTCTTCCGAAAGTTTAAGTGTACCAAGAATTATTTTTCACAGATTAATTATGTAACTTCACAAGCAATGCTGACCAAATACACCAGTGAGGACGCACAATTCCGAGAATTAAATTGTTTATGAAAAACAATTTAATAGATACTGGGAAATTAAATTTGTTAAACGTTCTTAAAATTAAAAATTCTAAAGTTTATCACTAGTGATAACCCTGAAACATTTATATATTACATCTTGCAAAATGCTGAGGTAGTTCAGAATAAATTAAACATCAACTATGTTTGGATTGCTATTGTTTTACTTTATTACCCTGTTAATAGGGTGCAACTCGAGCAGAGAATGTTTCGTTTTAAAAAACGCAGAAGTTCAATTACTAACTGGTGACGGTTTAGAACATGTGGTAGTACATAGTGAAAATCAAGACTTAGAAGGTGCCTACATAGTGCTTCTTAGAAATCAAAATATTCAAACTCTCTGCGAGCAGGCCATTGCAAACTTTCGCGAATTGGGAAGCATAACTATAGACAATAGCGGCGTAAAACGAATCGAGCCGGGTGCCTTCGATAATCTTCCATCCTTGGGAACTTTGACTATAATCAATAATAACATCGATAAAATAGAGCAAGGTGTATTTGGCAATTTGCTCATGAGAAAGTTGAATTTATCTAGCAATGGAATATCTAAAATCCAACCAAACGCTTTTGAAAATATGATGAATTTGGAAGTTCTGGACTTGCATTCCAACCAACTCAAAACCTTTGAGAATGACTGGTTTCAGTATACACCAAAACTATACCGCCTAGATTTTATGTACAACAACATAGGAGCGTTACCAGAAAATGCGTTTGTAAACATAATCAAGAAGAAGCAGAACAAACACGACTTGGAATTATGGTTTACGCACAACGCCATTAGTAATATTGATAAAAAAGCCTTTAATAAAATACAAAAAATCGAAACTTTATGGTTGAGTCACAACTCACTATCAACCATCGATGTAGAAGTGTTTGCTCAAGTACAGCACATACAAGACTTGGATTTAGATAACAATCTTTTCACTTGCTTCGATGATAAGTTCTTGATACATTTGAATGCAAAGGAATTAGATATTGACGGCAATCCTATTGACTGTGAGTGTCTGAAAAAAATCAAAGCGCTGGAGAAAGAGAAGGACATGGAAATACAACACCTAAGAATTGGATTGCGATGTGTATTAAGTAAACTTCAGAAAATGAAAAATAATGAGTAATATTGTAATAACATTTTTATGTGTTTCTTTTGTTATATTCTGCAGTAACTGCCTAACATAAAATATAAAAAGTGAATTTGTAATATAAAAAATGTAATCTGTCTTCAAAAAGTGTATGCAGTAATAATAAATATAAAATGTAAACTATGTTTAAATTAAATCATCATGGATAAATCAGTCGAGGTTCTATTAAATCAGACCAAGAAAAGGTCTTAATGTTAATTTGTTCTTTTTGCCGTGGATCAACATTTTTTAGGGAAAACTTTCCGTCAGGGTTGGCACATTGGTCTAATCCTTCTGTAATATAAACTACAATAGTTTTTGTTGCTTTAATCTCACCCTAAGCCTTACCAATAATTTTCAATTCCACATCTGAATTATTTTCACTAACACGCAGAATTTTTCCAGTAATATACTTCGATACTTCTGGTGTATAATTCTCTGTGAGACGCAAAATCTACAAATATATATATGTGAAAATTAAAAACATTATTTTTGTTACAATTTCCCAATGTTACCTTGAAGGCAATTATATCGTTACATTTTGGCTTCATAGAAACCATAAGTACAGATTTTGAAATAATTTCCTCCGATATTAGACTTAAACCAAATTCATTGGATTCTCTATTTGTATTATCAGAAGAGTCATCTAAAATTGTAATACAATCCCCTGTATCATTGAGTTTATTTGCTTCAGATCGCCTTTTATTTGTTGCTTCTCCTCGTTCATTTCTTAAAATTAAATTATCGATAATTATTGCATCATCAGCATCAGTTTTTCTATTTTTTATTGCTGAATTGTTAGTATATGCAATAGGTGAAGGGTGTTTCTCCAATACGTCACTCATATTGGGCTCGTTATCATTAACAGAAACTGGTTCATGATCATCATCGAATTTAATGTGAATCTTGGGTTGTGCTGCTGTTTGTATATGTTTCTTACCATACTCAGTAGGATTGTTTGGTGATAATGTAGCAGTCTCAGTACTGCTTCTAGTTTTGCGTTTCCTATGGGAACGTTTCCGTTTCCTTTTCGTAATGAAGCCAGTAACTTCAAATGGGGTATTTTCAGATGGTGCGCTTGAGATAGATTCACTAAGCATTGATTGTTCTTTTTCTGAACTGATGTCAATAGTATCCACAGGTGTGATCGGTGGACACAAATTATTCTCTAAACTAATTGCAGAATCATTTTCTATAAGCTTCGAAGAATCAGCTTTGTTTAAATTTTCATTGGCAGAATCGTTTGTAAGAGTAAGCACATCTATATCCTTAATAGTATCTAGCAATCTCTTCGTAACTTTTCCCATATTTTCCACTCCAGAATCTGTTGCAGGGGATATCGTGTCCAAATTAAAAAAATCACTTTCAGTAACTTTTGAAGAGGTGTTAATGGGTTTCTTTGTATTTTTACCTGCATAATCTGCTATAAGGGATGTCACATCCATTTTACGAAAATCGTTTCCAGTAGGCTTAGAAGAACCTCTACTAGACTGTTCATTTACAGAATCTTTCACAAGAGCCGTCACATCCATGCTACGAAAATTGTTTCCAGTTTCTCCAGCAGGTCCATTTGCACAATCATGTACAAGGGATGTCACATCCATATTACAAAAATCATTCTCAGTAGGTTTAGAACAATCTGCAGCAGGTTCTTTTACAGAATCATATGCAAGGGATGTCCCATTCACACTATAAAAATCGTTTCCAGTAGGTTTAGAAGAACTTCCACTAAGTTCATTTACAGAATCTTTTACAAGGGATGTCACATTCGTAATAGCAAAGTCATTCTCAATAGATTTTGAAAATTCTTTGTCAATTTCCTTCACTTTCGTAATATTTGAAGATTGACAGCATACCCCATTTCGATTTAAAAAATCAGATTCTTCTCCTTTCTCTTGGTGAGTGGTATTATCCAATTTTCCATCCAGAAATTTCTTGTGTCCACTCTTTGTACCTATATGCAACTCATCATCTATAATATTTCTCTGGTCTTTGGAAATGTTGTGTTCCATATACTTCGGTTTATATTCTTGAAACAGTGAAACTTTTTTCCCCTTTACCTTTTTAAAATCAATTTCATTAAAAACCTGTCTTTCTAACTGTTCATTCAATCCAGATTTGCAATCAATTTTTTCAACAGAATCTGGAGAATTCTTTAATATACAAATAGAATATTTCAGCTTCTCTTGCATGGGGGCTGTAGTAGGTATATTTTTAAGAACAGCTTTACTGTTATCACCCAAACAATTAGTATCAATTTTTTCTGTACTTTTACCCACTGCTGACGCTGTTTCATTCATTGAATTTCGTGAAACTAAAATACTTTGCACAATATTAGATTTCTTTGGTAAATCATAACTTATAATATCACTACGTTTTCGAACAAACAATTTCTTTTTTCTAAAATAATCTGCACTATTCTGTTGATTTTCTGATTTATCTTCTTGCCTAGTTGTTTCAATTTTGTCAGCGGTCTTACATGTTTCTGATGTGCTTTGCATTTCCTCTACATTTGACTGACCTTCAAAGTATGACACCTTCTCCTTCACAGAAGTATTCATGTTTCCTTCCATTGCATCTTCAGGCTTTTCACGATCAAAATGAGGAAATATATTTTGGGGTTTCATTTTTTTTTTCCGTTTTGCAGTATCATTTTGTACATCGTCACTATGTGCATTCTCACTTACTTGTTCTTGAGCATTTAATATTTGCAGCTCTTTATTTGAGTGAATTTCATGTTTCCGTTTCTTTTTCTTCTTTTTAGTTTTCTCATTTCCTGTGGAGTTTTCTTGTATAAAAGGAATTATGTCTTTGATGTTTTCATTCTCTATAACATGTCGTTTGCGTTTTCCCTTTACTGGAGAAGCAATTTCATCTCCTATTACTGGAGTACTGCTGCAAATAGGTGGGTTAATATTGTGATGCGGTAGTACACTGAAACAATAAGGCTATACACATTATGGCAAAACTTTAGTTTTATCGTTAACTTACTGAATGATGTCATCACGCTGAAGAATACGTATGTCTTCAGATGGTGGAATGTAGTGCCCACCAGATAGAAAATAAAAATTTTTTATGTTAAAAATATTCTGAATGTGATTTTGTAAATCACTAATGTACTGCATTTTACTGTTCACAAATATTTTACATAAAGATCTATGATCTTGAAAAAAATGGGACAATTGTAAAGTAATTCTAAAATTCTTGATATCACTCATCATTGAAGACAATATTTTTAATAATTACACAATTAACACACTGTATTTTACACAACAGCCAATAATTTATATCCTTAGTTAGTATATGGTATTGAACAACATGAAAATACCGGCAAATTCATTCAGCTGCATTATTTGGGAAAATTACTAGCTTCAAGTTGCAGTGAATCTACCACAATCTTTTATACTTGCTGTACAGAAAAAGTAAACAAACAAAAGCATAATGATATAAGATTTAAAGAGTACGTTTAATAATTGTATTAAAACTATATTTTAATAATATAATTATATTAAAATATCAAGATTTTTAGGAAATTTGACAAAGGATAACTAGGAATTTTTATTTTCTCAAATTTTAACTTGTGACAGATGTCACTCTTGTTAGTATCGGTTGTGGATATTATGTGATATTGGTTATTTTATGTTTTTATTTATAATTTACGTGGTTTTTATTTTATATAAACTGTACTAACACCAAATAATTTGAAAGCAAATGCTTTATACTTAAAAATATAAGTAGTATGTCAAAATATAAAGTAAGTGCAGAATGGAAAAAAAGAGTAAAGCAAGAATACATGAAACTAAGGCAAACAAAACGTTACAAAAGAGCGGACGAAGTAAAAGTTGCCTGGAATCAAAATAGAAATAAAATGAACCAAATACTTATAGGTGAGCAAACTCGTTGGGCAGAAAGCAAAGCAGCATGGGTGAACCCAATAGAACACCCAGCTCACTTGACTTGCATGAAAAAAGCAGAAGTTGTTGGCAATGAAGGTAATAATAATGGAAAATATACTGTTTGTCAAAGCACTGTTGAAATATTTTATTAAAAAAAAATTACAGGGGATGTTCAAGTCACACCTATAAAAACTATAAATGCAGTTACACCTATACCGACTATGTACACGTGGGCCCCCATTCAGCAAAATTTTATGGTTGAAGACGAGACAGTTTTGCATAATATACCCTATATGGGTGACGAGATTTTAGATCAAGATGGGACATTTATTGAGGAATTAATAAAAAATTATGATGGCAAAGTGCATGGAGATCGTGAAACCGGTTTTATAGATGATGAATTATTTGTAGAACTAGTGCATGCTTTAATGCAATATCAGGAAAAGGATAAAATAGAGAAACGGGATAAACCAAAGGAGGAAGACAAAGAAGAGAAAAAAGATGAATTGGACTTCCCGGTTCACATGATATTTCAAGCAATCTCTTCACAATTTCCTGATAAAGGTCAACCACAAGAGCTTAAGGAGAAGTCGGTAATTTTTTCCTTTATTATTATTACTATTGCACATTAAATTTGACAGGTATATTGAATTGACTGAACGTATGGATCCCAACGCTTTACCCCCTGAATGTACACCGAATATTGATGGTCCAATGGCTGAATCTGTACCAAGAGAACAGACAATGCATTCGTTTCATACATTGTTTTGTAGGCGTTGCTTCAAATATGATTGCTTTTTACATCGTAAGTACTTTTTTAATTTGATATGATATAATTACAATTACACAGATTATAATACTCTGCTTGGTATTGGTTATTATGACAGATAGAGATTATTATAAAATATTGCATTATTTACACAGCCAAATTTTAGCTTATTTTTTTACTTCTTACTTTTTCTCTATCTGTTATATTATGCGTAATGTTGAATTGGGTATTAGCTAGTTATAATTATCACTTACAAAATTTCTATGAAGTGATGAGAGTATAATTTGTGTTAATGTTTAAATACTAGAGCTGAAGATATTTTTAGATATAGCAGTTAGCAAATTCTTTTGCAAGATCACCTGGATTTCAGGTTGTATCTTTTGTTATGCTGCTCATAGGACAACAAGGTAAAGTCATATGACCTTTCAGCATTTCTAGTCAGTCATCTAGTTATCATTTCATCCTAAAGTCTGTTCTATCATCAAACGAAATTATTTTTAAACTGTATGAATTGTTTTTTTCAACCAGGATGGATTGTCTAAACCAATTCTAATTTAATTCATTGGTAATTCACATGTGACATTATTTGCTTTTACTTTATATAATTTTGTTACCTTCAATGAATTGTTCTGTGTTTAGGTCTTCAAGCTTGTCATCCTGGTCCAAACTTGCAGAAACGAAGAGGTCCAGATCTAAAACCTTTTACTGAACCGTGTGGAGCTGATTGCTATATGTTACTGGTAAATACGTTGTTTAAATTTCCAAATATATATTTAATTTTCTGCTTTAGGATGGTGTTAAAGAGAAATTAGCAAAACAGGAGCAAGACGAAAATGAAAAAGTTAAAGAGAAGAGTTTAAAAGAATCTGGTAACTGTTCCGATGGAAATAAAGGTACGAACCCAAGGAAAATATGTAAACAACAATCTGTTGATTCTGGAAATGAAGCAAGTTCAGAAGACAGTAATGATAGCAATAAGTATAACAAAGGTAAAACTAAAAATTTACTCAAATTATTTATGTGGTATATATAAAAATTTCTTTTAGATTGCGGTGAAGGCAATCCCGTCTCCACAACGACATCATTCAGTTTGCTAGGATTAATGGGAGAAGACGATCATTGTGAATGGACTGGTTCGGACCAAAGTTTATTTAGAGCTTTGCACAAAGTGTTTCTGAATAATTATTGTGCAATTGCTCAAATAATTCTGACAAAAACTTGCCAACAAGTACATATGTACATAATTTTTATTTCTGAAAAAATTACTTATCATTCTCGTTACAGGTTTATCATTTTGCTCAAAAAGAAGCAGCCGACATTCCCACTGAAGAATCGATGAGAGATTACACTCCACCGAGGAAGAAGAAGAAGAAACATCGTTTATGGTCGATGCATTGCAGGAAAATTCAACTGAAGAAGGATTCCAGCAGTAATCACGTGTATAACTTTACGCCTTGTGATCATCCCGGACAACCTTGTGACGCCTTGTGTCCTTGCATAGGTGCTCAAAATTTTTGTGAGAAATTTTGCCAGTGCAGTTCAGATTGTATGTTTGTATTCTCTACGAACAAATAGAATTTGCGTTTATGTGTGTGATTTAGGCCAAAATAGATTCCCAGGTTGCCGATGTAAAGCTCAATGTAATACTAAACAATGTCCATGCTACTTGGCCGTTCGTGAATGTGATCCTGATCTGTGCCAAACGTGTGGAGCTGATCAATTCGATTTATCGAAGATTACATGTAAAAATGTCAGTGTTCAAAGAGGGTTACGTAAGTGTAGCTGATATAATTTATTTTATTTGAGCACTAGCATCTTTATATTATTTCTACAGATAAGCACTTACTCATGGCTCCCTCCGATGTGGCTGGTTGGGGCATTTTTCTCAAAGACAGCGCTCAAAAGAACGAATTCATTTCTGAATATTGCGGTGAAATTATCTCGCAAGATGAAGCTGATAGAAGAGGGAAGGTGTATGACAAGTACATGTGTAGTTTCCTGTTTAACTTGAATAATGGTGAATTATAATAATCGTATAGAAAGATATATATTTATCGAAGAAAAAATATTTTACAGACTTTGTAGTCGATGCTACAAGGAAAGGAAATAAAATACGATTTGCCAATCATTCCATTAATCCTAATTGTTATGCTAAGGTGATGATGGTAAATGGTGATCATAGAATAGGTATTTTTGCTAAGAGGGCGATACAACCTGGAGAGGAGCTATTCTTCGACTATAGGTACGTTTTTTTACAACACATATTTTTATTTTAACGCAAATTTTGTTTTCATGTAGGTATGGCCCAACTGAGCAATTAAAATTTGTCGGCATAGAAAGAGAAATGGAATTTCTGTAAATTTTAAGCATTACCTAATATTTTTTATGTTATACAGAGAATGGAAATCAAATGAAAGGAAATGTTTTTCTTTAGAAAATGATTTCTGCTTTCTGGAAAACTTATACTATTTATTTATTAACCTTTTTGTGTTTACTGATCATTTTAACATATTAGATTCTGTTTACAGGCTCATTTTTAATATTAATATACAGTGTGGTCGACTTAAAGTAAAATATCTTAATATTAAAAGAATTAATTTCGTGAATATATTATACACAATTTTAATTTGGAAAAGGACCAATAAGATGGCGCTATCGTAATTGCTGTAGCATTATTTTAAGGTTATTGCAAAGTACAAGTTTTAATCCTAGTTTATAGATTACTGAAACTTCTTTTGAAACAGATTATTAAACCATAATAATGATCATCCACGTTTGAGATTTCCAATTTTTTTAAATTAATTATATTCTTATTTCTATCATTATTATTGGTAAAAAAAAAAACAAGCAAATTGCTGCAACTCACCAGCCACAATCAGGCGGTAACGTGCAAGGAAAAATATCGTCAAAACACATTTCTCTTGTGTGCAACGAGCTTAAGATAGCACTCAGATGTTTTACTTCAACTAGATCACCAACATATTTATATCTGTTGTTAAGTAGTATTATCATGTATGATAATATTGTAATTTAAAAATATGTTTTTTTTTACATATTATATGGTACTTATACAAAGTTCGTATTTCTTTTACCAATTCATTTAATGTACAGCCTGCATCTCTGCAAAGTAAACGGCGGGGAAGTACATATACTCCCACCGTCTCCCACTTTACCTAACAGCGAGCTGTGGCGCGTCAGCGAATACTCGAAGCAAATCGGTATCAATTTTAAATATTCTAAACACCAACAATTATTTCACGGCAACGCATTTAAGCGTATGGTATTTAGTGAAATGTTAAGTGATTTAATTAACCGAGATGCTAATTTGGTGAACAATATTATCTTTACCTATGAATCTTCTTTTCCTTTGGTTAGAAGTCACAATTTATCTGTGACAACATACTGGGCCAAGCAAAACGAGCACAGATATTTAAGTTCATCTAGTCAGCAACAGCAAAAAGTAAATGTTTGGGCAGGTTTGTTAAACAACCATATTATTGGGCCTTTTTTTATCAATGGCAATTTGAACGCAAATGCATATTTAGAATTACTGAACACCATTCTACCTACTGTACAGCAACTTCCCGACATAAATATGCAAAACATCTACTTTCAGCAAGATGGTTGCCCTGCACATAATGCAGTGGCTGTCAGAAACTATTTAAGTGAACAGTTTCCTAACCGGTGGATCGGAACTCATTCCGAAAATATCAAATGGCCGCCACGTTCACCAGATTTATCTCCCCTCGATTTCTTTTACTGGGGTTATTTAACAGAAATAATTTATGGCAATGAAGATGTTAGACCAGTTAATGTAGAGTAGTTGCGCAATAAAATTGTTCAAACATCAAACAACATTAGCCCAGAAATGTTGGAATGAATTTCTACAACACATTAGGATATTGTTTAGCCAAGGATGGGGACATATTTGAATCTTTTGTTTGAAGATTCAATGATTTTTAAAAAATTAACGTTTATTCCATCTTATTTTAGTTTTCTATTTTTTAAATTTATTTACCCAGAATTGATCTTTATTTGTCGTTCATTAAAGTTTACTATTTTTTTTTGAGGGTTTTGCCCTAAATTCATTAGAATGACTTTGATTTCCTTGTCATGAACAAACCCTAATTTTATATTTCTTTATTTATTTCTATTACGAATAGAATAGTAACCGAACTGGTGTTAAAGTTTATTTAATTTATTATTAAGTTACTTTTTAAGTTTTAATTTTTTAAAATTATTTACTCAAAATTAAGTTTTATTTTTCCTTCGTTAAATTTATTATTTCTCTATGAGGGTTTTGTTTTTCGTTCATTAGAATTACTTTAATTTTCTTGTCATGAGCAAAAACTGTTTTACGCTTTCATTACACCTTTTGAGTTTATAAGTACGTGTGTCCAAAGCAATACAATTGCAATTTATTCATTTTCATAACGTGACGTTTCACGGTCATTAAAAATTAACACATTTCTGCGTGTAGATTGAATAGCAAACCAACCGCTGCGCTCGCGCCAGTATTCGTTGTGAGCTATGAGTGGCTATGACGAATGACTGAATGTGGGGGAAGAATGAGCAGGGGACGCACATGCGTGGTATAACCGTTGACTTTGCAGCGATTACGGCTGTATATCATGGTCATTTTTTATAAGAGCGAAGTTTATGTGAATAGACGAGATGAAATATGAGAAATTTAAAAGATTTGATATCCAGCCATATGATAAACATGATAAAGTAAGGAGCACTATAATACCTAATAAATAAAACACCTTTTGGAAGTTTGTACATTTTAAATTATTCAATGCAATGCAGCTTGATATACAAATTAGTTAAGATTTACATTATAATACATAAAAGATGAATAAAATTATTCAAATATCTCGTATAAATACATTACAAATTATAATAAAATGGTAATAAATGTGGAGAGTGCAATAGGATCCAATCTCAACTTTAAGAATGTACAATCTACATCTATACATCTTTTTTTTTCTTCGAAGCAAAAAAAGCTGCTCTTTATATTAGAGACACATATAAATAAAGGACGTTATATATATTCATACTAAATATATATAATGTATATATTAAATATAATCTTTATCTCTGCACCAGATAGTTTTATACAATTAGAGTTTCGGAGAGAAATTTGAAACCCGCTAGAACATTACGGTTGTGCCAGAATTATTATTTACTGGTTCCCTTAATAAATATTTCCTCTTTTTACCAAAATAAATACATATTTTGATTCACAACTTTCACACCAGACACACAAACACACTTCAACAAATAATGTTAACAACAATCAATTAGGACATACAGCGATTGAAAGATTGATAAAATGTTAATAGTTACAAAAGAAGAGAACATGTAACTAAAATACATTTTACATAATGTACTTCTAAAGTATACCACGTCACCCGAATAAAATTATGTTAAAAATGCAGTGTACCTATTATTTTATACATAATTATAAAAATATAGTAATATAATATATCCTGTCTTTATACCTAATATATAATATTTGATTCGATTAAAACTTTATACCGTGAAAAAAGTACGCAAAATAATAGATGGAAATGAATTAATTAAAAGAAGGAGAAAAAGAGATAAAATCACATATCGTAATTATTCTGACTTAGATCACAATTAGGTATTGTAATAATAAAGTCTACCACTTATTATTTAACAATATAAAATAAATTTAACGTTTATATATAAAGTTGAACTCAGCTCTATGTTGTTCTTATTATTTCGATATTGGTAGTGCAATTATTACTATTTATTACAAAATTTCCGTACTGTTTCCCATTTTCACAACCTCTAAAATATTATTGTTCTTTTAAATGATATGGCTGAGTTAGTGTAACTGTCTCGAACACAGTGTTATATGTATGTATTTCTACTGAACGTTAATAAGTATAATCATTAATCTTGTATTATACAATAGCGTTTCAACATAAAATGTTTATTATATATATAGAATAAAACTCTTTATATATTTATACATATACAAAAATCTAGGAATAAGTAGTTAAATATAAATGATATTGCTAATATACCTATATTACATGCGTATTATAATTTAAGGTACACGTCTCGATAGTGTACCAGAGATTCACAGTAAAATATGAAATAATAAGACTAACAAAGCATCATCAGAAAGAGAGTGGTGGTGTGTTTAATTAAAACAAAAAGTATTATTTGTGTGGCTGGCTAAAGCTTATATTTTCAAGCACAATATAAGCTTCTCTGTTTTTTGTTTTCTCCTCTGTTCTATAAAATATATATTTTAACAACAAGTCTATTGACTATGAGGCTCCTTCCGAATTATTGTATCACACAGCACTTGCACTTGGGTTTCTTTTTTATAACGACATGTTCGACTTGATTCGCATCGACCGGCGTTTGCGGTACTATGGTCCCTCTTTGAACGTCGAGCGCACCGGGTTTCGTATCGTTCTGCAGGTTGCCGTTGGTGGCATTCTTGGGGATCGCGTGCAGGTCGTTGTTGACCTTCTTCGGGGATTCCGTTATCGGTTCGTTCGGCTGTTTCGTTGCCGGCGTCGGGGATAAGGTCTGCGAGATGTTATTCTGTTCTAATTTGGTGTCCGTCTCGTCCAGCAGGGGTATTGGCGACCCATTACCGCCTGATGTGGGCGTAATCGGTTTCCCACCCTTTATCAGTTCGACGATTTCATCAGCTTCTCTGCTCAGATCGCCGCCTGGTCTGAAGGGATTGTCCCAACCGCTGTCCGTGCTGAAAAAGAAAACAAAATTAATTCAAGTCCAACAGTTTTGCGGTTTCGTCAATTTTACCACATTAAAGAAGTATGTAATTTGTTTAATGCAATTGTCGCACTATTATTTTCAACAAAGCTATAAGTAGATTTATTTCAAAGATTTGCTTCACTTTGAAATTGTGTAACATAATTTAGTGGTTTAGCTACTGCATTCTTATAATGTTCTTTGTTTAATCATGTTTTATTTAATAACAAAAATAAAAAATTTCAATATTTAAATAACTTTTCTTTCTCCACAATTGAATAAATAAATCTGATTGCTTTTTGTCGCATTGTAATATAAAACAAATTATTTTACAAAGATTTTACTAAAAAGTGTATTTTTCTTTTTCCATTATTTTCGTATTAGTAGTAGCCAGTAGTAGTATTATTTATTCAAATTACCATAAAAACATTAAAAGTATACAGTTAATCAATAAAAAGCAATAGTAATCATAATAAGTAATAAAAACTAGTAAATATAATAAGTAAATATAACTAGTAAATATAAAGACATTAAACATAAACATAGTACATAGTGGGCGTGTGCACTCAAATATTCAGGCAGGTTAACGTATTAATAGTCTTCTAATTTGTTTGATGTTTAATAGAATCTTATTTGAAGTAAATATCCCTGCAAATTGCAAATGCAACCTTTAGAGAGAAAAATTTTGTCCATTAGAAAATCCTCTTAATTTTCCATTTAAGTTTTGCGAACTTAATTTACTGATTTTATCGCTTTCTAAGCCGCAACAAAAAACAAAACAAAAGCTGCTTCTGATTCGTGGCTTTTCTGTGATTTCTGATCTCATTTGTTTTATCAAAGTTTGATTAAGTTTACGTTTGGAGAATGGACCGCAAAATTAGTCCTCGTTTTAATTAAAGCGACCTTTGTGCCTTGTGTTACTATATAGATACATATAAAAAGAAAAATAACGGAACCCAGTATTCCTTGTAAATTACTTTATATTTTTCCTTTTTTGTTAGTTCGAAAAAATATAACAATCAAGTAGGACAATAGTTTTAAGTACAGATTATTATTTACCTCTTCTATAATTTTATAAACAATGAATATACATAAATAAATATCATACAATACAATATATCCTTGTTTACTTATATATTATTATAGTTGTTCAACCTGGTGCTGGTACCTGGTGAGTAACTTAGGTACTAGAATTTTTTGAGTGAAATTTATTTATTAATGTGTAATTCTAAGATATTGCAAGTCCCCGAATGCAATTGTTATGGGATTAGAATTTATTAATGTTTATTATAACTTTATTCCCGCTAATAATATATTAATTTTTATGAATGAGCACATTTTATCGCGTGCGCCATCTGTCAACCATCCTACACATGGTTGCATAAATATAGTACATATATATAAAATTAACATTTTCAATTTTGTGTGCGACTAAAATCTTAACTTGAACATACTCCGAATGATTTTGCCAGAATTGAATAATTCCAATACTTTTCAACTGCAAAGTTTAGCCGTTAGATGTCGCTAGATATACTCGTCAACGATTTTATGTGAATTTACATTAATAGCAGTGCAAAATGCTTCAGTATTGAAGTTTATACTGTAGCGATTTCAAATTCTGTAATTTATTTGGAAAATACTTGACAAATATAGCATTAAAGCATTTCTAATTGAAATACATTCTAAGGAAATCAACATTGATGTTAACATTAGGTAGATATACAGTGAAACCCCTCTATAACTAACAAACACACAAGGGATCGACTGATTTGTCCGTTGCAGAAGGGTGTCTGCTGAGGAGAGCGGCACAAGAATGTTTACTAAAAAAATTAATATGCACATCTATGTATCAAAATAAGTTTATTGAATATTGTCTACGTGCGTTGGGGAAGTATTTGTTGCAGATGGGGTCTAAATACATTGGTGTTCTATATTTACGGGCGGCGAAATGGTAAAATTGTCCGTTAGGAGAAGTATCCGTTGGAGAGGGGGGTCTAAAGACATATATTTCCTATATCTATCATTTAAAACAAGAACAATCAATGTCACAAAAAAAGCAAAAATTGCATTGGTAGATGGTTTGAAAATATATTTTTTAGGCAATTTTCTCAGCCTATTCCTCAAAACTGATAATACCCACATTGGTTATTCTTGTTTCAAAATACAGATATATACTTCCACGTCGGTACATTTGAAATTGTCCGTTAAGAGAGGTTTTACTGTATGTATAAACTTTCAAAATATATTTTACGTCACACATTGAAGTTTAAAAAACGCGTGGAGCTGAAATCACAAATTATTTCAATTAATTTAAGTCTTAACGTACTACGAAACGTGTTTTTATGAAATAAAATGCCATATTTATATCTCTGGCCATAACAAAATATTTGTCGATAGACAATTTAGCCATAAACTCAAATTGTCAATAATTAATTATTAATTTGACATCAATTTGACACAAAAAGTCCGCTAAACATTTGATGAAATTTAAAGCTACTGTTAATTTTATATAGTATAGAAATTAGAAATGTGAACTAGAAAAATATAATAAACGAGTTGTTGCACACATTGGTCCATATATGGCCCAGACTATGTTTACAGTTAATTGTAAGGAAATAGTACTTTTTGGTTTATGTATCTACATATTTTTGGATAATACCAATTTTTCATACAATCTTAACGAATTGATATTGAGAAAATATATATTTGTGGTTTAATAGTGATTTACCAGTATTATTACATATTTTAGCAAAACTTGATTTCAGTTTAATTCCAATTCTTGCCGTAATAGATTGAAACAGACTTGTAGGTTAGTTAAAAAAAAATTACAAGTAATAAAACTAAAAGTTAGAAACACGAAAGCTAATAATCAGAATAAAATATATACGTATATATTCACAAGGAAGCGCTATTTTGAATACTTTATTTCAATTCCCTTACAGGCTACAGGCACCAACGCAGATACAATATAAACAATTTTGTATAATTGGACAAAAATATCCGTATAAAAATAGCACAAATATTCAACTGTTTTAATTTTAATCGTTAATCGACTCCTGTTTCTAGTTGACTTTGATCTACTCGTAATGTGAAATTGTTTCTGGGATATCTGTCAAAATATTTACAATTAACAATTAAAACTCGCTGATACAAAAGAGACTTGATGTTTTAATGCTAATCTGGATATTTTCCCGTGACGCACCTGAAAATACAACACAGGGGCTGTAAAAATCAATTGCGATTGAAGCGAGTGCAGACAGACGAACAAACAACGAAAGTCAGTAACATTTCAGGTATGTATCTACATATATGTATATAAAGTATTTGCAGTAGGTAATTTCTTTTCAATATGGTTTTATAATTATTGTAATATGTTATATTTATAATTATAATGATGTAATAGTATAAAATATTTAAAAAACGAAGAGTTTTTTAATGATTGAATGCTTTAAGTCTCTTAAACCGTGCTTTTTATATTATTATTTGTGATTAGCATTTTTTTAATGACTTAATAGAAAGTAATTTGGTGATAGGTAAATATAGGGAATTATGGAGTGGTTGATAATGTCTATACATGTTGTATACATCAGGTATAAAAATAAACAATATACATAACTTCATAATTAATTACTCTAAGTAAGCCAACTACAAAATTACTAAATGGTTTGTAAAGTAATAAACGCTCTATAGTGCAGTGCTTTTGTGGCTATAAACGTAAATATACTTGTCTGCTTTTGTATAGGTCTATTAAAAATGTTAGTTGTAAAGAATTAGTAATAGAATATAGTACTAAGTGTCATGTCGTTATTTGTTGTGTTGCTAATAAACGTTAAGAAAACTAAAATACATTTATATTATTAAAAGAAATATAAATAAAATATCATGAACAGCCGGCATCTATATATCAATTAGCAGTTAACTATGCCTGACATGAATACTAAACGTTTACAACTTACGAACAACTCTATATTTGGGAACATACCGGTAAACAGAATCTTTCGGTACTTTGACGACGTAATACAATACTCCACCATGTGTCGTAGCCATGCTAGGCATAGCATTAAGAATGAAAGTCCCTTACACGAAAACTGGGTCACACTTTTAATACACTGTCCGTATATAATCACCACTTCGAACAGAGTCCGCAATTATCACAAAAAAAGGTCACTCTAATTTTAATTAATACCGCACCTGTAAAATGAATTATTTTTTTTGTAAATTCTAACTCTTATCTTGACAATTCGTTTGTTTGAATTAATTTAATGTCCGGTACTTGTTTTTTTTTTACAGTTGGTTAGTGTTGTTTCAAGTTATGCAAAGTGGACGCCCGTTGCGTGATGTTTAATTTTTATTGACATATCCTGTTCTGGAAATATATTAATAATACCATATAAAAAGGGCAGCGTCGTTGTTTAAAATTTTAATATTAACGATATAATTACAAACAATTATTGTCTGAAGTCTAGGTATAAGCAGTTATGGGGGCAAACACGCTTTTTAAACTCTATTTAGGAATCTAATATCATATTTTTGTGTGTTACATTTGTTGAAGTTTAGCCAAGAGAGAAGATTTTACAAATATATGTAATAATAAGTATCGGTAAAGTTCGTTGTTACGCACCTCAAATTTAATTAAATATTTTATAACCCGGAACACAAAATCGCTGAATTATTTTAGCTTTTTACTTTTTAAACATTTGTTGCTGGGTCAAACTTCCGCGGACAGTAGTGTATATAAATGTATATACAGGGAATCCCAATTGAAACGAGCCACCTCAAATAACTGATTTATATAAAATTCCGAAACCTGTTAATTGTGATCACAAAGGGGACAACTTTTATTGAGAGGCCTTACGATTTAAGATCATTTCTGGGGGCGCAGCAGCCCCCACCCTTAAAATTTGAATAAGGAATAAGGAAGGTGGGTGTCGTGACCACTCGTATTTTATTACACAGGTTGCAAATTATCCACTTTCGCTTACTGTCTAAAAGAAAAGGCCTTTTTTATACATGTTGCCGTAAAGACAATTAAAAGTTCTTTTGAATGAGTGGTCACACGATCCATCCTCCCTATTCAAATTTTAAGGGTGGGGGCTGCTGCGCTCCCAGGATTGATTTTAAATCGTGCGCGTCATTATAAGTTGTTCCCCTTGATATGACAATTGACAGGTTTCGGATTTATATCAGTGGCGGTTCGTCAGGGGAGGCTAAGGAGGCTAAGCCTCCTCTATTATTTCTAATAAAATCAATTGTGTTTGTTATGTAATAAAACAATGTTTAAGCATTGACTACTAAAAAGCAATATACTAAAATAAAGTAATTTTTACAACGAATTTATAATAAATAGCATATTTATTCATTACTTAATTTTAAAATGCAAACAAATTTCGAATAATGCTTGTAATTTTACTGCACGCACTACAATAACAAGCGAGTAGGCTTATAGCTGCAAATCTGACTCCGCGCCGATGATTAATACCAACGTTAAAACCGATAGTCCTCGTAAGTGCCTGTGTACTTTACACGGCGATAAAGTATGATTGGAGGCTTGGCTCCGGTGAGATCCTATGAGATCGGCAAATTGTCGTGCGTTATCGTTCGTAAAACGTTTGCAGTTCGGACGTTTCCGATTACACTTTCAATACTGCAGAACAATTTAACTGACATCAAGTTTCCTTCCAAGTCCTTTGTAGTCCTTATTCAAACTTTACAAGAATATAGAAATAATGACCCAGTCAAAGAAGGCGTAGATTGTTCTATGAATCGTAAATAAACAAGTATAAACGATTGTTTAACGAAATTTTAGATACAGTAATTGTTTAGATAGAAGTTATATTTAAACATATACACAAGTGAAGTTTCTTCGATTTATTGTCTTTTGGGAAATTCTTAATATATTCAAAAAAATTTCCGTAAAATTTATTAGAAGACCTTTTACAATAATACTCTTGTTTTGATAAAATTCAAATAACAAATGAATTTATTGTATCAGGATCCCCAAATGTTCGGAGATTCTAAAACGCCAACTGAGATGTTATATTTTATCAATAAAAACGATTTATGTTTATATATGCCGGAACTGAGTACTTATAAGCATTGTAGTCACTATACCGGTAACTTCTGCTTCAGTAGAGGGGAATTTTTTTCAACACTAAAAAGAATTAAAAACTACAGCTTCAACACTATGAATCAAAATTGATTAAGCAGTTTACCTACCCTTAATATCAATTGAAAAAGGTCTCCTTAATTTATTAACGCAAAATCACGTATTTTACGAGCGGCTAATTGATTATTTTGTTAGTACAAAGAATAGACGAATTCTTCTAATTTATCGAAAAGACGAAGCAATAGACATCCGGGTTTAAAAAAAAAAATTAGAATATTTAGATCTATTTAGTTGTTATTTATCAATAACTTATTTTTTATTTACCCTGGAATTTTTCAAGTTACTATTTTATTTGGTATTTATTATTAGTTTGGAGTTTGTTATTGTTTTTAGAGTTTATTTTTTGTTTATTAATAGTTTATTTTAAGTTTATATCAGTTTTTATTCTATACTTCCAATGATACAGTAATAGGTATAAAAATATAATTTATTGACCGAGACCAGTTAGGTTACAGTAGCCTCCTCTGCGCAAAAAGTGTCGAACCGCCACTGATTTATATATATATATCACAGCAAGTAAAGGTTTTTTTGAGGTGGTTTGTTACTATTGAACTGGCCTGTATAGTTTTCTTTGCAACCGTTGAAGTAATAAAATTTTCTTTGAATCGAAAGATCATTGACTATTTGCCTTAGGTTTTTTAAATTATTATTCCAAGTGATATTAAACATTCCACAGCGGACAAATCTGTGAAAAGTTTACAACAAAACAGTTTACTACAACCGGAAAATACAAGTTAAACTTGGTAGAGGCCAATTTGATGAAATAAACTATACTAAATCCAATTCTTATTGAATTTAGCATAGTCTCATTAGAATTGATTAAATGAAGGAGGAAAAAAAGGACATCGAATGATTAGTTTTTATCAAGCTGGTCTTGTATATCGTCACAAATATAGTTTTGAAATGACGACTAATATTTTTTTTTTGTTTTTTTGTTCTGATAGTGAAAAATTAATTATTGTTAATTATTTGATTGTTCTACTATATCTGTATTATTACACAAAACATATTCTTTTAGTTTACTATGTTATATCCTTTGTATCGAGTTATAATTTGAACCTTTTCTTTTATAAATATTTACACTTGCATTTGCTATTTTTCAATTTTCACGATATCCAGACACTCACGCCCATATATACGCAGCAATAATCTTATTGAACGAGTTCTTAAAATTGATAAATTCCCACAAAATATATATTTCACCAATTATTTAATTGAAAAAAACACAGAGACAAGACACTGTTAGTTAAAACAGAGGACAACGAATACACATCACCCAGTCAGTCTATACAGCAACACATGCCGGCAGAAATATTTGCGCCCGACTACTGGGATTTAATTATAGGATCCACTTCACAAGTCTGTGCCGTGCTGACGTATAGTGGCGTGGTGATCCGTTTATTTTTTTCTCAAAATAATATTCACGGAGTTTGTTTGATTGAGGCGGTATTTCGAATCTTTTTCTCCAAGCTTTTGCGTATTATCCTTGGAACCAGTGATCAATTAATCCGATTAATTCTCAATCTAATATGAGTCGGTATATAGTCCTTCGAAAGATACAGGCGGGGAATACTATAATTAGATGCTTACTAGCATTTTAATGAGTTGGAATGTCAAAAGGAATGAGTAGGAATACCTTTAAGCATAATTGTAGAGAATGTAATGAATAAAAGACTTATTCAGGTATATTCGCAAAAATAGAAAACTACGTTCAAAATAATGTTCAAGTTTGAACACTACAACCGACTTTTCTCTTATAAACAAATAAAATGTATTATTTCTAGACTTTTATGCGTCAAAATTTGCGCTGCCGCTGGCTAGTGACGTTTTCAAAGCGGAGTCTCTCCTTGGTTTATTGCCTGTTGGTGCGAATGGTAACTGGTGGTCTCTCGTTAGCATTTGTTCCGCTGACAGAAATAATAAAAGTGAGTTTATTATAGCACTGGCATAAACACATCCTTCATTTTATGTACAACATACGTAAGTACCTACGTATGCTGAACATGTGCGTTAATTTCTGAAATCTTCGAGAAAAGAACGTTTCTGCAGTGCCCATTGCATTAACAGAACACGTGCGTCCAACTTGCCTTACATCAAGCATTGTATAAATGGTACGACTTTGTATTAGATTTTAATGAAGAGACGTTGCTGAAATTAGTTCAGAGATGCTCAACCTGTGCGATTCAACACTTCAGTATTCGCAAAAATTTATTTCACAGGCGTTACTGTTTAAGTTAAAAATTAAATACCAGTTTCTTTACAACTGTGTTTGTCCCTAAATGTTACAAATCAAGAACTAGTTTTGGTAAAAGGTGAAAAGGCACCATAACAAGAATATATTAATGACTTTAAAGGAAGTCTAACTATTTTCGAGCCAAGAAATAAATTAAGCCAGATTCAATTCTGATCGGATGTGTAAATAATTTTTTGTAGCTTGGGATTTGAGAACGAACAGTCCAACTCTTCACAATATCAAACCAATTTTTTAATTACTTTCTTACATGAGGAGGATAGATAAGATGTTTAGATGCATCACTTCTGTTTCTATTTTGGGTTGACATGTAGTCCGACGATTAGTAGCCCAAATCATTTCAGCATAAAACCAATTATTAGTTGACTGAACAATTACTTTCTTCACTCTGTTATGGGGTTACCTCATTTGTATCTACTATGCCGTGTAAGCGGATACACGCTGTAACTTTTTTATTATTTCAGATAAAGATTTCAATTTTGGAAGGCTGATAGTAGATTACATTGTGAGTTTTTGCAATAACTTTGAATGTGCAAGCTACCTCCGGTTTGACCGAAAGCGTTCCCAACTTTTGATTTTCAAATAGAACAGCCTGTATTTTATTATATTTTTCAAATTGGCGTGTTATTCTAGGCATGATAAAGCCATCTGTGGGTTTTTTTCTTTTGACGTAGGTATGTTTCAGCTAAATTTTAAAATCGAAACTGAGTGGTTGTTATTCCCATAAATTGCTTTTGGTTTGTATTGTTGTACACTACAGAACAAACTAGTTATTCATGTTTTTACTATTTACATTCCACCTACTATTTCTATTGAAAACTTTGAAAATTTTTTTGGAACATTTTGAGCAAATCATTTTGAATTATAGAAATTTATTAATATTTGGTGACTTCAATATACCTCAATATAATAATGCATACTCAAACGATCCTCATAAACAAACTATGTGCAATTTTATCAATTTCAATAGCTTAACACAGCATAATACCATTTTAAATTGTAATAATCGCTTGTTGGATTTGGTTTTGTCTAACTGCGAGTTGCAGCTTATTAGAGATGTATCCCCAATGTTACAAGAGGATGTATACCATCCCGCACTGCTAATTTCATGGACTTATGATACAAGGGGCAACAAAAATTTCACCATCAATGACGAACGTAAATGCTATAATTTCAAGAGGGCTGACTTTGCTGGTCTTTATAGAGCATTAGTATTGACAAACTGGTCATTTTTAAGTGATGTGGACGACGTGAATGCTGCTTGCAATTTGTTTTATGAAAAACTGTTTTCTATATTTGATCAATATGTACCTTTATATAAAAAAAAGAACAGGCGATATCCTATCTGGTACTCATCCGAAATTATATATAACATAAAATTAAAAGCGTACTATTTTAAAAATTATAAACGAACTCAAAATTCTTATTCATTAGCACAATATAAATACCTTAGAGCATTAGTAAAGAGGCAAATAAAAACGGCCTACAACGGTTATATCATTAACGTGGAGAATTGTATTGCACTCGATCCCCAAAAGTTCTGGTCTTTTTTTTATAACAAGCAAAAAAAATCTCGAATTCCAGGTTCAATATGTTACGGTGATATCACCTATGAAACCTCACAAGATATTGTAAATGCTTTTGCATCTTACTTTAGCAGCGTTTATACGGATGGAACTACCACCATCAATTCACCTATCTGTTTTAATAACTCTCCTTTCCTTAATATTCCCATTATAACGGAACCAGAAGTTGATATAGCGATCAGAAAGTTAAAGAATAAGATGACGGCTGGCCCAGATGGCGTTCCAAGTTTCTTGATACGTGATTGTAGATGTATTCTGACAAGTCCCTTAACAAGAATTTTCAATCTTGCATTGTCAACAGCGACCTTCCCTGACCTGTGGAAGTGTACGAGGGTATGTCCGGTGGTAAAGAGTGGTTCTTCCAGTAATGTGAAAAATTATAGACCAATATCAATACTAAATAACTTTGGAAAGGTGTTTGAAGCAGTTCTTTACTCACATATATATCCGTCAGTTAAAAATTACATATCTGAACATCAACATGGATTCATGGAGCGGAAATCCACTATCACAAACTTAGCCGAATTCAGTCAGTTCGTGCATAACATATTGGATGTGACAGGCCAGGTAGACACTATCTACACAGATATATCCAAAGCGTTTGACCACATAGACCACTGCTTGCTACTAGAGAAGCTCAAGACTTTTGGCTTCAGTAACTCACTACTATCACTATTCAAATCGTATCTATCAGATAGATGCCAATATGTTACATATAATGGACACCAATCATACATTTTCCGAGCCACTTCTGGAGTACCGCAGGGGTCCAATTTAGGTCCTTTAATGTTCCTGCTATTTATTAATGATTTATTGGAGAGCATTGGCAGTAAAAAATGTATATTTGCTGATGACCTTAAGATCTTTGCTTCTGTGACGTGCATATCTGACTGTCTTTCACTACAACAACAACTAAACAAGATTGATGACTGGTGTACTATAAACAAGCTGCATTTGAATATCGAAAAGTGTAAAGTCGTAAGCTTTTCAAAAAAAGTAAAACCAATACACTTTGACTACAGCATAAATGGAATATCTCTTGCACGGAACACACTGGTGAAGGATTTAGGCATTTACTTTGATGCATCGTTCACGTTTGTTACACAGAGAGAAACTGTTATATCTTCTGCGATGAAAATGTTAGGATTTTTGATAAGAAACAGCTTCCTCTTCAACATAAACACCATCAAGCTTCTATATTTTACCTATATTAGATCGAGACTAGAGTACGGTTGCATGATATGGAATCCCTACTGCGCTTCTCATAAGTTAGCTGTTGAGAGGGTACAAAGGAAGTTTTTAAAATACTTATGGTACAAGGAAGAAAATGCTTATCCCAGTCGCGGTTTCGACTATCAGCTTCTGCTTGAACGATTTAACATCGTGTCATTGGAAGTGAGACGCCAGCTGCTTTTAATAAAATTTATTTACAACTTGGTCCATACTAAGATTGATTCATCAAATCTATTATCACAACTTCAATTTCTTATACCCCGTCCTTCCTCCCGTCAAACCTTGACATTCTACATTCCCTACGTTCGCCTTAACTCCGCTTTGAACTCTCCGATGGTGTCTATGTCACGCGCGTTTAATTCAATATCCCCCTTTTGCGACATCAATTTTACCCCTCTTTCTAAAATACTTTCAATAGCTACTGAAAAACTAACTTAAACGTATATTATATCATTATTATTGTTGTTACTATCATTTTGTTGCTGTTCGTTGTTTATTATATATATATATATATTGCACTTATACTGTATAAGTCAACCAATTAATGTTGAGATTGTTACTTTGTGTTTATATTGTATATGATTGTACTAATTCATCTAATACTTTTAGTTATTAGTATTATTATTAATTCCTTTTTTTTGTATTTTTGTGTCCTTTTCATGGAGAAATCTGTTGGACGACAATAAATTATTATTATTATTATTATTGTTATCATGAGAAATAATTCAAATTTGATGTTTTTTCCATGTGTCGTTATATATTTTCCATCAAAATTTCAAAACATAATTTTTTCTTAAAAACTAACTTTTTTCAAATATAAGGAGAGTGGGTCTTATCGATTTTTTAAAGGGTTTTTTCTTAAATTTTTGGTGCTAAAACTTTTAAAATCTATTGAGAAATAAAGACGCAGTGTTATAAAACTTTTTATATTTCTTAAGGTAGGGTAAAACCGGTAGAGTTGGCTCTCTGGGTGAGTCGACTCGATCAAATATCTCGAACAACAGTAAGATTTAGGAAATAATTCCCGCGTCTTATTAACCTTGAATACGCCGTTACATCGCTCCGTGAAAATCGTGGTTGTTAAGTGACTAATAGGTAAGTTATTAACAAAAAAGGTTTGTTAGTCTCTAAAAAATTTTCATGGGATCTAGTCAAACTTCGGTATTACGTAGTATTCAAGCTTCTTATTGAAATAATTGCATACACATGGCTTCGTCAATTATTTGAGGTTATGCTTGTGTGGTTAGTTGCCTTTGTATCGCTCTAAAACTCACAACTATCGGGTGACCCAACTCTCCCGTCTTATTTGGGTGAGATGACCCGATTGGATTTGGGAGAGATGGCCCAGTAATTAAATTTATTAATTTTCTGATTTATACATTTTTTAGCCATGCCAACGCAATACAAAAGAAAAGGGACCAAATCTCGATGTTTGTGGAGTGAAGCTGCAAATCCGGTTGGAACGGGAGAAATGGGAGTAAATAAGTCTCTCGATCTTTCAATATACCTCCCCCCAACACTAAGAAGGCGATTAAAAAGTAATAACTTAAAAAAATAGGCTTATGTGCTGGTATTTGTGTGTTAGGACCAGAAAATGATAACAAAATTAAACGAGACGTTTTAAAATTACAAAAAAACGGTTTCGCTCCTACAAGGTACTCAGTAAGAAAAATGGTATATAGATTGGCGGAGACATTAGGAATTAACAACACATTTAACAAGCAAAAACACTTAGCAGGTAACAACTGGTTGCAAAACTTTTTGAAGAGGCGGAAGGAGTATCTTTGGCACGGAGTCAGGGTATGAATGTCAAAGAAGTTCAAGATTATTTTAATCTTTTGGAGAAAATCCTTCAAGAAAATGATCTCTTAAATAAACTAAGAATGTGTCCAATATGGATGAAATTGGATTACAGTTGAACAATAAAGCTGAGAATGTAATAGTAAAGAAGGGTTCTAAAAATTTTGCTGCTGTTACATCGTCTGAAAAAGGAGAAACCATTGCAGTGATTGCTTGCTGTAATGCTGAGGGTGAATTTCTTCCGCCAACTTGTATTTTCAAGGGGAAGAACTTGAAAAAGAAGTTCGAAGATGGGATGCCCACCTGGCTCAAAACATATCAAAACGAAAGCTGATTGAAACAAGGAAGAAACAAAAAGAAACAAAGAATAATTAAAAAAACGCCAAGCAGCTCGGTCTAACAAAAGTAAGAAGCCCCTCACGCAGAAGTTCTCTGAATCATCGTCCTCTGATGATTCTGACATCGATCTCCAGGAATCAAGTGAGGACATAGAGGAGGAAGATGAAAATGAATGCGTTGGTTGCGGTGAAACATACAAAGCTGCCTCAAGGAAGGAAGACTGGCTTCAATGTGTACATTGTGCTCGTTGGTTTCAAGAGGGTTGCTCAAAATATGAAAACTTATGTGACCGCTGTGGTAGAATAATCACTAAAAAAACGCACATAAAATCCTCAAATCAGATTAATGTCACAGGGCCATGTCACCCATACTGCATGGGCCATCTCACCCGGATAATTCGGGTGAAATGATTTATTTCACTTTTTCTAAAATATTTTTTTAAAAGTTTACTTGAGTTTATATTAGTTACAGGAATACGGTATTGTTTGTAGAAGATGTTAATTAGTATAGTGTATTTTTTTATTATAAAATTTTCAATTATTATCAATGATTTCTTAATTTAAAAAAACGTGGGCCAACTCTACCGGTTTTACCCTACTTGACACCTATCATATCTAATTATTTAGTTTTTGAAAATCAAATCCATGTCAATCTTTTCTGCATGTGTGTACGAAGCCATATTATTATTTATGATGGCTGATAATTTATTTTTGTTCGTTTAGACTGGCATAAAGAAACAACAATGTACTTGCTTATAAACCTCAAAATCGTAAAAGTATAATGGCTTACATTTTGAATAAGCTTAGGTATAATTAGATATTATTGAAATTATATAAAAAGTTTTTCAACAAAAAAATTGAGAAAATCCTTTAAAAAAAAATCGATAAGGCCCACCCTATTTGCAATTGAAAAAAGTTAGTATTTAAGAAAAAAACTATATTTTGAAATTTTGAGAGAAAAGATCTAAGGAGAGATGGGAAAAACATACAACAGATATGAATTATTTCTCATGATAACAATGCAAAACAAAAGCAATTTATGAGAGTCGGAGCCACCTAGTTCCGGTTTTAAAATTTACTTGAAACGTACTTACTTTGAAAGGAAAAATCCGCAGATGACTTCATCATGCGTAGAATAACACGCCGCAATAAATAATAAAAAAGTTACAGAATATATCCACTTCCCATTGTCACCCGGTATAATTTATAAATAATAATTGCTCTAGAAGTACTATACTTAATAAATAAATTCAATATTTTACGTCTTCATCACAGAAAAGAAATACTAATATTTACGAAAAAAATCAAAGAAAATAAATCTTTAACTATCGACGAACAGGTTTGAGTGGTTACATTGTCAAGAGCTTGCACCGACGCACTAGTCGGAAAGTAGGTCAGCTTTCAGGAAGGGAAACCATTAAGCAGGAAACGCTTTCAAAGCGGAAATAAACCACTCTAAAATCTAATTAGATACATAAAAAACCTTTGGAAGCCTTTACTTCTCAATCATGTCTCCGTTTAAGTACTAAATATTAATTTTCAAAGCAATAATTGATTACACTTAGAGGAAATTATATTTACAGCGATAAGTTATTTATCAGCTATTTTATTAAATGGTTATATCGAATTGTTTTTATCTCGTTAATCTAGTATGCAAATTAGACGCAATAGATCGGTGCACAAAACAACGATTTTTATTTACTTAATCTATAACAAGGCTGAATAACATGGGTGTATGTAGTACTTGCAGTGTCACAAATAAAATCCGCATTTTATGGGAACATTTTTTATTATTTATTAGAGATGAATTTAAAAGAAAGAATAAAAATTTTGAAAAAAAGGAACAGATTTTTACTGGTGCTGAAAATTGGCAAAGTAATAATGAAATCAACTTTTTCCTAAGATTTTTCCAAAACAAAAATAAATAATAAATAAATAGAAGATAAAATTTCGCAATTTCTTGAAAAAAAATCTTAAATTTAACAGTCAAGAACATCTGTATAAAGCAGTCAAAAGTAAAAATTCACCTGCAATGAATAATACAAACATTTTCCATATGATGTGGTGTTTAAATGTGATGACACTGTATAATAACACTCCCACTTTGAAATAAATAGCCCGTATAATATTGTATTGGCACAGTTTCATTCGCAACTAACGCCCTTCCTACTGTGTGTTACTGTGTCATGCGTGCTGGCAGTCAATAACAGAAGAGATTTGGCGAACGATATACATACACACCTTTTTTTTTAAAACAAAATAACGATTTATATCTATATATAAATTTAAGCCATCAATGTCAAAATATCCAAAAAAATATTGCTGTTAAATGAAGTACGGAATTATTGTTCGTACTACGAACTGCGCAGCAAAGTTCACGTTCAACAAATAAAAGAATTACCATAACAGTTTATGGCAATTTATACAATTTGTGTTATGTAATTTATCTATTTAGAATGCTGTATAGAATTGAAAATACAAACAAAGGTGTTGCGTCTTAATGCGTAGCTGGTGTGTAATACAAAATTAGAGTGTTAAAAGTGTTAGAAATTAGTATGAAATGCTCATATAACTTATATGTCGGTGCCATCAATAAAAATAGGCACATCTTCGTACGTGAATGGCTAGGAGAGACGTGTTTTTTACGCGGTGATTCATTTGTGTTACTCCAAACATATACATTACCATATTAAGCAAATGAAAACATTTTTTTTCTTCTATAAACACAGTATGGCTTAAATACAAGGACTGTATGGTATATGGTAATTTATTTTATTTAGGTGACTAATTTGAATGTTAATCTGAGATTAAGCGACAACATACTATGCTTATAATTAATTAAAATGAGGCTCCAATTGTATAAAATTCCTTTTTCGCAACTTCGCGCATTATTCTATTTAACATATATTATGTATATTTTATAAATGAATTTTCACTTGTGATTTCTTAACGCACGAACACACCGCGTATATAAACCAGGAAGTTCACACATGAACTGCCGCCGACACCATAACCACAGACACGGACACCGACGGTATGTTGATCGCGGAGTATTCAAAATCGATCCAGAGAGAGGCCCGGAAGATTTCAGCGGCGACGCGTGCGCCTACGATGCAGGACGGATACGTCACCGTTGCAATTAGATCCTAGAGGAAGGCCGCGGACGCGGGCCAGACCTGGCCGCGACACGGCAAAACATATAAAATGCATTTTCATTATTGAGAAACCGTTTTTGTGTGGGAATTTCATTAACGTTTCACATCCTTCTGAACGGGTACTTATATTACGTGTAAGCAGATATATGTGAAGGACAACTTCATTAATTCCTACAAGAGAAAAAAAAAAGAAGATTATTAAAAAATTTTCCCCACAGCTTGTATTATATGGAAGTCATTGGCAATGTCATCGCATATATTGCGTCGTAAAACAGTTAAGTACTCGTGTAATTGGCAGTAAAAAAATTATTTGATCAGAGTAGTCGCATATACGGAGTGAAGGGTGACCTATATTTGACACTGTTAGACTTGAATGAAATGCTTCCAGCTAATTAATTAACCCCTCGGCATTTTCATAAAGACTAACTAATCCCGCACGATGTAAGGAAGCTAACATAGTCAAATCTTGTTGAAATACATAAAAAAAAAATAAACGCTATTTTATAACTGCCAAGGAGTTTTATCATTTTATTCAAAGTAAAATATCCAGTTACTCACATAAAAATAAATGCCCCGAATTTAGTTCTAAAACACTTTTATTAACTTGAATAAAACTTATAAAAAATAATGATTTTATAAAATGTTCTTTCAATAAGAGATTTTATTACTCTCCAGACCATTTATATGATTGTGAATACATACCGGCTGACCCCAGGATGGGTGGCCTATTAGAAGTGTATAGGGTAACTGGGGGGAATACGCCATCATCAAGGGAAATTCCATTTCTCTGTCAAATTTGGTCATATAGGAATTGGTTTTGCACATTGATCTCTTACATCGTATCGTTTGTACACTTTCACCTACATTTAGTATAGGAATAATAATTTGTAAAAATTGTTGAACCTACAAAGTGGCATATTGCCCAGTGGTGTGGGTAATATGCCATCCCAATCGGGGTAGTATGCAATATGGAACAAAACATGGATAAAACATAAATGAACAATTTATTCGCGAACATTAAAACAAAAATAGTTGACCTATAGGTAGTCTGTAATTTCCTAAATACATATCATACATGTAGTAAAAAATATTAACAAGATTTATTCAAGTACAACTTAAAGTAGGTACCTATTTATTTTTTCTTCTTAGAAATTTTGGATTTCTTAAAGGATTTTCGTTGCTTATATTTGTTTCGGTGAGTTTATCTTTAGTGGTCTGTTTTGTTCGCACCTTTTCCCTATTTTCAGATGATGTTAATTCTTGGGCATGTTGTTTCCTTTTCGTAGCTCTAGGCTTTTTCAACTTTGCCAACTAACAGGCGAAATTTGATGATGCATAATCGTTTCTGTTCATGGTAGCATTTGTCATTTCCTCAATATTTTCAGCCTGAACAATGGTATTTTGGCATACTTCGGAAGCGTTATGTATTTCAAAAGCGTGCTCTGAAATCCTTTGAGGATCATATGGAAATACCCACAAGCTCTAAAGCCTACTGTAGCTGAGCTAGCTAAGATTCCAAGCGCTATACAATAACTTTCGAAATTGATATCTAGTTAGTTTTCTTCCAGAATGACTGCTGATCCAACTTAGCTGTGTAGCTGCGTTCTGCCAATGAGTTTTTAGCGGTTTTAAAAATGACCTATCTAATGGTTGGAGGCAATGTGTTGTGTGGTTTGGAAGCAATATTATTCCATTTTCAGCTGCAAAATCAAGAACGTTAATATCTGAACAATGAGAACTATGGCCATCCAATATTAATAGGACGTTTCCATTTTCCTTACGTGGAAGAAAATGATCCCTCTACCAATTAAGAAATATGTGCGAATTTACGTAAGCACTTTTTCACGCGTTTCGACATGGGAGCGAGGTGGAAGCCCATCTTCAAATTCAAGCTTCTCTCTTTTACCTTTGAACATGCAATAGAGAGGCAATAATTTTCCCTCTACATTACAACAAGCTACTACAGTTATAGTTTCTCCTTTTTTTGCTGAGGTCACATGATGTACATCTCGCGTACCTCTTTCGCCCACATTATATATTTTACGTGGTTGATTAAAGAAATCGTTATCCTCACATATTTTCAATAGAAGTTCGAAGTAGATTCGTTTTTCTAGTGTACAATCTAGGAATGGTCTACTCTGCAAAGTAGTATATAGTATATTTGCGTATATATATAGTACAATATATTAATTTGCGTATTAATTTACACAACACCATCTTATTGTTGACTACTCAGAAATAGTTATTTTCATAATATTATATGCAAAGACAAGTGATTGCAGCTTCAGGGTAAAATGCCACATGTGGCATTTTATCCTGACTTTAAACTAGCATTTTACCCCAAATGCAGTTGTATAGTAGATGTCTATTTTACACAATATGGGCAGCTTTAAAATAAAGCGGTGAAGTGTACAGTAGTCCTATTCTAACCTATAAAATTATAATAACATTACGCTAGAGCCCCTGCTTTCATAAATTTTACAAAATTGCTTACTATATGCATTGAGAAAAAGTCTCCTTTAGACTTTGCTTACCTAATTAACAGAATATAATGCAAAATATCGTTACGAACTGCACTGCCGATGAACACATAAACAGTATTGAAGTGCATCAACTACTTACATATATGTGCTATCATAGCGGCAGTCTCACTAATTCGTAAAACTGGCGTTTTGTCCTGACTGGCATATTTCCCCAGGTTACCCTACAGGGTGTAGCACCTAAGACGCCTCGGACCATAGCTACCCTATTATACGAGATATCGAAGACAGTCTAAGATCAAAATGGTGCATAATCACAATCGCCATCATTCTAAAATACTTCTGGCCAGCAGTGGCGTATCAAGCTCATATTTTTTTTTTTAATGGGACACCCTATATTTTATAGCAGATTTGGAAAGCTCCCGATGAGTACTTATTTTTTTATGTAACATGGTATACCCCTAACTTTGGCTGTTTCGCTGTTATAACATTTTTTCCTCACAGTCGGACCATTGTTTGAAATTTTTTTTGGCAGGAACTAAACTGCACCGGCACTAGGTTTCAAATTTAGGGATAGACTAAGACCTCTTGTATCCTCACATAATTTTTTTTCAAGTGATTTATGAAAGCAAGATAATTTTTGATTGGCATTCGCAAATTGTTGTTTGATTCTAAAATTTTAAATGGCACCCAAAAAAAAAAAATTACATCTTTGGATAGGCGAAATTCCAAATTTTTCATAGGCACCAAAAGAACAACACACTTCATGACGAAATTTTTAAGAAAAAAAAAGTAGTTTTGTCAATTTGTCGGAAAATGTCTTCCCGAAATTAACTGTTGAAAATCCTCATATCAGTACCCGTGATATTAGCAGAAATACTGATATTTCAATACGTTCTGCGCATCGTACTTTTCAGAAGTATAAGTTCCATCTTTTCAAAATTCAACTGCATCAGGAATTACAACCTCCAGATTTTCAAGCCAGGCAAAATTTCTCAACAAAATCGACCATGATGAAACCTACCTTATGGACGTGTTATGGTCCGATGAATCGACATTTCATAAAAATGGGATAGTCACTTCTTCCTCTGGGGCTACATGAAGAACGAGGTCTAGAGAACGGTACCAAATACAGCCGAGGATATGCGAGAGAAGATTCGCGCGGCTTTCCGTGGTGTATCAGCAAACCTGGCTTCGTTCTAGCTCTCATTGCTCGTTGAACAGTCCCAGTAGTTGAAAGGCTCTGCCAGGATACTTCTCAGCGTATACTCGTGACGCCAACAAACAATTCTTGTAACATTCTCCAAGAATAAACACCACGTCAACCATTTCTTCTTGAGTTTGAAGCATTTTCGCAACATTTATCAGAGAACAATGTTTCTACTGTCACTTTATGCTTATTTTTACTGTTTTTTTTTTTACAATTACACTTCTTTGTTTTATCATGACAGACTTAATTTCGAAAAAAGACATTTTCCGACAAACTGACAAAAAATTTTTTTTTCTTCAACATTTCGTTATGAAATGTGTTGTTTTTTTGGTACTAACGCAAAATTTGGAATTTCGGCTATCCAACGAGAGCTTTCTAAATCTGCTATAAAATATAGGGTGACCCATTTAAAAAAAACCTAAGATTGATACGCCACTGGAATACGGCACGCCACTTACAAATTTTGTAAGTGCAAGTTATTCGAGGTGAACTACGTTTCTAAAGTACTTTCAACCATGCAGTATTGCCCCTTCTACCTAAAACTGGTGACAACTTGTTTAATTCTAATGAGAACATTCTGTATTTCTTATTCTAGTTGGATTCTTTATTAAATTTCATAAAACTATTTTACTTAGAAATGTTATACGAACTGTTATAACTTATATTCTTTTTCTCCTGTACATGGGTTTCTTATACCTGTTGTACAATGTACAGGTTTCCCCATAGAAAAAAAACTTTAAATACAAAATTTATAGGATATTTCCTCTATTATCTTTTATAATTTCCAAAGTTGATATTATCTTTTAAATCGGAAGAGAAATGAATACAACTTGCATTTTCTTAAACATAACATCCTGTATATTATTAGATAGTATAAAACATCTCTTTTCAATGATTTAGAACATATATACATATATTGTTCATTTTTGAATAAGTCGTTTTCGAGTTTATATCATTTAAACAATATCAGTGAAAACTATAGATTGCCATATAAGGTCTTCAGAACAAAATCCTATTTTCTGAAGACCTAAGGCATGTAACTAAGGCAACTAAGCATACCTATAGATATATATTATAAAAGAAAAAGAAAAGCCCTCCCAGGAAATGTCACTCCTAATTCACACTTATCATGATTAATTGGACCGATTTAAACAAACAGCTCGTTGTAATATACCATGCTATACATACAATAAAAACACAACCAATACCACTTTCTTGTGAGTATGTACAACATCCATCCAAACCACCCACTTCACTCTTGCCCTATTCAGAAACTAGCTGTCGAGAACGATTCTTCGACGAGAAAAAAACCTAATTTCCTTTGAAACCGTCGACGGCCTTAACGGCGTGTGTATACTTCGATCGTTGTTAACTTGTTAACCTTTTACTCGTCTGTAGGAAAATAGAACATTGTGTTCAACAACAAATGTTATCTCGCATTAACCTTTCGGCGCTCAAGTGAGAAATCGGTCATTTCAAAGCAAATTACACACCTCCGCTGCGATGGACTAGAGAACGAGGGAGATAATTAAGTTAGTTGAAAAAGCGGGGTCGTTAAATTAGCTTAACTAAAAGTTATACGCGGTATACGTAATCGGGGAAATCTCATCGGATGTTCTAAGACTTTTATTTAATTTAATGCCTATCGAAAATGCTACGATGAGGGATTCTTCACAAGATTTATTATAGAATAAAATCATTTGAGATGAGCACGAAGTATACAGAGCACATATATATGTATACGACGTAAATTATTAAAAAGAAATGTTTCATATATAAACTAATATTTAAAAAAATGCATTACAATGCATTTATCCCAAAATAGACGCAGTTCAATGCTAAAATCCACCTTGTACAAGCTTTCACTCACCATAGTAACAAACTATAAGTATTGGTATATCGACAAAAGCACCGACACGTATAATAAATAAAATTTCAACGCCAACTCATTACAAGGAAATGTGCATAACATTAAAGTCATCATTTTCAGCAGTAAAAATGTCAGAAATAATATACAACATAGTTTGATATCATATATAGCGCGGGTCCCATAGTTTATTAACTTCTTTAATTAGCTATGTGGATTTTTATAGCAAAAATTGCTATATATATATAATATATAATTTACTCTTTTGCAATTATTTAGGTTTTGCTGTTTATTACTTTTACGTCGACCTTTGTATGTTTAAATTTTCATTTGCGAAGATTCGCCTCGCGGTCGTATGGAGGCGTTGTGCGGGCCAGTTCTCAAACGGAATGTCGCGATCTGATGTTGATTTTAGCGGTGTTGCGCCTTTTACGTCGTTGTAATCATGTTTCAACCCCAGGCTGGTAGCTGTTGGTGTAAGGGCGTGGTACCCAGGGTTACGATCGGGGAGCGCAACAATTTAAACAGTGAAAGCGTGTTTTAAATCAATAATTTATGACCATAAAACATCAAGTATATATGTACAATGACAAAAACAGGTGTGACAAAACATAGATATGTATATACAGTTATGAACACATAATAATATGTATAATCGTAAACAAACAAATATTCGAGGTGCTTCGGACCGCTTTTAAATTTAGACTCGGAATTTTAACGGTTTTAATTCCGGTGATAACGTGAAATGCAAATCTATATACACGATACTATTACTATACTATTGATTGACAATATTACGAGCCAGTAATAATATGTACATTGTCAAAAGGACTGCATCGCCTATAGGTGTTCTTCCTGTAGCCCTGGTCAAAAAATACGCGGGCGGTTTTAACGTGCTATGTCGGGCCAGGTAAGTGGAAGTGCCTGTGGTACGTCAGAAGCTATGCCGACGCCAACTATCAAATCGGGAATAACTGGAAGTATCTGTGGTACGTGAGAAGCTATGCCGACGCTAACTGTCAAATCGGATATAACTAGAAGTGTCTGTGTTGCGTCAAAAGCTATGCCGACGCCAACTGTCAAACCGAGGATGACTGGGGGAGAACGCTCATCGTTATCGTCAAACGCGCGGTTTATATACACTATAGTCGTCCCCACGCGGTCGTGATGGTGGGAGTTAAGCGTGCGTGAACGGACATACCGTCTGCCTCGTAAACAAGAATAAATAAATAAAAACATAATTAAACAAAATAACAGGCGGTAGTAATGCCAGCACCTATGGGAAAATCAATCAAAAGAAAAAGAATTAATGATTAATTCACGATAAACTCAAAACTTATACTAAATTTTATATACAAAAAAAAGAATTACCCAAACGTATCTTTAAAAATATGACGTAATAAAATAGAATTTTTAACTCTCTTTTGCTTAATTTATCAACGACAAAAAAATACCAAAAAAAAAGAGACAATATCTAATAAAACTTACTACAATGAATTTTACCACAAAACGGCACGTTAGAACTACGTTATTTTGCAATATAGAACGCCGCGAATACCTAAAAGTCTTCTTAACTGTCATACCGCCAGAAAATTATATATCTTCGTCGACACTGCAATGTGTCGTATGTCAAACACCGCAAAACTTTTACAGGAAATGAAAAAAAAAAACGTGTTACCTCAGTTTCAATTTCTTGGTCGGTACAGTAAAGTACAGTTTAAAGTCATACGGGTTCATTTTTTTAGCTAACTAAACCGATAATAATCGCTCATTATTAGTGTAATTATTTGAATATTTAATCTGCAATTCAGTAGACAAATTCACATCATTGCATTCACGGCGTAGGTAGAAAAAATTTGATCACATAATAGGTAACGTGCGTTCGGTAATTAAGTGAAGCAAATTGCATAAATTGTCTTAAATTTAATATAAGACCCAATGCTTGACTTCAATTTAACTCGTTAAGAAAATTACATTGCCGTTGCGACAAACACGAAATATGTGTATGTATCTTGTCGGAATTCAGATAAAGCAGAGGTAGTAGAAAAAGCGTTTTGAGTTAAAGTATTCGTAATCGCGTAATTATGTTTCTAGATGCTTTATTTTATGAATTATTAAAAAAAATGCTTTAAAATCTGAACCATTAATCATTTCTTGTCTAACAATAATTCCCATTTTAAGATAGCACGATTAGATAAAGACGAAACATATACCTACATACATTTGTCTTATTGATTTACAACATATTTTTAATAATCATCAAATAAGATAAAAGACATATAGCACTCATCTACACACCTATGTTTTTTTTTTAACATAAACGTTAGTTTATGTTAAAAACTAGTTGTAATATATCAACACCTAGTTGTATTACTAGGTCACTTTTTTCGGCTTCACTTTTCGTTCACAATGCCTCGTATTAGTAGGTTTTAGCGAAGACTAGGCAGACTTTAATCAACTTTCGGGAAAGCCGGTATGCAACACGAGCCCCTTCTCCTGAGACAAATAAACACGGGCCTGTCTGGTCTTCGCTAACAATAGTGATTTGGCCTACCATGCCCAACACTAGTTTTAGCAGTAACTGTCCGGGTTTGTTTTGCGCAGCCGAATTTGTGATTCATTCTTGCAGACACAATTAGCCTGCGCATTGACATTGCCAGAAAACTCGACTTTCGTACATTTCAGCTTTGGTATAGTCGCCGTCACGATATTTTAAAATGACATCAATTTGTACTAACCAAATTATAAGGGTTATAAAACGTTTACAATGTCTGTCTATTGGGGGGCACTTCGAAAAATCGGTACAGGTGCTATTTTAAATAATTAAATATTAATACTAATCAATATAATTAAATATTAACAATACAACCAATATAATTAAACATTAATTAAAAGCCAATCCATAGTTACTAGACAAATAACTCATTAGTTTAAATGCGAAGTGCAATATTATAAAATGTAATTAAAACCCTTAGTCCCTTTTAAATTTTTCGGAATACCCACCATTAGACAAATACTGTAAACGACTACCCTTCACAGGTAAGCACAATAGCGAACCCTTATAATCCGATTAGAACGAATTGAGGTCATTTTAAAATATCGCGACGGCGACTATAAATATTTGCAGGGACGTATCACGTAGGAAAGTCGAGGACTTCCTGTAACTACAATACAAACTGATGCCAGCAGTAACACAAAATAGCCCAAGTACAAATTCGAAGAGAATATAGGTAGAACAGCTCATTAAACAAAAACTTGAAGGCTAGAATATAAACTATTATGATATAGGTAAAAACTCATTGTTAGTTAGAATATAATTACACTTTCTGTAATACCCAGTACGTTAAAAATAAAATTGTCTTATCACAACAATACAATATGCTATATTTAGGTGCATATGTAGACAATAAGTATACATACGTGGATTTATCTGGTTATGTAAATGGGTTTATTTCCGTACCTAATCAGAAATAGTTCAAAACCAAAACAATTACTTTTTCTTTGAAACGCAATATATAAAATAACAAACCAGTTTTCTTGAACAATGTAAAAACTAATATTCCTTCAATATCCAGTTTACGTAATACATACCTATATCAAACACAGCGTTTAGTTAATCATACTGCATCTAAGTATATACATATACCAAACAAAGATTTATAGTCTCTAAACTATATAGCGCGTACTATCACAATAAGTTAGTTTTCCTAACTTTCTAAAGGGGATTAACTGTGAAGAAATTTAAAACAGTAACATAAATAATAATTCTATACAAATTATTAGTTTTACTGCACTAGATACTACATATAAGTTACCTTATTTTTAAAAACATAACTGCAAAATCAACACTGGAAAATGCACTTGCCACGCCAACTGATGTGAGAACTGTTTAACTCTACACCTTGCACACGAAACTGGTGTGTATGCGCTAGGGATATTTGATAAAATATTTGTACAGATATCGATGTTTACACATGCCGTCTCTATCAAAATGTTTATACATTTGTAAACGTGAGTTACTCAAAGCAATTATTGTTGAAGTGTAGTATTAAAGGTAAGTAACCCCAAGTCCAAGACAATAATATATAATAGTAGATATTTAACAATAGAGGAGATTAGGAGTAAGACGGTTTAAGTGCATTATTTGTAGTTATGAAATGATATTTTAACGTTAGCTGTTAAGCAGGGATAACTTACTTAGAAGATCGACAAATTCTACTAAATAAACAAAATTTGCTATAATGGTATGCAGACTTGGCCTTAAACTACTAGTTTTCTTCTTATAATATTTTTTATTCACAATCATAGTTGTATTGACTCAATTATCTATCATATAAATGATTGGGAAGTAGGTCATTACTGCACTGACCTTACAAATTGTTACTTACCTGCATTTAATACAAGCTATAACTATAAGAGGGCACTAAATAAGCAAGTATGATATTTTCCGAAATATTGCCTAGGTAGTACTCATTTATTGTGGCACCAATATTTAAAATTATTATAAAGTAATTTAGCAGTTTCTCTCAATTCTGGTGAAGTACAATAAAAAAATCTTTGCCCACCCATTTTAAACAAATTGACACGGAACAATGTTCAATTTGACAGTTATAGTACGATTTAATACAAGCTATAACTATAAGAGGGAACTAAATAAGCAAGTATGATATTTACCGAAATATTGCCTAGGTAGTACTCATTTATTGTGGCACCAATATTTAAAATTCTTATAAAGTAATTTAGCGGTTTCTCTCAATTCTGGTGGAGTACAATAAAAAAATCTTTGCCCACGCATTTTAACAAAATTGACACGGAACAATGTTCAATTTGACAGTTATAGTACGAGTTAAATAAAATTGACAATAATGACAATTAAAAACCATTCAATTTGCGTTTTGGACAAACACAAATGATCATGATTTGATTGTGAATAAAATTAGTATTTTATTCACAATCAAATCATAATTGTATAGTTACAAACCTCAAAGGAATGCTTCATTAGAGCCTCGCGTAATAACGGACCTCCAGCTTCACTGTAATATACCTACTATTAAAGTAAAGGGTCTCTCAAATTGAACGTCTTTTTCTCTTTAAATAAATAAAATCCATAATTTGCATTGATTTTTAAAAACTTTTATTGATAACTGAAGTATCAGTTGTGACATTTATACACGAAAAATAATATCTGACAAGTGACGACCTCTAGCTGCTTCACAGCTGTTTCTCTTTTGTTAAAATTTTCAACGATATAATTGAGGCTCTATTTCACCAATGGCACACAAATAATTTCATATTTTAGTTTAGGAATCGATTATGGTGTATTCTTATATACCTCTTTACATAACCCCAAAGAAAATAATCTAACGGTATTAGATTGCATAACCTGGGTGTCCAATTAACATTACCATTCCTTGCAATAACTCATCCAGGAAATTTCTGTCTTAATAAAGCAATTACTTCATTAGTAAAATGAGGCATTGCACCGTCCTGTTGAGACCATATATCCTCTAGATCAATATCAGAAAGTCAGTTACCGTTCTACAGTAGCGATCCGTATTGACTATAATCGCTGCATCATCAACATTCTAAAAAGAAAGAAAGGTCAAATGATCCAAGAACCACACCAAACAATAACTCGTTGGGGATAAAGAAGTTTCCGGAACCCCAGATGAGACAGTTCGATCTATTGACGAACCCATTGAGATGGGAGTGGGCTCGGTCCCTAGAAATAATATTTCTAAAAAGGTCAGCGGTACCTGGCTGCATTTTCAGCACCCAATAAACCAAAGTAACCTGGGTTTTCTGCGACAGAGGCAATGCTTTGGGCTGATCTGACGGTACGACTTTTTTATTTAGACTAGTAACTTGGCCATTTTGCTCAAATTTTGCAATTAGCTGTACAATGGCTTTGCGAGAAGGTGATTCACACCGATCAAAAACACTTAGGAACTCTGCGAACTATCTTGGCGAAATTTTTACCGTGCCTATAATGAATTTAAAATGGGACATATATATCATTTTCAATTAACACCCTTTCTCAAATATTTACAATCTATTTACACATAAATTTTAGTCCAAATACACAAACAATCTCCTTTATTGCCGATTCGTGCTTCCTGAACCATCTGGACATTTCTGCATCTCGTCGCATCATCGTGAACACACTGCACGTCGGCGCCCCGGTAGAAACCGAATCCCAAGAGACCGGTTCACTGGCACCTCGTTACGCTCGCTCATATAACAGGTTTGCATACCCAATAACCTGTATTTCCTAGTGCTGCACGAGCGATTTTTTTTTGCCGAACCACGCAACCGGCAACTAGCGACCAGCTAGACGTGAAAAACGAATCTCGGCGAGTATGAGTCACCCGAAGAAGGTAAAAGGAGAAGCAACGCAACACGGTGGGAAAGGTGTATTACCATTAGCGGTGCCACCAGCACGTTCGTTGACCTGCTTTTCTTGAGGCATGAAAGAGAGACAACTTTCGTTTCAATTGTTGAAACAATAAAAGAAACAATAATTTTGACGTTGGTAGTTATTGAATATCTTTGTATTTTTTTTTTACTCTTTCATTCAAGATTAAAATTGCTCTCCTTCTTTAAGAATATTTGGAACACCAACGAACTTCTTTTTCATGATCAAAAAAAGCGATTACGACTAGCCCGGGGTAACTATTAACGTGCTCATTATACTTGAAAATATGCAATTATCCGCAACAAAGAAGTAGCAGAAAACCCTCCTTCTTCTAGCATGTGTATATAGAGCGATTCCTATCCTTGACCATATAGGCTTACTATTTAACATTATAAGACGTTGTAGCCAAGAAAGTATACCTACACTGGTGTGCAAAAACAAATATTTTCTCGTATAATTCTCGTATTTCGATAATAATTGATATAATGTGGAAGTGACATTGTTGTTGGCTCTAATTTTTCCTGGTTTTAATGTAAAATGGAATAGAAATATACGTAGCTCTGATGATTATCCATCCAATTGTCGACAAATACCAACGAAGAGGATAAGTTAGAATAAGGAACATTGTGTGTAGTGAATGATAAATTAAATATGTAACAATTCAACTCTCATATTTTTGGTTAATCATACGAAAAATTCGGAGGTAGCTCAAGACCAAAGGAAGCACTATTTGGTGATTTGGTCTTTTTGGTATATTTGCCAAAAAGACCAAATAGCTAGATTGTCGATGAAGGGACATTAAGGGATGGCGTATTGTCCTGCTCTTAAGGCTCTTAATAATCATAGGATCACTTCGGGCTTAGTACTTCAGAGTCACAATGCCCTAGAAGCGGCCGCTATGGATAATGCCTTGATACTCAAGTGGGTTAAAGGTCATAAAGAAAATCTAGGTAACGAGGTTGCCGATGGGCCGGCCCACTTGGTAGAGCCGGAACATGCTTTTCCTATTTCCTCAGTTACACTCAACACCATAATAAAACAATGGACTGCCACTCTTCACAAGAATAGACGAATGCCCATAACTACTTGCCGTCAAATGCGTGAAGCCATCCCCAGACCATCACCGAAGACAGCAAGAGATTGCCTGCAGCTCTCTCGCAGTAACCTACGTCAAGTTGTGAGGTTTTGGGGTTTGTGGGTTTGGCTAAAAGCCCACTGTGCCGGGCATGTTATCAAAAAGATAAGACGCTCGGCACTTATCCAACTTAGAGATTCCATCCTAGGGGAGTATTGGCCCAGCATGGCCGATTTTGGCGGTGCCTTGTCTGCTGGTCTGCTCGAGCTCATGCTCAGTTTGGGATGACTCGGATAGGCTATGGGCGAGCGACGCCACCTAGGGGAGGTAGCACAATGGGCCCGGTATGGGTGGCCTAAGTGCACGTGGTAACCACCTAAAATCCAGAATCCAGCTATATTGTATAAGTAATTGCCAATAAATAGACATTATTATTATTATAAAACCTATGGTTTCGGTAAAAATTGCAGAAAATTTACTTTTTATCATCAAACGTTCATTTTTCTAAAAGGTTTTGATAATGCCTACGTGTTTTTGTGCTTATCAAAAACGCCCGCAAAGTCAAAGCCCCTGCCAAATCAAATCATCACCCCAGAAATACTCGGTTAGTATCTTATTGTAATTGACCGGAGCGGGAGATTTGAACCCATACCATCCATAATAGTCGGTACCTAAGCAAGGTTTGGAGGCAATCAATATATTAAGGTTGCAGATACCTATCAGTTATAGTAAAAGGTCTGTACTCCTTGTATTTATTTACTTAATTTTTTTTCCGACATGGTTCGCTCGTTTATCGAGCATCTTCAGGCAAAAAGCGTCAATAATTTGCCTGTTTCTAAGATTTTGTTGGGATCATTTAAAATATCTGCACAATTTTCACTACTCACCAAATATTTACTTAATTCCTGAAACCAACTTGGAATGGCGTTTTCTGTGACTACTGCCCGAGCCTTTGATATTATTCACTATTTCGTTTGATTATGTTCGGATGTCTTTGCAAATACAGTCTTTATCACTTGCTTTGGAACGGATTTTGCCAACTTTTCCATCGCACTTTCTTCAGCTATAGTTAAAACAATGCTTGGACTCATTTTACAATCTAAGAAAACCTTGTCTTTAGTTTTGTTGAAAATGATACTTTTTTGGTAGCACATATTTCCTACTTGCTGAAGATTATAGAAGATATTGTTAAATTATTGCTTCTTATATCTTCTAAAGCATCACTTAGCGCTATCTCAGAATATTGAAACCTTATTGCTTTGCTTCGCTTTCTACTTCGTTTCTGTCATAAAGGAGATTAAAATAAAATATTAAAAGATTCATCATTCACTGGTGCTTCTACCCTAAATTCTTCTATAAAGGGCTTATGGTATATCTATTTTACTTTCAGATACTATTAAAAAACTGGGAAAATTGCATATAATAAATTAATGCAGATATTGTCGCAATGTATTTTTGCATTCGTAATTGTATAAATAATGTAACTTTATAGCAAATAAAATGTAGTTTATAGTTATCAATAAGCTGTATAGCTGCTATATAAGTTCACAGGTACACGCCTACTATTTCGCACGCCAGTGTATATGCACCGACGAAAACACGCACGGCTTCTTTAAGTATCTTTTTAAACAAACTTTCTTAAAATAACAGCGCATTTTTATGGAGGCTGAAAACGTGTTTACATTTGCCGTCACGGTGTATGGGAACGTATTTTTAAAATTGTTGATATTATTAAGTGATGAGGAATGATAATTTTTAAAGCTGTATACGCATAAAAGGAAAAATATTACACAGCATTTGTTTGCATAAGAGATTACAACTGCTTCTACATATAAATATACAATATTTATAAGCTACATTTCCTTGGAGTTATCAGCATAAATATATTCCATTTTCAGGAACAGAATACATTTTCGACATCATTATTTTTCTTGTTGCTGCTGCTAAAAATAGAGTGGAGATTTTACTTTACTCAAAAGAAAGCGATGTTTTACGTGAAACGTTATTGTGTATCTACTTATAGATATTGTTGAAGGATACCCCACGTTGCGGGGATGAAAGACCGCAATGATCCATACACAGAGGTAGTATGAATCCTGGATCTATTCTTCGTCAAGGATATATGAAAAAGTCATTGTTATTAGTATGAGTATCTTGTGCTGCCATCTATATATTTGCTTATTAATGATTAGGATTCAGTAAAATTTCTTTATATGTATTATATGAAACAAACTACTAAATTCTAATTACCTTAACTTTTTAATCTTTAAAATAAAAGAAAAAGAACTTTTTCACATAATATAATTATAAAATATGTCTACAATACAGAAATTTTCACTAAAATATCGGGGTATATTCTAAGTGGTCGGGACAATACTATCAATAACGGCAACATGTCCCCACCTATGTATAGACACCAATGACAACGCTGTGGCAAATGGAAACATCAATCATCTAACATCTAGGAATAAAATGGTATTTATAATTATCACTCTTCATTATTTGAGAAATCATTTTGTTGAAAATGCATTACCTTCCATTTTCAAGCGTTATTATTTTTCCAGGATAATAGTTATGGCATCTTTTAGACACTAGGTGGAAGATAGATTAATTACTAATGAAATAAATTACGGTAAACCTATTTATAGCCTATACACTTACTTCAATAATAATTAAATTTTGTCAGTTGTAATAATAATCTGTGTTTCCTTCTGATTTATCGCATCTATAATTGGATTATGTACTCGAAATATTTTCGCGTCCGGCATTTACGATAATGTAAATAACCCGAGCTAATCAATTCGGTTTAGTTTGATCGGCAGTTTGTTATTATTGTAACGGTTATCGTTGTATACACAGTAGAAACTGATGGCTTGGAATAACTCGTTACGATAAGAATTAATTATTCTGGAGTCTGTTATAGAGCGATTAAAATTTGAAAAAGAAAATAACATTGTTTTTGCAATATATTTTTCATTGTGCCTGTGTCTAAACTGTATTAGTCAAGCGATATCAATATCTATTTCTTCTCGAGTATTATTTAAGAAAACAAAGCAATTTGGAAGAAATGTCACTTTAATACTTGATGTAGATTAAACTCGTCCCAGCAATGATCTATCCAATTAATGTAAAGAAGGGTAACTGCCCTTAGGCCCTAACTGGCCATTCAATCTCAACATTGAAAGTGCTAAAAAATCTGGGATTTTATAATTTTATTAAAGTAAATAGGTCTCAAAAAATGTATGTTCTTGCTTCTGGCAATAATATTGTCCAAAATGAAATTAAAAAATTACTGAAATTTTAAAATAAACCTATGAGGTTAACATCGAAGCCTGACTAATACCACAGATAAGTAAACAAATAGCTCACCGTAGCAGGATTGGCCGATTCTCGCGGGTTGCATACATCAAAGGCTGTAATACTACGATTTTATGAAACATAGATAGCTGCGGGAAGTACGGTGTACGGTCGGAGACCGGACGTCGGAGTGTGGAAGGAGTACCGACTCGCTGATTATTTTTATTTAAGAAATCTGCTTTTTTGCCGCACAGCTGTAATATATTGGAAGGAATCAAAGTTTTTAGCCAGTAGTTTATTTAAATAATACAAAAATTCGTGGAAGTTCAGGCTTTATTTTCAATATAGATATGTGACTTCACATTATCAATTAAATATCTTGTTACGTTTCGACTACTTAATATAGTCTTCTTCAGACATGTATGATGAAAACAATTAACAATTACATTAAACATGACAAACTACATTAAAAAAAGATGATTTTATGGATAGATTTTGACTATTTGATCCAGGGTTCCCATTTTAGCGAAAGCCGTTGCCAATTCTCCCGTAAGGTGAACTATCTGTATTACTTATCTGTGCTAATACTGACAGATTAGTGGTAATAACTAATAATTCATGGTTATAATTCATGACGCATAATTCTTGATGATGCGTTAGAAGAATGCGGCTTGGCGTTGTTCGACTGTTGTTCTTACATTTCTCGATTTAGACAACGTATCCATTCATTTTGAGGGTGTCGGTGATAGTTGCTGTCGGTTGGATTAATAAGGAATAAACTGAATTCTAGAACCACCATAACAAAGTACGAGTAATGAAAAGTTTGTCTTTAAATCAACAAAAATATCATGAAAGTTTCTGTAGAATCAAATTTCAAAAAATCCCAAACGAAAAGCTTCTGAGGAAAGAAAAAACCACAGTGCAGAAAACTCTCATGCATACAAGTTTCAATAATTACATATAAATACGTACAGTAGTGTACTGCATATTACAAAATCAAAATACCCATCAGTCAATTTATCCGAGGAGATACGTATAACCATGGAATTAACAAGCATTAGTCCATAGCGTGGCTACCCCGATGATGCCAATAGAACCGCTGCCGAAACGTCGGATTTCCAAAATTCAACAGACGATGTTAACAGCCCAAACAACTCGAAATCCATATTCAATTTAGTTCCAATTTATAATGCTAGAAATCTTAAGGATTTTTATTTAAGGAAGTATCAGCTAGTCAGATTTCACGCAATGTATATGTTAATCGATTGCAGTTATATCGGTGTTCATTTAAAACCGTCACCCAGTAGCATATGAAATTTTCAAAATAATTTGAGGTATGTCTTAGAATATTTTATTTAGAAGTTTCATCGATCGAAATAAGAAATGTCAAAACTCAATGTAAATGTCATTATTCAGTTTATTTAACAAAAAATTACATGCTTTGCTGAAAACATTGAACACGGGTTTCTTAAGCATTTCAATCAACACTCCGCGATGGAAATTTCCGACAACTTTGTTTAACAACGCTGGATTAGCATAGACTATTAGCAGTAACTTCCAACTGAGAAAGTTCTTTGTTCTGAAGAAAACATCATACAGTTGCAAGTTGTATGTTGAGCTTATACCAATAACAATCCCTAGTTTAGCCATGAAAACAGCTGATTTGTGTGAAATGTGTTAGAAAAGCGATAAAATCAAAGATTTAAGGAGATAATAAACACACTAAAAACGCTAAAGCAGGTTTGCAGGTTACTTCGCTTATTAAAATGTACCTAATTCTTCTGACAATTGTCGAGCGTACAATTACAAGGACCAAGTTAGGACCTCCTTCTTCCACTCTTATTCTACCATATTCTATCAAAAAATCACAGGTAACTGGGTGACGTATTTAAACACTTCTTACAATTCATTACCTAATGCTAATAGAGACCTTAATTTTTGTTCCTGCAAAACGTCTGATCTACATAATGCAGAAAACGTGTTTTATCGATTTGTTGCAATTCCTTTTTATCCACGCGATAGTAGAAAGCAACTGCAATGCTGTAAACTTCTTCATAAAGTTTTCTTTTTAGCCCATTACAAATAAAATGAAACCGTTTTACAATTCTCTTGCTGCTAACCTTTGAATCAGTTTCCAAGCATGCGTGCATATATTCATATTGAATACGCGCTAAATAATATCTAATCGCTCACGCACAACAACCTGACAACTTGCACAACGACTGAGTATTTGTAATTACAATCACACAATTCCTGTCGCGTTCTACTACAATGATATTTTTCAGGTATGTAGATCGCATGCATGACCTTTTAATAAACGGTGCCATAAACGTGTTTATGTTCAAATAGCCACGGCCTACTCGACTCACTCGACTGTCGAGATCGATACACATCAGAAACAAATTGACGTCGTTCAACTATATTCGAAGGGTTGGTTCTATGCGCGAACGAATGGAAGACGCAGTTCCCTAGAGGACTAGTAAATTCAGGGGAGCGAATCATTCGGGCGATTTCATACAACCGGCCGTCTCGTAAAGATACACGGTATATATTGTACAACATATAGATATAGGCAGATAAAGATGTAGGTAAAGAAACGCTGAAATAATTCCGTCTGAGCGGTGGACGGCCGAAACTATAAATAGGAGTTCGAGACTTGTGTGTGCTACTCGGATGGTGCAAGTATGTATGTCAACTATGCGTAGTATTTCTAAATAGGATTAATATAGGAAGAATGCGGGTACGGGTAATTTAAATGCTATTATGGTGCTGTTACAAGAGCATAAGTGCCTAAATATTTACTAAATTCCAACTGTGTAGGTATTTTCAATATACAGAGGCATTCTCTGTATTTATTTGTTTGTTTATTTATACGCTTACTGGTTTATATAGATTTCTGGAGAATTAACTTTGCGCTTTTATAGAGGCGAGTGTCTGTTAACCTTCGAAGTTTTATAATTACAATTTGATGATATTTCCTGGAATTTAAGACGCAAAGGGTAAATATTCCATGAAAAATAAAAAAGGAATACTTGTAAAATAACTTTGATCGAATTCTTTCAGGGCGGAGGACTAAACCCAAACATTATATGTGTATATAGTAAATGGTCGAATGTGCACAAACGTTGAATAACTGTTTATAATGCCAAATATGTTGAATAAATGTCTAATCTTCGTTGTTAATAAACGTTGATATACAGTTTATCAAACACCAATTAATGGTATAGTTTCAAAATCGACGTTTATTATATTGCTTAGCGAATAAATTGGAAATAATTAAAACAATAATCAAAAGATCATAGTTTATGACCGAAAAATGCTTTTTTTTCATATTTTAAAAGATTCTAACCATTTTCGCAAAAATATTATAGGAGTTTCAAAATTCTAAGTCCAAAGACTTTTACATAAAAAAGAGTGCGTGTAGTACCCACTGACAACTGGAGTCTGGTTTTTAATTTTTTTGATATTATTTTAATAATATATCGTCATAATAATTTATTTATTTATCATCCAACCTAGATCTGTAGATCATATGAAAAAATGTTTATTTGCTTTAAGAAACCCTTTTTATTAGTGCAGATTTAAATATCTTACAAAATCAAATTATTTTGTAACTAAATTGTAATTCAATAATAAATATTAGTGGTGGGCACTATCGATATTTTCAACTATCGATAGTACTATCGATAGTCGGACCAACTATCGATAGTTATCGATAGTCGACTATCGATAGTTGACTATCGATAACTATCGATAGTCGACTATCGATAACTATCGATAACTCTCGATAGTCGACTATCGATAGTTATACTAATATACTAATGGAAATTGTCTTAACACTAGTATTTTGGTTCATTGTTTCATCATCAAATTCAAATTCAATTTATTGCCATTTGTAAAGAACAATGTATCGTCAATATATACATATATATAAATTTAATAAAAATAAATAAATAATAGTGTACTAGATGTGCACATTGACGCACATTGATATTACAAAAGAAGGAATTAGTTCTACTCAACGAGTAGTTGATGATTGATAACACATTCTTTTTTAATTAACAAGACAATATAAAATAACACAAACCTTTAGGCTACTCAGAAAAGAAAAATAAATTAAAACAATGCTTGTCGTGTTTCCATTGAATTTGGGCAAATTTTAATATTTATAAACAAAAATTTAGATATTGTTTAGACTATGACCGTTTTTTGAGGCATTTTAAATATGAACAGAATTGTATTTATTTTATATATTAGAATGTTATTTACGTTTTATTTTTAAATTATATTTATTTTCAATTTTATTTTATTTATTTCAATTGTCATACCCATATTTGCTTTGTGAGAATGTGTTAACGGCAGCATTGAGCATTTACATATATAATCGGTAAGTTAAATAATTTTTTTTTTTAATTTTTAAAATCAAATTTTTGTTGACTAATATATCAGGGATTCAGAAGCCGCTCACTGTAAGTACTTGTCAGAAGACAGCAAAACCAATTGCGCAAATTTTCACATAAATTATACAATATATTACTGTTATGATTGTAACGCAATTAATTATTCTCATTATATTGCTGTAAAATATAATTTATTATGTATCTACACGTTTAGTTATCTTCCCGACTTACATTCACTTACTTTTGGACCATACATATTATCATCTAAAAGCACTTTTCACGCTATTTTTAGTTATACAAGACAGTTCTCAAAATTACATCTCGCGAAAAAAAATTGTTAGACACTATCTGTATATCAATAGACGGACCAAGTCTCATTAATTGGCTAATTTTTATCAATACTGAACTAATCCATTTCTAATGTGCTATAAGGGATTTACATTATTTTACTGTCGAATATTATGTCATCGATAGTTATCGTTAGTCTACTATCAGCAATTATCGATAGTTCACTATCATTCGATTTCATATCGATAGTGGACTAGTCAACTATCGATAGTTATCGATAGTCAACTATCGATAGTTATCGATAGTCGAAACTATCGATAGTTATCGATAGTCAAAACTATCGATAGTTATCGATAGTCGCTATCGATAGTGCCCACCACTAATAAATATATAAATATTGTATATATATATATATTGGCACTTAGCTATTTATTCATCAATAAATAGCTAAGTGCGAAGTTTGATAAAAACTGCAATAAAGATACCACGAAAACGTAGAGAATAATTATTAGTAGACACAAAATTTCTATTTATAACAAAGACATATTATAAATAAATGCCTCACAATGCTGCACAATTCCACTGGCTGTTGGTGGAAGCCCCGCCCTCATGCGCATCTTACGTCACCCGTTCGAAGAGACAGGAGCTCGCCCAATGAACAGCGTATAGTACTCCAGATACATATTACAATAAAAATTGAATTGTGGGGGTGGACTATGTTCTCACGTGCGTGTTATAAATTATGTTATATTTCTTCGGGTGTGTCTCACTTCATTGAGCACGGCCTCTTGCCATCGCGCATCCACCAGGTGAAAATGCATGATCTGTACGTCTGTATAAAAAGTACTAAACAGATAACATGATATTTTTTCTTTTTTCAACGAGTAGAAAAAGTATTCACTGAATTCTTAAAACCTTATTGGCATTTGCAAGTAGCTGTTGGTGTTGAAAATCTTAAATCGACAGTCAAGGTAGATTTTCATTGAAGACACCTATATTAGACTCGAATATGGTCGCAATCATAACAAGCACTATTTATGTTGTTCATTTTTATCATCTTTGTGTGACTACACCAAATCTAGTGTTATAAACATTTTGTGGTCTGTCGTAAATTCTGCGTTTTCTGTTGTAACGCAGAGACAAACAAAGATATTATCATAACAAAGCATATATCGAAAACTAGGTAATTTTGAACATACATACATTTCCCTTGATCCTCTGGGTTTCTAAAAATTATCTGTTAAAACAGAAAGCAACATTATGCCCTGTATAGTTTCATATGAGATGAACAAAAGTGTTTTATTGAAAGTCTTAGTTAGCAATGCGAGATGTAACAGACTTTTGCATTTTATTTAATAACATTTAATAACGAAAGATATGCAAAGATTCCAGCGTACACAATTTTATTATATGAGGACTACCGTTTCGGAAATTCGTAGATTTCCATTTTCAATCGAAAACCGAATGAATTAAGAAAAAGATATGTCTAACCCTGCCTCGTGATCTCTACCTTAAACATATAAATACAATTGCTTTTTTTTTTCCTTTTTAAAAACTACTTTGACCTGCTAGGATACTAAGATAAGAACTGAAAAAGGTATGTAACTGAAAAAAGACTCTTCTCGTGTACATGATTTTATAGCCATCTAATTTTGTCAAAGAAGTTACAATCTTCAATAGGTCAAGGTTCTCAATGTTAATTTTATGTCCAGTATCATTTATATGTCGTGCAACACTGGATTGCACGTTTTGTCTGTCCAATATAAATTTTGTAAACCTTTTGTTATGATTCGGTCTATCGTTCGGGTAACCTAGCATTATTTTCTGTTCATTCTGATTTTTTTGCAAGCATAATGGCAAAGTAGGTGAAGAGACCAAAAAGTTTTGATGATCTGCAAAAATCATGGTTATGGATTGCAAAATAAGGCGAATTAAGCGATGCTTAATAAAGCATCAATAGCATCAAGTGTTTTTGAGAAAAAAGACATACAGTTTGTAACTTTTCCATATAGATATATACCACCATCGTATCCCCTTAAAAAGAAAATTAATTCTTTCATTAGGTACTTTCTAAAGTTTATTTAGTACTTAACTGAAATTGTCGCGTGTTCATCCAGAGATGAGTGCACGAAAAAGGGAAACCCTGTTCAGATATGTAAACGCATTCATGTACAATCAGATATTACGTAGAACAAATTTAGAAAGCGCAGGACCAATGTAATTATCCTCGTGTTAGGTCAGTATAGTCTCGATTCGTCAGACATGCAAGATTACAACTACTACTTGATTATTTAATGGCAGTATATTTATCATAGTAATCGATTTTATTCTGGGATACTTTTCTTACTTACACCATTATTATTTTGTGATGCAAAGGTAAGACGATATTTCGAAGAGTTCAACGCACAAGTCGGGTCAATAACATTTGTGCAACGATTTAGTGTTGTAGATGACGTCGGAACGCTTGACATTTGATTTAATAATGATAATAAGGCTAGAGGGTTGGCTCGAATGAACTTTGACTACAAAACCGCAACGTGAACATCTTCGATGCTCAACGAGCCATGATGTCTCTTATTTACAGGTTACACACGAGCTTTGTTCGTTGGGGTTACACCGATAACATTAGTGCATGTTTTATCTTTCTCTGATATGCAAAGAGAGAATATTCTGTATTCTATACTCTTTTAATGTAGTCCCAACGAATAGATCTAACATTATGGTGCCGGTAGTTTAATTTAAGTTGTCATGCATAACAGCGCCTATATTCTAATAGATTAAAATTTGTTATATTTCGAAGGTTACTTATAATAAGGCATTTTTTTTTTTTTAATATATTTAATGCAAAATATGTTTTTACCTTTCTTGTCTGTTGTAGGATATGTGATTTGAATCGTTCATCGCTGTCGCTGCCGCCATTATGAAATCTGTGTCTATTATGATCGGCTCATCTGGCAAATCTACCTCCTGGGGTTTCAACTGTTGGAAAAAGGACACACGAACTTTTTCGCGTTCGTCTCTGAAAAAGAAAATAAGAATTAGTATAATTTGTAATTAAAATTTATTTGAACTCCTCAAATTACACAATTTATATACACTCCGCCAAAAAAGTATCGCATAAACTAAAAAAGGGCATTTATGAACCAAGATATTTTTATACGTTCACAAAAAGTTTGCCTCGTGTATGTGAACTATAAAAACACTAACAAAATAATGGAACTTAGCGTTTTTACTTTATTTTTTTCCTAAAAGAACACATTTAGAAAAATGCATATGTGTAAGGTTTGCTCAGTTGTTTATTGAAAGTCTTCCTATACGGACAAGTTTTAAAGTGCGAAGTCAGAGTTCTGTACCAACGCTTTTAAAACTAAAATGAGCAATTTAACTTCAGAACAAGTTGCTGCTATAGTTGCTTTAATCGAAGATGGACGATCTCAAGCATACGTTGCTAATTTGATGAACATCAATCAGTCAAGTGTTTCTAGAGCCGTAGCCAGATATAGGGAAACAGGCATTTACAGTAGAAGACCTGTACCAGGTCGTCCAAGATGTTCTACTCGCCAAGATGACCGCTATTTACTACTACAAGCACTACGTCGAAGACATGTAACTGCGAGACAATTGCAGAACGACTTGGCTAGAGTCAGAAATACTCGTGTGAGTACTCAAACTATTCGGAATAGGTACGACAGAGTGGATTAAGAGCTAGATTAGCTGTAACAGCCTCTCGTCTCACTAGGAACCACCGAGTGGCTCGCTTAAGGTTTGCCAGAGAACATGTAAATTGGAACATTAATGACTGGGCCAATATACTCTTCACAGATGAGTCAAGATTTGGTCTTTACACCTCAGGTCTGTACACTGAGATACGCCTACTCAGTGTACAGACGAGACGGTGAGCGCTATTCGCAGTGTAATATCAGGCCTAGACCTAATTTCGCTGGTGGCTCTATTATGGTTTGGGGAGGCATCTGTTTAACAGGTCGTACAGAGTTAGTACCAGTAGACAGAGGTACACTGACTGCCCACAGGTATATAACGGAAATTTTAGAAGAACATGTAGTACCATATGCGCCAATTATAGGAAACGAATTCATGTTAATGCAGGATAATGCACGACCGCATGTTGCAATAATCGTCCAGGAATACCTTAACGATGTTGGTATTCCAGTTTTAGATTGGCCTGCGGTAAGTCCGGACATGAACCCTATCGAGCACGTGTGGGACCTCCTTCACAGACGGATACGAACCCAAAATGTTGCCCCAGCGGACCTGCATGGACTAGAAAATGCTCTCCGGTCATAAGAGCCAGAGGTGGCAATACTCAGTATTAAAAGCTACTGTTATGACATTTTTCTTTCCAAAATTATAATTTCTTGTTTTAATAAAAATCTCAAGTATGAGTTCTTGTTTTTATTTGGCCTGTATTTTATTTAAACAATCATAGAAATTATATCTTAATCGCATTAAAGTATATTTACAACTTTATGCTACAAACAAAGATTATGCGATACTTTTATGATTCAAAACTAAATTATGTGATACTTTTTTGGCGGAGTGTATATAGTCTATTATTTCAAAAGATGGTATATACTACAACTTTAGGCAAAACATGTCGTTTCTACAAGCCAGAATCTACGCCACTGACAATTAGATGGGCGTTAGAGGGATTTTGAATAAAAGCATTAAACCCAAATCAAACAAAAGTTAAAAGCAGTAAAGATGCCCAAATGTCATTTGAAACTGAACTGTAAAAACATGGTAAGTAAATTTTGGGCAGTTAATGTGATTCCCAAGCCACTTTCTGGTTCAAGAAAACAAGGTATTCGGCGAATATTCTTAGAAATGGGAAAACAGAAAGAAAGACAAACAAACATTTAAGATTAAATCTATTTGTAGTATGAAATTTGACTAGACCAACAATTTTGTGGTTTTGCCCTGCTTCTACCAAAAATTGATTTTTCTGCAATAAAATTATCTAAAAATAACAAAAAAATCGGTTTTAAATCATCCACTTAGGAGTAAAGGGTCTTTATTTAGGCAATATCAAATATTGTTACAAAGAAAAGTTATTTGGAACTAAAAAGTAAATTCTGATGCCAAGTTTTGTTACTTTTATGCACATTTTAGGATAATTACACTCAATTTTTCAAATTCCAACATTTATATTGTTTGTAATAGCATGATAAGCTATCGGTATCCTATTGCCTATGATTTGTAAGAATTTAATATTGCAGTTAAATAATTAGTGAATGTATCCATAATGAATAAACAAGTCAAAAAATTCATACAATCTCCATCACATCTGAAATTTTTTCCTGAATGCTTTTGGCATGACTGTTTCCAAAAGACCAGCACCTTAAGATCGGTTTTTTTATGGTTAAATTTGAAGATTTAACAGCCAAGAAAAACATATCAGAATATCCGTGAATCAATATAATACCACCTGATTGTAATCTCGCACGGAGAACAATAGCTATTATCACGTATTATAAGTATGAAAACAATAATATATAGTACTCAGTATTCATCCATACATTACTGTTTATTAGAAAAATAATTCTGCAGTTGTACAGTTGATTTTTGTTTGTACTTGCGAATGCGCGACAGCAAGAGGGCGGGCGTGCTCAATGGAATGAGACGCACCCTAAGAAATATCGAGAAATTTTATAACTCTCACGAGAGAACATATCGCATCTTCGCTATTCCTTCAAAATGCCCACGAAATTCTGTTTTTATTGTAATAGATATGTAGGTATGTGCAGTATCGGCCAGCGAACGGCAGAACCACGCCTGCCTCTTGGTACTCATGACGTACGATGAGCGTGGAGGCGGACTTTTTACATTAGAAAATAATTTTGCTGTAATTATAAGGTTTACTGTCACTATTTTTATTACCTATTTTTCTCAGTGTGCATACAAGTTGGAGTATTGCAGGAATAGATCAGAAAATTATTGAATCTATTTACAAAAAAGAAATTAATATTGTTCAACATTCATATTATATATATTATCGTAAAAAATACTGTACAATTATACTATTTTGTAAAATTCATGCAATATTTTTGCTGTAAAATTAGAATTACTGCTAGACCAGGAACCACGATCTTGACAATTGACAATCCATTCGAAAAAAATATTGTCTCTTCTATAAAAATGTTTATAAAAGCAAGTCATCTTCTAATTCTTCTTCGATGCGAGAACAAATATTAAATCGCCGATTATAATCTCCTGTTTTAATGAACAGTTCAGTTTCTATGAAGGATATTTACCTAATAGGTAGAATTTAAAGTTTTTGCTACTGTACTTTCACTCCTTCATCAAAAGTATTAATATTTTCAGGTAATGAAATTATTGACTATTCACGCTATTTATCGTTCCCCAAGTTTCGATTTTTCTTGACACAGCTCGCTGCAATTTATACGGTCATTCCGAAAGTCCACGACTGTACTTGATAAGTTCAGATTCAAACGCGTGTTCTGGCATTCGCAACCTTATAACTTTACGTCCGCGAGAAATTTACAAAACGCCTGTGAATGTGAAGGACAGTTTGTAACTAAGAGTAAAAGTTCATTTGTAAATAGATGTGACTGCATATTAGAACATAGTTTTAAATTGTAAGTTGGTTAAAACAATTTTTAATATTTTTTTTTTTATCATTAATCAAAATTTATATTTTTGAATAAACTTCGAACACGAAAAAAAAGTTTCTTTACATTTGACAATGTAGGTTTCAGACGTTTATAAAAAAGTTTTTCCTATAAGTAATGATAAAAAGGTAGTCCATATATGTATGGTTCCTACTTAAGACAAATATATTTTTACCGAAAACGGAAGTCACAATAATATACGTAAGTGAACACAACGTGAAACATTGCCGGTATTCTCTACCTGGTAGTGAAAAAAGCTATTAATTAACAATATGTAAATAGAAATCTTACATAACATAATTAACAAAACAGCATATCTTCAAAGTTGTAGTACGTAAAAGAGCTTATAACACTAATCATTTACGTCTGGATAAACTTAAACTGTTTCTCAATTCGTTAGAAAAACAACAATATTTTTATTTCTTTTCCGGAAGTGAGTGAAAGTAGACGCATTAAATGTACGGCAGATACTTCACTTTCTGCTCAATAAAAAGTGTTAGTTATTTAGAGAGATATTTAATACACCATGATCATAGCAAAGGATTTTTAACTCTCTCTGTTTGAACGGTTTTGTTTTTTATTTTCCCGTTATGTGTATGGAACACCTAACTACAGAGTTTCAGTTACGATTACACTGGTTAGACAGTCCAAAGTAAATCATTTACTTTCGATGTATAAATTAAATGCATAACATGTTCTCATTAGCTTGGGTAGACTGCAGTTAACGTTTAGATTACATTTTGAATTCAGCTGGCAATAAAAACGGAATGAAATAAATTGATTTAAATTTAGGTGCCCGTTTTATGTTCTATTCATGACCACAAATAGCTAATGCGAGTGTCATAAAAACCAAGGTCTTGATCCTGTTTCGTGTGACTCAGAGGTTTATTTAGCTTGTTGCCCCATTAGCCGAGTGTTCAACATGCGTTTTCACGTATTGTTCTCATTCGGCTTAATTACAATCAACATTGGGAAACTGGTAGAACAAGGTTTTTTGACAAAAAAAAATGTATATCTCTACTGTACAAATATGGAATAACCGTTTAGTTATAATGCTCAAAATAGTTGAATAAGTGATTAATATTAGTATATAGCTAGTATAGTAAACTTAAAAATGTTGTATTTGTTCCTTTTATTATATTATTGTTTATTATACAATAATTCTGCGGACGATCGTCCCACTCGTATTTTATTCCGATACTATCAAGAAACAAATACAACTGTACTAACTATAATTCACGGAAAACCAAGAAATTAACCCAAACACTGTAAACTTAAAATTATCTCACTGAAATGCAATTTATTGGTAGATGATGAACTATATTTCAAGATACAAGGAAATTTTTTATTTTGTTTATTATACTGAGTATAAGTCAAGATTAAACACTAATTCAACAAACTATTTTGAGCATTATAGTCGTTTATTTAACGTTTATGGCGCGACATTCTACCGTTTATTATAGGACACGTAATATTGCTTACAAGAAATAGTTTCAGAAGAATAAATAATATATAAATATACAAATACAAAATTTATTAATTGTTTTTTTTATTACGAATGAAATAGAAATGTGCTTAGATGCATGCCTGTATACACTTAAGTACACGTAATATGTATAGGAGTGCCCGACTAAAATATTACCTAATGCAGATCTGAAAGCGGTTATATGTGCAGAGAAGTCAAATAAGGTGGCGTTAAATAAGCAACACTAGAAAGCAACGACTTCCGCGAACGCTCAAGCACTTCCTTCCTCTTCAACCAAAGAATGAAGAAGTCGAAAATCAATAAGGTGCCCCAACACGTGCCTATTTTTTCAATTACCTTGTTGTACCCTTGCTTAAACAATATATGCTTGAATTATATTGCTGTATGGAAGTCTATTTAACAACCTGCGAGCATTTCTGATAATACTTTAGCGACAGAATTTGGCATCAAATCATTGACGTGTGTTTCAAACATTAACCGGTAAACATCACAAAAAAAAACATTGTATGGACAAATACGTATATGAGTAGATGGTTAAAAAATATTTAAAGCTGGGTGACAAAAACAAGAAAGAATCTGAACATGACAAAATAAATAACAAAAATAAATCATGGCAGAAATAGAAATTTTATTAGCTGGTAGGAGCTACATATGCATCATGTGTTATGCGCTTATATTTACTTGGTACCTCAACAGTCGCGCGTTTTTTTTTTGAATATGCCAACCTATAGTATAGAACTCCAAGAGTGTTCGCCAATAAGGGTAAATAATTGTTGTTTGTTAGATTAGGTTAGGATTGAGGTGGTTTTGTGACCTATTGTGACAATTCTGATACCCTTTGTCCTAGAAAGTGCCCTCTAACTCTGCCTTCATAATTAAGCCTACCATTTTTGAAAGCGGCTCCTTTATGTAGCTATTCATTGTGGGGTTCTCTACACTCAGTACTACAAACCTTGTTCTGGCCAGGCCCTCGCAATGACACAGAATATGAACTGGGGTTTCTTCCTCCTCTTGACAGAATCTCGCCTGCCGCACCTTTGGCCACCACACCACTGCTCCGTGTGTTATCATGGGTCTAATTACCCTTGTATAACCACAGCCTCAGTTTGAGGCTTAGAACCATAGACCTCAGAAGGGAGATATTGTTCTTTCATACAACCTCCTGCACTGGCCTAGGGCAATATAATAGTGGCTTTGCAGGCTATGTTGTCGATATGTATGTTCCATGCAAGTCTTTGATCAAACCATAGGCCCAGGTATTTTGTGGTTCTAAACCTTCTAGCGTTCTTTTTCTTGTGAACGTGACAACTTGTGTTTTCTGAGCATTAACTGATGGTCGCTTTTGTTTACAACAGTTGGCTACAGTAGTTAGTGTAGTTTGCATACGTTCTACTAGAACTTTTGGAACGCGCCTCCCAAAGACTACTGTAAGGTCATCAGCATACCCTAGGCAATGAATTAGGTCCGGATTAGGTCGTCAACTACAATAGCCCACAGTAAGAGAGAGAAAACTACGCCCTGCGGCTATGCCCTACCCGCCTCCGCTTCGGTGGTAGCCTCGCCAATTGTGGATGTAATTATCCTTCTTTCCAGACTAGCTTTCATCCACTGCAGAAGCTTCGTAAATCCTCAATAATTGAATTTGTGGTAGCATTGTTGAATGTTCCCTCAATATCTAGGAACATCGTTATAGCTACCTCTTTGTTTTCTATTGACTTTGATATTAGCCTGTTGAGATCGTCCAATGCGACCTCCGTAGCTGTTCGTTACTGTTGATGGCATTTTTTTAACGTTTAAATATCTCTAATTAGTAACCATACCGGTCGCCGTACAAAATGCTGGTTTATCTTCTCTGGATTGCATCAGTTAGTAAATACACCTAGCTATTTTCGTTACCTGCACTAAATATTTGTGTTATAAATATCCTCTCAAAAATGTAACTTAAAATAAAAATTCTTTTAATGTTATTAACAAACGATATTAGATGATGTGTTTTATTATAATGTAGAATTATATTAAATGGGCGGGCTTACACAAGAGAAGTCGTATTTAATATGTCGTGGCTTGGGCAAGATCCGCATTTGTGAATCGTTTTTTTTTTTCTGTTTCAATTCTGGAGACTACGGCCGTTTCAAATATGTTGGCAATTGATAGTAAAATGTTAACTGAGGGATAATTGTCGTATTTATTTCTGTCTTTCTTCTTAAAATCACCTCCTCTTTCAGGGGTGACAGAGCTTCTTTCTTGAAACTACTATTTACAAAAACAACATTAATAGTGTTTTAGCAATTGTAATAGATCTTCCCAGCACGTTTACGATATCAATATTTACTGTACAAATATTAATGGTGATTTAATTATGAGATAAAAACAAACTTCTTAAAATAAAGAAGAAACAGTCAATATAATCTTCAACTTTAGTACCTATACAAATATTATGACTTCGATGGAAAAAAAATGTGGTAGGAACAAAGCTAGTTATAATATCAACATTTTAGTAATACCTAACAGTACTTTTTACATCATCTCTTTGAGTTAATTTGAATAAAAAAAAATATTATAAGCATTATAGGTTACAATAAAATACCAAGTGTCTTTATTAGCAATAATGATTTCTTTCAAGTGAAACAGTTCATATGAATATTAAAATATTACATAAAGTTGCATAAGCTATTTACAATACGAATCGATTATGGACTGACATGATGCGCATAATCGCCATGTTAATACGAAACGAAGGTCATTTAATAATAAACAAGTTCATCCAATATATTGATGCGATGAACAATCCCAGTTTAATCACATACCTACAATATACACCCATTAATACAGACATATGCACCCACATAGGAATACGCAAATTATTATCTGTTATTAGCATTATACAGTGTAATACCACACGTTTACAATATTCATGCAATTATTGAAAACAGTTGGTCGAAAAAAACTCAGCAACAGATGTTTTTTTTTTTGGTAGCCCGTTATGTAGTGATCATATTTATCTACCAGTGACCTAACGTTCAAGGAATGTTCGTAGGAGCATATTTAATAATGATTCGCGATTGCCTAAAACGCTGTCCTTGTAAATACAATATTTTACGTTGCGTGAAATTGGTTAATGTTTGTTGTATTGGACGCTTGAATTAGAAAAACAACTGATTGTGAGAAGTGAATTAACAGAACTTAGGTACTGCTTCTCTCGTTCACTTGATCATGGAAAAAATCAGCTTTTTGTAATTAGCGCTTTCTCGTCATACATTCACACGAAAAGACAGTAATGGCTGGATGATGACAGTAAATTTCCGGCATCATTGTCGATGCGAATAAGCCAATCGGTGTGTGACCTTGTTTTGTTTTCTGGTAAGTGGCGCGTGCAATCCCAACATAAATATTTAATAGGTGTTATTTTGCCTCAACCGTGAAATAAATCTCGAGTTTATATTCCAATACCTAATTTTCCCATTGCGGTTTGGTTAAGTTTACAAAAAAAAAGCTAGTAGAAACTGCACAAATTCGATTATTAACAAGTTGATTGCGACAAAAACTGATCTAGATTTACTCAAATTACACCGATTTATAAAAGTTTCGAAATTATCTAAAGGTAAGTAGAGAAAAGTCGTCTTAAAGATATGAATAAAAAAATTCGGTACTTTTATTTTCGCCTTTCCCTATCTTCTTTTTTTTTTTTTTTAGACGAAATTCAGAAATTTCATTGTGGAATCAAAGTGAAAGTAAGAGGTTTAACATAGAACAATGTGTGAATTAATTTAGTGAAGTGGTTTTCTTTTCAAATCTTTGGAATTTCTAAAGGCAGCCGTTGACTCTATTGGGTTACCGAAAACATCTTTTAATTGGATTAATACTTAGTCTGCATTCCTTAAAAGAGTAGGGAAATATTTTATACGAACATGTTGCACAATAAATTTATTCGAAAGTTAGCAAAAAATGATAACGAAGTACCTATTATGAGCCTATGGTGCCGGAAGATGTGCTTACAAATGCATTTGCAATAAAAATATGGGCCTAAAAATAACTCTCCAGTTCTATAAGTCAAACAAGCCTTAATAAGTTTTATCAAAGCTCAAAGCTGCCACCAAAAGTTTTAAGCGTTTTAAATTTTGTGGTGACAAAGTGAAACTCATAGTTTAAATACATTAAATTGTTTTGATTAACAAAACAATTTATTAAAGAATATTGATAATATATTGCATTACTACGTGCTTCTTTTTTTTTTGACTTTCATGGGCAGGTTTACCCCGTAAGGTAACTCGGCCAGAAGACCTATTCTGCTCCCATGATGTTTTAGCTCTTTCGACCTGGTTGTACCAAAACAAAGAGGTCCGCAAATTGATCGAGAGTAAGTTTACTTTTTTATTTGCTCAGCAAATTAACTCTCGACCAACTTGCGGACCTGTTTGTTCGAGTACAACCAGGTCGAGAGGGTTAAGACATCTTGGGGGCACAATAGGTCTTAAGGCCGAGTTGCCTCACGGGATAAACCTGCCCATGAAAGCCAAAAAAAAAAAAAGTTTACTTAGACTGGGTTCGTCTAAATGAGCGACCCCTAGACAACTCCGTCTTTCCCTGTCCGCTGCCGGGCAGGGGGCCAGGGGGTGCACAGGAGTTTCTTCTGCTTTCCCACAATTTCTGCACAGGGGAGAGTCCACTCGCCCCATGCGATGCAAGTGCTTGTTCAGTGCGCAGTGGCCAGTTAGGACTCCCGTAAGTAGTCTTAGTCTGTTCCTCCTTCTATTACAATTATAATACTTTTTTTTTTATTACGGAGAAAACTGACATCTCTTGATACTTTTAAAAATTTACTGCGCCTATACGATCACAAAAGTCATGACATGAATACTTAAAATATATTCGGCCAAGATAATCTCCATAAAAATAAAATCAGTGCAGTTTAACAATGCGCCTTCAAAAACATTTCCCCACACCTGTATTGTATTTTATAGCTTAAATCTTAAACGTAGCACAAACTCTCATATTTTCATTATCTTCGTTCTCTTCCTATAATTAATTGGCATTAAAAAACACTAATTGAGATCAAGTAAAGGAAGTCTTCTGTACAGAAATACTGCTTATAAAATCTATGTTTGTGAAACCAAGAGATTAGTATCATACACTGACATAAAGGTTTTATTCTAGAAATACTATACTTTACCTCAGAGAAAGGTAGAGCCAGATAAATATTTTTCTTGAAACACAGAAGTACTCCTCTATCATGTATTACTATTCTACGATCTATTTATTAATCAGGAATACTCAATTTTGATGATATGAAACACTTTCAACTCAAAATGCAAAGTAAATGTAATTGAGTAAAAATTATACTCCATTTAAAGTAATGTCTCGCATGAAACTTATCAAATTTCGAAAGAAATTAAAAAAATTGTTAACGCTCAAATCGATAAACTAACTCTCTGTTATTATTTAAAACTGCGAGCATTTTATATTCTAGTGCTAGTTGATGGGTTTACCTTCACTATACACTTCCAATGATTGAAACACATTTTTGGGCATACTATTTGTTGTACCATAACCTGGATCATTTTTTAAGCCAATAAAAATATGCACTCTGGTTTACATTTTCCGCTACCCATTTTCCTTAGTGTGGTAGAAGTTTTAGGTGATATTGTAATTTCGACATCTTCCCATAGATTTTTTATAGCGCTTTGAGCAAATAAATTCGAATACCCGAATGAGTTTCTCTTCTAATAACTAATTATTTTACAGTGCTTATGGTACGCTGGAACTTCTACCTAAGATTTTAAGACATTTTCGAAAATGTTGCCAAAAGCAAATCGATCCATTTTTTCTTGGGTACGAAGCATAGGACCTACCCCACGTCATGACATACTACTCCATACAATAAAATATCTTGGCTCATGGTTTCTAAAGTAGTTACGGAGTTTAATCTTTTATTGACAGGACGTCGAACATACTGTTTTTTTCCTATCAGATGAAAGTCAATTACACTTGCTTTCATCTGCCCATAATATGGATTTTCAAAAACAAAGTGGGTTACCTATCTTTGTGCATTAACGCAAACTACTATCTTCTTTGTTGAAATTTCTTTGAGGCAAATGGACGCCATATTATAAACGTTTCTTTTGTTTTACAAGACCGTGGTATACGTTTCTTATTTTCTAAATTGCTTTCTTTTTGAATATGTTTTATGTTTTTTTAAATCAATTTACGTAAACAATTTAACCTCAGTGGTTTCTCAGATATATAGGCAGCTTTTCTTTTCATTGTAAAGGATGTCGTCCACATTTTCAATGGCCAGTGTTTTGTTCGCCCTTCATTATAATGAAGCTTATTTTTTTCATTAGAATTATACTATTTAAGCGCCCACCATTGGAATGTAGAAAACACTGTTTTCTGTTAATTGTAAAATTATTTTACTGAAACTGTGTAACTTAACTTAATATATAGACACCACTGCAGTTTAGAAACCTCAATGATCATTTCATTAAAAGGTTCGCAGTTAGTAAAACTAATAGGCAATTTCTAAGACTGTCCTGCTAAAGCATTACATTTATTTCTCATGCCACAAACACCTTGTTCTCAATCCCTTGTATGGATTACCTGTCTGTTCAAGACGAACGACTCTGCCAGTAAAATAAATGAATCCTCATTGACATTTTCATGGCCGACGGTGATTTATTCGCCTCTATCGACTTACAAATTTACATGTGTTCGTTTCCAGACTTCGTTCTCGAAAGAGTTGTGGTTAAATATTAAATATGCTTGTTGTAATAACACGCCGCTTGATGTGTATTTACTGGACGGCGTAAATAAGAATATCCCAACGAATTAATAATATATTTACGATGATAACCTTGGCCCGAAATTTCTAGATAAACTCCGAAAACTTTTCGAAACATCATCTTCTATTAATAATACTTTGGGATACCGGGTTTCCATCGAATACATGGCATACTGCCAGCGTTAACGTCAACTTGTTGATGTTTTTTCTGTGTATACCCCGCTAAAAAGGACCGCAGAATATGTAAATGTCGTTCGCACTGTTACCGTTCGTACAACAATATTACGTAGTAAATTTTAGTATTTAATAAAACCGTCTTAGTTAACGCTCGCATCAGTCGTATGTTTCTTTAATGAATTCGAATTCTGTTCAAATAAACTGAAAGTGCTTTAATAGTTATGCATGCGTTCATTGTTGGTATTCATTCCTCTCTTTAAATGCGTTAGCGCTAATACGAGAGTCGACCGTGTACGTGGCGGTGTACACGCTTTCATCACGTAACAAATCGCACATGACATGTTTTATAAAGGCCGCATTGCGTGTAGTTAAATGCAACGCGCGGTTGAATAAAAAGATCGAAAAGAAATGTACCGGTTCAATTGCGAATAATAATTGTTTACCGGGCGCGAGCGACCGACAACGTAAGTTCCGTTATAGGCGTTATTATGATCATTTGATATTTATTTGAAATGCGTAAATGATATCCAGCGGAAACGCCATCTTCTCTTCCTCTATTATTATTTTTTTTTCAACTATTTATAGCTGTAATTTCACCGTTATCAAACACTGTATACAGTGAGAACTCTATTTTAGTGTATTGTCTATAATATTTCAGCATTTTAAAAATTGTAGGTACAGTGTACTCTCCGTTAAGCGGACACCTCCGGTCACCTCATGTTTGTTCGCTTAAAAGAGGTGTCAGTTTAAAAGAGATTGGCGGAAATTAATATACACATGAATCGTTTAAACCCTTATATTAGTCTGTATGTAATTTACAAACAAGTGTACACAGAAAAAATAAAACATGAGTAATACTGTTTATTTCTTATTAAAGACATCCATATATGTATTATTAAACGTGCCAGAATAAACTGCAGATGCGCTAAAATTATTACCTAACTTAATACAAAATTAAGATTTTGGTCTAAAGGAATTTAACATTTGACATTTGATGTACATGTCTTGTTTTTAAAACCATGCTTTCACTGTGTTATTCTAATTCAGACACCAGCTCGAAACCTTTTTATGTTGTGAAAAATTGGTATTAAATCTTTATACGTTTCGATTGTATTCTCTGCATCATTATCAATCATTTCCTCATAAGAGTCAAATTCATCTCGCTGCAAGATTTCACCAATTTCAATTCTTACATGTTAATCTTCATGGCCAAGTCTCTGTCAATACTTGCGTATTCTTCAAAATCGACATTATTTGCTCCAAATTGGTGAAGCATTTTGCAAATTTCGGCAATAGTAGGTAGTTCATCTTCAGAATCAAAATCGTCATGAGAAGCTTCGATATGCCTGAATCCAGTTTTCAATTGTCACCGATGTCACTTGATTATTCCATGCTTTTTGTTATAAAATAAATAACGTCTAAGCAAATGAATTCTTTTAGTTAGGTCTGAATGTTTGTCAGAATGTGTTTTAAGATTATAGATCTATACCAGGTTTTAAAATTTTTGATAATTTCTTGATCTAACGGTTGACAAATTGCGGTGGTGTTGCGAGGAAGAATCACTATTTTGTTCCTTTTTAGTGGTACATCTCGTGGATAAGATGCAGCATTACAAAAAAAAAAAAAAATTAAATTCAAAGTGTAAAAGTTCCCGCCAAAAAACAAATTTTTGAAATTTGTAGTTTGTCAAGTTGTGCATTGATGTTGATTGACTGACATTTGAGTGTAAATCAATCGAAATCAATGTAAACTGACATAAATTGACATATTTATGTCCGTCATACTACACAGATAAAAATACGGAGTTGGATTTAACACCGTTTCAACACTTTTCCGGTGTTCCCTCGCGACCATCCGTTCAAGGAGCCTCCATTTAAGAGTTAAATATTTTACACCTCAACGGAATAAACGTGGAGGCAATTTCATCCGAGAAACCGTGAATTTCCTCCAACAAGGAGGATGTTTCTCCTCTTACGAAGGTAAAGCACACCGCTGGGAGGTTAATGGGAGCTACTGAAATCCATATCAGAGGTAACTACATCCTTAATAGATGAAATTACCACCGCCAAGGAGAGATTCTAACTCCATTTGAGAGTACATCCCCTCCTTGACAGACGAAAATGCCTCCGTTACGGAAACTATTGTTCCATGACGGTGCTATTGAAATCCGCATCGGAGGTAACTTTTTCCGAAATAGAAGAAACTACCTCTTTTAGCCAGCGTTTCTAATTCCATATCAGAATTAATTGATTTCATAGCGAAGTTACTGGAAACCAAAACGAAGTCAATTTTTTTCATAATAGTAATTTCCCCAGTATGGGGAAGCGCCACGGAATTCTCGTCTGTGGGCGATTGCAGTCACAGTACCTTTTATACGATATCAACCATGTGTAAACATCATATAGATATTACATAGTCACAATTACCGATCACAATTTACATTGAGTAAGAAGTACAAAGATTATGAAACAAGCGTAGCGCCATCTTTACGACAAAATCTATAGTATCATGTTTATGTAGCTAAACGAATTATCAGTATTATGATATTCCTACTATATAGATATAAAACTATACAGCATTCATTTCATTTCATCTCATTATTAATGCGGTTTCCAGTTATGTATAATAATCAAAGTAAGGTGACTGTTGCTAGCACCTAATCAAATAAACACAACACCTTTTGATATTCTGATACTTTATGCGTAAATATCTATTATATTTCTTGTCTGCCATTTCGGTTCATACACGATGTGTATCTGTACATACAGAACTATACGTCTTATGGCTAAACAATAAAAGGAAGGGTTTCTGCTATTTGACGCCATTTTCAAGTGCTTTCCTCATACAACGTTTACGTATGCGTTCATCGACGAGCATTAACCAAACTCCACTTTGGACAAAAAAAAATCCCGAAAGGATTATTTTTCTCCTGTTAGGTGTAAAACTGATGGAAATAAATACGCAACTAAAACTACGTATTCTATTCAAAAAAATAACTCCGATAGAAACGGAATATTACATGAATCGGATACATTTAACAGCGTTTAGTAGTTGAAATAGGAACCCTGATATGGAGAGAATATAATATGCAATGAATACATTTAAGTGCGTTTGGGAGTTAGATATACAAATATCCGTGGCGGAAATAATAAGAAGGATGTTTTCTACGTGTTGAAGTTAAAATAAAACGGAGGATATTGTGAGCCTCCGTTTCGGTGGGGATTTTGTCCGAAAGCGATAAAATGCCCACCGTTTTGTAGATATACAACTCTTTTCTCTACATACAGCCTTCCGAATCGGAGACTCTGTATTTCACTCCGCTATATTTTTACCTGTGTAGGTGGCGCAAAATGATCATCTGATTTTCTTTTACTGTACTTCTAAAAAAAAGAAAATAAAAAATGGTATTTAACGTCATATGTTTATTTGAAGTAATAAATTACACGTTTTCATGTTGAATGAGATGATATGCGACGGGTAGCCTCCACCAGAGATTGTATAAATTTGGACTCTTTTTATAACATTTTGCATTACATTCGTCAAGATACCCAGCTTTGGATCGTCGGCTTCTTGGCGAATGTTGTTCTTAAGCGCCTGAAGGGTCTGCGGCTTGTTAACGTAGACCAGCTCCCTTAAGTAAGCTCACAAAAACTAGTCTGGGGTCGTCAGATCGGGCGATCTCACTGGTCAACTAAAATCCTCTAATCGAGAAATCAAACGGCCTGGAAAAGTATTCCTCAAAATTTCCATAATGTCACCCGCTGTGTGGGCGGTGGCACCGTCTCGTTGGAACCACGAATCCTACAACTCCAAATCATCCAGTTTCGGTATTAAGAACTCGTTCAACCTGGTCCGGTACCGTTCGCCAATGACGCGTTTCCATTGTCATCTTCAAACAAGTACGACCTAATCACATGTTGTGAGTAAACAGCGCACCATACAGTGTAACTTTTTGTGCGTGGAGTGATGTCTCATGGAGAACACAAAGATTGTCGGTTGCCCAAAACCGGGTGTTTTGTTTGTTTATATGTCCAGAAAGGTGGACATGCTCCTAGTCGCTCATCATCAATTTCTCGTAGAAATTAGACATTTCGTTATTCAGCTGTAAGAACCTCTGACTGTACGCCAAACGGGTTTTGCACGGTCGGCTGGTACCAGCTGTTGAAACATCTTCAAATCTTCAAAATTCTTTGAAGGGAACGCCCAGAAATGGCTAATTACGTTGCGCGTTTTCGCATCGCTCCTGCTCGACTGCTCGTTCATGCATATCGATATGTTTAAAAATTCAGTATATGGATTTTTTTGGATAATTTACATGGGGGCCATCTATCCCCCACCTATCTCATATATTGAGGTTCAACATTATGTGTAATGTATTTCCTGTTTTATGAAATAGTACATTAAGCATAATGGATTCACTCAAATTCATTTTATACAGATAATTATATGAAAGTAATATTATAAATACATAACTCCACTCTGAAATAACAAAAATTGCTCTTGTGAATTGAAACACCATTGAATCTCATCTCAATTGTAACGTTGGCACCATTCTCACATGCATATTCAACCTATGTATAAAAACAAATATAAGGCCGTGTATGCATACTTTAAAATAATTAACAAAAATGGTCTTTATTAATGGGTTATTTGTCTGGAAAGAAATAAGAAGCTTAGAGAAATGAACCATGTCTAAACGTTTACTGCAAAACACAAGGAATCTAGTATGCAACTACATGTACGAAAAATGTTGTATATAATAAGTTCTCAATGCCAAAATACAGTTGTTAATCATAAATATTATTGCAACTAATGATGTGTTTAATTCTATTAAAGATTAATTACTTCTACTAAAAACAAATTGAGTTTGTTGTGTCTATTTTTCAGCATCATAAGGATAACCGGGGAAAATAAATTTAATCTATTTCATTCAATACACGTAAACGTATGTATTCAATATATTATGTCCCTTTGTTATAGAGTAATTTCCTTCGCATTCTTTTAAGCCAATTACACATGTACAGACATAACACACTGCTAAAACGCACTTTTTATACTAATGAACTTTGATAGTCACACAACAACAAACACGATTAAAAAGCAGGATGACACACATTATATTTTTACTAAACAAAGAACGCAGTTCAACTTTTATTGAATCAAATCTGTGCCTGTTTGTGGTGCGAATAAAACCACTGCCGTCAAATAAATTTTAACCATTCAATTTGTACGGGTATCGTTATGGAATCGAATGTTCTCCATAAATTAAATTGACCGCACCCAATTTAATTTTACGAGTTTTTCTTGTCGTAATAATTTAATAAAATAAATTGAAGCGAAGCGATCTTAGTAATTGTGACGGGAACGAGGCACAAGTACTTCTCTAATATCTGTAATCAATATTGTAACAAGATATAGTACTTATATAATAATTTTGTGGGAGTTCCAGAAGTATTTTTGTTTTTAACATTGTTATTTAAATATTGATATAGTAGAGATTAAATATAAAATATATTAAAGCCTACCATTTTTCTTAAACTTTTTATAAATACCTACTAAAATGAAATGGTATGCATATACATATGTACATATAACTACATCGAATTTTATCTTTTCTATTTTTTCTATACAAGAAAAGACCTGGAGAACTGTAACATTGTATTGTTGGCATCTTTAATATAGGTACACCCGCAATACAATGAGAATTATCCACCTGGGGGGTTATTCTCGAACCGATGGAAAGTTTTCACTCCCGGAGAATAACATTCACCACTAACTCCCCGTTACTAAAAATGTGGTATTCTCGAACTAACAGGGAATATCTTTCCTACGTTTACTCCCGGGGAATTATAGCACGTTGTTGTCAAGTCATAAATTAGGAAGGGATGGGCAACGACCAATAAAAACGGTGGTAGAAAAAGACGTTTATTTTTTAATAAAAAGCGGTAGTGATCATTTTCTTTTTATCCATTGTTATTCTTGTCCAAAACATGGCAGAGAAAAAGGCAAGACATGTAACACCGACACAAAAGCACAGACTAATCGAATATATTACAAATCACCCCGAAATGAACAGCTCAAAATTATCGACATCATTTACTCGTGAAAACTGTCGGAAAATGTGGTTGGAGTTGGCAAATATATTAAATAGTATCCCAACTGGTCCAGCTAAATCCGCTGACGAATGGAGGAAGGTGAGAATGAAAACAAATACATTGTTCACTTTTGTTAGAATTAATATCTAGTTATTCTTCGTGTTTGGCATATATGTACGCTGTTACTGAAATGTATTTATTCAAATTACACGAATATTAGTGTTTTATCTATATATTTACCGTTATTACATCAATAGAAGAAAGCGCAACTCAATAACTTTCCATTAAATTAATAACTTTTAGACGTGGAATGACTTAAAAAAAAATACAAAGAAGAAGGTATCCATGATCAATGTACATAGGGCAAGAACGGGAGGAGGACCAGCATTAGAAGGTGATTTTAATGATGAAGATGCTCAAATACTGACTATACTAAAGCCAACGCAGATATTAGGAGATCCTGAAATTGTAGAATCACAAGTGGTATTCGAATGGGATGTTCAGGTAAGGTATAGTAATTACCCTTCAATTTAACTTCCATAATTTTTATTTATTTTAGAATGTAGAAGATACTACAAGTGCAACAATAATGCATAAGGATACAGCATTAACAGAGGTGATTTAAATAAACCAATCTTAAATATATTGTTAATATATGCGAATGTATTTCAGAAAAATATTGTGGATGATAAAGGAAGCGGACAGGAAGCGACTACTTCACAAACATACGAACATGATTATTATACGTTAAAAAATATGAGTGAAAACATAGAAGAAAAATATCCAAAGAAAAAAACGAAAAAACAAGGAAGACTTGATGAAAGTATTTCTAATAGTAGCAAGTTGTTAAACTTGATGGAGCAAAAAAGTAACATAATAGAAAATTATTATAACCAAAAAACAAGATATTTAGAAAGCAAAATTGAATATCAGAAAGAAAAGCTAATTTTATACGAACAATTAGTTTCCACTTTAAGAGAGATAAGTAAAAAATAGTTTTAAAATTTAGAAATCTTTGAACTCATTTGAGAAGTGATATTTTATTTGTTTTTCCTTTTTTTTTAGAGAAGTTATTTATTTTTTGTGATAAACCTTTTGTTGATATATAAGAGAAATATAAGATATTTTAGAAAACATATTTATTTTAGCAATGTACAGATTTATTTTTATATTTAATACATATATTTTCCGTTCAATTACATCTTGTTTTCTTCACCTGTGACATAATAGTAAATGGGGATTACATATTACATAACATTAAAATGTTTACGTCATTATGTAAAAATAGTTCTCAGTAAATTGTTTTGAATTTGCCTGGCAGCAGCAAGATCAGGATGTCCTGCGAAGTGCATTTCATTTTGCGGCATATGCTCATATACACCCAAGTCATGCTCGATATTTCCTTCCACATCTACTATATCATTATTTTCTATGCACATATTGTGTAACACGGCACATGCATTTACAATTTGTGCTGCTTTTGTTGGAGAATAATGCAGCACTCGATGTTTCAGTAAGCATCTGAAACGTGCTTTTAATAAACCATTACACTGCTCGATCAAACTCCTAATTCGTGTAAAAGTATTATTAAATCTTGCTTCTGGAGTGTTTTCTTCCACATCTCGTAATGGTGTTAATAACCATGGCCTAAGTGGATAACCTGAAACAGCTTTTGCTAAATGGAAAATAGTGGGCAATAATGAAAATATACCTGAGTCACCAAGAAGATAAAACAGATTATTTTCATCATTTCTGTAAAGTTGTTCCATAACTTGGGAAATGTTTGAATTATGCCAAATGTGTGCGTCATGGGTACTACCGGGAAATCGAGGGTTAACATTTATAATTCTGAGCTTCTCATCACATATCTGCAATGAAATTGAAATTGCGTTGAGTATTATGGCAAACATTTGAATTATTAATATAATATACCAGCTGAACATTTAATGAATGGTATCCTTTTCGATTTACATATAAGTGTTCCGGTCGGTCAGGATCATCATGGGTAGGTGCTACAATTGCAACATGGGTACAATCAATACATCCCACTATACCTGGAAAATTGTACTTTATGTAAAACCTAAAAAAATTAGATGTATACATTTTATTTATCAAAACATAAATCATGGTATTACCTTGCCCGCAATGCTTCCAACTCCTGTATTGTCCTTGGAAAATGAACCCATTCATTGAATATTATGGGTTCTGTTAATGCAGAACATATTTCAGCAATGCAACGACTAGTGCTGGCTTGTGTAACAGCAGTATATATACTGCTACCTGTTATTGCTTGATAACTTCCACTGCCAAGGAAACTCAAGGTAACAAGCACCTACAAGTAATATATGTATATATATCTAACTTACTAAAATTGCTTATAGGATAGGTTTACTTTTGTTTCTATGGATAGTGCTGATGATCTTGTTGGTTGCTGCATGAAAGGAGTTACTGTTTGAATTATATTTCTGACCGACACTTTACTCATCCGAAAATATTTTTTGAACAAATTATCACTTAAATGCTCAAATGCATTTATTCTGGGCAGAAACTGCCTCGGTGGTGCCTCTGCAAGTTCTTCAGCTTGATCTTCATTCTGAAGTATTAAGTCGGCCAGCAATATTTCCTCAGCATCCATCACAATTTATAATATATAAAATTATAGGATATACGTTTCAGTTATGTTTCTTACTACTTTTACTTTTATTAGAATCGCTTAGGTTAAGTTTAGATAAAATTCACGAACATAAATAACAAACGCGTAAACCACCGAAGTGAGACCGAGCGAACCCGATTCAATTTCTCATGCAAATTCTCCTGCTTATTTGTAGGAGAAAATACCGGGGAATCTTTCGGGAGTACTTTCCTACGAAAACGTGAGAAATTGAACTCGAGAATACCAACTATTGGAATCGTAGGAATTTTTTGACAATTCTCACGGAATTTCCACTCCCTCAGATTCGAGAATAACCCCCCAGGAAGCGAAAACTAAGGGAATGGCTTTTCCTTTGGTTAGCACAGATGAACAACTGCAAAGAAAAACTTCAAAGAAATATGTATTTCTAGTAGGATGTTTTTTTTTACTTTTATATTCAATAAGTTATTATTGAGACATCAAAATTATAAAATTATAATCTTAAGACAGATGTATTTATGGAACATACTTCCACACTTTTTTTATTTAGTGTTCCTATAAGTCGATAAATGAAGAAGCTAACATTTTATTTAAATAATCTTTGGGAAATTTTTTCAGCCTTAACCACAATCAAAATAATATTTTGTTTCCTTCGAAAACATAAATGTGGAATAAAAAATGACACTGATTGTTATAGAAGCATTTACATTATGTGTATTTCCATGGTATGTTCTTGTTACGTGATATAGGAATTCCTTGTATTAAATATAAAAAAAAAATACTAGAATCTATTTTTAGATATCTAATAGAGGTAATTTTTGATGCAGAAGTTTCGTATCTAATTTTTTAGATTTAGGGTTTTAGCTGTTGATGATAGTTCAGATTTTGTATGTTATGCAAAAAAAAAAAGTTAACGTCTAAAATTAGAATGGGAGCGATCACAATGCTGGAAAACGGTGGGAGTGCTCATATAGTTCGATAGTGGATTCCTGAACAAAATATTGAAATCTTACAGTAGCCCGCTATAAGCTCTGACTTAAATCCTATTGAAACTATATGGGGTATTCAAAAAGGAAGTTAAACGAAAGATATGTTGAAAACAATCCAGCTGAGATGTTTTGTCGAATAGGAGAGATATGGTAAGCGTTAACACCAGAGTAGTGTCATCTTTTAATGAAAAAAAAATACAACAAAGCAAGAAACTAGAAACATAATACAAAAACATAAAATAAAAAATTACTTTCTCAGCATTGTATCATATAAAAAGGAAATTTATAAAAAATACAAGTGAACAAACGTCTACATACGATGCATTTAAATTTTTTACACTGCAGTTTAGTAGAAGCCAGAAGTTTCCAAAACGGCTTGTAGTCGAGATGGCATCGATGACACAAGTTTCTCGGTTGTTTGTGGTGAAATATATTGCCATTCTTCTAGTAGAACCATTTTTAATTCGTTTTTATGGTCTGTGCTGAATGCGGCGTTTCAATTCATCCCACAAATGTTCGATTACATTGATGTCTGGCGATTGTGGCAGCGAATGAAGTTGCTTTTTTACATGATAAAGTAACCATTCCTTGAAGTATGCTTCGGGCCATTGTCTTGCTGGAAGACATAGTCGTCTCATAGACCCAGTTGCTCAATACTGGCAGGGAAACTGGCTTTTAAGATATCCAGATATCCGTATCTATCCATAATTATTAATAATAATAAAGTTCAAACAGCGGGGTACGTCATCTAAGCGCACGTACGCCTCCCGAAAGAAGTCTCGGCAGTAAAGGATCGGAAAGCGCGGTCGGGTTAAAAGGGGAAGGAATTTTTAGGGGCGCGAAATGTCGACGGGAGCTTAACGCGGACCTCTCTTATCATCGGCGAAAGCGAAAAAACGCGCAAATCTTTTTTAAAATTTCCATTTTCTCCGAATTTCGGTAACGGGCAGCCAATGTAGGCAGCCGTGGAACGTACGCCATTTAGCCCCATAGACGCCTCTTGCCGGATGGTTCGAACGCATATTCTCAAGGTACGAACACTACTTAAAAGGAGAGATATTTTTGAAAGGCGCGAATCGACCGTCGCTCCCGGCCGCGCCAACCACTTTCCATTGTTGAAAGCGGGAAAACGCGTAAATCTTTTTCGAAATTTCCATTTTTCTCGATTTAGGGTAACGAACAGTCAATGCGGCTAAAATCCCTAGGAGAAATGTCACATTCCCCGTCGCGATCGGTCAAAATACTCAACTTCGGTCGCGAAAATTAGCACGTTTAAAATCGCCCGGGTGCCGCACGAATGTCGGAAATACCTGCAGGGGACTTTCGTTTTTCATAATTGACCGAAAAAAGGGGCGAAAATGTTTAAATATCCGCGCGAGAAGCGGAATTATCACCCCGTGTTTTCGTAGTTCGATTTCCATTTATTGTCAAATATGGCGCCTAGAACGCAAATGTCAAATTTACCGCTGATCTTTAAGCGATGTTTGCGATGAGAAAAACGACCTTAATCTTTCGAAAAATATGCGAAACCCCTTCGAAAAAGTATAAAGTTAGCGAATCGAGTCCGAAACGCGACCGGCACCCGTATTTACCGAGATATAAGACCGTTTCTGGCAGGCTGTCATCGGTTAACTACATGTGGAATGATTGCCGCTTTTAAAGTTGGATTTGAACCGATTGGAAAGGTCTGACAATGTTTTGAAGCTTAAAAAGGGTCGAGTACACCTCTATATTACTATTAATACCTCGATTTTTAAATTTAAGATCACCACCGATATAAATACTACATCGATGTGTCCGAACGTCAGATGCATACTTTTACGCTCAAAAGCGGCTTTTGTGGGGGCGATATCGTTCGAGAAATGAATAATTTACCAAGAATAAGGTCCTAAGTACCTAAAAAAAGCAAAATATCTAGCTAAATGCTCAAAATTTCACAAATTTTTTGATATCTGGACTATACATATCCCAACAATCGGAAAGGTTATATCCTCATAGATGTGTACTTTCAAAGGTGATAATCACAGTTTATAAAGGTTTCTCGGTGGAAGTATGCAATAATATGTGTTTCAGGCATCATCACAGACAGCCGCACCAAGAATATCAGCAAGTATCACATAACCGTTTAGACACGCTCTCTGCTATTTCATACGTAACATGTCCGTTAATAAATCAAGTTTTATCGAATGAATGAGTACCTATATCTTATAATTTCGCACTTACCAGTTATAAATTACAATTACGATGGAGAGAATATTGTTCGACGGTATTGAAATTGATCGAAGGTTTTGAAAATATCTTCCCATATATTCAGAAATCTAATGGTAATAGATTGGGATTGATGTTCACCCTGATGATTTTCTTAACATTTTTAACACACAATATTAATAGATAAAACTCAACGACATTTCGGTTTCTTTCAAAAATTACCGTTATTTGAGGCAAGTTACGGTGAAAAGTCAAGGTCAAATATGAAATGTCAAACCAGGTTCTCTATATATTTAACAAATTGACAGACATCTAGCGATTCTCTGTAAAGATCGATGAAATAAAGTTATATATTATCACTATTGTCGTTACTTTTCTTAGTTATCAATTTTTAGTTCTGCCGCTCATTAAATGCTCAGGTTTACGTTTTAAAGTTCAAATATAAAAATTGCACACACTGATTTTATTGCAACCACTCGATCAATACATTTTATGAACACAACGAATTTATAGATATTCTCACTGGCACATCATGTGCAAATAACTTCCGCAATATGTTTCGATATTTCTTCGCACTGCCAAAATTTATTGAGATCATCACAGACAGCGGCACCAAGGATATCATCAATTCGCACATAACGTGGGCTGGAAATTTAGACACACACAACAAGACGATTTAATAGATTTTTCCAGTGACAGAATCTACATGACAGAACCTCCTCCTCCTCCTCGATAATTCTTTCCACTTAAACAGCAACACCAATCAACTGCAAACTATATCATACAGATGCCAGGATGTATGGCCCCATTTACATTTTCTTAGATTTTCTTCTACAACACATTGGTTTATAATAAACGATAACAGAGGTTAGATATGTTTTACCTTCAAACAATCGGAAATAATAACTGCTTATTGTATAGGTACATCTGTTGTTAAAAGCATATACGAAATGCTAACGACGTTTGTACATCTTTTAATTTCAAGTTTCATTAAAAATACATCATACAACGGAATTGTTTAACACTGTCAATCTAGACCATAGAATAACCAAACTAGACCAAATAAACAGTATATTATACCAGTGTTGCCACCGCTGAGAAGTTTTAATAATAGATTTTCTTTCCGGCGTAATCATAATTTTTTAAGGCCAAAATAAAAGAACATCCTCCGATATGAAAAACGTAATAGATTTTTCGCTTAATGTAACATGGTAATAGCGTGGAGCCAATTGTAATAGATCTGTTACGAAAGTAATAGCAGTGGGAACACTGGTATGTATTGTCAAATCTAAAGTGAAGTTAGTGTAACTTATGACAGCACACTAGACACTACATCTGTGTGCGTGTGTCCACGCGTGCGCGTACATTAAATGCATTTTCATGTCGTGAGTGGATATAAAATACATTAGCAATTTCAATTTATAATAATATCGGGCAGCTAACATTATGAATTACCGTATTTCCATATGAAACATTAAATTACCCCTAAAGAATAATATATATAGCCGTTTTTAGAATCATTTTAGTTACCACGATAGTGGATAGTCGGTTATGGACGGGTAACAAGCCCGGTCTCGAATCCGAAGTTAGCGCTAACATTTTTAAACATTTTCTTTCAACATTGTGCGCGAAATTCACATGCAAGTTATATTACTAGAACAAAAATTGGAACAAATTAAAACGTATTTTTTATATAATTAATAATATAACATACAGGGCCGTATTAAAACAAAAAACAATCTAAATATGTTTTTCATGCATAAAATTTAGAGGCATCTTATATACCGGAACAAATTAAAACGTATTTTTTAGCATTTCAACAAATTTCGTTCAACTTACAATTTAATTTTATGTATACAGTAGGGCCAGATAAAAGTTACCACTATAGAAAATTAATATACAGGATGTACCGACGGTCCCAAACCAATCACAGAAACAAATCAATGCGGGACGCGAAGCGTTGAGTCTTTTTACAAGTAAAAGGCAAGAATTAAGAAAAAAGGAATATACAGGGTGTACCGACGATCCCGAACCAATCACACAAATATACGAGTGAGACGCGAAGCGCCCAGTTTTTTTTACAAGTGACAGGCAAGAATTAAGAAAAAAGGAATATACAGGGTGTACCGACGATCCCGAACCAATCACACAAATATACGAGTGAGACGCGAAGCGCCCAGTTTTTTTTACAAGTGACAGGCAAGAATTAAGAAAAAAGGAATATACAGGGTGTACCGACGATCCCGAACCAATCACACAAATATACGAGTGAGACGCGAAGCGCCCAGTTTTTTTTACAAGTGACAGGCAAGAATTAAGAAAAAAGGAATATACAGGGTGTACCGACGATCCCGAACCAATCACACAAATATACGACTGAGACGCGAAGCGTCCAGTCTTTTTACAAGTGACAGGCAAGAATGAAGAAAAAGGAAATATACAGGGTGTACCGACGATCCCGAACCAATCACACAAATATACGAGTGAGACGCGAAGCGCCCAGTTTTTTTTACAAGTGACAGGCAAGAATTAAGAAAAAAAGAATATACAGGGTGTACCGACGATCCCGAACCAATCACACAAATATACGAGTGAGACGCGAAGCGCCCAGTTTTTTTTACAAGTGACAGGCAAGAATTAAGAAAAAAGGAATATACAGGGTGTACCGACGATCCCGAACCAATCACACAAATATACGAGTGAGACGCGAAGCGCCCAGTTTTTTTTACAAGTGGCAGGCAAGAATTAAGAAAAAAGGAATATACAGGATGTACCGACGATCCCGAACCAATCACACAAATATACGAGTGAGACGCGAAGCGCCCAGTTTTTTTTACAAGTGACAGGCAAGAATTAAGAAAAAAGGAATATACAGGGTGTACCGACGATCCCGAACCAATCACACAAATATACGAGTGAGACGCGAAGCGCCCAGTTTTTTTTACAAGTGACAGGCAAGAATTAAGAAAAAAGGAATATACAGGGTGTACCGACGATCCCGAACCAATCACACAAATATACGAGTGAGACGCGAAGCGCCCAGTTTTTTTTACAAGTGACAGGCAAGAATTAAGAAAAAAGGAATATACAGGGTGTACCGACGATCCCGAACCAATCACACAAATATACGAGTGAGACGCGAAGCGCCCAGTTTTTTTTACAAGTGACAGGCAAGAATTAAGAAAAAAGGAATATACAGGGTGTACCGACGATCCCGAACCAATCACACAAATATACGAGTGAGACGCGAAGCGCCCAGTTTTTTTTACAAGTGACAGGCAAGAATTAAGAAAAAAGGAATATACAGGGTGTACCGACGATCCCGAACCAATCACACAAATATACGAGTGAGACGCGAAGCGCCCAGTTTTTTTTACAAGTGACAGGCAAGAATTAAGAAAAAAGGAATATACAGGGTGTACCGACGATCCCGAACCAATCACACAAATATACGAGTGAGACGCGAAGCGCCCAGTTTTTTTTACAAGTGACAGGCAAGAATTAAGAAAAAAGGAATATACAGGGTGTACCGACGATCCCGAACCAATCACACAAATATACGAGTGAGACGCGAAGCGCCCAGTTTTTTTTACAAGTGACAGGCAAGAATTAAGAAAAAAGGAATATACAGGGTGTACCGACGATCCCGAACCAATCACACAAATATACGAGTGAGACGCGAAGCGCCCAGTTTTTTTTACAAGTGGCAGGCAAGAATTAAGAAAAAAGGAATATACAGGGTGTACCGACGATCCCGAACCAATCACACAAATATACGACTGAGACGCGAAGCGTCCAGTCTTTTTACAAGTGACAGGCAAGAATGAAGAAAAAGGAAATATACAGGGTGTACCGACGATCCCGAACCAATCACACAAATATACGACTGAGACGCGAAGCGTCCTGTCTTTTTATAAGTGACAGGCAAGAATTAAGAAAAGAGGAATATACAGGGTGTACCGACGATCCCAAACCAATCACACAAATATTCGACTGAGACGCGAAGCGTCCAGTCTTTTTATAAGTGACAGACAAGAATTAAGAAAAAAGGAATATACAGGGTGTACCGACGATCCCGAACCAATCACACAAATATACGACTGAGACGCGAAGCGTCCAGTCTTTTTATAAGTGACAGGCAAGAATTAAGAAAAGAGGAATATACAGGGTGTACCGACGATCCCAAACCAAGCACACAAACAAAAGACTGCCGGACGTGAAGCGTCGACTCTTTTCACAAGTGACAGGCAAGAATTAATAAAAAAAGGAATATACAGGGTGTACCGACGATCCCAAACCAACAGGTGTAGACGGTGGTTAGCGGAAAGTGGTACGGTCTGGCTGGTCTGTGGAGTTGGTGCGTAAGCGGTGCGTTCCAGGTGGAGCGCGGGCTTTCTACTTTTTATCGAGTTGGTGCGGTAAGCGGACATCAAACGACAAATTAATAGTGTGGGTGAACCGGACCGGCTTTCTAGTAGTGTCTATAAAATGCAATTGACCCACTCCACTTGCCGCCATACAACGCCATACCATGACCGATTGTGATCCCTTTACAGTTCCCATTACATGCTTGGGCTTCATTGGTTTTCCTCCACACTTTTATACACGCCCATCTTTGGTGTATTTACAGATATATTTACAGATGAATGCAAATTTAATGTTTTAACCTCTCGGAGAGCACTTAGGGTCTTCGGACATTTCGCAAAAAACATTACTTGGTTTTGTCACAATCATTTATCACTTTTAATGTCGTTTTTCTCCATTTTTTTTGTTTCTGTTTTCAGCTTTAGACGCTTAATTTGTACGGTATTACTCGACGTTTGCATTGTTTAGAGTGGAATGTTCTTTAGTGGAGTTTACTTTTAGTTTGTGAATTCACAATAAATTAATATGGTCTATTCCATCCAAGATACAATAGGTTTCTCAAGCATCAGTTTGTGAAATTTAAGAATTTCAAATTTTATCCCTTTTTTTTTTTTTTTTTTTTTTTTTTTTTTTCTGGCTTTTCGGGATCTCTGCCCATTAGCCACTGCTACTTATACGAGAAATGAAAGAAACTAGGAAAGCACACATAACCTGAGTGATAAAATAATATATAAGATAGCAGCCACTGGAAAAAAAGGTGACAACACCGAGTAGACCGCTGTTAAATTATGATCCCCGCACTTCTTATGAATTTCAGCAAAGCCTCATAAACTTTATAACTATTCTCACCCAAAAGACTAACTACTCTTGTGGGAAACGTTACTGATAAGTCTGCCAGATCACGAATCAACTGGGTTCGGCACTGTAGATACCTAGGGCAGCCCAGAATTAAATGATCCAAATCGGCAACTTCATACCCACATTCACAGACCGGTGATTCTACAAGACCCAATTTATACAGATGTGCCGGAAATATCCCATGCCCAAATTTTAAACGCGCAACGGTTGAATAACAAAACCGGGAAATGGTCCGCCCATGATGCCAACGATCATGAAATACAGATGGATGAACTAACGCATAATGGGTCATTCTATTTCGATAGGAAAGTTGCCATTCTCTCTCCCATAAGTCTTTGAGAAAATGTTTTCTTGCCGAAACAAGGATATCATGCACATACAGATCATGGTACGTAATTCTGTCCATCCTTATAGCGTTTTTAGCTAAAATGTCTACCGTTTCGTTAGGCAAGATACCACAATGAGCTTTGACCCAAAAGAATTTAATAGATATAGACCTGCACACAAGCCCATCGTATTTTCTCAGGATCTTCCATATCAGAGGATGATATTTTAAAAATAGATTTCTATTATTCAGAGCCTCTAAGACACTTTTCGAGTCCGACATGACTGTAGCATTTTTGATATCATGACGCTCTATATACATTAATGCTTCTAATATAGCCCTGGCCTCTGCCGAGAATATAGTTAGTCGACCGTTCAGCTTAAACGAGCGATGAACATTCCGTGTCACATCCAAAAAAGCACATCCACAGCCCTCTTCCGATTTAGATGCGTCGGTATATATCAGGGAAGTAGGCGCTAAACATTCAATTAATTGCTGGTGAATAATCTTATTCTGCGATGGTAAATCACCATAACTCGGAAAACAAATCGGCATGCTCTGGAGGTTTTGATAATAATCAACTTCTGATAAACACAAGTTTGGCGTGGATGGCTTGAAGGGAAAGATATACTTTAGTGCCTCTACCAACAACGGGGTTCTTCTATTAGACCAGTAACTTGACGACCCAAGCAGCACCGTCAATCTTCTAATGTTCAGCAGTAAGTGGCTGAAATTGCCAGCCAGCAGTTTCAAGGCCTGCTTCGAAGCCAAAAATTGATATCTTAAAACTAAAGGAGGCTCCTCCGCCTCGACATACAAAGCCTCCACCGGCGTAGACCTCATGGCGCCAACACAAATACGAAGAGCTTTATGCTGAAGGACTTTCAGTCTGCGCAGTTGATTATTTTTAACAGAACCGAAGAGAGAACAACCATAGTCTAGGTGGGGACGTATACAAGCGGTATAGAAAGTTTTAGCTACCACTCTATCAGCGCCCCATTTCACTTTTGCTAACAGACGAAGTATATTAATAAAAACGTTCTCCCTTTCTAATAACATGACTAATATGAGTCGCCCAGTTCAGTTTATGATCGAGAAAGAAACCCAAGTATCTGACACTTGATTTAATCGGGAATTCGGTGCCACCCAGAATCATGCGGCAGTCTGGTAGATGTCTATGCCGAGAGAAAATAACAACACTAGACTTCGACACAGATAGATCGAAACCGTGTAATAGCAACCACTGATTACACTGTTCCATGCTATTCGACAAGATACCCTTCAATATGTTTAGCGTTTTGGCGGAAGCCAGCAAACAAAAGTCGTCAGCGTATTGCACAGTCTTAAGGCGTTGGTTTGACATGTCGTGAAAATGAGCAGTGTATAAGTTGAATAGAAAAGGACTCAAAATCGATCCCTGAGCCAGACCTATTTTAGCACACCTAGGCCCTATCAAATTGTTCCCCTTCATTCTCACAAATACCCGTCTATCCCGAAAAATATTGGTAATGTTTCTGGCTACGTTAGCAGGGATAGAGTAGTCGCATAATGAACGTTCTAAAATATCCAGATCTACGCAATTGTAGGCTTGATTAATATCCAAAAAGATTGCGCCAACATAAAAGTTCTTGGTAAAACCCAACTGTATGTCTGATATAACATCTGTCACCGCGTCTAAGGTTCCCATCTGTTTTCGAAAACCATACTGTTGCTTCGGCAGAATATTATTTTGCTCGGTCCACCACTCCAAACGAGCCTTAATGATGCGTTCATATGTCTTCAAAACACATGAGAGAAGTGATATTGGGCGAAACGCTAAAGGGTCGCTATTAGCTTTTGGGATTGGTACCACCACAACTTGCTTTAATTCATCTGGGACTACACCCTCCGACCACAAGCTATTAAAAATTGAGAGTAACAGCTCTCTAGCCTCTAATGGTAATAGACGTAATAATTCGTATGTGATGTTATCAAGACCTGGCGAAGAACTGTTTCCAAAGCGAAGTGCTGCGTTTAATTCTTCAAACAAGAATGGCCTACTCAACCAGTGATCAGTGTTTCTCTGAGTATTTTCAGGAATTCTATGATTCGCTAACGACGGTGCCACCGAATCCAATATGATGTTCGCATTAACTTTATCTACGCAGTCATTGCCATGAACTCTGCCTTTGCTAAAACTCTTAATCTTACACCAGATCTGTTTGCAGGGCATATCTCTATTCAAACCATTGCAGAAACTCATCCAACTCTCTCTTTTCCTCTTTTTTAAAAAACGCTTAGAGTAAGCCAGAGATTGCTGGCACGCAATATAGTTTTCAAAGGTAGGGTCGTTTCTGTACTGTCGCAAAAACCGTTTACGTTCGTTCACAACACGAGAACATCCCTCGTCCCACCAAAGTGGAGATGATCTACGTCTGACGTTGAAAGGTTGTCTTATTTTAAACCATCTGCTGGCCGCATTCTCAACGAGCTCATAAAAGTGAGCTAATTTTTCTAAGATCGGAGAAGTCAGAACTTCAACTTTAAAATTAGTCTTAATATCTTTTTGAAACTCAGAAATATTTTCCGTGATAATCTTCCATTTACTACTGGGAAATACCATTGTATCATTTCCAGACTGCGCAGAATGCATAGTGATATGGATAGGGAAATGATCTGAACAGAAGGTATCATCCAAAACTTTCCAATCCAATAAAGCAGCCAACGAAGGCGATGCTAATGTAATGTCTACCGCTGAAACAGTCTCATTTGGTCTAGTCAGTCTAGTTGAAGCGCCATCATTTAAGAAAATTAAATTATTATGTTCGATAGATTTTAAAATAACATTCCCAGCATTATCAATCCTGTTTGACCCGAAAGCATAGTGATGTGCGTTGAAGTCCCCACCCATAATAAATGGACTTCTAATTTGGCCAAAGAGGTTATCATAATCTTGGACGCTTATATATCCGTGAGGAGGTTTATAAAAGCTTACAAAAGAAATATTAAGATTTGGAATAAAGACTCCACAAATGTTTACATTTTCTGGAATTGTATTAAAAACCAACGGCATACTAATCAACGCCTTACTAACAAGAATAGCCACTCCGCCATAACCATCGTCGCGATCGTTTCTATGAACATTATAGTATTTAAAATATACTTTGTCATTAGCCCTGAACCACGTTTCCGAAATTAGGGCAATGTCTACTTTATAACTACCCAACAAACTTTCAAGGTTTTCTTTTTTAGCACGCGCCGACTGCGCGTTCCACTGGATAATACTTAACTTGGACATAAATATTATGCATATAAAAGAAATCAGTAAGAACTTATAATAAGTTATCCGCTGTATCCGTGGAACACTCCGGAGAAGCCCACCAATCCGAATCCTCCTGAGAAGACAAAACTTGTTGACCTCCAAATTCAGGGTTACTTTTAATTTTTTTAATTAACCGTTTAATTCGAGCCTTAAGAGCACTTGTTTTAACTGTCCTAACTACTGCAACTAATACTTCTACGAGAGAATATATGTCTTCAGTAAAAGATTTGGCTATTAAAAACACATCTTGTTTACCCCTAGTCTCCTCTAAAAATTTACACAAGTTATCAAAATCAATAACTTCTATCTTATCGTCAAAAATTTCTTTGAATTCGGTATACCTCGCACTATGATCTGAATTACTATCTTTCCTTTTCCTTTTAGTAACTGGCTTGATAAAAGATTCTCCCCCACCCTGATCAACCTCCTTTTTATCAGGAGTCACGACCGAAGGCAGGACTGGGACAATGTTATCACAAACGGAGGGAGAACCGGAATCTGTCGATGAAGCTTGACGTTTTTTAGAAGATGAAACCGTTTGCGAAGGAGATATAATACTAACAGAAGGTATAGACTGTTTAACAGCGATATTAGAAGTACCAGAATTATTATCTAATAATGGAGGAAACTCATCAACATTATCTGAAGAATTTACTGCTATATTATTATTATCTACAGTAAATCGGTTTGACGTATTTGCGCCATTTGGACATTTAGACGAAATATGTCCAAGCCTTTTGCACGAGAAACATTTTAATTCATCAGTCGTTAGAAAGATTCTAAAGGCATTGTCTTTAAAGTTAATGACTGCAGAATCAGGCAAATTATTATGTTGATCCAAAACAATAAAGACTTGCCGTCGAAAACTCAATATGTGTTTGTATCCTTCTTTATTAATACCGGCTCCGATGAATTTGATAGGAGAAACTATCTGTAAACCTAAACGTTTTAGCTCTTTTTCTACAACTTCATGTGGCAAACTAGGGGAAACATTAGATATAATAACCCGTTTAGCAGGCGAAATTAATTTACGAGCCGACACAAAAGAGTCTTTAATAGTGATTCCGCCATACTTCTCCATAAATAAATCAACCACTTCTTTTGAACTTAGATATATACAAACTCTGTTATTTGAGATACGAGAAGCAAAAATTACTTTATTAGGACCCACAATTTCACCAACACCAATAATATATTCGTCTTTCTGAGTATCATCGATAGCGTCAAAAACAATGGCTTGATCCCTATCGGGAAAAACATTTTTCGTTACGTTTACTTCTTTTAGAACGGATGCGAAAGATTGCGTATTCGAAATATTTACAACAGAAACAGAATTATCAGAAACAGTACGAGATCTCTCCACATCGCGACTGCCTCCCTCAACAGAAGCAGACGCGGTAAATATCATTTTGGCATCAGCGCTCATAGTAACAACCTGCATACATATGCGTTGTTGTCGCACACTGCTATCTTCGTGAAGCAACGAGGCAGCGAGATCGCTCCCCCCTCACACGCCGCCGACAGCGCGGTGAAGGGGCAAACACAAGAGCTGCGAGAAAAACCAAGAGAAGAAAAACTAAAACTCACAATACTTCAAAGAACACAACTAAAGATTAATTATCTATGATTAACAGAAACTACCTATGCCACTCGAATACCCAATTCATCAAATAAATTGCGATAACCTTCGGAATGCACAGAAAGAAAAACACTATTCGAACACACGTGCATCTAACACGCTGGCTCAAACGATACTGAATTTTATCCCTTTAAAATTACACTTTTACACAAATTGAATGAGGATAAGTTTGACAGGAAGTTGGAATTGAATTAATGACCGAACGCCTCAACAATACTTGAAACTTACTGTATAATATCTGTTTTTCGGACGAATCATCTTTTCTGTTTAATGGTGAAATAAATCGTCACAACTGCAGCTATTGGGAAAACACCAACCGCCATTTGACGCGGGAAACGCATACGCAACGGCCACAGAAACTCAATGTATGAGTTGGTATCTTTGGCGATCATCTCAGAGAACGCCTATTCAGAAAAGCATTTGAAGCAAGATTGTACTATTGTAGGGAGATTAATGGTCATCAGTTTGAATATTTAATAAAGTAAAATCTAAACCTTATATAAAACACGAGTTTTGTTATACAAATTACAAATTATGCAGCTATAATTATACTGGTTAAAAAAAAAACTTTTTGATACATGTTGTCGTAAAAAGAACTTTTGAATGAGAGACCCTATTAAAATTTTAAGGGTGGGAGCTGCTGCGCCACCAAATATGATTTTAAATTGTCAGGCCTGTCATTAAAAGTTATTCCCCTTGGGGAATTTAATTATTATTATTATTATTTCCTTCACTTGAGCTTGTAAAGATTAATAGAGAATATTAAATAGATCGAATTATAAAAATAGAATTGTTGGTATAATTTATTTCAGTGTAAATAACCAAAATGAATAAATAGAGAGAAACTAATGACACAAGACGGCATACCTCCTCTTTCATATTTTATTCCTTCTTTTAAGCTTTCAAGGACAGTGACAGTTAGCCTTAAGTAGAAGTTGTTAATTCACTGTCATATTAACGTCAAGATTTAAAAGTAGTCAAGTTCCATAGCCCTAATATAGTAAGGATACTATTAAAAAGCATAAATTACGATTTCGAAAACGTTCTAAAGCAATGTACCTACAAATACATCAATATTTTACCAACTACCGATAAGGATACGTTACTTACATCATCACTGCGATCAATTCTTTCGTGCGCACCCGCAAGATGGAAGGTTGCAGTCTCAGATGTTGCTCAACACTATATACAATAAAACTAATAAATATTTCGTGTTCTGTCTATGCAATTGGGGCGAGTTAATATAACTGCCTTTTGGTGAAATTGTAATTCGTACGAGAAATATCCGTATTCAGAGCTGTAATGTTGCTTTTGTTGTTGCGGTAGTCGACTAGCGTGCACTACTAACGCTGGTAAAGCGACTATCGCCCGCATTTTTAGAAAGCGAAACGGGAATTAAATGAAAACAACGCCGAGAACTACAGCGAGTCTGGAGGAGGATTAAGTACAAACGTATGTAAGTACGAACGTACCGAGAATAGGTATAGAGAGCATTTTACTTTTTTACTAGCTTTACGTAAAGGTCAGAAAGAACGGAGTTGGTGAAATAAGCGGTGACGTCACAAGAGCTAAGTCGAAAAGCCGGTTCTCTCTCATTGTAACAACGAAGTTGCATATATTATATATGTATCGCTGTCGAAACTAAGGGAAACTGGTAGACAAACGCACGCTGTCTCACATCCATCCATTCATGCAAACGTACTTATGCTGCTGTATACACACACATACGTAATGGCTACAATTAGCATTAATTTACGTGGGAGGAAAAATAGAGCGAACTGGAACCTGCTCGTTATCGCCGCATCTGACGGGATGATCTACGGTTATTGTCTAATTTCTCGCCCACTCCGAGTAATGTAAGGAATGGATGGAAATGGCAATACTTACATATGACGGTCAGGAGGCGTCGAGAACCATTTATATTATACGAAGAACATTATGTCATTTAGTATCATTATTTCGTTTTCCGAAATTCTGGCCGCGTGCGTAGTTTTTCTGAAACGCTTAAGTTAAATAACCTTGGGGTAGAGTTGGATTATAAATTGGGTTCACCAATTTAAATTACATTTACTAAGTTACCGCTTCTAATATCTTTTAAAACTACGCAGTCATCGCCAATGTAAACAAGTTTCTAAATCGGTTCCAGGCGCGCTTCGGATTTCTTTAAGTTTTTTTTTTATTTCTGAATTCTTTAAATAGTTTGAATTTTGAGTATCTGCCCTCAGTGATTAACTCGGTTATTGTGCCGCTGGAATATCTAGCGGTACTATTATGACCTTTAATCTCACAAAGAAAGCTCTCCAGCAGCGTTGCGCATCATTAAATAATTATTTATGCACATAATTATTTGATTGGAACTATCATCAATTACTCTATATTCAGCATTCAGGCTATTGGCCAAAGAAGTGATAGAAAATTATGTCAATATTGCATTAAATAAATTAGAATAATTGTTTTACCAAATAAATCGTTATTCAAATCATTTATTACTAAATAATTAATTAATGTTTATACAGGGTGAGGCAAATGTACAGATCCATTTGAATATCTTTGATATGATCATATCATCTGTTTATGCCAAAGTTTTATGCCCTTCATTGTCTAGACGACCAGATTCCACAGCAGAGGGGACAAAACCCGACCCTGCGGATATCCTCCTTCGACCGAGCTACCCGTGTAAACTTATCTCCCATTAAGCATCCAGTCTATCCAGCTGCAGCTTGCTTCATCGGTCCCTTTATTCCTCCATGCTTTGGAGATTGATGCTGTGGAAGTATTGTCAAACGCTTCTTGTATATCCAGGAATGTGCACAGAACTACGTCCTAGATTTGCAGAGCATGCTCAGCCCTCTGTACGAGCTAATGTAACGCGGCTTTTGTGGATTTTCCTGCTTTAGTCTTGGCGTAATGGCCAATATGGTAATACATTATCTCTTATGTGTCTGCCTTAAAAGTTTTTCTATAGTCTTCAGCATAAATAACACCAGAGATTTTGCTTTATCCTGTCCCGTTTTGACATTGAAAGTTTCTTTGTGTTTGACTTTAGCACTTATTGTTAGATCATTGTTACTAAAAACGCTCTTTTTCGATTTATGTATGCTTTAGAACTAGACAACGTAAACTTGAAATACCAGCTAATATAGAATTGGACAACAAATAATAATTGAAGCAATACAAAGTGTAAAATGTTGGGGATTCTTATTGATGAATTTTTAGAATGCAAACATGTAGAGGTTTTGTTGAATGGATTGGACTCCGTTTTTTTTTTTTTTTATAAGATTCGTTGCAAAATATATGACCCATGATTGTCTCAAAATGTTGTATTATGCCAATTTTATTTTGAAGTAACCATCGTCTAGTTCGAAAGATATTTGTTGCCCAAAGAAAGGTAATCAGATTAGTGAAGGGTATGTGATTCCGCCAAACATGCCGCGTGGTATTTAAAATAGAAGGCCTTCTCACTGAATATATACGTTTTATATATTTGTGAATGTGTAATGTACTTTTTTAATAATAAAGATATGTTAGAGCTGCAATAACGTTTCTATGCTGCTAGGTCACTTATTTTCTGCATTCCAACTTATAAGTTGGTACTAATGGAAAGGAACCCAAGCTATACAGGTATCAATTGCTTTAATGGCTTACCCAGGAAAATAATTTGCTTATCACATGCTAAAATTTTTTAAAGAGGGCATTGAATTAGGCCTTATAGCTTAAAAGAATTTTGAAATACCTACACCAGCAATGTGATTTGTTTTACTTTTGTTTTTCTTTCATTTATACGCATTGCAACTTAAACTATTAAATTCATTTCTTTCCGTTGTAATAATAGAATTTATGAGGGAATAGTGACTACAATTGCGATACTTTTATATTCAATTTAAGACCATACATTATTCTAGTATAGTCTAGAAATTAATCGTGGCTGTAAATGAATTCAAAACTACATCATTGTAGATAATTTCTATTAATAAAAAATGACATAAAACACATCAATCCCGTATGTGAAAATCAAAAAAATACACTCAAAATACTCAGTTCAAAGAAATCGGATGGCAATAAACTTGTGAGATAAAGCGTTTATTCTTTGATATGTTGATTTTTCAACATTTCTCAATACAGTCCTTATTACGAATCAATTAATTTTACTGGCAATAATTTTTTTCACAATTACAAGTTCATTCTATTTGACGCACAGGCATAATAATTGCCTGCCTTCCTCGTATTATGCCTATGTGTGTGTTTCATTGGAATCGATCCTGGAAATGTGAACCTTATCGGCGTTAAGATTGATTGCTTGATTCCCACATGCTAGGCGGCCATTAAAACGTTTATACGGTTTGTTCGCCACCAGTCAGCTCCTATAGTTATACGCTTAAAATCATTTTATCGGATTTTTACAGCCGGTCTCTATCGGTTTTCAGACTTATAAATATGTATCAGAAACGCATAATGCCGAAAGAAATAGGTATCCATTAAGCTCTTGCACGCCGTTTCAAACAAAAGCTGATTTATTAGCAAAGCGTTGGTCTATGTTTAGGCTGTCTCGGGTAAAATTGAATAATCACAGAAACGTTTTTAGATACAGAACGTAACATCAAAAACAGTTTATGTAGACTGGGGGACTTAACTATATGATCTATTTCCAAACTGTACAGTTCTTTTGAAGTCACTGCACACCTACTATATACTATGTAAATAACGTGGTATGTACAGATTCTAGGGTAAAGAAAACTTTCTATAAAACCGCCACGTCATGTTATTATCTATCCAGTATGCTGAAAGGCAAGTTCCGGGAGACAATCGATCGCTACTTGTCTGCTCCAATTTTTTCGAATAACTTCGAATAGCATCTCCTGAAAGGAACCCGTTGACCTCGTCTGAGGTTAGCGTAACCATTAAAAGCTGGAGCCGTTGAAAATAGGTCGTCGCAACCCCGAGTTGCTGCCGTGTTGTCTTTTATGTGCGGATACGCCATTAACGTTGCGGATGCTGCTTGGAAATGTGAACAAATGTGACGTATTTATTCCTGCGCGCCTGGTTTTCCCAGGAGGAGGAAGCCGATATTAAGTTTCTTTTTAGTGGCAGTATGGACGCAGTAAAAGTTTCGTTTGAGGTAAGACATACAACATTAATGCAAACTTCTAGGCGGAAAATATCGCTCTATTTTAATTTGTGCCTGAATTTCACTCTGAAGTTGTTTAGAAAAAAGAATTGATTGAGCAATTCCAATTTTATTTCCGTATTCAATTATTCATGACAGCAACGTATCGACTGTTCCCTATAATTTTTTAGGAACCTATATACATAAATAAATAAATAAATAATGTGCTTTATTGTCAAGAAAAATTATAAATTAATTTTGTGGACAAAGCAGAGTCATTAACAAATTTAATAATTGAAAAGGTACATATACAATAAACACAGATAGATAGCGTCAGATACACTCAAAAGACACGTCAAAAGATAAACCAGGAGATTGCGCTGCCCGCACAAAGAAAGAAAAGGGGAGATGAAAGTTTGAAGGAAAAGAAATTTAGTGTTACCCCTCTCCGTAAAAATCGCTAACAGCGTAAAGAGGTTGCTAAAGAAGGTAAGATTTTACCTTTCTGCGAAACTGGACGTATGATGATTGATATGATCATTCTGGCCCAAATTCAACAACGCAGTTCGGGACAAAATGCAGAACGCTCTACAACTTGTACAAGAATAGACCGGCGAGTCCCCGTCAGGCCTAAATATTAGTCCTTCCAAACCAACCACAATAGCATTCACGAGAAGGAGGAAGTTCAATGATCTAGCACCATTAAAGCTGCGGAATGAAGAAATAAAGCTGGCGTCATTCTTGACTCCAGAGCGGAGACAATACTTACGATGGCTAGAAGAGCCCATGAAAAATTATGGGGATTAAGACCAAATATGATGTATTTGACATACATTACGATGGTCAGATCCATGATCACTTGAGCATCTCTGATATGGTGGATAAAAATACAGCAGTAAATTGCTATAAATGAATTCAGAAAGATGGCAGATACCTGCGTATTTAGGGATAACAGGAGCAATGAGGACTAGTCCTACAACAGCGATGAAATACCTCTTAGACTTTCCTCCTGTCCATTTGGTGATAATAGGGACAAAAATGGGACAACCCAAACTGCAATAAATACCAAGTGGCAGATATACAGGATTAGAACACTGCAATACTGTCCATCGTGTGGAAAGCAACCTTTTGGAAATCAGATCAGATCACGTACTTTTGCCAAATCTATTTAACAGAAATTTTTTGGTGGAAATCACGGATCGGATAACCTGGAATCAAAGGTTCGGTAAATTGATATGATTGATGTAACTTACAAATCTTCCTTCAATATTTCACTATTTTAACTTTAGCCTTGTAGCTACTTAGCATCTGCTAAAAACTTATGTTAAAAAAAAATCGGGTTGTAATTTCAAACTTTTGCTATTCTCTTTTGCTGTTATTCAAATTTTGCTGCTTAAACCAGTTTACTTCCGCTACTCTTCTTAAGAGTTTTCTCTTAAGAGGTACACTAAGGTATCGCGTCATTCTTGTTTTTACTTGTGCAACGACTATTTCATTATTTTTACACATATATGTAATACTATAGTATTACATATATGTTTTTACATCATAGCTCTTGAAGGAGCAAACTTTATAAGGTATTAGTTTTGAGAAAACTAAATTTATATTGGTTTAAAATATTGTTTTCAAAACTGTTTAGAATTACGGCATTCCAACGTATCGGAATATGATAACCCGACTGTATTTATACACATATTTTTGTTATTTATGGCAGGGATATATGGGCCTAGAACCAAATATTTCGAAAGCTTGGGGATGTACCCAAGTATCTTCCAGGCGGAAATACATGCTATTGAAAGTGTGTCCAGGTCAACATTGACAGAAGCTATAAAAAGCAGAGATTATCATAATATCTGATAGTCAAGCAGCCATTAGGGTGCTGAGGTCAAACATAATCAGCTCCAAAATGGTTTGGGAGTGTCTACAAAAACTAAACGAGCTAGGCAAAAAGAACAAGGTAACCCTATTGTGGGTTCCGGGACACACGGGAGTGGAAGGAAACGAAATAACAGATAATCTCGCTAAGAGAGGGGCTAGAACACCTTTTGTAGGACCAGAACCTTTATGTGGGATAAGTAGCAGCATAACACTGGAGAAACTGAAAAATGAAGTAGAGCAGAGAAAATCCAAATACTGGGAGAATCTCCAGGGGGTGAGGCAAGCTAAAACTCTTCTGGGAACCTATAACCAGAAGAGATCTGCAGAAAGCATCAACCTGAGTAAAAATAATATTCGGATATTGACAGGGATCCTTGCAGGCCATTGTAAACTGAACGGACATCTAAGCAGGCTTGGAATAGCGAAGGAAGCCGAATGTAGATTTTGTGGGGAACAGGACGAAACGGCCATCCATATACTCACAAACTGCGCTGCACTGTGCAACTCAAGGGCGCTGCACCTGGGAGCATGTGAAATCGAAGAGGGAGCGTTACCTAATCTGGGGCCTTCGGACATTCTGCACTTTCTAAAAGGAATCAGACTGGACGGCCAGCTGTAAATACAGCGAGAAGAGGGGACACAATAGATCTTTCAGGTCGCAGTGTACTATCACACATACATACATATTTATGACAATTGTGAGATTTAAAAAAAAATAAATTGAGCATTCAACACTTCAATGAAAAATATAAAGCCAAAATGATTTAATAACATTTACATTTAAAACAAAATTTCATTAAATACACAAAGATTTTAAGGAATTTAATGGGAATTTGTTAAGAGAATTTCAAACTACATACATATGTATATCCAAGCATGCCGTCTGACATTCATAATTATGCATCTGTTTGCGTAAACGCATCGTTAATAACCTCACGGCATTTAACAAATACGTTTCACGTTCAACACCTGTTCCACAAATTACTCTCCAAGCGTTCACCACGACAGTTAACTAGAGAAAAGCAATCGAAGAAATAATCCTATAGTGTCCTGGATAATTATGGTTTTAAATGAAGAAGGTTCAAACTATAATCATTATTTAGCTGTAGGATATGTAACAGTAAAACCAGTTGTTATAGTAAGCATAATTTTATAAACGTATAAAAAACTACCAGCGCATGGAACATCTGCTTTAAATTGAAGATGATTTTGTATGGCGCTCGTATAGAATCAAAAGTATTTATAGATGTGAAGTGTTATGAATCGACAGAAAGTGAAACGAACGATGAGTACAACAAGTAAAAGTAAAATGCCTTTGATATGTTGTATTTTATTTCTGCATTAGTTCTTTAAAGTTCTTTTCAAAATACATTTTGTTTAGGTTTCAAAATACAAGGGCGTTCCGACATTTTTAACGAGGCCTTTCCAGATGCTGTACTTTATTTCTTGATGACTTGGAAACTACCGTTCCAATCGCCTTAAGAATGGTACTATTTTATTCAGGAACACATTCGGAATAATTAATAATACGTTTTATTGAGGTTGAGTAGGAGTACGGCTGTACAACGTTAAGATCACGAAGATGGCAATAATTATTGGGTATAAACAGCCTGTCGAGACAGAGGGAGAAATAAAAGACTCTATTTCCAGTCGCTAAGCTTTCGCCATTTAATTAAGGCTTCTTCAGAGTAACATCTACAAATCAAGGAAACAGTGGTGCTACTAACCCAATAATTGTTGCCATCTTCGTGATCAATACGTTTTATGTTAAAAAAAAAAGATATTTAAAACCATAGAGGGCTAAGTTGTATCGTGCGCTTGATTTTTATGTAGGTAAACAGTCTGTTCTAGCGACTGAAAATCGGTAAGATCACTGAAATCTGGCGAGGATATGAGAAACAACTTGAGATAAAAACCATCCTGTCCAGAAATTAATAAATCCATATTAAGACGAGTAAGTAGATCTGTAGTAGGAACACCTCTAGAAGGATAAACACCATCTAATTTGTAGGATGAGAATTTTAGGAATTTTCGATGTATACGATCTACTTGCAGGTGTTTGCAGGCGTAGATGGGGTACCAAATCAGGGAGGCATATTCTAGTTTGGAAAGAACGAAAGCGTAATATAAAGTTTTAATCAAGTGAAATGATGGTGGAATGGAAGTTACTGGAAATACGCATCACAAATCCCAAAGATTTTGAGGCGTCAGAACAAAACTTGGCAATATGATGCTCGAAGGAAAAACTTTTCCAGACAAAAGTCACCAGTACAATATCTAGAGTGCAAAGGCGAAGAAGTCCGTATGTAAGAAACAACATAGCATTTGATGATATTAATATGAAGTTTATGTTAATGACACCATGCTACCAACCTATCTATGTCACCTTGAAGGGGAAACTAGTTTATTTGTGCAAATTTCATTATAGAGTTTAATGTCATCAGCATAAGTCATCAATAAATAGGTTAAATAGGAGAGGACCTAGATTTGACCCTTAAGTAACACCAGACCAAGGAGAAAACTAGCATCTGCAATCATTCAAGTAGGATTGGATTAATTTGAGAAGTGGTGGAACAGAGCCGAAAGAACTTATTTTGTGTAGTAAGATTTGATGATTAATTTGACAAACGCCCGTGAGAGGTCCGTGTAGATAACATCTAATTACCTCCGTCTATCTCGAACTTCGTCTACTCCTGATTAATACAAGCTAGATTGGTGCCAGTGGAGCGCCCAGGAATAAAATCATGTTGATTGGGCAGCAAATGCACACGTACGTTATAGTAGATTGTCGTGTAAAAGCAGTTTTCATAGACTTTCGCCGAGTTTAACAATATACATATGGGCCCACAGTTAGACAGGAGAATTGGATCATCTTTCTTAAACACCGAAGAAACTTTGGCGCATTCCACACAAATTTGGAAAAGTAGGAATAGATAAATCATAGATAAGGAAACTGGATAATAAATCATCACCGGATGTCAGCTTATTGGGTAACGATCATATCTGAACGATTCTTATTGTGCTTTACTCCACGGATTTAAATGAAGGGTGGTGTCCCAGGAAGGTGTTTTAAAGTTGGCACCTTATTATGAATTGTCACAATTTCTTTTTCTCTGAATCTAAATATTTTTGCCGAAACACGTCATAGGAAAAAGTTCACTTGTATTGCAGAGCAAAACAAAAACTGAATTTGTTCATTTCTTTTTCAGAAAAATAAACAAGAATAAATTTTGGGGAATTTCTAAGAATCCTTATCGATTACACTATATTTATAGGAATCGGGGTGTAAAAAAAAAGAAACAAAGACAGAAAATAAGGAAATAACTAACTAATTACAAATTTCACGAAATTGTCAGAAATTCACGCAATACGATTGCTTTTAACTCAGCTCATTTAATGTGCCTTTTTCCAACGAATTATGTGATGAATTTTTGGATAAATACCTTAAAGTAATGAGAAAAAATTAGAAACAGAAGCCATAATGCAAGTCATATCTCATATGCCTATTATATTAGAAGAGATGTTTTCATGCGATGATTCAGAAACAAAAGGTTTAACAACATCATCTAGGGATGAATACCAATAAATAGGTTTGTAATTTTCAAACAATAACTTTGTGCACTTTTAAAGCACTCAAAAATCTGAGACCTACGTCATTAGATTGTAGAATCAACATATAGTTTAAGGAAACAAAAAATACAAAATTTTGATTTTTTTTTTCCAGATGGAGTTGCCACGCTTTAAGGAAAATCTGCAAGGGTATCTTCTAAAATTGCCTGAACATTTTATTTCACTAAGGGCCGGTATTTTAATCTCCTAATAAGAGTATCTAATAACAATTTAGCTAATATATACAGGGAAACTGTACAGTTATTTCAGTTATTCAGCTAATAACTTTTATTAGGAACTTTATTAACTTTATTATTAACTTACATAAGAAAACAATTCGTAACACAAACCTCTATATCATGGTTTATTTTAGAATATCAAACAATATCTGTTATGCAAATCAATTATGCAATAAATATTTTCTTATCCCAATATGCATATGCGTCACAAACCTTGAAAATATTTTGAATTCCTACGGAACAAAAGCGTTATTTTTACAAACTTTTTGTCCTTGCAATAATAAAATATAGTTTCCTTTCTGCGAAACCACCGTGCGTTCTACTCCACTTTTCTTGTACGCTTACGTCTAAATAACGTTCCGCATATTTATTGATTAACTATAAATAAACGGGCAAAGTTACAGTATAGTTATTAAGCGCTATAAACCAGTAGTACACAACACGTGTGTACATACATCCAATACAGTATGGAATTAAAGCTATGTAAAACACTTAAAATTTCATCAAAAACACAACTTGTGTGTATGTGCAATGTCTAAATATAACATTGGCAATAACATTGGGAGACGCGGTTTACAACAAAATAAAATTTCCATGAAATTTAAATTTTGCGCAAAAGTAATCGATAATAACACGGAAGAGATTTTACGGAGCGCGCTTAACGAAAACAAAGGAACAATTGGGGTAGTAGCTGGGGAAAATCAATTTTCGTCACACTTATTGCCCGCGCTCCGGCTTCCATTCACCCATAACATCCCCTCGACTATTTACCTTTAAATCCGAAGAGGACAAAACCACTACGGCCGACAGCTGCACACTTGTTCAAAATATAAGCTTCCGATAGTCACTTGTTGATATTCACGACAACGAGATCAAGACGACCTTTTTCCAATCTACGCGTTCGTACTTATACAAATAAATACACAACACTGCAGAAACCCGTAAATCCGTTCGGGAATACTATACTGACAGCAACAACCCGCACGCCAATCGCAAAATTCATACAATCTATGGTACGGTGAGTTAGCGCGGGTTTCATACACACGAACGTGCGTCACCACGCCTCTGGCGGACGTAGTTCCGCCGGGTGCCGGTTGGCGCTAGTTACCGACACACGCCGAGTTGAATGTAGCGCCCTGTAATCTGACAGGTCCGTGGGTAATTGGTTGCGTGTGAATGGCAGATTCAGGCGCGTACTGGGGTTAGAATCCCGCTAAAAGGATTTACTCGTGAAGTTAGCCGGGGAAATAAATAGTTAACGTAGTGTGAATAACAGGAAATAGATCGTTTAAAAACACTAAAATTTAATTAGGTAATCGGAAAAATAAAAATTAATTGAAAAGTCCTCAAAAGTACCAAAATTAATCCCATTTAAAATATTTAGTTACCCAGAAATTAATAGAAAATAATACACATGCGTGTCCTATGAAAAGGGTATTGATTTTATAAAGTATAAAGGTATATACAAAGAAAGCGATTGCTTCGTTTGTATATACAGGGAGTTTCAATTGAAACGAGCCACCTGAAATAACTCTTGACCTGCTGTCATTTACTATAGGGCAAATGGGTCTTCATTCAAAAGATCTTCTAATGCTTTGTAGGGTAACTTGTATCAAAAAATATTTTTTTAATCAGTAAGCAAAAAATGCACATTTGCAACCAGTGTTATAAAACACGATTAGAATGAAATCACTCAAATGCTCTCCCTATGTATCTCTTGATATTTTTTTTGTAATAACCAAGGTACTTACTTGCTTTTGTCACATTCACTTATCATTTTTAATGCCGTTTTTCTCCACATTTTTAGCTTCTGTTTTCAGCTTTAAACACTTATTTGTGGTGGAGTTTACTTTTAGTTTAATCGTGGCTTCACAATAAATTAATATGGTCTATTCTATCCAAGAACGTGTGGAATTAGTGACATTGTATTATAAGAATGGGAGGTGCCATGTACACTATTTAAAGAAATAAATGCGAATCGAGTTAGCGTAGGAGGTCGGTAATCTAACAAGGTCATATAGTAGTGATCCGTAACGTACAATTTTTTTAGCGGTATTTTTGGTTTTTTTTTTTTTAGTTACAATACATGTAAATAATTATCATGTTCAACATAGTAACATGAAAATGTGTAAACATATCAAAAGATAATAAAGGGCGATTATAATAGTGCAATGTGATAGGGTTGTTTCTGACATGCTATAAGTATCCGAGTATGGAATCTTAAAATATAGCTTAGAATAGCTTACAATTATGATTGTTAAGGGGTGTAATCCAAGACTACGTTCTGCATATTGTTAGAAATATGTCTAAATCTACAATACATCATTTAATTTATTAATATTACATTACTTTTGATGCGTTGTTACATTGGTTTTTACCATTAGCGCGCTAGTCAATTGGAATGTTTTTTGTGACAGCCTCTTACCTCTTCGTATTTCTTTTGAATGTGAACAAACATGAAATTACGTGGCATAATGATAAGAGTTTGGGCCAGCAAGCGAGGAATTTACAGCGCATGTAACAGGGTTGTTTCTGTCTGCTAAGATCCAAGTAAGGTAAGTTAAAACCTCGTTTAAACTAGCTCTGCGGTAAAGGGGCCAAAGGGGTTGGGAGTTGGCGCTGTATTCCGCAACCTGTAAGTTTGAGTATGAATGCCGGCATTTTTTATGCATTTCAAGTTAAATACTACAATGATCATTTTCATTAGAGTACAGGAGAAAGTTTAATTTAGAGGAATTGTTTGTAATATCATTATTTAATTAGGTATGCAGGATTCTTAGAAATAAGTCACAAACGATCATTTAAATGACTTTATTAATAAAAAATAAATTAGAAAATTAATAAATATAAAATATAATGAATTACTTACAATTGATATAAAAAAAAAACATCCCATTTGACTAGCAGTAAAGACCAATGCAACAGCACAGAAAAAGTGTGAAATAATAATAAATGAAGTGATGTATTGTCAATTATCTTGACTTTTACCTTAATTACTTGCTTTTATTTGTCTTTTTTTATTGGAAATGCCGGTTTGATTATCAGTAAATTACTCGAGCTTTACTATCGCGTTTCGGATAATTTATTTATCCTTTTTGAAATAGTATATTTCTTTTAAAGGGAAAAATATATAAAATACATTATTTGAAAAGGGATAAATAAATTACCGGAAACGCACTGGTAAAGATCGAGTAAATTACTGATAATCAAACTGGCATTCCCAATAAAAAATAAGAGAAATAAAAATAGTAAGGTATCCGGTTAAATAATGCCTATCAACAACAAATCTTAATTACTTCTGTTTACTCTCGCACATACCAAAATAAACAATGATATTACAGACAATCCCTGAAAATTAAACGTAATTTTGCGCATTACTTATCACTGTAATTTCTAATTTGAAAAAAAACAAAAATAATGTACCAAACGTCTACTCCCAAACCCTTTCCCACTGAGCTACTTTAGGCGGCATTTTAAGTTTCCTTATTCGGATACACTTACCGAGACAGAAACAGCCCTGTAACAGGCAGTATTACGATCGCTTTTTATTACATTCTGATATGTTTACATAAATCTTTCATGTTACTATGTTCAACGCGATAATTACCTAGATTTTATTGTAAGAAAAGAAAACACTGCATAGTGAAATAAAAACCAAATAATAGTGCTAGAAAAGTTGTACGTTACGGATCACTACTATATCACCTTGGCTGCCTACCTCCTACCCTAACTCGATTCGCATTTATTTCTGTAAATAGTGTACATAACAGCCCTGAACGGGCATTAATTATTTAACAAAGAAACAACATTTCCATTGGGTTGTCAATAATGAAGATATTAAGGTCGAAGTCTTAAGGTCCATCACAGTACTTGGAAAGTTGGAAATTCGACGTCGATGCAACAGGTATCTCAAGCATCATGAGTAAGCCGTTCATCAGTTTGTAGAAAACTTAAAAAGTTCCATACCTTTAAAATTACACTTTTACACGAATTGAATGAGAATGATTCGGACAGGAGGTTGGGGTATTATGAACTAACGACTGAGCACCTCAATAATAATCGAAAGTTACTGTATACCATCGGTTATTCGGTCGAATCATCTTTTTCATTGAATGGTAAAGCACAACATCACAACTGTAGATAATGGAGCAACACCAACTCCCATTTGACGCGAGAAACATATACACAAAAGTTTGAGCATAAACTTGTATGGGTTGGTATCTTTGACGATCATCTCATAGAACCCGTATTCATTGACGGAACATTAAATGTATTCGAACATGCGACACAATCAATCCTTTGATCGCAGGAAAATTAGAGCAAGATGTAGATTTGTTGCAGCAGATGGAGCGCCTCCACATTACGCAGCCGAAGTGCAACAATTTCTGGGTCATCACTTTCGCGATCGTTGGATTCGTGGAAGGAGGCCTGCCAGATCGCCGGATCTTACACCACTTGATTTTTTTTCCCTGGAGGCATCTTAAGTCTAAGGTGTATACCATGCGTTCAGCTTACAAGAGTTACGCGAAAAAATTGTTGAAGAATGCTAACGAAATGTTGCGAAATGTCAAGAGGGCTTGTGAAGCAAGATTGTGCTAATTGTATGGAAGTTAATAGTCATCATTTTGAACATTTAGTAAAGTCAAATCCAAACCATTTCATTCTAACCGTATTTTATTACACAGGTTGCAAATTATGCAAAGCTTTGCTTATTGATTAAAAAAATGACTTTTTGATACATGTTGCCGTAAAGAGAATTGAAAGACCTTTGGAATGAGTGGTCACAAGGCCCATCTTCCTTATTCATATTTTAAGGGTGCTGCGCCTCCAGGAATCATTTTGAATCGTCAAATCCGTTATTAAAAGTTACCCCGCTTGATATGACAAGTGACAGGTTTCGCAATTTTATATAAATGAGAACAGAAGCCATGAGCAAAAACTAGCAATAAACTGTTGCAATAAAAGCTCCACAAATTTTAAGTTAATACTTTTTCTATCTCTAAAATCTCACAGTTTAGGATTATTCTTTGAAGTGCGATTTTGCCTTATCATAAACATAAAATCAATTTCTCTACCATTTCAATATGTAGGGATGTACATATATCCATAAACATTAAAGCAGATTTAGAAAAGCTTCTTTTATTATATTTCAGCGAATGGAAAATCAGCTGTGCAAGCAACCTTGACAGCTAAATTTAAAAATAAAATGGAAATAAAACCAGTGACGCTAGCGCAAAGTAATGGCGGATTCATACAGTACATATAAAATTCCACATTGCCTATTTTCCTTTATTTAATTCACTTTTCTTTTTTGACACTAATATAGCATAGATACGTTATAAATAAAACATTATTATGGTCAATACTAATAGGTAATCCAGATGATGCAAACAGCAATGATAAATGCGAATTTTATTGGCGAAAAATTACTTACTCAGTCTGTTCATAGTCTTCTGGAAATGGCGTGGGGTTTTCTGGGATGGGGCTAGGCTCTGGTTCTTCTTGAACGGGACTTTCGAAAATCAACGTTTCCACCATGGATCCTTTCGAACTACCAAACGACACTCTGCAACAAAAGTGATCTTAAATAAAAGTGGAGTTTCAGTTTTGCACATTTAACGCAGGAAGGAGAAACACGAAAAAAATGGCCTGTCGGTTACAATCCATTTTGAGGTTTATTTTTTGTTTGAATAAATGTACACCTTAAAGTAACAAAGCATCAATGATTTTTTTTTCGGGCATTTTGTTTTACCAGGACTCAAATAATGTAACTTCTAGAAATATTTATTTATAACAATACAATCCAGCAAATAAATTGAAATTATAGATTGAAGTTCTTTATTTTATCACCAGTATTGCGCTAATTTTATAACACCTTCATCAGGGTAAATTATGGAACATAGAGAAAGAAAAAACAAACACCCCTCGTCTGCTAAAGGGTGAAATGTTGGAAGCCAAGATCAATACAATTTTGAAGGTGCGTTCAAATTTCAATATCAAAATCATGTTAAACTATCTATCCATTGGATTAACCGTATATTAAAGTCGTTTTATACCGAACAACAATTTTGCTACCGTTGGACTATTTGCTTCAAAAAGGGGTAAGATTTAAATAACCAACACTCCTATATTTAAATTAATGAGCGTTATGGATGGATCTTTAAATCGTGCAGAAAAGTGTGCAGCTGTTTTTATGGAGCAAGGCCTTTAATATAGCGAATTATTCGCTGCTCTTACGTAAATTGGAGGGATGTGGTGTTCATGGACAAATTGATAACTAGATGGAATCTTACCTTTCAAATAGATTCCAAATGGTTGATATTGGAAGCCAATTTTTATTAATGGTTTGCTAACGGCCTCTACTTTTAGAGGTTTAACACTATGTGCGGCAGATAATACCTGTATTTGCAGAAGTAGTAATAGACAAAACTTAAGGTTAAGGCAAAAGAATTTAAATAACTTGGTTGACAATGGTTTTCAAAAAACAAGCTATTTCTTAATAAAAAGAAGACTTTATTTATATTAATTTACTCCGGGAGTTAAGAAATACAATGAAAGTTATCTACTTCTAGGTAACAGTTAATCCATTAATCTATATCGCTTAAGAGATAGAAAGAAAGAAAATAAACGCCGGTATGCTATTATTACTCGCTTTTTGTATCTAGACGGGTTAATGTTTTCGACATTTATCCAATCTGAATATTTGTTTTGCAAAAGATAGGAATAAGGAAACTTACTGGAACTAGCAGACGTATGTCTTGATGTAGATTATTATATAAATCTCTTCTGTAGGTATTTTAACATTCCCGCCTTTATATATATATTCGAAATTCTTATTTATGTAAAACACAATGAAAATATCTTCCCAACGAATAGTTCATCATAGCTATTACAGTAGACATGGAGAAAGGCTTTTTGTTCCCCTACATTATTTGTCAATCTATGAACAATCTCCAGCTTTTATGGGTTTAAAGTTGTATCTTCCAAATGAATTAAATGTATACAAAATTTGGTTGAATTTCAAACTAAAAAATATTTTTCAGTGGAAAATGGATTTTATGCATAACAAGAATATTTGAAATTGTATAGAGCCCTTTTGTTTTGTAATTTATATATAACTATTCTATTAATTAGTTAACCTTAAGCTATTTTATATTTTTATTAACTCCGGACCGTTCACCCTGCCAATTAAATATTGTTAATACGGATTACCTCCCAACAGCGGACCGGCTAAACCGCACCACCCTCCACTAACCTTCGTACACACCTGTGGTTTGGGATCGTCGGTACACCCTGTATATTCCGTTTTCTTAATTCATGTATGTCACTTGTTAAAAGACTCGACGCTTCGCGTCTCGCAGTCGTTGGTTTGATTGTCATTACGACCCACCTCAGCAGACCCTCTATACCGTTTTTTTTTCTTAATTAAAAATTACACATACTTTATATATTGTAATAATTAAACGTGAAATTGTCACCCTGTACATTCATTTTTCTTTATTAAAAATTACACGTACTGTATCATTATTTTCCGTTGTAACACTAAAACAATCGAAGAAAACACAAAATTTAACTATCGATAATTTACATACTTGGTAACCGACATCTGGTTATTATAATGGTTATTACATTAATTATAATGTTAATTAATATTGTTTTACCATTACACCAAATTGATGTTCGGTGCACGACTACCTGCTGATCACCGGCAATATTACATAATCCGAACCTTCTCGCCGGTGCGCGGGGATCGGCCTTGGGCATTGTCGGTGCGTTACCGAAAATCGTGAAAAATCGAAATTTCCGAAAAGGTTTACGCGTTTTCCCGCTTTTAACGACGAACGGGGATAACCCTAGTACCAGACGACCGACCGTCTACGCCCCCTAAAATACTCCGGCGCCTATTCGCGGTCTACGATCGGATCCCTTGTAACAAAACATACCGGCTAGAGGCGTCCGCTCTACTAATAGCGTGTATGCCTTTTAATATTGCGAAAATTGCATTGTGACTTGTTGGTATAACAAATTGGTCCAACAAACAATAAATTATTATTATTAATAATTAACTCTGGGATGATGTCTAGAAATATTGGATTCAGAAAAAAAAGAAATCGCATCTAACCGTGTTACAACACATTTTAATCCAAAATTGCTATTAGTTTTAGATATCCTGGCTTTTGCAAATTAAAAATTATATCAATTGGCTCCTATCTTATAATAAATTACAGCTTGACAATATTATTTGACAATAGAGTGACTGTGGGTCAATGGTATGTGGTATCTCTTAAAGGTATTTCTATGGTATTATCACAATAATATTTTTATTGCACGATGTCTATTTCTAGGATTTAAGTTTGAAATACAGAATGACTATGAATAAATTTATTTACTATTTATATTCGTACTAAATTTAAAGAAAATCTCTTTGCAAAAATCAGAAATAATTGACTGACACTTAGTATTTATTAAGGCAACAATCGTTTTTCAAACTTACCTTATTTACTTATACCATAGATTGTATACATATATCTAGTTGCAGGTGACTACATGATACAAACCAAAGACTTCTATAACTTTGTGTTTAAAATTCATGTATAAAGACTTCCCTTCAAGTGATGTGCGCTGCATGCGAGGAATTCGTGCTACATATACAAAAGCTACCCAATAAATCGTTACGCAAATTGCATTTACCGATCCCCCGTGATCCATTAAGTATAGTAATTTATGCACGGAGTCCGCAAAGTCACTTAATACAGGTAGTGGCGTTGTAGCGGATTGGTAGCAATAATCGTAACGGAAAGTCCAATTTACTATTTCGAAGAGATTGAGTTATTTGCCCCTGGATACCCGCCTCTTTTCATTTCCTAGCGTTACAGCGCAACGTTACATTGTACCTGACGATTTATTATGGAAATGATACGTTGACAATGACCGTTTCGTTTCCACACAAGTTCCGTTATCTGAGGCGGAAATCAGACTGATCAGAACTTACACAGAACACATTCGAGAACTAATCAGCGGCAATAAGCTGGTTTTTGTATAGTGTATATGTATATATTCCATAGGAAAATTGACAGGTAATATGTGACTAAGAAGCAACCATGTATGCTAAAGTCGTTAAGTTATCGAACGAAAATTATCGTGAAACTATAAAATAGTATAAATATATACATGTGAGTAGGCAATAATCATAGAGAGAAATACATTTATTGCCGCAAGCATATATACGAAGAATCGCTCCTAAAACGGATGTAAAATAGAAAAATCTGCACTCGTCTAAAGATTGGTGAAATTGATAAGTAAAATCTAACAGCATACAATTTTACTCATGCATAACAACCGCTGCCGTGGAATGTCAGCTATCTCCTGGATATTAACTCAATTAGATCTACTCTAAGCATAAAGCGCTAATTGTGATTTCACCTATAACTTAATCTAAAAAAAATGGCAAAATATTGAAAGCAATTTCACCGTTTGCCCTTTTTATGTTCATTGTATTTCGCGCGAGCACCGTTTTATCTCTTCCACGTCAATAAATCTGTGTTGTGAAAGCTGTAACGTAAAAGGACATTAACAACAATAAGATAGTTCCATTGTGTCGGTAATGCAAGTGGAGTAGTTACTGTAGATATTACCATTTAGGTAGATCGATAACGGTTTTGCGATCGCTATTTTGGGAATGAAAAGGTCGCGATATAGTTGCATAGTTAGCCATAAAATTCATATTTACACATGCATTCTAGTAGCAGGTATGGAATGGGTTCAGATAGCCATAACTTCATGCATTTTTGTCGGCTTATGTTTGTCTCTAGGTGAAAAGTAAATGCGAAGGTTGCGATATATCATTTCCTTGAGCAATTTTACTTACATTTAGTCATCATATTTTTATATTCCGAGTACATTTAATGTTTATAACAACAAAAGTTATGTAGTAATTCATTATTCATTCATTTTATTAATGAAAATACACTCCGCCAAAAAAGTATGGCATAAACTAAAAAAGGGCATTTATGAACCAAGATATTTTTATACGTTCACAAAAAGTTTGCCTCGTGTATGTGAACTATAAAAACACTAACAAAATAATGGAACTTAGCGTTTTTACTTTTTTTTTTCATAAAAGAACACATTTAGAAAAATGCTATGTGTAAGGTTTGTTCAGTTGTTTATTGAAAGTCTTCCTATACGGACAAATTTTAAAGTGCGAAGTCAGAGTTCTGTACCAACGCTTTTAAAACTAAAATGAGCAATTTAACTTCAGAACAAGTGGCTGCTATAGTTGCTTTAATCGAAGATGGACGATCTCAAGCATACGTTGCTAATTTGATGAACATCAATCAGTCAAGTGTTTCTAGAGCCGTAGCCAGATATAGGGAAACAGGCATTTACAGTAGAAGACCTGTACCAGGTCGTCCAAGATGTTCTACTCGCCAAGATGACCGCTATTTACTACTACAAGCATTACGTCGAAGACATGTAACTGCGAGACAATTGCAGAACGACTTGGCTAGAGTCAGAAATACTCGTGTGAGTACTCAAACTATTCGGAATAGGTTACGACAGAGTGGATTAAGAGCTAGAGTAGCTGTAACAGCCCCTCGTCTCTCTAGGAACCACCGAGTGGCTCGCTTAAGGTTTGCCAGAGAACATGTAAATTGGAACATTAATGACTGGGCCAATATACTCTTCACAGATGGGTCAAGATTTGGTCTTTACACCACAGATAGGCGTATCTCAGTGTACAGACGAGACGGTGAGCGCTATTTGCAGTGTAATATCAGACCTAGACCTAATTTCCCTGGTGGCTCTATTATGGTTTGGGGAGGCATCTGTTTAACAGGTCGTACAGAGTTAGTACCAGTAGACAGAGGTACACTGACTGCCCACAGGTATATAACGGACATTTTAGAAGAACATGTAGTACCATATGCGCCAATTATAGGAAACGAATTCATGTTAATGCACGATAATGCACGACCGCATGTTGCAATAATCGTCCAGGAATACCTTAACGATGTTGGTATTCCAGTTTTAGATTGGCCTGCGGTAAGTCCGGACATGAACCCTATCGAGCACGTGTGGGACCTCCTTCACAGACGGATACGAACCCAAAATGTTGCCCCAGCGGACCTGCATGGACTAGCAAATGCTCTCCGTGACGAGTGGGAGAATTTGGATCAGGCTTATATACGGAGGTTAATCGAATCTCTGCCAAACCGTATGCGAGCGGTCATAAGAGCCAGAGGTGGCAATACTCAGTATTAAAAGCTACTGTTATGACATTTTTCTTTCCAAAATTATAATTTCTTGTTTTAATAAAAATCTCAAGTATGAGTTCTTGTTTTTATTTGGCCTGTATTTTATTTAAACAATCATAGAAATTATGTCTTAGAGCGCAATAAAGTATATTTATAACTTTATGCTACAAACAAAGATTATGCGATACTTTTTTGGCGGAGTGTAAATGGTGATGAATACTGCGAATTCTTTTGGTCAATACAAACCTAAAGAAGCCAATAAATATCCTCATTTTCAATTTTTGGCCGAAAAGAAATGTCAAAAAGAGAGACTCTACGCTGATTTGGGACTGTGTAAGCGCCCTAAATGAGGTGGGCACCCAAAGGAAAGTAACCCTAGCCTGGGTCCCTAGCCACTCGGGCGTGAGAGGAAACGAGGCGGCGGACGAGCTGGCCAGGCGAGGTTCGTCAAGCCCATTCGTTGGAGCCGACCCCTCTTTCGGCACTACCAAATCGCAAATTAAAAAATCCATCAATGAATGGATATACAATCAGTCCAGGGAGTGGTGGCAAAAATCACCGGGACAATGGCGGGCAAAAGAGTTCCTAAAGGAGCAAAGGCCTGAACTTACGAGAGATCTACTGAATAAAGACAGGAAGACTGTCAAAATGATTGTAGGTCTGCTGACTGGTCACTGTAGACTGAATAGGCATATGTACAACATAGGCCTGGCAGATGATGCAACCTGCAGATACTGCCAAGAGGAGGAAGAAACACCAGTTCATGTGCTGTGCCAATGCGAAGGCCTGGCGAGGACAAGGTTTCTAGTAATGGGGGAGGTGAACCCCACAGCTAGTAGCTACATAAAGAAGCCGCTCTCAAAGATGATAGGCCTAATTAAAAGGGCAAAATTAGAGAGCGTCCTCTAGGAAAAAAGGGGATCACAATCTGAAAAGGTCGCGGTGAAATAGGTCGATAGGCCACCCCAATCCTAATCTAATCTAATCTAAATGTCAAAAAGAGATCAGTTGGTGAACGGCATAAATAAATTAAGTTGCAATAAAATTGTACAACCACAGAAAAAGTATATTTTTGCAAGATTTTTCGCACATTTCTGAGCCAGCTTCGAAGGAAAATGCATCAGGTCAAATAAAATTCTTTGTACTGTTTGTTTATTCTCATTCATTACTCCATCCAAAAATAATTCAATGAGCATTTAATATGCATATGCGCTATTGAAAAACTCTACTCGAAAAACAAAAATTTTCTTCCCTATATAAATAAATTACCTAGAATAAATATTACTTTAACACATCCTAATTTTTTGACAGAGCAAACTTACTAATCTACGCATACAAATAATTTTTCTGAAGAAACACACATTAATTCCCATTTAATTTGGCTTTATTAGTACAACAACCTTCTTAAGCTAAACATTATTGTATCTAAATATATCTAAACGACCCTCAAATGTAAAAAGCGATCAAATTAAGTACTATAGGTAGACTTCACTGTAATTCTAAATCCCAATAACGAAGGACATAAAATCCCCAGTGGAATTACTAATAATAAAAATAGACTAATTGTAAAGCCAAAGGCTTCTTTATTTACCATTTCTTTTCAGCTTTGGATCTAGAAATAGAGCAGATAGAGCGAAACATAACTTTTGACATTCCGATTTGGTAGGAATATTCTTTCTTAATAATCGTAATTTCTTTCATTAGTAAATATCATCTACATCTGATTGATGTTTGTATGTATGTTGCGTATGCATATATGGAATTTTAAACAGTAGTTAGAAAGAAAAGAGGCCTTTCTGCAACGGAAACGAAGGGAAATAATTATTCAGAGTACGGTCCGATGAGTTTTTACACGCAACCGCACACAAACAACACACAACAGATATGCACCAGAGATAAAATCATTAACCCAGTATGTAAGGACTTCTGGAAGCCTGCATACGTAATGTGTGCTCGGTGTAACGGAGCAAATTACTTTCATACATGAAAATGAAATGGAACTTTGTAGTAACTCACTGTAAGTTTTAATTAAGTTTAGATCTTGTTAACCGTATAAGAAAGGGAACCACATGTTTATATTTGCCACTCTATTCTTTCATTTCTGTCATTTTTTAATTAATCCAAAAGTTTCTTTGTGATCTAAAGCTAATTTCTTCTTCTTCTAACTAATTAATAAACCAACTTGGATTTTAGACACATATACAGGGTTAGTAAAAAGTCCCGGAACGGTCGAATAACTTTGTTATTTGAAAATTATGATTTCTGAAATTTGGTATGGGGGTATAGTTAATATAAATGCATTTTATGCAATACTCGATAGTGCTCGATAGCATGACCCCTAAGTATTTAAATCTTTGGACTTGTTTGATTTCGTATTCCCCTATCTTAAGTTTTCTATTTTCTCGGTCTTTACCTAGCTTAATTATTTTTGTCTTGTTTAGATTTAGTGCCGAGCCCATCTTCTCTCCCTCTGTCATCACTTCCTTCAACATTTCTTCTAATATACTTCTCTGTTTTGCAATTATAACCAGATCGTCGGCATATGCTACCAATTGTCCCCCTCCCGTCCTAAGATTGCCTCTGTTTATTTTCCTTAAAACATATTCCAAGGCCAGACTGAATTATGTTGCTGATAAAAAGTCGCCTTGTTTTACTCCTTTATTAGTCACAAAACTATCCGTCTCCCCTTTTGGGTTTTTATGCTGACTTTCGTTTGCTTCATTGTCATAGTTCTTTTAATGCTAGCATTAGCTTGTCTTTGTGTAGGGAGTCAAAGGCCTGTCTGAAGTCTATAAACAGTAGCTCAATTTTAACATCATAAATATATTAAATGCCCATAATAGAATACTAAACTGATAGGATAACAATAAACAGTATTTCATAGGATCAATTAGTCATTTTCCAGTGAAGTTCCGTCCAAAACTTTTTTCTTTTTTCCTTTTTAAAAAACCTTCGCATTATTTTCTGCAGGAATTTTGCGCTAATGTTTCTAGTTTGTATTTCTTTAATGAGGTTTAACGAGCGGCTAGTATTGCGTAACGTGAACTTTGGGATCACTACATGACCTAATTCCCCACGTTAATGTGAATGGAGCTTAATGAGATTATGTGAACTAGTACCATGTTATTTTATACGCATAAGTACATACATACATACGTTACAATACATTACATAATATATAAAGTTGTCAGTTGATTTATAAAGTGGCAGTTTACAGAAAGATACAGGAGATTACAGTACAAAAAAACTTTTACGTAAGTAGATTCATACATTTAAATTAGCTTTGTATCAGGTTTTAATCCCGAGGTTATACGACTTCAGAGAAATTATTAATAAGATTCATCGTCTCTCCATTCTAGTTTTGACAATTCCGTACTGGAAAAAGAAAAAATCTCCTTTGCTTGCGGAAACGTATACATATATTTCAAATTTAAATTATAATATTGGAACACCGAGTTTCCCTGCAATTGAGTTCCATCAGTACATCAACCCCATCCAAATTTTCTTACCCAACTTCACTGGTAACAGTGATGCCTCCAAATCGAATAATGATTGTGGCTGTGCGATTTTTGACGAAACTAATAGGGTCGAAAATTCGTGGAGGTTAAGTAACAAGCTAAACATCTTCTCAACAGAGGCAAGGGCGATTGTCGAAGCACTTAAGTATGCCGAACAAATGGGCCTTTCCAAGGTGGCGATTATGTCAGACTTCCAGAGTGTCCTTAATGCATTGAAAAACCGGAAATGGTTTACACAAATGCACCCCCTTGTGCTGGACATAATCTCCAGATGTGCTAATTTAAAAACTCGGAACGTTCACCTAAAATTGTTTTGGGTGAAAAGTCATGCGGGGATCCTGCCCAACGAGAAGGTAGATGCACTAGCTAAGACGTCAGTAACTTCTGATAAAATTATAGATGAAATCATCTATGAAACAGAAATCACATCCAACCTTAAAAGATATTTTTTGGAAGAAACATGGGAACGCAGATAGCAATCGTCATACAATCAGCAAATTACGCAGTACGCTAAAATTCATTCAACGATTTATCACTCTCGTTGGCACAATAACGTGGTGGTCTCTCGATATTTCTATTCGATTATCGCTAGAATGAAATTCGGACATGGTAATTTCTCGGCCCATTTACATAAGTTAGGCATAATTGATTCTCCAGCTTGCTCATGTGGTTATGAGGTAGCTGATTTAGATCACCTTGTTTTGGCGTGTTGTAACTACGAATGGGAAAGAAAAAGGTTGTTTCAGAAGCTAGTAACACTCAAGGTACCGTTACCAACATCCGTAGTTCTGCTTCTTAGAACTAATAATACGGAATTATACAGATCACTTATGGGTTTCATAAATGAATGTAATATCATGATTTAAGACATTTTATAAATTAATTGTACATTTAGTTTTTACAGTTTTAGGTATCTAACTAATGTGGCAGAGGGGCTACGATCCCTTAATGCCATTAATTAATAAAAAAAAAAAAAATCCCAAGGTTGAAATTTTTATACTATTTTAGATGGTGTAATCTTGCTTTTCATCTTTAAAATTGTGTTAACATTCAAATTAATAGCTTCATCCTGGTAAAGTGAATGTGAAAAACAGAATTCACTGCCACCAACAATTAAGTACAAACGACACCTTTAAAAAGATGCTGTAGGTACCGAAAGAGTTAAATAAATATTTAGGTGGAATTTCACAAACAAATTGTAACTAATTTTCTTCCTTTTACAATAAAGCATTTCCAAGAAAATCCTTTTCCATTTCAAGTATTCGAGACAAAGAATTTCAGCGCCCACAATTCGTGCTGTCGGAAGCGTGCCAGGCCAAATTCCACCAGACAGCTTGCACCTATCGCCGTGTATGTCGGTTTGAATGAAATATCGATTCAAGAACCAACTCCACGGAAACCGTATGTTTGGTCTATCGGGAGTTGCCACCTCCCTTTTCCTCTTCAGATCGTCGCGTTATTTCTAAACGTTTTCATGCCTAGCACGTGATGTTGTTTGGGCCCGCGCTAGATAAATTGGTTGCGAAATTGCCTCCAATTTAACACTACCGTATTCATTTTATTATCAATATTCAGCCGGCGTATACATGCCAGGATCTGTGCTCGATATATTTATTTATATTGCAATCCGTAAATATAAATCATGCTATATAGCAGACGGGCGTGTTTGCTGTGATTAAATTAATGGAGTGCTCCGATTATGACGGTCGATGATTTCGACAAAACATCAAATAAACAAATCTATGATTGATGCCGTACGTTTATTTCTTGCATTGCATTGCACTGATACATATTGCTTCCAGAGACGGTGGAGTATCGAAAACACTTAAGAAGTAGTCAACAAAGGATAATAAAACTGGATCTTCTACCTCACAAATATTATTAAAATAGATTTTGCGAAGTAAAAGACTCAGTTGTTATACTTTTTTGGTTAATAAGATCAGTGGTGCACGATGGGGGTTGTATTGTAGAGCAAATTTTAACCCCCTAACCACGTAAATGAGAAATTCATAGGTATATTTCTGTTTTAATCCATAAGCTACGTTAAAAAAATAAAATTTACTGATTTTTGAATTTTTCCCCAAACTATCATATACAGAGATTACAGCAACCCCAAAATATCCCTTACACAACTTTTCTATCTCAAAAAGGAAATATTTGAGAGCATTCATATTTGAGATGTATTTGCGTTAGTTATCCTTAGAAGACGGTAAGGTTTTGGTTAAAACTGGTCTAAGAGTTAGGGAGTTTACTCTTTCGATTTTTTGATTTATTCTTGGAAACGGCTCTAACGATTTTCTTCAAAATTGACATTTTTGTTACATTTGGTACAAGCTTCTATTTCCCTATGTCACTTTCCTTTCGTTTCGGATTTCTTTTAGCCAATCGAATCTTGTCTAACTAGTTTGTGATTCTTCTATGAACAGGCCTATAGACGTTAATGTCAAATTGCAATGAATTATCTAGTAGCAATGATGAACCTTGGTAAAGCGAAACGCGTCAGCTAATAGCGATTCATTGCTAAATTATTTCATTTGATTCTCTTTTTCGGATTATACATATAAATAAGGGGACTTATACTTAGTACGCCAGCTGTCTACGTTTTATTTTTTTCTTTTCTGGAACGCTCGAATTGTATTGGAAGACGTTCTTATATTTTGGTGCAAACAATTTGTAAATTCTCTAATCTTCTTTGCGTATAATCACTTTCAATTTATGTTTTGGTTCTTATTTTATTTTTATAGTAATCCTTTATTATTAGGTATCAGGGGGTTAGCTAATTTTATAAATATTTACTCTCTTTTTTTTCATCTAAATTTACAAAATAGTTTAAAATCTCGTTTAAGTACACAAATGCAAAATACGATTGCAAAGAGCAGTGGCAAAGAGGCTCACGCTGTAACCCAAACTGAGCTTAACATCAGATAAGCTCTCCTTTTATATGCTATAATGTGAATTTAAAAAGAAATTGTTGAAAAACAGACGCGTTCGCCAGATTACTAAGTTAACAATTAGTTAATACAGCAAAATAGTTACTTTCTTGAAAATAACTTTTACCAAAGATTAATTAAAGTTAACCATATTAGAGATTTAATTGGGTAAGAAAATTCCTATTTCTGCAAATAAGGAAACACAAATTTACTGCTGCAATGGGACGTGTCTAGTAGATGTTCGCTCATACATTAATTACCATAGATGTGTCCCTTCTACAAATAGAACATACATACATGCAGCTGCACGATAAGGTATTGGACAGAATGTATCTATTATACGGGCATGTATGGCACGATTTTCAGACATATTCTATCGCTTCCCTATCTGGATATTGGAAAATATATCTCTTCCATTCTCGATAACTGCACCCTCTATGTTCCGCCACTCCCTTTCTGATTGAAGGTAAACCGAACGTTATACATGGCTCTGTAATAACGCATCGACGTCGAACCTAGCCTTTTAATTTGAAACGTGAACCTTGTGCTATTGGAAAGTGGAATTAACGATTTGATTTACTTGCAATTCTAGCGCATATACGAGTTAATCTGCAGGAACGTTTAGCAATGGTTTAGCCCACCTTTCCTAAGGGATTATAAACATCACTTGACAAAACAGCTTTTTTATATTACGCGGAATCTAATCAGGTTTTATCTACGTATCTTCCTGTCTACTTGAAATGAATGCAATCATTTTACAATGTGGTACAACAATTCCGTTCTATACAATAAACAAGACCTCAATTTAGGGAATTGGTGTTACTTAACGTAAACGAAATTACTTAATTAGCTATACGACACGGTTAAAACTAATTAGATTACGGTTGTACTCCACTGTAATCGTTGGGTTTAACAATAACTCTGATGATGATAGTTTTAGATTATCCACCCAATTCAGTAATTGACTTAACAACATACTTTTAATGATGATTGATGAGGGATGAGTGTACTCCCGGGGATATTATCACGTCTACAGTAACCGCTTTTAAACGAATTAATACATTAATTGGCCTTACAGCGCCGTCAGGTCCCACACACATTCGCAAAATCACAACACGAATCACGCTTATATCTTCTTTTACGAATACGATGTAGATGTAGTACATTGAGGGAGGCATTAAGAGGTTTTGCGGGCTTCGGAATTGGAAACAGGTCACGTTTTATTGTAAGCGACTTAGGAAGAAGCCGTAAGTTATTTTAATGGCGCAGTAAATACGGTTTTTATTCGGCGAGTCGCTTTAAATAGCTCGTGAAAATAAAGATGGCTTTAATTGGTAACAAACTGAGCGGCCGGCGTATTTAGCAGCGTGTTTACACTGACGTTTTAGTTAAATGGACGTAATACGAGCGGCGAAATATACTAGGTTGAAACGATGTTCTAAGAAGTAAATGGAATGGATCCTCAATCCCTGACAGCAAAGCACAAGCTATGTATGTTTGTATGTATTTACTGAGCAATTAAACGGAACGATAGAGGGAAAAGAACCGACCAGGACTAATGTAGGTATTTATGGTATTTAAGTAAAAATTGCTTCCATAAAAGGTAAATTAATCTGTAACCGCTGTGTGTTTATCCAAGCACGCAGTAAAAGTAAGTACTTGAATGGCAAATTTAATTTAACCTCTGTCTCTCAACTTCTTCTAAATTATAAAGCCTTTGAGATTACTTATCCTAAAAAACATGGGATACAGTTGTTTAAACGTTTGGCGAGTTAGTGTGTATATATAAAAGGTGAATTGATTTTAAAATGTATTCGAAATGATACGATGTATATCGAAATAATTTTAGAAGAGCAAAAAGAGAAGCCTTAATTACATGGGTAGTGAGTTTTCTTGGGTGGTACACCCTTAAATTAGGAGTTCATTTTATAACTTTAATTTCCTACACGTATCTACAAATCTGGCTAATGAATATCCACCACCCTTCAAAGTAAAAGTCTTACACAAAAAGACTTCACTTTACCTATATGAAGGTTGTCCTGAAGAGAAGCGATGTACACCGCGAATACGACTATCCTTATGGACTTGCCGAAAAATATGTGGGGAATCTGGAGGAACATCCCCAAAACTAATCCATTGGCTTTATGCGATAGTAACACTTCCATGCATAACCTATTGAGCAATAGCATGTTGCCAGAAAGTGCAGCAAGCCAGAACTACCGCAAGACTTGTATCCTTACAAAGGACTGCAAGTACCATTATTGGCATTGGAAATTCTTCTGGACTTACCACCCTTATGCATCGTTATGGAGAGAGAGGCCAGATTAACTACATATCAACTATGGCACATAGCGAATCAATCGCTACACACCCATATCTGTATGGCTAACAAGCGACTAGAATGGTTCACTTCCGACAGTACGCTGGAAATGCCATCGGACATGATGTATACTCGATCAATGATCGATGCACACTTCCCGGAAAACTGACAGAGATTAGACTGACAAAGCAAGTTATGACCAGGAGAAAAGGTAACAGGAAAATCAAAGAAAATGTGATAGAGGACCTGACCAAAATGGGTTTGATGCAGTGAAAAAGAGAAACAAATGTTAAGGTTATAATATGAAAGAATATCCATCATCTCCCCTTGAAAAAGAATGATTTTATTATCAAACTGCTAACACAAAGAAGGAAACCATTAACGTAAAATAAAAATAACTTGGAAATTGTTTATTGAACTCCCATATATTGTAATTTTCATATAATTATGTACAATAAAATTTAATTCAATTAAAAACTCACTGCGTTGAAGAATGAGATGGTGATTTAGGTAGCACTATTGCGAACTTTGGGTTTCTAAGAAGGTAGTTTTTTCCCACTATCTACGTTTTTTAATTCTATTCTAATGTATGGCATAAAAGTCTTGAGACAAATTTTACGATAACAAAAACTAAAAGCGATTTTTTTAAGTAGCTTGTAAAACAATTTTTTTTGGGAGAATCCGTACAATTCTTTAACTTCATCCTAACTGTTGCTCATTTGGGGCCATTGTACTCCTTCTTACTAAGGAAAGTTTACAATTTTTCGACTGGACGAACTTGAGGAGTGTTTTAGGTTGTAATTCTTGGCAACAAATAAAATGTTGTTTTATATTAATAAGTTCTGTGTCAATCTTGCATATTGTCAAAACGCCAAGTTGGATCAGAACATAAAATCTGTGTGAACGTTTGCATCCTTCCTTGTGAGAATCTACAACATAAGATATCGATGTCCCAGCTTTAGAAATGACACATCATCATCTTTCATTCAAATTTTGCCATTTTCAACAACTTCACAAAAGGAAACGATAGTTGCAATACCGACAGCACCCAATATGCCTTTGCTTTTGTTTCTGAATTAATTAGAGCGAAACATTTTTGCCGTCGAAAATGATAATTAGATTGTTTACAGAATGTCACAGCCTGAGAAGAATGAAGAATAATATATTTTGTTAGTTGACACAAAACAAGTGTCAAGTTGTGGATGCAAAAATAAAAAATAAAAGAACAGCAAACTAAAAACGCCAAATACACTCTAAATAGAAGAAAAAAGTACGCTAAAATATAAACAAAGTAAAAAAAAGCTCTAAATAACTAAACACTAAAATATAAACAAAGTGGCATTCCAGAAAACAATACATTAAGGTGAGAAAAAAAAGAAATAAACTCTATGAAAAGAAAATATTCTTCGACAGAGTTAAAAGTTACGAAATAAGAGAAATTGCTGCACACTGCTCTTAAAACTGCTAACCGTGCTTTTCACTTTAATTTCGTATGGTAAATGATTAAAAACCCAAGCTCTTCACACGCAAACTGGTAATGTGAATGGTACAACCAACGGGATGCAAATTGTCTCTCTTTATTGTTTGGTGGTCATGATATATTTATAGCTCTAAAATATATATGCATTGAACGGATAAAAAAATTTGCCTACGAAATAAAGGTCTGCAAGATTGGACGGCCAGCTGTAAATACAGCGAGAAGAGGGGACACAATAGATCTTTCAGGTCGCAGTGTACTATCACCCTAATATCACACATACATACAAGACTGTGTAAAATGACCACCCATAATTGATTTTACTACATCCATTTGACAGCATATAGTATTGTTTTGTTTTTCAGTTATTTGGAGTAGTACAATACATTTTTGGGTTTTATCGCATACTTCATAGTTATTTTAGACGCATTACGTGCGTTGTATATGCACATGCGTATAAAACAAAATATTAGGAAGTGACGCATGTAAAAGTTTTCTTTTATCTTGTACAAACCTATGTCCATGCATTTATAAACCATAAACAATGTGATATAAACTCCTTTATGTAATGTAAATGCAGGCATTATTTATAGAATATAATCTTTGGCCTTAATGTCAAACGGTTAAATTCACACCTTAATTGCAAGTATTATTATTACATCACAGGATGCTATTACACATGTATGAACTTTATATGTATGTAGATTATGATAGTATATATTAAAATGAAATCAAGGAAACGCACCTATAACGGTATCAATAATAAGAAAGAAATTATAGGTAAGCACATTCCTTCTTTAGGTTAAAAAAAAATGTTTCAAAAGGAAATTGTCAATTTGAAAATACTTCTTTTATTGTACATTTATACAACTAAAAGCATTAATAACATGTTGAACTTGCAGGGCCGACTAATTAACATTTTCGACAAATCTGAAATAAATAGACCTGGTGATTTGAAATTATGGTAGATTTCGTATAAGTTATATACGAGGGCCGTTTGATGAGTACCCGGATTGGAAGATACATGGCGCTACTGAGCCAAAATAAGTGCACCATCATTTAATATAACCTTTTTTAGCCCGCCTGTCAAAACTTGGTGACAATCCGACGCACAGTTGATCGAAGTTGGTTAAAAATCTGACAGCATAAAAAAGCCAATCGTTGAGAATCATAATAAAATGTGTATAAGTGTATAGTAAAATAAGCATTAGACATGGAAATCACAGTACAAACAAGTAGATTGTCGGAATATCGAACAGAAGCAAGTCTGAAAGTACATATGTTCGGAGATGTGACAGTAAAAGTGTATTTCGACCGTCCTCTCCAACTACTACAATCTTCGGAATTAGAAACGATACGAAACTGCAATTTGCTAAGAATATACACTAACTATGTGTAATTCAACCGGCAAAATATTAGCAAATCATATTTGTAACTAACTATACAATTACCATTTCTTGAAGATGGTGTTCTATGACTCTAAATTTTAACTTCTATTAGCTTTTTTAAAAAAATGCCCAAATTTACCCAAAAAAAGGTAAACTTTTTGTCATCTAGGATCTTTCTAGTACTTGTTCCAGCGATTTCAGGTGCTACTTCGCGCAACTTTTTGAAAAAAGACGTTTTGTTTATTGCATTACCGTTTCTAGCATTCTCATAAATCCATGTCAATTAATATTTCTATAAAAAATTTGTTAAGTTATGGGATTTCAGTGACTAACATTCAATGTATGTTTCATAATCTCTTAATCTCGGATTAAAAAGGGTATAAACCAATTAGCATAAGTATGAATATCGGTCATATACCTACATTATGATATCCAATATGCTACGTCTTTAATATTGGCTGCACTTTTATTGTATCGTTGACATTGTGTTATAATATTATATTATTAATATTATAAACAAAATGGGGTACCATTCTTTATATACTTGGTATGTTTGACTTCTTCGGTTCGCCTACACATTCTAAGAGTCATTCTCCTTCTAGTTGGATTGTGGCTAATATGAATACAATTTATGTTTTATTATAGGTGCACATAAACAAGGAGATTATCTATAATAATAATAATAATAATAATAATTCATGCCTTCACATCCCCCAACAGCTTTCGCCAATTACAGGGGGCATCGGCCGGCCATGAGTTATTATTACGCCTGCGCCCGTGGAGCGACTTAAGGTGTTTGTCTCTCAGCATTTGCCAAGGAGTGAGGAAAACCACGAAAACCTCACTCTGAGAGCAGGCCCTGGGATTCGAACCCCGGACCCCGTGACTGATAGCCAAGCGCGCTAGTCACTCGACCATCAGCCATCTATATCATTATCATAAATGTATCAATGTACCTACTGGTTAAAAGTAATAAAAGTATCACAGAAAATTCACATCTACTCCCATAGTAAAAATATGTGGAGAAACAATACAAAATATCCTAAGTGAATTGACATTTGTCTCAAAATGGTGATTCGACGGTAGTTCTTGGCTAAATCCATATAAACAAACATTTAAAGATACGTACTGTGGCAAACGATACAAGCATGTTTATATCCAGCTATAACAGCTTCAATAACCATCCTAGATGCAAATGTAATCAGAAGATTCGCGATAATCTTACAAGTGATTACTACAGGGAAAGAAATTGATTGCGAGAAGGAACAGCTGAAAAATTTATAAATGTATATGGTTTGTACTGTATGCTAACCCCCATACATGAAAATCTATTGCAGGGCGCAGATATCATTCAACATGTTACTTCTTATAGGCAAACTTTCATAAGAAGCTGCCGAAGCTCAAAATCAAGACCTTAAAAACCTCAGGGAAAAATAGCAGAAAATGCAACGGTTCAGCTACTAACGAAAATATTTTGAAAATACTACTTATCACATTCGATCCGTATATTTCCCATTCAAGACGAAAATAAACGAACATACAAGAAGTGAGTTATTACCAGAAGCTGTAGAATTATTAATTCTTCACCGGCAAAATTGAAAATTGCGTTAAGTGAAAAGTAGGTACTGCCGCTGTTTATCAACGACCTGTTATGAAGAGAGGTAAGCAAATTGTTTTATTATACACAAAACGTTTACAACACTGTTTAGAAGAAATTTCTATTAAAAACAGAGATACATAATTTTACATTATATATGCTCTTCATCTCTGCTTTAATAGTGTCGACACATTTAATCTATTAAGATACCAAAGCCCATGTTTCTATCTTAAATGCATTTAGTGATCACAATATTTTCCTGTTGCATAATATTGTAGTCTACATTATAAGTTCCATCACACAGTAACAGCTACGAAACTTATATCTATATCAACAAATACGGTATTTCTTCGATTTATGCAGTCTCAAATACTATATACTTTTAGCTACATTTTCATAAACAAGTAGTGACGGTACAACAATATTTCTTTTACTTGATGTAATATACAACCTTACCTATTCGACAAAATTTTCTTTTATTCATCAACATTAATTTTTAAGCAAGTTATTACCATTTTAGTCAATGTCCGCTTTTTATCGCCTTTTGATCCACTGTGCGACGGTTAGGTTTGTTTTGACAGCTGTTTGAAAACATCGTGTTAGGGTTTTTTGCGACCATGGAAAAAGAGCAGTATGGCTCTGTGATCCGATTCTTGTTTTTGAGTGGCAAAACACATGCATGTGTTTTATTCTTAATTCTTAATTTTGACTTTTATTTATATTTTCTTGCTCTGTAGAGTTATTGGGCAAAATAAAGGCTATTATTATTATTATTATTAAAAACCTTCTCAATGGTGTTTATGGGACCCATTCATCTTCCCGTACAACCCTCTACCATTGGTTCGCAGAGTTTCACTGTGGCCGCACGTCGGTTTTTGATCAACCGCGTGGATCAACAGCAACATGGACAAAATTCATGATCTCGTATTGGCGGACCGCCGAGTGAAAGTTCGCGAGTTGGCTGTGATGGTAGGCATATCTTTATATCTACATAAAGGCCGATCATGTGTCTATTTATTTATAGCTTAATTACAATTACCGCTTCAAAAACGTTTGAATAGAAGTTTAATGCATGTATTATTTTTAAATTCAAATAAATTAATTACAAAACCCACATAAAATAAACGTTCTTTACGTTTATTAATATCCTATTATAAACTAACTGTCTGATGTATATATTTCAAATTTAACATTTACGGGTCTAGCGCGGCTGCACTTCCTGGATCTAGTTAATTTTATTATAACAGGAATTAGTTTTACGACTCAAGAACGTATATGCGAACGTCTGCATATACATACATTGTTTTACTTTTTATTATTTTTCCCTTCTCGAAGTAGCGGCATATGTTTCAAATCGCACTAGTGTATATCTGCTAACGTGCACATATGCCTCTCGATTCGTGTTTAGGAACTTTGTTTGTCAGACCAGATTTAGCTAAATACTTAACGGACAGTTCAATTCTTTCTATACATGTGACAATAGAAAACATATGCGAGTTAATGATGAAATCAACTGTTTCTGTATTTACCAAGAATGAAACTTAAAAGCCATTGCGGAAAAGAAAAATTGCGTCGCACTTTGTACATGGTGGCGATAAAATCTGTCCAGGCGATTTTATTTTCTGTTAGTGTAATACATTTTATGGCCGTACATTTTATATTTCCAGGTAGTCTCTAAATAACAAAGACGGGAACGTTTGCCGTGCAGTAATTAACCCAGCAATGCATGTAATTGACGATGATGTTCTACCATCTATTACCATTAATAGATTCGTGGTCGTTTTGATGTTGTGCAGCAATAAAGCAACTTAATTACTTTGAAAGTTTCCAGTTCGCGTGCATTCATTAGTAACTTTTGGATAAAATGTGCAATTTGGTTGCAAAAAAATAGTAATGGAAAAAATCGTGTTGAAATTTTATTTTAAGTTTTATATTTCCATCGACCATAGGCGATAAAGAAAATCTTCAGACTATTGTAAAAGATGGTGGAGGTTGGGTCATGGTATGGGAGTGCTTTTCTACAGAAGGGATGGGTAATCTGTGCTTTATAGATTGTATAATCGGCATATACAGGGCTGCTCATTAGTGTGTCGAAGTCCAATATAGTCTTTAAAAAATAAAACTGAAGGAATTTATATTATGAAAAGTGGTACAGTAATCAAAAACTCACATTTTTAAAATAATTTGAAGTATACAGTGTGCCCTAAAGCGGGGCACATTCAAAATTTTTTTTTTAAATGAAACGCCCTCTATATCTTTTGTGTTTTCTTATATGCTTTAAATTGTGTGTTCTACGATCCCCGGATATTTGGTTTTGAGTGACGCGTTGTTGAGTTATTAACGAAAATTAAAGAAAAAATGGTCAGTGACAAAGTTTACCGACAGTATTACGATTAGCTAAGACAAGATTATTTAGTAAGTATGCAGCCAAGGGATGTGGACAAAGCCTTCGCCCGATGGGTAAGTACACTAGATCGAATCGAAAACAAATAATTAGCGGTTTGTAATGAAAAATTGAAAATAACTTTGAAATTATTGGGTTTGGGTATAGGACATTATTAATAAAAACTAAGTGCAATTAACGGGGCATTCCAAAAATTTAATAATATACAAGGTATTCCATTTGAAATAATTCAGGAAACGCTCTTTCAAAACAAAAAACCCGGGGATCGTTGAAAACACAATCTAAAGCAGATAAGAAAACACAAAAGATATACAGGGCGCGTTTTATTTAAAAAAAAAATTTTCGAATGTGCTCCGCTTTAGGGCATCACCCTATATACTTCAAATTATTTTTAAAATGTGCGTTTTTGATCACTGTACCACTTTTCATAAAATAAATTCCTTCAGTTTTATTTTTTAAAGACTCTATTGGACTTTGACGCACTAATGAGCAACCCTGTATAAACATACAGATATTTTGAATTAAAATTTGAAACCCAGTGCCAACCGACTGGGTTTGCAACATAATTTTATTTTCTACCAAGGCAATGATTTAAAACAAAGCACACATTAGTCGCGAGTGGTTACTCTGTAATCGTCCCACGGTTATGGAGACTCCTCCACAGTCAGTCGACCACAACCCAATAGGGAACTTGTGGGTTGAAGTGAAAAATAAACTTAAAAATATGATACTACAAATGAAGAAGTTCTTAAAGAAAAGTTACAGTTGGAATGGTGCAATATTTCCTGTGAATTCACTAAAAAATTGGTACAATCCATGCCCAATCGCTTACAATATGTCATCAATAGGATGGGATATCTAACCAAATATTAGCATTCGCTTGATGCAAGACAGGCATTCTCTGTACTACATGAACTTTGTATTTTTTCTCCTCTTTTTATTATTTCCTTTATGTTCATGTTAAATAAATAAAACTGTAATCAATTAATGTAAACAAATTATTATTTGCCTTGAATATGGTGGTATTAGCGCCAATAACTCAAATTAATTGCCAGAAACACCAGAACGAAGAAAATTACTTATTACTAGTAAAAACAAGTAAATAGTAAAAAGAGTTGTAGCATAGTACTGAATGCAAGTATATTCAGCAGAAGTGAGCACTGTACTTTTCTCTATAACGCAAGTCTATACAATCTTAATGGTTTATTCCAAATTAAATGGTATTGGCAACACACATTTTTTGTAGTTTCCGGCAATTAAAAAATACTTATTCTAAATATATAAATTACATATTTGGGCAATTTTTCTCATCCATCAAGTTCAGGCCCTTTAGGTAGCTCAGAATCTTTTTGAATGAGGTCGTTTCAGGTCTTCTAAGAAAAGGTCAACCTTCCCAAAGAAATCATACCTGATTCTTGTTGAGGCGGAATTAGTGGCAGAAGATGTCCTCAACTGTCTCGTCATTAAATGAAATTTGCCATCAACTTCTCACAGTTTATTTTAGTGAACCTGGTTGCACGAGCCAAGTAAGTAGCTTGCGATTTTCGGATTCACAATTCTTTTTGATGCCTTTTCATAAGTGCCGCATCTAAGTATTAATTTTTTTCCCATTGCATTTTTAGTTACTTGCCGTAACAAACATAAAATCGAGACCCATTACTCCTTTCTTGATTCAACCATAATGCACTTGTGCTACCTCTTTTATATAGTCAACCAGAGAATTTTCTTCTTCTTCTGAAAATACCCGCTTCACCAGCCATTTGGATGGCTTTTATATTGAAGTTCGATTGATGTGCTTGACTCTGGCTTTACTTTTTGACACTATTGTAGAATTTTTGCAGCAAAATAAAGACAAAACTGGAAAAGCTGAAAATTTGGTCAAACGGTCGAATGTATCAAAGCACCTTAGGTTATGTTTCTACCACATGTCTCACTGTGTCAAGGTGCATGAGGATACTCCATGATAAAAACATACAAATAATTCTAACCTACATGGTGTCATGTGACAGCCCACTTTAGAAACGATGTTTCTGTTATTCAAGGGTTCGTACATATTAATAACCGCTCACTTACCTCGAAAATTATAGACGAAACTGCGAGAAAATAATGCCGCGTTTTTTGGAACTTAAAACTGCTCAAGAGCACTAATTTCGTCAATATTCTGGTGCCATATTAGTTCAAATTACAATAAGGTGTCGTATCTGATAGGTTGGTATGGTTATTTACCGAAATATCCGCTGCAAAGCAGTATTTGTCAGATTTATCGCAAATGTTTCAAAGTACAACAGTCTACTACAACGATCGTTAAAAATTCATTTTTTTTTCCTGCACTTCTTTCCTCCCGCTTCTTCAGAACTTTACAGGGATGCAAATTTGATCTTTAAAACACAACCATACCTCAACGGAACATTGTATCTATTGTCTACACACAAAGCGGATATGATCTCCAGCAATTTCATGTCGTGACCGTGGAATATGTACTACAAGAATCGTATTCGATCTAGGCGGGGTGCATCCCTAGCGCCCGCGTCTATTCATGATTTTATTAAATTTACATTAATTTCCATAAATACTTAGCGGAACGTGATATCACGAGCGGTGTCCGCCGGCAGTGCACACGTGATGATACCTTATGTATAGTATGCCAACAGATATCCAGCGGTAGCGATTGCGACTTCCTACAATCTCTACCCGCGCTCCTGTAGGTAGAAATACAGAAAAACCTGTCTGACTTGGAAGTGCGTATTAAACGAACAATGACCAACATTTGCAAATAACTTGGATTAATAAAGAGCACAGCGTGTCCTGCCAAATTGGCTCATCAGAAATTTTCGTATTTCTAGTAGGAATATAATTTTGAAACACGCAAAGTAGTTCATCTAGAGAAAATACTGTTAACCACCTCCGAAAGCGTTAAAATTAATTTTCTTGTTTTAAATGGAATAGTACAATTTTGATCAAGTGGTTTCCTCACGTCATTTGCATCTAGTTTGTATTTAAATTTTTTACGTTTGCGACACCGTTCGATGCAATCAATATAAGAAGTAAATTTTTATGTAAATTTAGTTCATAGCATTTTGCAGTGCCGGTGGCTAACATGGTTCACGTCAAATATTATTTATCTGTTAATACTTACATACAATTACAATGAAAATCAAATAACGCAAAATATTTCGCGTGGATTAGAAGTGCATGATGCGATAAGAACAACTTTCGCAGTAAAAACTATAGAAGGATTAGTTTTTGAAGAGAAATTGCCTTCGCGTTTTTATTTTTGATCAATGAAAATTGTCGTAATCTGTCGCTACTTTGTTTACATAGTGTATAATATCCAAAATACCAAGAACAATCAGTGTAAGTATACTTTTTCTCCTGCCTGTCCCTTGTCAAGGCGTAATATATTCCTATATTCAAATGCGTCTAACTCGAAAATTATGACAAATAGGCATTTAGTGCCTGGTTTATAGCATGCTAGCGCTTTTGAAATATAGACGAGCAATCTAATGGCTTTGTTTCGGCTAACCACATAAAACGCCAATATGTATACGGGGGTCGGTCAAAAAAGTAAGCGGACGGTTATCACGAGCTATGGCGGTTAGATATCGGTGATGGCGCTAAACTCTGCGGTACGGGAATTGTTCTAAATAAAACCCTTAGAGCATCAGAAGCTCTGCCAACGCAACCGCCAGGCGGAGAAAATCGGCTGGGGATCGGGAATAAGAAGCTCGACGTGTATCCCCCACGCGGCCGCGATGGTGGGAGTTGAGCGTGCGTGAATCGGGCACCGTCTGCGGCGATCGTAAACGATATTAACAAATAAAAAATGACAATCGGAAAATCAATCAAAATAAAAGGAATTAATGATTAATTCAAAATAAACTTAAAATGGATTTTCCCATGGAACGGTACATTAAAACTGGCCCTTATTTTTTACGCTGACGATACCACCGTAACCGTAACTGGTAAGCGCCACGAGGCAGATGTTAAATGAGTTTTTCTTCCTCCAAGTTGCTGAATTGGGCCTCGAGTATTATATAAAACGGAGCAACCGCTCACACAGTTTGGGCAACAATGGAGATTTTAAACACAAATTTCTAGGCCGTGTGATCTCCCGTTTTGACGATTTGAACTGGCCTGCCAGACTTCTTCCTTTAGGACCTTTTTTAAATCTACCGTTTTCAACAACAAACCACAAAGCTTGCAAGCCTTGAAAGTCAATATTGAAGAAGAAATCACTTTTCTAGAGCCACATGTTTTGCGAGCAACACTTCAAAATATCGTAAAACGAGTCATTTGGCCGATATATAATTTTTTTCATCTTAATGTCAATTTTACACCTTCAAAAAAACTTCCTGTTAAAACAAAGCCTAATATTTTTCATTTCTGACAAAATAGCACCGAATTCACAGGATGGGATTACTTTTGCCCCACCTTGTACATAGCAGACGGATGCTGGGGCAGCCATCACGGTCTCCTAACAGAACAGGGATGTCTAAGGAAATACCAATAAATATGCCATCTTTAAAAATGAACCTATTTGTAGATTATACATTGAGGAAAAGGAGACAGCCTACCACGTTGTTTTCGAATGCGCTGCATTGGAACGGCAGAGACTGCAAGTGCTGCGAACACTCAATCTACTGACAGATCTGATGGAAAAACGTTTACCACAGAAGCTATGAAACTTAGTTAAAGGGACTAACCTGCTTATGTAAAGAAACTCACTAGGTACGGAATAATACAATAGGTCTCAGACCGCGGTGTTAAGGGGATGATAAAAAGAACTGATTCAAACCAATTGGCAAATCAAATCAAACCTTGATGTTCTTCACTTACCAGTTTGTTGCTTATACTTCTATTATGCACATTTAAACCGCACGCTTTGCATAATCACCGTAGCTTACTTCCCCAATAAATTTCCGTATTTCTCTTCGACCTCTCTCATCTATATATCCACGTCCATCGTCCTCATTTGTAAAAGGATTAGCCGGTACATCTGCACATTATCCCATACAAAATCGCGCATCCGTAATCACCTCGCCGCGTATGCACCTTAACGTTACAAAGGCGGACGCGACCGCCCGACCGCACGGAAGAAGATAGATGACGATATCAATAGAGCTGTGTACAACGTGCAGGACCGGTTTCGGCGATTTTCGTTTATTTATCAGTCGACCGTACGTTCTCCTTGCAGTAAGTGGATTACCTTACACCATGATCCGCTTATCGATTGCTCAGATTACCGCTTATTAAAAAGTAGTGCCTTGGAAATCGTACACTTAAGGTACTTATCTTTGACTTTGACAAGGCATGGTTATAACGTTTCATAATTTTCTGCTCGTACGCATATTTACGTCAAGATAGATTGTAATCGGGAGTTAACCACAAAGATTGATTTCAAAGAGCTTGGTTTAAATGTACCAACCAACGTAGTGACGTGATGACCAATACATTTTTTAGGATATATGAATCTACACGGAGAAAAATGACATTGCAAATCCAACAAAAAAAGTATTGTCCTTACGTTGCAATCGGTTCAAAAATAAATTGGTATTGCAGTAAAGTTTTGTAAGTATATTCCAAAACTTTTGTTTTGTTCCACCAACAACACTTTTGTTGGTGTTGAAATATGTTACAGTACAAATAATCGCTTTAGCGATAACATTATAGTTGTAGTTATTTCAGATCTAAAATACAGAACAACGTGTGCGATGAAGTGAAGTAGATGTAAACACAATTTTTCAAACCAGTACAGTCAAGAAATATTTACATTACACACAATTGTAGTTGACGCAACAGGGCGCCTACGTTGTCGATATTACAACTTGTGATGCAGGAAGTCCCGGCATGGACAGTAGTATCACGTGATTCTAACCGCGTGTTTCATTGGTCTTACATAGCCGAAACAGACTAGTCTGCTAGTTACCAGGCGGAGTAGACGACGCCATATATTTTCGGTTGTGACGTTGTGTTAGCTTATTAGTTTTGTGTAAAAGAACAACAGTGTATTAAAATTGAAGAAAACTGGCTCACTTCTGACGTCTACTTACTCTTAGATATGGATAATTTTGTTACAGAGAAGCTAGCTGAATGGAATATTATGCGTACGAAGTACAGATTGCTAATGATGAGTACATTAAACCTTTCGATAAATTACCTAGTGTTTTCCCCTGTTTAAAAGTTGCAAAACGATCTAGAATATACGTTGCCTTGAGACATTTGTAAAATAAGACTTAGATACATTTGAAATTTTAATCTTCATTTTTAGTGTTTCCCAGTTTTAGAATTTATCTTGTTTATTTTTTTTGTTAATTATTAATAAAAAAATGTGTTATCCTATACTGATATTTTACTTGAACCCTCCACAGCTTACATTTAAGACAGCACCGAATTTGTGTGTGAATCTACTAAAATATTGTTCGCTTTGAACAGAAATTGCGATTACAAAAATCAAAATCAAGTGACACTATAAACGTAGAAAATTATGACGGAAAATCAATTGTTTGTTAAATATCCACAACTTGCTGTTGAAGTTTCAAATTGCTTTGGTAGTGATAAACAATTTTTAATACTGTATTTCACACAATTTTGTTGAAAACACCATATTTTTGTGATTCGTTAAACAACAAGCAACTGGTTGATTGTAACATGTTTTGGGATTATATCCTTCCAAATTTTGTGGCAGTTCTAACAAAGTTTTTCGACAACAAGTTTTAGGTTGTATTGAATAATGGTTGTTGTTGTCATATATTTACCCACAAATTGTTGTTCAATGTGCGTCAATTGGTGCCACCTTAACAATAAATTTTTCTCCGTGTATTTAATTCCAAGCAGCTGTTAAGATCAGCAAAAACAAATCAGTAACTTTGCAACTACGATAGCATACAACCCTCATACCAGTTTAGTTTTCTAGTGTCTCTTCAATCCCGTGCTGACTATACATATAATCAATGTAATTCTTAAATCTATTTTAATACCCCTTATATTAAATATAGCCATGTTATCATTTTAGGAATACGCGTGAGATCTCTGACGTCAGTATTGAGGCAGGTCAAGGTCTGCGATCCAAACAACCGCCATATTGGATTTTATCCTGTGTTATTTATATGGCGTTAAATCTGTGCGTATTTATTTTATTATTTTTATTAAATTGGTGGAAGTTTCAGGACTGATATTGTGCTAAATATGTTCCCTGAAGTATGTGTTAACAGTTCATCCCAAGTTTAACCTGGAAATTATCTGTGCTTTCAGGATAACAAGTGATATTCGAGGAGTAGTCATTGTTCGCGCAGCAAAGCATCGATAAAATATTTTTTTTTTATTAATATAATAGAGAAGAGTATAAATTCTTTTCCTTTCCAAAGCCAGGAAGTGAATAAAGGAAGTACAACAATTTCATAACTTACTTTTAATAAATTTCATTTAGGTTAGTATTTTGTTTTATTTATATTAGAGGTTACATATAACTGAGCATAGGTTAAATTAAGAACATATAAACCTGAAAATAGTCATCGACTATATTTATATGGTCATTTTGTTTTCTTAGTGAGAACGGCACTACAATTGTGAAATCGTAAATTTCTTATTGCAATAACATACCTAGATAATAAACAATTTTAACTTTAAAGAAATAAATAAGTAGAAAGATAAGTGGCCAGATAGTTTATTGATGTAATAAAAATTCTATAAACTTTGGTAAATAAGATTTCTGTAAGATATCTATATTTGATTCCTATATAGCCATCGTCGATGACATGACAGAAGTCCCCTTGGACATTCGCATCTTGCTTTAACGATGCCGTCATCTTCATCAATATGTACCTACATGCAAAATTAATATAGTTAATAACCTTGTTTTGATATATTCATTTTTATTTTCACCTCCGCATTGTACACTTTGGAGTTCATACTCGTACGCACCTTCCCCTTTAATATTGCTGGGTTTTGATTTAAAGCGGGAGCATTCGAAACCATTTTCCCCTCGTGCTAGCTGCTTCCTATCGAAGAAATTTGAAAGAATCGATACTTCAATAAAATGTTTGGTGATCATCTTAGCCTGCAAACCAAAGGCATTAAATATTGTGGCAACATTTTTGTAAAATTTACCTTTACAAATTATAACATAACCTAGAAAACTGTGTTCTGGCTCTAAAGGAGTAAAATACCAAATTCTGTAAATAAGTCTTTTCGATTAGCAATCGGCATCGACTATTTGTTTTCTTAAAAACTGAAAATTCGTATGTTTATCCATGATTTAGTCTCCATGAAGTGACTAGCACTTGAATTTCGCTTATTATCCTGAAAGTACAGATCATTTCCAGGTTAAACTTGGGATGAACTGTAAACACATACTTCAGGGAACATACTTAGCACAACATCAGTCCTGAAACTTCCACCGATTTAATAAAAATAATAAAATAAAAACGCACAGATTTAACGCCATATAAATAACACAGGATAAAATCCAATATGGCGGTTGTTTGGATCGCAGACCTTGACCTGCCTTAAATTTGACGTCACCAGAATTCTGGAATTCTGGCCGTTGGATTGTTTCTGGCGCTCCCAGAGTGTTATTTACAGTCAATGGTACGATAGTGAAGCCAAATTTACCACCGTCACCGTCATGTAACCGTCGTAGCCTGCGAAAACCGATCAAGTACTTATCGACCGACCCAGTACATAGATTTTCGCCTTACGTTATTAACCGGAACATAGCTATTAGATTCGGCGTTCAGTTTTCAAAAGCGTTACCGAAGCCCGGTAGATGTTTTAATGTTCACCATTGTACATATTTATGTAAGCTTGCGAGTGTACCTATTTTGTTTACTTACCTTTTTTTGCTGTATATATTCCATGTCTTTTACACTCGTTATTTAGAAATAAACTTTTGATTTATGAGTGCAGTTTCACTGTTTCGTTGTCCAAACCCTGAACTTTCTTCAACTCGTTGCTACCATTTTACGGTTTACACTTTATTGGCGATCACTGCCACCAAACGAATTTAGGGTGAACCTCTTCTTTCAATTTACGAGGAGCGTCGTTGTCGTCGTTACAATATATATAAACAAATTATAAAGTAAGGGAAAGCATTAAAGATTATTACTGGTAGAATTTAAAAAAGCATTTGGCCAAATCCAACAACTTCAAAATACTAAACAGCAATAATACCAAATACTAACAACAATAAATTACACACAAATATACTTATGTAGCATATAGTTCCATTTTAGATACTTTAGTTACTTAGATATATTGAAACGTAATATTGCATAAAAATATCGTATTCACTGTTACTTAAAAGATTAATTTACTAACTTAAAAGATTAATATAACACAAATTCTAGAAACATCTACTCTTAAGTATGTTCGTATTTGTTTACGTGTAATTGTACTTAAACAAATTACAATGTGGCTCGAACTTAACATAACTTAAATACCAATCAAATATACTCTAGAAGGAGCAATATAAAAATAAATTTTGCATTCGCAGAACCGTCTAAATTAACACCATACAAGCGCAGAAAAAAAAGTAAATTAGATCCGAAAATCTCATCACTCGACCATTTAAGATTAATAGTAGCATGCTAATGAAAACATAAATATATCCATTAATCCGGTTGTTATAATAACAGCTTTTATCGCCTATCATGATGGTTAATGCATGGGCTAAATTATTTGCTGCTAAAAAAGGACATGGCTCCGAAGAAATATGAACATAATTAACATATTTTTTTTTTATAGTGCTTTCATAAAACATTAAACGAAGGCACAGCCGTAAAAAATATATTGGGAATATCTTTGGAGAAGAGTGATGGTATTTAGACGCCGATATAATTGAAAATACAAAAAAAAAGAATAGCCTGCGGTTAATAATGATTTTATTAATATTACATCTCCATTATTTTACGAAATTGTGAGGCATTTTATATCAGAACAAATTCAATTTTGTATACGGCGCGTAAAATCATAGAAATGCATACATATTCCGCATACAAACATTACATACAAATATAAGAGAGGCGGATAAAGTTATTGAACTCGAAATGTTTATGCTGCCAGCGTCGGATTAAACACTTCAACTTGCACGACGATACTCCCATTTTAAGTGCTAGCGGATGACTTCATAGTGAAATTTACATGGGGATTCAATTACAATAAAATTCCTCCTTCGTAGACGCATCAGGTTTATGTAGGCACAAATCGCACAGAGCTCATAACGCTAACGCACAACAGCATAAAACTCACCGAACGTGTTATTTACGTAGACGGAATTTGCAAGCAATTTTGGAAAAAATAAAAATGACATTCCTACTCGTATACTAAATAACAACAAATGCACTAGACATAACAAGGTACGTACAGCAAAATTTATTGAAATTGTATGGCACAGAGGACAAAATGCTGAATGTCATGAATCTTTCATAAAGTTAGATGCAGATAATAATCTGAATATTCGAAATGCTAACGATGTTAATAATTATCATAAAACGATGACCATGGTGGTAATAACTCGTTAGAATAATATTCGTAATAGTTGCTTTGGTTCTGTTCGTTATGCATCTGGATTTTACCGGATTTGAGGACTTTGAAAATTTGAATTTAGGACAAGTAAAAAGAGTAAAAATAGACTAATTTTGATTAATAAAAATATAATATTTATTCTTGTTGTTGAATTGGTAATTAAGTAGGTAGTCTTTGAGTTCTGGGAATTCTAGTAGGCCCAAGTAGGTGTTAAAAAGAAAAAGGCACTTATAAATATAGGTTTAAAGTTGGGATAACGAGGTGTGCGCACCTTTTCCTAAATGGCGCTGGTATCTCTGAAAGGAAACATTTCCGGATATGAGTTTATTATGAAAAAAAAACTGAGAGTTGATTGTACCTATCTGACGAAGTCGTTGTGCGGTGAAACAGCTGTCACAGTTTTTAATAAACTAATAGTGTGTATCTTACAACGTGGTTGTTGTTTCTTTAATTGAAATGGATTTACATGAAGTAAACGCCAAATCAATTCAAATTTATTTAAGGTAAGCATGCATTTTTCTGTATGTATAAGTTCCCCATCATGTAGTAATAAAATTGTAATTATCCTATAACTGGAAATTTTTCCTCTTGGTAAATATAATAAACAAACAAAAGAGCTTATGTAACCCTAATTTTTTTTTATTACAAAAAATAAAATGAAAGAACCAAGTCTATTTAAAGACTCTGTACATACTACAGGGACCAGGTATTAATTTCACAATCGTCTTAAATTCGTAGCCACCGTGCAGTTTTTATTACACGTCAGACAATTAACCAACCGGCGAATGGAATCCAGTTACATTTTATTGGATTCGCGTGGGAACACCAAATGGTAACAGTTGCTCTGTTACCTAGGCTTACGCTACCTACCAATGCGGAAATTCTAGAAAGTAGAAGGAATACCAGATTTTTTTTAGCAGTATGACTAAAACGTTCTATGAATTATTCTCAAATTGATAAAATAAGTAATTAATATTCCTTTAGGTACGCACTAACAATCAAAATTATTAAAAATGATAAGGTGTCGATTATTTTCAGTCATTGAATTTTAATTTATACGACACCTAAATTGTAATTCTTATCTTATATGATTTTATTAAGTGTTTCTCACAAATAAATAAAAATAAAATGACTTTTAAAGCTTTAAACACAGGCTATCAAGAAGCAAGAAGTTAAAACTATAATATTTTTGCTATATACATACATAATTATATTTATTTAATGTCAAAAATGACATGTCACGATATTTTTCTCACGTGACAAGTAGTAACCACTTAAACTGCGTCCAATAACCAGACCCCAAAATTTCTCTTTAGCTCTGATATTCGGCGGTGATAAATTATGTAACACGATGGTTTTTCAAGATACATCAGCGTAAAATACCGAGCTGGACACATGCTGCGGTTACATACGTAGTATTTATTGGGTTTGATACGTATCGTGTTTATAGACGTGCCGGCGACAATATCCATGTTAGACGTACGAGTAGGTAATATAGAATGAAGTAACACGAAGAAGTGGGTTTATAACATTGCAAGTATCGCGCTACGCTCTCTTGTTCTGCCTCGGCGTCGAATTACGATTTTCAAAGCCATGCCCAATAAGCGCGTGAGTTTCAGTTGCTTTTATATTCAGAAATAAAATTTCAAAAATACTACTTAACGGTCTTGCCGATATTGGTAGACTTGCCAATGAGAAATAGGTTTACATCAACTATAAAGTAAACGCCAATATGTACTTAGAGCTTAAAATGAAAGCATGCGGGGAATACTTTAAGCTGTTATGAATAATCAGAATGTATTCTGAATGGGCAATTCAATATATGTACGTTACATATTTACAGCGATACACAAACACACCTGCTCCTGTACAAATTTACCTAATCTTTCATGGTTCTTTTTTTAATTTAAAACGGCAAAAGAAAACTAATGTTATAGTTGGGTAAAAAAAGCAATGAAGCAAGAAAGTTCGCCTTAGTTCATAGTCATAGTTTACCATACACGCCATCAACTCTTTTTATTATGTTTGAAATCATTGTATTTTTAAACGCACTCGATAGATGTGCACTGACTGACTGAAAGAGAAGCAAGAGAACAATTGTCTATTACGGTTGAGAGCCTAAAACACTGGAGGCGTGGGAACGGAAAAAGCTGAGAAGAATATTTGGTGAAGAACCGATAAACGACATGAAACACTTTATGGTAAAGCAAAGATATCGAATTTCATTGAGACCCCAAATGACACGTTGCCAGAAACATATTGAAAGACGAGAAGATAATTAGATGGTAAAAAAGTGTTGACTCTGAAATTTTGCCGTAGTGGAAAACACTCACTCCAGAATGAAAAGCAAGGGTACTGGAGCACAACAGCAAAGGATCTTCCAACATTGCTATACAGGGGAAGATGGGGCGCTTTGATACAAGTTCAACAGTATTTCAAAATGTAGAAACGTTAGTCATACCGCTTCAACTTCAAAACGCGTCAGAACATGTCATGACAAGTTACTGATGACGCGGCAGTAGTGGAATTTCTAGATTTTGAATACTGTTGGTGTATCAATGCGTCCCTAGTATCAAAGTGCCTCACCTTCCACTATGCAAATATACCGTATGGCGTTGAGAAAAGTTAGGATATTACGCTATTGATGTCGCAAGTATCAAAAATTCTATTAAAGGATTCACACATTAAATACATAGGAGATCTACGCAAAACATTAGACCAGTGCAAATCACAACAAAAAGCTGGGTGAAAACGAGAGTTTGAGATTGACGTGTCGGCATAGCTTCTTATACCCGGTCTGGTTGTAGGGTTGGCAAAACTCACTGCCGTAACACAGATGTCTTTCCCGTCCGCTCCGATTGGCGTGTCGGCACAGCTTCTAATACCCGTCGAGCTTCTTAATCTCGGTCTGATTGTAGTGCTGGCAAAGTCCAAGTTCACCACTGCACATATTTATGTAAGCTTGCAAGTGTACATGTTTTGTTTACGTCCCTTTTTTTTACTGTATATATTCCAAGTCTTTTACACTTATTATGTGAAATAAACGTTTGACTTATGATGCACTTTCACTATTCACTGAACTTTCTTCGACTCGTTGCTACCACTTTAGGGTTTACATTTTATTGTATCGACGTAGATATTACGCAACACCATTAAAACCGGGTTGTAATTTACCATTTGACAACTAAAGAATAGCGTCACCAAACGAATTTAACGCAAGGCTTTAAAGAATAAACGGTAAATATCAGCAGCACCGAACCAGAGAAACCCGGAAAGCAACCAACAAAACAAACTCACTTTCCACTATGCAAATATACCGTATGGCGTTGGGAAAACGATATTACACACAACCACATACGCATGCAGGTGTATGTATGTCACGAGAGAACCGTCCCTATATTAATGGCGCCCGCAATTTCTAAGTAAAGAATATAAAAACACAGGGTGATTTTAAAATCCACGTGAAAACAAAAATATTGAAATTATAAAGGCAAAAGCAATTGTGTATATAATTATGAACAAAAAAGCGCAAAGCTAAATTTTTAGAAGTCCCAGATGTTGAAAACTATGGTAATATGTTGAGGTAGGTTCGTTTCTGTTTACGGTACGTAAACATACAAAGACAGACCGTGTACGATACACTTGTCTACTATACGACTATCGATGACCTAAAACGTCGAAGCTAGTAAGCATTGATAGTGTGCAACGATATTCACGAGTATCTGTGCCCTTCCAAGAAAGGGATATAAAGTAATATACGTAACTTTGTAGTTTTTCTACACGTGTATTTTATAAATAGTAGGAAATTTCAATTTTAAATATTGCAAGGACACATACACCTGAGACTTAAGATGCCTCCAGAGACAAAATCAAGTGGTGTGAGATCCGGGAGATCTGGCAAGCTATTCTATAGGCTCCCTCAACCAATCCAGAAATGTTTGTACTCCAGTAGCGTAATATGGAGGTGCTCCATCTTGCTGAAATACTATCTCATTCTCCAGCAAGCCTGGATCTTGCTGCAATTGTTTTGTGATCAAAGAATTAATTGTATCGTCCAGATGATCGCCAAAGTTACCATCCTCATTAAATTCGTGTAAAAGTGTAATTTTAAAGAGATAAAATTTGAACTTCGTAAGTATTCTACAAACTGATGAACGGCTCCTGATGCTTGAGATATTTGTTGTATCGACGTCGCATTTCCAAGCATTGCGACCTGACCTAAGATCGAATTACAATAATTAAACCAAGAGCGTATTATAAACTCATGTTACTAATACTTTTACAAACAAGGTAATAAGGGGGTTAGTGTTGTTTTACCATATATATACACAAACAATGATCGCCTAATGCCACCTTCAGTAATGAACGGAAGAGGTGCGGAATAGTAAACAGCTGAAGGTCAAATTTAGCTAGGTCAGGGGTGCCGTCATACGCGGAGATATTGATCGTCAACAGCAGTTGGTGCCCCGTAGAGGGAGCGACCAATTCTTCGCCACAATCTCCTCGGCTTACCCTCCAACGTTCCGAGATTACCCTCTTTATCAATTGCGTCTCGTTGGTACGGCGATGACGTGCCCGCGCGAACTAAATGCGCCCAATTATCGCATCACGTCCTATAACAACAAGAGGGCCACGCTATAGAAGAAGCGGCAACAAACAAATTGTCGTCGCTCTTCGTCCCCTGCCCGATACGTCACGCTGGCACATTTCAATAACAATTGCGTCTGGCTTCGATTGAATCGTGTTGAAATACGTACACAAAGCCTTGCATTCAGATTTATCATGTATGTATGGCGGGTTTCGCAATTCATTTATTTCGACCTGTCGTTCCGTGCTGATGGAAATAATCGCATCGGTATTTACGCTAGCGAAAGTTGGTATTATTGCAATAATAGGTTGCAAAATGCGATAAATAATAGTTGACCACACAATATTTGTTCATAATCGCTTGAATTAACAAAAACCGTTTGATACAAATTTTGATAAAGTTACCCGTTTAACCCATGAGCAATGACATCTCGGAATTATTACTATGAATTGCAATACAGAAATACATACTTACATCTTAAAAGAAGCAATGCCCTCAGGATAAAATGCTTCATATTATTGAATGCTATAATGAGCAAGATCTTGATTTCCTTTTTAGGGTATTTTATTGAAAGGCTTTGTTAGGTGGTTGGCAAAGTGGTGCCCCATGTAAGCCTTCGGATATCTCTCTTAATTAGGTACTGACGCTTTCATATTGGATAAGCATGGTTGCACCGAAAAAAAATGACAACTACAATCATCTAACGTATATCTAACCATTTATCAAAAGTTTTACACGCCAGCGCCGTAAGGTGTAAAGTTTATTGCTAGTATTTTTATCAACTAGTTTTCTCTGTGTGTGTATGCAATCTCCAGCAGGTCAGTATTGGGTACATGAATTACTAGATTTATCCTCACAAGTATTCCTTCCTTTCTAAAATAGCTTCAGGTCGCAGGTTACATAAGAACCTAACCGCTTTCTTCTGGAGATTGAATATCCGTATACCCAAATCTGAAGACCGATTTGGTTACAGAAACGGAGTATTATTTGTAGCAGTTGTAATGTGAAACGTCAGCCACATATAGAATTGTTTTATGACGTAGAAATGACCAGATTGGATCTGTTAAAAGTTTTCGGTAATGTGACCTTCAAAACCTTAATAGGTAAACTACAACAATAAGAGGTTTTTCTGTTTCTAGATATTGCGAGATGTTTTCTGTAAAGAGGCTCAATGTATATGACCCTCGAACTTAATCCTCCACAGATTAAGTTTAATTATAGACTTGCACTTTGGTCCAAATGATAGTTAGGATTTTTTTGTTTTGCATATTATCACCTAAGCAAGTTATTAGATATAGGCCAAATATTGCTTAAAAATTGCTATTTATTGTATTCATTAACATTTTCACCATGAATACCAAGAGAAATTGGATCTGCATTAAATGATATTCGAGCTTTCTCTAAAAAAATAAAAACTTCTTCCATAAAACGACGCACTAAAAATGTTTATGTACATTTCGATTGTTTCCGACCGATCATCAACTTGCTGGACTTGACACCACTAAAAAGAGTTCTTTTTCTGATTTCAACCATGTATCACACGTTCTCAAAAGTTTTTGATATCACTCTGTAATTGACACAGAATATATTTTAAGATTACAAATAATGAAATCATCAAATAGTAAGTTAAAAAGTCAAACATTTCAATTATGGTTCATTAATATCGAACATTATGTCAGTTAAAGCATAATTTAAAAAAAAAAATTGATATTATGTTATACGTGGTTGAAAGCAGAAAAAATTCTTTCTAGTTGTATCAAAGGTGTGTAAATGGAGGTCGTATGAAACAATAAGTTGATGATGACTAGAAACAACCGAAACGTCATATAAGAAATGGATTACGCCGTTAAATAGAAGATTGAAAATGATCTTGAGAATGTGTTTTCAGTTTCTCTATGCAAGCCGAAATACAGGTGCTGGAACTAAAAGAAGGAAATCATTTTTATTTTTTTAAAATAAATCTCGAACACCGTTTTTCACAGATCAATTTTCTCTTAAAATTCATTTAAAATACGAAATATGAAGAAAAACGTTATTATATTTATAAGGAAAATAATTTGAGTTGGGATATTTTACCCGCCAACCAGGATCGAAACGAGGCAAAGTGGATAGAACTGACAAAAAAATATGCAAAAATACGTATGCAAGTTGACATATTTGTTTCAGAAAGCAATGTACACCACCCTACTGAATAGGTATTCCTACATTTAGAAAATAATCGCTCTACATCTATGGATGTAATATGTAATACAAGCATAATTAAGATAATCTTAAAATAGACAATGGTTCTATAAAAATATGCACAATCACAAATATGTCTTACAATTAGTCTGATATTCTATGCTTCATCTGTTTTATTACCTTACACTGGTAGGAGCCCTGCGCACTCAATACGAATCCTGGCGCACGGGAAGACATCCCAACTCTAAACATAACTCTTATGATACATATCTAACCATGCAAAAATCTTCAAATTCTCTGGTGTTGTATCCGCAATAAGTAACAAACTAAAATAATGCGCAATTCTGAACTACAACACTAAGCACTTTGGTAAACTTTACACAGTATACTACACAATTACATAATATTTAACACTATGGGAGAAACCAGTATTGACATTCTATTTTTATTTTCTCATATAGTAATACATATATAACTAATATACTCGGCGCCTCCACCAATTTTCTTATATACTATGATCGAGTATAAATGGCGATTCTGTAACCACATTAATAAATGAAATTTTTTCGAAGTAAAAACGCAGTTGATGTAGATATATGTAATTGAGGTTCAGAATATAATCCGTTGTGTGAACCTTGATCCAGATCTAATATGTACCTATAAGTTTATTTCATATATTTCGTAAAATGCATTGGAGATGATGCAAAAAAAAAATTTGTGCACTAATTATGTAGTGCTATCCCTACTCCTTCCGCTTCGTGGCAATACAGTAGCCAAGTCTGGTTATGGTATAAGCAGAAACATTTTACCCAATAGGCTAACTTAATTTCCAAGTACATACAATGTAGTTTGTCAGGTGCAGCCTTAGGGGTACCACTTGAAGTCTTAAAACGTACCTGGATATAAGCGCCATAGGACTTACTATCTGTGAAAATACTCCGACTGAGAAATTTTTGTAAGAGCATTGTTCAAGAATTTACAATCTTGAATATTAGGTATTAGAATCGAAAAAACTTGCTTCAAAAGATCTTATGTTAGTACAAAGTGATTGTCGCAATTTAATATAATCACACCAAACGCTAAGAGTGACAATTTTTTTCTAGAGGGTTTATAAATGTTTACATTAGAGTCACTAAACACTTAAACACTATAAAAGATATTCTTTTTTTTTTAAATAATACTTATATTTTTTTACCAAAATACACACAATACAAATTGTAGATATGTTAAAAATATATGTGAGAATACAATATATAACGTCGACCAGATTTAGTTCCTGTAAATCTGCCAAACTATTAAATATTGGCAATGTGCAACAGACCTTGAAATTACTTTAAAATCACGTTAGGTTGGATGGGAAATTTATATATGTATTGGGAATAAAATTTTAACGTAAATCTTTAAGCTAACTTCCTGATGTGATTTTTACACTGTGGTACATAGATCAGTACAGAATAAGCTCGTCTACAAATAAGATTTAAAACCAATCACAAACATATTAGTAGTTAATTTATCATTGGTAGGAGATAAAATTTAATACTAGGTTGTATATATACTTATATATAAACCAGTATAATTATATATTGTGTAGGTACATATAAAATAATTAAATACTGAGAAATTGCTCTACCCATTTATTAAAAGTTATAATTAAATTTCTTATGCAGTTGTTTATTGCAATTTTCGTAGATATGGAATTGATAGGATGTTATTTCATTTACAACATATATGAGCCATTGGCTACCTCATAGTTATAAATAATAATTTTTAAATAATAATTTCAACAATTGCATCTTAAAAAGCACATAAATAAACTTGAACATCATCGTAAAATACAACGCGCACGTCAAGAGCGAATTTACGATAATTACATGCGAATTAACCCATGACTTCTATTATCAGTCGTGAAACGTCGATCACGTCAATTACGGCTAATCAGTCAGCACGTTAATCGCCGACTATAACACAGCTGGGTCTCGAGGAGTAACTCCTCTCAACAGATCCTGTCGTCATTATGTTATGATCGCGCTTTTTTCTGATGCTTTTCCCACTACGAGAGAATTATTATTAGCAAGCAGCGTCGCTTTTTCTGGCGACGTTACACGGAATTGCACACTTCCAATTGGAAAATTGTTAAGTTTCCTGCATTTATACAGCGAACAACTTAATGGCGCTGGAGGAAGCGTAGCGATATCGCGATAAGAAAGATGAAAATGGTCGTGGGTACCTGTTGGAGATGATTATCCCGATATTTAGCCATAATTACACAAGAACCAATTATATTGTGCTATATAATAATGGGTAGGTAATCATTAGACTGTAAATTTAAGTTGTGTACCTCTCGCAGATTTTCTGTTTACACGATGTTATTAGGAGTGTTATCGTGGTATTCACTACCAAATCAATAGAAAGATGCACATCGTTACAAACCGAAGATCGTCTCAACCTTCAAATGCAGAATGAGATATAATAGCAACTATATATCTCTTATTATCCTTGGTTGCTGTCATTAAAGCTACGTTCACTTCCGGTTGCTATGTTATTGTGCATATGTCGGTGTCCGCAAAAGTCTGTTTGTTTATTAGCGTAAAGTGCTGTCAAATGTCATCGTCCTAGATTTAAAATATTTTTAATTAAATTCCACCTTATTTTGGTTATATATAGTTGTAAAAATCGTTCTTTTCAGAACGCTTCTATCTTTTTCAAGCGTGCACAATGTAATATGGGAACTTTTCTTGGTTATTATAAATGTTATAACCTTAATGTTGTATTTGTTTCTTTTTCGAAAAAAGTCATGAACATTTTTGTTATGAAATTGATTGTGCATTGATTGGTATAAACTATACAGTGTGTTCCATTAGAAATACATACATTTTTTGAAATAACCTATTAGTTCGATAGTTTTTCTGTATTCACTGTCGTAATAAATATACTTAATACGGTTGATTCATGGCCATTGGAAAATATTATGTGCTGTTATATTTAAAGTCGGTATCCAATAAATACTATTATTATTATTATTATAGGCAACATCATGAGCAGGAAAGAATCTGAGGAGTTCGATAGACAAAGGAATGGACCCATGCAATGGGATTAGACTTAGACTTAACACCCACTGACTGATTAGGGGGTAATCAGATATTGGAGTCCCACACTACCAGGCCATTGATCCAGGTCTGGTGTACATAAAGCATCCCCCTCCCCCAAAATACTTGATAGCAATCGTGAATAATTTGGATCAGTCTGCATACAGATTGACCTTTATTTTTGCAAATGGAATGTACTGGATATTATTACATTTTTTAATTCCTTATGTCACCGCAAATTATAATTCTCCACCATACCCCACGACAAAACTTAATATTACTTTTTAGCATATTAGAATAAAACTTTCTACTTTTATTCCAGACCGTTCACCCAGTCAGTTAATCTGTCGCTGGATGACGGATTACGCCCCAACTCAACAGATCGACTAAATCGCACCAATCCTCACTAATCCCCATCTATATCTGTGACTGGTTTGGGATCGTCGGTACACGATGCAACGCGTCTCGCTGTCGTTACACTTAATTTTTGTTTTCTTTTATTTTTCTTTGTTTTTCAAACGTGCCTCTCTTTAAAAAGGCTTTTCTTAATTTTTGCTTTTTTGTCGTGTTAACAAAAATTGTAATTTCTTATTCCTTCAATTTTAATTTTTTCTATTTTCCCTTTCTCGCTTTTTCTTAATTTTCCTTTTTTCAAACGCGTCTCACTTTAAAAATGCTTGACGCTGCCCGTTACATTAGAAAAAAATAATTCCTTAATTTTTTGAATTTTCTCAATTTTTGCACCAATCTCCACTAATCCCCGTCTACACCTGTGACTGGTTTAGGATCGTCGGTACACCCTGTAAATTCACTTTTCTTAATTCTTTTTATTTTTCAAACGTGCCTTTAAAAACGACTCGATACAGGGCGTCTCGCTGTCGTTACACTTAATTTTTGCAATTTTTCTTTTTTTTCAAACGCGCCCCTCTTTAAAAAGGCTTTCCTTAATTTTTGTTTTTTTTTTTAATTTTTCTTTTTTTTCAAACGCTTTTAACTTTAAAAGAAGGCTCTTATGGTGTGCATCGCGTTAACAAAAATTGTAATTTCTTATATTTTCAATTTTAATTTCTCTATTTTCCGTTTCTTGTTTTTTCTTAATTTTTCTTTTTTCAAACGCGTCTCACTTTAAAAATGCTTGGCGCTGCGCGTTACATTAAAAAAAATAATTCCTTAATTTTTTGAATTTTCTCAATTTTTGTGTTTGTTTCAATTTTTCTTTTTTGATTTTCAACCGCGTCTCACTTTAAAAAACAGTAAGTAGTGAAAACACTTGTATATCTTCCTTATTACCTACTATTCTCTGATGAATCTTTGGTAAATTGGTAACAGATTTATAGATAGGCACGATTCTTTGTTAAACCAACATCCTGTTGTCCTCACTACACTGCATTTTACTTCTATATTTCTAGATTCTACACCAGAGATCAGAAACCTTGTAGCTGGGGTGAGCCAAACCAATCAATATGATCCAGGGTGCCATGCAAAGATTTGGGCATCACAATATTGAATTTGGAGGACCTTGAAGGAGCTTCAAATATAAGCTGTTAACTACGTTTAATACCGCTAAGTTATAACTTTCGTCTACCGCTTTTAGTTGAGAAGATCTGACAGCACATCTGCAGAGTGCTACTGAGAATTGTACCGCGTGCCATAGATTACCATTTTCTTTATTGTTCGCATGAATACTATCTATACGAACGAATATCTAATACGAACCATTTGTAAAATTCCCCATTATACAGAATGTGTAGATTGTATAATTCTTTTAGTTACACCTTAGATATATTTAATAACAATTATCTGCACTTTGTAAAACAACTTAGAGCATGTGTTTTTTAGTGTTTTATATTCAATAATTTAGTTTAATTTACCTAACATTCTGAATTTTTGCAGAAACTATGTGCGTTTTCTACTATTTCTCTTTTTTGTATGTACATGTACATAATTTTTTGTATAAATAACCCTGTAATAGGATTAACGTCTGTTGGGTTATTAAGAAATAAATAAATAAATAAATACGTATTTCAGTTTCCAATTCGTCATTTGCACTTGCTGAGGTTATATCAAGTGTGCATCAAGTTTGCCTCACAAGATATAAACATCACTTATTGCATGGCTTAGAATGACAAACTCAGTACGAGGTATAACAGCAAATCACAAAGAATCCGCATAAAAATATTGAGAGCTGAGCTATTACCACTATTACTAGCAGATTGCTCATTCCACTTAAGACAAAGGAGCGACAATTCTAGGAGTTATCCTTTCCTTCCGATGATTGAGGCAACCCCATTTCTTGAGAAACACAAGGTAAAAGTAACATAATTACTTTCTTCTGGCACTAATTATTAAAAGAGCACCTTTTCAATACTAGCAAAAGAACTTAGCTCAAAATGGCAAAAAATACTCTCATTTAAATCAATTTTAAAAAATCACGTTGAAAATTCGATAAAATAAAGGAATATCTCACTCAGGAATACCTTTGGAAGATTTTTGGTTTTCTACAGGTTTTTGAATCTGGAGAGTTTAAAGTGCAAACTTAAAATACCAAAAATCCTACAATTCATATGTATATTATTATGTATTCACAAACTCCATCTCGATTGAAAAGTGTGAACAACAAAAAAAAACAAAAGTTACCTGCTTAAATAAAAAAGTAAGAAACATCTTCCCCAAATTTGCAGAACGAATTTTTATCACATCTTGTTTGTTAGATAATGATAATAAATGATTATGAAATCTTGGTGGGGCAGAGCTAAAATACATGAAGAAGTTATATAAAACAAAATGAATTGTAAAAAAGATATGACTACATGCGAATGTATTTCTCGATAAATTATTCTAATATGAACGAATAACACAGTATAACTTCAAACCCGGGATCAAAGACTTCCCAAACTCCTCAATGTAGGTCACGCAGGTCAAGATGCGGGAGTAGTATGTATATGTATGGCACAAAGCCAAACGTTGACGTTGAAACGCGCTCGATTACCTTAAAATTCATGTCGTGGTGAATGCAAAACTTCCTACTCGAATGTTCAATATACCACGACGCCAATTAATCTTAAACGCTGCCGCAAATATAAATTCTAAGAATAATTAATTCCTGGAATAAGAATGCTCACCTACATATTCTAGATATTTTGCAAATCCAAGTGATCTGTTATGGTTCATTTATAATTTTCACTTTGAGACTTACGCGTATGCATCAATTCAGAATAAACGAACAATAGCAATTGAAAAAAAAAACGCAGGAGTTTAACAATAGAATTTAGATATGTAAATAGTTTTGTGCATATAATGGTGCCAAGGCAAATTTTCTGCACCTACTGTTTAATCTCGCTGACATTGAATTTGGCACAATAAATAGTATGTGAATATATATCACAACAGGTGAAAACTTGGCAGTATTCGTATGTAAGTAGATACTTATATATTTTGCTTATATACACAAAATGTTTACAAATATTGCTCGAATGTCATTGACTCCAAAAACATATTCCTAATATCATTTCAATATTATGCAACAGTTCAAATCTTTAACACGTCGGCAACAGTTGAATGACTGCACTGCACTTATCTTATTGTTAGTGTATTTAGCAAAATAATGCAGATGAATAAACATTTAACAACGGGGGCTTAAGAAAACTTGTAATAATATTATGTTACCGAACAAATATGATCCAAGTACTCAGCCACAATTACAGAATCGATGTATCAACTTCGTCATTATACCGAAAGCAATTGTTGTTGGCGTACACAACTAAATTGATGATTGAAATAGATAATGGCCACTTCCTGCAATTTTACGTAATACTGAAAATTGTTAGGCTCGTAGAGGAAACGAGCTACACTAATAATTTTAAAGCTAGGCAACGCAATTACCAGCTTTAAAATTTTCACGGCGACGGTAATAAAAACATTACGAAATGCTCGGGCTACGAACCAGCTGAAAACGCAATTGCATAACTACGAGATCGACTCCGCGTTACTTCAGCGAATCTGTGTAATATTATTTGCCTTGTTAATCTATCTTTCTGGACTCTCATAGTTTAGCAGGTACGAAATTAAACGAAAAAACAATCATTAGCAGAGTCGCGTGCGTACACATTACACACGCATAGTTGCGTTTAAGTGCTCGAGTTTCCTCATAACTTAACGGCTACCATTTATCAAAACCTACATCAAATATTAATTAAATAGCACTAGTGATTAATGATTTTCCATTAAAGGGGGCATCAGGCTTTTTATGGAGGCCGGGAAAATACCATACCAAATACGTGAGTTCAGGCACACGACCGTGAATGATATAATCGACACCATTATAGCACGTACATACCTGAAACAAAAAATAATTGGCGTTAAATTATGTACAACATATTAAAAGGATATGTCTTATAGCTTAGCATAACGGATAAAAGTCCTTTTTGCTTATTTGAGTGATTTATGTTATATTTTGTAAAGCCCTATATTTATAATATGAAGAAGAAAAATGGTATTTCGAAAGAAGAATGAAAACGTCAATACTTACAAGGGGAGGTCGCCAGATGTTAACCTCAGTTTTGATCCCGGCTTTACTATTTAGTAGCAAGGACCCCTTGAACTACTTTTGTAAAATATTAGCAATAGATGGCCAGGTGTTTATTTTGTTTACGATTTTTTAAAGTTTACAGTGCTTGATAGTCTCGCTTAAGTAAACTCCAATGCCAGATATGCTTGCAAGGTACTAGTGGCGTAGTGGCAAAGTGCAGTGATAGTATGCGGTAGGACCATGGTTCGAATATGGATGGGATTATTTTATTTATTTTTTTGTTTTAATCGTTATAAGTTAAATATTAGAATGATAACAAGAAAGCTGGAGCCGTTCACCTAGCCAACTCATTAGTCTTTTGATCACGCATTACGCCCCTCTCAGACCGGCAGACCGGCTAAACCACTCTCCTCTTTCTTTCAAACGGTTCTCAATTCTAAAAAGAGTCTACGCTTCGCGTCTCGCAGTCGTTCGTTTGATGACGGATTACGACCCAACTCAGCACACACGCTAAACCGCACCACTCACTCTCCGCTTTCTTTCAAATGCCTGTCACTTGTCATCATTGGGTCATTTATCTGTAATCTTTCATAGATAGTATATTTTTTTTTAATCATTTTGATAATAATAATCCTACTAATACAACTAACGGAAAACATGAAATGTTTCCAATTAATATTTACTTTGGATGAAATATTTGTATAATGTGTTATTATTAATGTTAAGGAAATAAATTAAACGTTAAACACCTAATTAAAACTGATATTACAGGCAGTCTGCATAAATGGAACGTATTTTAGCACTGTCATTATCATTCTAATATTTATCTTGTAACGCTTAAAACAAAAAAATTAAAAAAAAAAACACCAGCTCTATCCCGATTCGAACCATGATCCCTACCGCAAACCATCACTGTGCTTTACCACTACGCCACTGGTATCTTAACATATTTCGTATTCAAGCGTACTTAATCAATACTACCAAGTAATGTAATTTTTAAAAAAATCGGAAAAAATAAGCACCTGACCATATATGGCTAATATTTTACAAAACCAGGTCCAAGGAGTTCCTGCAAATCCGGGATCAAAACGGAGCTTAACATTTGCCAATCTCCCCTTGTTAGTATACAAGTATCTTTAAAAGGTGGTTTCATAAGACATGTTTTAAAGTAGGGATTTAAGTTTAAAAAATGAGTGTACTCGCAAGTTCTTAAGGAATGAGTATTATAATCTGTTGATTTTTGTTTTTTTCAAAAAAAACATTATTTACGATCTCAGTAGAATGTTTCCAACATTTTGGAACACACTGTGTAATAAGCAAGTGTGAAAAAACTGGAAAAAAAGACGGTTGTTGCTTAAAACGATTTGCCCGTACAAGAAATTTAAGTACCTATATGTGTACATACATTCTCTCAACGAAAGTATTAATAAAACATAAAATTTATGACATTTTCACACAAAAACCTATAATAAAAATTCTATATCTCCATTAACTTTGCTTGTTAAATCAGTACGAACTTTCTGCTCACTTTCCCGCTAAACTTTCACACTCTAGCTTTTACGTAACCGTAGTTTCATACATTATGCGTAATTGCAATTCTGTTGTGGTTACTCTTAACTTTTTAATGCGCTTAATGTGGTACAGTTTTTCCAATAGATATTCATTTTGCTAGTATATAATATACACAGAATGAGATTTATTTATTTGCCAACACACAATCACATTTTTTTTTCTATTTACAAATTAAAATTCTTGTAATTAAGGAAATCTGAGTTAAACATCCAACATTTAGATTGACTTAAATTTAAATATTGCTGCTAATTATTTAAGTCATTTCAGAAATAGCGTTTTTTTATTATTTTGTAGTTAAGGCTACCGAAAATTTCATATAAATATACTGACCTCAATTACTTTTAGCTCGTGTTTTAACTTAAACTAAACATTTCCGGAAATGAACTAAAATGAGCCTGTTCATTTGCTGGGTGGTCTATTTGAAGTAGAATATCTGAATATATAAATAGATATATCATAAATGTTTTATACAAAAACAGAAATTTCATAAAAGCATACCTCCAATAGTTTATAAAAGAAGCGAAAAATGCGACCACGGTGAGGTTCATGGTCTATTGATGGAATCACCGTACCAGGAAAAGCAATCAAACGGGAATGAATAGCATCACTCCGAGTTTCAAGACCTATTTTCATCACTATCGCATTTCAAGCTGTTCTCTCCCGCCTGTTACGGGATAAAGAATTTAAATGTGCACTCCCTAGGGGACACAAGCCGAATTTTTAACCCACAACAAAATGTTACTACCAATTTCAGAGTTTTGAAAGGTGTCATATTTTGAAGTTTTCCATGGATCTGTACCTTGTCAGGTCACGAGTAGATCTTACACCTGGTCTCAGCTAACAAGTGTTTCAATTTTCATCCATTCCATCGATTTTGTTATTGAAGTAACACTAAATGTGTCCAACATAGTAACAGAACGTACATAGATGCTGCTATGTTACAAACAAAACAAATGTTTTGTAAACCTAAGCAATATCGGTTTCCTTTTTACAAAACCTAGTGTCTCGTTCACATTTTTTAAGACATGTTTCAGGAAATCTAAAGATATTTGTCGAATTCTCTTTGAGTGAGACGAGAAACCAAAGGGACGAGCAAATTGGCAACCCCGATAATTTATGTACGGTTACTTATAATAATTACTTACACATGTGTGCTAAATACTTTTCATCAAGTTTAAGAGTAAAACTACAAGGAAAAATTGTTAGTACATTGAAATTAAGAAGATATCTACCAACACCATATTATTGCGAATTGAATATTGAAAGTAACTCTTCAGTTTCTTAGAGGCTAATGCAAACGTGTGTGGCGGGGATATTAATTGCTATAGCACTTATAGTATTTAATTCCTTATTTGATGTCCATGCTTTGTTTATACAAGATTTTAATAGTTCACAGGTCACAAAGTAACTGTTTTTAACGCAGTGATGTGATTTTATCCAACGATATCAAATGAAATAATGATTATGAAAAACATTTAATTGAATATTGGTTATTTGAGATTCGTACGGACAAATTATTTAGATGAACAAGTAATCATGTGTATTACAGCCACAAATCGGATGACGAATCGTTAATGATACGAAAGAAAATATAGGAAATCATTAACTGCAAAGGAAAATAAAAAAAAAACATAAAGACAATTATATACTACAAAACTTCTTCACTCTTCCGTGCATTCGTTTTTGCCTCTACTCCATTAACAATGGCGATGAAGCAGCATCCTTGCGTGGCTACTAACATTTAGGCAAGATCCAAATTATATTTTTTATACGCTCATTACGTTCCGATTGTTGTGTCGCTGCGAAAGGAACCGAAATCGGTCTCGGAATATTCAACATCAGCTTGTACTAGTTATACGAATTTCGAACCTATTTTTACGCAGATTAATTGCCAACTGTGCTATCTTTAGACGAGTATAATCTGGAAAGAATCCCGGAATAGTAACTACAAACCGAAATTACGTGGGATCATTTGATACGCAGACGCATCGGATAATTCTAGTCTTCAAAGCAGATTTAGCAGACACAACATATTCTGCGCTTTTAAAAATTTAATTAAAAGATTTAATGTTATATCCGATTGTAATAAAAGTGTCTGAAAACGTTTATCTCGTCACGTTGAGAAGCTATTTTAAGAGCATGCCCAACTCTATTCATTCTTCCCACGGGACAAAATATAAAAACCAGATCTCTTATTTTTGCTATTCTCTAAACTAAATTAGAGTATTTATCTATGATTATAAAAGAAAATAGTTTATGAAAAAAGTATTAGAAGAACATATTTCATACTTTATCTTTGTGATTAAGCGTCATTGTTACGGTTGTCAAAGAAACGTCTGATCTGACAAGTAATCACAGCCATGTTTTGTGTCATGGGTATAAATATAGAAATCTGAAATTCCATTTATTCTTCTGTATCTAATTAAAAGACATCTATTTGCAAATAGAAAAATTGAATATTTTCAACCAATAAAATAAGTAATAAGTAATAAGTAATCCAAAACATTACTTGTTCAACGTTGAATCAAGATTTTTATCCTGTTTCTTAAAGGATAAATTAGAGAAACTTGTAAATATAACTAGTGATACATTTTTAAAACAAAAATAAAGCCTATGCGTATGCTATATCGTTCAACCGTGAACCAAGGTTACGGGCATGTGCACACTTTCAATGAGTTCCAAACGTAATACCTATAAATACACAGGTAATATATTTCCATTGCGTCAATAATCATTACTAAATTTAACATCAGAATATTAGTTTACATTTCAACTCGTCCGGACTGATTTAATTCCCATAATTCAATAATACTATAATTTTCGCATTTAACAAAATATTATATTAAATCTAACAAAACCACATTCGAATAGACATAAACGCCAATATATCTTTAGCTTATACACTTGCACATCTTGGCAAGATTTATTTACGTCTGGAATATTTGGCGAAAATTAATTCATCGCCGTATTTATTTTTAAATGTACTCCGAAACGTATTCAAACAGACAGAAGCTATACGCATATGTATATAAGTAAATCCGCGATTAAAGCTCGACAGACAGAAGTCGACCAGAGATGATTTGCGTGTGAATTTATTGTTGTAAGAGGGCACTAATTCTTTTCCTAACAGCGAAATATTATTAAAACGGTGACATTTAAGACGCGAGGTCCTTAGTTTACGCATTTTATCGCCACAATAAATGACGCTTATGCGTTTTGGCTAACGTTATACAAATAATTCGTCAACTAAACCAGACTGTGAGATTATATAAGATATAAAAGATCTCTGCTTTGACAGAGTAAAAATACGTGTATCTCTCTGCGATCATGACAGGTAGCATTAAAGTTTACATTATTATGTATATTATAAATCTGTGTGTCTTTTTTCACCGATTTTAAAGAAAAAAAAAAGGATATATGTAGATAAATATAAAGAAGTTAATAACCTCTTGCTACACAGTTTCCATTATTATTTTTGCATATTTATTTATATTACATAATCTAGATATAAAACTCAACCGTCATATATTTTCTGAAAAGTTTTGAAGTAGGTATTTTATCACTACCTAGATTTTAATCTTTCTGAAAATTAAATTAAACCTATTAAAATACTACAATTTATGGATGATGTTTGTTGTGTTGCTTCGTAAAAACAGACTGGACGAACCATGTTAAATATTCTTTGTAATTGATGTTTCACAAATAATTTTAATAATCTTCCACGTGTTCTAAAAAAAAAAAAAAACATGCAAGATTTTTGAATTTACATCGGGAAGGGACTCTTAATTTCCAATATTTGGCATGCAACAGGATACATTCAATAATGATTTGTTTGTAGATGTCTTAGTGCTTCTGTAACTACATTCATACCACTAATTCCAAAAAATACAAAAGTATAGTGGATAAGTCAGACATACATACATACATACATATTATGGCGTTTAATATAGATAAATCTAGATATATAAATTAACACAAAAGACATTAAACATTATTGTACCCCTGGAATAACGAAATACTCGTCAAGCGAGTAAAAGCAATTTTCAAGCAAAAGATTTCGCAAAGCAGATTTAAATCTCTTTAAGGTTTGTAGTCCCTTAATAGCATCGGGGAACAAGTTAAAAAGGCGAAGTCCAACCGAGATCGGAGATCTTTTGGTTATTTCAAATCGATTTAGAGGCAGTCTGAAATTTGCTCTACTTCTCGTGTTATATAAATGAACATCAGAATTTAGCCGAAACTTACTGCTATTTTTGTAAACATACACTAGGGATTCTAAAATATATACACTAGGCACAGGCAATATACCAAACTTCCTGAACCATGGTCTGCATGTTTGATTGCTACTTACGCCTGCGATGCAACGAATTATTCGCTTTTGGGCAAGAAGAACATCGTGCGCATGCGGCGAAGAGCCCCAAAAGACGATACCGTAGGACATTCTAATGAAAACCCGACCGTAATAAAATGTCACCAAAGAATTGTGATTCAATACTGTCTTAAGATTTCGGATCTGATAGCACGACGTATTAAACTATGTATTAATTGGCGGCAATGATCATACCAGCTAAGTGTTCCATCCAAAAGCACCCCAAGCAGGTTAGCGGAAGTTTCGCGTTTTAATAGGTTGCCATTCAAGATAATATTTACATCAAAATTCATCCTCGATTGAGAAGTGTGAAAGAAGGTAAAAAAAAAGTTTTTGAAACGTTAATGTGAAGTTTATTGCGTTTAAACCATTCACACAGTTCCATCAGGAGAACATTTGCGCGATCCCGAATCTGTGCAGGATCGGTTCCAGAGACCACAGCACTTGTATCGTCGGCATATAAAAACAAAGAAAAGTCAATGAAGTCTACTATGTCATTAATAAAAAGTAAAAACAGTATTGGGCCCAGAACCGAACCCTGCGGTACTCCCAAACACGTCGGTAAAACAGAAGAATAAAAGGACTTGTTGACACTCCCCGATTTAAACGAAACTTTAACATACTGCGCGCGCTCTGATAGAAATGATCGAAACCAATCAGCAACAACCCCTCTCACGCCATAACTGTCGAGCTTTCCCACCACCCATATAAATTAAGACGGGGCAAGTGGGACTCAAAATTCTTAAAGTTTGTTTCATCGTGCTATAAAAAATGGTGATCGAAGATTGTAGTTTGACGTCGGGGTCAATAAGAACACAAACATGGGAAGCATAGGATCTTTTGCGACACCAATAGGAGAGGCGCCTTGGCGACGCCCTCACAAATGATGCTCGCGTTGCTGCGACCTTTCCCCACCAAGTGCAGAAAACCCCGGGATCGTAATTTTATAGCCGCCCCCTCTACAAACAAGTCTTATGTGTTCCCCACATAAAAGTATGTTAACCATCAATTGGATTCGTTTAAATGATGACAGAAATTCCTAACCCCCGAGAAACCATCCTGAACCAACTCCTCCCCCCCCCTCGCTTAGTTAAGCCAATAGCGGAATTAGCAGCAGTACGAAACGCACAACTACTATTACGCATGCGTAGTTCAGTTGTGAATAGTTTCTGACTGCACAGCGAACGAAGTTACATATTGTCTGACATTAATACGTCTTAAAATAGGCTTTCGCGGCCGTCGTTGCTGGCTGCTCTTCGGTTCTCGGGTTCTCCGCCGTGTATATGTTGAAGATGCGCAGAGTTCTATTAAATCTATGACGTCATCTTCCATGTTGATTTCCTGTGAGCGTTGTCGGATGATGGTGACAGGTTCATCTCCATCGGGATATTAGTGAACAACGATTTGACGTCGAAGCTCACTAAAACGTCTTTCTTCTCCGCTGTCAAACAACATATGCGAGACACAAACTATGAATACACAGACAAATCAGCAGTAATAGAATACTCAACAAACACGAAACACGGAATCAACTTTGACAAATGCAGAAAACTAGCAATGGAACCACAATAATGAAGATTGTACAGAGAAGCTATTGAAATACAGAAGAATCCGAACAATATCAACAGAGAAGACGAACTACAATTACCAAGTATCTAGAAATCATTCTTCACATCGCAACGGAAAGCAACGGACATGTCTGAACAGAGCGGAACGGTTACGCACCAAAGGACAGAGGACGATATATTAACCCCGGCTCAGGATAAACTAGTCACTTCACTTCTGAAGAAGATCACGACAAGATGATCGAAACGTAAAGCAATTCAAACTTTTATACACGGCAGAGAACCCGAGAACCGAAGACCAACCCTTATGTTTAACTTCCTCCAGCAAAATTTGTTGTCAATCACTAAAACAAATCGTAATAAATTTAGTGCCTTACGAAAAAATTAAGAAAATTAATTCACAGCTAGATTATTTATTTTTAGCATTAGCATTTCGTAATGCTTGCATGTTATAAGAAATATTTACAGACAGCACGCTGTTGTGCATTTATGTCGTTAAATTTACAAATGAGAATACTAAAAATGGATCAGCAACAGTTTCGTAACAACACCATGTATTGTTACACGTGAACACAAATAACGCAATACTTACAAAACAAACTAGAGTCGAGAATAAATCATTCCGTATAAGACAAGATATTCGTTCATTTAGAGAAATCCACGTCGGGTAAGCGTTTGATAAATGCCACATCGTAAATCAAAATCATTCTCAATGTGAACAATGAGATCACAAAAACTTTCTTCTCGTCCGCGCCTCCCTTTCCTGGAAATATAATGTAATCGCGCGACAATCAAAATAAATCTAAATACTTCAACGTCCGACTGTATAACGGCAATAGAGGCGATGATTATTACGGCCGTTATTGTTATTGTGTGAAGTGCAGTCTTGTGTCTTGGGCGAGGTAGATTTTCATGGTGCGTTCCCATTCGACTGTATCAACTTCACTAGAAGTGCATTGTGTGATTGTGACTCATTCTTGCATAATTTTAGTCGCGAACAAAAAAAGAAGCGGTATAACTACGCGTGTACATATACTAGAGAAGAAAAAGTAGGGCCATAAATTTGAATTAATTCGCATAGTTACCGTCGCGAAGATATAACTGCGTTTTAGCATTTGTTTTGTATAATGCATGGGTATTATCGGATCTTCAGTTCTGCATAAAGGTCAAACGTATTGAAGCATAAAAAAGGACGAACATTTTTTAGAAACTTGTGGAAGACAGGTAACCGCAAACAATGAATATTGGAATATCGTATAATAAACACATCCAACTCTATCTAATCCTCCTAATTCCTAACACACGCTTCATCGTGCAACCATTCTAACTCTTGCAGAAACCTAATATACACCCATCAACCTAAATATAGCGACACCAAGCCGTCGCTCACAATAGCCAACACACCTTGCGCGGGAAACGACTGATCGATTCATCGACATTTTTACGTAATATTAACGTAACGCGGTTACATGTTTATTATGCTTGGTTGCAAACAACCGCGACCTGCTGAAACACCACTAATCGACATGCAAAATACGTCTGCAGATGATGTGGAGCGGATAACGGTTATTATTGACGGCGGCCCTGCCATGTGTTGTGATTTAATCCGAGCGACAATTCGACGCTAATCGCCCAGAAATGTCGCTTATTACGGCTGGTCTCGCAAAAATAACGAGAACGATCCCACACAAGCGGTCGTTATCCTCTTCAATTAGACGATGTTTAGATTGCAGATTAGAAATGGGATGGAAATTGCATGCCGCAAGAATTTCTTAAAGAATTTTCGAATTTTTTTGACCTCTTGAGGTAAATACGACAGTTAGTAATGCATAGCAAAACTGAAACCGCTTTACAAATGGGTTATAAACAAAATTATCAAAGAAAACATACTTAAACATTGTATCAATAAGTGTTTCACAAAAATATACTCCGTGCACTAAAAGTGTTACACCCAAAAGGAATAATTTCTTCAACTTTATTTTTTGGTAATGTGGTAGTTTTACATCAAGAATGACACGATAACATTTGCATTTCTTTTCTATTTAGGTTAATTAGATGCACAATTTATTTCTTGCATCAGGTTTATCAAAAAAGATTTGGAATGAATTCACTTAAACCCCTCGTTAACTGCTAGCAAACCAAATCAAAAATCAAAAGATGATATCTTACCAAAATAAAGAAAAAGTTTATACTTCAAAAGGCACAATTTTTAATCGGTAAAAAATAACCGAAGCATTCTGAAAAAGAGATAATTTTAGGGAAAGAATAATGCTGTGATGCGTGTGATTTTATGTGGCATATGATTTTTTTATTACCACAAATACACACGCATATTTCCTTATTTTAAATTCTTATATATATGATCCATTTGCATTCGTCACCTAGTAGCACTTATGCGATGAGGTGAAACACAACGTATGCTAATAGTGACTAACTCTACTTTTCTATGAAACTGAATACAGTTTTAACGCATATCCTCAGCTTTCTGGATACAGCCACCATTTTTAATCTACAGAGAAGTAACTTTTAATTTGAATACCTAGTATTTGGCATTATTGGAATCACAAAGAATTTCTCTTTCAAACTGAAGATGAGGACCCATGAGGTTGTATTTAAAAAAAATTACTTCTCATAATAAAACGGTCAGACTGCACTTTGTCACATTCTAGTAAGCGTATAAAACAAAAGAGTGTTACATTTGTAGTTTCTAGGTCTTATGTTGACAGTTGAGAAGATTTTTAGTGTATTCACGGCACTCTAGGCTCAAACATAAATATTCAAAATTTTGGTAACCATGTAACGAATCATGTGTTTTCAGACTCAGAAAATTACGCAGAATCCGAATATGCAAAAAGATAGAGGGCGTTCCTTTTTCTTAGAGTTATAAAAAATTAAAATATAGGTTGAATAAATGCAAATTTACAGTAAATAGTACATTCCAAATTTTATAAAAAAAAATCTATAAATAAAAAAGTTATAGGCAAAGACTTATGAGCTGGTACACCCGGTATATCATATTATCCCTACTTCTTATAATTCCATGTCCTCCTATTGGTTCGAGCCAAGAAAATAATATTTTGGGAAATCTTTTTCTTGAATCAAACAAATTATTTCAATTATATTTGCCGATAAAGGATCAAGTTGAAAACTTGGGTCGTTCAGCACTTTAAATTACTGTGGTAAAGTTATAATTGCAGTTGTTCAAGAGCAAAGACAATCATTAGGTGATACAAGAAACCTAAAGAAAATAAACCCACACATTGACTTCTCGCACCAGAAACCAACTTATTATATTCTCAAGTAGTAACCTATAATTCTCTAGCGGGGGCTTGTTGTATTACTTATTACGGACATAAGGATATTTATTATATAAACAACAATACAGCTGCAGTTTTACCACAGTACTTTACTCCGAATTTACTCCGAAATGAAATCAATATTAAATGGATAATTACGAAACATTACTTATAATGACATCAATTAAGAGCACCCAGAATGAAGTTAATTAAATATAATCGTCATGAGCGGTAGTTATTTTAACGAACCATACGCTCTATATTTAATAAAATAATTTTGTTTAAAGATCTTGATATAAGTAGTTCATGCGGACGTTGTACACCTAAATGTATTTGTTTTGTTGCTTTTCTTTTTCTGTTTCTAGGCGGGTTGGAAGAAGTAAGAAATTACGAGCAGAAATTTAATACGAATAAAATAAAAGTTTTTATGAGGCTGTTTTAAAATGCTATTTTATGTAGTTATTATGCTATAGTAATAAGTCGCCATTTGTTCCACGTTTGTTTAGTCTGACGGAATGAATTCTGACGTGTTTTTTGTAATACGTTGTGCGAAGTTTGACATCTGAGAAAATAATACTTCCAGACGGTTATTTCATTATTTCGCGTTGTACTAACAAGGGAACACCGGCAAGTGATAAATTCAGATTTCGATGTTCGAACTTGACAACTTGACAGACTGAAAGAGTAGCTTAAAATAAAAAGAACGTATTTTTTTTTAGCGGCCTAATCGCCCGACTTTGGGCACCACCCCCCTCCAAAGTTTGAGCAATCTTTCAATTTTTATTAATATCTCCGAAATTATAACAAATATTAAAAGATTCTTTTAACATAATTTGCAGCATATTACATGATCCTAAGGATGACGCCATCTATCTTCGCAAAAAGTTAATTACGGGGGACCGAGCCCCCATATATCCCCCATTTTTTATGACTTATTTTTATCCTATTCAACAAAAATAGGTCATATTTGTATAGAAAACGATAGCGTATAATAAATTTAAAAAAGTAATAATAAATAATTATTAATAATAATAGATATTCAATTTATTTTTGTGTTTTTAGATTAATCCTGTTCGCTATTCTAATACATACATATTTAATAATCACATTACCACATGTCAGGTATTTAAACATTTATAAGCATTATTATATATACTAGAAAACCGGGTCCGTTCTCCCAGCCAATTAAATAGTCGTTGGATGACGGATTACGCCCCAACTCAGCAAAAAGTAGAAAGCCCGCGTTCCACCTGGGACGCACCCTATTGAACAAGTAAGTACGCCTAGTCCGCGATCCACCATAGCCCGCGCTGACTATAGAGGATAGATACTCCTCACGTAGCAGCTCTTTTTTTTTCGAAATGTTATTATTGTTACAAACATATTAATTATTTTAATGCTCCATTGAATACCGACCTGTACATCTACATTGCACGAAAAATATGAAATATATAACTATTGTTTTAGTCTTTTGAATGTCGATTGCTATCTACATATTATCAAACTCATTATCAATTGTATAATTTCTGCCTTTCTACGAAACGTTATTGAAATTCAAAAATGACAATATTGTGCGATTTTATCTATTATATATGTGACTGATTGTGACCACTTCATGTTGTTAGTCACGTAGGTAGGTACACAAAAATAAATTGAATATCTATTATTATTAATAATTTATTATTACTTTTTTAAATTTATTATACACCATGATTTTCTACAAAAATACGACCTATTTTTGGCGAATAGGAAAAAAAATAAGTCATAAAAAAATGGTGGGAATAGAGGGCTCGGTGCCCCGTAATAAACTTTTTGCGAAGATAGATGGTGTCATCCTTAGGATCATGTAATATGCTGCAAATTATGTCAAAAGAATCTTTTGATGTTTGTTATAATTTCGGAGATATTAATAAAAGTTGAAAGATTACTCAAACTTTGGAGAGGGGTGGAGCCCAAAGTCTGGCGATTGGGCCGCTAAAAAAATACATTCTTCTTATTTTGAGGTACTCTTCAGTCTGTGAAGTTTCATCGAAATCTGAATTTATCACTTGCCGGTGTTCTGTTCTCTGTAAGCAAAAAAAAAAAACACTTTATGTTAATTGTTCTCAAGGTGTCGCTCAAATCCGTCTCCCTCCATTCTATAATATTTTTTTATGATCTTCCTTCTGTTTTTTTTTTTTTTTCTTACAAACAGGATGCACTAAACGAGCACTAAAGAAGCATGCAGACTTATCAGACTGTATGCGTGTCGTACGTCGTACCTATGGATCCATTTTGCCGAACCATCAGACCGAAGAATCTCCCAGCTCTTTAATCGCAATAACACGGTGATATTATCCGCTCCAAGTTCATTGTAACTGCTAAAAGCGACGAGAAGGCAATAAGTTTTCGTTCGCAGCGTCGCAGGACCGGAACGCTCTTTTGTGCTGTTCCGTCCAATCTGCGCCAATCTCATGCATTTTTAATTAACGTGAAAATTTACGTCCGCTTCGAGATTCATGTGTGCCGAGTATCTCGTGTACGGACAATAATAATTAATGCCGGTACAAACATACGTAAAGCGCTATTAGTTACAAACGGCGTATTCACTTAATTAATTTATCCTGGAAGCGTGGTATTACACCAACAAAACAAGCGAAATATATTTTATTGTTTTCTTCCAAGCGCGAAGTTACCGACGTTCAAATGGGACATGCGCGAACTTGACCTTTCTCTTAAATTGGCCTCGCGAGAATGCCACTATTATTCTTTCCTTTTTTTTATTGTACAAGGTACCTATAAATAGAAACTTTATGCATATGTTTGGGTCAAATAAAAATAAAAAAGAAATCCGAAACGCTGGGATAATAATAAAAATAGAAGCCCCAACTCAGAAACAACGGACAAGGACACACATAAATGAAAACAACACAATTTACAGTGTAACCACTAAACTAAAAGGATTTATAAAAGAGTCTTCTTCCACCACAAGTTATTGAAAACAGGTCGCAGATCATCTAGATATCATATTTAATTTTAATATTCATATCTGTTGATTATATTGCCAGAATATAAGAGTTTATTATTTTATCAGGAAATCTTCAAAATGTTTTATTGTTGATCTTAGGATTATTGTAAATTTTAGGTTTAAAGGTCCAGTAAAGCAAGTTATATTTTCAAAAAAATTGGAAACTGAAACTATAAAAAATTTAAATTGGTATTCAAAATGCTTTTCTTCATAAAAGATATATGTTAATGACTGTATTCTAACATTACCAGAAAATAAAAAAAAACATAGTGTTTAAAGCTTTCAACTCATTTCACCCTAGAATACAATGGAAAATGACGACCATAAAAGAATATTAGCTTTCTAGATATTAAATTGACAAGATAATACCAAGAAACCAACCACCCACATCGAAAGATAACTTAATTTCAATTCAGTCACACTCCTCAAATATAAGCTCAGTGTCATTAATGGATTAGTAGATTGTTGATATGCCTTCTCTGAAGCAAAGATTAATTCGCAAAAAAAAACAACGAAATCAAAACAAATTTAAAAAACAACTACTCTCTAAATTTCATAGATAAGTAGAAAGCAGTTTATATAAGATTAAAAACAAACAAACAGAAAGAATTGCCCGAAACACAAACTCTTACCTAAGCTAACAGCAAAAATTGAAGACATTTTGCAATATCATAATCTAGTCACTGCTCACAGATCACAAAAAAAAATTAAACATTTTATCATCCAAATTGAATCATCTTAATAAAACACAGGCAATCTACGAGATAAATTCTAATAACTGCAATAGCACATATACATGTACGGCACAACAGGTAAAACAGTTCTGAATTTACAAAAGGTCTTCTAAATAAAAAGAGGGAGACTGTTTATGGCAGGGTGAAGCTTCGGGTCATTCCCACTAAAATTTTGCCGAACCTGAAGATGTCTCAATTTCCGGTAGAGATTCTTACATGCCAAACATGGCATTCGCACGGGATCTACGGTTTCAGTTTCTATTCGAGAAGAATGATTTTTATCCACAATGAAAAACCAAACCCACGCTGTTGAAGTGAAAGGCTACCTTACCACTATTATTAGCAAGTAATATTAAACAAGTCTCCTTAGTAAAAAAAAAGGCTCTTACTACTGGGATCAGGACCCGCTAGATCGGTTAGCTATCTAAAGAGGCCGCTTTCAAGGGCAACAGGTCCAATTAAGAAGAAAAAAAAATGTCCTGGGATCAGAATGAGCAAAGAATAAGAGTAAAGACATCCTTATGTGACCATCTCAATCCTAATTTGAATTTTTTGCAATATTAAGCAAAGCTGAAGTAACCACTTCATTTATGAAGTTCTCTTAGCTAAAATTACGTGGTATTTTCCAACAAATGCATGTACAGATATATTCGTAGCACTTCAGATGACGAAGTCCATTCCCTCTATCTACAGCAACTGTTGTAGTAACCACAACAATGTGTTTATAATGGTAAATCAGTATATAGTGCAATTATTATCATTTTGAACGTAGCGTGTATATATATAATGTCTTAGATAGAAAAAAAAAACGTAGTTGCTGGTATATTTTGTGGGTTGTCCATTGTATGAGCAAAATGGGGTATCCAATAGGTGTGGTCTCCCATATATGCCTGCTTCCCACTACCTATCTCTTGATCCTATGCACTGATGTCACAGATTTTTGAAATTTCTTCTAACAAACCGAATGATGAATCAAAATAGCAAAACATTTATCTTTGCTAAATAATAAAAATAGACTACAAAATTAAGTGAAAGGTAAAGAGAAATAATAAATTCTTAGTGATCATTTTTTTATCTTTTATTAATTTTATACCACCAGCAGAAACTACTTACTAACAACCTGTTACCGTCACTTCACTCAATAGTTACGTCGCGATAAAGCCAAGTTGTTGCAGCGCTGCCAAACGAGAACCCCGAAGCCAAAAACCGCTGAACGTAAGCTCTCTCACGCGGATCTCGACAGACAAAGGTTCCGAAATGTCACGGTTAGAACTCCACAAAGCCAGTTTTCCCGTATAGCAGAGATGCATTGCCGTCGGCTGTCCGATCGCCACACACGAATTACACCACCATACTACCGGACGACCATCTGACAAGTAAATCTTCTATAGATATTCGCGATATCTTGACTGGCCGGTAATGGGCGACCATCTAATAGATTCCCGCGGTAATGCAAATCACCGGTAATAATAATTGTCTACGATGCCGAGCCGTAATCTCGTCGGTACCATCGTCTGTGGGATCCTAATGATCGCAGATGAATAGCTGTTCGCCGTTTGCGTGGTTGTACGAAGTGTATACGACGGGGCAGGGATTTATGGAAATACAATTCGTGTTCTTTTCGATGATCTTATTGATAAATGATCGCGGTGCAATATATTTTACGGTAATTGCGTTCCCAAAAGGCTTTAGGCAAATATGTCAAATCGTCTGACAGTTATCTGGACTAAAAAGCATAATGCAAACACGGCGAGAATGTTTCCTGTCAGTTCAGGTATTGCTGGGCCGGCCATAAGTGGAGATACCGCAGATGTATACCCCTTGAGCCTCGTCATCATAAATGGTAAACATATAAATGAAGAAATTGACCATCTTCTTCAATGCCCAACAATCTATTCACTTGTAAGAGTAGTAAGCGTAAAAAAGATGTACACAAATTATATCTCTAGAGTGTGCAGTGACAAAAGCACACTTCTTCAGTTTTCTTCTCATTATGAAATAATCCAATATCGCTCAAACAAAATACTAAAATTGAATACCTCGCCAAAATATAAAGTTGAAAAGTTTTCAGTAACTTTGAACGATTCGTACAATAATTACTTATATATATAGAGTAAGTCTTTCTGGGTTAGTAGTTATGGTAGTAATAGTATATAATTATAACTGCAAAAATTTTTTATGCGAATCTTATTGAAATACGTAAAAAATCGTAAGTCGGGTTTAAACCTATGATCTGTTAGCAACTTATCGCAATATAATTTTTACCATTCACTTCCTCTTTAAAAGATGCAGCTCGATATTATCTATAGCAGTGTTCTTCAACCGGTGGTCCGCGGACCGGTGCCGGTCTGTGAAGATTTTCTGCCGATCCGTCAAGATTTTCTGCCGATCCGTGAAAATCTTCTGCTGGTCCGTGAAACTATGAATTAAATTGCAAACCATTGTCTCCAGGATTAAATCACTGACGTATCATAATAGAATAAAACAAGGTATTTCTATAAAAGTAACGTAAGTGTGTCCAAATTATGTCTACGCATACATATAGATAAGGTATTTATCACAGGACGTCAATATAAACGCCATTATAACGATTATTGTAGTAGTTTCGTAGAATTTGGTGTTTCATGTTTTAGTTTTAGAAAGTCAATTTTGTAATATAGATATTTATAATTTTATTTAACTTTACTTATGTACACATAATATGTATGAACCTACTCTATTGATGACGTTCCTAACATATGGAATTACTTGTATTATCATTTTTACACAAATGGATATCGCTCGGGAGTAGTTGCTAGAATAATGGAAGGTAGGCACCCAGAAATATTGTCAACTCACTGCATAATCCATCGAGAGCAACTAGCTGCAAAAAGACTTTCTCCTAAACTGAACACAGTGAAAAATGATGTGGTGAAGATTGTAAATGAAATTCGTAGTCGAGCTACAAATTCCAGGTTGTTCACAATACTGTGTGAGGGCATCGACTCACACCATCAACATCTTCTTCTTCATGCAGAAGTGAGGTGGTTATCAAGAGGAAGAGTTCTTGCGCGCCTTTTCGAATGAAGGGAAGAGGTAACGCAGTTTTTACGCGACGGGAAATCTAATTTGCTAGAATCTTTGTTAAATGAAGAATGGATGGCTAAGCTTGCATATATGGCGGACATCTTTAGCCTTCTTAATGAACTTAACACTTCACTTCAGGGATCTTGTACAAATATTTTTACTGTGAGAAATAAAACGGATGCCTTCAAAAAGAAGCTGGGTCTTTGGAACAGTCGAGTACATAAGAAAGATGTTGAAGTGTTGCCAATTTTTAGCGATTTTTTAATTGTAGCTGATATCAACCAGAAAATAATATTCAAATTAATAAGTGAACATTTAGGGGCATTACCTGAAAACTTTAGTAACTATTTCCCTGAAAGTGAGGATCCTTTCCAGATGAGATGTCCAGTCATGTGCTTTTCATTTTCGTGATAAAGAAAAACTTATAGAACTATCCACTGATGTCACTCTGGTTTCAAGACGTAAAACGATGTCATTGCCACAATTTTGGATATCACTGCAAAAGGAATATCCAACTTTGAGTGACAAAGCGATCAAATTATTGATTGATTTTTCGACATCTTATTTGTGCAAGAAGACTTTTTCTACCATGTCAATAATAAAAACTAAGCACAGAAATCGAATGGATGTTAGCGCAGCTCTTCGTCTCTCCCAAACAAAACTGCAACCACGTATAAATGATTTGTTAACAAACAAACAACAACAGAAGTCTCACTAAATAATTTTATATAAATTTTGAAGATCTGTTGAATTAATAAATGAAAATATTATACATCTTAGTGTTTATTTCACTCTTGATAATCTGCCGGTTCACAATATAATTTTTTGTGGCTGCTCTTCGGTTCTCGGGTTCTCTGCCGTGTAGAAAGTTTAAATTACTTGACGTTTCGATCATCTTGTCGTGATCTTCTTCAGAAGTGAAGTTCACTTCAAGAGCAACGACGGCCGTGAAAGCCTAAAGACTATAATTTTTTGTTTTTGCCGGCCCGCAGGTGGAAAAAGGTTGAAGACCACTGATCTATTGAACACATTAACGGCAACTTTAAAATATTTTAGTGAAATTAATGGAAATTACATTAACAGTCAGTCAAAGTTGACTCAGGCATACCAGTTTGGAGTTTACATTTTTTTCCAAATAAAACTTTGGCAGTATGTTATTCTCATTTTGTTATTCGCCATAAATCACTAAAGAAACGAGATGGCGGTTCTGATGCAGCATTTTAACTGTTTCATTCGTTTTTTTTTTTTTTGTTGCAGTAAGTAGTATAATTAATGCATGGAAGTAACATTTATTATTATTTTAATAGCTTGAAGCTATATTCGCTTTCTTGCAAATACATTACGAAACAACTAAAGTGGCTTTATAATAAGTAAGCACGTGTGTTCTATAATAATATACTTCATGTGCGAATATATAATTTCATTGTTATTATTATTATACTAATAGCACGTGCTTTAAATTGATTTAAGGCATAGATATGTAAATAAATGCTAATAATAGCAGGTGTAACTTGCTGCTAAAGGTGTATGTGTGTACAAACATAAATTATAAAGTTACTACAGCCGTTTTCTTCGTCCGCGTTGTCTATACACTAATATTTATGGCTTTAACCATCTGTCCGTACACTTCTTAACAGTTGAAATTTGAAGTGGCGGACAATAGTTAATGTAAATACTACTACTGGGAATGAATCCGCGTTGGGAAAGCGTATCGGCATTAAAAATTTGTTTCAATTGTGATGCGTTCTTAAATAAACCAACACATGTTTGTATCAAACGCTAATGGCAGTTACTATAGTACCAGTTTGGACAAAGTGGAGCCGCTGGCTAGTAGTAGGACTGGACGCAATTAATATTAATAGCAGACATCATATTACGTGATTGCGGCATCGGATTAGTTCGTGCTTTACACCACCTCGTATCGTTAATAACTCTCTGATTATATTATTGCAGCCGCAAGGTTAACAGTTAATATCAATAAAAGCGATAAACTCTGCAGATAACAAGTTCCTCTTGATGCAGTTCCGGTCGTCGTCGAAACGAAGTAGTCGAAATTGCATCGCTGCTAAGATTTTTAACTTAAAATTACTAACTAAAATTTTATATATATATATTTGACAGCAATCAATGAATCCTTATCTATTAAGATGGTCCTCAACCTGATGTTTTTGATGTTTTCATTCATTATTGCTTCAACATGCATGACGAGTCACTTTGAATCGATGTGAATTACCCCATCAATACTGCTTACATCCTAAAATTGTAAAATATAATTATTCTCTCACAAGTTTTCTTGGGACCATTTTCCTCCTTCGTTAAAAATTTCGAATTTCGGATAAAAAAAAAAACTCAAAAAGCAGACACTGAAAGAAGCGATTTTTTTAAACATTCCAAATGGGAACTCGAGTTTTTTTTTTTTAATCTGAAACGTTACATTTTCTCTAAGATAATCTACCTTTCCGATGAAATAAATATGGAGAAAAAGAATTCATTGTGCTGAAAAAGATAGATTTTTTTATTTCGTTTTCTCTTTTGATGATATTATTCGACAAAATAAAATAATATTTAGTAAACTGTTAAAATAAAGTTGTGTGTAACAGCTAAAAAGTTTCATAGACTATTTTAGCATAATGTTAAAAATAGGTACAATGGTGCAACAAGTTATATATGCAATAAATACACCAAGTCATTGTACTTTCATAATACTTTTAATTTTTCTACTATAAACATAGAATAATCCATAATAAAAAACTACATTAAAGGCTGATATCACAAAACTTAACCGACAACTAAAACAATATTAAAAAACTGTGTGGACAAAATAGGGACGCATGCTATAAAGTTCTTTGCTAGGGTAATAATAAAAAAAATGGGTAACCGAAATTTATTCAGTGATTTGTATGAGTTTAATACTTTGTAACGTGACCTTTATTGCTAATTATTGCCATACATCTGTTAGGCAGTGAGTGCACCATAGGTTGACATGTTGCCACTGGTATGGCATACCAACTCTGCTGGACCGCTTCACACAATCGTTTTAATATCGATTTTTCTATGTCGTTTTCTATGCATCCTTAACACACTTCCATAAGTTTTCAAATGGATTAACCTCTGGCGATTACGCCGGCCGATCTAAAAGTCGTAACTTATGGTCACGCAACCAATTTTGATAACACTTGGAAGCGTGTTTAGGGTTAATATCTTGTTGATAAATCCAAATAATCGGCATGTTTAATGTTTAATCTGCGTATGGAAGCATAATATTATTTAGGATGTAAATTTCTTTAGTCATCACACCTTTAATCCAGTGAATCGGACCTAGCCATACCACGTACTGTCCGTGAACAGAATACTTTATTTATTCGTCGACGAACGTAAACCCCGCCATCATATTGTACTAAATTAAATTTGCTTTCATCACTCCAAAATATGTTACACTACTTTTTCTGTTTTCCATTCGACGTGAGTTCTCACAATTGCCATTCTTGCTTTAATATTTTTTCGGGTCAACAAGAGAACTTTTTTGCAGCTTACCGTGAAAAATATTTTCGGCTAATCGTCGTCGTAAGGTACGAGTGCTGACATTACTATTTATTTCTTTTAATATTGTTGTAGACGTTGCAAATAGATCGCGTTTTGCTAATCTCGCAATACAGCAGTCAGTGTGCGGTGTTGTTTTTTTCGGTCATAGTCTTGACTGTGGATTCTTTTTTGGTTTTAGAGCATTTGAAATCATATTTGGGGAACGATTTAATATGATTGCTATTTCTCTGATCGTCTTCCCCTGCCCAGCGCATAGTTTTAATAACTTTCCTCTCACTCTCTGAACAAAGCGCGCTGCGACCCACTTTATCTAGGTTCACACGGAGAAAAATGACATTGCAAATCCAACAAAAAAAGTATTGTCCTTACATTGCAATCGGTTCAAAAATAAATTGGTATTGCAGTAAAGTTTTGTAAGTATATTCCAACACTTTTGTTTTGTTCCACCAACAACACTTTTGTTTGTGTTAAAATATTTTACGGTACAAATAATCGCTTTGGCGATAACATTATAGTTGTAGTTATTTCAGATCTAAAATACAGAACAACGTGTGCGAAGAAGTGAAGTAGATGTAAACACAATTTTTCAAACCAGTACAGTCAAGAAATATTTACATTACACACAATTGTAGTTGACGCAACAGGGCGCCTACGTTGTCGATATTACAACTTGTGATGCAGGAAGTCCCGGCATGGACAGTAGTATCACGTGATTCTAACCGCGTGTTTCATTGGTTTTACATAGCCTTGAAGAAACAGACTAGTCTGCTAGTTACCAGGCGGAGTAGACCACGCCATATATTTTCGGTTGTGTTAGCTTATTAGTTTTGTGTAAAAGAACGACAGTATATTAAAATTGAAGAAAACTGGCTCACTTCTGACGTCTACTGACTCTTAGATATGGATAATCTTGTTACAGAGAAGCTAGCTGATTGGAATATTATGCGTACGAAGTACAGATTGCTAATGATGAGTACATTAAACCTTTCGATAAATTACCTAGTGTTTTCCCCTGTTTAAAAGTTGCAAAACGATCTAGAATATACGTTGCCTTGAGACATTTGTAAAATAAGACTTAGATACATTTGAAATTTTAATCTTCATTTTTAGTGTTTCCCAGTTTTAGAATTTATCTTGTTTATTTTTTTTGTTAATTATTAATAAAAAAATGTGTTATCCTATACTGATATTTTACTTAAACCCTCCACAGCTTACATTTAAGACAGCACCGAATTTGTGTGTGAATCTACTAAAATATTGTTCGCTTTGAACAGAAATTGCGATTACAAAAATCAAAATCAAGTGACACTATAAACGTAGAAAATGATGACGGAAAATCAATGTTAAATATCCACAACTTGCTGTTGAAGTTTCAAATTGCTTTGGTAGTGATAAACAATTTTTAATACTGTATTTCACACAATTTTGTTGAAAACACCATATTTTTGTGATTCGTTAAACAACAAGCAACTGATTGATTGTAACATGTTTTGGGATTGTATCCTTCCAAATTTTGTGGCAGTTCTAACAAAGTTTTTCGACAACAAGTTTTAGGTTGTATTGAATAATGGTTGTTGTTGTCATATATTTACTCACAAATTGTTGTTCAATGTGCGTCAATTGGTGCCACCTTAACAATAATTTTTCTCCGTGTAACAAGTAATAAAGGCAATATGTATACATGTGATAACTAATGGAGGAACTAATTGCAATATCTGATAGTAAATTTCAACTAAAACGCACTTTTCTATTGTTTTTACCAATATACCTATTTTTTTGGCCACTTCCAGGTATAAGTAATTTTTGTTATCGGGGAATAACCGGCATTGTTTTCCAGCGATATTTACATTACCTTTAGTATATACCTTCCAATGTGTTTGGTGTCACACTTACCAAAGGATGTCGCACGATATTAATGATAAGCAACAGAGTTATACGGCTAACACTAAAGTGATGTGCCTTGTACCTATATTTATGTCCACCACTGTATGTGTAAGCAATTTGAAGGAAAAATTTGAATCATCCGAATTAAAATTCGAATTATTCCCGATTTTTTACCATTGTTTTAATGCGGCATTTTGGGGACCGGGCCAAAAGTTCGACTTATTCACAATTTCGAATTATGGAAGTTAGAATTATCGAAGTTTGACTGTATTAATATTTAAACATAATATTATATATTAAGTTTAAGAAATAAAAATTAATCAACAAGTGCTGCAATAAAAAAAGATGCTAAGAGGAAAATAAGAGTGTGAAATCTGATGTAAGAAAACAGGAAGGATATTCTAAGACGCCGAGAAACGCAGACATTGACAAAGAGGAAACACAGTTACTCCTGGCAGGAGACACGGTACATACGCATGAAAGATAATGAAATTGGAATCTCGTCAGAGCCATTTGTACAATCTCTGTATATACATACATATAAACCCCTCACACGGGTACCTAAATATTCGTGTTGACGTGTGTATGAGTATGTGCGAATGTTTTCCGATCTCGCACCACGATGGAGAACATAATAAACATTTACATCGCCGGAAGGCACGCGCCTCCCAGTCATTTCACGAGTCACATCCATGCGGAAACGATACTGCACTAGACGCGATTATCTTGATTGGCATGTGGCAGCGAGGGCCTTAATGCGACTCCAATTCTTTTGTTGTCCGTTTTTTCTTCGGCTGCCATTCCATTTGTGCAAAGGCGGCGGCGCGCGTTCGTATGACCGAACATAATGCACTCGTCGGCCGTCACAAAAGATATGTCACCGTTTTGTCGTTCCTAGAAAGTCATTGTATTGTAGAACGGATTCCATTCCGACGCCCCGTGCATACGCTGGAGATGCGAATTGGAAGGGGAGGCTTTAAAGGTCAAAGTCACGAGTGCTTATTGTATACTAATGTGTGATGAATGTGTAATAGCGGAAAAGCTTTGAGATACTAATGAAAAGGCTTTTAAATCCGAAGTGGGCAAAAGAAATTGCGCAAGCATTTAATTTGGATATGATTTGGCAATTCTATTTTAAAGCTAATAATGTAAAATAATAAAATATAGATTTACCATATTAGATTTTATTCAACTGAAGCCTATGGGAGTTATAGATAGTATTCTCTTGCAATCCAAAGGGTTTAAAAGTTATATTCTAATTATCAGTGTTATCACCATTTTACCGTCAGACAAAATTTAAAATTAAGTAAAATGCTAATCGATAAGTGACTAAAACTTCAATTTTTTCTGTTAAAGCAAAGATATCAAGAAAATGCTGAGGTGAAATGGCTAGAAATCAATAGAAAAGAGTTTTTTGTGGTATGTATAAGTATGGCCGTCATTCTGAAGGAGATAAGAACATCTAACTACTGACCATTATGTTTCTTTTTATATGTGCTAATAGATTTATTTTATGAACACTTTTCTCGTTCCAATTAAATTAGATTCTGTATTGACCGAATCAGCTATTCATACACTTAGACTGGGCAACTAAAATACACTCCGCCAAAAAAGTATCGCATAAACTAAAAAAGGGCATTTATGAACCAAGATATTTTTACACGTTCACAAAAAGTTTGCCTCGTGTATGTGAACTATAAAAACACTAACAAAATAATGGAACTTAGCGTTTTTACTTTTTTTTTTCTCTAAAAGAACACATTTAGAAAAATTCATATGTGTAAGGTTTGTTCAGTTGTTTATTGAAAGTCTTCCTATACGGACAAATTTTAAAGTGCGAAGTCAGAGTTCTGTACCAACGCTTTTAAAACTAAAATGAGCAATTTAACTTCAGAACAAGTGGCTGCTATAGTTGCTTTAATCGAAGATGGACGATCTCAAGCATACGTTGCTAATTTGATGAACATCAATCAGTCAAGTGTTTCTAGAGCCGTAGCCAGATATAGGGAAACAGGCATTTACAGTAGAAGACCTGTACCAGGTCGTCCAAGATGTTCTATTCGCCAAGATGACCGCTATTTACGACTACAAGCATTACGTCGAAGACATGTAACTGCGAGACAATTGCAGAACGACTTGGCTAGAGTCAGAAATACTCGTGTGAGTACTCAAACTATTCGGAATAGGTTACGACAGAGTGGATTAAGAGCTAGAGTAGCTGTAACAGCCCCTCGTCTCACTAGGAACCACCGAGTGGCTCGCTTAAGGTTTGCCAGAGAACATGTAAATTGGAACATTAATGACTGGGCCAATATACTCTTCACAGATGAGTCAAGATTTGGTCTTTACACCTCAGATAGGCGTATCTCAGTGTACAGACGAGACGGCGAGCGCTATTCGCAGTGTAATATCAGACCTAGACCTAATTTCGCTGGTGGCTCTATTATGGTTTGGGGAGGCATCTGTTTAACAGGTCGTACAGAGTTAGTACCAGTAGACAGAGGTACACTGACTGCCCACAGGTATATAACGGACATTTTAGAAGAACATGTAGTACCATATGCGCCAATTATAGGAAACGAATTCATGTTAATGCACGATAATGCACGACCGCATGTTGCAATAATCGTCCAGGAATACCTTAACGATGTTGGTATTCCAGTTTTAAATTGGCCTGCGGTAAGTCCGGACATGAACCCTATCGAGCACGTGTGGGACCTCCTTCACAGACGGATACGAACCCAAAATGTTGCCCCAGCGGACCTGCATGGACTAGCAAATGCTCTCCGTGACGAGTGGGAGAATTTGGATCAGGCTTATATACGGAGGTTAATCGAATCTCTTCCAAACCGTATGCGAGCGGTCATAAGAGCCAGAGGTGGCAATACTCAGTATTAAAAGCTACTGTTATGACATTTTTCTTTCCAAAATTATAATTTCTTGTTTTAATAAAAATCATCTCAAGTATGAGTTCTTGTTTTTATTTGGCCTGTATTTTATTTAAACAATCATAGAAATTATATCTTAGAGCGCATTAAAGTATGTTTACAACTTTATGCTACAAACAAAGATTATGCGATACTTTTATGATTCAAAACTAAATTATGCGATACTTTTTTGGCGGAGTGTATGTATATAAAAACTACATAACGTAATCCATGCTACAAAGCAATATGGTTCAAACAAGCTCCCCCATAACCTTAGAGTAGGTCTATTTTCTCGTCCCTTTGCGTTAGTTTAAAATGTATCTGAAGTACCTACTTAGTAGGGAACAAGAGAAAAAAGACGACCACCAGCGGCGGACATATCGAATTGCTTGCAGTTTATGGCCTTCTACAATTTGTCGAAAGTGACAATGCTCGCCTTTTGACCGTGATTTACGATCACTCTCTCTTTTCAAAGGTTTTAAGGCCGAAATGAACATGGCTACATTCTTCGAGAATGATCTTTGATAGGAAAGGTTTCAAAGTTTGGAGTTTAAAAACGAGTTTTATGTTGTGTTAAGACATGATTCTTCCTAAATGGTCGGTAACTCCTAGGATACCATGGAGATAGGTATTGGATTGGTATTGGATTGGTAGGTAGTGGTTGGTGTGTTGAATGGGTTGAATATAGGATGTAGGTGTCAGTTTATGGTAGCTTGAATTAGAATAATTGTTCTTGATTAGGCTTTCGGTAACGTAGAATAGTTCTTGGTATAAGAAGTTAGGTTCGGATATGGCGATTGTCCTTAGTACTAAAGAGTGAGTTATGATTTCGTTCTTCTGAGCCGGATGGTGATGTAAGAGAGCATTTAGGTCACGGTCAGAGTGAACAGATTTACGGTAGACGAAATATCCTAATGAACTATCAGAGCGACGATTCACTGAGACATCTAAAAAAAGAAGAGTACCGTCCGACTCCTCGACTTCCATTGGGAATTTAATGGAACTGTGCTGGAAATTAAGATATGTAATGAAAGTATTTAAGGAATCACGTCAATTTTGTCAGATTACGAAGGTGTCGTCAACGTACCTAAACCAGCTTTTTTTTTTGAAAATAGGAGAATAAAATTTGTTGCTCAAATGCCTCCATAAAAATGTTGGCTACAACAAGACAAAGTCCTACCCATTATTCATAGTAGTAGTCCTGGAGCTAGACATAGGTAAGACATTTTCCACCAAGTCAGCCAAGTCTTCAGGTTGGCAATTGCAAGATGAGATCTCACGGATCAACTGAATGGTAAAGTAAAACATAAGGATCTGCTGTTAGTCCACACTTAATCTGTTGATGAGAATCTCTAGCCTGGCCCCATACGATTATATTATGGAAGAGCATTGGGCAAACTTATACATACTACACATTAAGAGCAGACTCAGTATTTAGTACGCTTTTCAGAGTATCTATCCTATAGTCTGAAATCTATCGCAACATACTTCACTCGAGACTGCGACGTCAAGTTGCAAACAAGCTAAATCCCTAGTAGATTACATACTACAGGCAGTAGTATCTACACACTATCTATTAAATCCATACATAACTGTTTAAATTTTATATAATACAGTAGTGTATAAGATTAACGTTATCAAAGTCAGATATTGCTACATAAGAGTCGTCTGCGTATAAAAATAGTATATTAAAGTACTAGTTTCATAAGGCATGATTTTGTCGCACGAGTTCAAGTTTAGAAAACGAGCCGCAGGCGAGTTTTCTAATGAATGAGTATATGAAAAATGCTACCATCAATTTGAACTATGGGATGTACAGAATAATGTCAACACAATATCTGAAAACATTTTATTGGCATATTTTGAATTACAAGGTAAAAATAAGAAATCTTCTACCTTATGGTCTATGTATTCCATGCTTCGTTCTTGCTTTTCCATTTATAAAAATACAGACATATCAAAATATATGAAATTACAAGCCTATTTAAAACGATTCTCTGAGGGATACGAGGCTAAGAAATCTAAAATTTTATGCATTGAAGATATTAATAAATTTATAGAAGAAGGTTCTGACGCATTGTATTTAGCAATAAAGGTACGAGATTATTTGCAAAATGTAATTTTTTATGTAATGGATTTAATTTTAGATCGTTTTAATAATGGGTTACACAGGTGCCTGTAGACGAGATGAATTAACAAATATGTCCATACATGATTTAGAATTTAAGAGTGATATTATTTTGGTGACAGTACCTAAAACAAAAAATAATATCGTAAGAGTTTTTGCAATTACGGATGAAAGATGGATTACTTTAATTAAAAAATATGTCGCCCTGCGACCAAAAAATATTAATCATTCAAGATTCTTCCTTACATATCGCAATGGTTATTGTAAGTATATCGTGCCCGATTGGAATTAATACGATTGTCAAAATGCCTAAATTAATAGCTGATTTTCTAAAATTGCCCAATTCAGAGCTTTATACTGGACATTGCTTCAGACGTTCTAGTGCTACACACTTAGCAGACGCAGGCAGTGATTTGCTGACTATAAAACGTCATGGTGGATGGAAGTCATCTGCGGTAGCTGAGGGTTACATCGAAACATCTATGAAAAGTAAAGTGGCTGTAGCGCACAACTTATCAGGGCCAAGTACATCTGGTCATTCTAGAGTTATATCATCGAATGATTCTCAATCACAAGAGTCTACCATTAAAGCCAATAACATAACTCAGCAAAACTTTGTTACGAAGAATTTGCCTGGCATAACAATACATGCTCAAGATACTTGTTCCGTCAATGTAAATGTATACAGTAATTCCACGTTTCATAACAATAACAATGTAAACTAAATTTGTATAGAATTTTTTATTAAAGTATTTACAATTTACATGCATTAAACGTCAATTTTGCTTTCTGTCATAATGTATTCAATACAGCCAACCTATAGAAATGAAAAAAGGCGTATCACAATGAAGCACTTTTCGATACGCAAAAGCGTGTTACAATTGCGTTTTTATGAACGCAAAATAGAAAAAATAATTTTCCAGTGTTGTTCGATACTTTGCTATCAATCCTATAGAGAAAACAGATTCATAAGTATAGTTAAATAGCAAATATCTCCATTATCCGCAACGGGAAACATCGAACGTTCCTTAACTGCATATAGGTATAAAGACAATGGGCATATTCGATTCAAAAATTCTAAACATTCAATATAGCAAAGATAGGAAGCATAATTAACGAGGAAGTATTGAATTGCATTTTTACGCTAGCTGCGTATTGTTAAACATATAATCTACGAGTGTACATCTAGGAACCGTTCAGCGATCGGATTTTATGCAAATGCCAAGCCTCCTACGTCCTGCGTCCTATCCAAGAACAAAATTGCATAGTATGCATAAAAGCATGTATCTATTTTCAACCCTCACAATGAATATTTGATTACAATCAACTCACAGTCTAACAGGATTACATTACAGGATATAATAAACATTACAAATCATTAATTAATCTCGAAATGCAGCTACCTCGTTGAGTTTGACGAAACGGGTGGTAGTTCTGATACGATTCTCCCCTCTAGAAATGTAGCGCAGGGCAGTGTGTACTTAAATTTTAATCACCGCGCGGCAAAACGAATTAACGGCCCCACGAGTTGTCGATTGTTGTCTGTCTCCTTTCATAACGGCATCGTGCTAAGCGGAAACAACCAGAGAGTCCTTTACCCTCCTTCCTATATTAGGATCCCTTCGCGAACGTTCGCGCGAGCTGTTTATGCCCCTTTGTCTTTCGGCTTGAAAGGGAAGCGGACGCGCCCCGATTGCTGTCGTCAGAGAGGGCCGTGAAATTGAAGTCTCGCGAGACGAAGGCTGTAGGTATAGCATTGACACGCCACAGGGTGGTGAATGGAGTAGCGGCCTATTCATAGGCGCATTGCGTTGTACGATTCACGACTTTTGTTACCGGAGAATTGGATGTATGAATGTGCAGAAGCATATGTATATAAGTACCTTATTTATGCAATTCAAAGGGGAAAAGTAACTATTCCGGTAGTACGCGATGTCGTTGTATTTTCGTTTGTAAAAGACAAAAACCGAACTTACGAATCAACATTATCAAATAATAAAATAACTACAGTGCTGTTCGTCCCCACGCGCATCTTACGTCACTAACTCGAAGAAGTAGGCGGAACCCTATTGATGGCTGGCGTACAGTACTGCAGATACATATTACTTAATTTAATCGCGATGTACCTCACTCCATTAAGCACGCCCTCTTACCACCGCGCATCCGTCAGGTGAAAATGCTTGGACTGTAATAGATTAAATTCATCTTGTGATCAATTCGTATGTTTTCAATGTAATATCTTCCATGCTCCTATTCAAAAAGTAATTTCTTAGACTTTATCTTACAATAAACGTAATCCCAACTTCGTTCCATCCAATCATTTTACGAGTATACAAAGTAAAGTAGATCAATATAACCACAAAAAGAAATCGTCTTAAAATATGGGCGTAAACGGCATTCCCTAAAATAGCTGTTTTTTATGGCCACCTATAAGCTGTTTTTATGTGATATAAATGCAAAGAGGCTTCCACTGCCCCTCTAAAACTGAATACATTTTACTTACTTAAATTGATGATATTTCGCGGCAGTTGCAATTTATGTATTGACTAAACAATAAGGAAGAGAAGTAAGGGTGACTCGAATGAATCTATAAAAGTGTTTCAAGAGGCAAAATATTTGCAGTTAGATGTAAGGTTTGCTGTCATTATTTCATCATTTATTATCAGCGCGTTTATTTCATCAGTTAGATATAAAATATAAAGTTTCATTCAACATGCTCTCTGACTATGAGATGAACATGAAAAGCATGGGTAAATTTATTACAATCAACGCCTTTAGGCTTAAAGATTACGCAATACGCATGCGTAAGGAATCCATCTGACAATCAGATCATTTGGAAAAAGCTATAATTTATTTATTTTTAAATCAATTAGGTGTTAGTATAAAATAAATGTTGCAAAACACATGGAAATTGTTTTTAATATTCAAATATGGTTAATTAATACTATAAGATGCCCTGTTTTTTCATATTGCCTTTTCTCAGTAACCATTGCAGAAAATAATCGAAATTTTTTGTTGTCGTTAAATAACATTAATGGAACAAACAGACTAGCGGAAATTAATATAAATGTTTGAAAAAAACCAAGTGAAAGATAGAATAAATTATAGGAAGTAAGTTCGAAGCTCCGTCGATGTTTCTTTACCGTTTAATTCACCTATCAACATGCAGTAGCATCGATATATAATATAAGCCAATGACAACGATATTGTGTTCGCTGTTTACGGTTTTGTGACCTTTTTTAGTTTTCTACTCCTTTTTTCTGTGTTCTTTTTCTATCGCTTTTTTTCTGCAGATGTTTCTAATAATCTACTATATCTGGCATCTTATAATTATCGAGCATCATCCATTTCCTTGCACACCAGCAAATGACTTTTCTCTTGTCTGCAATTAATATAAAATATCTTTTGCATTATTCCTATCGATAATAACACATAAAAACCAACATCGGAAAAATTAGTTTTAATGATAAAGTGAAGCAACCTTGCACAGTTTGCATAGTAAAATCGTTTCTAACTGCTCATAAAATACACAATATTATCGAAGGAATAACCAATGTCAAAATTTCTCAAAAACGGTTGAATTTAGAAATAAAAAATTATATTGAAATAATTTGCAGAATCCATTGAGGTAAGGAAACACATATCCTTCCACTGAAAATAAGAAAATTGCTTCTGGCTACTGACTTCAGTTTACGGATTAAGATGGAAATATGTTGGGGTCTGTTATTAAGTTTTTTTTTTGTCAGATTAGTTTAGCTGCTATAGCTTAGCCAGAAAGAGATAGTAGATGTGTGGTCCAAAACTTCCTGTATAATTTTAAACTAAGTTTACTAAAAGAATACGTATAACAGTTTCATCACTTATTTATTGTTTCAAGAGTTTTTAAATATATATAAATAAACGACTGCGAGACGCGAAGCGTCGAGTCATTTTAAAGTGAGAGGCAAGAATTGAGAAAATGGACTCTGCAGGGTGCACCGACGATCCCAAACCAGTCACAGGTGTAGACGGGGGAGTGGTGCGGTTTGGCTGGTCTACCGAGTTGGGACGTAACCGGTGCGTTCTAGGTGGACCGCAGACTTTCTGCTTTCTGTTGAGTTGGGGCGTAAGCGGTCATTAAACGACTATTTAATTGGCCGGGTGAACGAGCCCGAATATCTAGTTTAAGAAAATCTATTACGCGAGAATTAGGCCCTCCCAAATGCACTAAATACAGGCTTTAAAGACTTTAAAATACACGTGAAAACAAAAATATTGAAATTATAAAAACAAAAGCAATTATTATTATGAACAAAAAAAGTGTGAAGGTGATCTTATTTTGAGAGAACTACCGTAATTTGTTGAGGTAGGTCTGTTTCTGTTAACGATACGCAAGCATACGCAGATAGACCGCACCACGTGTACGATACATTTCGTTTGTTTACTATGAGGGTATCGATGACCTAACACGTCGAAGCTAGTAAGCATTGAGACCGTGTAATATTTACGACTATCTACAGAAGGGTACATAAAGTAATGTATAAAACGTTGTAGTTCTTCTACAAGTGAATTCTACAAATAGTACGCAAGTTCCATTTTAAATATTAATTAAGAATCTAAACAGCGCGTTACAATAGCAATGTAATGTTTTCAATTGTCGCAAGTATTTTTTAATCAAATTATATAGCCTAAAATATTGAGAAAACAACCTGTCAGAAATATAGCGTTGATAAAGTGTCTTTCTAAATTACAAGTAAATTAAATGGTTTTCTTCCTCTTAGGAAAGAGTAACAATAAAAACTATCTTATCCGAAGCCAATTACTAATGCTATTGACTTTGCGTGTTTCGCTCCAATTGCGCCAATTGCCCCGATAGCATCGGCGTATGAAATTGTCAGCCTCTACAGCGATGGCAATGATAATAAAATGTATAAAATACTATACGACCAACGGATAGCTGTTTTCATGAGCTACATGTGAATTTAGTGATGTTGTTTATCGTTTTATCTAGTTCGTGTTATTCATATAAAGTGTAAAATAACAATAAACGAAGCTAATAATTAACGTGCACTGATTGAGAAGTTTCTTTCAATAAAGGAAATACTCTCTACATTCAAACAAATATTTCTATGAAAACAAAAGGAGATATTATTTATGTTGAAAAATAGTTTCTTTGGTTTAATGAATTTTTCCATCAGGTATATATGCACACTGCATTTTGAAAACTAGACCTGTCAATAAAGATTTTAAACAATTCCTGATATATACTCTAATGACTGTGTCATGTAACCACTTAGCTGTCAGCTATTATTATGCAGACTGCAGTGTTAATTCATTATAATAATAATAGAGACAATGTAGAACAGAAGCTAACACAAATACAAGGCGACGTGTCTAACTGTATTCAGTCAATAGCAAAACAGAATACAAATAATATTCATTACTGGTTCTTTTGTTAATAAGATATGAGTGCTCTATAATTTACGTATTTTGTGTCAAAGCAACAAGAATCAAAGTTTAATTGGTTTAAAAATAATACTACGGAATTTCCTTGTTTGCATGAGATTAAGCTAACCTGTTTTAAAGCGAGTACCAATTACGTTATATATATTTTTTTAGGTATTCTCGATAAATGATATGATACTTGTTTAAACTAAAACTCAGTGCCGCAGAACAACTCCACCACTTAACATCTTCGTTCTGCATGTGGCTTAAAGATATGAATGTTCTTCTATAACGTGCCACTTAAATATCATTTCAAAATGAATAAGAGGAATAGCAAGCAGCTCGCAATGGAATGATCGCGATTTAATCGGCGTACAGTAAATAACAGTAGTTATTAAATTAACGCAACGTTGTACGCATTATAATTACGCCACCTCTAAGAAATGCCTCGTAACCGCTGCACGCATGTCAGAAGCAAATAAAATAGACATTTTAACAGTAAATTCAACCCATTTTGCGTAACGACGCTTATATTATTCTTGTCATTCGCAGAGATATTTAAATTGTCATTACGTGGCGCGTAAGACCTATTTTCATACAGGCAGAGGCGGTGGTGAGCGCTATTTCCGATCATAAACATCAAAGTAGGACATAATGATTAGAATAAATTAATGTTTCTTTGCTTAGCAAGAAAAGTATGTGCTGTAAATATAAATTTGCCTATAGTAGCTGTAAACTATGAATTATTGCTACGATTTACAGTCAGAATTTTGCTACTGGCCGCCTTTCGTCGGCATAGCATAATCGGAAAATAAATAATAAAAACACAAAATTAATAACAAACAATGCATAAAATCAAAAAGCAAACACGAAAAGATAAAACAAAACCTACTTGCATTGAAACTGGAGCAAATATAATTTAAATTTCCGCCGCGTCCACCAAATTTCCAAATCATACTTTTTCTCGCGACGTTGAGATTGTTCAAATACAATTAAATCGGACAAGGAGAGGAGTCAACGTATCGATGGAGACACATAGTCTTTCTCTGGTTCTGCACAATACTAAGGTAGTTGTCGTAACAAAACAAAGGATAAAGACAATTGTCCCTATAAAAGTAGGAACAGAAACTGTAGTAACCTCCTCAAAGGCAAAATATTTAGGTGTAATAATTGATTCTAAATTAAGTTTTTGGCGCCACATTTAAATGTATGCCAATATGGCGGCAGAAAAAGCAGTTCTTTCGGGAAGACTAATGACGAATATCGGAGGACCTAGTTCAAGCAGACGTAACCTATTAATGTTTACGGTGTAGTCAATGCTTTCATGTGGTGCTGAGATGTAGGTGGATGCTATTAATAAGCAGAAATATAGGAAGAGGTTGATAAAGGTACAGCGGAGGACTTTGCTAAGGGTGGCTGCCGCTGCGGTTTTCCTATACCACTTTGTTACTCTTCAAGAACGTAATTTCAAATTTGTACCGATTCTTTTTTATCCCCGTGTATCGTTGTGATATGGTATTATTTACGTATTAATATCGGTCTCTCATTCGTCAACCAATGACTCGCTCGCATTCAGTTAACACGCACCCTCTAATTGGGCGTTAGACGTCACGTTATCGTATGGGGGGTTTGTTGTCATACCGAGGCTATATAGGGAAGCTACAGTTCTCCCGCGAAAGCTTTTCTCATCCCTGACGCCAGATCGACGTTCGATCACGGATAAAAAGCAATCACTTCTACGCCTATCGCTGCCTTATGGCATAAGCCTTGTGCTGATTTTTTGAGCTTAGAGAAAGTATTTCTAAGAATTGGGAATTTCGATGGACGAAAAACGTATATAGTACGGATATCAACGTCGTCTTTATCTCCGGTCTTGATCGACGCCATCCGCCCTTAGAAACCTCGTCCTCCAAAGAGAAATTCTTCCCCGCCGATTCAGTGTTCTTTTGTATGTATGTAAGTTAGCTCAAGCTTTTTTTATATTGATATTTATAATGAACTCTAATTTAGTTTTTTTTTTCCTCTATCTTTTACCGTTAAATTCAAGCCCATCGTTCGCAATTTTGTTTCGTGTGTCAATTCATATGTTAATTACTAAATCTAAAATTACAGTTCGTATAATTGATGCATGCTCGATCAAGTAAGTAGTTTTTTTTTTGTTTTTCGCAGTACACTAAGAAATTGTGCCAATTTTCAAATAATTTACCTCCTTGTTTATAACATTTAACTTCAATATTTACATATATGCTTATTTAAAACTTTGTTAATTTCAAAAAACCAACTTGCGTCATCTTGTTTTTTTTTTGTGTACATTTTCTGTATAACGATTAATCAAGATTTATATTTAATAAATTTCTCTAAATTATATATATTTCTATTCTTTTTTTATTTTCATCATTCCACCATCCCTTCTTTTCCCCCATTTGTTATTCTGGGTTATAGCAAAACCAGGCTTTATTGAAATTATGTAAATATAATCACTCATGTACTTACAAAAGTCAACAAATTAGAAAATCATCAGGGTTCTAAATCATAAAGAAATTCGTAGAGCTTTCTTCTCAATACACTTAATGAATTTAATGATTTTAAATAAGGTAATAAATAACAGAGTGAGCAAGATTATTCTCACTCAAAGTCAGACAGTGCATAAAGTAATAATATTATATTAACTCCAAATATGTTAAAAATATCAAAATTGGTTTCGTCAAAAAATGTTTCGCCCTGTATCTTCGAAACAAAGCCATTTCTCAAAAATCATTAAACGACAAAATATTTTTAGAATAGTCTAGGGAAAAACTTCTACAATGTTTGCCGTAAGTTTAATGAACAACCTGTATAACACGTAACACGGACTCGTCCACCAAATCCTTCATTCGTAGCATAGCAAAACTGCATTTACTTAAGTCATTGCATACGCTGTCAATATGTGAATTCCACTTCAAGTTTTCGTCAATTATAGCCTGTGTTTTATCATGATTAATGATTAAATGATTGCTCTTAAGCCATTCGTTCAAGCGAGCTAAATAGTCACTACAATTTTTGGTTACAACATCCAAAATCTCGCTCGTCATTAGAAAGTAATTGTCAGAAAGTGACTGTCTGTTTCATGGCATAATACAGTACAAATATCATTGGAAAATAGGACAAAATGTAGCGGGTCCAAAATGCTACCCTGGGGCACCCCTCTCTGTAAGCGAATCGCATTGGATTGCACGATACCATCATTTGCACAAATGTATTACAAAGGTAAGAAATAAAAAATTATATATGTTATAATTATAGAGCTATATAACTTGTAATGCAGACACTGTATTTCTAAGATTTACTAAACCTTGCGGTAAATTAGAGGGCTGTCGAATAGCGGGAACATTTTTGATATGAAAATAAGAATTAAAACATCTCGAGAAAATGTTCGGAAAGATTAAAAAATTTTTGTTGGAATTATAATGCTTATGATTCCATGGGCACTCGATGGCATTGACCAATTACAGCTCACATATGCTGGACGAATAAAACACTGGAGTTCTTTTGCAATGGCATTAGTCGATTGTCCTCATATTTTCTAGCAGTATTAGCTGTATGATCTAAAAAGCTTGCAGGTAATGTGGCAACATCCACAAAATGAAAGGTTTTTTTTTTTATTACCGTTTAAACACCATTGTAAAGTTACGAATATTCTTGTAGGTTCCTCAACTAAGATACTATGCACATGCTTCCGCGTGTTAAGAGATACCAGAAGTTAAGTTTGCTATTGCTTATGGCTCAGAATTTAAAGGTAAATTGTCAATAAAAAAGGCGCATATTTAAATTAGGCGATCAACAAGGTTAACTGCGTAGGCCGCGCTCTCGAGTTATTGGGTTAATAAAAAGTTCCATTAGCTCAATAACAATAATCATACTTATTTACCGCGCCAATTTTATAGTTTAGGTATCGTCAATTCTTTTTAATTATGCTTATAGCTTTTTTACTATGTGAATCTACTTATCTATGCACAGTAAATAATCGAATAAGAAATTATTGGGTCGCCCACTTTACCGGGGTTATTTTTAATAGCAAACCTCTAACACGACAGCTGTAATGGTGACGTTGAAACGTTAGTGCGATACTCGCTTCCGACGTTTCTGCGAAACGATTCCGGAAAGTATTTTCTGCACGTATTAATAGCCCAAATGCGAATGAAGTCGAGCGTTTGTATGTTCTTCTATTGGAATAATATCGTCTCCAACGCCTAAGTAAATAGCAAATTTTCCAAGCCTCGTGAGTGACTCACAGAGTCTCTTTATTCCCAACAAGGTTTTTTTTATATTTTTGGATTTCCCAGAAATCCCTTTCAATGCTTATTTTTAAGATTAGATTTCAAGTTGAGAATCCTTATGGGGAAATCCTTCGATATATTGTCATCAAGAGATGGTGTTAACCGTATTTTCAACTTATTTTCTACACTGAATCGAAAAATGAGTCCTGAAACAGTGAAACAAATTCATTATTCACACGAAATAGTGCATTAGAATTGGACCGAAGAACGACGAGGTCATGAAATCAATGAGAAAGATTTTATTAAATCATCATGGAATTTATTGGGTAATAAATTATTCATTGTATCAATGAAACCAACGTCATTGAAAATGGAATGATGGTTTGATTGGCTCAATGAAATATGTTATTGTTGTAAAGAACACCAGTTTTGTTTTAACAACTTCATTTGGTTCACTTAATAACGGGAGTCATCAATTTGATATATAGGAATATCAGCAATTTCAAACATCAGTACAATTAACATTATTTGTTGATGTGCTAATCGCAATTGGTTGATTTAATCCTAACGAGTTTTAATTTTTAATTAACTGTTATCCTAGAGTAAACTTTTACTTAAAATAATGAACTTAATTCTTTACAGATTATCCATATTACCACCAGTATTTTTCTCAGTGTACATTATGGCGACGTTTCATATAAAAGGCATTTTAAACAATATTGTTTCTAAAAAAATTCCAATAAATATATACTCCCAATAAAAGATATCAAAGCATACAATACAACCTTACAGTACATAAGCAAGGTTATTTTATAATCTTCAAATTTCTCATTAATTTAAAAATGCAATAGATACAATTAGTTCACCAAACATAAATTCACAAATTCACCACCAAACGTGAGCTACTGCCTCCCTCTGTTCTATTGATTTTCGACTGCCAAACTTCGGTTAATGTATTACAGTCGAATGCACGGGTACAATCTGTGCGACAGTAAATAAGGCTTTTCGTGACGATATCGCTTGGCAGACGTTGCAATTTAGTTGTATTTAGGGTTTATAAAATGACATTAACAGTACGACGACCCCAAACTAATCCCAGAATAAAACGTTCTTCGAGAGATTGTGCTAGTAAAAAAAAATGCATAGATTTAATTAATGCTTTCTGGGAAGTAATACAAATAAGTGTTACGTTGAACAGGAATAGTATGAAATCAAATTTTATGATGATCGAAAGATTCAGATCCAAAAATCTCTGTAACAAGATAACAGCAAGTCTTGTCTAGCAGATTAAACCGCACGATCGATGGTGCCCAGTTTATTTCCGGGTTTCGCGGGCTGTGTGGCTCATAGCGCCATCCTGCTGAAAATGAAAATTATCTAAGTCAATATCGTCCAATATATGCTAAAGAAAATCAGTGGACATTCCACATTAGCGATCCGCATTGACCATAATCGCAGCACCATTATCATTCTCAATGAAAGTAAGGTCTGATGATTCCGACGATACTAAAACCACACCAAAACAGTAACTCGTTGGAGATAGAGGGGATTCTAATCTATTCTTCTTGGATTTTCGTAACTCTAGATGCGGCAGTTGTGTCGATAGAAGACCCAATGAGAGCGAAAATGGGCTTCATTGCTGAAAATGATTTTTCTATAAAAAGTCCGGATTATTTGCCTGCATTTTTAGCATCCAATAAACGAAATAAAAAAATATATCAGTTGCACTTTCTAAGCATATAGGTTAAGATTTTTATGCAGAATACAATTAATGAATACTGTGAGATTTTTAATTGCTGTGAACGTCTTGGAATAGACAAAGGTGGATTTTCTACGACATTTGCAATGTTTTGGGTTGATCTTACGGTATGAATTCGAAGTAGCAATTTTACAACAGTAACTAGAATGGATTTGCGAGAATAAAGACCACCGCAAATTGACACGGTAAAATTTTCACTATTTCTATACGTTGTTGGAACATGTATCGTGTCATTTTCTTAAATCGTATAATTTTTTAATGACAAATGTTAAAGACGCTGCAACGATTACCTTCGCGGATGATCTGGTGCTAATGGTGGGGGCTAGTGATGACGGCACATTGATGAACAACACCAATAAGATTTCAAACAAATCAATGATTGAATGGAAGAACATAGGCTGACTGGTAAAGTAGGACAGCAGAAAGACCATGTTACCTTTAAATTGAAAGTCGTGAGAATAACTCCTGTCATAGCAGTGAAATACCTCGGAGTAGTTTTTTATGATAGAGCTAAATTTTGCCAAGACATCAAGAAGACAGTCAATAGAGCTGAAAGCAGACTGCCGACTCTCACAAGAATAATGCCGAATGTAGGTGGCCGACAAAGTTGTAAAAGAGTTTGACTATGTGCAGCGGTGCACAACATACTACTGTATGGAGCTGCTTTATAATCTGGGGCCTTAGACGTGAAGAAATACCGTCCACGTTAGAAAGAACACAGAGACGAAAGTGGTGTCAGCTTTCAGAACGGTTTCTGGGGAGACGCTTCAATTAATCACTGGGATCATGCTGCTGGATCTGCTGGTTGAGATAAGGAGAGAGTCACGGACAACAGGACCGAAGAAGTATAGAGATGACCGCGATTGAGAGTTGGTAGGCAAGACCAGAGGTAAATATCAGCAAACAGCAATAGACCAGGAATCTTATACATACAACACGTGCCGAGCTGGTGCAAATGCGATTTCCGAAATATTTCCGAAGTATTGACTGACCATGGCATCTTCCGGGTTTATACAGTGAGGTTTGCAAAAAGACACGAGCGATAGATGTAAGTATTGCGGATTGGTGGATACACTAGAGCACATTGTTTTCGATTGCCCCAGATAGAATGAATAACGCATGCGCGCTTGTCTGGATGTTGGAATTGACATTAACGTAGCAAACTTGATCAACATTATCATCAGTACGGAGAGGAAATTGCGAGTAATTCATAATTCAATAGCCCGAATTATGAAAACAGAGGAGGTGGAAGAACGCACCAGACAGGCCATGATAGTATAAGCATTAAATGAAATGACACCCACGCGTTGACTGAAGAAGAAGCAAGCAATAGCGGTTCCAGCAGCGTTTCTTGGGAGAGAAATGATGGGGGTAGCCATAGCCTGGAGTCCCACACTGGCCATCTACGACTCCTGCATGGTCGTGCGTAAAGCATTTTCCTCCGAAAATAAAAAAAAGTCAAAGATTCAAGGCTTGCTATTTGACAGATCCAAAATGCCTGGAAATTTAAACTTAAACTTCTTAATGAAAAAGCCCTGTATTAACTAACAAGGCAAAAAAATTAAGATAACAAAAACAATTCTAGCAGGCTTGCCCTAGACATCACATCATCATGCGAGATCCGTAGGCGTTTCTACTCTGTTTATATCAAAGCCAGGAGATATATTTGTGCGTTCCGATTCAATTAAAATATTTCTGCTGGGCGAATTCAATACATGCCGCGAAAATGCTCCTGCATTTATTTATAGCAGCAGTGTTGGATGGGAACACAAGACGCCATATAATTTGATTAATTTATTTGGGAGTGGAACAGAAAACATCAGCGTATCAGTTACGTTTTCATATCACTAATGGTCAATTTGCGTCTGCCTTAACAGCTCTATTTTGAAAACCAATGATATACGACCACATTCTGGAATCCGGCAGTAAAATATAATTCACAGCCGTGTTTTATAATATAAACCAACGTGATGTAACTGTTGTAGAATTATTCGGAACGGTAAACATTGCACGAATTTTTACATTTAATTGCTACTCAAAGCAGCAGTAAATTATTTTACCTAGACTGCTGCGCAGCGGGTAGATACAGATTACTGAAGAACAAAAGCTTCACTCGTTCACTAAAAGACTGCTTCTCATGCGAAATATACATAAGTACATTTTTGGATCAATAATTCACTTTGTATCCACCTTTATTTTATTACAATAAAAAGAAACAATAAATGTGGATTAATATAAAGCTGAGTAAGTGCATGTAATAACAAATATAAAAATTAAAATTATAGTGTTTAATAGATTTATTGGTACTTGAAACCCCCGCTCATTCTTAGAATTATAAAAATGAAAAACTCCATTCTCAGAAGTAATAAATAATTAGTAAATAGCATATTAAATTTGAGTTTTTTTTTTTACGAATAAGTGCTTTAAATCTTATTACACGTGTTTTTGTGCTCTTTTCGATAATTATTGCTTTTTAACAGGAATAAAACGTCAATTTTTGAGTTGGTATAAACATATATTTTGTTACATTGTGCTATCGAGTTCAAAGGTTTCACATCGGCAAATATATATTTGTTACATGTCCAATTTTTAAAAAAATTTATGATGTATTACTTACAAATCAACTTCCCTTTAACTACTGGCACATTTTGGACTTATTTTGTTGCTTGAAGTAAGCTTGAAGACGACTGGTGTTACGGTTGAAACGTCACTTAGAAAGAATACAAAACAAAATTTTAATATCTGGCGTTTTATTCCTGTAAAATCATCATATAGGGAGTTATGTAGTGGTTGGCAACGTTTATAAGTCGTGCACAGGTATCTTACTTTGTAAGAGTAGGGATAGGAACCAGAAATATCTTGAGACTACAATAACTATAGTATATGGATCTTTTTATATAACCAAAGTGACAAAGAGAAACTATAATGAAAATATTTTTGAATTCAAAATATGTTCGCTGGAGAAACTGCTTTCTTTAGGGTCAAACTAAAGTCAACTGTAATTTTTAAACTTGGTGGTAAAAGTTCTAGCATTAGAATTAAAGAAACGTAAGTGTTTGTGCAAGTTACTGCTGTTATAAACGTCCACCCTTTAATGTTCAAGAAATGTACTCAGTTGAAATTATCCCCAAATGTACAAGTCTTTTCTGAATTAAATCTGAAAATCAAATATAACAATATGCTTTTCTTATGTTGTGCTTTACAGTGTTTAGTTTAATATTATCGAAACGTAAGTTGGTCATGAATTAAGCATGCTGTAGAAACAATTATTTATTTTCCAATTCTCATAAATACTCTTTCACCTGTTATCAGTATATATATGAACTTGTTCGTATAATGCCACATGTCATCCAGTAGCACTGATGAACCTTCATAAGGCGAAACGCGGCATCTGCTAATCATGATTATTCTTTACTAAACTTTTAATTTAATTATAGGCCAATACTGTCCTATCTTCATTTTCAAACATATTCGAAAAAGTTACGTTTCACCGTATATTATATCTTTTTTAAATAAATACAAATTAATATCTAGGATTCTGGTTTTGTTAAGTTCAGATCTACGCAAAATGCAATTTTTCAAGCTTTGGATGGTATGTATGAGCTACTTGACTTTGTAGGGATACAAAAGGATTCTGTAAATCAAAGTAATATTTCTTCGCTACTATTTAAAAGAATCGTTTTTTTTTTCAGCCAATACATATTCCGTTCAACTGAAAATAGTATTATTTCAATGAAGGAAATACATATTGACTAAAATAAATTCATTTAAAAAATCCTTTTGTATCCGTGTGGAATGCAGGTTGACGGCATCTTCTTTGATTTGACGCGAGCTTTGGATTCAGTTGATTCACCGATTGTTGCTGCAAACATTGCCGATGTACGGCATAAGAGGGCTTTATGGAAAGTGAATAGAACCTTATTAAAAGGGCGGAAGCAGGTTGTTTCAATTAATTACTGCATATTCTTCTTCTAGTGGTATCCGTCAGGGTGTACCGCAGGGGTATATTTTGGGCTCACTTTTATTTGTTTTTTGCTGTGAATGACCTATGTGACTATTTTTCTGAGAGAGAGAGAGACAGAGAAAGAGACAACACCACAGTGATTATCTTGGGCAATAGTAAGGTGAATATTAGTCATACTGGGAATGTATACACCAATATTGTGTCTACGTGGTGCTGGTGAAATGGAGTAAAAGACAATAATAGTAAAATCACAGGTTTAGCATTCCTTGCGCTGAGGCGAGATTCTTTGTTGTCGTGGGAGGCCCATGTTTCTCAACTATGTTCACTAAATTATGCCTTATTTATTTAAACTAAGGGATTGTAGCAACACTGATAGATTATTAATATTCAGTTATATATACGTCCATTTTCGTATAATGCAAGATGTCACCCAATAGCACTAATGAGTCTTGATAAAACGAAACGCGGCGTCTGCTAATAATTACTGTTCTTTATCAAACTTTTACTTCAATTAATTAGCTTTAAATCAGTAACGGAGATTTCGCGGTTCACCGTCGACCTGCAACATCGTGTTCTTCTTTAGAAACATTGCAGAGATGGAAAATTGTGTATACTATCTTCACAAATTTAATGAGTTTTTCGTCTTTAATCCTCATACATAGTCTTCACCTGTTATCAGTATGTATACGACCTTCGTATAATGCAAAATGTTATCTACTAGGACCGATGAGCCTTGGTATGTCGAAAGCAGCGCGGTGTCAGCTAATAATGACTGTTGCTTGTCATACTTTTAATTATGTATTTGACAATTGTCAAATTGTACCAAATAAACATAATTTACCGTAGCTATAGATTAGATTAGATTTAATTAGATTGACCTTGCGCCGCGACCTATTGATCTATTGTGCCTCCTTATATGAACTATAAACTGCTAGAGTTTGCTCGCACTTATAGCTGCCCATCTAGTCCAAGAGTTTGAATAAATTGCTGTAGCTGTGATGGTTTCAAAGAAGGTATTTCTCCCTCGTCTAGCTCATTGCAAAGGTGTTACGAAAGCATTAATTATATAATGCTAGTATACTTAATTGCCTTTTAGAGTACATTTTCTGTTCTCATATATTTACCTCTCACAAAAAACAAGAAAAACAAATAATAAACACAATAATAAGAGACCAAAATACTGACGTGATGAAAATAGAAATAGAAACAGATGATATTAAAATCAGAATAACAGAAACTGGCCGATTTTTTGCACGATGTTTCTGAAGAGAGTAAATATATAGAACACATGAAACCCATTTCCATAAAGGAAGTCGAAAATAATCGTTACACGGCGTTAAGTGCCACTCACGCCCCTTGAAGCGCTTATTTCGGACTGAAGAAATTTTAGGTCACCTAAAACTAATGCACCGTCCTCTTTAAAGCTACCAACAGTAGCAGTCGTTATTCTACAACTAGCCAATAATATATTAATAAAGACCTATGAAAACAATCCACACGTAGACCAATAAACATATATCGGACGATGCCGGTGATAATTATAAGGTTTATTTTCAATTCCCACTCGTTATGAGTCAGATCGCGTACAAAATAGGACTCCACCGTTTAATTATAGAAGATGATGCACGCATGCAATTTAACGTATATATATATACATATGTGTATATACAAACAGTTGCAATGCAAAATACATGTAAATACTTGCGCAGTTGGTGAATATAAACATCCTAACGTTATTTCCAAATTACGTAATACTGAATTTTATAAAGGTTTGTAGAAGATATTTTGAATGAAAAGTCAGGGTTTTCCACGGTAGCCGTTCGTTAGAAGTTTCCGAGGCTAGAAAAAACCTGGAACTCTGAATTTTTGGAATCCGGGGCTATTCAAGATTCTCTTTCATTTTAAAATATTTTCAGGGTCTTACCACTTCCGGTTATACCTGAAGTCGCCATAAACTTTCTTATTTTAAATGGAACACCCTGTATATTATTTCATTTTTCAATTCCTGAGAAAATTTTATGATAAGTTCTAATAGGTTTCCCTATACCTATTTTCAGCTGCTACTTAGATATCTTGATTTTTTTGAAAGATGTTGCGTTATTTGCAACACAGTATCTTTTGCCCATTTTCAACTGGTAATAAACACTTCTAGGGTAGATGGAAGCACAAGAATGACACTTTCGAAATCCACATTGACAATTGATTTGTCGCATACAGGTTGTCCAAAACTGCATGACCAATTACAAAATCTTCAAAGTTGAAAAAGTTCTTTTTTTCAAACGGAATACCCTGTATATTATTGGATGATCAGATGCAGAATTTAATTCTGCATCGATTCGCTATGGCTTTCCCTATACCTATTTACAACGGTTTTCTTGTTATGTCAATATTTTCTGTTTTAATGTGATTTTTGACAGAAACTATGTGTTTCATTTTAATTAGAAAATGGAAACAAAACAGGAACATAAGAAAATTTGAAACGTAATAACAAATGAAAAACAAAAAAAATTAGGAACATAATGACAAGAAAAAATAAAATAAATTGAACGAAATAACTACAATAATTGTTCTATGTGACCACCATTTTGGTTCAAACACTGAATCACTCTATCATGTACTCCTCGCGAAACCGATCTCCGAAGTTCGTCTGGGGTTATATTGGTGAACGCATCGTGAACACGGTTCAATAGTTCCTCTCTCGTTAATACAGGTGCAGAGTACACTTGCTCTTTTATGCGACCCCACAGGTAAAAGTCCAAGGGCGTCAAATCGGGTGATCTGGGTGGCCAGTTCCAGGGTCCTTGGGGACCAATCCACCGATCCTCGAACATCAACGTCAATAAAATCGTGTAGCCAGGAGTGATCGTATATCTTTTGTCTCAATAATCTTTCTAGCGTTTAAAATTAACAGTTTCGCTGAGACAAAATATAAAACGTTAAAGCAACATCCATGTAAATAGTTATTATAATTAATAAAGTTTCAGTATTTAAAACAAGAAGATTGGATTTTAGTAAACATTCTGAAATTTATTTCATTGACGTAAATCATAGATACTGTTATTTTTATGCTCGTTTGCTGCTATGATTTATAACCTAAAAAGATACAAAATAAGGAATGGTCAGGATAAAAACAGAATGTGATTATTAATGTAAGTTGATTTGCCTGTAACATACGGGGAAATTGGTTTAATAATTTATTTATCCAACAGGTTTATTAAAAATACTATGAATATGTATTCTTTATTGTTATCTGTCTACATATTTCATAGAAAATACTAGCAGACCTGTTATTTCTCATAAATACAGAATTGGGATTATCCTTTGACTATGACTGGTAATAAATATGATATCACATTCCTATTACATATTTCTATGGATTGAATCGACAAGAAAATGCCAACAATTTTTTTCTATAATGTTGAATTAACATTTAGAACCCATTGCTGTAGTATTTAAAACGAAAATAGTGTTTAGTTAAGTCAAAAACGGTTAACTGATCCATTTCATTCTTAAATTTGTTTATTTCCTTTCATTGTAACTATAAAAGTCCACCTATTTAACGATAAAAATCATTTTACTGATCGAATTTTGCAATTCCGTATTTCCTAAACGTTGCGTAAAAAAAGTCCTATAACCAAAGAGTGTTTGTACTTAATTAAAAACGATGTAATCAAAGAAATTTAAATGGATTGTTTTGCAACTTTCAGCTAACAGATGATACTTATAAAGTAGCAATAAACACCGTTAATGAGACGATCACGTGAAGGCGGAACTACAAACAAAATCCGTGCAGGTTGTTAACGAAACTCATTAGCAGCGATAATAAAGAAGTCAGGCGGACAGCTGTCGCTAAATATTGTTCCTATTTATAGAGTTCTGCGAACGCACTTTTCACTATATAAAGAAGGTCTAATTCAGTAGCAACGTAGCGGTTCCTGTCTTAAAACTGACTAGAAAGAAGTGAATAATAGTGTTTTACTAGAAAATAAGATATGGATTAATTAATTAGGTTTGCTATTTTTTTCTATAGATTTACCAATATTTATTTTAAATTTAAACTAACGGTGCATCATTTTGATAATAAATTCCCTATTCCGACTTTGCAGAATCAGGTAATTATAAATTTCGATTCAGAAACCATAAAAAAGCTATTAAACGAATACGCTATGCATCGAAATAATCTGACTCCGGAGATGCAATTATACCGACAGCGGAGTACACCATATGCACTATCAGCCTAAATAAAAATATGATTTACAATCGCTTGTGGGTATAAAGCGTAAACACGCCACTGCGTGCTAAAGGACCTCTTAGCAAGGCGCACATTTTCAAAAAAAATATTTATCTTGGCAAACCTTGACCTTCTTTAACGACCAAATGAGTAAATATGCTGTAGGAACATTTAACAAAACGATATATCATGAAGGTAAGCAGTGGTTATTGATGATTACCTGCGGCAAGCATCAAATATGGTAACTTGTAAGAAAAGTGACATTGCGATAGCTATTTAAATTATAAACGGTGTAGTTTAATTGCAGTTAAACGTTTTATACCTGATGTAGCATGTAACATGACTATAAATCACAAATGTGTGCGATAGACTTTGCAGTTCCAGCCTGTAAATTTATAATTTTGTCAGGCATAAAAGCGTCACACTATGTGTACAAATTATATAAATGTGAAGCCTATCATTATAGTATTTGTTAAAATAAATACCATCTACCTCATTAATAAATAACAAAAGACACAATGGTAGAAATGATAACGCTACAGCACTTCTTCTTGTATGCTTGGGGAATTGTAATTTTATTATTTGAAATTACACTTCGGTAAGTTGCGATTTTCTCAGTACATATCTTTTTGGGAGTAGCTGGTATGAAACTATATCTAAGCTAATGTTTATAACATCTCTGCCTGGAATTATTAAAATTGGGGTCGCAAACGACTCCAGAGAGTTTACTTAAGATAATAACATTCTTCGTGAAAAATAGCCTCGTCAGCTCAAGCCTAAGAATGCAGATACTTTTGGGTAATTCTTCGTTTTCTTCTGTAATATTTCTGACTTTACATGTGACAATATTGAGAAAACTCGTTTTGCGGCTAAAAACTGCAGTTAATAAGGAGCTAATTCTTCAAAAGGGTAATGATGTTAAGCAATTTTGGTACTTTAATGGTGAAAAATTCTTCCATAAAGATGTTTTATTTTTCAAAAAAAGATTGATTAGCCCAACGTGTTTATGGAAATGAATTTTTGAGTCTTCTATATCGATCACATCAAGCGGCAGTATCGTGCAAAAAGCGTGCCAAAGAAGCTGTTTACTGGTCAGGTCTCACCTCAGACATTGAGAAAATGGTACTACATTGTGAAACTTGCCAAATGTATTCTAGAAACAATTCCAGAGGACCAATATCAAACCATGACGTTCCAGCGCGATTTTGGGAAAAAATTGGCATTGCTTTTAAGGCCATGGATTTACTAGTTGTAATTGTTTATTTTATCAAATTTACTATTGCGAATAAGTTGCAAAACAAAACCGCAGCAAGTGTTATATCGACCCTGAAGAATATCTTCACTATGAATGGTATTCCAAACAATATATTCGTTGATAATAGTCCACCGTTTACTTCGACTGAATTTCCTAAATTTGCGAAAAAGATATGATGTCACTTTGACAACATCCAGTCCACATTCTCTTCGTTCAAATCGCATGATAAAATGAGCAATACAGACAGTCAAACGTTCGCTAACTAAGGCATACAGAAATAACCAAGATCCGTTCTTAGCAATACTGAATTACAATGCAACTCCCAAACAACACCTTTTGGCATCATCTTTATTATTACGGACGTACGTGGCAGAGTGCACGATTTACTGTCATCGTATCTAAGGGATCGGCAACAATATGTTGAGATGAATTCAAAAAGATCAGATATGATGACCTTGGAGCGTGGTATACCTCAGGGGTAAGGCTGATAAAGTTTGTTTGTATGCAGATGATACGTCGTTGGTAATCAAAGAAAAAACCAGAGAATATAAATCAATGAAGAGCTAGTTATGCGACAAGCATAGCAGTGGTTTGAAGCCAATATACCTAAAATTGAATGTGAGTAAGACGCAACACCTGGACTTTGCCATGAGTAGGAGAGAGGAGACATCAAGCATTAAAATCCTTTGCATCAATGTAGACGCTAGACTTAATCGGTCTGCACATATTGGACAACTAGCTTCCACTGCTATTTACAGCATAAAAAGATTTACGCTGTTTCTACTCACCAAACTGTTCGGTCTGAAAAATGAGCAGTCATGTGTAGAAGCATTTGTTGATTAAGGTATACTTACGTTACCAAGCATATATATACTTACCACCATCAAAAGCATCCACCGAGATAAGAAACATTTCAGTATGAATGGTGACACACACAAATATAACACCAGGTCAAGAAATGATTTTTGCTATACCATCGACTGCAGATCACCCAAAGGAGTCCAGAATTCTGGGGCACTAAAATATACAATAAGCTTCCAGAAAGCTTAAAACGTCTCCCTAATAAAAAGATGTACAAAAGCTTAAAACGAACGCTAATTGCCAGTGCTTTCTATGCGGTGCAGGAATTTCTCGTCTGTGGTTGTTCTTTCAATTGTTAGTTTGTCTCATGTGTTTATGCAATGTCTATTGTCATATACTTTTCAGATATTTAATTGCTTTTATACCATTATAACGATATTATGTAATTTTGGGTTTATTGTAATTTTTATTCCAGTAAATATACACTTTATTTAATATTTATTATTTATATTTATTATTAATGAGACGAAGACTTCGAACCACTTTACAGATTCTTCTAAAGCCCAAATTCCCTACAACAGGAATATGTCAAATTTTAAGGGATGGTCAGAAGAAAGAGAAAAAGAACTACAATAATGGTAGGAAAAGACTACCAGAACTTGTACCTGGCGAACCAGTTTAGAACAAGACAGTGGAAGCAAAATATGTATATGTATTTAATAAAAATGGAGCCCAAGATTATTCCGTTAGATGGGGTGACGCCGAATATCGCAGGAATAGACAACTTAGGCCCATGGCTTGGTTGCAAATGTTCCTCCATTCTTCTGTGCCATTTCTTTATTCCAACTTCCTCTAGATCATTTTCCACCCTCTGTAACTATTCCGCGCACGGTCTACCTCTTTCTCGTCGTCAAGTTATTCCTCTCTTCAAAACTTGTTTTGTTGGTCTGCCAGCATCGAGTCTTGCCACATATCCCAACAATCTCATTCTTTTCGCCGTCACGACATTCATTATTGATGGCTCCCCGTACAGCTCATTAAGTTCTGCATTTGTTCGTCTTCTCCAGATGTCATTTATTTTTTTTTCCGCCATATATCTTCCTCAACACCTTTCTCTCAAAAATGTCCAGCGATAGTTGTTCTTTCTTATTCAGTTCCCATGCCTCTCCCCCATAAATAACCACTGACCTTATTATTGTCCCATAAATCTTTTTTTTTTTTACAGTCCCACCCCAGAATTTTTTCGCAATCGCAAAATATGTCAGCTAAAGAGATCTTAGAAGTTGTTCGATTCTCCAATTTAGTCATTATGAAAGAATGCTTCATAAAGCCACTGCTATGAGAAATTACATACAGCAATCTCAACAAGTTCTCAAACAGATAAAACTGTCAGTAGTTCATCAAAATTCCGCACGATCATTACAAAATTATACGCGAAAAATTTTCTTAATATAACAACATTCCGTGCACGTCTTGCTCCAAAGAACAAAATTCTTCGCGCGATGCCATAACAGGCTCGATCTCTATTCGTCTGTATTCCTAACTATTATAGAATTAAATCTTTTTTTCGAGTAAACAACGATGGCGATGTGTATACACATTTCTCGGGGCCGCTGTTTATTTTCTTTCCGAGTTTCATGACATTCGCTCTGCGAGTTCGCGGCGCGCTGTTCCATATCAGGACGGTCGATTTTTTTCGGCGGCCAAAACAAAGGTTTCCCCGTAACAGAAGATCCATGTTAGCGTGTAGGTACAGTAGAAAAGTATATATCTACGCTTTTGGGAGCGGGTGCGTTGTACTTGTAGTATACCCGATCTTGTAAACACGAATTATATTTTTACGGGTAATTTTTCTTGCCGAACTGACAGCGTAGAGGCGCACGAGTTTGAATAAATAGGTCAGTGCAATTAATATCATGTGTTTGGACGCGTGTTTTTTTAGGTACACACATACAAATATGGACATACTCGCCGGCTTGATAAAGAGCCACATGCTTTTGCAATGCGTCTGCATATAATTTCACTTCAGATGACGCATATTTTTGAGGGAAATTGCTTGTACATATCTGTAAATATGTTGTACCTACACGACTAGAAATTCCTGCATTAACGCAGTAACTGACAAAAATCATTACACACTTAAAAAACAACTTGAACTTGACATGTTTGCTATTTACAGTGTTTGCTTAATCACCTTAAAATGCAAATCTATTTTAGTGTATCCATTTTGTTTTGTTTTTTATTTTCACAATAGTAAAATGCATAACACGGCAAGTCAGAAAGAAACATAAATCGAACACAATAAAGGTTTAGTGGTCATGAACTGTACAAATACGTTCTGGTATTTCTACGGCTTCGTTGCAGGATTAGATTATGCAACATTTTCTTTTTATCGTGCATTCTAGAAAACCATATAAGGATGCGAAACGTAAATTTCTTTTATATTAGAGCAAGAAAATTATTTTTACTATAGGATTTATTCCGGGAATGCAATAATAAAACTTAATGTCGAAAATTCCTTAAACTGTTTGTAGAAAATCTATGACAAAAAGAAAAAACTACGAGCTGGATAAATGAAAAGGTATAGAATTTATATACTTCTTCCAAATTTTCTTGACTTTTTAATATATATATAGGTACGTATGTGTAGATCTTCTTGGTTTTTAAAGTCATATAGTTAAACAACTATTAGATTGAGTAAGACGTTTGGGTTTATTTATAAAACCTTAATCATTTACATTTTTAAAAATTAATAATGTAGAAAATAAAATTTTCATGTATAAAAATATATAACATTTTTTGTTTTATTGATAAAATCAGTTTGTTTGTGTTTTAATTTGAAAGAGTTTTGAAATGTTTTATATAAAGATTGTTTTGTGAATTGTGTCAGTTTTATTAGTTATGGTAGGTTATGGTTAAATATGAAAAACGTTACTAAATTTTTATTAAAATTTCATTTATGAATTAAGTTATAAAGTTTAGTGAAAAATTGTGTGTCAGTTTTATCATTTATGGAATTATTATGTTTATAAATTTGGATTATTTCAAGTATAGTCGTGCTTTATAGTCTCGTTCTTGGTTTAGGATTGATACATTGTTAAAATCAAATGTATGATTTTGTGTTATTTCATGTTTTTTTAAAGCTGTAAGATTTTTGTTATATTTGTGTCCTTTTATTGTATTTTCTAAATATTGCATAGTTTCACCGATATATACACCATTACAATTTTGACAATTTATTTTATATACTATATGTGATGTTTTATTTTTTTCAGTTTTCGATTTTAATTTTGTGTAAATTTGATTTTGTAATTTATTATTATTTTGATTTGCTATTTTAAAATTATAAGGTTTGATAATTTGATTAATTTTTTCAAAAAGATTTTTTACATAAGGAATTTTTATGTATTTTATAAATGTTTGACTATTATTTATAGTTTTTGTTGATTTATTATAACCTACATGGTCTGGACGTTATCTAAATTTTAAATCATCACAACCAATCTCACAAAAAAATAGTGTTATTATTAGTTTAGCTGATACAGCTATAACTTTAACCAGTCCAATTTTTCGAAATGATACCATTAATAAAGCAAAAACTATTCTAAAACAAAATAATTATCCAAATAATCTTATCAATAAAATATTATATATTATATACTCATACAGCCTTTTAATTTCCGAGCTATTCACGTAGTAAGCTATAGAAACAATTGAAAGATGCACATCGCGCCTGGTCGTAAAATTCAAGGTAGTTATTAAAATTCTTCTTTTAATTTTGAAGTCATACTTAAATAATGCAATAAACGCAATGAAAAACCGTAATTTACGAATTTACACAGAATAAGCGAATAGTTTATAGAGGTTATAGACTACACGTTCTAATATTACAGCTGCTACAGATATCCACAGCAGCCTGTAATAAGACATTTACTCCAATGCTTGTTTTTCTATTCACAAATTATGCAACAAGCACAAAATAATTGAAATTGTTATATCTGTGTCAGCGGAACAAGTTTCGAAAGGTTGAAAAACCTTATCATGCGTAAATATAGAAATAGAAGAACTAATTGTCCTGTTCCTTTTACTTTTATGTTTCACCGGTCGCAATTCGCCTATAGTATCTATAAATTTTACTCTAGACGCGAAAATATTAATTACGTCGGCGTCGTTAGACACCCAACAAAACGAAAACCGCGCGGACTATTTAAAAAAGATTCGCGAATAAATCAAACGATTAATTTACACACCTTCAATTATCCCATTCCGATATAATAATGGGGTTACCTTGCCGTTATTTTAATAGCGGACTTCCTCTATTGTTGCCCTGTTACGTATAAACTGCGTCGTATTTTACGTGTACTGCGATGTACTGTTGGTCTCTTCTGATATGTTGTGTCGCTTTGGTGGGCCCTCACGGGCTAACCGCAAACGATTATCTTACAGGCAGAACGGACTTCATCCACTATGCACTACCATCACGACTGTAGCAGATTATACTAAAACGAACAGGACTGGCGCGTGATATTTGCTTAGGAATAACAACTCAAACATATTATAACTATAATCCATAAGCGCTGCTTTACGATTCACCCCACGTACATTAAGGGGAGAAGTTGACGCTCCTATCTTGGCAGGGGGAGCAAATGCACTGGGTTCTAAGAGAAAATTGGTGGAAGTAGAATGAAACTAGGCGGCCTCAATATTTTCTTAGAATTAAGTGGTTGGGTCTACTGCAAATAGTATATTATATTCTCTAAAAAAAATTAGGTACAGTACATTGTATTATCTCGTAAAAAGCTTTGCGTAATACTCAAATTCTACAAAACTTCTACATAGACTGAAGCAACGATAAGTACTAAACTAATAAAATATATTTTGTTAGAAAAGTATTGTTAGGGTAACCAAATTTATAGTTAATCTCACAAGGAAAATTAAGTCAAGACAACCATATTATAAAGGAAAGTCTATAAAATTAGGTCTGCAAGACCTCAAGAGTTTTTCTAATTCTTGCCTGTTTCCGCACTCTGATAATGAGACTCGCTCCAATTCCAATGTATTATGCGATGCATATTGATACAGTAAAACCTGTGTAAACGGCCACCTGACTAAAGTGGCCACTTCAGGTAAGGGACAGCTTCAAAGTTCCCTGAACCGACTATAAGGAAATTCCCATATACCACACTGAGAAAAATGGATTGTAGAAATTAGATAGTAAATCTCTTTATGTTAATTAGTAACATAATTATTGTCAAAACGACAATATGTGGGGTATTAAGAGTAAAATAACCAGATGTTACCATGCTTATAGTAAGAGGTAAAATCTGGATGTTACCAGGTATTCGATGCATATTCAATTTCTAATATAAATGTTCGTAACGCTCTTCCCACCCCTTGCTCTATTCATTGTCGATCTTTACCGAAGAAATCGACCAATAAGCTGTATTGCCACTCACACGTGTTATGTACGTGTGATACAGGTGTACGTATTCGTGTCGGTGCATGTTTGTGTCTGCACAGAGAAAAATCCATGTTGTAATATTTACACTTCACTGTTTGACGGAAATTGTAGTAAGAATTCCTACTATTGTGCAAAATTTTAGAACAACGGCGTTGCATTTTCCTATATCACGGTTACAAAAAAAGCAATAAAATTGTTTAAAAATATTGTGTGACAATCTTCTACAAAATATAGTGAAATGTTTTACAATATTTTACAACAAGTGATATAATAAATTGCATATAATGTAGTGAAGACAGTTATAATAACAGGTGTAGCAAATTTACTGTGTTGTGTTTATTTAGGTTGGGTTAGGTGCTTGCAACAGTTACCTTACTTTGATTATTGAAAACGGCATTAATAATGAGATGGAATGAAATGAATGCTGTATAGTTTTATATCTATATAGTAGGAATATCATAATACTCATAATTGGTTTAGCTACATAAATATGTGATACTACAGCTTTTGTCGTAAAGATGGCGCTACGCTTGTTTCATAATCTTTGAAATTCGTACTCAATGTAAATTGTGATCGGTAAATGTGGCTGCGTAATATCTATATGATGCTTATACATGGTTAACGTCGTGTAAAAAGTACCGTGGACAATCGCCCACAGACGAGAATTACGAGGCGCTTCAATACCGGTAGTACTCTACAGTACACGGGCCGGTCTGATTCCCGCAATCCTGCCCGATACGACGGCAATTCGCCCGGCTGTCACCGGCTAATCAAATTATATTAATTAATTATAATTAAAAATTATTAAACTATATTTATTATAGTTTTCATTGTTAACAGTTATTATCAAATATAGTCAGCGCTACTAGACATTTTTTTCACATTTACTAACATGTATGCTCAAATTAATAATACAAATATAGTACACTTTACCATACGAGTTAATAAAAAGTATTCACAGATATTTACTATACAGATATTGTCACCGGTAATATAAAATATGATTGTCCCTATAGGAGCTATAAAATATATTAAAGTATACTATATTTATGTTAAAGAGTACTATCTATTTCTCTCAGTGCAATACTCGTTATTTGTGGCCACCCTTTTAAAACAGCCTCGGCCAAACAACACCAAATCTTTACGGCCTATCTTCATAGAAATTTACCTGCCGACATCGGCCGAACTATTTACGATATATCTTTACTGGTGGAAATGTCCAATATTATTTCGTCTTTATGCAAAATGTATTCGTAATATTACATAAAGGCTGGCGCAATAGTGCGACAAAGTACCATATCTCCCTTATATTACATAATTTAAAAAAGGATTTTTGTGAAAATTGTATGAGAATACGAGGTCTACAATTTAAAAATATTTTCGATTATACAAGACGTTTCATAAAAGCGAAGCGCTAAAATATATATATTCTTTTAAAGGGACAAGCTATTTGCTTTTACAGGTTTGGATTCCTCCAATAACTCTCCACACGAGGTCATGATTAGTTTTGCATTTTATTTCACCGTGGCCAAATGATTCAATAAATTGCTCAAATTGGAAAAAAAGATGATACCCTATTCCTTGTCACAGCTTTCAACCTACACCAATTATAATAAAACAAATGACACCAAAGTAGATAAATACTTAGTGGAAAGTTTAAACTAGCATCTAAATAATTATGTCATACAGGGTTTGATTACAAAGACACTAACTTGACAAATTCTCAATCAAATTTAAATCAATTTTTCTTGTTTTTTTTTTTTTTAATGGGATACCCTGTATCTAACATTTCGATATTATTACACAGTTGTTGGTCCTCTAACACTTTCATTAAGGTTTCCCTATATCAATCTGTGCCAATTTTTTTTACACTTTTATTAATTATACTATCGAGAATGCCTTGATGGCTATCGTATTTATTTCTAATCAATTAATCATACATATTAAACAAAAAACTAACGGCAAAATAATGTTGCTTAAAGGTTCGATACGAAAAGATTACATCAGCAACGATTTCCCGAGCGACGTCAACTTGACAGAATGGCGTTCGATGAAGCGTTTTCAGAGGACTGATAGAGTAGCATATAATAAAAATCAATTAAATGTACTTTTAGCAGTCAGTGAAAATCCGCAAGTTGGACAAGGGCCCCTTCCTCAGCAAGTTGATGTAGAACGGAGAACGGTTCAGCGAATACTGAAGGCTAATAAAATTCATTCATATCAAAGTAGTCTTTAGGCTTTCACGGCCGTCGTTGCTGTCTGCTCTTCGGTTCTCGGGTTCTCTGCCGTGTAGAAAGTTTAAATTACTTGACGTTTCGATCATCTTGTCGTGATCGACTTCACTTCTGAAGAAGATCACGACAAGATGATCGAAACGTCAAGTAATTTAAACTTTCTACACGGCAGAGAACCCGAGAACCGAAGAGCAGTCATTCATATCACTTTCAACGTATGTGTTTATAAATTATCAATAAACTTTGAAAACGGCCACCTTTATATGACGACCAATATTGCTTAATTTTTTGGTGGTCGTCATAGACAGGTTTTACTGTATAAATATCTGAAGGCAATAACAGAAAATGAACAACATAAGCCATAAAATCGTAATTAATTTCGTGAAATATTGGCTGGAATTTTTAAAAAACTCTACTGCTTGATGTAAGACATTTCGACTATTAAATTTAAGTCTTTTTCAATCACGAAAATTGTAAACATATATTTTATGCATAGTAAACGATTGTATATTAACTAATATGTTAAACATTTTAACAAACAAACATTATGTTGTGTGAATTTTAAATTATAATGAACATTTATTACATTTTAAAGATTTGATAAAATAATGTAGGTAAATATATTGGGCAACTACAGAACATATAATAATTTTTCTTTTATTTAACCAATTGAGAGATATCTTAACCAAACCAGTAAAATTTTTTTAGTATGTAAAAGAAAGTTTCCACACAATACCTATATCATATAACAAAATATAGGTCATTTGAATTCTCGCCACAGAACTGTGAACCCAGCCGTAACTAAAAACTGGGAACATTTCCTCCATTTCCAGAAGCAATCTCTTCTGAAATTGAACTTTCGTATTCCCCATTTTATATTTATTTCACGCGAGGAAAAAAGTACTTCCGTTTCGCATCTGTCTGGGACAATCCTATACTAAACTTTAAAATTTATAAGAGTAAACAAACACCTGCGCATACGAAAATCTTGGACCGAATGCTTTTCTTTTCTTAAATCATTTTATGAAACTTTACTCATGAAATTGGGACACGCAAAGACATAGCTAACTCCAACATGGATTTATTTATTAGGCAATTAATTTAGCCAACACTATTAGCAGAAAAGAGTAATGCAAATACGTAGTAATTAGCTATCTGGATTATCGACCGAAATAATTACACTATCGAAAAGTAGATGGTACTTTTACTCATTTCATACATACAGTGGCGACCATACAAATTTCTAAATATTAATAAGTGATATATTTAATTTAACATAACAAAAGTGTAGCAAATAGAATGTAGTTTATAATAAATATGTAATATTTTATAAACTTACAGATAAACAAAATAAAAAAATAAATATACGTTAAATTAAATATATCATTTATATATATTTAGAAATTTGTCAATTCATCAGTTTACCTGTGCTATTTATATGGTCGCTTCTCCTATAAGGTAAACAGCTCATTTTCCATTCTTAATCGTCTAAGAAAAAACTTTCACATATTGCGTGACAATCATCAATTGCTTAGGTTTCATCTACTCCATAAAAAAAACTCATGAATTTAGTGGTAGCATATTTTCCAATAGCTCCGCCAGGTGCATATGGTCGAGAGTATACCGAAAATGATACAAGACACAGTTTTATCCATATATATTGTATTATTAAATGCAATCAACTTTCAACAAATCACTTGCGCCAGTATAATAATAAACCCTATAACTGGCATATTATAAGAATTATAACATCAACATCAATGAGTAACGTAGCAGTTGTCCTCACTCACTCAAGTCATTTAACTAATCTTAAAGCATGATATTACAATAAAATAGCTATAAAGTGTTGATGGATTCATATAAACATTATATGAAGCAATACTTGCAGAAGGATACATCAGTGTAAAATAACAATGCTTAGAGAAGCACAAAATGAAGTCACATATGACCTACATTGATTAACTACAGCTCATAAATTCCAATTTATTGCCGATTCATATACAGGGTGTCCCTGAAATAAGAGTACAACGTATTAAAAATGGGAAGCCCTAATTTTATTACACCTTTTATCTAAATTAATTTTTCCAAAATTCCCACGCATACGTGAGGAAAAAAATGGCAAAGATATTTATTAAATATCCGTCACGCCACTGGTATTTGAGACACTACACTTCTAACCAACGAAGGTAGGGCAGGCAACACGCGACGTATAACTACGCTCTGAGTCTCAGTCTGTCTGGATCCTTACGCATGAACACATCGGATATGGCTTTTACCACACGCGAGTTGTTCGATATGATTGATGTCTACGGCGAAGCAGGAGGAAGTTGTCGAAGAACTCTACGTATCTACCGGCAGCGATACCCCAATCGTAGAACCCCGTCTTACACGTGTATAAAGGATACCGTGTTTAGATTAAGAGAATAGATGCATGTTTGCTAGCTGAAGGAGGACACTTCGAACATTTTATTTAACACTTCTCCTGTTTCGCCGGTTTGCAAATCGGTTCTTTTCAGAACCAACAATTGATTATGAAAGAGAAAAAAAGAAATAATTACGCACATTACCTTCGTCACATCAAATATCAACTTTCAACAATGATGTTTATTTCAGACAGCTGTCATTGATCAGATTACGCACAAGTGAATAGAGTTATTCATTAATAGATTCCACATTTTACTTTCAATATCTTCTTTGAAATTTGCTTTAAATTTCGCGTACGTAATAATATTGGAGTCGTTGACTCGTATCAGCTGCATACAATGATTATCTGTATATCACAACTGTATTTACAAATGACCTTAAGATATAGTATAAACACAGATAGTGGATCAACGGGCGGCACATTCGTGACGTTTCAATGAGTTTTTAATTGTATATTCGATATTGCAATTTGCGTACGAATTTTTGGATACTTATTCAGTATAATTTGGGTTTCCCATTTTTAATATTTTGTACTCTTATTTCAGAGACACCCTGTATAAATAAAAGAACAAATAGCCTGTGTTCTACCGACAGTTCCAGATACGCCTTGTTTAACCATTTAAATATACCTACACCCCAAGACTGTAAAAAAATACCTAATTGTTACTGTTCTGATAGTGCATAGTTAGTAAACAAACCATGGAGCATGTAAAAAGGTAGTACCTAATTATTACCGCGCTATTGTCTTTAGATTTTTTTCTTGGATGAAAAGAACTGCGCTGCACAGTGAATGATTTGTGTGGGTTGTGACATAATTATGTAAATAGAAGTGTATTTATGTAATACATTCACTATTCTGAAGTCTCGGAACGTTTATGACTATGACTCACGATGAGTCAATCACCGCTAACAATATGAATATGGACCTGCAGAAATCCTTGGCTTTTTTTGTGTTTACCTAATTCGCATGATGACAGAAACTATTCGTAATTGTTTGTACAAATACATAAATATTATTCAAATCAATATAAGCGATGAAATTAAAATAGGTAAACACTAGATAAACACATACTTACGTGCCTTGTTATTTTAAATGTTTTTTAGGTTAATTTCGAAGAACTGATCTGCAGTGTATAAACTTTCTCGACTTAACTAGGAACAGAGATGTTTCGTAAAACTAGGGATGTCTAGTTGTTTCAATACATTGGGCGAAATATTATACCGGGTGTACCAGTTCATAAGTCCCGATCCATAAGTTTTTTATTTATAGATATAACTGTAAATTAACAATTATTTAATAATTTTCTATCACTTCTAGTTTTACCAGAAATAAGAACAAATTTAAAATTTTAAATAGGACACCCTGGATTCTACGTAATTTTTTATAGTATAGTAGTTTTTTATTTTGGTTACCAAAATTTGGAATTTTTATGCTTCAATCTAGAGTACTGGGGATACGCTAAAAACCTTCCTAGCTATCAATATAGCACTTAAAAGCTAGAAATGTTACACATGTTTTACAGGTCTACTAGAACGTGACTCTGACAGATTTTTTTAATGCAATCTCATGGGTCCGTAGCCTTAACTTGAAAGAGATATTCTTGGCGATTCCAATTACACTAAATACTGGTATCTGAATTAAATGTTATTTCTCTATAGATTAAAAATATTGAAAAACGATATTAAAGAAATCTTGAAAAAATCACAACTGGTCTGCTTTACCATGAAACAACATAAATAGAATTGTAAACCATATTTTTCAGCTTTTTGGATATATCCTATACACTTTTTGTGTCGCTTGGATGAAAAAATTCTATCTAAAATTCTAAATTCTATCTATCTGTAATAATGATAATAATAATAATTTTATTGGGAATTCGATCTGCAAAAGCAAATATATGCCTTGTTAATTTTGATACACATATATACATACAGCAATTTATGTAACACCATGATACAAAAAATAGAAATAAAAGAAGTGTAAACGTAGTTATAACACAAGGCATGAAACTCAGCCACGCTATAATAGCATTTCTCCAAGAGGTGCCTCCTCAACTCTCTCTTAAAGGTCCCCAGACTACACGCCCGCCTCATATCCATTGCCAATCTATTATAAATTTTCACACAATTGTAGCGAGGAGATCGTTCAAATAATGCGATATTATGATCAGGTACACTGAGGTTATCAGCACCACGTGTACTGCAAATAGAATTGAACTCATTATTTGTAGCAAAATCAGTTATATTTTTACGGGTATACACTGTACCTTCATATATGTATATACAGACAAGCTAACGTAAGAATACCACCACGAATGAAATGATCTCTACATGAATCCCGACGTTTAAGGTGGTACATTGCACGAAGAGCCGTTTTCTGCATGATAAACAACCTATTAAATTTAGTAGATCGACCCCAGAGAATTATACCGAACCTCAGCCGTGATTCGATACATGCCTTGTAATAAGTTATTATTAATTCAGGCATAACATTTTGTTTTAACACTATAATTGCAAATATTGATGCGGACACCGATTTGCAAACATGTTCGATGTGGTGCTCCCAAGATAGATTTTTATCTACAACACACCCTAAAAATTTAGCTGTGACGCATTCGGACACAGATGTTTGATTGATATGAACCACGACTGAGGCGCTATTTCGTTTATGACAGTCAAAAGCAATAAATTTTGTTTTAGCTACATTAAGGGTTAAATAATTATTCTGCGTCCATTTGAACACCGAACCTGCACATTCAATACCCTTCTTGGACCAATCACAAATTCCCAGTGCCGAAAAAACTGTTGAGGTGTCGTCGGCAAACTGGCACAATTGCCCCGCACTAATGTTCAAATTTAGGTCGTTCGCAAATACAACGAAAAGCAAAGGGCTGAATATTGAACCTTGTTGGACCCCTATATTGATGACTTGCTTTTCCGAAAAGGTGGTATTACAATTTTGCCCTATCACAACGCTTTGTGAACGATCCTCCAAATATGATTTGACCCCATATTGTTCAAGTTTCTTTATTAAAATTGAATGATTAATTGAATCAAATGCCTTGGATAAATCGAACATTAAAGAGCCTATTTTAAATTTGTTATCTATGTGATCGAAAATATTTTGTACGACAAATCTTTACCTTGGCTCCCTGCTGCTTTATGATATGTCTAATAAACAGCTTAATATAATTCAGTGCAAATGCGGTTCTGTGTTCCGCATTATAAAATATTTAGTTAAATTCGCTCTGCCTATTGTGTTTTAGACAAATACATATTATTATCATCGTGGACTGTAATAAGACTTATCGGACTAAGGTATTTGTAATTTTTTTTCCCTTGGCTAAAGTTCCGTAGACAGCAATATACACCCACGGACACCCAAAATGTCCGGTCTAAGTCACAGTGTGAGCGCAACGTTCCATGCACCCGAGTCACACGCAGCGTTTAGACTACGCATTAGACCGGACATTTTGGGTATCCGTGAGTGTACATGCGAAAAAAAAAACAGCCTGGGCAACAACGCTGATAAACCTCTAAAAGGTTCCAAATAAAAACAAAACAAATAAATAACGAGTCGCATAGGACGCTGATAGAAAATAAAAATGGTAGAATCATTTAAAAGCACTCTGTATTATGAAACTCAAAGAATTTTTCTAAATTGAATTGTAGATGTTACAAGTTCTCTGATTGCTAGGTATCTAACAAATTATTTCTAGGCAATTAAACTTACAAATATACCGAATACCAAATGATAGCAAATCACGTTATGTACTTAATTTAATTTGGTGCTGCATGGGTCTTTATATAATAATAATTCATTTCTTCAGGCGAAACGAACCTGTTAATTAACGCTGTGTTTACATTGCCCATTTTTGTTTAAATTTAGCGTATACGTGACTCGTTTACATGCTGAACGTAAGCATACGTGGAATTTGCGAAGAAAAATGGCAAGGTCAAGAGCAACAATTGATAATTGCGCTATATAAAATCGGTGAGACCTTGGTAACTGTAACGAACGAATGTAATTATTGATGTATGTATGTAACTTACAATAAGTTCAGTGTGTGGTGTCTGCGATAGGCAGCCGCCAACGTAAAAACAACCGATTCGTTGTGCATATTGGGAACTTTAAATTCATTTCTGTCAGATTAAACATATTTGGAAAAACTCAAAAGAAAATAAATTCTACAAAGGACGTATTCAATAGATGTAATTACTTTGGGCGTTTGTAATCGTTTCAATGTGTTTTCTTCAAAATTTCTGAGTTGTGTTCTCTTAAAGTGTGAATATATATATATCTACCTACATAAGAAAGATTTTAAGTATTATTAATAGGTATTTAAGGTGTTTATATTTATTATTTATACATATAGCTTTTTGTTCATTTACTGATATGCTCTATTTATATTGCATGTTAATTACAAAGTATGGGAGTTTGTACAAACAAGTTTCTAAAATTAAGTAGGTACATAACTAGTAGTATATAACTTTAATACATTAATATACAATAAAGAGTATAGTTAATGGCCGTGAACGCTTTCCTGTACAAGATCCAATTTGTTCATGTTTTTGCATGAGTATATGCTGTAATTAATATTTGCATATTCCGGTATGGTAATCAAATACTAGTGGGAAAATTATTGATAACTGTATAATTTGCACAAATATATTTATTATAAGGGCTTGCAAAATAATTCAGAATCTTTCTTAACTGTCTCTTATATCCGATAAGTCTTAGTTGCTTATTTCCCCATAGAGAGAAAGTTTAATGATGAATTATTCTGTACATATGAAAATACAGGGCCTGATTTTTACTATTTATGGAAAAAGTGTTGCTTCAAAGCGTCGCACCATATTAAGAACGGATTGTTCACCGAAAATAATCTCTACCAAGTTGTTTCCGCAAAATTACCCACTGTAAAATTACTTTATCATAACAGATGTCTGCTCTGATATTTAACCAGGGGTTCAAAACAGGCTTCGGTTCTCAAAACAGTTATGAAGATTCGTTATTTTCCATAACAGTTATTTAGAACCGAAATTCATGAAAATATCGGTTTCGATTACGGTGATAATATCGGTTATATATCGGTTATTTTCGATTCTGTATCGGTATTTTGGATAATTTGTTATTTTTTTTTTGTAACAGTTACAAATTATATGTTGTATATCGTCGTTTCTGAAGCTCATAAACAAATCCTTATACTTAGGAAATTCTTATAAGTTTGAGGTTTTTTCCTACCGATGCACTTCCTAACGTTAGCGGAAATTTTTATATTAATATTACCCGCTAGTTTTGAAGGTCATTGGGAGTTGTGGGTGAAAAAATAAATGCGATTTTTATAAGTTTAAGGGTTTGACTTCAGAAATGATAACACGTAAATCTTGAGGGATGTTGAAGATGTTGACGGATATAGTTATTACTGCCATGTCGTCTTACTGGTACACTTCCTAACATTAGCAGACATTTTTATATAAATACTACCTATCATTTTTGAACGGCATTGAAGTTGTGGCAAAAAAACAAATGTGATTTTTATAAGTTTGAGAGTTTGGTTATCCGACAGAATTATTACTGTTTCTTTTTGTTTTGGTGTAAGACACCAAGAACAAAATGAACGTTAAAACCTCTGGAAATCTAGATTACACAATGACACACTATAACAAATCATAGCTAAACTAAAACTGATATGGAACCGAAAATAACCGATATATACCTACAATAAAACCGATATAGAACCAAAAAGAACCGATATAGAACCGTAACCGAAACTGATATTAGGTCAGAACTGTTATAATAATAACTGTTTTGGGATTATTTCGGTTCTCATAACTGTTTTAGTCAGAACTGATATATAACAGTGTGAAACAGTTATTTTTTGAATCTTTTTAATCCCTTTGTATAACCACCCATTTTTAAATTAACCGTTACTCACCCAGAACGCGTTTTATTTAAGTAATGTGTTAAGGATAACAACGGGACAGGGCATCCATTAGTGTATCGAATAAAATTTCCCTTATATCGAATTGTAAGATAAAGATGAAACAAGACAAAAAAAAAACGGGAATAATACGTGGATTCATTTCCTATTCTAACAAATACAAACCATTTAACCTTTTTTGTTCTTTACCCATCACCAGCTCACGCACGTTCACATGGTATATCAATATTTTCCTATTTTGTTCATTAACAATTAACGTTTAGCCTCTTATTGTATCCATTGATACTGCTTTTAGATTGGGTTTATAAGAGATAAATAAATGCCAAATTTATGGCCGTATTGATAAGCAAATAATTATACTTAACTTTCTCCTGGATTCAGTACTTTTACATGAATTGCAAATAAAGCTATGAAACTAAAATCAAGCAATAAAATTTCTGACACGAAAGTATCAATAATTTTACTTTCACACAAGTTTCCTAGAAACACGATTTTATGTTTCTATAATCACACAACTGCAAAGTAAGAGGTAATGCAATATAAAATAAGAATTTGTTAAGAATGAATATACAGTGTGTTAAAAAAAGATTGTCGGATATTTTACCCAATTGTAGTACTGGTGGAAATAAACAAAACAGTCTTAGTCAACATGGGTCCGCAGTTCAACTGTTTTTGACATATAGTCGATTGCATATTGTTTTAGGAGGATAAAAATTTTCAAGGAAATTCTGATCGCAATGTAAATTAAACAAATGTTTATTTAAAGTAAAACTAAAGAAATTGTTCTACATGTCCACCGTTCATTTCTAAGCACGCTTCACACCTTCTTATGAAAGATCGACGCAATCTTTCGAAAATTCCTGGAGTCCTCCGAATTTCCTCGCAACAATTTACGATTCGTTGCCTGAGTTCTTCCAAATTGTTTACAGATCGTGTGTACACTAATTGTTTTAGATGCCCCCAAACATAGAAGTCTAGAGGTGTCAGGTCAGGGGACCTAGGAGGCCATGCAGTTGCCACCCCGTCCTATCCATCTCTCGTTGTAATCTTGAAATTTCTAACTACGATGGAAAAATGCGCAGGAGCTCCATCGTGCATAAACCACATATTTAATCTGTTAAAAAGTGGCACGTCTTCCAACAAAACAGGTAATTCATTTCTTAAAAAATCCAAGTATACTTGTCCCGTTAAACGATTAGGGAGAAATACTGGACCAATTAAACAGTCTCCAAAAATAGCAAGCCAAACATTTAGCGAAAAACGGTTTTGGTGATGCAGTTCAACAACAGCATGGGGATTTTCATCTGCCCAGACGTGATTGTTATGAAAATTGAATATTCCGTCTCTTGTAAACCCAGCCTCGTCACTAAATAAAATCTGAGTCGCAAAATTAGGAGTTTCTGCCAGCTTTCGTAAAACCCAATGACAAAAAACCCTACGTGCATCATAATCGAGAGGAGCAAGAACTTGCACGCGTTGAATGTGGTAGGGATAGAGCTGCTGTTCCCGCAGAATTCTCCAAATGAGAGGATGATTGACGTTCAGTTCTGCGGCAAGTCTTCGGGTGCTAATATTCGGGTTGTCTTCTACCCGTCTCAAAATATCTAATTCTACTGCGGGAGAAGAAACTGATCTAGGTCTACCAGAACCACCATTAATTTTAAATGAACCAGTTTCGGACAGCCGGATATGAAGTCTTGAGAAAATCTTATCACTCGGTAACAACCGATTTGGAAATTCTTCGGCATACATACGCCGTGCTTCATTGGCATTACCATTCGCACGACCGTACATAAAATGCATATCGGCCATTTCTGCATTTGTGTGCTTATGCATAATTTGAGAACAAAAAAAAATTGACGCAAATGATAAATAATCTGATGACAGATGTCTGACAGAACTAATTTTAAGTCACAATCAGTTGTTTGACAAAGGGAACTATTCTCAAAATGTGTGTTTTTTTTTTTTATTTTAAAATATGCAATCGACTATATGTCAAAAACAGTTGAATTGTGGACCCATGTTCACTAAGACTTTTTTGTTTATTTCCACCAGTACTGTAATTGGGTAAAATATCCGACAACCTTTTTTTAACAGGCTGTATATTAAATTATAATTCTAAATCCCTGATTTCTTATAGCTTGTATTAGTGTCGTTTGTCATCTATGTTCCATATTGTCCAAAATCATAAAAGAACAAAGAACATTCGCAGCAAACTGCAGATGCATAGAAATTACAAAATTCAAAGCCGAAATGCGATCAACCTTAAAAATAGTCAGTTATAAAAATAGAAAGGCGCCCGTTGACGCGCTCACACAAAAAATATCGCGATGTAAACACGAATACGTATGAGCGGCGCATCAAAACGGCCCATCAGTATCCGTGTACTAAATATGCGTCGCACGTGATCTTAAGTGCCCTACCACCTACTATACTCACCGTTTAAGAGTTTGGTGCTTAGCTCCGTTGATTAACAATTTAGGCTTCACTTTATCACTGGTACTGGAGGGTGTCATCGAGCTGTGACTGGCGGTGGCCGTGGTGGCGTCACTGACAAAGCTACTCACGCTCGTGTCTTTGCTGATGGACGTGGTGCCGTTTGTCAGCGGTTCGGGAGCGAGAGCCAGCTGCAGGTGTCCCTTCCCGGGCCCCGACGGCGGCTTCTCATCCACCGATAACATGTAAGACAACATGCTGGCGAACACACGCACTCAACTCAACGAGAACACATCGCGCAGGGAAAGAACAGTTGTTGCGACAAGGGAGCGACTCTATTGGGGTGGTTAATTTGCGACACAATCCCGATTAGAATGTTCCCGGCGAAAGACAGCGACACAGAAACACACATGCACTAAACAATTCACATATCGTTTTGATTAGAAATATTCTTTTGCCGATTTTAATTAAATTAAGTGATTAATGACCTTACTTCTTGCATGGAGTCATCGTCGACTTGTCCAGACGGCGTACCTGAAACAATAGGAAAATTTTTATGCAATTCAAGATTACACGTATCATAAACAACAATCAATAATCAAGGATATAAAAACGGTATTGTTGCCTATTTTGCTACTAAGAAAAAATGGTTTATTCCAAAGCACTGTAAATCAGCCTAGTATTTCGTATATACCAGCGATCTAGTTGTCCACAATAAAAAAGTTTCTTTCATTTAAAGCAATATACAGTTAGTCCACCTAGTAGCAGACATTTTCTGCTATTCTTCATTACACATTGCTGCCAGTCTCAAGTCTGGTGAAATGCGAGGGGAAGGTGGCCGGCGGCGGCGCATCGCAATACGTATCTATCCTGAGAAACTGAAAAAAACCGTTGGAGATAGACACAATGATATCCATAAAAGAAATTTAAATTTTACATCCATTTATCTAAAAATTGCTATACCGTTCAATTTAAAAAAATCAAGTTATCCAGGATTTTAGAGTTCGAAAATTACAGATCCCAATTTAATAACGCTGTAATTTAAACGCAACAATTTTAAAATAAAAGACGTGCTGTTTCATGGTTAAGGGAAAACCAAAAACCGCATCTTTCTAACTTTCGTATTTCCTGAGGTATTTCCAAACACCGAAGGCACTGCAAATGTAATTTTTTTCGAAAAACATCATGTAATTCGGAAACGGTACAACTTAGCCCCAATGTATCCCTAACGTATTGTTATTTAAATTTAACAAGGAATCCAAAAGTGCAATAATATATAGGCTGTTCCATTTAAAATAATAAAGTTAATAGTTACTTCCGGTACAAGGTACAACCGGAAGTCCGCCATTTCTGAAACTAATTTTAACATGTGTAGAATATGATTCGAGGCCACATTTATTTGAAACATTTTTTTCAAAAAGACAATAATAAATTGGCTAGGGACCGTTGCATGTTAGGCTGGACAGGTATACCTACTGATTTTATATGTTCATCTTTTATTTTCCTATTTTTTGCGACGATCGTTTTGTTGTAGTGTTGTGTTTGAAGGAAAGAAATTATGCCGTTAACCGCATTATTTTTGGCCAGAATGAATATGATTAGAATATAGTTTCAGACAAATCGTAAACAACATTTCGATATTTGGAGACTTTTGACGTCACGTCGGTTTGGATAATTGACAGATCTGCATACATACTATACGTATGTTCGACACGAGGAGCATTTATAACTTTTCGTTTAAAATTAAAATCTTGTCAGTTTTACTTGATCCTATATAACAGTGTTGAAGGATATCAACTTGCTGTGGCATTATCAATAATTGATTGAAATAACTAAGTATAAGCTTTTATTTGCATAAAACTGATAAATTTTACAAATTCTAATATTAATGATACTAAATTGATTGTCAGTTTCGTATACACAGATAGAGCTGTAAAACATATTCTCCCAGTTTTCGCATTTTTTTAAGCCGTGATTCATTTTGTTGAAGCAAAAAAGAAACATTTACTTTACTAAATTGTAAACTCACTTATTTTAAAGCCAAACGGTTTATTTATTTTATTTTTAATGGGCTGACTGTGCAACGAATAATTTAACTTTACATGAGACAATTCCATCTCTCTCCCAAATGCAATTTTCCGTCCTATCTAAATTGACAAATATTCAAACACACTTATTTTCCTTACGAAAAATCGAAATTCCCAGGCGTTTCACAAGCAAATAGAACAAATGCAAAGAGAGAGGTGTTTACAAAACAACGTAAAGAGAAAAAATTTAATAACAACAACACTCCTTGTATCTTCTGCTTAGAATGTTTGCACGTCAAGGCCTTCTTACTTGACGAAAGAAAGTAAGACCCATATTACCCTTCTATGAGGAGCATGAGGTAAGATGGTCCTTTTACGTCTTTTTCTTTTTTTGATATTTTCATTGTTGTTTTTATACTTAAAGGCAATATCTTAAATAAAATACATTTGGAATCATATTTATGTTTTCTTCATAAATTGTAGACCATTAATCTGTTTTTTCGTAATGTTTGGCCCATTTAAATGTTAAAGCGGCCATTTTGCTCCACTCTCCCCCTATGTCTTAGTTTATTAACTACAATGTTTGTTGCATATATCGCTAACTACCATACCGTCTTCTCCTACAGTTTGAAAAACGTCGGATTATACTAGCATGTTTTATTGCACGGGAGCAGCACACCACAGTCCAGGATTTATGAGAAAAGGTAACACGCGTTATTGGTAACAAACGAACATAGCTGCAATGAAATCCCCTCGAGTCATGGTGACCAACTATCAGTGATACGCAAGAATACAACTTCAGTTTATTGAATTAATGTTGACAAATATTGTTGCCAAAAACGTAATGTTCGAAGTACGGTTAACCTCCGTCAGTTTGATAGCACCAGATACCTTGTTTAGTGCGAATTTGAGAAAAATTTCCGATTGTTTTCAATAGATTTGTTATAATTTCCCACACTGCCCCTACCATGATGACCATTTTGCAACTTTCCCGCTAACATTCCAAGTTGCAGTTTGCCCGCCAGTAGCGTTCAGACATCGTCCTCTGTGCTCTTGAAAACTTAAGTAATAAATTTTGATGTTTATATGAGTTAATAAGTTACTAGATTTGATTAAAGTATTCGTTAAGTATGTATAGGTATGCCTAAGACACACAGATATTGCATATTTCCTATAGGTGTCCAAGCATTTATAGAGCAAAGGAATCGGTTCGCTCTCATAATTTCCCAAAACATCCATCAACGCTGAAAATTTAGAAGGAAATATGTCATCTGGATGATTCTGCAAAAGTACAAAATTTTTGAATATGATCTAGGTACTTCTGTGGTTCCAATTACAATCATCACTATTTAAAGGTGTACCTTAATGGTGACATTGTCCCTTATGCAACCTTTCAAATGTTAATGATGAATTATCTCCATTACGACGGACTTTTGCGAGCCAAACAGGCAATTTACATTCTTTAGAACGAGATAGTAGCAATTCAGCTTCGAATTCATGTCTTCCACCAATAGATCGTGATTATTGCACGTCGGTTACAGCTTCTGTAAAATTTATTAAACATTCCTACTGCAGAGGCATCTGCATATATTGCTGGTTTCATTCTTTCCCAAATTGATGTGTCCATACCTAATTCATATATTTGTCGTTTAAATACTTCAGTATTGAGTACCCTAAATTTAGTGCAGACACAGAGGACATTCTTTTAAGATACTTTATTTATCCCGTGTCATTAGAATTTATTTTTATTTTTGAATTTTCAGAGTTGTTCAGACTCATTCGTTGTTTAAATTTTCATTATATTTTCATGATTACGTGTTTCGCTTTTAAAGCTCATTCATGATTTGACTTACTAGAGTTTATTTTAATTTTTATCTCTTTAGAGTTTATTTTTAGGTTAAATTAGATATGTCTGTGATTTCTGCAAATAATCATATTGATCAATATTTACACCTAATAATTAATTTATCGTTGCCCTAACTAAACTTATTCTAATTTGCAATCATTTATTGTAATTATTCATAATTGATCAATGATAAGGAAGAAAGACATTAACATTATTAGGTAGTAAAAAATTTTACAATCTCAAAAATTATTAAAAGCCGCATTAAAAATGTAATCCCGACATTGTTAAATTAAATGTAAGCTGTAAATACGACCCATTATTAGCAGACGTATCACACCGATGAGATTCAGAAAAATCCAAACATATCTAATTTTTCAAATCTCGCGCTACATTTCGTAAGCACGGTCCATTCGTAAATCTATGTTTAGCCGTTTTCCCCGGAGGGCGCTGTGATAATGCAATCGTGACGTACCGTGTTTCCAACGAAATGTACAGGATTTGTGGTTCTCTTTATTGTTGTTCTGTGCTCTAACTGCATACGTTTTTGGCAGACTATATTGCTGCCAGTCCCAAGCCTGGTGAAATGCGAAGGGAAGGTGGCCGACGGCGGCGTTTCGCAATACGTATCTATCGTGAGAAACTGAAAAATCGCGAATATCGCCAAAATCGTTGGAGATAGACACAATGATACCCGTATAAAATCGAAAGAAAATTAAATTTTATATCCATTTATGTAAAAATTGCTATACCGTTCAATTTAAAAAAATCAAGTTATCCATGATTTTAGAGTTCGAAAATTACAGATCCCTATTTAATAACGCTGTAATTTAAACGCAACAATTTTAAGATAAAAGACGTGTGCTGTTTCATGGTTAAGCGAAAACCGAAAACCGCATCTTTCTAACTTTGGTATTTCCTGAGGTATTTCCAAACGCCGAAGACACTGCAAATGTCATTTTTTTCGAAAAACGTCATGTAATTTGGAAAAGGTACAACTTAGCCCCAATGTATCCCTAACGTATTGTTATTTAAATTTAACAAGGAATCCAAAAGTGCAATAATATATAGGGTGTTCCATTTAAAATAAGAAAGTTAGTATATACTTCCGGTACAACCGGAAGTCCGCCATTACTAAAACTAATTTTAGCATACGTAGAATATGATTCGAGGCAACATTTATTTGAAATATTTTTTCAAAAAGGCAATAATAAATTGGCTAGGAACCGTTGCATCTTAGGTTGGACACCCGGTATGTAATATAGTATTACATTGTATATCATCATATATGACATAATGACGGTGTCTGTCCACTGTCGATTTGATCAGATGAGAGAATCGCCCAAAACAATCTATCTATATATGTATGAGAGATAAGAAAACAAAATACCTTAAACAATAAAATATGGCGGCGATTGCACAGCTCGTTATATAGTAATGACCCGCTAAACATCTGGATAAAGATAATCGTGCCGGCATAAACCTAATGTGCATCATTAATATTATAATGCGCCGCTTAGATAACCTTATTTAACTCACAGTTTATCTTGGAATCACTGCTTATTGCGTCGCTTGCTAATCCGGAAGACTTTAGAGGAGCATGTAGTTGTGAGGATTGTAAAGTATGAGAACTTACTCAGCGATAATATTTACATTAATTATTATTGCAAATTGTTACGTCCATCATAATTTGCACCAATTAAGATAATCCTATTCTGCTGCAGTGGTGTTATTAAAATAAGAATATTTATAATAACCATTCTTTACTAGACACATAATACATATGTATTAGCTTATGTTATTAATACCCAAGATAATAGATAGAGCTTGGTAACAAAATATGAACGCAAAAGGATTATTTACTTATTTATCTCTAATGAAAATGTAATGAAATTTAATACTGGAATACACAGAAATATTCAAAGAAATATTTTAATTGCATACAAGAACAGATCTGATCGCTATGGTGCAGTAACAAGCAGACAATGTTTAAAACGTGCCATCCAAAGTCCTTCAAGCATAGTTTTGTAATAAAATTTTAAATTTGAACCAGTAATAATTCGCCTTTAATTCAAAGTTCCGGGTATCACGCTTGATTTAGATCAAGAAGAAAACCTGACGAGCAAATTCCGTTAAAACTGGACAAACAAAAGAAATGCTATGTCATTACTAAAGTCACTACACATTTTCAAGGTTATTTTAGATAAAAATAAAAGTTCAAAGAAATTGACTGGCAAATTAATTTTCTTCATTTAATATTAAACATATGTTAATTTTGTTGTTTGTTTCTTTTATGCTGCTCTCTCTGCGGTGAAAACCAAGACGGAACAATTATTTTTTAAGTTAATAACCAAGTAAGACGCCACATACTGAGAGGAACTTGTAACGAGTACCGTCTAAGTGGATCCACTTCAGCAACTCAACCGCCTTCTAGTGTAAGGTGCATGCATTCAATAGAATTAGAGCTGAGATTATGCGACTAATATTTATCAGTCATTGCATTTTTTTTTTATTTAAAATGCGTATTACCAAACAACACATACCATTCTTTATAAATATTTTAGAATTTCTAATTTGAAGTCTGTAAAACACTCCACTATGAAATTAAAATGTTATAAAGCATATATTTGACAGATCTCTTACAATTAATGAACTTTTTGGCACGAGTTGTGGATGTAAAACACAAGCGTGGGTGACAACAAAAGTAAACTATAGATTTAAACTAAAGAACGGTTTATGCAGTATCTACGTCTTAAGAATTTGGCCTAGTTTGCCACTAAAATTATTTCAAATTTAACTAGTTTTCTATTATTATTATATTGTTGTGTGCGAGCGTGTGCTAGAAGGCAAGGAAAAGCTATTATTCTTTATTTAACAACACTGCAAACTTATTGTTCCCAGATTGGCGACTGCATGAACTGCGCGCCGGTTTCTGGGATCTTTCTACAGCTGCTGGTGCAAGATCAATATTCAGCACCAAATGCACTTGTACGAATGTCAAGGCCACCTGAGATAGAATCAATAACAAGACTCGCTATTTACAACTAAGTGGAGATGTGTTCGTTCGACAGAAATTGCTGGACTAATCCAGGCACTTATATTATACAGAATGATCAACCTGAAATTTACGCAGTTTCTGTTCAAAAAAAAATTACTCATTGCAAACGAAGGTACTTTTAAGGAAAAATTTAACAATAAAAAATATTTTGATAATAGAGTACTATTTTAGAAACTACTTTGCCAAAAAAAAATATTTATGTGGTGGTAGATGAGAAGGATTTAACGATATAACCAAAGAGGAACTCAGTGATTACATAAACGAAGAGGATCAAGTATTCACCAACGAGGAATTGGTAGACCTTGTGCAATCTGCTCCAGAAGCGAGTGACGATGAGGATGAGGGTCAACAAGAACATGGATCCTGTGATGGGTGGAGACTGTGGCTTGAAAACTATAACAAAAATCCCAAAAGAAAGGTGAAAAAATCCCTGTTAGTGTTATTCCACTAGTGATTTGGTGAAGAGCATATCTTCCAAGGTTTACCTTAGCCGAAAACACTATGTTTAACACTGCTCTTCACTTGTTTCTACTGAAGATGGCAACTTAGTTGCCGAAATACGTATTTAGATTTATCTAATTTTGTGGTAAGGGATTTTTTCACCTTTCTTTTGGGATTTTTGTTAAAGAACATGGATTTTCAGCGATATTTCGAACTGCTCAAAAATTAAAAGAACAGATAGTAGAATATGATCCAATAATGGAACGCAGTATAAAAATTACTCGCACTATAACAGACGCCTTGAAACCTTTGGAGGATTTGTTTATTGAAATGAAAAGACAAAAACGACAACTACCGATAACAATGTTCTTTGAAAAAGTCGACGAAACTATCGATAATGCACAGCCATTAACATCGTTTGCTTCGGATCTAAGTAAACAATCGACTTGGACTTGGAGGAAGATGAATGAATATGAAAGTTTTTCTTGTTGTATATGTAAATATGTACTATATGTACATATGTATGAACTTATACAGGGTGTCTCTGAAATAAGAGTACAAAATATTAAAAATGGGAAACCCAAATTATACTGAATAAGTATCCAAAAATTCGTACGCCAATTGCAATATCGAATATACAATTAAAAACTCATTGAAACGTCACGAATGTGCCGCCCATGGATCCACTATCTGTGTTTATACTATATCTTAAGGTCATTTGTAAATACAGCTGTGATATACAGATAATCATTGTATGCAGCTGATACGAGTCAACGGCTCCAATATTATTACGTACGCGAAATTTAAAGCAAATTTCAAAGAAGATATTGAAAGTAAAATGTGGAATCTATTAATGAATAACTCTATTCACTTGTGCGTAATCTGATCAATGACAGCTGTCTGAAATAAACATCATTGCGGTGTGCCGTACTGCGTGACACCCCCACTTGCCCTGCAGCATCACGTTTACTTACACCTGCATTTCTGTTCACAATATCCAGCAATTCTTCTTCGGCTCGTAAAATTCGACGTGGTCTTTCACGTCCGCGACCTTCGTAATTTGGTAGCAATCGACCAGTTTCTCTTAATCTAAACACGGTATCCTTTATACACGTGTAAGACGGGGTTCTACGATTGGGGTATCGCTGCCGGTAGATACGTAGAGTTCTTCGACAACTTCCTCCTGCTTCGCCGTAGACATAAATCATATCGAACAACTCGCGTGTGGTAAAAGCCATATCCGATGTGTTCATGCGTAAGGATCCAGACAGACTGAGACTCAGAGCGTAGTTATACGTCGCGTGTTGCCTGCCCTACCTTCGTTGGTTAGAAGTGTAGTGTCTCAAATACCAGTGGCGTGACGGATATTTAATAAATATCTTTGCCATTTTTTCCCTCACGTATGCGTGGGAATTTTGGAAAAATTAATTTAGATAAAAGGTGTAATAAAATTAGGGCTTCCCATTTTTAATACGTTGTACTCTTATTTCAGGGACAGCCTGTATATTTATTAAACTTAAATTCTATGTGTGCCACAGCACAAGAATATTTATTTATTTATTGTTTATTTATTTTAAATAAATATTATATAACTTATTTTTTCTTGTTTTATTGTTTTAACTTTGCTTCATATTTCATATTGCATTCGGAAATAAAGCGTTTGCTACTATCCGCGGTTTTCAGTATCCGCGGAAGAGCACAGAACCAAACCCCCGCGGATATGGGGGTACTACTGTATTTAAAGAAAAGCAATTATAACTTCAGGTGTTCCACGAGCTAGTAATTTTAGCCCACTATTTTTTTTTATTTTTATCAATAATCTTGTTCTCGTCTGACCTGTAAAAGCTTCTTCTTGCAGATAATTTCAAATTTATGCTACAATTAATCTCGTGAATGATACAATTATTCACATTAATTCGCAACATGGAATTGTTATTATGAAAACTTGGTGTCATGATGATGACTTTTCTATTAATTTTATTTACTTTAAACTAACATTCTAATGTGAAATCACTCCGAGACGTTTGTACCTGCATCAAAGGCTTGAGTGCTATCTTCGACTTTAATTCCATTTTCGTTTATTAAACCATTATTCTTATTTAAAAACAAACATCAGTTACACAAAACAATTAAAATTTATATAAATCAATGATTGAGTTGTAATAAATAGTTTAATAGTCCCAATGGCAAACCTACTGATGTTGGTGCCTTATTTTATTTAATGCAATACTTCATACGCACTCTGTATAATATAATAATTTTTTTGTTATATCTATAATAACTTAATAATCCCATAAAAATAATGAATTTTTAATCTACTTTTCTTATCAGTTTTCTCTTGCCATTCATTGATTTTGGGTAGGTCTGTTTTATGGTATACTAGGCCAAGACATATCATGACATAATACTCGATAATATACTCATAAATGGGAACAAAACGCAACAGCCAATGTCCAATATTATCCAAGACGCGGCATTCACAATGCAGCCCATTAAAGATACATGTATCAAGAAGAATTAAAACAGAAGCCATGGCATTATCTATACTCGCAGTAGAGACGGGTTCACTTCTATAGTCACTTAGTCACCTCGATAATTATAAATACAAATGCTCGTCTCACTTAATGAAAACCGCTTACAAACAACTTCAAGATCATAACACGTCGGTGTATGTACCTGACCTTGTCCGTCTCTTAATGACTTATGCGCACGAAGACGCTGCAGTCGAAAATATCCCAAAAAGAAACTCGTAATCATTTCTCTTTCTCACTTTAAATTCTCGTTTAATTGCGTAACAAGTAGACAAATTCGTCTATAGAACGAGGGCCAAGCAGACAAGCGCCTAAAATAGAACGCAAACGTAAATCATTCCCTGATAATAAGACCGAGGAGATGCAGAAGAAAAAAATGCAATTCAGAAGGATCAGGCGTGTACATTCAAGGATTAAGGCGAATTAACAATGTAAGTTTAAAGCATTTAAAGCGTACAGTAAAGTAAATGTATTTTGGGACTGCCAATATTTTAGAAAATTTCCCGTTAGCGAGTCCACACTTTGGAACGTAACTAAAGCGAGATTCCTTTTGGCATTCCGATGATTTTTCGACGGGTTTTACAATGTGAAAATGCTAAAATTGAACGTAGGTATAAAAACAGCATGAATTGCGGTTTCAAAGAAAGAATTTAACATAAATAGGTGTCTTCACAAATAACGTTACAACAAAAGCAAAAGCTCGTTTGTATACTGATCACTAAGCTGAAGCGTGTTTTAGGCGCAAGGCGATCGCCGGGATACGAGGAGCATCTATAAAAGGGGTGTAAGAACAGATACAATTCCTAGTTCTACGATGCGAAAATGTTCGATTGGTCTTTGTATATATTGCGTATGCCTACCGCTACCTCACAGCGAAGTTTAGATCAGAAATTGATTTGGCCGACTGGTGCGATAAGAATCACATAAACAGACTTACTCGACCGAAGAACACGTGCAGCTGAAATACATTGGCGTAACGATAGAATTACAACGCGCACGCCTTCTCGAACGAAACAGCCTATGAGGTGGGCATGAGTAAATCCGTTTTTTGCCCAAACCGCACCCACTACAAATCTAGAGCGATATTTCTTTGATAATGCTAGAATACGACGGGATACGAAAACTATCTAATATTTAATCTTCTATTACACATCAAACGATATTATTTTTCAACATAATCACAATGTATTTGAGCATATTGTTCCACAACGTTTTTTAAAACTAGCGTCTTAAAAGGTTTTCATTCATTATCTGATTTGTTCCCACCAGTTTTTTGCATTTTCTTTGTGTCTATATGCAGTTGATCTTGCCATCGTAGTTTCCCATAGCCATGTCTTTCTCTGGTTTCCATTCATATATTTTCCAAGTTAATGCATGATTTTCTCTCCTCTCAATAGATAGGTCCAAACGATGCTATTTTCTTTTGCTAGATGTTTTACATGAGCTATACTCTCTATTAAGCTATGTATGTAATTATATACTTAGTTTTACTGATAGTAATTTCTAATCATCTCTCCTTTGATATTTTGCTTCTTTCGGCAGATTTGTTACAGCTTATTAAGTAAGCTCCTTTGATCTCCTACAATTTTTGTTATACATCGTCCACGCGCCTTAATGCGAGGCTCCTTTAAATCCTGCTACTTTAACGGTTCCTTGTAAGTCTACACACTAAAAAATATTACACTTTTCCTACGGAAAATTCCTGTAAACTATAGGGTAAATTTACCAACAAAAAAGGGAAATTTACTATAAAACTTTAGGCAAATTTCCCAATTTTTTACCCTATACATTACAGGAATTTTCCGTAGGAAAAGTGTAATTTTTTTAGTGTGTATGTTAAAGAGTGAACAGTGAGTCACATTACATGTATTACCTCCTTTGTTATATAGATTGGTTAGGGTATTTCTCCACAGGTTTTAACGCGTGTAAAATGTTGGCATTTTGACCAGCTTTTGACAATTTTGCTGATTTTGCCCTCTCCTCCATATCTTTAAATCAATAAGTTGATTAATTAAAGCCTGATAGTGCTAATCTAAGCCTGTGATTGTTCTGTAACGTCCGGAGTTATGAATTAATAAAGTTTCCTCAACTTCCCGAAAGAGGTAACCATAATTTCACCTGCTGAGGATCGCACTCTAAATCTGCGAGCTGGTGATTACAGGACAACAATAAGTACGAAAGTACATACAACATATGAAAAAAATAAAATACAGAAATAAATTTAAAGTAATCGAAATTATAAATCATTAACATTTTTGTGAAAAAATGTCTTCATAATGCAGATCAGCCGAGTGGGACATTGTAACTAGCGGTGAGGCTTGCAACAAGTTCGTCCTAGAATGCGGTAAAGTAAAGGAAAAAGAGCGGCGATAAGTTAAAGAATCCATGAAATGTCTGTCTAATAAAGATGTGTGATTAATTCCTCGCTGAGGATAAACACCATCTTCTTTAAATAATAGGTACTTAAGAAAACGCCGTTGAATTTTTTCAAGTGATAGCTGAAGGTAGAGGTAGTGGGGAGACCACACTTGAGAGGCATATTCCAACTTGCTTACAACCAAACTAAAGTATAATATTCTCAAAAGTTGAGTACTCCGGAAAGATTTGCAGGAAAGAGCCTGATAAATCCTAACGTTTTCGATGCTGATAAGCATAGATTAGTTATATCTTATGCAAAGTTCATGGTATGGTCAAAAAGTACCCCAAGATCTGGTACTGATTCAACTTGCTCCAACACAGCATGACTTAACAAGTAGGTGGAAGCAATTGGGTTCATCTTTCGAGTGTACGCGACAAAGCAGCATTTACTAATATTTAATTTTAAATTGTATTGATTACACCATTCTACCATATAGCAATTGAAGTATAAATTTTAATATCGTCAGCATAAGCCAGAACTGAACAAGAGAAACCCTGCAGGAAATCATTAATATATAATATAAAAAGCAAAGGCCCCAAATTAGATCCTTACGGAATACCTGAAGATGGAATAAATTCATAAGACTCGAAAACATTATAATGTGTCAAATAGGATTCTATTAATTGTAGCAAGGAAGTAGTAAGGCCGAAGCGACACAGATTCTCAAGTAAAACCCGATGGTTAATGCTATCAAAAGCGCTACTAAAATCCGTATACACCACGTCAACTTGACCCTGCCTATCCAACTCCCTACAAATGAATTGCGAGATACTGACAAGATTAGTAACTGTTGAGCGTCCACGGACAAAACCATGTTGATGAGGTGAAATAAAAGACTTAAGACGTTCATATAGATGGTGAAATAAAAAAGAAAAAACCATTCATGCTTAGTTGATGTCTTTCTGTTCCGCAGTTGCCAATTGTAACCAACCAATGCAGACGTTTTTTATCACAATGCCAAATTTGCTTATGAAATAGGGAGCGCTCTCGATATTCGGAGACACTTTGTGAATTAATTCATTCGTTAATGTTCCAATTGCATTGAATAAGTAGGATCTTCTTTACGGTCGACTTTTTGTATGTTCACAAACCATTCTATACCCCATCAAAAATATTTAATATGAAGGAGTATCATCCCTAAAAACACCAACCTTATCTTAATAAGGTTTTCAAAACTATCTTGTGCAAATAATGGAGCTCGTCTTCTTTAAAAGAATCTTGGAAAGCAATTCCTCCCAAAGAAACAAAAAATATAATTGTTCTGGCAACCAAAATAATTTTTGTAACATAAAATATATTTAATATATGCAGTACAAGCACACCATGCACCGCATCATACTTCGAGCTATAAAATCCAATTACAGGCACCTTGTACTCCCACATACTCCCAAAACATTGCCAAATTTTCAAAAGACCAGTACAGATATGCGGTTCTATTTGTAGGAAAATTGTATTTCTAGTTAAATAAATAATTCAACCACAACATCTTCAATTAAAAAATTTACTACTGTACTGTATATTCATAAATAATATCGCACGTGGGCAGATGTCATCCTTGAAGATGAACTTTTCTACCTACAATTCAAACAATAATTAGGTTCAGAAATTTGACATTTAAGTTTCTGCTGATCCGTTTCCATTCTCTTCGTGAAGTAATCACTATGTAGGCATAAAATTGAATCAATATTGGTCTTTGTTGGGAACGCTAGGAATAGAACAAAGACATCGATTTGAAAGCCCAGCTATTACTTGCGCCAAAATTAAATAACGCTATTTAATTAAGTTTCAAGGTGACTCCCACGCTTATATTTAGGTTCTTTTAAATAAGTGTTTATATATTATCGATATTTTTTTTCTAGAAGGTCTGAAATTCTAAAAAGGTAAATTTCTAAACCAAAAAGTTACATAACACAACAAAAACCTTAGTTGAAAGTAGTATCTGATTTTTAATGTCATTTTTCTCCATTTGCACTTATTTTGCATGGAATTAGTTTAGGTTTGCATTGTTTAGTGGAATATTCTTTAGTTGAGTTTACGTTCAGTTTAATTAATGACCGAGCGCCTCAACAATAATCGAAACTGAATGTATAACATCTATTTTTCGGACGAATCATCTTTTTCATTGAATGGTGAATTAAATCGTCACAAATGCAGATATTGGAGTGACACCAACCCCCATTTGACTCGGGAAATGCACACACAGCGGCCACAAATACTCAATGTATCTCTGGCGATCTTTTAAGTTAATAATTCTTTGTGTCTAAGTATATGATAATAAATCCTGTTCAAACACTAACTAAGACTCATTCTCCCTTTGATTGTTAAAAGTTATGAAAGGAATTTTTAACCAGGTTTTGATGAATGGTAATGCGGGTCATCATTTATCAATTGCGTTAAGGCACAATTAAAAAAAAAACTTTCCACAAAAGTCTATTCCATAACTATTAAACAACTTTCATTGCGTTGTAAAATATTTGATATTTTTTACTGTGTTACAAGTTTTACTTATAACAAAAATGTTACCCCATCAACGGACCTTTGACATCCCAATTCTTTCATCTTTCATACATTGCCCAGCACTGCAAAGAAGGGAACTCCCCTACCGAAACTCTATAGGGAATTTCAGGGAACAGTCGTTGTCACAAACTTGACAGTACCTAATCAGACACTCAGCCACATTGTTATCTTTAAAGTTAAATTAAGTAGACAACAACTTCGACATCAAAAACTACATTTCCAAGCATTGATTTGCTTAACTAAATAAACAACACCAAGTAGATTATGGGCTCAAATATGTTCTAATTAAAATTGCAGTGAGTGGTACCCAGCGATAACGAGAAAGAATTCACTAGGGGAATATAAATTCAATTTCATTTATACTATATGTACGAATGCGGTGAAAATCGCACGGGAATCCAGATCAATAGATCCAGATGGCGGATATTAAGGGTTGCTGAAATATTGGGGTTCTATGTTATCGTATCTATAGTCTACATACATTAAGATTTAGAAGATTTATCTAGTTTAAAATTTTAACACCTATAACATTATTTAAATCGTCGAAATATATTTCTATTAAAAAATAAATGTAATTGCAGTTACATTCTACAATGATTTTAATTAATAAAGTAGAAAGGAAAATTAAAATTTTAGGAATCTTTGCTGTTTGCTTAAATTAAAATAAAATACGTAAGATCAATTATTGTGAGATTGTATTAATTTTAATTTATCTTGGAAACTTTAGAACTCACAAGCAGAATAGAAACACAAGTGTGAAAAAACTGTACCCGTTTAAACAGTTTAAATTTTTATTAAATGAAACACAGATTGGAGATTGTAAACGAATAACTTGCACGTTGCTAAAAATAGCTAGATATTCTGGGAAGTAAATATTATTTACCATGGCGTCTCAAGCTTAAAGTTCATTATTAAAAAAAAACACCATTAATTATAATTTATTGACAATATTTATATCTTCATTATCACAACATACATTATGAACACATATTCACCAATTGAGTTATTAAATATTAAACACATCCTAGATTGTTTCAATTGAATACATCACCAAAAATACACAGTATATAATAAATTTCTGTAAACATAGAATGTTGCCATCTCAGATAATAAACGTTTTGTAACTGGTGTTCTTAATAACAGAAGTGTTTATATAAATACAAATTACATACTAACCAATCAAATTAAGAAACGATACTATTTGGCAATATCGTTGACAACTGACAAGTTACAACAAAATAAACAACACTTTACTTGAACAATGCAGTAGTATAATCATCCTTGTCACACTCATGAGGTCAAAACCCGTTAATCTTTGTCTATAGGAGATACATAAATGCAAATTTTGTTACCTTGTTCAGTAGCAATACTTGTGAAAGAGTCAAATTAAAAGATTATCTTTGTTCAAACGATAAAACTATGACATGCCTTAATTGCCTTAATACATACATAAAATAGATAAAACGCATCACCTCAACACAGTCGGTGATGCATTGACATTTATAAAAATTTGCATGTCTGCATTTTGAATGTACTTAACCACGCCCACTATCTACATCTCTTGCTCACATAACTGCCTGCACTGCTTACTCATCCGCGCGTTTTTGTTGACATCTTCTCTGTTTAAGTGGGATTATTATCATTATTGCAGGGAACATTTAGTAGAATTTTTGAGGCTAACCACACTGAGTCAAAAATTCAATAGTCAATGTAATAATTCGAGGTTATGGCTAAATTGACTGTCAACAAGTATATTTTTTATTGGGTAATATATCCAATAAAAGATACAAATATGGTTCTTTTTCATTTTGAAATAAATTTTCAATTAAACACTATATCAAATAAATCAAATAAATTGAAAAATAAAATTTGTAGATATTACCAATCGCCATATAATTCCCTACGTATTCAAACTTTAATTCCATTATTAGAGAAGACATTGAAAACGCTTATTACAGATGTTAACACATTTCACAGCACATTAAAGCACTCAACAACTTTTAGGCACGAAGGCACGCACTAATTTGTCAAACTTATGAAACCAGTTTTTAATACTAATTTAACCGCTCACTATATACCTAATTGTAGTAAACATAAATTGCAAATTAAAAACTGCAATGATTTATTTGAAAATTATGTGCGGGGATTACTCCGCACCAAATTACCTTAAATATCACTACGCAAAATTTGTAACACCCTATGATATTCTTATTATACCATTACAAGAAAAATATTGCTGTGATTAATTAAAATCTTGTAGTGTAGTACTTATTTATACTAACTCAAAATAGATACGTAAACACGAACGAAATGATTAAGTAAACAAACAGCAGCTTATTATGACTAGAAATTCATAAGCATAAGTTAAAATGCTCCACTAACTCATTTACATAATAAATATGCCAGTGTTATGTATGTAGGTAAAGAAGTATACATACAATACATGCACACGCATCTACATATACCTACATTGGTCCTCGGTACAATTTTATTGATCAATCATAAAAGGTTCAAGCGGCAACTCAAATTCCTCAGCTTATTCGCGCCTCAAAACCGGCATTAGGTTCTCGCGTATAGACGATTGCATTTGCGCTATTTTTAAGCATAGAAATCAATCGTCTCACGCTGCCACAAAAGTAAATAAATGGTCAATAAATAAACAAACACGACGCACTTGTGCAGAATCAAGCTCCAGTGAAAACGAATGGGAAATGCGTCTTGTATAAATAAATGGGAATAGAATCTTGTCTATTATACGCAACAGCACAGGGTTTTAGAAAAGTTTGGGAGATATTTTTAAAAAGAGGGAAATGCTCTCACGTCTTTATTACATTAACAATTATTTACCTGCAATCTCGTAAGTTCTGCAGATTCGTTTTGTTTTTATAGTGATGTGTCAAAACGGAACTTTTTGCGTTTTAGATAAATACGGGGCTGTCGCGGTTGGCACACTACACGGGAGCACCCTGTACAGGAAAGTAAACACAACCCGGAACGTATATCAATCGGTAGTCGGTTGAATATCGGTTGTCAACGCGATCTGACAGCAAGTTATGAGCCGGCACTTCGTATATCGAAGCCCGCGTTATGACGTGATCGCGCTTCGTAACACAACGTTCAGAGGAGCCGGGCTTTACGATGTTATACGATTCGACCGGCAGCGCGCTACTTCCTCATACCTATGGAGAGCGCGTGCGCAAACCGCCAGGGGTTCTTCCTCGTGCATTATCTGCGAGCGGTAGCGATCCGTTTCGCGATATCTATTTTTTAAAGGCGCACATTGATGCCCGTCGCCTCTCGTATATTTTTGGCTTTGCAGATTTTATATTTGGCGTTTATACTGCTCTTGCTCCCCCTTTCATGAAATACATATTAGGGTAATGAATAAGAGAGGTTATTTATTTTTTTACAGCTTATAAGTACCTATATAAAGTCAAAACAATTCACAAATACTGATAAACAACGCACTAATGCGACTAATAGACAACATGTATTATACTACACAGTTTCAAACACCTTCTACAAACATATCACTACAACAGTTTCTATTGCTGATGCGGAAGATAGCTCTGCTATTGAAACGCACAATGTAGTAAAATTTGTGGTACGGGTTTGAAAATGTATAATGCCACATTTTTCAGTATTTTTGTTACATGTCTTGCTAATAAATATTACTATTAATGCAGCTCCTTCACATCCAAACGATATTCGCAGAGTTTTGCTATTATTAGCTGTCTCTGTTGCTGTATTATACTTTTATCGTCCACAGTGTCTATAAGCAATGAAACGAACTGTTAAATATACAAATCACAACAATTTAGCATATTTTTTTAAATGGTATCTAAAATTGAGCACCTAATGTAGGAATTGTTTTTATTTATTTATTGGAGGCATTTTAAGTAAATCAAGCAATAAAAATAATTAGTAATTTTGTCATTGGAATATTATGTTAAATAGGTACTTGTTTTTTTTTTTCACTATTTATCTGCAAAATATCACAATAAAACGTGAACTCTTTGCCCAGTGCATATCAAAGTAGAGGAATCATTTTTATTGAAGTTATAAGAACGCTATTAGGCTGTTATTTATACATCATGTATAAAAAGTTGCAGGACTATCTGCAAAAGTAAAATGTATTGTAGACTAAGATTTCCTTAAAAGTTCTTAAATATTAAATAAAAGAACGTTCTCTATTTCTTCGTATTAAAATTCAACCATTTCTGAAGCTTATATTAGTGCGAGTTCCTTTACTTTCTATGCACCAGATGATGCACAATAAATTTTTGCAATCTATGAAATTGTGTTCTTTTTAGAAACGTTTGTCTAGTCATATTGTAGCAAATAATGAACTGTTAATAATTAAATTATTACGTAGACACATGCCCAAGATACGACATGGCCTTTTAATCGGATATTGAAAGAAGCAAGAGCAGCGAAAAAAGTCTTAAAGCGTTATTTCACTTTTTTGCCTTTCCTGAAAAATCACGTTTTCGGCTAGGCTTCTAGGATTCTATTACTCATTGATCTGGGTCCTTTTTTATGTGTAGAATATGCACATTATGTTAGTAATGTTAGTATACCAATGAATGACACTTTTTTAAATACGAAGTTACGCGGAATTGGTTCTAGTTTTCATTTCCAAAATACTTATACTTATACGGTTGAACGACTCTATAGTTGACACTTCTAGAAAGGGTCATTTAAATTCGGAAATAGCATTTTTAAGAAACAAGTATTAAAATTAAAGAAAACATTTCTAGCAGTATTTTAAGGCAAACATTTTACTTTTCTTAGTAATTAGCGTTGGGCAATGTAGGGGAAATAACTATCGTTAGCGAAGACTAGACAGACTCCTGTTTAGTCGACTCTCGGAAAAGCCGATAAGCAACGTGAACCCCTTCTCCCGAAACGAATAAACACGAGGCTGTCTAGTCCTCGCTAGCGATATTTATTTTCTCCTACCTTGCCCAACACTATTAGTCATTCTACCAAAAACTTTTAGTTACTACGTTTATATGCAACCACTTAGTTCGAGCTAAGTCAGATCACTTTTGTAAGTTCGATCATCTAAACAATTCTTTATTCAAACAATCGTTTCTCTAATACATGTAAACGGCTACTAGAATAGGACTTATTCAAGGTCATTTTAGTGCGAACTACTTCAGCTCGATCTTAACGTGCATGTAAATTTGGCGATTATTAGACAACCTTCTAAATTTCGAATTTACCGTTTCAAACAAGAATTCGGCTCTTTTTATTTTTAACTCATCTTTATAAATCCGTCAGAATATGGTCAAAAACTTATTTAAGGTTTAATTTTTACAATTTCTGTTACACATTTTGGTTTAATGTGGAAAATGTGTCTAACGGTAGATTACTTCATGCTATGTTAAAAATAATTATGTTTTGGCTGTTAATGTAGGTCTTCATAGGTGCTAGTTTTTTGTTTACGCTTAAGTGAGAAACAACCAATAAAGAATTTATAGTTCAGATATTTGTAAGATTTTAGATTCAAGATAAAAAAAGAGTAATTGCGAAAATTTGCTTCTGAGGTTTATCTTCTAACTGGAAAAACTAATAACTTCTCATCTTATCACTTTTGCAACCAACAAGAGACATTACAATTACATTTTCTCCAATACAGATATAAATTTAAACTATTAGTACAAAGTGTCTGAAGTAAAACATTTATTTAAAAACATAACAATATACAAATTATGTCCATTAAACTTATGATTTTATCTAACTTCTACTCGCTTTCTTTTCCGACAGCCATTTATGAATTTCATCAGCCAGCTCCTTATTCGGTATCACCTGGTCTAGAGTTAACGGAGATCTATTAAATGGATCAGTTTGATCGCTTAATAGATGCCTGCAAAACAACACCGTTAATATTTCCGTAAATTTACTTATCTTACCAATTTAGCAAACCTCGCTATAGTTGTTCTATCAACTGTTTGTTTAGAACTGGGTAAGGTAACCGGATCAAGCATTAAAGTGGACATAATAGGATCCAAGTAATGTTCAGGAGCTACCGCCAAAAATTCTTCGTTTTCCTGGGCCTCCGCAGCTTTAGCCGCAACTTTCCGCGCGACCACCTGCAATTCACCAACTAAAGCGCCACCACCAATGCGAACCAAAACATCTTCGGCCTGTTCAAACAACTGGGGACTGTACGAGCGACCATCTTGAGACACGGCGAGACAGAATGATTCGTTTTCCTTTAAGTGAATGTATATTTTACAAATATCAAGAACTGTTGCGGCAGGTTCGAAATTGTATTCCTTATTATCTTTCACCTTAAATAACAGATTTTATAAAATATGGGGAAGGATTATTGAAGGAGTACAAATATACCTTAAAGTCTTTTTGATGAGGACCTACTAATTTCAATAAGAAGTAATTTAACATCGCAGCAACACGGTCAACCATCGTGGAATGTGTAAAAACTATGGTTATTTCTGAAGTCAAGTTAACTAATGTACGTATCGTATCGCGGCCGAGTATATTGTTAAAACGCGCGATCATGCCGATATGTTGTAAATAACCCATATTTTGTGTTCTTTCCATTATCGGGAGGTTATTCCACTCACCGTTTTCCCTAGTAAATATTAAAATTGATTTTTATTGCGTTTTACGACTAAATATTAGAGATTCTTACCTTGCTGTTTGCAGTTCTCTCAACTTGGCCATATTAGCCAAAGCTTCATCTAACAAAAACACGGCGTCATTCATAAGTAAATTAATAAATCGTAGGAACAGCGGTGGAGTCACTGCCTCCATATTCTTTTCCGCGTCCTGAGCAAGTTGTCTATAATACGGAAACACTCTCAAAGGAAATTATATTAAAAAATTTATCACAAAGAATACCTAAAGTACACTTTATGCTCTGGCAACTCCCATAAGTAATCCATCACTAAATACATAGGCCTTCGATAATTGAATTTTTGTTCAAATTGAACACTCTGGCCGGTCATTTCAATCCCAACAAAGACTTCTAATAGACTTCTAACTATCTGAAATAGCATAAGAAACAACATCACTGCAAATCCACAAAAGCTTATTGTGTTGCAGGGCAGGCACAAGTAGCTCTTTTGGTCAGAGGCGTAGACACCAAGCAACAGAAAATAGATATGCCCAGTGTCAAAAAATAGTGGAAACAAGTGGATGTAACGAAAAAAATAAAGTTAAAGTTCTGTCTAAACTGGTCCGGTTTTTCTGCAATATCTTTGTGACGTTTTCCGCTAAAAACCTGTACATTTAAATGTACAAGGATGTATGTATGTAATACTTCTCCAAAACAGATCATCTATAAGTCAAGTGGAAAGTTACCTGTTTGTTAATTCAAAGCTATTTTTAATTATGAATTAGTTGGTGTTATTTGAACTGTTTCCATCGTCTGTTAAATCGTGGGAATCCGACATTTCCATAATGGTTCTATCAGGATAGCCCTGATAAAGACTGTCACATCCTAATTCTGTAGTTGGCTATAATTCCATAGAAAATTGTGGAATTAGCAATTAACAATCCATACCAGGGCTAGCCTGGTGACGGCAGTAGAACCACTGCAAAAACGTCGGTTTTCCACAATCCAACAGACGATGGAAACAGTTCAAACAACACCAACTCGTATGATTCTAACCCATCGTCAAGAATTTCACGTCATGAGTTCTAAAGTATGAAAATCAATAGATATAACATTGACACACCCAAGATTATTCAACTCTATATGACTCAAGTATTGAACTTGAAATCAACTATTAGGAAAAAAAGTAAAAACTAACCACTAAGGAAACTTTACATAGTATTATAACTTTGGGAAAATATTTATCCCAAACCCATTCAGAGCCATTCAATATATTCAAAATTTGAAAACTAAAATAGAAAAAAAAACTTTCAGAAGAAAAATTAAGCAGTGGGTTAAACGGATGGATGAGCAACTATCTCACGAATTACAGCACATAGTTTGGTGAAATTTGGTACAAGTTTGAAGGATGTCATTGTAAATACATCCCACTAACACGAATCTACATTTTTCCAACAGGTTCTAAAAAATATTGAAAAATCTGTGAAATCATTGAAGGGTGATCTTACTAAAAAGTAGCAATATCTCACGAATTATAGCACATAAATTGGTGAAATTTGGTACACGATTGAAGGATGTCATTCTAAATACATACCACTAACGAAAATCTACATTTTTCCAGCAGATTTTAAAAAATACGGAAATTACTGTGAAATCATTGAAGGGTGATCTTACTAAAAAGTAGCAATATCTCACGAATTATAGCAGATAATTTGGTGAAATTTGGTACACGATTGAAGGATGTCATTATAAATACATCCCATTAACGCGAATCTCCATTTTTCCAATAAATTTTAAGAAATATGGGAAAATCTGTGGAATCATTGAAGGGTGATCTTACTAAAAAGTAGCAATATCTCACGAATTGTAGCACATAATTCGGTGAAATTTGGCACACGTTTGAAGGATGTCCTTGTAAATACACACCACTAACGAAAATCTACAGCTGCATTATTTTACAACTAAAGATTTTGTTTGAATATGGATTCTTTTTGCAAACTTATCTTATTATCAGTAATCTTTAAAGTAGATATACGAATACTTTTTATTAGGTTTTATTCATAGTTATTTCTATTATTATTCTTCAAAATGAAACCCTCTCTATAATGGATAAGTTAAGCGAATCTGTACGAATCTATCTTGAAGAAGAGTTACTGTAAGCTGGTGCACACACATAATTTTCACCAGTTATGCTACTTGTGTATAATCTGCAACAAATTTGTGTTGTTATACTGTACCTGCTGACGATTGGCATGCGTTTTGAATAACATTTCCCTCTGAAAGCCGCCCAAATTATTAAAACCGGGAGGATCATCTTTATGAAATGGTAATAACGACTCTAAAGCTTCAGCTAGACGAGCCCTCAAATGTGGGTTTTTCATGCGCACAGGTGAATCCATGTAAATCAATATGAAAGTCAAAATAGGGCTCAGACGCTCAAAGCCTTGCATCTCAAACACTTTAGGACTGAATCTGCGTAGAAACACTAAGTAGCACACCACATTTTCTATCATAAATTCTGGAATGCATCTGAAATCAAATGAGTTCATGTTGTTAGAAAGAAATAGGAGATTCTACCTTAGAATTTGTTACCTTAATGTAGAGGGGATAGAATCCGGAAGAGGAAATTTAATTTTAGTTTCGACTAGAGGTGCATATTGAGGATTGCCGTTATGCATGAAATTTAGATTCACCGCTACCTGATTCAACCACACTGCTGTGCTGGATATAAAATTGAATACTAAATCGATTAATGACGAGTTTGAGAGCGTGGCTTTAACTGAAAGATATCTATAAATTTTATACGTTGTAATAGAAGTGATATACTATGAACAATACATACTTTTGCATTCCTGATTTCATTCTTGTCTTTATAGCGTCTGCGATATCATTGGGGCCAGCACTTTGGCTGATTGCGTCATTGTAAGTTCTCTCTATTCTAGCCATTTCCTGAGAAAATACCAAAAATATACACAAATTTAAAACAGTACAATTCCTCTTAATTGGTATTTTTACATTATAGATACAATGAATATACATAATTTCAATTTATTGCCTTTTTTCTCCAAACATTGATTAACAATTGTTTGTTTTTCCTTTTATAATTTATTATGGTGAATTGTATAACTTAATCCAGTCATATGCAGTACAAAAAAGAATACAACATGTAAAACAAATAAATCTAAATATCATATCATTACATATTATTATTACTCTAAACAAATGATTCTAAGATTGTTTCAAAAAATTTCAAGCTTTATATTTAGAAAACGTATATTTCTCCAGTTTTCTTGCTTAAGATGCCCAGGAAATATTTTTCCAAAGAAAAATCTTTATTTAGATATGTCAGATTAATTAAAATTAAACAAGGGTGCCGCCTTAAGGTGACCAATTAAGAGGAACATTGTGATAAAATATATTCTCACTTGATTCAGTTTAACTAATTTATCCACAGTAACTCGATACCCTAAATCAAATGCCCTATGACCCATATAAAAGCTCTCTGATAAAAAGCTATAACTGGAAGCACAAGGCCTTTCACTAACGTCCAAACTTTCACCATCACTTGATATGAGGCATGTTTCTTTATTTAAATCCAACAGATGAACACCTTTTGCCTCACAATCCTCATTCTAAGGTAAGAACACTGATTAAATACAAAAGTACATACATGTAAATATTCGTCATTTACCTTTACTGCACAGTAAGTGGGATCAACTTTCAAAATTTTTTTCTCATTCGCACGGGAACAAAAGGGCTGACAAAACTCCATAATAACAGTTAATAAATTGATCATCATACCATCACTGACAGTATTAAACGGCCCAATATTAGGTAGTTCCATTGCTTGAGAGGCCCATAACTTCCCTCGGTCTGCATTAGCTTTCAAGCAATTACCCAACCACATTAACACTTGTGTTTTTACTGATGCGCTACCTTTTAATAAATTTAAAATAATTGTATGAATATAGTGAATTATTTTATCGGTGTTTGTGTGTAGCAATGCTTCATGAGCAGCATTGCTGGCCTATAAATCAAATAAATTATCAAATTATAAGGTATATATATTTCTTTGTCTTATACCTGGTCTAGAGGTTCTGGGAAGAAACTATATTCTCCTTGTACTGTTTTCGGTAATATCGAAATACTTAGTAATGCACCTAAAAGGGTGTTCGAGTATTCTATTCCAATATTTATATCCCTGACTTGACAATAATTCATGAAAACCATGGCCAAATGTTCGGAATTTGAAAACTTGATCAAAATGTTTAAAAGATTAACATTAAATGACAAAATTGTTGCTTTCGCAATGTCCATATGTATCAGCTTCAACAGTTTCTTGTATATTTCCTTGGTTTCCTCAAAATTCTCTATAATTCTTACTTGTTATTAAAACAATATATGCATACAACACACATTAATATACCTTCCTCCTCAAAAGCACTTTCATATACATCATCGAAAAATAATTCAGAATTCACTTCCGCATTTTTAATAATATTGTAAAATTGAGCAAATACATCTTGTTCACTAAATAAATCTGGTTGTTTTAATGAGGTTAGCACATTTCTCATGATCAATTTTTTAATATCTTTATTTGTGTGCTCATCCTTCGTTTGAATGTTATTATTATAGCAGGCAAATAAATATTTGATTATTTTGTTTTCATATTTGAAATCATTTAGATTTTCTGAATTAGTAATAAAGAGCCGCTCAAATAAAGCATGTTCTAAAATTACCAAATCTAAGTCTTGTCCTGGAAATGTATTAGCCTGATCTTCTAAATATAACAAGTTTTTCTTATTACTTCTTGCCTTATTCAAAGTAAAACCGAAAACGGTTTCAATTATATCACATAGTTGATTTCGTTCTTCCCTATTATGGGTTAGAGAATTTTCCCCTAATAAGGCGGCAAATGGATTTGCCATGTTTTATCGTAACTGCTTTGAACGTTTCTTACTTGTAATTACATGTGAATTAAGCATTAGTGACCATAATATAACGCTTCATGAAGAATTATATGCGATGGCATGACCAAACATAATTTTGACATGACAACACATCTCTTCAAGCTGATAACTGACAGCTGACAATTTAAAAAAAAACTGTAGGTTTGTTCTTTTTAGTTGAGCCACAGGTTGAACACTTGCACTATTTTTACTGTACTAACAATAGAACAAGTTAAAAGAGCGCATTATACAATCTTAAACATGGCATCTTTGAGGTTTTAACACGTTTAAAATTGTACGCTGCCATATTAAACAACAACTGTGCTCTAGCTCCACAGCTATTTTTTGTCGTAGTTCAGCCAGTATATCCAAAAAGAACTTTCATTTGTCATGTGGTACCATTGAACTGTATCCTAGGAACTGGAACGGCGTTGAAGCCAACAAAGACAGTAAACGGGACGCATACATATACATACTTATGTATATGTAATACATATATGACGGGACGTATATCTGTCTCACTTCATCTCATGTTTGTATATGTGCATGGATTGTGACTGTGGATTTATGTCACTTTGAAGGGGTTCTGACATTTATTTTTATGAGGTATGTTGTAGTGTGTTAGAAAGAAATAGATACGTCCGCAATCATGGTTGTCTATTTGGAGCTCTGCTTCACATGTGCGTGATTAAGACCATATTAAGACAGTGTTAAGACACCGTTCCAGTTCCGTAGAATACAGTTCAATGTGGTACGGCATGTACGCCAAATGTCAAAAAAAGAAATTCGTGACTTTATTTTGTAGCTGGCAACAATTAATAAAAAAAAACTATCATTATGTATAAAAATGTATTAAATAGAAGTTAGGAAGTTCATAAAAAGTAAATAAATTCAATCTTTTTTTTTTCAAAATGACATGATAAAATATGATGAAAATTAATTATAAGCTTTGTTCTAACAGCATTTCTGATGATCAAATTATGTAGCTAGCGCATTCGAAAAAAATTCCATATGGACAAAAATGAATTAAATGAATTTCAATCAAAAACAATGCTAACTAAAATAAATAAAATCCACGCCTTCCCTTAGATTAAGTGATATTAAATTTTCTTCAAACTGACCATCTGTCAAGTCCTACAACATAGGCATTTCAAATAAAACACAATTAATTAAGAAAGGCATTATTTACCATTTTAACACAAACAATGATGGGAGGAACTGCTTCTTTAAAATGTACTATCTTAATTGGTAAATTATTTGAATGTGTTTTATTATCAAAAGGAGTATAGACCTTCCCTATTTTATTTGAATCTATATCGCACATTAACATTACTTTCTTCTGATTTGAAGGAGATAAGGATCTGTAGAATTTTCTTCCTTGTTTGCCAGCATTCCATATGGTAAAATGGGACCATTTACTTATTTCATTAGCTTCTAGTCTTTTAATTCTAAGTGACCATATGGTATCTCTAAAAATTAAGGAAAACTAATCAATATCTTCATTGATGTTGATTGCCACAAATTTACTCATGTATAGAGAATGTTTCAGCATGTATGTGATAAATATAAATTAGTAAGTGTTCATCTATTCGAAATATCTTCCCTCCTAGATCTAAATGTTTGTAGAAAAATATTAAATCTTCTGGTGTACCTTTACCACCTTCTGAAAATCCACCAACCCTAAGATTTTAATACTAAACTTAAAATATTGACATGAATAATTGAAAATCCAAACAGAAACTATACCTCATAAAGATAGATCTGTGAAAAAACCATGTAGGCATTATAACAGTGGGGCCGTTTGCTGTGTATATTTGTATATTCAACTGTTCATTTGTTAAATTGTTAGCCCAAGATGTATATCGTGCTGTAGAATTTCCAGGTAACCTATTAAATTTTGTACCGATAATATAATTTCTGTCTAGGGCAACTGCTGCGTTGTATTGTTTTAATATCCGATCTGGTAGCATCAAATCATCAATATCTTGAAAACATAGGTACTCGCCTGTACTGATTTCAACAGCTCTATTTTTAGCATAACCTACACCACCCTGTTTCTCTGAGGTATTTTCATATATATTAAAATTAATGTGTTTTCTTGAAAAGCTCTCTTTCCATTTGAGCAGCAATTGGGACGTGTCATCTTCACTTCCATCATTGCATACACATATTTCTAAATTTAGTTTTCCAATGCAACTTTGTGATAATATATGCGTGAAACATTTGTCTATCCACTGAGATCCATTGAAGATGGGAAGAATTATTGACTGTAATATGTTTTAATTTACTTGATAAAATCATGTTTAGAGTTTATTTACTTCCTACCACATCGATAAGTGTCATAGATATTTTCCAGTTTTCTTAATTATTATAAATTAATTAAATAATTTACTAACCGCAGTACATCACACTGCTTCGTATAATTAAAATTGTAAACCACATTGTAAACACTATGCTTAGGTTTGTTCTTTTTAGACGAACTGACTACACCATGACTACACTTATGGGAATAATCAAATGACGAAAAACGAATCATTCGACTATTGACGATCATTCGAAAACTCGATTATGACGAAACGAATAACGAATGACCATACATAACGACTATGAAAGAAACCATAATCGATTATTAAATTATTAATAATCGATGTTTTAAGTATTAAAGGACCTTTCTTTTTTTAGTCAACGTCAAGAAGTGTGTGGCTAAATAAAAGGAAAGTGGAATAATCGAATATAAAATCATTCGTTGATGTATGCCCATCAATGCACGATACTTCAAGTATTAAAAGTGTATCCCTGAACTGAAATGTTCTTTTAGCGCAAGTGACGTTAGTGGGGTGATTTTGCTAAGGAATTGATGTGTTGCATTTCGCATTACCCTCGCCCCGAAATGTTGTTTTTTTCGATTGAACTGCTAATTTTGCGAGTGTCATGTACGGTTGCGGAATCAAAAAACGCGTACACTTAAAATTTTTCTATGTAAATGTGGTTTTTTTAGAAATCTTAGAGTTCATTTTAAATGTCAAGATTAAAATTTAAAAGTCATCATGCCGCAACTGAATTATGCCGAAAAAAACTTCTGGTTTAATGAATTCAATTGGTCGGACCATTGACCTGACGTAGTTTAAAGTCATCAATACAAAAAATGACATTTGAGAAAAATCACAACTGACAAAAGACTGAATTACAAAATTAAAATACTGCAAAAGGGTTGCACGCTAAAGGGTTGTACGCATGTTTTGATTCCGCCACCCTACATTTTAGTGGAGTTTCGCCTATGTAATTTAATAATGTATAAAATCCATATATGCAAATAAAACATAACAAAGTGAAACTGATAAAAAAATAATATAGGTTAAATAATCCCAAATTTACAAGAAATAATATATTCCCAATTTTCTTAAAAATATTTATAAATAAAAAAGCAATGAGTCGGGACTTATGGGTTGGTATATTTCTGTGTTGCATTTGGCACTCGTTGAACAAACATTAGAATGTTATGAATAAAATAAAGACTGTGTTTATACATTAGAAATTTATTCGATGTTAAAAACACTCTTTTTTGATTTAACTTCATCAGTTGTATGAAAATGATCTGCAGTTCTTTTCCGAATTTGATCAACCCCCTCCTCTGTTGCAGCCCACTCCAAAACCAATCGTCTTCCATACAAATGAGTACTTTGGGATAGTTGTTCAAAGGCTTTCTGTGTAAGAAAAAAGATTTAATAGTGGACACTAACTACATTTCCATTGTCTAGGTCCTACCTTCGCATCACTTGCAGCAACAAAATCCACAAATGCAAACCCACGGTGCGAACTTGAATCTGTCGCCATTTTCTTCGGTAAGCGAATTGCTTTTATCTCACCAAACGCCCTGTAACAAAACAATTCCAAACTAAACCAGAAAAATACAAAATAAACAAAACATACTTAAATAATTCCTGAATCTCTTTAAGAGTTGCTTGGAATGGAACATTCCGCACCAAAATCTTAGTGCCAGTTTGTTTTGTTTTCTTCGCTGATTTTCGCGTTGAAGTAACTTCATTTCTGCAAGTAATATCTACATTATAATCATATCTAATTTTGTAAGTTAATAAACGTACGCTAATGTCCTTTCAGATCTTTTTAATTCTATCGACTTTCCATCTAATGTTGATTGTTGCAACGTTTTCAGTGCTTTATCAATGCCAGATTTGTACATAAACTGTACAAAACCATATCCCATCGATAATCTTTTGGCACTGTCCATCTTATCTTTTTTAGTTGCTACAGTAGCGTAATAAATTTTGCCACAGCTTTCAAAGTGCTTTTGGAATTAATGATAACAAATACACAAATGTGATACATTTTTATTTGAAATAGGGAAGCTTTAGAGTTGCTACATCTAAATTATCAATAGACTACAGATTTTGCACGGTCTCTATCGCCGGATTAGTGGATAAATTCTCTCTCATTCTAGTTAGCAATGATTCGTTCTATTTGTCAGTCATTAAGCAGTAGCAACCCTAAACTTCCAACAAAGCGCTTGCATACCTTTCTCAAATCTTCGTCAGTTGTAGCAAAATTTAAATTCTTTACAAACAGCGTTGTGTTTGGTTCTGGCGACTCCTGTTCATTGTCAGATTCTTCTAGGTTTAAATTGCTCTCCTCTGTATTTACCGTATCCTTATTTAAATTTTTACTTGATGCTGTTTCGGATTTTTGTTCAATTTCTTCGTTTTTGAGTGGGGTTTCATTTCTAACCATCAAACAATTTTCAGGAGCCCATTCCAGATATAGAGGTAAATTTTTAAATTTTGTATACGCCAAACGTGTAAATGCCTTTTTAGCTTCGAAGGGTTCCATAAATTCTATTAACGCTGTAAAATTATATAATGGCGAATATTAAAAATACAAAATCGCAATTTCAAACAGAAGAATTACCGGTAACACCACCTGGTGATAAAATAATGCGATCAATAAATCCATGCGGTTTAAATAAGTCGGCTAGCTCTTTCTTTTGTGTATTAGCAGGAAGATTCTTAACTAATATTACTGTTTTCGATCTTTTTGTGATTACCTATAGATAAATAACGTTTTTATTTTGTATCCACAAATTTCAATAAAACATACTCCATTAAAGGCATCTAGAATAACACCTTCTTGTTCCAAGCATTTCCTGGTGTCCCTCACAATTTGCGTTTCTCCTAAAGCTAATCGTACTGCTGCACTACTACTGCCGTGTGGGTCTAACACAGCCTTTTTAGTTGTTCCAAAAGTATCCGCAATTACATCAGCTACAGCATCATGGCCTAGAAATAGGGAATTCCAATTGTGTGATAATCCTGCTTCAGCTTTCTGCTTGCAATCCTTCTTTTGCTTATAGCTTGAAGATTCTACAAATTTATATTAATGGCATTAATTTAAAAAGATGCAATATTAAAATATTGCTATGTACCATCATCTAAAGACTGCTGGTTTGACTCCTTTGAAATTGCAGGTAACAAATGCAACATTCGCCCATGTAGTATTGAACCATCCAGCTCTGAATAGGCTTTCACAGCATGTTCTGGCATCACAAAAGTAACTGTTCCAAATCCTTTTACTATTCTTGTTGTTGTATCTATTGGTAAATTAATTTCTGCTAGTGGACCTATGACATAGATTCAGAATTGAACAAATATTTAAATATTAATTTTAGTAAACAAAGCCGGCTACCTTAGGCAAATTCGTTATTTAATATCGCTTAATTGCTTAGCAAAACGTTTTGATCTTTACGCTGACAATTAATGAAATAACTATAGAGGTATTAATTAAATAGGTAAACACGCATACGTTTCTATAATCAAATTAAACTATTAGAAATAATTGAAAGTTATTTTAATGTTGAAGTATGTTTGCAAGATTGTTTAGGTTATCGAAGTATGACAGAATTTTTTTTATATAACAAATTTTTAATAAAAATATTCTTCAGGTGATGTATATGTAAAATGTGAATACAGTTGTGTCCAAAATTAAAAAAAAAGTTAAATTGTCTGGATGCATGTATAAGTAAAAAGTATATACCGGTATATTCGCAAGTAACGCAACGATGGGTGCCCCTGAGCACCTACTACAATAGCAAATGGGCTTAGAGGCTCTGAGTATATTATTTTGTTTATTTGTTATTATGATCCTACTAATTTTAAGGAGTGATCTTTCTGTAATAAGAAAATAGGTTGTGTTTGGTTATTTATGATGTTAATCTTCTAACAAAAAGGGTAATTGGTATTATATAAACTTTAAGATACGATTGGAGTTAATACATTATGAACAAAGATCAGTCACTATAGGCCTATTATTATTTATGATCAAGATATCAACCAAAAATAATTTATTCTTTTGTATTGCAAGGATGAACAAACAACATCTTTCTTTCCCAAAATTAAATTGAATAAAACTTATTAAAGAAATTAAACATTAATTTTAGTTTTATTACCGAATTTTTCAAACAAGTTTTGTACATCATCTTCTTTTGTTGTGTAGGATAAATTTCGGAAAAATATTCTACCAGATTCGGCAATATCTTCTTCGTTTTTTAATCTTTCCTCTTGTGTTTTCCATTTCTCTTTCTTCTGATTTATAATGTTATCTTTATTCTCTACACTATCAGGTAATCTATATTCACATACTTGAATCTTCTTACCCACTGAAATTGCAGGTTGATACAACAAAAAACAATTATTAATTAAATTATTATCATTTTTAACCTTATAATTCATTTCAATTTTAGAATAGATATAAAAAGTACATATATCACAAAGATATCCATTATTAACATTTAATTACGAAATATAATTAAAAGTATCTGAAAAATTGAGTATGAACTTACTCATAATGCTCTTATCTTTCAACAAAGCCTTTTTAAATTGTTTCTCATTTTTAAAACCTACATAAGCAATCCCTTTAATATTTCTTGGTATGCGTATTGAAAATGGAATATTAGGACTAAAAAATTGTTTAATTTCTTTCTTTTTACATTTACAATGTAAATTCCGCAACTAAAACAAATATATTTTATGAGTTTATAAAAATATTTCAATATTCAAATACCTTCAAAGTAAACAAATTAATTTTCTCCTTAACTTTTTTTGCCATTTTCTGCCTTGGTTTACCACTTGAATTTTTTATAATCATCTTCATATACTATAATTAATTACAAATAATGAAAATGTTAAAACAGTGTATGTATCAATTATTTACCTCTAAATCCGTCATTTCTGTAGGTTTTTCAGTTTCTGCAGGAATACTTTCAGCATCTGATACACCAGAATCGCTTTTCTCTTCATATTGTTTACTTTTATCTGGACTACTTAATTTTTCATTTTTAGGTTTATTATCAAGTAATTGATCTACAGGTACTTTATGTACTTCTAAAAATTCTTCAAATAATGGATCATCCTTATACTATAATTAATGTTTATTAATAGAAGATTGTTGATGTTTATTATGTTAAATTTACTTTATCCAAAAGGTCCTTAGTTTTATTTTTAACTACTTTTTCAATATCTTTTGCGGAATTGTTATTTGAAATGTTTGCCTTATTTTTCTTATGTACATTGCTATCTGGAGCATATTTACTCCATGATTTTGGTTTGGTTTCGTCTCCTAAAATAACTCAAAGGCTTAATTTCTCAGCTTTTTAATTTAATAAAAAACATTGGTATTGTAGGTAAAACTCACCCAATAAGGCACATGGTAGAACAACTATCTTTTTGGTTTGTATGCACGTATTATTGAAGTGTTTAATAGCTTCCTGTGCTTCGTATTCATTCTGATATCCCAAAAATGCGAACTGCCGAAATTTTCCATCAGCTGTATATTTAAGCTGTACATCTGTTAATAAACCTTTTTCACTGAATATTTGTCGCAATTTTTCCTCTGTAATCTAAAGTATAATTATTTTAACATAATTCTTGGTAGATATCATGGTATGACTTACAGATTTTGGTAAGTTTTTCACAATAATTCTTGACATTTTGCAACTGTTAGAGGTTATAGCATGGTTAAATTATGGAATCCACATGTTGGTGTTGTCAAGCATATGTCAAATTTGGTCAAATATTCAATGTAGCCAACTTAAGAAATTTTTTAAAAAACTTATAAATTTAAGTTTTTATTTTTGGAAACAAGACTTCAATAAAACTTCTGCAGTACACTTATTATGTAAACATAACAATTATAGATCATCATAAAATTCAATATAAATGTAGTATCTATAAGTAGGTATCTTTTACATATTATGCGCCATCTGTATTTCAATAGCAAGTGTAACATAGTTAGAAATATGGAAACTATCTGAATACTTTATAGTGTTGCTAAGCATACAACCCTCAACATTTATGAATGAAATAACTTGCGACCTATAACGCGCTTTCAAAGATTAATTATAACCACAGACAAGAGAACATTCTCTTGTCTGTGTTATAACATAATAAAATATAAAAGAACCATGCATGTAAGGGCACATATTCCCATATTCTGTATTATTTTATGCTGTAAAAAAGGTGTTCAATTCCTCATATCCTTTTACACGTTTTAATACATGATTAAGTAAAAAAATATTTCATTTAATATAATATCTAAATCTATTCTAGTGAAATTCAACAAAATAAAAATTCCATTGAATCGTAATTAAGTACACAGATAATTGAAAAATAAACAATAGTCAATTATTATCGTTCTCTTTTAATGATAAATCATATTTTAAAGTTAGATTATAATAAATTAATTCTAATGAAAGTGACACAACGTTTGAGTGCAGTTATAGTGATGAAATGTTCATTTTAATTTTCCTTTTTTTGATGAATATATTTGAAGTTATAACTCAATGGAACTCATATCCAATATATTTGGTAAAGTAAAATTGGCTTATTATGACATTATTCATATGGATATAATTATAGTAGATGCTACTATTTTGTTATACTTAAATGGGAAAATAAAAATTACCTCACATGAAGCAGGGGAGATGAAAGCAGAATCATATTTTATAGTGAAATTATAGAGCGTATATGTATAGCGAATTTACGACCAGAAATTCACGACCCCACATTTCTTTTACATGAATATGTTAAATACATTTCGCACCGCCGGTAGAGCAACGACATAAGTGCAAAAATGTAAATTGGTGGAAAACTAGGTTTAAACTTTTCGATCCGTTGCAAAGTAAATTTTTAAAATTAATAACCGCTGCAAAAACTACGTTTCAATTTGAATTCACATATTTACTTTTTCTTAAAACGAGTAATAAATTAATTGTTTATTGCAATTTTACACAAATTTCACACTTAAACATAAATAAATTATAAAAATATTAATACAATGATGCAAAAATACAAAACAGAATGTAAATTATTCATTTATTAAATAACTATTTCAGGTTGGAATTCTCAAGGAAACAGACAAATTCGAATATGTGTGTGCGGGAACATTATATACAAATAATTTTGTAATAACTGCTGCTCACTGTGTTAACAAAAATAATCCGTAAGCATCTCTCTCTAATGATTTCATATATTTCAATTTCTGAAATTAAATATTTTTTTTACCTGTATTTATTGTATATATCATTTGTAGGACGAATTATTCTGAAGACGGAAAATATTCAGTAATTTATGGTATTAATTTTGATAGCGACTTTGGTAAATATGTTAATAATAGGATGCCAATCATAGATATTGAATTACATCCCAATTACAATCAAACATACAGCGGATGTAACAAATATGATATCGCAATATTAAAGGTATGTTTCCTTCCTATTGCTGTATTGGTGCCTGATTATCAGAGACAAAAGAATCCAAGTATCGAGAACGTTACTTGTAATCGCGCGCGCATAAGTAGACTAATTGGAACAGTTGTGTCTTGACGTCACAAGGTAAACAATCGTTTTAATTGGTCAACTTATGCGCGCGATTACAAGCAACGCCCCTGGTGATTACTTTTAGAAGTATATGTATATATGATTGCCATTTTAGTTACAATCGCCTGTATTTAGTTACATATATTCTCCTATTGCTATGGATAAACCAGTTACGAATTTTGAAGAAGGCGTAATGGCATTTTGGGAAAAAAATTATGTAAGTATATATTTGATTGTATCGCTAATAGACAGACCCTTAATATTAACATCGAAATAAGACACATGGTAATTTAAAAAAAAAGTATTTGTGAATATAGTTTTAATATTGACATCAGTAGGCCACCAAATCGTTATTAGAACCAACAAATAAAATGTTAATATTTTAAAATAGTGTATCAGATTCGCTATATAATATCAAATAGGAATACCAATTTCAGTAATTTTGACCGAGAGGCTGCAGTGTTTCCAGAGATGCCACATCAGAGACCCCACAACCATGAGTAGCCAATTAGCATTTGGGTTATAATAATAGATTCCGTGGTGTATGACTATTATCTTATCTCCTTTTATATAACCAAACGTTTTTGGACACATATTTTCAAAGACTTTTTTTCTTTAGTTTAATGAATAGAATCTACTGTTAGCTTTTGTCAATATGTTTTTAAATCAACCTGTATAATATATCTACTCAAGCTTTTCTCTAGAACGGTGAATACGCATTGCAGTTCGTAACGCTTCAAATTTTTAATCGTACTATGTGTGAGATTATCGACAATGGTGTTAACAAACCATTTATTCAAGGCAACATTTGCGCCGCAAGTTACCAGGATGAATTTGCCTTAAAACTCGTAAGTATATATACATAAACCATACATCATTACGCGTGCGACTTTGCAACTGTACGATCTTTAAAATATATTTTCTTATCGTCAAGTGAAAATTTTGCAGGCGAGATAGTTGCGAGCATTTTTGATCGTTCTTCGTAAAAGCGTCGAGTGCAACAATTCCTTCACTCAATAGTAAAACGATCGCCAAATCCGTCGTTCTCGCCAAACGATATTTAAATTTTCTGTATTTATATTTGGTTACTCCAGAAAAAATATAAGTTGGTAGTTGTTAATATAGTACAAAATCACCGTTGATTTTACGATTAACTTGGATTAACTATCGGGGGTACGCGGATCTATTATACAGTGTGTTCTAAAAAGTTTTATACAAATGGAGAGAAAGTTTATCTTACAATTAAGAAAAAATATTCGTGATGAAAAGTTCTGCATGACTTGTTGATCCATAATCAAGTACAAAACATTGGCTGGAATACAGGGAAAATCACAATTATGATTTGGAGTGCGAATAAAATACCTACAAACTGTAGTGATTTTTCCTGACATATTTCATTTCCATTTATCAAGAATTTTTTTTTTTAAATGTAAGAAACTTTTTCTGCATTTGTATAAAACTTTTTGGGACACACTGTATATTCAAATCTGGCGGGAAGAGTGTTATATCGATCACTTTCGCGCGTCTCGCCAAAATTGAAAAACTGAACGCGCGCGCCTGAAGATATAAGTTACGATTATAAAATTTGAACTTGGTTATAGTCTTGGAAGTTCGATAGAAAATACATGCATAGCGTATAATTGGAAAGTACTATTAATAATGCCTTTGAAAGTTAGGATCGAGGTGAATGCACTTTGTTTACAATTGTAACATATGGACTCAGTAGCATTGCAATCTCAAAATTACAAGTTTCCACGCTACCTAACTTTTTAATGTTCTGAGCATTATTGTAAATTATATTTATTCAGCTATTATCTTATTAGGGAGATTGTGGAAGTCCTTTGATAACAGGAAGCGGAGTTCTTAGCGGCATACTCCACTGTGCATTAGGAAACCGGAAAAACGGATACAAAGTAAACAAATTACATCCTGCTGTATTTCTTAGGATTTCGGATTTCTATAGCTGGATTAAATATATTATTGAACCAACAGAACACGATGTTCTTACGCCAGCCGTCACGGAGTCTTATGATAACTCAACAACTGCTGATAATAGTGGATTTAAAATTATATATTTATTATTAGTATCAATACTTTGTATTAGTTTTTTTTATTCTTGTATTTGCATGTGATTATAAGTATTGTTATGTTTTCATATATATTTATTTATTTTTTTATTTAAATTAAAAGATTTTATCCAAACTGATGGAAAATGATTTCAAACCACTTTTGTTACTTTTAAGAGAAAATTTTAAAAAAATGGTCAAATTTGTAAAAGTAATTAAAATCTTATATCAAATTAATTAATGGAGATAATTTGCACTTTACTTTACTTAAATTTTTTTGATGCATTACACAATATAAAACGCCGCGTGGACTATGGAAGTCTCAAACTTTTGTTTTGTAATATTAGGTATTTATCCATTAAATATTTTAGGATTAATAAATAAATTATTCCAACTTCTAGCCCTACACTTGCTCGACTAGTATTTAGATTTTCTGTAACTGTCAATAAAACTGCCAACTCTTTCCTCATTTGTTGCTGTCTTTGTTCTTTCTATTTTATTGTAGTTAACGTGTTCTGTTTCACCAAAGCGCTCAAGTAGCCTGGCAAAATAATCGCTTCTGGGTGTCGCCCTTCGGGTAACAGAATAATTGCATAAATTCTACTAGCAAGAAAACAGTTTTTCTCACCCTCACTTAGCGCAAAAATCATATTAACAAGTTTTTCCATTGAATTCATTTCTTTTTTTTTTTTACAAAATATTACCCGTTTAAGTACACTTAGTTATTTCGGACAAGAAATGTCCAAATTTGTGTGGATAAACAACATGTTTGTTTGTCCGTGACCGCGAAATTCCCAGATCCTTATTTAATCACCCTGTATTTCATTATTTCATGCTTGATACTTTCAGAGATATTTTCAAATTTCGAAAATCCTGCAACTTTTTTTTTTAACGTTATATAATTCAGAAACCATGTACATATGCCTAACAAAATCCCGTTTAAATTTAACAAGGAGTATAAAAATGCAATAAGATACAGGATGATCCATTTAAAATAACAAAGCTGATATCTAGAACCGGAAGTCCGCCATTACTGAAAATATTTTTCTCAGATACACCCTATAATACAGCATAAATGAAATTCATAACTTATTTATGAACCAGTTCTGTGGGTATTATAAAATTATTATTTTTTGCATGTACGCAGTTAAATCGTTTAATAGCCCTTTATGTGATATCATGACAAGCTGTGAAATTGAACTTTTTGTATTTTATTCTTCGATAAGAAATACAATAATGCAAATTTTTAGTTAGACCAGCTTTATTATATCACTCCTTAATCAGAGCTATCATTGTCATAGATAAACATTCATAATGACATGTTGTTTGCTATAAGTATCAACATGCGAAAACAACGATAAAGAAAGTGATTTATGATTATTAACTAAAAAAATTGCTATTGCAAAACTGATTAATTTTCAATTGACATAATGCATTGTATTTATATTAGTTGAAGTACATTAAGCAATAAAGGAAAGTATTGATATAGAAGAAATAGTAGTTATTGAATAAAAAAAACCCTTCTTATAACAGTATCTCAAATTCAATAAAAGCCTTTTCTCTTATTAATATTTTTTATTTACGAAGGTGTACATAATTTTAAAGAACAGTTACGGTAATCATGAAATTCAAACACATTTAGAATATACTTTGCTTAAATTAATATTGTGTATATTGTATACATCTTGATGCGATTCTGGAAGTTTCGAACATGCATTTATGCTAATTATAACCAAGATACAAATATGAAGATCAGCCAACTGCCATGCTAAACACCATTTAAAGAGTATCTCAGATAAAATAGAGAACCTTTAAGTTTTTTCCAATTTTCTAAACAGTTGAATAACTAAATTATAGTCGAAATTAAAACATTATACATGCTCGAAGCTAATTAAGCCATTTAAATATATGCAGCTCATATAATACTTCTGAGTTTTAATATAAATACTTTAACTAAACTGTTGCTGCCTTCTTCTAGCTCTCTGTTTATCAAATCTCATTTCCATTTCCTCCAAAACCTTAGGGGTGTATCGGACGACAAGTTTTACGGAACCATGAGCTTGTTTCAGTAGTTCAACTGCTTTCTCGTGATTCTCTCCTTCGACAGACTATAAAAAAAATTTCTACAATAACTTTTCTAATAATCAATTTTTTAATTTAAATCATACCACTCCATTTACACTTAGTAATTGATCTCCCCTCTTCAATCCTCCATGACGGTCGGCTACACCACCTGGGATAATTCGAGATATATATATTGGCGAATTTTGCTCCTTGCCACCCATCACATTAAATCCTAATCCCTCTTCTGTTTTGGGTAGTTCAACTACACGAGGATGCGCATGACCTTCACTGGCTGCAAATGCTGCCACTGTAGCCTTGGCTGTTGCGGATGCCCTCACATCCTGCGAGCCTTGTATGTCAACGGTTTCATATACATGCTCATAAACTTCTCGTACAGCATTCAGAAAGTCACTTTGCAACACCTTTTGCAGTGCGGCTAATTTAGTAGCTGGGACCTCGCCGTTCTTTTGTAATTTTTCCAATAATTCGATGGAACGTTTTATATCTAGAATACTAAGATTTAAGAATGGTGTTAAAATTTAATTTAAAATATACCTCTTGACAGGGTCAATGGCTCTCCTATTTGAGCCATTTTTCTCCTCTTCTGAATTAAACTAACAAAAAGGACAACAGGATAAATTACTTCAAATCCTCAACACATACCAAATAAAATTAATTTATAATAACCGTCTGAAACGTACCACTGCTCGAAATACGAATATACGCTAAAGAGTGTCTGAGACCAAAAACCATAAATATTTTGTAATTGGCTTTATGCGTTTGTATTTTATGAAATCGATATTTTTAAAATGATTAATGAATGCCTAACCTAATTTTTTAAGCAAAATTTATTTGACAGTTTCTCCTATGTTCAAACCAATTTGTTAGGTTTTTTAGGGAAAAACATAAACTACTAGTGATCAGATAATTTCACTACTTAAATAGAGAGAGCGCATACGATGACAGGGAGTTTTTTAATTCATGGATGGTTCCATCGATTATAGTGCATCTCTGTTTAGTACATACATTAGTTAGGTGGTGATAAAATTGTGGATAAAATATAATCGATGGAACCATCCATGAATAGGTCATAGATCTATTAACTTCATAATTATTTTTTACAGTAAATTTTACTCATATTGAGAATGTAAACTATTAAAAACATGTAGACACTCGTATACAGATATTTCCTCGTCGCAATAATATTGTGTCAATTCGGCCCTGCAAACATGCTCTGAGTGTGGCCTGAGTTTCACTTGTGCACTGCGCTATCTCAGCAAAGAAAATCAGTCGATTTTTGAAATCAAAACCCTTTTTTATAAATATAATTAGTTCCATTTCACGATACGAGATTTGAATATTTGCCTTTTTTTAGTCGCGTAATTCACACAACTTTATTGAAGTTTTCTGTAAATTTGATGAAATGAAAAGAGAAATTTTATCTTTTCTAGGAATCTATTATTTTTTTAACAAAATTTGGTTACAAATAAATTGGACCCAGGAATAATACTGTTTCAGACTGGTTTTAGATCTTCATACAAATAAGAGCGATTTAGAGCAAATACTTTTCTAATTTTGCCGTAGTTTATATTCGTCTTGGCTTTAAAAATGATTGGAAACGGTTATAATTTATTAGGTAACAGTTTACAATTTCAAAATATAAAAATATGCTGCCATTCAATGAGGATTGTATAAAAGAAACTAAAATACGTATTTCTTCGTTTTTAAAAGTAATAAGTAATTATAAATATTATATCATGCCTTTAGTATTCAGAAAATAAATAGAAACATAAAGAAACAGTTGAAATAGTGGGTTCTCGTCACAAGGTTCACTACTTATTTTGGTCCTTCGGAGGGAGGGACCTCCAGTGAGTAATTTTTAATCATGTCATAGAATACAAGTACTAATGCGGCTCCAGTTCCCCTCAGGATGTTGGAGAACGCTCCTTTGAAAAATGCAGTAGGTCCTTCAAACTTAAGTATCTTGAACCAACAATCCATGGTGTTCTTATAAAGGATGTCACCTTTGGCACGACCTGATTGCATCATCATACGTCTCCTGACTGTGTCTAAAGGATATGATATAAAACCAGATACTGTAGTCACGGTCTAAAAATTATACATCTTAATATGGACAAATGGTAAAAAGTAATAGACATACCAAAGCAAACAAAAACGAAACAATAAAGGGAGTTTCTTGTGGTTTGGGTAGAAACATTTTTCCAGTATCAAAGAAACCAAAATAAGCTGCTCTATAAATAATAATTCCTTGAACAGAGACTAGAAATCCTCGATAAAGACCGACAGGGCCATCAGACTTAAATGTTTTAACAAGACAATCTAACAAGCCCAAGTATTGACGATCAGCTGATTTCCGTCCAACATCAGCTCCCAATCTAGAATGTCAGATTGTGTATGGTTACATATGTATCTAAATCACCCAAATATGTACCTTGTCCGAGCATAATCCAATGGATATACGAAACACATGGATGTGGCACCAGCAGCACCGCCAGATGCCAGATTACCAGCAAAGTACCTCCAAAATTGCGTCTTTTTATCAATTCCGTGAAGAAAGAAGTGTTTATAGTGATCCTTGAAAGCAAAATTTAAAGCTTGGGTAGGAAAATATCGAATGACATTAGCCAAGTTTCCTCGCCAATAGCTTAAAAATCCTTGTTCTTTGGGTATACGAATGAAACAATCAATCATACCTACATGAAAAATTAATTAAAAGTCTGTCGTCTTAATAATTTAAAGTCTTACCTTTGTATTGCTTGGACTTCTCAATTTGTTTGGATGCATGTTGGATCTGTAATAATAGCTTTACTCTTTCGATTGGCGCAACAGCCGTTTTCGCTACGGCAGCAGAGACACCGCCAGCTAAAAAATCCTTTAAAAAGGTTATAAGATCAGCATGTGCACCTTTTCCCGACATTTTAGGCGTATATTCTTAAACCTTTCTAACAGTAATGTCTCTTCAAAAAATTAGATTTTAAAAGTCAAATTTTGAAAATATCAAAAACGAGCCAATCAGATTCAAACCACCTTTTAATAGGAGACATCTATATTAGGCGGGAATTTCGATTTGTCTTTTCTATAAGGTGAAGTGGAATAATCCCAAAAGCACAAACATATTCTCTATTAGGTAGACATTGAAAAATATACTTATTATTATATTGATAGAACTAACTAATACGAGCAAAATTTAATCAACGAATATTTCTAAAGTTTAATCATTCAGGCATTTATAGAATGTTTCCCATATTTAGCATTTTATCTAATTGTAAGATGCACAGTGTGCTTCATGTTGAATGAGAAATTGATGGAATTTACGTTCCTAACGTTCTACTGCATACAGTGTTGTAGTTTGTATTGTTTGAAACAGAAATACTAGATTATTGTTTTTCATTTTAATTTAAAATTTACTTTTTTTCTAATATTTTTTTCTTAATCACTATTTAAATCATAGATGTTCAGAGAGAAATATTAAAATAAAATATTTACAATAAATCTCATTTATAATTTACTGCATTAGTTGATAGAAATACTGTGTTATCTAGGTCTATCGAAATAATAAAAAAAGTTATACACAATTTTAATATTTAAATAAATTAATTTCCGGAAAAATTCTCTTAAAAAAAATCAAATAACTCTATAAAACGATATTTAAAATGCTACAAGAGATTCACCATCCATCCTGAGTGAGTCTATACCATTTTATTAATAAAACTACAAATACAATTAATACTATATTACTTTATTTATACTTATAAGTCGAAGAATAATTAATTAATACTAACATTTAAATCTTACATAGCTACCTGTAACTACAATAATAAATGTACATACTTTATATTTATATTATATCACATATATTACAACACAAACTATCTTAGTTTAACATTGTATGCCTATCATAGATATTTCTTCGTTGTTCTTTGACTTGTTTCTTCCATTTATCTTGTTCGTGTCCGACCCTGTTAAATACGTTTCCTCTAACACTCATATTATGTGACATAGGGCCGCCAATGCCTGCGGCAGTTTCATCCTGGAGTAAAAGATAGGTCTAAATAATAGAAAAAATGTAACTGTGTGAACAGAAGAATGAAAGAAAGTAAATAAATACGAGGACTAATATACGACATGGGGAAATGCACGAAAAATGATTCTAACAAACATAATGGAAAACCAAAGTGTACACTAAAGGACATTGTAGCACACATACCACCAATCATTTCACTGTATACTACTGAAACGTTAAACATGTTAAATGCAGAAGTACTAAGCATAAGATAAATAATTGGTTCGTTTACGTAATACCTCTGGTGATCCTAGTTTAACAGGTTTAACTTCTTTGCTCAAATCTTCAGTATCAGTCAAAGGATTTTCATATGAAAGGAAATTCTGGAAAGTTTGAAAAGAAGTTTAAAAGAAGGCACTTAGTTTTTGCTGTAATATTTCAGTTAAAGTAGAAATATTATATAATAATTCCACCTCGAGTTGTTATAGTACAAACTGTTATGTAAAGGAGTAACAGAAATGTGAACTAATGAACGATTATGTCTGTGGTTTTGTATGTTATATGTGCTCTATATAGTATATCAGTGCATCAATGAAATGATTAGTGTATTAGGGTGGACCTTATATATATATATATATATAATTAAAGATAAAAGCCGAGATAGAAGCAGCATAAGTTTAATACCTAAGTAACAGTGCACAATTTTCTTTTATTATTTTATAATAGGGTTAATTAGGATTTAAAAATACACCGAATAAATTTATTAAGAACAAAAAAAAGAGAAAAAATATAAAAAAATGCTAGAAGCAGGTTACAGCTGAAAGTAGCTGAGGTACCACCTCTTATAGCATGAAATATATCACTGGAACACACAGTAACAATTGCGTGAAATAAGGACCACCCTACACTATATATATGAAAATAAAAACAACATGCTAAAAATTAAATGTTGAAGGTGAATAAAGAAGAAAATTCGAGAAAGAAATAAAAATTTTAAAAATGATTAATTACTTACATAATCTTGAGGATCTTGTTTGAAAATTATTTTTAGTTCTTTATAGCAACATAATTTTGATAGTGAAAATTTAGTTCATTAATGAATTCTTAGATGCATTTCCTGGCCTATTTCTATACAGAGGTTCAACTTTCACATAATAAATATAATATACTTTACCTCTTCATTAGTGTGTTCCTGATAATTTCCTTTCACACGTTTGTTTAAAAGTGGATCTAATATAATCAGGAAAGCCATGTATATTACCAATACAGATATGACCCATATAACAATAATAACCACTACTTTGATGATGGTAATATTTCTATATTCGTATTTACATTCGCATCGTGGGCAGAATTCTTGTTCCTTGCCTCTTATTGCATCTCCCAATTTTGGTATAATAACACCGTCACAATTACTGTAATAAGATGTGTTATTCTTGTTGATTAATATTTGAAAAAATGCAGCATACCATTTATTTGGTGGGACATTAACTATGAAAAGATTGTTCGACGTGTCAGATTGTATTGTATTGTGTACGGACGCCACACTAGGACACACACATTTACACCTATTGTTTTCATAAATTTGCCCCTATAAATAAATTTTTTATTAAATTTCAGTAATAATTGTGTTTAGTGTGTACCTTTGTTGAAGCAAAGCATACTGTTAGAAGTACAACCAAATGTATTGCTGTCATAGTGAAAGCAAGGAACCTTAAACAAGGAGATAATACTAATTTTATTTTGTTATAAATACCATTCACTGATAAAATGTAAGGAATTTAAGAGATCATAACCTAAATTCCTATTGATAAAACAGAAATCTATATCTAAGGTGTGTATGAAGAGTATTTGTATACATGGCAATTTGCAATCGTTTTCAATTATAATACGTGTTAAACTATCAAAGGATTGTTATTTTCTTTTTCAATAGTGTATTATAATAGAAAAACAAAAAATGGAACCACAAGAAAGAAAAATTGCATTCATTACCGGCATTTCTGGGCAGGTAATTAAACAAATATATTAATAGAAAATAAGAGAAATACGTTCTAATTCAGTTACATATGAAGTGCTTACGTTCAAAAATTTATTGCTATTTTTCTAAAAGTATATTCTGAAAACACTGTTTACAACATATCTATTGGCTAAATTTGACACCACTAGCCAGTTAGAGTTGCCTCTTGTGGTAACATGGAAAACTATATTATCGGTAAATTTTTACTTCTGGGAAATTCAAATATTCAAAATTCTTATTCGAATTATGGTATATTAGTTATTCATGCTGCTCTTGTGTGATATTTTATAACATCGATATATATTAATTGGAAGCAATAACCGTGTTTTGAACAGATTTATTATTTTATTGTAGGATGGCTCATATCTATCAGAATTTTTGCTTCAAAAAGGATATATAGTGCATGGAATTATTAGGCGCGCAAGTACGTTTAATACCGCAAGGATTAACCACTTATATGCAGACAAATATACTCACCAAGGAGGTCGTATGCATTTACATTATGGTGATATGACCGATTCAAGCTGTTTGGTAAAGCTAATTTCAACAATAAGGCCAACAGAAATATACAATTTAGCAGCTCAGAGCCACGTCAAAGTTTCGTTTGATTTAAGCGAATATACCGCAGAAGTTGATGCTGTTGGTACATTGCGCTTATTGGATGCTATAAGGACTTGCGGGCTAGAAAAGAGCGTTAAATTTTATCAAGCATCCACTTCTGAATTGTATGGTAAAGTTGCAGAAATCCCGCAAAGCGAAACTACACCGTTTTATCCTCGTTCGCCTTATGGTAAATTGTCTATTATAGTTCTCCTTCAAAATCGCCTGATCGTCAAGTAGACGTCAGATCTTTTTCATTATCTTTCCTGCCTTAATTTATTATGAAACTATTGTAGCTTGCGCGAAGTTGTATGCTTATTGGATTGTGGTAAACTACAGAGAGGCTTATCAAATGTTTGCTTGTAATGGTATTCTTTTTAATCACGAAAGTCCAAGGCGCGGAGAAACCTTCGTCACCAGAAAAATTACTAGAGGCGTTGCTAAAATTTTGTTGGGACAGGCGGAATGCATAGAATTAGGAAATTTGGATTCTAAACGTGATTGGGGTCACGCAAAAGATTATGTAGAGGTTTGTTCATTGTTATTGCTTAATTTACCATTGCATTATATGAATGTACTTAACAAAAAGAAAAAAATTTGCCTGCGCAGGCAATGTGGTTGATGCTGCAACAACCAACGCCCGAAGATTTTGTTATCGCGTCTGGCGAGGCGCATAGTGTACGCGAATTTGTGGAGGCAGCTTTTAATTGCATCAATAAAAAAATTGTATGGGAAGGTAAGGGCGTTGAGGAGGTCGGAAAAGAAGAAGACACCGGCACCGTGCGTGTCAAAGTCAATTCAAAATACTTCAGGCCGACGGAAGTGGTAAGCTTTTGAATCCTGATGATTTTATTAATCTTTATGTACTACAATGTATAAATAAATGCAAATTTTTTTATATCTTGTGACTTTATTTGATAGGATCTATTATTGGGTGACGCAACAAAAGCAAAGAAAACGTTTGGGTGGGCTCCAAAGGTAACCTTCTCGGAACTCGTCGAAGATATGGTTACTGCGGATATAGAATTGATGAAGAAAAATCCTCAAGCTTAATGAGAGATTACGTATATTATATTATGCGTAATGTAAACATATAATAAGAATTTGCTTTCGAAATGAGCGTTGTACACATATTCTAACGAAGATTGGACTTTTGTTGATGTCTTAATTTTTTCAAAAAATAAATCATACAAAAGGGTTACAGAATTTAAATTTGAATACCCCTAAAGGACACAAATTTTACAACGTTGAATTCTATAAAACTTCTTTTGGAAAATATTTTGAGGATAAAAAATAGAGTTGAACCCAAAGATTAGTTTATGTTGGGGCATGTATTTTTAAGTGTTTGTTTTGAAAGGGCATTAGTTTTATGTTGAAATATAAGTCACAAATTCGATAATGGTAGGAATATACATAAGTTTAGTATATTAATTTATGTAAATATATTTTTTTTAAAATGGTTTTGAATATTATGTTCTTTATGTGTCATGATTAGAATACATGTATCTAATCATAGTAATTACGTATTGCCATGTATTACGTTAGCTTTTTTAAGTTTGTGCACTTTTTTTATAGTACTGTAGCTCTCTTAGAGTTTAATTGCACTTATATTACAAATCTTATGCATTTTTATAATCATTTAAACAGATTTCCGTTGTTGAAAATTGTACATTCCTTTATTGATTTTGTAAATACAGAGATAAATTCAAATTTCTTTGTTTTGGTGTTAATTTTATTCTGTGTTTTCAGGGAGCGTTGGTTCAACCGGAAAAGATAGTATATTGTATTGCATCTAGATCCGTTATTGTTTATTAAAACACCCTCAAAATGTTTGCCTGTTAAAAAAGTACGTTACTATTGTACATAACAACGAATTGTAAGCAGTAATTTCGTGATTGTTGAAGCAAACAATTCAAACTTGCGTTCGAATCAAACGTTAATGTGTTTTAAGTTTAAAGTATGCAATAATGTTGCTTTGCGGTGTATGTATTATTCAATAATCTTATTTTGTATTATAGGTACCAATTTTTTTTGATTCATAGAAATTGATGTCTCTTGTTTGGTAGCCAGAGTACGAAGTTTACAATTTTTTCTTGGAATTTCGGCTTATTTATTAACATATATTGTTACATATATTTTTTACTTTTCTAAACTCTTGCCGGAACGTAATATAGGCGATTAATGTGCAAATTGTACTACACTTGTAATGCTCGTACTTTGAATCTCTCGCCGCTACGAGACTCAAACTTATACTCGCATTACATAAACGTCATTGTGACACTTGTGTTTTAAAATACTATTACCTCATTCATTCTGTGGAAATTATAACGATCTATAAAAATAGAATTATTGAAGAAGGCAAAAGAATTACATATATTGAAACGTTTAGAAAAATAAAAAATATATGTAACAATATATGTTAGCTGTTAGCATTAAAAGATTTTTTCTTGAATTTTTCTTGAAAATATCTTTTAATGTAAAAATAGGTTCCGATAACAGCGCGAAATTTGCGACTGTTAGCCAAATCCATATCTAGATACGAATAATTTGTGTTAATTGATGTGAATTTTTGTTGTATTCCTGGAGGCAAATCGTTTTGAACGATGAAAATAAAGTTTGGGTATGAATTATCAGAAAGACTTTGACGTAGACGATCTATGTATGCATTGGGGCTAAGTGTTTATTGAAAACCAATAACTTTTACTTCTTGGTGAATGTGAGGGTAAAAGACCAATATAATTGTTGAAACTAAGAGCAACCGTTGTTTGCAACAATTTGCAGATTTAGACTGGAGTTGCTGACGACTAATTATAATTTTGTGGTTATATTTAAATATTCAAGTAAACACCGGCTTCAATTCATTTCTACGGAGCCGGTATATTTTTCTGAAATAGTCTGAAATCATTCTTGAGAGGCCGGGGCTGGTCAATTACCAGCAACCGACATTTTTGAAACGTTTATCTCCTAGCTCTCTACCAGAAGTCATAATAAAGCTCCTAAGATCTAGATTTCGGCATTTGTCTCCATGAGAACCTAACAACATAACCTGAGAATACTGAAAGCAGTCATAATAAAGCTCCTAAGATCTAGATTTCGGCATTTGCCTCCATGAGAACCTAACAACATAACCTGAGAATACTGAAAGAAGTCATAATAAAGCTCCTAAGATCTAGATTTCGGCATTTGCCTCCATGAGAACCTAACAACATAACCTGAGAACACTGAAAGAAGTAATCAATTTGTAGGAAATATTGGCTGAATGATCACACGCCGTGAATCTAGGGTTCTAAACGATATATTAATAAATTGTCTGTAAGGTATGAGGGAAACCATTGTAACACAATACCGCGAATACCATATAAAGCCATTTTGTCAAGAAGGCGTTCATGGCTAACACAATCAAACACGCGAGAGAGGTCGCAAAAGATCCCTGCCAGTATAGCAAGCCCTTATTCAATGCCTGTACTATATTGTTAATAAAAGAGCGTACCGCAGTAATCGTTGAGTGACGCTCTCTGAAACCATGTTGCCTATCACTAATAATGTTATTTTTCTTTACTTGTCAACCGCATCAACATAGCCTATTCGTATCTACAATTTTGAAAAACAGGACGTTTGTGATATTGGCCGGTAATTCGAAATTTTATCTGGGGATCCCTTTTTGAGAATCGACGAAACACAGGCCACTTTTAGCACTGACGGAAAATTACTCCTCTCGAAGAGACAAATTAATCAATTGAGCTCACTGGGCGGAAAGGAGTAGTCGGCAAAGAAGACCGCGGTATAAACAAAAACGTAGATCGGTGGCTTTGTGGTGGGCATAAAAATCCGATTCGCATATCCGGCGAGTTTTATGGGGTGTTGAGACCACCCGCGACGGCGGAGCGCCAATCGGCATCTAGGCGTGGCCACGGGGACGACCGAAATAGAACACATCGAAGGCAATAAAGCGATACCGTAAATAAGTAAATAGAAACGTCCTAGAAATTCGAGTGTTTATTTATCATCCTGTGTGTGAACATTAAATCTTACACAAACATAAAACCATACAAAGGTATCACTGTGCATTTGATGGCGATGTCGTTATTACAGATATGTGAAGGCTTGATGGCTTACAGTTCTTTCAGTGGCATACTTCTGCGTGATTTGTATTTCGACAGATAATTAAAAAGAGCTCTCATAAAGTAACGAAAAGAAGAAACCGTTATGGGAGAATATTATTTTTGCATTCGCTCGATTTGATAAATATACATCATTTTGCCTTATTCGTTTAGTATATAATATACTTACTGGCTCGATACATGCGGTAACTACACTGAGAGAAATAGATAGTACTCTTTAACATAAATATAGTATACTTTAATATATTTTATAGCTCCTATAGGGACAATCATATTTTATATTACCGGTGACAATATCTGTATAGTAAATATCTGTGAATACTTTTTATTAACTCGTATGGTAAAGTGTACTATATTTGTATTATTAATTTGAGCATACATGTTAGTAAATGTGAAAAAAATGTCTAGTAGCGCTGACTATATTTGATAATAACTGTTAACAATGAAAACTATAATAAATATAGTTTAATAATTTTTAATTATAATTAATTAATATAATTTGATTAGCCGGTGACAGCCGGGCGAATTGCCGTCGTATCGGGCAGGATTGCGGGAATCAGACCGGCCCGTGTACTGTAGAGTACTACCGGTATTGAAGCGCCTCGTAATTCTCGTCTGTGGGCGATTGTCCACAGTACTTTTTACACGACGTTAACCACGTATAAGCATCATATAGATATTACGCAGCCACATTTACCGATCACAATTTACATTGAGTACGAATTTCAAAGATTATGAAACAAGCGTAGCGCCATCTTTACGACAAAAGCTGTAGTATCACATATTTATGTAGCTAAACCAATTATGAGTATTATGATATTCCTACTATATAGATATAAAACTATACAGCATTCATTTCATTATTAATGCCGTTTTCAATAATCAAAGTAAGGTGACTGTTGCAAGCACCTAACCTAACCTAAATAAACACAACACAGTAAATTTGCTACACCTGTTATTATAACTGTCTTCACTACATTATATGCAATTTATTATATTCACTTGTAAAATATTGTAAAACATTTCACTATATTTTGTAGAAGATTGTCACACAATATTTTTAAACAATTTTATTGCTTTTTTTGTAACCGTGATATAGGAAAATGCAACGCCGTTGTTTTAAAATTTTGCACAATAGTAGGAATTCTTACTACAATTTCCGTCAAACAGTGAAGTGTAAATATTACAACATGGATTTTTCTCTGTGCAGACTAGGGATGGCAAAAAATATAAATATACCTATCGATATAATCATCATATGATATATCGAAAGCTATATATCGATACACGCGATATATCGGAACAAATATATCGATATATGAAAAAAGTCGATATATTTTTTTATTATATACAAATTTCAAGTTTTCTGAATCGTAGGAAAGGAAGAGACACAACATCATCATAGAAGGTGTAAATCTGAACAACAAAGATGCAAATAACGTAAGGAAAGAATTAGTAAAAATTATTAATACATAACCTTACACCTACATAAGGAAGTATTTATTTATACACGTTTGAAGCTCTTTGGAGATTGCAGAAATATTATTGTCGAGCTCTGTTTATAAACTTTGTACGGTAATTCCCCGAGAAAAATTTTCGGGGAAGAACTTGATTTTGTTGAAGCAATTGAAAGGAATCCCGATTATAACCGATAATGAGGAATTGCACAACTTTTTTTTATGTAATAGAATGATAGAGAATGTTGTAATATATAGCCCTTCATCAAACCTTCTTTTAAATTGTTTCTCATTAAGGCATAATTAATTTTTTTAAAGTGCTCTGACGTCACAAGTTCTTTCATTCATAAATTCTTAATCGGCATGATTTGGCAATGGAGCGATAGTCATCGTAGTTCGCATCATCATCGCAGATAGTAATATTAAGTTCGCTTTTCGCATGCTTTGCGCGTACAGTTGGCGTAAATGTATTATTAGGATATTCTGTGTTTATTTTACGCGGTTTGGAGGTTATAATCTTTCAGAATTCGTTCTTTTACGATAAATTGGAGAACTTTAAACGCAAACTAAAACAAGATGCAGAAATAATGCCGAATCCCAAATTCCTTTGTGACCATAACCTACATAGCACCTTAATAATATCGTATTTCGCAGCCGGTAAATGACTGCAATCTGTGATTATTACGGGGGAGTAATTTCTATGTTGCCATATATTCTCGTTCATTCATAAAATTTTACTACGTGCCTGTGACGTATAAAGATCTTAAAAAAATTATATTTCAAAAACTACTTTACAGAAAACCGTCAAAATTTCAGTGTATATATATATATGTAGGTCATGTACAAAATAACATTATTTTAACAAGAATTAAAAAAAAGTGCAATTCCTCATTCTGGTACCTATCGTATGAAATGAAGGTACCTAAATTACTTCCGTTGCTCGACGCTAGCTGGTACTATTATTAAGTAATTTAATAAATATTGGTTGTAAAACAAATTTAATTAATTTTTCGATATATTTAAACAAAAATATCGATATATTTTATGATATATCGAAACTATTATATCGATATTTATTTATCGATACATTTGAAAAAATATCGATATATTAAATATATCGATATATCGTTGCCACCCCTAGTGCAGACACAAACATGCACCGACACGAATACGTACACCTGTATCACACGTACATAACACGTGTGAGTGGCTTATTGGTCGATTTCTTCGGTAAAGATCGACAATGAATAGAGCAAGGGGTGGGAAGAGCGTTACGAACATTTATGTTAGAAATTGAATATGCATCGAATACCTGGTAACATCCAGATTTTACCTCTTACTATAAGCATGGTAACATCTGGTTATTTTACTCTTAATACCCCACATATTGTCGTTTTGACAATAATTATGTTACTAATTAACATAAAGAGATTTACTATCTAATTTCTACAATCCATTTTTCTCAGTGTAGTCTTTCTGAAATGGATTCGGTTTTCGTAGCACCCGAACGAAAAGTTGCCAACATGTATAAACCTGACTAAGGCATATTATTGGCCCTAATTTGAATCCTTGTGGTATTCCACAATTTATGCACTGATCTTGCGAGAGTTCAGAGAAGATTTTGTGACAAGTGTTTTGGATAACTTTTCTTCTCTTCAATCAAAACTGTCAGTAATTGTAACAATTAGTTCACAAATAGCCGACCTATATTATTGTTTTATTTTTTTTAAATATTTGTATTATTCCTTGCAAAACAATGACTTCCTACTGAAATAAGTAAATAATCTATCTGAGTTAAAAAGGATTGGTCTATAACGTCTAAGATTATTCGTACTGCATTTCTTGCGTAATCGTAAAGCTCTAAATATTTTTAGTTTATCCATGAATACATTATCAAGTGAGAGAAGTTCGGATATCATTTTATTATTCAGTAAATCGGTTTTTATATGCGATTTGTATTTGTTGAATTGTGGGATGAGTTTTCCTATATACGATTCATCTCTCTGATTATCACGGATACAAATGTTTAATAGTTTAGCTCAGGGTTCAGGATAGAAGTTGCAAGCTATGCACTTAAAATGGATAATGCCATTCTGTATAAGGACGGTGTTCAGAATCACTCCAAAGGCAGTAGCATTAAAAAACAACACCCTCACATCGGTCTGCTCATAGTTCCTCACGTCTCTATTGCATTCACAATGGCTGCTGTTTTAGACAAATGAGAAGATAGGTACACTTACACTAAATGACGTATTGATAAGCAGGAGTAACTTTTGCATGCGTATGGATTTCTATGCACACATGCTGCTGAATAAACCAGACGATTGTCAGAATCGTTGCTTTACAACAGATTTCTACTACTATAGGATTTGTTGCGCAACGAACATCGATCTGTTTAGATACTAATTTATTTTTGTTGTTTTTTTTTATTACTTTAATTTTAAGTCTCTGTCTGTTGTAGTCCAATTCCAGATTATATAAATATTTCTATTTATATTGTGTTTTTGTTTATTATAAATGTTATTATTATTAGATACCATTATCATTATTACAGCAAATTGTTGAAGGTCTATAATCTTAGCAAACGCTTCAATTTTTAAGGTGCATTCTAAACAGAAGGACCTATACCTAATAATGATATTTGATTGGGTTGAGAGTTTAGCTTGTGTCCCTTAGAGGGCGAACGTATAAACTCTTGATTTCCTAGTAGGCGATCGCGGATATAGTTTCAGATGCGATTTCTTTGCTCCTTCACCACTAAAATAGTCTTTATATCTTTCATTTTCTCCGCAATTGCTCTCAATCTATTATAGCCCCACGTTCGGCGAATGCTTGGTAGTTTAACAATATCTGAACTCCACTGCCCCAAATTTAAAGTAAAGTTTATAATGTTTTTTAAACTACAGGTCTAGGTGGTGTATAAGTTTGTGATGCAGTGATAGGTAACCAGTTATGTAATGTACACGTACACAAGATAATCTTTATCACAGTTTCTTCTTTAACTTGAATTTGTTTTCTCAAGACACGAACATGAGATGCTAGAAATCCAAATCCATTCTAAACAATCCATACCGCCCGGGATAATTTATAATTAAAAATCTTTTCTGCAATCGTACTGTGATGATATGGTAATGGTACCGGCTCCAGCAGCATCACCTACTGAACCAACAATGCTAATGTACTCCTAAAAACCGGTATCTACAGCACAATGTTCCAATAAATACTTTCTAGATGATTTGATTGCTACAGCAATAGTATATTCTATTATGCACCAACTTATGTTGTCCTAATAACTACAATAATAACAAGGTATAGTGGTTTTCAAATTATAAGAAACTAACTTTTAAATCCTTAATGCTTTTATTGCACCTCCTGTAGTAATACTCTTGAGAAGGGTACTGTTTACCTGCTTACACTATATGAATCGCCGGGCCGTATTAACTATGAATTACGGCCCCATTAAATAATAATATAATTTTAATTTTAATAATATAGTAAGTCATATATGTATACATCTCATTGGTTTGTTTGCGTAAAAGATAATTGGATTAAGCGGCCCGTAATACTGCCGCTGCGTACTGCCTTTCCTATGAATATAACTTACTATATTATTAAAATTACATTATTATTTAATGTAATTTTAATTTTAATCCGATTATGTTTTACGGAAACAAACCGATGAGATCTATACACAGAGAAAAATAAAATGGAAAACCTAAATAAACAATTAAACAATTAGTCTTGATAAATGATATATTTGCAATAATACTTCAACTAATATTCAGTCATCTATTGTAATTATTGTTAATGGTACTACTTTATTTTTTTCTGTGTAGTGGTAAAATAAAAGAAATTACTTGGGGGTAGGTATATATACATGTAATATTTAGTTTACTTATCATTTGTTGTTAACATTTATTGCTGTATACTTATTTGAATTTTCACAAACATGTGGCAACCTTTTGCTGAGTGTGTTAGTGATTGTGATGTGCATAGTGATGATGAAATTGGAGCACGGAAGAGAAAATATTTATCACAAGATGCAAAGCAGATACTTCTCAATATCTATAATACTCTGATGGAAGAAAATAACGAAGGACAAACCAAGAACATTCAACGAACGTCGCAATTAACCAAAGTGCCTATTGGAACAATATACAAGGCAATTAAAAATAACGCAGAGCCTCGAAAGCAAAGAAGTGACAAAGGAGCACCGAGGAAAATTAAAGAGTATGAAATTGATATTATTAGGCAACAAGTATATTGCATGTATAGCGAAAATGTTGTACCTACAATTGAGTCCTTACATAAAAAAATTAATGATGAAAGTATTGATATTCAATGTTCTAAAACAACCTTGTGGCGGACGTTAAAAAAAGCGGGTTTTAAATTTTGTACCTACTATAGATAAACGCCGCACAATTATGGAAAGTTCGAGGTTGCAGAAAATGCGGTACGAATACTTGATGGCAATAAAAAAATATAGACAGGAAGGGCAATTTATATGTTATTTAGATGAAACGTGGTATGATACCCACGACACTATTTGCAAAGGTTGGGTAGACAATTCAGGCACGTGTCAGTTGGACGCCCCGGTTTCGAGAGGGAAGAGAATAATTATTCTCCACGCTGGATCAGAGAATGTAAAATGCTCTAGCTTGGATTACCATGAGGACATGACTTCATCCTTATTTGAAGAATGGTTTTGTAATACTTTACTGCCAAATTTACCAGAAAGTAGTGTGATAGTAATGGACAACGCCCCGTATCATTCACGACAGCAAAATAAAGTTCCTACAAAAAGTAATAATAAGAATGATATTAAAGAATTTTTAGAAGCAAATAATTTATATTTTGAGGAGCATTATACAAAAAACCAATTATTAGAAGTGATGAATACAAAAGAATATTTGAAGGATTATTATGTGGATAATAGAGCCAAAGAAGCAGGACATACAATTTTACGTTTACCGCCGTACTATTGTATTTTCAATGCAATTGAATTGATATGGGCTCAACTTAAAAATACCATAAGGCGAACAAATCAAACGCCTAAATTTAGTGAAAGCACTATAACACACATAAAAAATGCGATGGAACATATAACTGCTGATAATTGGAAAAATGCCGTTAAACACGCAAGAGCAAAAGAAAACGAATACATGGATATGTATAATATAGTACCACCTTTAATTATAAACTTGCAATACAATTCAGAGTCAGACACAGATATCGATTTCCAAGACGATTCAATCACATCAGATGATGATTTGTGAAATACGGTGTATATTAAGTATATTGTATAATACTGCCACGGTCTCAGTTTATATAAACATGACTTACAATTTTATTGTGCATTACCAACTAATTGTTAAGCTTCATATATCTAACTTATTATTTTTTGTAAATAAACCTAATGTATATTATTTATTATATATATTTAAAATTAAAATTGCGTTTTACTATTACCTTATAGTGCCGTAATTTATACTCAATCCGGCCCCTGCATTCATATGCTGCAAGCAGGCAACCCGTACCCTTTCAGTGAGGCGGGCAGGTAATTATCCCCACATAAGATGCAATAAAATTATTACAGGCCTAAAATGTTACTTTCTTCTATCTTGAAAAGAACTATACTTACTTTAATAAAAACTTTTAGGCTTATTTATTTTAATCTGTAAAACTGTTTAGGTCTCTTTGTAATGCTAGGGAATCCTCAAGACAATATATTTTGCAAAATAACTTATTATTACATATTATCGGCGTATACTTATAATAAAAAGTTAGAATTTTCGATAAAATTGCTTACATGGTTGATCTAGAGGACAAATGATTTCAACCAATCTAAATCTTATCTTTGTGTTCATTAAAAAAACAACAATGTGAGGTATATCTCTATAAATATTTCTGTAAACACATACAGATAACAACTCTCCTAGGAGTTTTTTTTTAAAATTAAAGCTTGATAAGAAAAAACAATGTTGTTTATTTAATTAATTTTGATTGAATGACAGTATAACATCAACACAATTATAATACGTTTATTAAAACGAAATTTATCTAAATAAATAATTGAATGAAGTGGATTAAAAAAGAAGTGTTTTTTAATTATTCTACAAACAGAATGAACCGTTTCTCTTGTGGTCAATTGTTAATTTGTTAGAGAAACTCATGCAGAACTGTATCAATATTTTCTTTTGCGAAATGTCAAGTTTGTTGTCGCCACAAATCTTGCCTTTCGTTGTATGCTAAACGCTACGGTAAATAATGATTTCCTCGTTTTATTTGTGGTTTGATTATTTAAAAATCCTCCCACCGGTTGTAAGCTTGCGGCAGCGACAAGTAAACAAAACGTCCGACTTTCTGAATCACACATTCATCAAATTTTTCGGATTGAAGTGACAGTCATTATGTTATTACAGGCGTGTTACATTTGATCTATGGACCGGGGCCGTGCCCGCGCTCCGGAGATCGGATATATGCCTATGCGAGGAATACCGGGATACGATTAGTGGCGGCGATTCTTCGAAAAAGGAGCGAGCACGGTGGCAAGCGGAGATAGGCAGGGCAAAGAACGGGCGCACACAGAAGACAGACAGCGGCGATCGTTTTTACGGGTCCCGTTTCAAATGTGCTTAGAATCAACAAACACCGTTTACTTTAAAGATAATTACTGCCGTTACCACATGTAGTTTATGCCTTTCGCCGTGTGTGATGGCGCGCTGACGCTCTTTTGACTGCGGTTGGCCGGGGCCGCGTAAATCATTCGCGATCGTTTTATCTCGCGTAAACGCCGGGTTTTGTGGCCGCCAATAAAAAGTACGCGCGTTTATTTCGTTTGGTTATACATATGTAAGATGAAAAAAAGATCGACCGCCATACGTAAACACGTATCCGGACGAATCACGCTCTAAAATACTTATGTGTATGTAGCAGGTACATACATACCTATATGAAATATTGAACTCAATATGCCTATTCGCCATTATGTCAATTACAAACCCATAGATAAAACACGTGCATTATGATAAGAGAGGAAGGAAGGGTATAGGTAGTTTTCTTTCTACAGATAATTGAGAAGAAATGTTTGTTGTTAACCCCTTCAAATGATAGTATTATCTTATCTGTGGTATTATGTAACAGATTCAATTTTCGTTTATTCAACCATCAGCAGCTGGGTTTGGTAATTATATAACGGAATAGTTTGTTTACATGGTGAGAATTGGGAAAACGGTATTACAGCACCATAACAATAAATAACATACAGATCTTCTTTATCTGCTTGGGCTCCGGGTTGAAACCATGCCTCCAGTTTTACAGGACGCCGTTTCAACCCGGAAACCCACCAGTGTGTAGCATGAACTTTGTCATTAAAGCCGTCTTATTCTTTGGTGGACTGACATATGTTTGCAAAATAAGCTGATCAATATTAAAGAATATGTAAATTATTCTATTATTCCAACTGGGACAAGTCTTCTATTAAATACTCAAGTAGAACAACTCTTTTACTACTTTTTTTTACTTGCTGCGTAATTGCCTTTTCTCATGCTTTTAAATCACATTAAATCTTAGTCTTAATCTGTTCCTGCTTATAAAGCAACGTTTCGCGCTGGCAAGTCCATTCCAATAGGAGCGGTGACTAGCAGCATGTTCAGATCTGAACTGATGAAAAACTTTGATACCGCCATAAGAACTCCCACACCACGATTCTGGACCTATGGATGGTCGTTCACTGGCGCCTCTAGCTAGTTTGTCAGCAATTTTGTTGCTTCTGATCCCAGAGTGGCTTGGAACCCATCTCAATGTAATGCAGTGATGTTGCCAATTTGTAGAGCTTTCTATGGCACCCCAGTATCACTTCGGAAACGAATTTGATAGCCTGCAGACCTAAGGGCAGCTTGACTGGCAGGAAAAAAATTGTGCCAATCTATTCTCATGCGGGAAGTTTAAGATACCCTCCGCGCAGATTTTCATGGCTATTACTTCAACCTGGAAAATGGAGGTGGAGTTCCTTAAACTGATGGCTTCGCCATTCGGTTCTCCATCTCTCCAGATCCCAATGCCTATGTCATTCGGCGTCCATAAACCAGCGATGGGAACCTCGCCTCGGCTAGGGGACGTAAGCTTTTGCAGTCTCACTATTAGAAATATCACTGACGCTGAAGACGGGCGGAATCTTATCCGCCCTTGTGAACAGTGACACTGTCTGTTCGATGTAGTTGAAGATGGTCTCCTGTTTTGCCAGACAATCCTTTACACCCGCTACATTTTACTCTGTATGCTCCCAGGGTAGCCTCTGACCGCAAGCCAAAGAATGGTTGCCATGGCTGCAGTCGGTGTCGAGAACATGGCTCCCGTGCTGCTTAAGCAGGAAATCCTCTGAGCGGGTTTACCGCGTAGCCCATGCCGACTTTATATCATCAGACTAGCGAGACTTAGGTTATAGAAGGTACTAACTAAGGTTTCAGCTTCCGTGTTCCTCTTACAAGCCTAGAAGGCTCTCGTGGCTTTGTTCGTCACATGTTCCAGGTGAGATTTGTACGTCAGTTTTGCTTCCAAAGTAACACCTAGGTTTTTAACCTCATTAGTATATTAGAGCCGACGATAGTTGGACACTGGAGTTTTCCTCCGTCAAGTGAACGAAACCATAGTCGTTTTCCGAGAGTTTACATTTAGCCCTTCTTGTTGACACCATTTCACCACCAGTTTGAGTGCGACTTGTATCCTCTCGGATACCACGTTCTTAAACTTTCCGCAGACCATAATGGTGATATCATCTGCGTAGTCTTGCGCGTGGAAACCCGCCGTCCGTAAATCAGAAAGTAATCCACCACAAAGAACCATAGCAAAGGTGATAGCACTCCACCCTGTGGGCAGCCAGCTGCCACGGTTATCTTTCAATTGCAGAGGTTCTGCGGTACATGAATCGTTCTATTTTTTATCATAGAACCGATCCACTTCCCTACAGTTGGCTCGACCTTTTCATTTTTACAACGCCTTTTCCATCGACCAAAAGGTCGCCTTGTCGAAGGCAGCCTCCATGTCCAGAAAGGTAGCTAGTGGAATTTCTTTGTTGCCGAAGGCAATTTTGCCTTAAATGGCCTGCTCGTGCGATTTACCTGTTTGATAGGCATATTGGTTTTTGTGTAGAGGCAATTTTGCCAGAGCCGAATCCCTTAGGTGCCTATCAATTATCTTCTCTAGGCTCAATCTTCATTGGTTAATGTATTTATTTGTCTTTTAAATAGTTGCGCTTTGATTGGTTGATGGTGTTTATTAGATCTTATAAGTCTGGCAGAAGTTCGAGCATATGAGTAAATCTGCTAACATGCCAAACATGTTATTCATTTTGGCAAGTTTTACAAGGAAAATGTTTTATTAATTATATGAGGGTATATGCTCAAAGATATCTCATTCAAACGTATAAATAAATGTTCATGTATCCATTTATTTTGGGTAAATATCCTACGTGTCGGCTAAATTTTCTCTTTTAATTATTTTTACCCACAATAAATTTTGGTTTTATTGCAAGTTTTATGCTATGCATTACATAAATACATAAATCTTTCCGGACATATTACCAGGTTTTTTCGAATATATGTAATTCGTAAATATAGTTTCTTCTAATGTTTAGTAAAAATACGCCCAGTTTCGAAATTATTTAAAGAAACATATTCCAGGCGCGATGTTATGCGTAAAAAATTTAGGTATGGTGATGATACGGAATTTATATGCAGTCACAGATAAAGATGATATTAAAACTAAAAACAACGATTATATCTTCGAACATACAGGGTTAGTAAAAAGTCCCGGAACGGTCGAATAACTTTGTTATTTGAAAATTATGATTTCTGAAATTTGGTATGGGGGTATAGTTAATATAAATGCATTTTATGCAATACAGCTAATATTTTTTTCACTTCCGCTTTAATCGGCAATACGTCCAATTTTTTTTTTTTAAATGGAACGCCCAGATTTTTTTAACACTTTTGAATGCAAAATAAAAAACTACGTTCAGGAAGTATTAAGATGTTTATTTTTATTCACAAGAGAACAGTTAAAAAATTAAAAAACTGTCCTAATACAGAAAAATCAAGATACCTGTCTATTCAGGTTGCGATTACAATAATTGTTCAAAATGCTCTCCATTTACAATTTGACAAAAATGTAAACGGTCAGTAAAATTTCTTATTGAATTTTGTATTTGTTCTGGAGTGATGCGATTGGCTTCTTGAACTATCCTCTCTTCCAATTGTTCAAGATTATGGGGACGATTTTTGTACACTTGACATTTCATGTGACCTCAAAATAAAAAATCTAATGGCGAGAGATCTAGCGAACGTGCTGGCCATTCGATTGCTCCTCTACGTCCGATCCAACGTCCCGGAAAAATTTCATTCAAATAATCGCGGACGTTATGGGCAAAATGGGGGGGGGGAGCTCCATCTTGTTGAAACCAAAAATGTGCATTAGGGTGATCACCTATGTTTGCATTTGGAAAGAGGGCCGCAAGTGCTGGAACAACCTCATTTCGCAATAAATTTAAGTAGACGTTGCCAGTTAAATTTCCTCTTATAAAAAATAGTCCTATGATGTTGTTTCCAACAAGACCAGCCCAGACATTCACCTTTTGAGGACGCTGTGTATGGACTTTTTCAATCCAATGCGGATTTTCAATTGACCAGTAGCGACAATGATGTCTGTTCACAGTGCCGTTGAGACAAAACGTTGCCTCATCTGAAAAAATGATGTGATCTAAAACATTAGGCTGCTGCTCGATCAATTCCGTCATTGTTTCGCAAAATTGTAGTCTACGATCTGGATCATCTTCAGTTAACTCATGGACGGGATACATTTTATAGGCTTTCATTCTTGCTGATTTAAGAATCGTATGAGCAGATTTTTGAGAGATCTCATGAATTTGACCTAATTCTGTTGTGGACACGTGATGATTTTCTTCCACTGTAAGTAACACATTCAAACTAGTTTCTTCATCTGTTGCTGTTAATGGACGTCCCCTTCTAGGTAAATCCTTCACCTGACGAAAGACTTCAAACTTTTGAATTGTTCGGCATACCGTACTTTTACTAATGTGACGATCCGGATAAACAGTATTAAACAAAATACGAACCTCTTCAAAAGAACGTTGACGATCACCGTACCCACGCATCATTAATATCTCAATTCGTTCTGATTCAGTAAGTTTTTCTGCCATTTTCAAATGTGTCAATGTTTAAAATAAGTAAATTTATAGCGATGCAAAAGTTAAAACGCTTTTAAAATTGTCAAATGTGACGGCAAAAAGAATGCAAACACTAAACAACAACTTTTTTCAAAGGTACCTTGATTTTTCTGTATTAGGACACTTTTTTAATTTTTTAACTGTTTTCTTGTGAATAAAAATAAACATCTTAATACTTCCTGAACGTAGTTTTTTATTTTGCATTAAAACGTGTTAAAAAAATCTGGGCGTTCCATTTAAAAAAAAAAAGTTGGACGTATTGCCGATTAAACCGGAAGTGAAAAAAATATTAACTGTATTGCATAAAATGCATTTATATTAACTATACCCCCATACCAAATTTCAGAAATCATAATTTTCAAATAACAAAGTTATTCGACCGTTCCGGGACTTTTTACTAACCCTGTATATAAAGAGATGTGATCTAAGTATCACTCGTATATACATCCTGGTACTACATTTAATAATAATTCTCTGCAGTTGGTGCTATATTAATCTATTTAATAGTCGCTCAGCTCGGGAAAATGAAAATATGTAATGAAAACAGAAAACATTTATCTATAATATATGGGCGATAACTACCCACTAATATGATAAATTTACAGGCGGACTTGACAAATTTATATTCCACACCTTTGAATTTCTGAAACGTTAAATGCAATTCGTAAAATGCAGCGCATTTAGACCACACGCATTTAGTGCCTTCACGCAGACACACTTAATCTTTCCACGTTCTTATAGAGTTTTCGCCGCATTAAAAATAATAATTCGTTTGACAGACCTTTGCCGTAAATTGTTTGAGGAACGACGCGACGCCGACCGACGGGACAAAATATGTTTGTTGTGAATGTTTAAAATGTTTTATAGACTTGGTAGGTATTAGTTATTATTGATAAGGAAAATACATAGAATTAATAGGTTATAAGGAATTTGGTACACAAGCTTAAGAATTTAGAATATTTTTAGCAAAAAAAAAACGTGAATATCTCTGGTATTTACGATGAAATATTCTACAAGAGGAAGATGCATCCACGCATAGCGCACAGGTAGTAAAACCGTGGTTTCAAGACAATGAAATACCCATAATAAAATGGCTTCCTTCATCAACGGAATTGAATATTGTCAGTAACGTCTGAGGATTATCTTCTACACAAATAACCATACTACCAAAAGCCGCAGTTTCATACCAAATACAATTTAATTGCAGGTGCATCAAAAGCCTGACAAAGGAGGGAATTAATCATCACTTTAAGAGCCTGTTATAAACTTCTGTTGTTGTAACCTGTTTTATTTGTTCAGGATCTATGTTATCAAACGCTTCCCTTAGTCGTCGCTCTAATTCTGTTTTGGTCTGTACTGTGTCCGAATACATTAAAGATTTTATATGTCCCCATAAATAAAAATCCTGGGGCGCCAAATCAGGAGAACTTGGTGGTCAAGCCCAAGGTTCATTACGTCCAATCCACCTATCATTAAACATTGCACTCAGTAAACGATATACCTCATGAGAAGAATGTGCTGGTGCCCCATTCATTTGGTACCAGCAATCTTTCCGATCTAACAGGGGCAACTCGTCGAGAAACTCTGCCACTGTTAAGATGCCATCATAAATTTGAAAATATTCTTCCATACATTATTAAGCAAAATACATTAAAGCTGAATGCATTCTGGTAGCTAGCTTCACGAACGATCTCGCTAATTATTGAAGATAGACGATGGGTTTAAATTTGGCAAAGTTGCTAAATTTTGTGGTTACCCCGAAAACAAAGTAGACTTTAAACAAATGACGTTTGAGATTTTTGTAAAAAATGGAAATTCTCATTTTCTTATTTTGCTTTTAGTACTTTTGTTTGGCCTTGCAGAGTATGTAATGGTGTGCTTGGAGTTTTATACGACGATTCGTTCTTTTCTGGTCGTCATCAACTTTCTTATTTCTTATGGGCACCATATTGGATTTTGACACCGTTAGAAAGAGTCTTCCTTTCTGCTTTCAACCATGTGTAACATGTTGACAAAGATTTATGATATTATGCTTTAGCTCACGAAGAATTCAATTTAAGATTAAATAAGGTAGCCATGAAATCTCAAACTGTCAATCACTTATCATTGCATTAGTAACAGAAAAATGTCGTATACCAACGAAGAGAAACGAGATATGTTATGTATTTTTTATTCATCGAATCGCGTATTTGTAATATTGAAGAACTCCGAGCTAGACACCAAAATGCATTCAATGTAATTCCTATGAGAACCATAAATAAAGAGCAGTTATTTAATCTTAAATTCAATTCTTCGCCAGTTAAAGCATAACATCAAAAACTTTTGTCAACATGTTACACATGGTTGAAATCAGAAAAAAAGACTCTTCCTAACAGTGTCAAAATCCAATATGGCGCCGATAAGAAACAAGAAAGTTGATGATGACCGGAAGAAAACGACACGGCGTATAAAAATTTCAAGTACACCTTTACATAGAACATTAAAAGTGGCATTGAGAACGTGTCTTTAGTTTTTCTCTGCAAGGCCAAATAAAAGAGCTAGAGGCAAGTTCTAAGTCTACTTTCTTTTCGGGATCATAATAACCACAAAATTTAGCAACTTTGCCAAAGGGTCTAGCCGAATAAGCTTGGTGAACTGGCCCCCAGATCGGAAAAAAATTATGGATGGGCACTGACAAATCATAAGAAGATAATATAGAGGTATTTTACCCCCAGGCTCCCTACTGACCTTGAAATAATCATTAAAATGTGCCGCAAACAGACCCATCTTTAACTTTTTTTTTCCTAGAAAACTATTCTCTTTAGAAAAACGGCGTTGCCGCTATCTGTTAGATATTGAACCATAGTATATTATATATTTTTTAATTTTCATTCATAAAATCAAAACAAAAAAAAATTATTTTGAAATATTTGAAATTATGCATTTTATGGTTCCTTCAGAGTGCCAATCACCAAAAAACATACAAAATATTACTAATTATATATACTATAACTCCTATAAGTTTAATTAAAAAATAGTGGGTGCAACATATTAAAAAAAAAAAAAAATTCCAGTTATGACCATCTGCATGCTTATTATACCTATCTGCTGTTGTTAATATTTTGTGCCTATAATATCATGAGTCAAGTGATAATCATAAAAAAATATGAATAGTTATTTGCGTTCCGAGTAGAGATAAATATACTTTTTTATTTGAGGTAGCAGTTCTTGGCCGAAGCGGAGCTGTGGTCCATAAGCCACCGAGAATTAAAAAAGAACTTACCCTACAAGGGTGTGCATTAATTTTTTTTCGCTACCACAAACAACACACTCAACAATTATACATTAATATTTAATAAAAATAAAAAAAAACTCACACATTTGTGACAGACAACATATGTAAACGCCAGTGTAGCTGACATAGCGACTGTGACACCATGTGTGGAAAGTTACCTGCTGCGTTACCTGTTACGTAACCTGCCATGGTAAGTGACCTAGCATGGCAACTTACCTTCCGCGGAAAATGTATTTCTTGGTTCTTAGATACAATCGCACTACTCATTTCATTAGCAGGTTGTTTTACTTTCCATTACTGTCGACCTTTTGACAATGTAATGTCAATTTAATGTTTTCATTCACAAAATCAAAAAAAAAAAAAATATTTTGAAATATTTGAAATGATGCATTTTATGATTCCTTCAGAGTGACAATCACCGAAAAAATACAAAACATTGCTAATTATATATACTATAATCTCTGTAAGTTTGATTAGAAACAATTGGGTGCAACATATTAAAAAAAAAATATTCCAGTTATGACCATTACTATGCTCATTATATCTACTTGTTGTGTTGTTAATATTGTCAGTGTCTATAATATGATGATTGCCTTATAGTAACAATAATAAAAAAAGAAACTTAATAACCTTGTTTACCGTAAATCTTATAGGTTTAATTAAAAAATAATAAGCACAATATATCAAAAGGAAATAAGTTCCATTTATGACGACTGGTTTGCCTATTACGCTTACACACTGCATTGTTCGTCTTTTACGTTTTCGACAATTTTTTTTTGGATTTTATGAATGAAAATTTTTCGAGAAAATATATAATATACTATGTTTCAATATTTAATAGATGCCTGCAGCGCCGTTTTCCTAAAGAGAATAGTTTTCCAGCAAAAAAGTTAAAGCTAGGTCAGTTTGGGGCACATTTTTCTGATTATTTCAAGGTCAGTGGGGAGTCAGGGCGTAAAATACTTAAATATTTACCTTGTTATGACTTGTCAGTGCCCATGCATAACTTTTTTCAAAAATCCGTTTCGGGGGCCAGTTCACCATGTTTATTCGGCTAGACTCTTTAAACCTATCGTCTATCTTCAATAATAAGCGAGATCTCAATCCTCACCATTGAGATCTCGCTTATTATTGAAGATAGACGATAGGTTTAAAGATCGAAAATAAATCAGGCCTGTATAGATAAATGGGATTCCATATTAGAACATATAGTTTATAGTTTCAATCGATTCTCCTCTATGGCAATTTTTGATATTATGCAAAATAAAATACTTTACTATAAGCACAGATAAGTATACCAGATAGCTCACCTTACGGGAGAATTGGCAGCGGCTTTCGCTGAAATGGGAACCCTAGAGCAAATAGTTGGGAACCCTGCGTGAGTTCAATCGGAGCGCTGCATGTCAGTCTCCGCACTTCAGTCGCCGGTGGACAGTCGCGTAGGCACGTACGCTAGCATTAAAATGTCGACACGCGGCGCTGGCAATAAATGCGCATATATACGCTGCGGAAAGTCGCGTAGAAATGTTAAAGATTTAAAATTATTTAAATTCCCAGAATATAAGTTATTGCGTGCTGAGTGGATAAAAAATGCGGATAAATATCGTCCTGTTACATTAATACAATAGTAAAAACTCACGACAATATTGCAATCCATATACATATATTGATATTGTAAATTATCATTCATCATTAGTAGAAAAAGTTAAAACATCATCAAAATATAAAAACAGCTTTATATATTATAACAATCATAAAATATATTCTTTTGGGACATACGAATAAATTCAATAAATACATTACGCGCACTCAAGTCAATCTGGACAGTCTATAGAAAATATTTATATTCTAAATAAGAGCGTAAGCAATTCACACTCAAGGAGGTATAAATTCTATTCAATTTGTTATTCTAGGTAAATAACAGCTGTGCGGCAAAAAAGCATATTTCATAAATAAAAACGACTAGCGAGCCGGTACCCCTTCCACACTCCGACGTTTGCTATCCGACCGTACACCGGGCTCCCCGCAGCTATCTATGTTTCATAAAATCGTAATATTGCAGCCTTTTATTCACGCAACCCGCGAGAATCGAGCAAATCTGCCACGGTGAGCTATCTGTTTACTTATCTGTGCTATAAGGTAAAATTCATATATATAGAACACAAACTTATATCAATATGAATCTAATGGTTGCATTTTATATTTAGATTATGCAGAACTTTTCACCAAAAATAACCGTTAATAATAAAAAAAATTAATAATAAATCTCTCATATACTTCCAACTTTAAGTAAGCACACATTTTTTTTTATATTCTTGAATATGAGGATTTATTTCTTTTTGTTCTCCTTATATAGGTTAATTTAATTATGGTAAGGTAAACAATGTATTTTTCGTGATCATATGGGAGTTTTAACAAAAGGACGTGCTTGAAAACGTAATTAATAAAACACGGTCTTGGACAAGTTTAAAAATACACGCATAGTTTGCTTCCCACAATATGAAAACGGATTGTTTTGTTAAGGGGGAAAACAAACAACTCGCCAGAGACATCCCCGTATAACGTTTACGCGTAGACAAAAACGTGCTGCCACATCACAAGTTAATAAATACACAATATTTATTTAAGACCGGTATATTATTACACCCGGGGTTGAGCTGGAGGAATTCTCTTAATGGCCACGTCTCCTTCGTGTTCACGACGACTTCTCATTTAGCAAAGTAAAAAATAACAAACGCGTAAGCCCTTAACGATGAAATATAACTTATTTAAGATCTCCTCTTAACGACCGACTAAGCCTATTTATTGCTCCCGCTTGTTTATAAATTGTCACGGTTATTATATAGGTACAAACGATGTTTTGTCAGCATGTGTAGCGCTAGACTTTAGGGCGGCTAAAGATCAGGATCGTGGTGGGGATGGAAATGACTTAAAGTTAAGATGTGTGTTTCAAGACTTTTAGTTTAATGAATTTCTTCACCATCGCTGCTATATACTCACATATACCATGGTGATTGTTTACTTAGAGAGACTGTACACTATACTATAGATGTTACTGAAAACGTCAGTATTAAAATCTAAATGAAATAGTGAGTTCGCGGCGCGTGCTATTCCAACCGCGATGTTTTCCTTACAAGGTTTAGAGACTTGCTATCCTCTGGAACAGCTCACCGAGTATTTTCCGCATACTACTAATCCTTATATACATCCGCGTTTATTTCACCCCTATTTTCCGCACCTGTGGTTCCCGTTTCATCTGAAATTGCAACATCCCCGTCCGGAGAAGCCGCCCTATTCGTACATAGCCCTGATCGCGATGGCTATCAGTTCTTCGCCAAAGCAACGATTAACGCTGAGCGGCATCTATAGATTTATAATGGACAATTTCCCGTACTATCGGGAGAACAAGCAGGGTTGGCAGAATTCGATACGGCACAATCTAAGTTTGAACGACTGCTTTGTGAAAGTGGCCAGGGATAAGGTAACCCCCGGCGGGCCTGAACAGGCCGGCGGCAAGGGTAGCTATTGGATGCTAGATCCCAAGGCGGCGAATATGTTCGAAAAGGGCAATTATCGCAGGAGGAAAACAAGAAGGCAACGTGTAAATGATTGCAATAATAGTGTGTTTCAGGTAATCCGGTTTTGTCTATAAGTTTTTTGATTGTCTTGCATGTTTTATCATTTATGTTAATTAAGAATATTTATGTAATAATATAATAAAGAAATTAACAGTTTGCATCTAGTTTTACTAATTGCATAATGACCCATGTTTAAGTTCCCATATTAGTTTTTCAATTTTTGATACTAATCCTTTAGTTGAAGTCTTTTTCAAAGAAATAATATGAGGTAACATAAACGTCTAAAATTTTTGTTAACGTATGCATAGAGCAAAGAAATCTGTTATAAAATCTAATTATAATTGAAGCATGTATCAAAGCATAAACATATGACTAATTTGCTGAGTTTTTATTGCAAAATAATTATGCCAACATTGTTCAACAATAGATTAACAATTAGCAAATATTTTTTTCTAACTCTATCACAAAATATCAATATTTTAATTGTTTCAAAATTAATTTACGAAAACTCGTCATTCATTTTATTTCTCCATGATAAAAACATTAAAATGGCCTTAGAGACAACTTAAAAATTCCGTTATTCCAACTAGTAGAAGTATTATGACATTTATTTGTGTAGCATAAATACAAACAAAATGACCTTATCATACAGGGTTAGGCAAATGTCTGGGAACACCTGATTTCTGGCTAAATTATGGGTTCTATTAAAAAATAACCTTCAGAAGAGTTTTTGTAGTATTTTCATTCTAGTGTGTGACATACTTTAATTTTCAACAACATGTTTCGAGTTATGACGTCTCCGATAGTTTGTTTTAATGAATCACCCTATATCTTTTGAAAATGATTAGTATCAATTAAATATTCAAAACAAGACAATTCATAATAAATATTCAAACTGAAGACCTTCAGCAATCTGACAATAACCGAATGAATGACCTTAATGAGTTCTGAGTCGCATCTTGTGTTATCCCTTGAAAGGCCATCCTAATTCGAACTTCCTACTCTTCGAGAAACTGAGGTTTAGCCTTATAGACATTAGGTTTCAAATGGCCCCAAAGGAAAATGTCCAATGGACTTAAATCGGGCTATCGCGGAGGCCATGCAAGATATCCTCTTCGAACGCTGTGGAAATACTTCATTTGGGTATTCACGCACGTCAGCTCCATAATTCGGCGGTGCTCCATCTTGCTGATATCAGATGGCATCTGGGAATAGGGGTGCAGGATTTGCAGGGTTTGGAAATTAATGAATTAAGGTTTTTAACAATTTCCTCGCGCAAAAGTTGTAAATAACGACAAGTATTCAAATTTTCTCGAAGAAAGAACGATAACGTACATTTAATTTTTGAGGATATTGTGTAAGATTTTCTTCCATCCAATCAGGATTCTGATCACTCCACTAGCGACAGTTATGTCGATTTACATGTCAAATTCAGACAAAATGTTGCTTCGTCGGAGAATAAAATACTATTAACGAAGTTACTATTACGATCAATCTTATGCACAATTTCCTGACAAAACTGCATTCTTCTATCTTCTATTATTTCTTTCTCTGTACACTTCGTTTCTAATTCTACGTGTTCTTGTTTTGACTTCTATTTTTCTAAGAAAACGCATTTCTGTCGCCATTATTCTACTTTTGTTTCTTTCTGTCAATGTCCAAGATTCGCTTCCACATATTAGGGCTGGTACAGCTACTTTCTTTACTACTTCAATTTTTATTTCTTTTGGTATTTCCTTTTTCCCAAGAAATGTTGCTAGAATGACGTTAAATACGCTACCTACTTTTCCTACTCGTTCATTTATTTCTTTGTCTAATTTTCCATTGTTTTCTATTATAGCTCCCAAGTACTTGTAATGTGTCGCTTGTTCCAATTCTTTTTTCCTTCTATATAGATCTTATGGGTTTGATGTTTTGCTGTTATAACCATCGTTTTTGTTTTCGTGTTATTTATCTTCATATTAATCTTCTTCAATGCTGTATTTCCTATATTTGTGTTATATTGTAAGGCTTCTCTCTGACTTTGCCATAATGGCTATGTCGTTCGCAAACAAGGGTTTCGCTATTTCTATTCTTTCCATCCTCCAATTATTTATTGAATATCTTTTTATATTCTCTTTAGCTTCTTTCATATCCTTATCTATTACTATTGAAAACAACATTGGGCTCAGGATGCATCCCTGCTTTAATCCTATTTTAGTTTGAAAAGGCGTGGATTCTTCGTTTTGAATTCTTATTACGTTTTCGTTGTTCTCCTATGTGGCCTTTAGTAAATCCATAATTTCTGTTTTTATACCACGTTTTTTTAATATTTTCCATATCTTCTCCTTTTACTCTATCGAACGCTATATAACTTCTATATAACATGAAGCTCTCCTGCTTTATTTATTACTTTCTGTGTTGCTTGTTTTATTATGAAAATGGGATCCTGTGTGCCTCTACTTTTTCTAAATCCATATTGTGTTTCCTCTAGAATTTCATCGATTTCCGTTTTTAGCCTTTTTCTATAATACGGTTTAGTACTTTGCCCGCCATACTTGAAAGAGTTATTATTTTGTACAGTCTCGTACGTCTCCTCTTTTATACATGGGCATCCGTTTTCCATTCGTTTGGTAGTATGTTTTCTTTAACAATTATGTTCATAATTTTTCTCAGTTCTTCTTTTCCCGTGTTGTCCATAAATTTTATCATTTCTACAGAGATGTTATGTATGTGTTCTTGAGGCTTTTCCTAGTATCAATTTTTGTATTTCTACCTCCTCCATTGTTATTTCAGGTATACTTTCTTCTTCCTCTTTCCCTTCTTCTTCCTCTTTCCCTCCAGTCTTATTTTCAATTTGCGCCTCTCCCACTTCGCTCTATTTCCCCTGTACTTGTTAATTCTTTAAAATATTCTTTCCACCTCTCCAAGATATCATCTTCCTGCGTCAGTATCTTTACCGTTTTTTTTTTATGTTTTTCAATGTATATGTGTTTTTTTGTCTAAGTTGCTTTAGGCTACCATAAAATAGTTTTTGATTTTCTGTATAATTTGTTTTCATAGATTCCCCAAATTCTTTCCATGCGTCTTGTTTTGCTCTTTTTACCTCTATTTTTACTTCTTACCTAAAGTTTTTATATTCTTCACACATGATGGACAATATTATTATGTCCCAATCCTGCATATCTGCCACTTGGTATTTCTTGCGATCTGAGATGACCCATTCTTGCCTTTACCATTACCATCAAATGGGAAGGAGCGAGATCTAGGAGGCATTCCATTGCTGCTGTTGGAGTACTTCTCATTACTACTGTTATTCCTAAACATGCAGCCTCTGTATCTTGCTGAGTTCAGTTATAGCAGTTTACTGCTGGTATCAAGCATGACATTTGTTTCTTTTGAAGAGGCCGGGATGTCGTTCTGTACTTCACCAGCTTTTTCGTAACACTTGCAGAAAGATCCATATGCAGGAATATGAATTTTTATTTATATTTTCCGGCGCACTTTCTATACTTATTACTTTTTCTGTGATCATAAATCATCAATAAATTCCTATTAATTTTTTTGTTTACAATATTTATTTCCAGTATTTATAACGCTATTTTGATGGAGTACACTTTAAGGGCTATTTCAACTCGCAATATTATAAACTGAGCCGAAAATAATAAAACGACAAATTGTTTGACATTTTCGAGTATTTATGACTTTTGTAGGTTAGATTAAAATCTTTAAATCTGGATTACAAAATAATATTAATTTATGTTTTCTTTTTGCTTAATTATAGTCTCTCTTAAAATTAAAAAGACAGGTGCTTATCTAGAAGAAAAAAGATTGCCCAGTAAAATGACTTCTTGAGTCTATTGTAGGTTTACGTCAAATAAAATAAAAAAAAACTATCATGATTTTCAAAGTTTAGGATGAAACTTTTGCAGACCTCCCAGTTGTAAAGTAAATGCTTCATTTGATGTGCAACATACTGGTTTTCCTATATTGGGTGGGACAAAAGCATGGAAACACCCCCAAAACTTTTAAACGAATCTAGATACAAACTTGAAATTTGGAGAAGTCATATAAGATTATGAAAGCTATGTTTTAGGGGAGGAGTGTGTATGCAATCCTGCACCATACATAACTTTCATGATCTTAATGACTTCTCCGAATTTTAACTTTATATCTAGATTCGTTCCACTCGATTCCATTTTTGTCCCACTCCGTATATTTCTGGTAGCAGCAATGTTAATATAATCACACAATGAAATCAGCCTCCTATTAAAGATTAGCTAATATTTGAAGGGTAGATTAATTTGTCTTCGCTTAAGCGTCAATATAATTTTATTTGAGTAACTTTTTTAACGTTAACTATAAGGTTATATCTCAGATTATTACAATTGTGAGTCGAAATCGTTTAAAAATGATTTGGTACTCATTTGCGATGTTAGATTGCTTGGAAAATAGGGCATAGTTTCAAAATACATTTAAATAAACCCTTATTTGCTAAATCTTTTATGCGTAATGTTGGAATAAATAAATTCTCAAAGTCCAAGTTTATTTATAGATATCCAAAGTATCAGTTTATATTTCACGAAAGTAATAATGCAAGTTGTTAAATTCTGAAAAACAAATTCAATATTTTTTTTCAGTCGAAAGCCCTGTCTTTTGAGATCATTTATCATGGCGTTTGTTTAGGCTTTAAATGTAACGTATTACCAATAAGTATTGAGTAACTTTAATATGAATGGAAGCAAGAAGTATTCTTGATTAATAGAATTTAAAGATTGTATTATATTTATATTAAAAAGGTAATTAACTCATCCATAAGTGTTAAGAAAAGTTATTATAATTTATTAGGCATATTATTGTTATACACTGTGATTACTATATTTTTTCTATAATCTAGATTGTACTAAACTCTCTGGGTCTTGGAAAGTGATTTAGACAAGTGTTATAATTAAAACTAAATGTGTTTTTACGTTTGCTAACGTGTATACTTTATTTTTTTTTTTTAGATTTTACACTTAGGTTAAAGTGTTGTTTAAAAACTATAGATGGATGTTTATGTTATTCAATGTAGTGAATCAAGTAATGATTCGGAAATTTTAATGAGTGGTTTCGATAGATTTCAAAAGTAAATACTTCTAACATATGGTAGCAATGCATAATTAAAAGTACGGAAAAATAAAGCAGTATTATACAAATACCAAATTACATTATAAATAAAAATAAATTTGAAATAATTTTTAAAGGATGTATAATGTAACGTATTCCCTTGTTTTTGTTTCAGAATCAAGCATTACCTCTAGTCAAAAGAAATCCTTCTCCAGCGACGCATTTACAGGAACAAACAATAGATTCTTCGACGTGCAAAAATAAAAACTCGAGCCTGTTTACCATCGAAAACCTTATAAAATCGAGTAACGACAGCAATAAACTTGACCAAACAAATATGAACGGCCCTCTCGGCCTTTGATGTTACCATGTTTTTGTGATTTCAATTATTTGTATTAGGTTGCGTTCATTTAACAACAAATAAATGTGTTTATTAAGGGTTGTTAGTTTTAGGTATAAAAAACAAATCATAAAATTATATTTCAAATAAAGTTTGTACATAGTAATATAAATAGTTTCTCTTATGTACGCTCGATTGGTAGAAATCAAAGGATTGGTATTTATTTTGGAAATGGCACCGACGTTTTATATGCAATAATAAAACACGTCATCAAGTAAAGCGGGTTTATTTATTTATCTACATTAAAGGCGCTGCTGCCTACTCAATTTTTATGTGCGCTACTGTTCCTAGAATACGACTAATTGCAGATCGTATGTGTCATAAAATGAAATCGGACTAGAGTAAGTATTTTTTTAAATATTTCGAGTAAGAGTACGTATTTTTAGTTGTACGTAAGTACGTACAACAATGTAATAAAAAAAAATAAACAAATAGGCAAGATTAATGACAATTTGGTTGGTCAAATTATTCTGCTGTTTAAGTTTTTTATTCTTTCGGAGTGCAGTAGAACCTCGATGATTCGTCCATTGTGGGGGATAAGTTCATATGGATAACTGAAAAACACGGATAATAGAATTGTCTCGCCCTAGTTTCGCGAGGATTGTTCCCGTTTTGATACATTTTTCTTTGACAGTAAAGATCCTTTTTCCTGAAAAATTGTGCCAAAAAGACAACATGGTCAATGTCATGCATGCTTTTTAAATGCAAACAGTAGAGCCAAATGCTCTTAAAATTGGCAGAAAGTATTAAAGTACGTATATGTAATACGTACTTTAATTCGCTTCGTTTTCGACACAACTTTTTAAAAGAATGGGCAGTAAAACAAAGACGAGGTGAAATTAGACACAACTTGTGGTTTTGACTATATAGGGATTGAAATGTAAGATAGAGGGCGTAGCTATCTTGAAATTTTCAATCGGAAGTAAGTTTTTATAAAATCTTATTTGGAATATATTTTCACTATATTTTTATGACAAGGCAAACAGTTCTATGATTTTCTAAATTTTTACCCAACTTTACCCAAGGTTTGTTACTTTTCTCATAATCCTAGTAGTGAATATCGATATTTATGATAGAATACAGAGTACCACCTGTTTTTTAGAAACGCATATCACATCCAGAAAACTTGTTTCTAATGCCAAAGAATATGTTTGTTTGAAAATATCACTTGTTGTTAGCAAATATTTTCTTGAAACTAATAAATGTGCCAGAAAAGAATGATGCCTTAGAATATTTAAGAGATTTATTAAATGAAATCCGGAGAAATGAAATAAAACACTCTTACAGCCTTCATATTCAATAAAAGAAGACAATTTGTTAGGTTTATTTAAATATACATTTTCGGAGTATTGGATATTGGAAACTATAATATATATCAATTTACAAAATCAACAAACAATGGATTTTTTTAATATTGAATTGAACTACAAAAGTATTTAAATTCGACTATTGCCTTGTTCTCTATCATGTTCCAATAATTAGAAAACAAAAACAGGTTAACTTTAACAAAAAAGATGAATTAAAGCAATGCTGCAATCTATTTTATCGCATGTAAAACTTAAACATTCACTATAAAGAACCATAGGTAGATGTCATTTCTAAACTCCTATTCATAACATGAAATACTCGTACCGTTAACTGGAGTCAGATTACCCTGAGAAACCTCAGAGATGTGTGACAACTCCACAACGTGAGCAAGGAGGACAGACTGTGAAGACCAAATCAAAAACAAAGAATGCTTTTATATTTCCAGTGGTTAAAGATTATGGCGAAAACTGCCCAGTAACTAACCAATTCTTTTAAGAACCGGTAGTTTCAAACTTGCTTCAAGCATATGGTCATATACAATAAGTTGAAAAACAATAATGTTTCAACTTTTTGTTATTATTATTTATCTTATGTTATACGTTTACATGAATTTCTAATGTAAACAGAGATGTTAAAAACCCATCTATTATAGAATAAATGTTTTATTTTCACAATAAAACTATTATTTTTTCAACAAACCTCTTTGATTATGTGCTAGAACTAATAAAGTCTTCCTTAAATTTTATCCCGATTGATCTTTCAGTAGAGGCTATTTCATCCTAAACCCAGGACCAACCGGGACAGACGTAATTTGTTTTTGACTTTCAAAATAATCTGGTATTAATTAGTTATATTACTAAGTGCCTTTCCAATTCTAATTAATGGTATTTGAAATTAATATCTTTCAAATGAAAAAAGTTATAAGCAAAAATGTAAAAACTGTCTTGATTCACCCCAGTCAGCGGCTGCTGATCGTGGTTCTTCGTATGCCATCATCAAATATGTTTCTACCAATGTCACCTGTGTTACGAAGTTATCCGAAGAAGTTCAATTAGTGCCCAAGAAATGTAAGCATCAACTGCGGCTGACCCTTGCTGACGGATAGCATAAACAAATTAGGAACTTACTTTTGGAAATAATTTTATAAATATTATTGCATATATTTGCAATATTTTTTACACACTTTTCGCTGCGACGACCCTTTTGAGCCGACTTATTTTTTTATTAAAAAAAAAAAACGCTCTTTGCATCTTTATGCCAATAACTGTCAATATCTAAAGAAGCACTGTCATAAAGAATAAACGCAATACTTATAATAAGCGATTAATTATTTGGACCAAGTATTTATTTAAATTTTGAAGAATTTATTTGTTTTTTTTTATTTACATATAATTCAAATATTTATTGGATGAAGAAATAAATAAAAAAAGTATTGGTTTGTGTAAAATGATAAAAACATGTCTGTGGACACACATACAATTTAAATTTTTGGGTACATTATATTTATTTTATACTATGTTTTGATTATTGAAAAATCCCCTTGAGAAACGTAATAAATTATTTTTTGTTACATGCTACCCCCTCTATTACAGCATAGCTAAAATATGAGTAAGGTGGAAAGATATCTAATCGAAATTTTGTGAGTAGCCGCACATTGACCAGTAGATGTCGCTGAGCGTCTGAAAGGTATTTTTTTTTCGGGGCGTACGATTTGTGTCTCATATATTTAGAAATATTTAAAAATTTAGTTGAATTATTTGATATTATGTTTCATAATATTGAAGTAAGTATAAATAAATTTTGTGTTAATAGAAAATTTAAGCATTCTTTTCATAAACTATTACTGCAAGTGTATTTATCAAATAATAATCTTTTATTGTAAAATAGCGTTATCTTAAAAATATAGAATTAGAACACTGTTGTTTCATTAACTGCTGGTTATATATATGTATATAGGCAGTACATACTTACGCATTCATGTATTAACCACGATTTACATACATACCCAGTTGTAACAGAAACTGTACTTATTTCAAACACACACGTTTGAGATCTCAGATGCATTATAGGGTTAAATATACCTACAGTATGCACGCGATTGACCTGTCGATGGATATATTATATTAATAATGACCGTAAGTAGGAGGGCCTACGTTAAACTTCTAGCGCGAAGGAGATCATATTTAAAAATATCCGCAATAAACAGATTCTATACATTGTTATCTCCAAGCAGAAGTAACTGCCAATAAAAGGACTGGAGTTCTAAAGGATAGTGAATGAGTTTAGATATTATACGCATTAATAAGTAAAAGGAAGCCTGATTATTGATTTCCAATGAGACTTTTGTGGATATGTTCACTTCCTGTAGACACTGCATTCGCAAAATCTGTCTCACATGTAGATGAGTAAGAGAACAATACAACAAGCTAATACAATAATATTAACTATTTTAAGAAACCTCCAACAAATAATATATCATTCGTGAATAATGACTAATGATTACTAATTATTCGCAAATAACAATTGACGAATACAAATTATTCGCGAATAACAAATTGATTGAATGACAATTTTAAATATAATTTTGACATTTGACTGGTTGAACGGATACAGCAACTACCTGAAAGAAATATTGTTTTTTTTTCCACAGAAAAGTGATTGCTGTCTCTCTCATATCGTCTCGTGATAGCAAGGGACAGTAATAATTTTGAGGAAGGCTCAGCGCTATGGGGTGTCCTAAGATTATTTGCTTCGATAATGCACCTGCATATTTGACGCACTCATAAATTTGGTATAACGAATTCGTCTGAACAAAATAAACTTTGCGTTCATATCACGTGACATATAACCAAATAATGCAACTTTACCACCATTAACTGCTCTCTTTCCTTTTTGAAATGAAAAGGCTTTGCACATCTCTAAAATCTGGAAATAAATAAATCTTTCTTATTTTAATTTTTTAAAGTACATAAAATCAGTTCATGTGCTTTACTAAGATTCTATAATTTTTTTGATTATAATAAAAAACCAAAGGAAAACACTTTTTAAAAAAAAAACACAAATTTTAGTCCCTATTCTTTTTTGATCAATAAAAATTGATTTTATTCATTCGTGAATAACGATTCAATAATGTAAATTATTCGTGAAGAGGGCTTAAATACACAATTCTAAATATATTATTTTTATTATAAATATGTAGAGTATGAATGTTGAAAAGTAAGCAATATCTAAAATCACCAGCTCGTACGCATTTATTTGGTATATACAAAAGCATATTCAACAGTTCCACGCTGCTGCTACTACTACATAACTGTTGAGTCATTTCCTTTCAGCCCTGTTCTGCTTCCACATCCCACATATTGATCGCCATTATCATGCTTGTTTATAGCGAAATGGCTTTTCACATACACTCGCAATCGTCAATAGAAACTTAAGATGAAGCTCCTTTATCATACACAGAGCCATAGTTTCGCAAATATTGTTTCTTTGAAAATATGTATACGTTTAAAGAGGGTTGAAGAAAATAAAAGAATAATTAAAGATATGATAACTTCATATCTTTGAAGAAAAAATAACAAATGCATAAAAAAATTAATTCCATTATTTACAGAAATATTATTCTTTTCGCATTAACAATTTGACAATACCATATATAGTATGTGTTGCGTATTTTTTCTACCGTATAACAAAAACAAGCCTAGATTTTTAAAGTTTTGTAATAAACAAAGAACACAAAAGCTCTCATCAGGCTCAAAAAATGCACATTTATTTGCATACTCGGATTGCATGTAAAAATGCAAATGCATATGTATTTGTTAGTTCAAATATCAGTAGTTCTCTTCATTAGTCTTCTATAAAACATGTAAGACACCGATTGTTTTTTGCTAAGGACAAATTCTTTCTTTTTCGCTATTTGCCTGCTATAGCATTTGATTTACCAAATGATTCAGTTAGGTTTAGCAAATATTTCAATAAAATTATGTGCTTTGGTTTTCTGTGTAGTTATATGTACAATGGACGACATAAAAAACGGGGACAAGTCTAAATACCGAATTCAGCATTATTTAACTATTGTATATGGTACTTTCAATGTATTCCTATATTTGTTTCTATAGTAACAAGTGACATAATGTGATCATGTTCATTTCATTGTCATTTAATTTCTCAATTTTACATTTTAGGAACATATTATTACGTTTTAAAGATTATACATTAAAGAAATAAAAAAAAAATACTAATACTTTGTAAAGCATCCGTTTTGCTCAATAACGCTCTGAAGACGTCGTGGCATTGAATAAATTAAAGCTTGTGTGTATTCCGGTGCAATTTCTCCCCAAATGTTTTCGATTGCTTGCCACAGCTCTTCTGAATTTTAGGGTCTGAAATTGGCATTATAAATTTTCTTCACCATACTACCCCAAACATTCTCAATGGGGTTCAAGTCAGCACTGTTTGCCGGCCAAGGTAATACAGGCACTTCGTTCTCTTCAAACCATTCCGTAACAACATGTGAAGTATGAATAGGGCTGTTGTCTTGTTGAAATATAAAATTTCCATCAAATATTTGTGTTATAGAAGGTAGCATTATGTTGTCTAATATGGTTCTGTAAATATTTCCTGTTAATCGTTCATCTATTCTCCAGCAAATCCCCGGTCCATTAACGCTGATCCAAGCCCAAACGTTTATACTGAAACGTCCACTTCTTTTAATTTGTTGAACGTATTCATGCGAATACCTGTTACTGTTGCGTGGTCTATATAATCTTAATCGACCGTTATGACATGATTGAAAGATCTTTTCATCTGAAAAAATGACACTATCCCAAAAATTATTGTCCCTATTAACATATTCTTCTGCAAACTCCAGACGTCGTTGTTGATGAACTTGAGTTAGGAACCCTTTTCTTGCAGCAGAATAGTTTCTTAAATTAGAATTTTTAATACGACGAAGAGCTGTTCTATGCGACGCAGGAAAAGCAGTCTCCTCTTTTGCTGTTACTGCAGTAGAAAATGGATTATCTCTGAGGTAATTAATAAGTGCTGCATCATTATCCGCTGTAGTAATCCTTGTTCTTCCAGATCCAATATATCTTGATAATCTTGCTTCATTAACCCATCTTTGCTTAATTCTCAGGACAGTATTTTTACTGTTGTTAAACTCTTGGGCAACTTGTCGTATTGACCACCCTTTTTCCAACATGGTCACTACTCTTGCTTTATTAACTGTGCTTAAATGTTGAGGCATTTTCAATTAGATTATACACAGAATGAAATAGATAAGTCAAAATTACAGAATTATTAAAAAAATTTCTATGGCAACGATTTCCTAAATACACCTATTCACAATATAACAATTTCAGTGTACCTGCCCATTTTATTTGGCGCCGGTGGTACCTATATAACAAACCTTTTTTTTTTATTTGGCTGATCATTGAATGACTTTAGAAAAAAATCCTGATTCTATACTTTCGTTTTGTAAATTACTAATTTGGAAGACGCAAACCAAGAGGGAACTAAATAATTAATAGATTTTTTCCATCCCAATGACTTGTCGTTGGCTACTGTTGTATGGAGACAGAGCGTATATTTCATTCTTTTGTGTTTCGAATTTCGTTACCGTTTCCCGAGAAAGATTATTCCGAAAGCCATAAAATAATTTCTCTCAGGGAATTTCATTAGCGAAAACGACGTCGCCACACACACACACACACACATTCGCAGCTATACACAAGTACGCCGAGGTAAAAGAACAATCAGAAGGAAAAAAAGAAGAGATTCCTAGTTACAGGATGCCCGATAAATCTAATCAAATGCGAAAAGATATAGGGGCGTCAGGAAGATAGTTCGGTCGTTGTCAGGAGGAAGTGGGGAGGGAGGATAGCCGGCGGTCATCCTCAAACGAGCAAGTGTCAGTGGGCAGCCACAAACTAGTTATTTATCACCGTCTTCGGAGTCCGACCATTAGCTGCAGCCGCACGGTCAACTAGCCTTAATAAAGCTATCATAGCTGAATTACTAGAGAGAGCCACCGTTAGAGTTACTATAGAAACACGACCGCCTCGGGCCGACAAATTGCGTTGGAAATCCGCCGTTATTATAAGGTAAGAATAAGTTGGCGACAATTTCTCCTCCAGCCGTGTTTTCGTATATGTGTCTCTTGCAATTCCTCTATAGTCACCGTAACTTCTAATGCCGTATTATATAGATGATGACGGCGATAATAATGGCAGGAGCGTACGCGAATTTGTCCCCCGTTATAAATCACGTAAAACGCTGAGGGCCGGAACGCAACAAAATACATTGCAGGCGTGTCGCGCAACCACTGCATGCACTTTCTCATATATACCACGACAGCTTTTAAATAAAATGTATGATAGGGGTGCTATACGTTTTGTGAAAATTTATCGTCCGGTTATTCTGACTGCGATGCATCCGGATCGTTCGCGTCCGTGCAACACATGCATACGAATGTATGAAGTTTTTCGACCACACTTTTTTCCTCATTTCTGCGGTTCAACGTTTTGTTGGTGTGCATGTAACTGACCTAATGCTGCATTATCTCTTAATTTATGGCTGGGGAACATTTTGTTCTGTGAAAATGCACTGAGGAGACACTGTGCTAAATATGTTTTTGATGCAGTTTAAATTGAGGTTTACGATAAAAGGTTGAAGGTACTCGTTAGGTTTCCAAAATAATAAAGAAAATAAGAAATAATGAAAGAAATTAGTGGAGAAAGTGGAGAACGTAGAATGTAATGGTAAAGCCAAGTTTGCAGGTGTGGGAAGTTAACACTTTGGTAACCTTTCGTCACTTTTCACGTCACACCACAATTATAGTAGATTGTAAACCAATAGTTTCAATAGAGGGATTTTTTCTTGTACTCATATTGCATAATAGTGCACCTCGTGCACCCAAAAGCTTGCGTGAAGTTGCATTTCACCCTCTAGTGCGTGAAGTGAAATTGGTACTTAACTGACGTATACAAATACATTGACATTTCTGGTGACATTTAGCAAAATAAAGTGACTAAACTGTCAAACGTTAGCATAATACACATTTGACAGTACATAAACAGGCAGGATATGGGCAGGATTAATCGCAATAAACGGTATTTGATAGTACTATTATTAAAAGCATGTTTTCTTTATACAAAATAGCTCCATAAATAACAAACAACACATGTTTGTTCATCATTGATTTTATCATAGAAGACATTTATAAATTGCAGCAGCGCAGTCTGAGTGGATCGTCCAGCGAGAAAGCCATGTTGAGCAGCACTCAAAACATTGTGGTGCAACAAAATGGAAACGATTCTTCCACATACAATTCTCTCCATTATGTTTGAAATGGGTGAGATCAGCGAAATAGGTCTGTAATTCTGCGTTTTCCTTTTGTCATCTTTTTTGTGGACAGGTATAATGTTTCAAACATTTAAACATTTAGGAAAAATTTCTTCAATAAGCGATCTATTAATCGATGAAGTTAAATGAGTAACAAGGTACATTATTTTTCGCTTTAAAACATTATTAGTGATAACAGCTATGCCATGTGAGTCGGACGACTTCAGTTGCATGAATTTTAAAACTGTTGAGAAAAAGAACCACAAAGTTGTAAGTTTATAAATTATTGATTTGTGTGATTTGTAAAGACATTTCGTTCTTTACAATTATTTCACACACAGACACATATAGTAGGTACGGTATGCTGCAAGGATCAAACCTAGCACCCTTGCCATTTTTATTGTTTATAAAAGACGTTCCTTAAACGGATACCTGTGATGACACCTAGATTCTTTAGAGTAAGTATGCATTCTGCTGATGTAATGACATATACAGTCTGTTTGACTTTAGCTGTCACCTCAGATATCTCGGCTATTGTTAGAGATACGACAAAATATTAAAGAAGGAAATTTGTTCTACATCTAGTTCCCTATTATGTGCCTTAGAATAAAAAACAATTGAGCATCAAATGTGTTAGAAATAGCAACTACATACAAAATTTTAAATGCAATGTACCCAACTTTATTACCTATTTTAAAACACTAAAAAATTCTCTTTACAACGATATATCATATGTCATAGCTATCTAATCATTTAAAAACATAAATTGAAGATTTTGGTACAAATGCACGCTTTGGTAGTGGTTAAAGCTTTATTTCAAAAAGTAGGCGGTGAAACAAGTGAAATTATTTATGCTATTCCACGTAAGTATGTATAACATCACAACATGAACGGAGTAACAATAAATTAAGTTTAAAATGTCAGTCATTACATCCATAATTTTTGTTCAAGATGATATTTGCCATAAATTCTCCAGATCTGGGTATTAAGTTTCGTATCGCTTTATGCAGCATGTATTATGTTATTTTGCCACAAGCCCACAGTGGTCGGAAATGCAATTCTAGGTGGCCAAAGCGTTTACACAAATACGTAATCAGTGAGAATTGCACTAATATTTAATATTCCAAAAAAATGCTTATAACTTGTGAACTTTTCAACTTTCCACTTTTCAGTTTTAAACTTTTAAACTTCTAAACTTCTGCAAACTGTTTGGCAAATGATTTGGCAAACTCCTTCACCGCCCACCTTTTCTTAGACGATGTGTTTAATTCGTCTAAACGTGCATTTGTACCAAACTTTTCAATTTACCTATGTTTTTAGATGATGCGATAACTATGACATGAGATATAGTTTTAAACAGAATTTTTTAGAGTTTTAAAATACGTAATAAAATTGGGTGCATTTCATTTAAACTTTGTATGTATTTATTATATCTAACACATTTGATGCTCTAAGGCGTATAATAGAGAATTTGATGTAGAACAACTTTTTTTCTTTCACATTTTGTCGTATCTCTAACAACAGCCGAGATATCTGGGGTGACAGCTAAAATCAAACAGACTGCATGTATGTAACTTGGGGGTTGGAAATTGAAGAAAACGTTGTAAGGCGTGAATTAAGTATTGCAGGATTATTTAAAAATGCCGAAGAGGTAATATTTGAAGATTGGCAACAAAGAACTTATTATACTATAAGACTTTACGACGATGGAATGGCTCTTTCTGAATTACAACACACTGATTGTCAATGCCTCAGAAACGATAATGATATAGTAATGTGTGTGTTTACTGTTATTACCTTGTTTTGTGAAAGCATGCACTTTTATAAAGCCTCTTTTTGTTCTATAAAACTTTGTACTTCATTCGTTTTGAATAATGAATGATTGAGGGTCATTAATCTTTCAAGTGTTATTTAAATACAGGGATAAAATTTAATCAATCAATAACGGGCGATTAAATACTCAGTATATCATAGGCAACAGTCCATTATATTAATCTTTAATGAGTAACTTGAAGTTTACAAAATTAAACGAATCAAATTATTCAGCTTATAACAATAATTAATATTAAATTCCAAAGCTCCACTCAGCCAAAAATCACCGTTTAACATTGCAACGTTGAAGTGACGTTTCCGTTAGAAGCGAGTATGCAAGGGGAGCTATGGTAAGCTGTCGGACAGGTGAGTATAAAACAAACAACAAAAACAAAAGTATTAATCACCTCCGGCACCGGAGTTAATTACGGTCTCAACGTTCGAACAGCATGGTACGGGTTTCTTAGCAACAGTTTTGGATTCAGTGACATGAATCTGCCCGTACCAGTCCGTTTTAGATCGGGGTTATTTTGTAAAATATGCGATTTTCTGACACTTGAAACATGGGGTCTGTGTACATGCAATAACCACCCATCGCGGAGGGAAGGATGGGGGTATTCCTTCTAAACTTCAGGTCTCTTTCGCATCGCGGATATGCTCGCTGAAGTGAGCGTTTCCAGTAGCGCTCACCGCGAGTAATATTTTTGCTTTTCCTATCAAAATGTTACGTTACGGCGAATGTAAATCGTTCGACTTTTATTTCGTCGTCCGAATTGATTTACTTACAAGGCGCGCGCTGTCGGCTCGCGTAAGATCCTTATTGGCGTTTCGCATTAGTTATCCCAAGAGAATGTACATATACATATATATTTTCCGGTAAAATTGCATAGAATCTGCTATCATAAAAATAAACGCAGTTGAAATTACTCGAATAGCGTACACAATGCATATTCGCTTTTTGTGTATCAAATAATTCGCTGTATAATTGGAAATTCAAAATTGCAAAAAACAATTAAATCGGGGATTTTCAGGATATTATTTCAAACGCAAACACAAAACTACATGTTATTTTGTAGATATGGCTTGCGTAACTCGATCAATGTATTGTTGAGGTTATTAGACTAATTAAATTTGCAAACGTCATACAATTAATTAATTTATCTCTTTTACTTTACCAGTTTTACATTATCAGAAGTTGTTGTTGAGAGTTAGTATTATCACTCCATCACCCAAATGGAATAATATTTATGCAATTGCTGTAATTAACTGTAGTAATTTGTATCAAACCTTAATACACATTATTATATTGACAATAACTTTTTCACAATTGTAATAAAACCATATTTATGTACGTAATCTACTTACCTATTGTGAAACAGTATAAACATTTTTAAGCAAATATAGTAATAATTATACCCCATTTCACATTTAATCCTTACTACAGTGCTTTAATTTGCAATAACATTTTACTATATATATAATAGCGTGTCTTTTGATTTTCATTTATTTACGCTGACGTTTCTTAAAACGTGAAGATGGATTGCCATCTTCAGCGTGCAACATGTTACTTTGAAAAGATTGTCTGAGCTAGACCCGTGACAGCATTACTGGCTGAGGCTGCGATCGTCTCGTAGATTGAAACTTTGACTGATGTCCCCTAGGAGGTGCACATCTAAACTCTTGATTCCCTAGTAGGCGATCGCGGATATAGCGAAATTAATGTATGGGTTTGCAGTCCTCCTCTAGTGCTATTCCTTATTCATAGCTCTGCTGATATGGTAACTCCAACAATAGACCACAGCCCCGCCATGGCACAGTGTTGGGAAATTTCGAAAATCCGGGCAAAAATGTAAATTTACAACAAGTAAATGGACTAATTTGCAGAATAGGAATTAATAGAACGCATACCAATTTGTCCCTACTTATATTTAAAGGAGTTCTACAAACTAGCGGTTTACTTTGATGCATATTATTGCCTAGTGAAAAGATTTTTAGAGCCGTGAGCTTTTGGTTGATGTTTCCAAAGTGTATTTAAAGTTGCGTTTATGCTTTCTGTTTATAAAAATTGTGTCTGGATATGTAGGTTATTTTTTAAATAATTAACACTCAGATCCTTATTTGAATAACATCAATATTACTAACCCATTTACAGTTTTGGTAAGTTTAAGTAGAGCTACAAAAAAGTCTCGCATTATCCCCACTTACAATTTTGTTTTTAGAAGATAGCCAATAATGTATATCTTGTGTCTTCAAAAAAAGTTTTGCACATCATTGCACATACTAAAGAAAATTTAAAAAAATATAGTCTGTCAGTTTGCGTCGGCACAGCTTCTGATGTAACGCAGGCATTCTCTCTCAGTTTTCCTGTCTCTGGCTGTCTTGTCAGCACAGCTTTTCTGATACACGCAGAGATTCCCAGTTATTCCCGGTCTGGCAGTCGACGTCGGCACAGCTTCTGATGTAACGCGGGCATTCTACCAGTTTTCCAAGCTCTGCAAAGCGCGTCGGCAAAGCTCATTGATACACTCAGAGATTTATTCCCAATCATACTAGTCTCGTAAAATTGGTACCGGCATAACTTTCTGGCCAGACATAGCACGTGAAAATCGTGTACACATTTTTGACCTGACCCCCGATCTTCATTTCGCGTTATCACCAAATTAAAACCGTTAAAATTCCGCGTCGAAATTAAAAAGTGTTCCGAAGCCCCGCGAATATTCGTTTATGTTTACCACTGTATATACATACGTTTTGCTGCTCACCTGTTTTTGTCATTGTACACACTTGATGATTTTCACACCTATTTTGTTGCAACAAACTCTTGATTTAAAACACACTTTCACTGTTTAAATTGTTGCGCATCCCGATCGTAACCCTGGATATCTCGCTCTCGCACCAACGGCTACCACTCTGGAGTTGCAACGTTATTGTAACGATGTAGAAGGCGCAGCTATCGACATACCGTTTGACAGCTGGCCCGCACAGATCCGTCGTACGACCACGAGGCGAATCTCCGCACGCAGAGATATAGACATATAGGGGTCAACGTAAAATTAATATGTATTAAGCTTTATAAAAGTCAACAAGTAAATGAGAGCACGAGGGTGAAGTAGTATGTAGTAGGTAAACACAGCACAAAGTAAGTACACTTCGTTGTAAGTTATTTAACGTATCGTACCGGATATCAAACATTAGACAACGTTACATGTTTAGAAAACAAAAAGGAATTGTAAAAGACTTTACGCTATAAATAGTTAATTTTCTTTGTGAGATAGTATAGATTTTTAATTTATAATTTTAAAAATGCAGAGCTACACTTCTTTTTCATTTTATAAAATATTTTTTCTATTATTATTTTTGGTGATTGCGCAAACCTGCAAACCATAGAAGAAACCGTCACTGCAGTAACGTAAAGTTACATTTTCCTACACACAGAAAAATGCATGTTTACCTTAAATAAATTTGTCTTGGACCAAATAAATCTAACAAGACAAAAACTTCTTAAGGCAAGAAAAAAATTGTCATAACAGCATAATCTTGACGTAAGAGGTTAACAATCTTGAATGAAACTACTTTTAGTTTTCACTTAAGAATATGGTTTACTTCCATTAAAAGCATTAGTCTTTGAGCAAAATGTTAGAATTATTGGATTAAATTAATCTTCATATCTTTTTAGGAATAGTAATACTTACTTACCTTAACCTTTCAATAGTCGCGCATAGGCGCAGCGGACCTATACCTGTGCATTTCTTATATGTTGAAAGTACACTTCCTAATGGAGGGTTGAAATCATAACGCTTTATACAAGCCAAAGAAAAAATGCCAAACAAAATTAGAACCAAGAAATGCCACCACGCGGTCTATTGTTGGAATCACCATACTAGCAAAAGCAATCAAAGGGGAAACTGCTCTAGAAATGGACTCGAATTTCTTGCTACTATGCAAATAAGGGTTTAGATTGTCTCTATCTACGGGACACAAGCAAACTCTCAATACAGGAGAGGGCCGCAACGTAAGCCGGTAATGTAGTCACAGATCTAAGCTCGGACAATTCATATCTATCTACTTGCACTAAGCAAATATATTCTCTAGTTAAGAAAATTTATCGAAACAAAAGTTTTCTTGAATTAAAACTTTCAATTTTCTTATGTTAGTGGTCAAAGATTTACTTACAACAAAACTATTCCATTTTCTCTTTAAGACAATTGTGTTAAACCAATATTTTGTTTTGAACTCAGAATGCTTTTTGTGTGGGTAGTTGTTTTTTGACACGCTCTTAATATAAAAAGTCTTATACTTTATACACGTACGAGCAAACAATTAACGTAACAGATGTTACTGACAATGAATTAAGAGCATAGAACTATTATCCTTGTCATATGTATAATAAAAAGCATCCTTACAGACATTTCCTCATAACGACGACATAAAGATCTAATCTGAACTGTTAATAACAGAAATTAAACCGCTAGGATCTCGGTTGCCGCTGACACGATAATATCGTCTAAACTTATCTAATTCTAATTTCGCATCCGTACCACAACCGTATACGAGAACAAACAGACTCACACACACATATACAGTAGTCGACGTCGACTACAAAGATATTTCGAATTCATTAAAACTCATTGACCGCTTTTTGCGACCCGTGTGTGCGCCGAGAATCCCTTGGTCGTCTCTTTCTGGGTTGTAGTGTGCCACTGACGCTGTATGCTACACGTTGCGGTGACAGTTTCTGAAATATTATTATACGATGGGAGACGACGCCGACGGAGGTAACACTGGCCGAAGCGGTTGTAACAGTAGCAGTCGTAGTAGTAGTGGTAGTAGTATAGCAGAAGCAGTACCAGCAACAGATCCCTCGTCTAATTGCGGGCAGGATAATTAAATGCTAAGTACACACGGGACGCATGGACAAGAGGGACCTATACGGTCGGATGCACACGTCAAGTTAACGTCATGTGGGTCGTCACGAGTGTGTGACGTCGTCTTTAGTGTCACGGGCACGTACGTACGTAGGACCAAGTCGGATATAAAGTTAGTACTTTCGGCGGACATGATTAGGGACGGCTTTTCATAACCGGGAACTTTTCTCCAAATTTTGTCGTGACGAGCCATTAACCCTTTATTATAGAAGATTAATTAGTTTAAACCGGGAATTAATCTAACCAGGGTAGTTCTGCTTAAATACACAAATTTGCCCAGCTGTGTGTTGTAGACATTAAGTTTGGATAAATGTATGGGCCTGGTTCAACAGGCGCCTGGATTATAAGTTATATTATCTGTGTGTTTACTGGAAATAATGTATGTTTAATTTGCGGAAAGTAAACATATAGAGAAGTATACAAAGTGTCCCAGAATTGTCTGGCCAAAATGGTATCACGGTATTCCTTGGATGAAAATATGAAGATTTGGTACGACAACCATTATGAAAAAGTGTCTGGTTTGACCGCTGTTGATGGTCAAAACTCATAGAAAATTAAATGTTTTTTGCAATATCTTGAAAACGGCTGGATGTATTTAAATAAAACCGGATGTGCATTTTTTCAACATTGCAAGGCTTGTTTAGATGAAACGTTCATGTCCATCCGCAAGAGGTAAGTGGTAATTTCTTATCCATCATGGTACAAAAATGTGCAGAAAAATTTAATGACGGGGTGATGGTGATGCGCTGATTATTTCCGAACATTTTCGATCTCTTTGTAAAGTTTCGCCCGATGCGCCGTTTAGGCAGAAAATATGTTCTCCTATCTCGGGAAAAGTACCAATCTTCCATTACTGTGACAAGTATTCAAGCTATGACATCAATGTCATAAAAAATGTCTTAACAAGTCAAAATCTCTTGGCCAAAAATTAGTCAAAAACGTGAATGAAAGAACCACTTTTGTTTTAGTTTTTTTATTAATAAAGATGTGAAGAGTAAACGAAAAAGTAAAGTAAAAGTAAATAGTAAAGTTGTGAATTTGTGGAGAATTGCGTAGTAAGAATTAGAGAAGGTTCTCGAAGTGACCACCATTCTCACGAATGCATAACTGCACTCTCCGGAGAAAGCTGAATTCAGTCCTCCTCAACATCTCTTGATCATTCTTCAAGATGTTGAACTCTTGTTGAATGCGAAGAATTAGTTCTTGTTCACTACCCACAGGAGTCGCATACACTTTATTTTTCACTGCCCCCCACAAGAAATAATCCAGAGGATTAAGATCTGGAGATCTTGCCGGCCATTCCACTGGCACACCCCGCCCTCTTCTCCCAATCCACCTTTGAGGAAACGTATTATGCAGGATACTACCTCATCGTGTCCTGAACGCATCTCTGCGTTCAGGACACGATGAGGGCCACGATTCGCACCTAAAGGAACAAACCTGCCAGTTTCACGCAGAGTTCTTTCCACCCTCGCAAAAGTTTGTCGGTTAGGTGTACGACGGTTCGGATAGCGCTCAGCGTACTCTCGGACACAGGCTCGAAGTTTATCGCGACAAAAACCCATAACTTTGACCATATCGGTCATTTCTTCGTTGGAGAAAGCCATTCTTAAAATTTCAAGTAAACGTCAAGCTAAAAACGTCAACTATTATTTTTTATGACATTGATGTAATAGCTTGAATACTTGTCACAGTAATGGAAGATTGGTACTTTTCCCGAGATAGGAGAACATTTTTTCTGCCTAAACGGTGCATCGGGCGAAACTTTACAAAGAGATCGAAAATGTTCGGAAATAATCAGCGCATCACCAGAAAAAAAATCGTTTTATTTTGCCCCGTCATTAAATTTTTCCGCACATTTTTGTACCATGATGGATAAGAAATTACCACTTACCTCTTGCGGATGGACATGAACGTTTCATCTAAACAAGCTTTGCAATGTTGAAAAAATGCACATCCGGTTTTATTTAAATACATCCAGCCGTTTTCAAGATATTGCAAAAAACATTTAATTTTCTAAGAGTTTTGACCATCAACAGCGGTCAAACCAGACACTTTTTCATAATGGTTGTCGTACCAAATCTTCATATTTTCATCCAAGGAATACCGTGATACCATTTTGGCCAGACAATTCTGGGACACCCTGTATAGCCTATGAGCATTTCAAAAGACTTTCATTAATTCAGAGATGAGTTCATTGGAATTCAATATGATCAGCTCCCGAAAATCCTTTCCTGATGTTTTTACCCAAGCTCTCCAACTCATCAATTGTTTCTCTTAATAAGTATGGAAAATATTGTTTGGGATAGTTCCCTTGTACTTTTCCTTCCAGTCTTGGAGCATCCGTCTCCAATTCTTTTAGCGCACTGAAAACTGCCACATGAAGGGGCTAAGTCAAGCGAGGTTTAGACTGCCCAGCGGCAGGTATACAAATTTTAGGTCTTGATGCTCACAGAGTTCGATGATCTTGTAAAAAAGTGACTGCACAAGTTATCCGCAATTAAAACTCTTGGTGCTGGCCGCTTTTTCAAATAAGCAACATTCTGAAACCATTCCTCAAAAACGGATTGATGAAACCAATCAAATTGAAATTCTGCCATACCGCCCAGATCCATGAACCATCCAGGTGTCATACAGGTGTTCACTTTTGTAGACAATAAAAATACCCCCACCTCTTCCACTTTCTGAATGGCGAGTTGTTTTTCTTACAAACATATTTTATCGTAATTTACTATGGAGTTTGGCTATGGATCTTTTAAGACATCTTGCATTAGCTCTCTTATTGTTTTCACAAAATCTCTGCATAAGGAGATCTTTATACTGTAGTAGAAAGGAATTGGTTCAATCCAGACCTGGTAAATTATCCTTAAATGTTATTATTCTTTCTCTGTTCAAATAGCCTTTAACAGCGCACCAAATATCTAATTTATCAATTGGATAGGCCCATTTTCTTGCCAAAATTATATGTTGGTTGATCTTTGCTATGTCTTTCTAGAGTTGATTTTGGGATTCTGCCCTCGTATTCGCATGGGGAATCAGACGCCGGCGAGCAAACATCAATATTTCCAACCGTTTACAAGATATTCCCAAAAATGTGCCGAAATACTACTTAACTACAGCTCCAATCTTATTCTGGTGTGGCGCAAAATGTTCCCTTGGTCGCTCCGAATCGTCTAAGACGAAGCGCGACCCCTGTAGCTCTAACCGTTCCGGTGTTATGGTAACAAAACTAAAGAAAATCGTGTTTTTTGGTCATTTTTCCTTATTTTTTCCTACAAATCCCTGCTATGAGCGGCCAGTTATGGTCGATACCCCTATGTATCATACACTGTTGGACATACTTTTCGACGAGGATTCCGTATCTGACGTCGGCGTTCGGCTATCGGTTACGGTTTGGAAGATAACATCGAATTTCGTTAAATTTCGTCGAAAATTTTGCGAAAATTAAAAAAAAATCGTCTAAATATTGAGATAAACCCGACATATTATACATCAAAAGAAGCACCTTTTCGCGGCGAATCGAATGGCACTGTGCCCGTCCTCCTAGCGCCAACCGTTCCGGAGATATGCTCTCTACCCGTTTCCGAGATATTCGGGTTTAAAGTTTTTAAAAATTAATTTCGCGCTAGAACGCTCCCATATAGCATATCAGAAGCGTCTTCCCACGGGGAGTCCAAATCCGTCGAGTTTTTGTCGATATCTCTTACCGTTTCGGAGATATGAGCGTTTAAAGTTTTGAAATTTTTTTTTAACGCTAGAGCGTTCTGGCATAGCCTATCCGACGCGTTTTCGCACGGGGAATCGTATCCCGTCGAGCAAACATCGATATTTCCAACCGTTTACGAGATATTCGCAAAAATGTGCCAAAATTCGTTAAAAATCGCTATTTTTAACCCATAATCGCTTAGTTTGTGGCCGAAAACCGCTCCAATTTTATTCTACTCTGACGCAGAATGTTCCTCTGGTCGCTCCGAATCGTCTGAGATAAAGCGCGACCCCGTAGCTCTAGCCGTTCCGGAATTATGGTAAGAAAACTAAAAAAGATGGTGTTTTTTCGTCATTTTTCCTTATTTTTTCATACAACTCTCTGTTATGACCGGCCAGCTATGGTCGATACCCCGATGTATCATACACCGTCGGACGTACTTTTCGACGAGGATTGCGAATCTGAAGTCGGCGTTCGGCTATCGGTTACGGTTTGGGAGATACCCTCGAATTTCGTTAAATTTTGCAAAAATTAAAAAAAATCGTCTCAAAATTGAGATAAACCCGACGTAAAAGAAGTGCCTTTTCGAAAAATCGTCTACAAATTGAGATCACTTATTTAATAAGTTTGCATTTGTATTTGTATGATTTTAGAATGACAATGACAATGAGCTTACTTCTCAACTAGGGCAGGAACCTGAGGTTCATTTACCCTTTCATCTCTGATAAGGCGGCACGATCAAGCCGCGGAGGGTGGGTTTTGCAGTAACTTTGGACAAGTTACTCTGCAGGGGGAGTTGGTGATCGTAAAATTTGGTTTTCCTGTAACATGGAGTTTTGAATTTTGATTTATCGTAGTTTTACCTCGTGGAGGTAAAGGTGGAAGGCGGTCGTCACGGTGTTTGTACGTTAGATATTACTCTAAGAAAACATCTAAACGTCTAACTCGGGCGAGAGGTGGTGGTCGATCTTGGGGTTCCACGACCGCCTGAACCAAGGGGTTTTCGCTGTCTTGAGCGCGAGCCCAAGTAGCGGTGAGAATCTGCTGAATAAAGTCTCGGAGAGTCGGAATTTGCAGATCTCGATGAATCTGTTTTGAAGTGCCTCGAGGGACTTCAATCTGGTGGGGGCCATCGACGCCCACGCTGTGGCGCCGTAAACCAGGACAGGTCTTAGGATGGACTTGTAGAGTAGCAACTTGTTTGCTAGGTGAAGGGGACTCCTCCGCCCTAACATTGGGAGTAACGAGTTGCGGGCAGCTAGAAAACGAGTACGGAGCTCGGAGCTCTGTTTCGACCAGGTGAGATGCCTGTCGAAGTGGATTCCTAGGTACTTAACCTGGTGGCTCCACGGTAACTTAACGTTTCCCACGCGGATGCGCGTGTCAGGATCACTTCTCTTCCTTGTGAATCCAACTGCGACGCATTTGGATTCGTTAAGAGGCAGTCTCCACCGAGAGGACCAGCGAACGAGGCGGTTTGTGGCCGCCTGAAGGCGATCACAAGCCAACCTCTCGCTGATTTTAGAAGTATTTTGTAGTAAACGTTGGTACTTTCCTTACTCTTTGCGTTTTCGTTCTTCTGAATAATTTTTTTGATAAAATCATGAAAGTATTGACGTGCCAAAATTTTGCTTGCTGGTTGGGCACGCGAAAACATGCGAAAAGAAGGGTAACTTTTTGTAGGCACCGACAAAATGTGACCCTTCTTTCTGTCGGCGCCGACAGAAAGTACCCTTCTTGTCTTATCTCTTTGGCTGCGTCAACCAGCAAGCAACATTTCGGCACTTGTTTGAAACTTTCATGATTTGTCCAAAGAAAATTATTCAGAAAAATATGTCAAAATCATCCCAATTAATCTCATTTGACGGTTGACTTGTTTTAATCACAATTCCGACATTTCTTTGCACAGACATTCTTCCAAGACCACGATTACATATCTATCTCATTCAGGTTTCTCTCTTGGCACTCGTAAAGCAACCGTACGTCTGTGGATATTTAATTAGTTTTCCTGAAAATTAAATTTACGAACGCGCGCCGTGTAACGATGTAAGGTATGTAAAAGTAGCGGGGATGGTAGATGAGCTGCGAAATTATTAAACCAATTAAATTCGACGACTAAATTTAAGTCGTAACGCGCCAGCCTTTGTGTTCGTAGGACATTGTAGACGTGTGTGTGTGTTTCGAAAATATTACTCTCCTAAATAAAGTTATTGTTAATAACCGAAACGAAGTGAATTTTAATTAAATGAACAATTTATTCTCCGACCGTTTAATTAAAAATTTTAAGTGCGCCGAGATGGACCCTCTTTTTTGGCGCTCTACTTCAACGCGAAAGCAACATTTTCGAAATTAAATTATACGTTATTGTCGTTCAGAGCGGTAGTGGGAGAAGCAGTAGGATAGAAGTTTTTTCTTTTGTTCTAAAAAACTAGAATTTATATTTACGAAAAAAATTTCAAGAATATGAGAAGAGTAAACACTTTGCTTCCATGCTGATTATTCTGTCTTTTCAAATTGCTTTAATATTTGATATTTAAAATGAAGGTTTAACAAAATATAACTCGGTAAGTGATTATGTGAATTGCAGGAAGGAAGTCTTCCAGTTCTGTTTAATACACCGGCGTAGAGCAGGCTATACGTTCCCTAATCTACGAGATAAATTTATCGCAGCCTTCTGGCTTAAAGGGGCAATAAATTTTGGGAGGTATAGACATGTAAATAGAGTACACGGAAACAAGATGTACGGAGGTATTGGAGATCTTTATTTTCCTTATTTCCATGACAATCGGATTTGATGTTGTTTGTTAGCAAACACAATACGGAATCTCCATTCCGTATAATCTCGTTATATTTGTGCAATTGATTCATGTTTGCATTCAGGACTTCTACAGTGGAAAGATACAGTTCCGGAAATTTAATACTTTAGCCAAATATGCGTGTTCCTAAATGGTAAATAGAAAACTTATTGCTCAAGATACAGCTATGTAGAAATTATTCAAGAATATCATTTATTTACTTTCACTTTTTGAGATCACAAATATGATATATAGGATAAGCATAATAATAATAATTGATATTAAAAAAATATTAAGATCGAGTGTAAATAGAACAACAAATCTACAGACACTCAATTTAATGCCTAAAAAGAAGATAAGTGGAAGATTCAATTCCATTTAGTTACGAAGATACAGACTGTTTCCTCCACTATGCTTTTTTCGCGGTCTGTTGAAGCTATTATTGTGAAAAATATTTTGATAATAAAGCTTCATCTGAACAATTGTTAAAAAATGTTTATTGGTTCCTGAGACAAAGAAAAATACAAATGATTTTATTGCAAAGGTCGAGCGTCGAAAATATCTTATCCCTTTATTCTTTCAAATAGACTTCTTGAAATATAATATGCATATATCAAATTATTCAGAATACGTTAATGAATACAATTGTACGAAGTTTGAAGTGGTTGGGACGACACTTTTCAAACTGTTTAGAAAGAAAGAGGAGATACCAGAAAGGTGCCTTTAGAAGAAACTCTTTTAACTGACAAGTAGAACAAAAAGACTGTGAACTAGATAAATCAAAAACCTGAGGAATTTGGTAGGAGAAAATAAAAGAAAGGGATGATATTGATTGTTTGTTGCTGAGTGAAGGTTCGGGTTGAGGAATACACCTTGATAATTCTAGGTACTGACATCTATTGATATATCCACTGAAATTTTATTGAATCTGATGAATTGAATCCTTTTTCCTGAGGAGATTTTTACTTGCCAAATATCTCACTGATATGGAACCTCTAGTTTCACCTCCTATTCGAGAAGAAGGAACATTAAGCTCGCTTAGGTAAAGTAGTTGGAAGCAAGAGAGCAAGAGAAGAAATTATAATTGGTGGGATACTCAGTTAGACTGAGCACCGACGGCCACATGAAAATGGTATAAGAAGCAAAAGCAATTGGGAAAAGTAGGAAAGGCTCATCAAGGACATGATGGAACAATTTAAACGAAATATTACAGAATAGAAAAAAACACATGGCAAGAATTAAAAGAGTTATTTAGACAGGGCAAAAAGTAACGGAATTTCTGGTGGCAAAGTAAATAAACACCTATGGGTAAAAGAGGAAAATCGACTATATTATAGCTATCCTGAGACTGTAGTTCCTTAAGGACGGGCAAACCGTTTTTGGGAAGCCTTTTTGTTTTATTGAGATCCTAGTTTTTAATAATATACCTAAATCAAGAAATAGGTGAGACTCATAGGAAAAAAATAGATTAAATCTTATAGTTAAAATGGCTACAGATATTTTATTTTGTCTTAATTCCTATGAATTATTATGGATTAACCTATATTGAGGTTGGTTTAGAAAACAAAAAAAAATATGCATGTATCTCATACTAATATATTTTAAGATGAATAAGACGTTCATAAAGTTGGAAAACGGATGCGCGCTGCAAATTTTGTATTTATCGTATTTTGTCCATAATTTCGCTTGATTTCAGAGCTTTGGGTAATTCTCCATTGCTCAGACAAGAAATTCCAGGCATTTTTATCGATTTAATTAAATATCGATGTAAAAAAACTCGTTGATTTGTTTTAGTGAAGCTTATACTACCCAAAATTAATTTGGTGTTGCCATCAGAACGGAATATACTTGCATCCCATCGCTTCTAATGAAGTTCCTTGTTAAGAGTTATGCCATAAACTTTGGTGTAGATAACTGGAGGCAATGAAAAAATATAACGATGGCAAGTGTACACATGTACCAGAAGCCATGATAAAGGTCGGAAGGGCTACATTCGAATAATTTCAGGTCCTAACCTGTTCATCAAATAGCTTCATGGGAAAATACAGAACTAAGACGAAAGCTTTAGCACCATAATCTTGAAGACAACGCCAAAAACAGTTTGGTTATATTGAACTTCTAGGAAATGCTATCGATTTCGTAACCTTTGTAACTTCTATTAATCAATTTATTGATAGGGATTATTTTTGTAGTGGGATAGATGAATCCAAGCAGTTAATGCTTGTCAGGCACATTCGCAGAGTAAAATTTCCCTTAAAAAACCCCCTTATTTTTTCCTTCCCAAAATGTTATGACCCTGGACAAAACCCTTTACCGTAATCGACCAGAATGAGATTGAACTCGCGACCCCATAACTGATAGTCGAGCGTGCAAGCCACTAGACTATCAGCACAATAATAATATAATAATACTACACAGGAACAAATAATTATTAAGAAATACTATGGATACAATATTTTAGAATGGAATGTACAGAGCTGTGCAATAAAATCTGGGAAAAATATATTTAAGTTGTGTAAAATAGATCTCGTTGCCATGGAAACTCGATTTCCTTAACATGCTGTCAGTGCCATGTGTCTCCCAAAAAAAATTAGAGATTAGTCAGTTCTAGCTATGAAAACATTAAAAGATGCTTCAACGATTGACTAACTCATGAAAGCCCGAATTGTGTCCAAAATAGAAGATGGCTGGTCAATACGAAGAATTGCAACATATTTTAATTTAAATAAAAATACCGCCTTTGTGTAAACAAAGAGGTGGATGCATGACGGATCTTTAGCAAGAAAAAATGTATCTGGACGTCCTAGAAGCAGCGTTGTCGCTGAAGATGCGACCTTCTTAAATTACATAAGGGAAAAGCCTTTTGCTGCACACAGGAAATATGTGGTGGATATAGATTGACCTATTCTTCTACAAGCTACCAACTCGTATAAGAATAGGTGCTTTAGATTTAAAAAATTCTATTGCCTGTTTAAAGAATTTATTAACCGATGAAAACAAGCAGTCGTGATTACTATTTGCGTTGAATATAAAATCAATAACGGCGTGGACTATCGGAACAGAGTTATATTTACGGATGAAAAATTCTTGCAATCGTTCCAAAACGGAAAAGTTAGAGTATACAGACCACCGCATTCTAGTCTTTATGAGAATTATATTTATCGTTCACAGAAATCGGAAATCGGAAGAAAACTGATGTTGTGATTGAAACGTTGCTGGATGATAAGTAATAGAAAATAAATAGTAGCTCAACATAGCTGCTTTTACTTTACCGAAATTAAATTCAAAAAATATTTTATTTCTGTATTTACAAATGAGGTAAATGCTGACATATTGCTTGTCTATACATATTAATTTTAATGCTGCTTAATTTACAGGACTATCAATTATGTGGATACATGCATTTTTAATAAACAGTAATACAGGATACGATTATTTTCATGACTTATTGTGGGTTGGTTACATTGTTTTATTGCCTATTCTTTGCTCAAGTGTTATAAACGCTTACATATGTCGTTCTTATGTCTGAACGCTAAGTATATGAGTGTTTATACATTTATGTATTTCCTACGAATATCGTTAAAATCGATTTGATATCGACATAACACCGTTTACGATCTAACAAGGGTTAAGCCATAACAATCTTCACAACCCGGGAACAGCGGTCCCCATGATATCGCTCGGGCTTTAACTTTTCATATTTGTCCAGTAAACCCCGGATTTACGAGATTTTAACGGTAATTTAATAAGCAATTATCGGTTACCACGTAGCATAACTGCTTTTATGGTCCAATTCCCGAAGAGGCGTGTACACATCTCGTTGTCGGAGATATGTTAGCTAACATGTATATACGTGGCGTGGCTGTTCGCGCTGCATGGCGGCAATGGCACTGGTATAGAACTAGCCGAAGTGTCTCCGTTTCTGATACCGTGCCAAAGGTAGTAAAACGGAAAACACCATAACACAGTCGTGTATTGTTACACGCTGGGTGCATTGCGCAATGCAGTAGTAGCTCTCTCACCAGCGCAGTTGTATTGTGTAGATGTGTACGTTTCCAGAAGTTGCTTTGCGAAGGAAGTGTCTAATTTGAGATTGAAACAGGTCCGTACTCTAAACTTCGAGCGGTAGTAAAAAGTAAAGTGAATTCCGTTTACGCCGTGCTTGTCCAGAACTTAATCTTATTTTATACTTTCTGCAGCGACGGGTGTTGTATTTCTTCTGGTCACATACACCTGTAAAAACGGGAAATTGGAATACTCTGTTCAAGTGCTGTAGCGGAAATATTACCGAAAATAAATTTAGTCTTTCCTTTCATAGATAGGTAATGCCGCAGTTTTCAGTTTAAAGTACCTACATTTTCAGGGTGCATGTTTGAAAACTTTAAACAGCCCAATAAGGAATATATCTTTTAAATTATATAAATTCAGATGTAGTAAAAAATTTTGTACTGGGGAATCTAGCAAATAAATTGAAATTATAGATTGCAGTTCTTTATTTTATCACCAATATTTCGCTAATTTTACAGTAGCTTCATCAGGGTCAACTATGGAACATTAATAAAGAAAAACAAATTGAAGTGATTAATTTAACAAAAAAATTATATAAATAGTTACAATTTGAACAGCACGTGGAAAAATGTAAATACGATGGCAACAAAAAAAAAAGAATTTTTATATTCGTCAATACCAAGCCAAAAAAACATGGGACGTTTAGTTGTTCAACAAACAATGGTGAATTTAAGTTTAAAACATACGTGATAAAGCATAAACTTTTTAAGCTGCCTCAGGGCGTGATACGTGGAATTCAGGAATTTTCGAAATACAAAGCTAAATCGAACTAATTTTGCGGGAAATTTAAAATATTAATAAAAATGTTATATTCATTATACAGTGTGTTAAAAAAAGGTTGTCGGATATTTTACCTAATTGTAGTACTGGTGGAAATAAACAAAAAGTCTTAGTCAACATGGGTCCGCAATGCAACTGTTTTTGACATATAGTCGATTGCATATTGTTTTAGTAGGATAGAAATTTTCAAAGAAATTCTGATCGCAATGTAAATTAAACAAATGTTTATTTAAAGTAAAACTAAAGAAATTGTTCTACATATCCACCGTTCATTTATAAGCACGCTTCACACCTTCTTATGAAAGATCGACGCAATCTTTGGAAAATTCCTGGAGTCCTCCGAATTTCCTCGCAACAATTTACGATTCGTTGCCTGAGTTCTTCCAAATTGTTTACAGATCGTGCGTACACTAATTGTTTTAGATGCCCCCAAACATAGAAGTCTAGAGGTGTCAGGTCAGGGGACCTAGGAGGCCATGCAGTTGGTCCACCCCGTCCTATCCATCTCTCGTTGTAATCTTGATTTAAGAAATTTCTAACTTCGATGGAAAAATGCGCAGGAGCTCCATCGTGCATAAACCACATATTTAATCTGTTAAAAAGTGGCACGTCTTCCAACAAAACGGGTAATTCATTTCTTAAAAAGTCCAAGTATACTTGTCCCGTTAAACGATTAGGGAGAAATACTGGACCAATTAAACAGTCTCCAAAAATAGCAAGCCAAACATTTAGCGAAAAACGGTTTTGGTGATGCAGTTCAACAACAGCATGGGGATTTTCATCTGCCCAGACGTGATTGTTATGAAAATTGAATATTCCGTCCCTTGTAAACCCAGCCTCGTCACTAAATAAAATCTGAGTCGCAAAATTAGGAGTTTCTGCCAGCTTTCGTACAATCCAATGACAAAAAACCCTACGTGCATCATAATCGAGAGGAGCAAGAACTTGCACGCGTTGAATGTGGTAGGGATAGAGCTGCTGTTCCCGCAGAATTCTCCAAATGAGAGGATGACTGACGTTCAGTTCTGCGGCAAGTCTTCGGGTGCTAGTATTTGGGTTGTCTTCTACCCGTCTCAAAATATCTAATTCTACTGCGGGAGAAGAAACTGATCTAGGTCTACCAGAACCACCATTAATTTTAAATGAACCAGTTTCGGACAGCCGGATATGAAGTCTTGAGAAAATCTTATCACTCGGTAACAACCGATTTGGAAATTCTTCGGCATACATACGCCGTGCTTCAGTGGCATTACCATTCGTACGACCGTACATAAAATGCATATCGGCCATTTCTGCATTTGTGTACTTATGCATAATTTGAGAACAAAAAAAAATTGACGCAAATGATAAATAATCTGATGACAGATGTCTAACAGAACAAATTTTAAGTCACAATCAGTTGTTTGACAAAGGGAACTATTCTCAAAACCGAAAAATGTTTTTTTTTTATTTTAAAATATGCAATCGACTATATGTCAAAAACAGTTGAATTGCGGACCCATGTTGACTAAGACTTTTTTGTTTATTTCCACCAGTACTATAATTGGGTAAAATATCCGACAACCTTTTTTTAACAGGCTGTATAATGGAAATTGAGCAAAATTATTTGCTTTAAAATATCTTGGAAAACGAAAAACTAAATTGAAAACTTCAACACTCTATAGTACATTCTATATCCACCATCGCAGTAATAGTTGCACATTTCAAGAAATTCGGAACGCTAGATATAGATTGAATTTAAGAAAAAAAATTGCATGCCAGAAATTACAAATGAGGAATTTTTGTGCTATACATGATTTTAAAATATACGTGGAAACAACAATATTCAAATTATAAAGAAAAAGCAATTCTGTGTATAACTACGAACGAAAAAGTGTAAAAGTGAACTTATTGTTAAAACGTCCCAACTGTTGAGAATTGCGATAATATGTTGAAGTAGGTCAGAGTCTGTTTACGATACGTGGGCATACGCAGATAGACCCCACCATGTGTACGATACATTCCGTTTGTTTACTATAAGGATATCGATGACCTAAAACATACGAAGCTAGTAAGGATTGAGAGTGTGCAACAGTATTTACGAGTTTCTGTGCCATTTAAAGAAAGGGACATACAGTAATGTATGTAATTTTATAGTTTTTCTACTAGCAAATTTTACAAAACGTTGGCAGTAACAACAAAGCAATAGGTAAAGTTTTAATTACGCTGTTGCATTCGTTAGTCGAACACGGAGAAAAATTTATTGTTAAGGTGGCACCAATTGACGCACATTGAACAACAATTTGTGGGTAAATATATGACAACAACAACCATTATTCAATACAACCTAAAACTTGTTGTCGAAAAACTTTGTTAGAACTGCCACAAAATTGGGAAGGATATAATCCCAAAACATGTTACAATCAACCAGTTGCTTGTTGTTTAACGAATCACAAAAATATGGTGTTTTCAACAAAATTGTGTGAAATACAGTATTAAAAATTGTTTATTACTACCAAAGCAATTTGAAACTTCAACAGCAGGTTGTGGATATTTAACAAACAATTGATTTTCCGTCATCATTTTCTACGTTTATAGTGTCACTTGATTTTGATTTTTGTAATCGCAATTTCTGTTCAAAGCGAACAATATTTTAGTAGATTCACACACAAATTCGGTGCTGTCTTAAATGTAAGCTGTGGAGGGTTTAAGTAAAATATCAGTATAGGATAACACATTTTTTTATTAATAATTAACACAAAAATTAAACAAAATAAATTCTAAAACTGGGAAACACTAAAAATGAAGATTAAAATTTCAAATGTATCTAAGTCTTATTTTACAAATGTCTCAAGGCAACGTATATTCTAGATCGTTTTGCAACTTTTAAACAGGGGAAAACACTAGGTAATTTATCGAAAGGTTTAATGTACTCATCATTAGCAATCTGTACTTCGTACGCATAATATTCCATTCAGCTAGCTTCTCTGTAACAAAATTATCCATATCTAAGAGTCAGTAGACGTCAGAAGTGAGCCAGTTTTCTTCAATTTTAATACACTGTCGTTCTTTTACACAAAACTAATAAGCTAACACAACGTAACAACCGAAAATATATGGCGTGGTCTACTCCGCCTGGTAACTAGCAGACTAGTATGTTTCTTCAAGGCTATGTAAGACCAATGAAACACGCGGTTAGAATCACGTGATACTACTGTCCATGCCGGGACTTCCCGAATCACAAGTTGTAATATCGACAACGTAGGCGTCCTGTTGCGTCAACTACAATTGTGTGTAATGTAAATATTTCTTGACTGTACTGGTTTGAAAAATTGTGTTTACATCTACTTCACTTCATCGCACACGTTGTTCTGTATTTTAGATCTGAAATAACTACAACTATAATGTTATCGCCACAGCGATTATTTGTACCGTAAAATATTTTAACACCAACAAAAGTGTTGTTGGTGGAACAAAACAAAAGTTTTGGAATATACTTACAAAACTTTACTGCAATACCAATTTATTTTTGAACCGATTGCAATGTAAGGACAATACTTTTTTTGTTGGATTTGCAATGTCATTTTTCTCCGTGAACAAGACTAAGCTTTTCTTCGACCATTTCGAACGGTTCACGCAAGCCCTTTGAACGTATTTTATTAACGAGCATGTCGACATATACATTATCCGTTTACGTTTAAGGCGAGAGTGCTGTAGTAGTGACTGTGTTTCAGCCGTCAAACAAAAAAAAGAGACTTTTTCAAAAAATTATTATTTTGTATTTTCTTTTTCGGAGTCAGTAACATGCGTTTTATTGTCGCCCAGTTTGAATGACTTTCCATCATTTTTTTGACAATGGTCCCTTTGTTGAGTGTTTCTTTTACCTTTATGCCTGCTCTATCCTTAGCCCACCTGTTACAAAGTAAGACTGCGTGCTCTGTTGTATCAATTTGCCCCCATTGTATGCAGGAGTCCTCTTCCTCTATTTTAAACCTATGCAGGTATGATCGGTAGTGACCGTGGCCCGCCAGAAACTGAGTCAAATGGTAGTCGACTCTCTTATGCTTGCACCGCACCCAGGCCGCTATAATAGAGTTCTCGTTCACTCCGCGATTTTTAGTTTATCCCATATCCTTTGCCACTTACGAATAGTTACTTCCCTTTCCTTCATCTAGGAACTAAATAACCTGGCATATTCTTCCGCCAATAATGTCATCGGTTGTACACCTGCTATCACATGAGCCGGTAAGTCCGGTGGACATCGTGTGATATCCGCTAATGACTCGTAATGAGACCCCTCTCTGGAGTCTCTCCAAGGGGTCTCTGTTTTTTCTCAACTCCAAGGCCGGCATCCAGGCAGGGACTGCATACAGGGCTTGACTCTGTGTCGTGCCCGGGAGAAGCTTCTATTTCTTAGCAGTTGGCAGAATCTTTAGTAATGCCGCTAGGGTGTGCTTGGCCTTCTTGATTACATGGTTTACATGGCTACTTAAAGTTAATCGCCGATCCAAGACGACTCCGAGATATCTGATCTCCGTTTTCGGTTTGATTTCACTTTCAAGAAGAGTGAAGCGGATTTCATCCTTAAGTCTTGGCCCCTTAAGTATAATTGCCTCGATCTTACTGGGTTCTATTCGCAGATCCTTGAGCACCATCCACTCGGCTATGTCTTCTAAGGCGGTGTTTGTTTTAAATACCATGCGTTTTAGTTGTTTAGTCTAGTTTCTTACTTTTCTTATGAACATTTAGAAATTAATAGATATAGTAAGTTAGGTTTAGCGCTCAATGAACAAAAGGATTTTAATTATTCCCCACTCCTAGGTTTAAAAGTATAAATAGTGTGTAATTTTATATTCTGTTTAGTTAATTTCATCCACCTGATGAAGCCACTGTGTGGTGAAACAATATTGTAGTGGACTACTATTTCAATATATTTTTTACTCCTTAACATTCTTGTGTTTTTTTACGTTTTGAAGATGGAGTTTAAACACGTATCCTCCCATTCGATTAATATTTCTAATGAAATGGTATATATGTTTGTTGGTAAATTGCCGCTGAAATGATTAATTTAAACTAAACGCGAGGGAATTTCCCATCATCATATCGACGGTAAGTTTATTTTCCTCCTCATTTACATTTTCAAAGTGTCGAGGTTGAAAGAGAATAAAAAGGGATTCGCAGAGATTACGGAACCTTTTTTTTTTGTAAATTCAACGATCGAATTATTCCGACCGATAGGAAAAAAAAACTGTCTCCTCTTATCCCGTCCAGGAAACACTTAATTAAATGCGTTAGCCGTTTTCATTCCGGACCAAAATAAAAGCAAACCGAATAATAGTGGAAATAAAAAGAGGAAAACCAAAAGAGAATTAAGTTAAAAAAAAAAAAGGAAACGGATTTATCGGGGCGTTTAATGAAATGTATTTTGTCGGTGCCGGTCCGAGGGCTTAAGCAAAATCAAATAACGCTAAACTGCTGAATGCAGCGCCGCGGAAGAATCGGTAAGGAGTGTAGGGTGCGCGTTTTCATTATTGGGCGGCTCATTCAACAGGAGATATACGGAGGCGAAAGAGTGTGTAGCTTATCGCTTAATCCGGACTGTCTCCATATATCAAGGGCTGTGCACAAGTAGCGACTAACCTGCCTCTGTTCCCTGGGAGCGGACCAGTCACGACCCTATCTCCGGACAAACCGGAACCGCGGATAAAACGGAAACTGGCAAGCAGCCATCTTATGCATCCTTTTCCTAGTTTTATCTATGTCTCGGTCGGTTGGGAGGAGACCTTATCCAGTACTATATATACTATACATATGCATATATAGACGTCGGGCTGTTTGTGACGCTTTCGGAAGCTTAATGTCGCAAATAGAAATATTCAAAGCCGGTGAGAAACGTCCGTAACGAGGACGAAAGGCGAGAAGAATTTGATGCCGGAGATATTTTTAATGGAATTTCCACTCGAACTGAGCTAGCGACGATATACTACTCGTGTGTTTGTTACATACGTATAAGTACGTGGTATACATGCGGATGTATCTATGTGTACGATACAGTGATGTTACGATGGAGAAACTTGTTACTTCAATAGAAACATCTCTGGGGAGAATGAAAAGTTTCCATCGCTGATTCTATACCATTTGTTTACTGTTGGAATAAAAGATTTGGAGCAACGTGTTGCGCTGCTTTTCACACTCAAAAAAGTACATAGGGAATTATTACTATAATATTTTAGTTGAAAGAATGTAGTTATAGTTACTACAATTGCAAAAGCTAGTCCTAATCCATTCTCGTACAGCTTACTAACATTATTGTGTCATTTTTTGTTCCCCGATATGTAAACTCATAAATATGTCTCTGGTAGAAGGTATGGTTCCCGATGCTCTAAAAATAGCGTTAGTTAAGCCGTTATATAAGAGTGGCAATAGACAAATTGTATCTAATTACAGACCTATCTCCATTTTACCATCAATTAATAAAATTATGGAAAGGTATATATCGAACAGTCTAATTAATTATATTGAGAAGTATAAAATCTTGGATGATGGACAATATGCTTACAGAAGAAATAAAGGCACAACAAAACTTTTGCAAAATTTCGCTAACTATGTAAATTCGAAATTGAACGACTACATGCATATAATGTGTCTTTTTATAGATTTCTCTCAGGCTTTCGATACTATAAATTATAAAATATTATTAGACACTCTTGCGAATTGTGGCATCCGTGGCAACTTAAATAACTGGTTCAGACATTATCTCTCTCATCGGAAATTCAAAATAACTTTAAACCTAACCAATTCGGATTTGATTGCCCTAGAACAGGGAGTTCCGCAGGGTAGCATATTGGGACCACTCCTGTTTGCGTTGTATATTAACGACATTGGAGCTCACTTGCGAAATTGTGAGTTTTATCTATACGCGGATGATGTGGCGATCGTCGTGGCGGCTGACACTGCCGGCGCTGCATTTGAACACCTCCAGCACCTTTTCAACAACTTTCAAGTGTGGGCACACAACAAGAGGCTCATCTTGAATCATAAAAAAACAAAACTTATGTATATAAGGTCTCCACACATGAAACAGAAGAACATACCTACGTTGATATATCATGAGCACCACTGCCTTCACGCCGGGGGCTTTCGGAGCGTTAACTGCGCGTGCATTGTTGGATTGGAACGAGTAGAGGAATTTTGCTATTTGGGCCTCCATATGGACTCCGGTTTTTTATGGACAAAGCATGTTTCAACGTTATGTGCACGAATTAAGCTCTTGGGTCACCGCTTCTTCTATTTATCAGAATTCCTACCGCGATACACCATGTATACTATTTATTATTCGTTGGTTCAGTCTCTGTTTACCTACGGCATTACTATTTATGGGACTACTTCTAAATATTTACTTGACAGATTGTGTTCGGTGCAAAGCCTTGCCTTACGAAATATTTCGGGTAGCAGGGCTTCGAGTGCGGATTTGTGTCGAACTCTTGGAATTTTATCTGTAGAGAGTCTTTATAAGTACAGAGTGATATTGGAGCATTACTTTCAACTACAGAATTTTCCCAGAGTGGTCCATGATTTATCTACAAGGTCAATGAGAGCGGGTGATTTGTGCGTGCCAAATTGGAACAATAAATACGGTCGTTGTATAAATGTCGTAATGCCTAAATTATATAACAACTTACCAGTGGAGTTACGATCCTTAACTTCGGTATCTGTGCTAAAAAGAAGCGTGCGCTTATATTTATTACAAACTAACTATTAAAACTGTGTTTGTTATTATTTTCTTCGCACTTAACCTGTATGTTGTTGCACACTTTGACTATTTCTGTCTGTTTATCCACCGATAAGCAATTTCTTTGCTTGGTGGAGCTATATCAAATCTTGTTAAATGTTCTGTTATGTATGTATATTACTGAAGTACATTACTTAATTATAATAATTATTAATTATTATATATTGTTAAATAACATTATGTAGTACATTTTAAGAGTACAACGGTATGAATTTGTAATATACTTTTGTTTTAAAGTACTGTAGCATTAAATACTACAATTTATTAAAAAATGTATTACAATGTATAAACACTTTGTTCACAATTGTATGCCAAACTTTCTTGTATTAAAGAGTCGAATATAACGTAGTCGAATTTAATACAATTAGGTTTGAAAATTCAAACACTTTCATATATACATTATATTAATTATTGTAGGTGCTTGTTTATTAATATCTGTTTCATTTGAATCTTATTATATTAGATATCCCAACGCGTTTTTACTATATTGATTATTGATACAAATATAAATTATGTGCGGAATTGCGGAAACAAAGGTGAATACTGAATAAAAGCAAACAAAAATGTGTTTTGATCTTCGAAGTTAATAAGTGCCAGCAATCATCCCGCCAATACGCCATTTTATATTAGTCGTTAATAAGGCGTACATGGTGGTGGTCGTGTGATTTGTATGTTCTTATGTCGTGTCCTATGGTACTCCGTTCATTAGATAATATATACATTAATGACGATGGATGCGAAAAGTTATTTACTGAGTTGGGGGTTAGAATCGTTGGTGAGCATTTTTGAAGGTAAGAGATTAAAATATATATTGAATACAAAACTATAGGCGTGTATGTATGTATTTAGCATTAAATTGTTTCTCTTTATCTGTGTCACTACCTATTACTGGTTCTGCTATGTGTTTATATACTGCAGTGTTACTTTTTCCAAAAACGTAATGAAATGAGGTTCGAATAAGTCAGTCGACTTATGCCGGGCAACTTTGGAATGTCAATTGACAATTTGTCAAATTTAACTAATTTTTATGTCAAGTCAATTATAATTAAAAAATATCAAAATATGTTAAACAACTATATTAAAGAATTACAAGAATTTATATTTTAAACATCTAAAAGAACATAAATACCTTAATTACCCCTTTGTATGTGTTTGTGTTTGTGTTCCACCCGCTTCGTATAAAATTCTTCCTCTTCCTCTTCTTATTCCTTATTCTTCCCGACACCCATCTGCTCTGCTCTTTCTTATGATTTCTTGTTCCACTTACTTCTTCAACAATCTTTCCTTCTTATTGTACTTGTTCCTTTTACTCCTTCAAAATTCTTTCTTCTTATTATATACTTGTTCCTTTTACTCCTTCAAAAACCTTTCTTCTTATAGTATACTATCTGATGTTATATTAACTTTAGTTTCTTTCTAATATCCGTAAAATCGTTCTCTTTTTCCTTACCAAAATCCAAATCCTCACTCACTGTTTTTATTTATTTATCTCATCTCCTTCACAACCAAAATCCCAGCTTACTTTTTCTTTAAATTTTGATATGTTTCCCATAATGTGATATTGTATAGTGCGGTGTAATGTAATATAATGTTTCACATGCATCGGATCGACAAAGAAATAGAATATCATAAATACAAATGCATTGAAAATGCTTTTCACGCGAAAATTTAAATAAGATGGCACGTTTGTACACAGCAATACATACAATTACCTATAGAGGGTAAATGTAGTCGGTAATTCTTGTGCTGTCTTGTGCTTAAAGCATAAGCCGCTGTTCTTCCTCTAGCACCATTAATAACGTTAACCCAATAAATAAGAAATCGTAAGCAAAAAGTAATAATAATTCAAGTCTAAGCGCAGAAAGCATAAAGGGAAAAGTAATAGAAAGTTATAAAGGAAAATTAAAATATATACCTATTTACTTGTTAAAGAAAGCACTCCTTCTCAATTAATGGGACAGAGAAAGCGGACTGAAACAATGCATACCTAGTGGAATTTTGTTCCAAAGTCTAACAATATTATAACTAAAAAATTTAAAGGTGGTGAACTGGAGGAGTTAATAATGATCCTTTGTATCTTACATTGATATTATATACATAAAAATTTTACGGAACAAGTATCTTGGTTTCTTAAAATAAATAATTTTATAGACAAATATGGTAGCAGAAAACTCAGCTCAGGCAAAGATATTTAACCAACCAGCCCAATCGAGTGTATGAGAGATTCGGTTAAATTTACGTATCCCATAACTAAATCTAAGACATGAATTTTGCAAACGCTGAAGTCTAGTCCTGTCAATGATGTCCAAGCAGTAATAATAAACGCTTACACAAAAGTTAAATCTGGAGAGGAGCAAAGGTTCGCATAAGGCTTTACGCAAACCGACATCCAAACAGTCTTTACTATCATACAAAACCTTCAAACTACTGTAACCCAATCTAATTAAATGTGAAACGTGTTCTTTAAAACGAACTTTGGTGTAAAGAAAAAGGTCCAATGTACGCAGACAATCAGATACAATGAAAACTTCATCTGTGATTTTAATTTCAATATGATTCAAAATCGCAGCTCGGGTTTTTTCACGCCCAAAAACCAAAACAGAAGTTTTTTTATTATTTATTCTGAGACAATGTTTTTCAGACATGTTTACAAGTGACTGAAGGTCACTATTTACGCATGAAATGGCTTCACATATGACTTCAGGTTTGAAGGTATAAAATGGTTGTGTGTCATCAGCATAAAGGTGATAATTACAATATTGCAAGCATTTAATCATGGTTGAAGTGTAAATTACATAAAGTAAAGATTTCAGAATACTGCCTTGAGGAACGCCTGATATAATTGGGAGTAGAGAAGATAAGCGACCATCATAAGAAACCTGTTGGGATCTATTGAATAAGTAATATTCTGCGCAATAAATCGTCAACAATGTTAGCGATCGACTCACAGCTATATCTCGGACGAAATCCCGATTGCTTCGTATGTAAACTGATTACTAGATTATAATCTAAAACTTTTCTCGGTAAAAACGAATTTAGAAACGAAATTGTGCTAACAATCGGAAAGTACGTTGCTGGTACTTTTTTTTTAGACGAATTAAAACAAGGTTGGCTCTCAATTTTGTTTGAATTACAAAAACTTTTCTAATTTTATGGTAGCTTTGCTTCGTAAATTCGTAATTACGTTGTACAATAACCGTATAGTGAGGCAATAAATCCCGTATATTGTGTAGGTATGCCATGCGGAGAACAAGACGTGCTGCAATTAAATTAACATACCAGCGTCTTTCGCATTCACGCACGAAATTAATGTTTACGTTCGCCCGCGGCGCGAAACGTGTTGGAAAAACGCACTCGCAATATTAATAGAGCAATTTGTCTAACGTCCCTTATAAAATCTATTGTTGCGGTTTCGTTCCGTAACGAAAACTTCGCGTTTTTTTTTCTTTTTCACCTTTTCTTTTCTTCTTTGCATTTCTATTAAGTTATCTGCCGGCTGCGAGGCTTAATAATGAAGCCAACAAGTGCAGGTTGTATATTTCGCCGATCTAATTTGCGATAGACCGGTAATAAATTGTATTAATTAAGGTAAGTGTGAGTAAATCTATGCACGGCGGAAATTAAAAAATCCCCGATCAGGAAACCAGCACAAAGCGGTAATTTAATCAGAGTTGACTAATGGCGCTTTAGATAATAGCCTTTAGGCGATTGCCATCGGGATTGTCAGTCTCTAAGATTTAAAAAGGGTCTTTCGTGTGATTTATTGCGTTCATTCTTCAGCTGTCTCATTTGCAACTATAGATGGGCGCGCGCGCGGGAAAAATACAATTGAAAATTTCGCCGGGGTTTTATCGCAGAAGATGGATATAATAAAGTCGCTGGTTTACTGTGCTTATGTATACGTCGCACTGTTGAGGTTATTAGGTATATAATGTATGCTGAAGGTGATGAGGTATAAGATATTACCTGAAGATATTTTTTTATACAGTCGGTCTCAAAGCAATGACTGCTATTTTTTTATTCATATTACTTCAATATTTTGAAGTGGTATGAGTAAAAAAGAAAAGAATTTTTCTGGAATCAAATTAAGTTTAGGTATCAAATACCAACATTCACATATAAAAAGTAGTTTCAGATTATTTCATTTGGTATAATAATAATAACGTTTATTTCCAAATTGACAACAACATACATCATTAGGAAAGTCAACACAAAATGAAAAATACTCTACACTATAAGAATATGAAATAAAAAAGTAAAAAATAGTATGAAGATAATTATGATAAAAGAAATTCTTCTATCTTATAACAAGCCTTGTTAATTAACATTTGTTTTATTCCATTTTTAAACTGTTGCAAAGGTAATACTTTAATTTTATTTTGCAAACTATTATAAAGTTTTTCTATTTTGCGTTCATAAAAACGCAATTGTAACACGCTTTTGCGTATCGAAAAGTGCTTCATTGTGATACGCCTTTTTTCATTTCTATAGGTTGGCTGTATTGAATACATTATGACAGAAAGCAAAATTGACGTTTAATGCATGTAAATTGTAAATACTTTAATCAAAAATTCTATACAAATTTAGTTTACATTGTTATTGTTATGAAACGTGGAATTACTGTATACATTTACACTGACGGAACAAGTATCTTGAGCATGTATTGTTATGCCAGGCAAATTTTTCGTAACAAAGTTTTGCTGAGTTATGTTATTGGCTTTAATGGTAGACTCTTGTGATTGAGAATCATTCGATGATATAACTCTAGAATGACCAGATGTACTTGGCCCTGATAAGTTGTGCGCTACAGCCACTTTACTTTTCATAGATGTTTCGATGTAACCCTCAGCTACCGCAGATGACTTCCATCCACCATGACGTTTTATAGTCAGCAAATCACTGCCTGCGTCTGCTAAGTGTGTAGCACTAGAACGTCTGAAGCAATGTCCAGTATAAAGCTCTGAATTGGGCAATTTTAGAAAATCAGCTATTAATTTAGGCATTTTGCCAATCGTATTAATTCCAATCGGGCACGATATACAATAACCATTGCGATATGTAAGGAAGAATCTTGAATGATTACTATTTTTTGGTCGCAGGGCGACATATTTTTTAATTAAAGTAATCCATCTTTCATCCGTAATTGCAAAAACTCTTACGATATTATTTTTTGTTTTAGGTACTGTCACCAAAATAATATCACTCTTAAATTCTAAATCATGTATGGACATATTTGTTAATTCATCTAGTCTACAGGCACCTGTGTAACCCATTATTAAAACGATCTAAAATTAAATCCATTACATAAAAAATTACATTTTGCAAATAATATCGTACCTTTATTGCTAAATACAATGCGTCAGAACCTTCTTCTATAAATTTATTAATATCTTCAATGCAGAAAATTTTAGATTTCTTAGCCTCGTATCCCTCAGAGAATCGTTTTAAATAGGCTTGTAATTTCATATATTTTGATATGTCTGTATTTTTATAAATGGAAAAGCAAGAACGAAGCATGGAATACATAGACCATAAGGTAGAAGATTTCTTATTTTTACCATTTTTTATCACTCATTTTTTACAGTTTACAGAGACTATATTATGAAATATATTGTTTAAACAATTTAAATAGCCGAATTTGAATTTTGAATTCGTCAAATGTCAATCGTATGTCAATGTGACCAACTTCATATAAAAATAAAACTCAACATTTTTAATGAGATTTTTATTAAGTATTTATTATCAATTTATAATGCAAAATAGAAAAAATAGTATAAAGGACTCGTTTCATAAGGCTTTTTGTCGCACTCGTTCATTAGAAAACTCGCCTGCGGCTCGTTTTCTAAACTTGAACTCGTGCGACAAAATCATGCCTTATGAAACTCGTACTTTAATATACTATTTATTGCTTGATATTTAACAGACTGTTGTGTTAAAGATATTCTATTTTAAGAAATAGTCAAAGATGAATTAATTCTTGTTGAATTAATAGTCTTTGCAAAAACTAAACAGTTATAAATGTGTAATTATGGGATAGTTAATATTTTTAAATACTTAAAATAAGGTTTGCAGTTTTCTCTGCTACTAACTTTCATTATAGCCCTTACACATTTTCTGTATTTTAAAAATTCTCTCACTATATTCCGTGCTGCCCCATAATAAAATACTATTATTGACGAGTGAAAAAAATCTGAGTAATACATCAATGCAGCAGTGTATGCCCGTTTTATAGAAATACAATATGAATTTTAATATACTCTAGGTCCACTTTCGGCTAAATGCCATTTTCAGCGCCGAAATTGTGATGTGCAACAGGCAGAGGTATGCGTATTTCGAATTACCACTAAATTATTACCACAGATAAGTAATACAGATAGCGTGAGTTCATTCGGAGCGCTGTACTTCAGTTGTCAGTCGACAGTCGCGTAGGCATGTATATACCGCTAGCATTGAAACGGCGACACTCGGTGCTGGCAATAAATGCGGAAATTATATAAATTTCCGAAAAATAACTTATTGCGTGCTGAATGGATCAAAAATGCGAGTAAATACCGTATTGGGATATCTGTGTTACATTACTACAAGAATACAACAGTAAAAACTCACAAAAATATTACTCTTGCAATCCATATACCTTGTACCATTAGGTACTTATAGGTACATAGCTTAACATCTTCTTTTCATGCATTATTCCAATAATTAGCGTTTTTAATGCCAATTTTAATAAAGGAAAGTTGATTTGATATTGTAGAAAATTATGTGGCGCCTGGCAATTGGTGGTATCCACAAACTATAATTTTGATATACTTAATTTATTTTGAGAGTAAAGAGCATTTAAATCTGTTTAATATAATGAAATGATCAGATAAAATTCAATTTGATCATAATTTTATCATAATTATCATCACATTCGCTAGAACCCATTGTGAGTTACTGACTCAAAGTGACGAACCTAAAAAAATTCCAGAATTGCTTTATGAAACAATGATTAGAAACACTTAGGTATGTAAGCGTTTTTATAAACTGTACTGAAAGGTTTGTTTGAAAGAAATTATGGATGCAATAAATTACTTACATTCATATTCCTCTAGGAATGATTTAAATATAAAAATTTGTCATTTTAATCGAATGATCACTCAATGTTTTGATCCATTTCGAAGCCTCTTTAGCTCAGTGGTAGAGCACTGGTCTCGTAAACCAGGGGTCGTGAGTTCAAACCTCACAGGAGGCAACCATTTTTTATTTGCGTATTTACAAAGAGAAGGCTAGGTTTACAGTTTTTGCTGTTTGGCTTGGCCAAAATGTGTTTTTGGTCGAATATTTGCAAGTTTTCAAACACACCGACGGCATCATTTGTTAGGGGACACCGATTTGGTTCTACGTTTTCGGCCGATTACTATAATGGCATGACTATAAAAAATTACAGGCGCGTCCGTTTTTTTGATGGAATTATCACAAAAAGCAGACGACTAGTCTCTGAGAGCCGACGCCTAAACAAGTGTAACAACTAGTATGTATTTGCATGAACTTATAAAACGGAAAAGCAAATTGCTCTGAAGTAGTTGTTTAAGAAAAAGGTAGCCCGCTTTGATATCAATTTCTGTGTAATTCCATGATTAATTCATTTTCTTTAGGGACAGAGGAGTTGAGAAAAGTACGTTTATAAACGGAGAAGGTGTTTCTTAGAGATTCTTTGGAAATTTATTTTAATCTGGTAACAACAGTGCAAATCTGGTAAAAGTAAATATTTTCGAAACTTTGAGGGATTGATTTCATCTCCTAAACGTGATGTTTTACTAAGAAGGAAAGAAGAGACACTCCATCCTGCGAATAAGCCAAGTTTAATTAATTCTAATAGAAGGACAAACAATTAAAATTATTTGAACAATTCTTTCAGCTGTTAAAAATCCGCGATTATATCAAGTTTTCAATAAATTGTTTAAAGGCGTTTACATGGGTCTTTATGGACATGGGTAATTGATACTTGAAGAAATGTGTTGAAATAACTTGCACTTTTACAGCATGTACCCTTTTCGTAAAGCTCGAATGGTGGGCCTTTTTTCTCATTATAAGCCACTATTGTCTACTAGGGTTCAAAGTATGAACACTTGCACTCATATTTTTAGACACCTGCAACAACTTCTGCATGCTCCCCTATTGGGCAGACTACCTGTTTCCTGAACCATCAATTACGGGCAATTTGATCCCCTGTGTTATAACTTTGCGCAAATGGTTACACTTTAATTATCAACAATACTATTATCAAAGAAGCTATATTTCTGAGACTGAAAAATATTGTATCTTGCAGAGAATATTATAAGCATCATACCAGACTCTGTTGATCACAAAACGCATATTTTATTATTATAAATACAAAGCAATAGATGAAGATTGATAGATCAGAATAAATAAATTAATTAAATTGAAACATAAATAATACTTAAAAAAACACAAACATAATTAGTATGGAAATATCAAATACGTGACAGACGCGTAGTAAAACCACAAAACGACAAATCACATGAATTAAGCCAAAGGAAGCAAGATGCAACCATCATGCAACTGTAAAAAACAGAACCACCAAGCTAAATTTTGTATACAAAATAAACAAAGCAACTTGCCCAATTTGGACTTATAGCGCCATCTAGAAACGTTCCTTGTCACTACCAATTCTTATTAACACTTTGGCCCCACATTGGCAACTTACCAATCTCCTTTAGAATATTGTCTCTGGTATTATTGAATAATATACACTCCGCCAAAAAAGTATCGCATAATTTAGTTTTGAATCATAAAAGTATCGCATAATCTTTGTTTGTAGCATAAAGTTGTAAATATACTTTAATGCGCTCTAAGATATAATTTCTATGATTGTTTAAATAAAATACAGGCCAAATAAAAACAAGAACTCATACTTGAGATTTTTATTAAAACAAGAAATTATAATTTTGGAAAGAAAAATGTCATAACAGTAGCTTTTAATACTGAGTATTGCCACCTCTGGCTCTTATGACCGCTCGCATACGGTTTGGCAGAGATTCGATTAACCTCCGTATATAAGCCTGATCCAAATTCTCCCACTCGTCACGGAGAGCATTTGCTAGTCCATGCAGGTCCGCTGGGGCAACATTTTGGGTTCGTATCCGTCTGTGAAGGAGGTCCCACACGTGCTCGATAGGGTTCATGTCCGGACTTACCGCAGGCCAATCTAAAACTGGAATACCAACATCGTTAAGGTATTCCTGGACGATTATTGCAACATGCGGTCGTGCATTATCGTGCATTAACATGAATTCGTTTCCTATAATTAGCGCATATGGTACTACATGTTCTTCTAAAATGTCCGTTATATACCTGTGGGCAGTCAGTGTACCCCTGTCTACTGGTACTAACTATGTACGACCTGTTAAACAGATGCCTCCCCAAACCATAATAGAGCCACCAGCGAAATTAGGTCTAGGTCTGATATTACACTGCGAATAGCGCTCACCGTCTCGTCTGTACACTGAGATACGCCTATCTGAGGTGTAAAGACCAAATCTTGACTCATCTGTGAAGAGTATATTGGCCCAGTCATTAATGTTCCAATTTACATGTTCTCTGACAAACCTTAAGCGAGCCACTCGGTGGTTCCTAGTGAGACGAGGGGCTGTTACAGCTACTCTAGCTCTTAATCCACTCTGTCGTAACCTATTCCGAACAGTTTGAGTACTCACACGAATATTTCTGACTCTAGCCAAGTCGTTCTGCAATTGTCTCGCAGTTACATGTCTTCGACGTAATGCTTGTGGTAGTAAATAGCGGTCATCTTGGCGAGTAGAACATCTTGGACGACCTGGTACAGGTCTTCTACTGTAAATGCCTGTTTCCCTATATCTGGCTACGGCTTTAGAAACACTTGACTGATTGATGTTCATCAAATTAGCAACGTATGCTTGAGATCGTCCATCTTCGATTAAAGCAACTATAGCAGCCACTTGTTCTGAAGTTAAATTGCTCATTTTAGTTTTAAAAGCGTTGGTACAGAACTCTGACTTCGCACTTTAAAATTTGTCCGTATAGGAAGACTTTCAATAAACAACTGAGCAAACCTTACACATATGCATTTTTCTAAATGTGTTCTTTTAGGAAAAAAATAAAGTAAAAACGCTAAGTTCCATTATTTTGTTAGTGTTTTTATAGTTCACATACACGAGGTAAACTTTTTGTGAACGTATAAAAATATCTTGGTTCATAAATGCCCTTTTTTAGTTTATGCGATACTTTTTTGGCGGAGTGTATATTATTAAATATATGTACATTGAAATGATAAGAATCTCTTACAATTAGATAATCTTTCAAAGCAGTAAAAAGAAGAATTTGTTGATATAAATTGGCTTTAAACTTCTTATTTAACTTTATTAAACTTTTTATTGTTGTTGTTAGAAGAATGTTTGCTTAATTCATATTTAAAATAGATTTGAGCAAAGTTTTGATTTCACTAAATCGTTTTGTAATGCGTTTGAATACTTCAGATATGTAAATAGTTCAGTGAGATACTGTCATCACTAAGTTCGAAAATTTATGTTAAATAATATAAAAATATACATATATTGTAGCGGTCGATTCTGCAATAGAATCATTGCCTGATCATAAGCCTCTTTAGCTCAGTGGCAGAGCACTGGTCTTGTAAACCAGGGGTCGTGAGTTCAATCCTCACAGGAGGCAGAAGTAAAAACTGTTCCAAATGTTTTTTTTTTAATTTTTATGTATCTAATATAGAAATATGTAGTAGTGTTATTTATATTCTCGGAATCTTTTGTTTATCGGTAAGATTACTTCTGAAGTCAATAGATATCCCTGAGAAATAAAAAACAAAGCCTTGGAGGCATTTATTTTGTTTTACAAAAAATAATGTTGAACACGCCATAGGAGCAAAAGCCCAGAATACGAATACAAACAAACGCTCACACCTACGCACGTTCACATACCTACACACTCACATCTAAACTCTACTATAGATAATTTGGATCCTCCCACTGATCTGGGGTTGATATATATGCGTCCACGGCACACTAATGGCCGCATGTTGATTGCGAGTTTTAAAGGGAACTAGATTTATGGCAGATCAGGAGTTCGGGCCAGCATAGAGCTCGTTATTTATCTGCAAATCCTTTTAATGCATTAACTTCGCCGCTGCCCGTGTTCAATTTCGGATTGCTATCTCGGGGGAAGCCGAAATAAAACACGTTGACTCGGTAGATAACGTTTTAGAAAAACGCTACTAATATCACTACTAGCTTATTTTCTACCCAAAGCCCGTTCAATTAATTTGGTGCACGTCGAAAAAGAAATTTTTTGTGCTCAAAGATTTAAATTGTTTTTATATCCACTAAAGTCATTACTTTGGAAGCGTATTTTGTGGGTGATCGAATAAAAAAGGAGACTTTTTTAAGCTTCGTAGCACAACTGGACTGGTTGGTTTGTAAGTTGCGCAAACGAAAAGAAAGTTGACGTATATGAAAATAAATAGTTTAGCTTTTAAAAATATTTACATAGATATAATAGAGTAACATAATATTAAAGTTGTTGTAAAAGAAGTGTATGTATTATTTTCCTTTTACTATTGATATATTTAGTTCATTGTTGTTGCCTATACTATTTAAATCTTAAATTGCTTTCATCATTGTGTGTTGTATGAATTACTACTTAATTTCAGCTACATGATACTGAAGGCATTGGTGAATTTTGAAGTACAATTAAGATTTTATTGTGAGTACCTGGATATCAAAAAAAGCAAATAAATTGGCAAGAAAGGGACGATTGGCTTCATATATAAGCCATCTCTGGACACAACAATGGAACTATTAATTTATGATGAGGTTGCTTTCAGAAACAGTCAGTGATTTTATCGGTTCGGTAACTTTATCTACCCAATAGTTATCGAATCCATAAGCAAATTTTCTAATAGAAACTGGGCAGTAGTTTTTTATTTTACGGTAAATTTAACTACTAGATATTCGTGTATCAAACTTATGCATTCCTCCAATCAAGCTAAAATGTAAACCTTTCTACTTCTACAACTAGTCTACACATTTTTTTCAGCTAATTAGTATCGTATTTTTTATAATATAAAGGTAAATGTAATATTAGAGAAAATTATTAAGTATGCCTACATCAATAAAGGTCTTCTTCTTTAGGTAATTGTAGATTAATTAATTAATTCCATACGTTTTATTTATTTGACGTAAATGAGGTATCGAAATATTTGAATAGTAACAAATGGTATTTTTAATTGATTTTTTAACACACGACAGTAGAAAAAAAATTCCCCTCACAATCAAAGCAATTATTCCAACGCAATTTCCTTACATGACTATTACTCATTGTCACCGCTAAATTATTAAACAATTAATTTCCAGTGTGAAAAACCATTCATGGCCGTGTGACATGGACGGTTAGAAAGAACAGAAAAAAGTCATTTTTCAAATTGTTCAAAGGGCCCGATATAAAAAGGCCGTTGTACGGTGGCCGGACCGCTAGTGATAATACCACTATGGAAAAGGCGCCCAGACACGCAATGTAATAATATAGCCAACTTGTAACATAAAAGAGATCCTTTTTCTACGGCGCTAATTCCTAAAATATCATAGATCACTCCTACGTACAATCGCAGAGGCATTTAAATGTTGGCGCATTCGAATAAGTATTCCCCCGTGCATGCTAGCGGAATGCATTTGTTTGGGTATTTACGGATTTTGCATATGAAACAGGATCGAGGTAGGTACTGAATTGAAAATAAAATTTAAAATTACAAGCTTTTCATATAAATTGAAGAATCGAAACCACGCTACAGACCACTTCAATTAAAACAAGTCAGCCTAAATTATTCCTTACCTGCTGTTATTTATATAAAGTTCCGAAACCTGTTAATTGTCATATCGATTTAAAATCATTCCAGGGAGCGTAGTGGCCCCTACCCAAAAAATGTGAATAGGGATGATGGACCTTGTGACCACTCCTACAAAAGGTCTTTTAATTCTCTTAACGGGAACATTATTATTATTATTATTTTGGCCTCGGTATTACACCATTAGCCACTTACAAACTAAAAACCTGACAACCCGAATGGACGCCAGGGTAGGTATTAGACCCGCGGCCGATCGGGTGACAGCCCTTGATCAAAATATAATGAACTAATTTTCTCCGTTGCTTCAAATTAAGGTCAGCAATAAGGATTTCCCCAATGAGTGGTGACGACTTGTGGTTATAGTTATCCATGTTCACCAGTACACTTCTAGAGTCGGTAAAGATGCAGAAGTAGTCATTGTCAATGTGAAATATATGCTCCAATGCTTTTTTTAATTGCGGTGGCTTCTGCAGTGAACACACTGGATTCTGGAGGAAGAGAATATGTTTTGCTAAGCTCCATCTGTAGGATAAAGACTTCACAACCGGTTCCAGTATCGCTAGTGGTGGGCACTATCGATAGCGACTATCGATAACTATCGATAGTTTTGACTATCGATGACTATCGATAGTTTTGACTATCGATTACTATCGATAGTTGACCATCGATAACTATCGATAGTTGACTATCGATAACTATCGGTAGTTGACTATCGATAACTATCGATAGTGAGCTATCGATAACTAACGATAGTTGACTATCGATAATTATCGATAGTTGACTATCGGTAACTATCGATAGTCCACTATCGATATGAAATCGAATGATAGTGAACTATCGATAATTGCTGATAGTAGACTAACGATAACTATCGATGACATGATATTCGGCAGTAAAATAATGTAAATCCCTTATAGAACATTTAGAAATGGATTAGTTCAGTATTGATAAAAATTAGCCAATTAATGAGACTTGGTCCGTCTATTGATATACGGATAGTGTCTAACAATTTTTTTTTCAGAGATGTAATTTTGAGAACTTGTATAACTAAACATAACGTGAAAAGTGCTTTTAGATGATAATATGGATGGTCCAAAAGTAAGTGAATGTAAGTCGGGAAGATAACTAAACGTGTAGATACATAATAAATTATATTTTACAGCAATATAATGAGAATAATTAATTGCGTTACAATCATCACAGTAATTTATTGTATAATTTATCTGAACATTTGCGCAATTGGTTTTGCAGTCTTCTGACAAGTACTTACAGTGAGCGGCTTCTGAATCCCTGATATATTAGTCAACAAAAATTTGATTTTAAAAATTAAAAAAAAAAATTATTTAACTTACTGATTATATATGTAAATGCTCAATGCTGCCGTTCATATTCTCACAAAGCAAATATGGGTATGACAATTGAAATAAATAAAATAAAATTGAAAATAAATATAATTTAAAAATAAAAAGTAAATAACATTCTAATGTATAAAATAAACACAATTCTGTTTATATTTAAAATGCCTCAAAAAACGGTCATAGTCTAAACAATATCTTAATTTTTGTTTATAAATATTAAAATGTTCAAATTTTTTTCTTTAATTCTGTTTCTTTTGCTGTGGGTGAGAAGCCCAGCCTTAGAAAATATCATGTGCTGTGTATCTAATGAACGATATATGTAGGTTAGGATAGAGTAGTAAAAAAACTAGTTCTTTCGTTCATCTAGTATTTAATATATGATTACTAGTTTCGGCTAAAAGCCATCTTCAGATCAACGTCAACAGGTAAACTTGTCGATTGTTTTATAAAACATTAAACATGAAACTGAATTGTAAAAATTAAATTCAAATCATACGAAAACTTTTACAGAAAGACAAATTTGTGAGCGTGCCTTTCGGTTTATTTTAAATGTAGTTCTCCAGTGTTCACACAAAATGTTTCGCCATGCATAATAATTTTAAATGACAATTAACAGTTAGTATATGTTTAAGAAAAATGAAAAGATAAAAATTTTTTTTAATACTATTAAAAATGTTGCGTGAATGTCTTTAATTTTGTAAGTATAAAACGCATAAAAAAGTTGTAAAAATGTTAATAACATAATCCATTCATAATTTCTAGACAAATTTTGTGAATTATATAAAATAATCGGAGGAAGACAACAATAAAAAATAAGATTGTCGAAACGTCATGAAGAGTTTTATTGAATAATTCATTAAATTTAAAAACCAAGCCGCTAAATCAAGAGAAAAAAACAAAAAACAAAAAATTATTATTATTATTATTATCACACATTTACACTTTCAAAAGTTTTTATTTACTTGGTCCTTTTTCCTCTACCACATCGGTCTAAAGACAAGACGGGTAGCTGGTGCTAATGATTATTCTGCCCATCCAACACCCGACGAAGCATGCTGCACATACTTAGGAGAACATACTTCTGGATCGGAAGATAGGTTTTTTTTTCAATTCCTAACGTTGTCAAAGACTGATGCATTTTCACAGGTATCTCTTCCATTGTTCCAATTACTATAGGTACTACAACCACTCTCTCCATTGACCAGATGGCTTTGATCTCCTCTGCCAACGGTAAATATTTATTAATCTTCTCCGCATACGTTTTCTCAATATTTGCTGCCAACGGAACTGCTACATCAATGATATAAGTAACCTTCTTTTCTTTAAGTATTACTATTATATCTGGTATGTTATTTGGAATAGGACGATCAGTAATTATTTTCCTATTCCAGTAGAGTCGGATAGAGGATAACATTTATGTATACAGAGCTATTTAGCTATCCTTTGTTTGTTCCTATATGGATTTGTGTACCAGAATTATCAATTATTACTAGTTAATTCTTTCCATATGTCGTCACTTTACAGTTGAACGCGCGGTAGTATTTAATTATCAGTCGCGTCAAATTCATCATATCTACCTATACGTATGGATATTGAAGGGACAATAACGAGCAGAGAAACCTTACAAATCATGCAGGCGACACAAAGCCCAGATATCAACCGTATCCTTGCAACCGTACATCCGTACATATCCTTACATATCTCGCGCGGCGTTCATTACAATATACGTCTAATACGAGCGACGCCATCCCCATAAATTTCCCGTGTAAAAAGATGCGATTTCACGGCGTTGCGCTCGGCTTGCAGCTGACGATGAGACTTTTAATTCAACGCAGACGTCACGGACGCGGCGATACGTACGTCCTGTGCCGGTACTCACGTCTTTAAATCATCAAAAACGCTGAGCTGTTGCAGCGAACGCTGCTACCCGGGATTAACATCACGCAGAGGAAGAGAAACGGGGAGAAAAGGATACCCATACCTATGTATATGTGTGCGGGGATAATTCCCGGCTACGGTTTAAAAGAAGATAAATGTAACGTTTTATCTACGTAAATTTATGAGAAAACGCAGCGATGGCACATAATTGTGAGTTGCTTAAACGCTTCGGTGCGAATGGTGTTTTATTCGTTCGCTGTCATTTTCGGAAACGGAAAGAAGAAGAATTGAAGGAGAGGAAACTGCTGCCAACGGTAGACGTGGTACTCTCACACGTATATGTATGTCTGGTATGAGCGAGTGCTGTGTGGGTTAGGTTTATGAAGCGGTAATTGAAAGAGTCGAAGAAAAATTATAAAGCAGTGAGTGCATTCCCTTGTCACATCAATGTAATACTTTTGTATCGAGTTACGTGGGGTAGCACACCACTGTCTGCTGTTCTGGAGCGTATTACACGTGGGATGGATTCCCCATAAACTTAACGACTGATACTAAATAAAACCCGGGACAGATACAAAGGGGTTTTCAAAATGAAACTGCCACAGAAAAGTACTCACCCTTTGCACTAATGCAACTAATTAGAATAGCGATCGTCCTTTATCAATCGAAATCCAGCTAAAGAATCATAATATATTGCAAACATAGAAATGGGGGTTCAACTTCATTGGAGCACAAATAACATAAATCTTATTTTGAAACGCTTATGATCATCTGGTTTAAGCATGCTTCAAAACCCTATCTAGCTTAAAAGCAACTACAAACAAACAGACTTCTGTTTCTGTTTCTTCAATATACATTTAAAGATTTAGTTCTAAAATTAAGAAGAATATGATAGGTAAGGGATATATAGACAAACTTCCCAAAATTCTTTTAATCTCTTTTTTTTTTACACATTTTCTAGTCTTTCATGATTTATATATAATTTTTTTATATTTGAATAGATTCGGCGTTTACTTGATGTAAATCCATTTTAATTAATAGACAACAAATAGTTGTGAGATTTACACTTTATTGTTAAAGATGTTAAAATGACAGCTGTTTCGCCGTACAACGGCTTCGTCAGAAAATATATACAATAAACTAAAACTAAACATACGTATAACCTCCTATTTTCACAAACAACCTTTACAAAACATCATGTATTTAAAAAAAATGTGCCTACAGTTTTTGGCTCTACACAATAATTAAAATCGAAACAGGTAATAACAATTTTAAAAAGAATCTATGAAATTTAAAACAAAGTCAACAATTATTTACATAGGAAGGTAGAAAACAATTACGTTTATACTTTAAAGTCTATAAAGGGAATAAATTTAACAATGGGGAATGATTAAGATCTAATTTATCATTGAGTAAATCATCTGAAAATTTAAGTTTATTAATTTCAACTGCTTCTAATAAATCTAATTTTTTACTCTAGTTTCCTACATGAAGAATTTTAAAATTATTATTAAAACTATGGTTTTCTTTAATTAAATGGTTGCGTCGTATTCCAACCATTTAATTAAAGAAAAATCATTTTTTTTTATATTTAAATGAGTACAAATGCTCTGATATACGTTTTTTGAAAGAACGTCCACTAAGTCCAATGTATGTTTTTGTACACGTACCGCATGTTGTGTATGTGTGATAGTGCGACCTGAAAGATCTATTGTGTCCCCTCTTCTCGCTGTATTTACAGCTGGCCGTCCAGTCTGATTCCTTTTAGAAAGTGCAGAATGTCCGAAGGCCCCAGATTAGGTAACTCTCCTTCTTCGATTTCACATGCTCCCAGATGCAGCGCCTTTGAGTTGCGCAGTGCAGCGCAGTTTGTGAGTATATGGATGGACGTTTCGTCCTGTTCCCCACAAAATCTACATTCGGCTTCCTTTGCTATTCCAAGCCTGCTTAGATGTCCGTTCAGTTTACAATGGCCTGTAAGGATCCCTGTCAATATCCGAATATTATTTTTACTCAGGTTGATGCATTCTGCAGATCTCTTCTGGTTATAGGTTCCCAGAAGAGTTTTAGCTTGCCTCATCCCCTGGAGATTCTCCCAGTATTTGGATTTTCTCTGCTCTACTTCATTTTTCAGTTTCTCCAGTGTTATGCTGCTACTTATCCCACAAAAAGGTTCTGGCCCTACAAAAGGTGTTCTAGCCCCTCTCTTAGCGAGATTATCTGTTATTTCGTTTCCTTCCACTCCCGTGTGTCCCGGAACCCACAATAGGGTTACCTTGTTCTTTTTGCCTAGCTCGTTTAGTTTTTGTAGACACTCCCAAACCATTTTGGAGCTGATTATGTTTGACCTCAGCGCCCTAATGGCTGCTTGACTATCAGATATTATGATAATCTCCTACTTTTCATAGCTTCTGTCAATGTTGACCTGAACTACCGCATGTTAATTTACATTTGCTCCTAAAGATAAAACGTGTCGTTTTATCTTTATTGTTTTTTATGAATTTCCCTAAATTATTATTAGTTTTATATGCAATGTTAATATTTTGTTTCTTTAAAAAAATTTCTAATATATTGTTTTCTTTACCTAAATATGTTAATGTTTTGTATTTTTTATTCGTATTATCTTTTGTAATCGGGTATATTTCTTGTATTGTTTTAGTTCGATTTCTTTTTCGAAATTAATTGGTCTATTATATTAGGGTCGTAACCATTATTGGTTGCTCTCTGTTTTATGATATTATATTCTTTGTTGAAATCCTCTATATCCATAGGTATATTCAATAGTCTATGTATCATACTGTGGTATGCTGCGAATTTATGTTGTATAGGGTGATTTGATTTGTTATGTATAGTCGTGTTTGTGTGTGAGTCTTTATAGTATATAGAAAATTTCAACTGATTATTACTTCCTTTGATTGTTCAGTCTAAGAAATTAATACTTTTATTTGTCTCTTTTTCTATTGTGAAAAAAAAAATTTTTTACTCTGCTGTTTCAATAGTTATGCATTTTTCTCCATCCGTGCAATCTTGCTTTGAATTACAACCATTTCAGCTATCTTTTATCTATTTGTTATTATTTGTTGTTAATCTTATAATAATAATAATATCAAAGGGACTTAATTTTTACGGAAAAGCTATTGGATTTTCTTAAAATCATTAATTAGCTATGAAATCGTGCATGAGGCATCATAAATGTTTAAAATGGATTAATAGGGTTTTGGGAAAGGGTTAATTTAGCACAAACAAAAATATAGGGTGCTATTTAAAAAAATCAAATTGCCATAATTGATGGCTTTAAAAGTGAGGTAACTTTTATAAAAATCGTTCATTAATGAACATGTTTTCAGTCGGTTTTCTTTAATCAAAAAATTGATAAATGCGTACAAGTTCAATATTGTTCGCAAATTAGACTTTCTGATACTAAACAATCGTGGAATTTTATGTTTGTTATTAAACCATTTAATTTAGTGATATGTCCCTATAAAAGGTAAACGCAATTAGTAATATTTCAAATAAAACAGTCCATTCTCGTTACACCCTCATTTCTAGCTGGAATACGTTGTCACTAATTTATAAGAATATCCCACTTAGATAAAAGCTTCCTAATACCCTAGTAAAATCCTTATCTAACGCAAAGAATACATTAACATACGTTTAGTGTGCGTTCCTCCGCGACGATACAATAGAAGACCTTAAACGCCAAGGGAAAATAATTATTGGGATTATTCTTCGTCCCACGCCGTATCCCCCCTCCCGCTCTAATTATTTCCACACAAAAAAAAAACGTTACTTCCGCAAACGAAAACGAATATGGAAACGAAAAGAGTAATATTTAATCCCCGGACGGTTGACCGCGCCTTGATAAAATTTGCAGTGGAAGGATGATTTTATCTTAATGGCACCAGGAAAAGTTGGCTGCGTCCTTCGCCTGCCGGCACAGATACCATCGCTAGGCCGTAATACCCACTGTTCCGAAAGAAAAAACAAGTTTTACGCAGGACCAGCGAAGCCAGAACGCAGAGTGGAAAGCCTAAAGGAAGGCCATTATATAACCGGAGTAATGTAGCCGTGAAATTAGTAAAATACTGTCAGACCGGTTCGAAGCCACTGCTGGATGAAATCCATTATTTTTCAAGTTAAAAAATTAACATCTAATGCATGTGTAATACCGTTTGATTTATAACTAAAGAGGTGCCCTTTTTACCGTCAGCGTAAATAAAATATTTCAATGCAGCGATCCTACCGAATGCTTTAACACGCATTGCACAACTACAGGCATTTAGTTTTCGATGCCGCGTAAATCCGGGATACGCTCTAATGACCACAGTGCGCCATTAATATTAAAGTCCATCTATCCCGTGTCAAGCGGTGCCTGAAAATTTCTACATGGACGCAGCATAGCACAGTACCGGACGTCGTGAATCACTGAAAACGAGCTGGGCCGCCGTCCGCGTTGAAACGTGCGTCCCGGCGCCACGAACGCTGCCACCGCCGCCGGTCATCGCAACAGTTATTTGGGTACGCGTTAACTTGTTGTTTACGTCGGCTTGTGTAGAATCAACCGCTCGTTAGGCTGTTTGTACGAGTCTTACGTTGAGTTTCAATGACGGAACGATTACACTTCAATTACTCGTGAAATTGTTGAGGAATGTAAATAAATGCAAAAAGCGGCTCTGTTTATATTTGGATTTATATAGTTGAAATTTGGATTTGCCGTAATGGAACGGAAGGCAAAGGAAATGTTCAAACATTCTATTTTATAGAATGCCATAATGAGTTTATAGAGGATTTCTCAGAATTAATTTGTTTAGTCTAAAATTCAACTGAAAACAAAAATTATATTATTTATATTAAAGGTCGAAAAGGCTTTGTTTTTATCAAGGGTGTCCGATTATTCCGCACTATACTAATTTATTCATTCCGGACAATTGCTTGGAAAATTCATGGATTTACATCTTTAACCGGAGATCGAATGAATTAAACGAAGAATTAATATAAAACGACATGCTATCTAAACATCATTATCTCTATCTTAAACACATACATAAAAGTGTTTTCTTATTCTTAAATGTAATACCTAAAGATTCACCATCGAATACTGGTTGAATGACAGCAGGGTTAATAGTTGAATTATTGATGGGTGTACTATTGGAAGCACCTTCAAGGTTCAAGGTAAAGTTCCACAAGGTTCCATTTTAGATTTCTTGCTGTTTATTATATACTTCAATGATCTAGTGACGAGGAACTGTGATATAAGAAACTGCAGTGAGTTATTGTAAATTTCGTACAATACTAGAAATTGTTACTACAATTTCCGTCAAACAGGGAAGTGTAAACTTTATTATATGAATTTTTCTCTGTGCGAGTTTTAATTTAATTCCTTTTAATATATCGCAGGGTCATCTCCCTTATCTGATAGACAACAAATCCGCGTCGACAGATGGCTGAACACTTGAGTGTCCCTAGAAATCATGCGCTTGTAGTCTTAGCAGTTTGCCGATAATGAGAATAGGTATTTATAGAGAGTGGTCATGGGGGTCTGTCATCAAGTGCTCACTCCAACATAAATGTAGACATTATCATGTTCAAATTCGATTAATATATTTATTTTCTATATTGATTCGACGAATTACTGTACTCAAACCTTTAATACAAATAAAAGCAAAGTTTTTCGCAAATATATACACTGAGAAAAATAGATAGTAACAATAGGGACAACTAACTTTATAGTTGGTTGTATTATAATTATATTAGAGCGTACCATCTTCCTAATAAACAGTAATACATGGATGAATACTGGGTACTAGATAACGTATTGTTGTCCTTGAGTTAATATCATTCATTATATTTATAATAGGTGGTAACATCTTTTTTTCTCCGTGTACAAATGAATGGTTTCGGTTTTGAGATAAATCAATTAAATTAACACTTGAGAGATTAAATCACTAGATATTCACAAATTCCTATGTTAAAAAATACTAAATAAAATACTAACTTATATGCGGGTAGTGATTGGGTTAAAATTAATGAAACTGTTAACGATCAATTAGACATTATACAGAGACGGCTAACGACTAACAAATTAACTTTGAATATTGAGAAAACAAAATATATGACCTTTTCACCTACTATTGTTAATCAACCTCGGGTAAAGCTGAAAGTGGGGTTCCGTGTTTTTTCGTGCACATGTTTTCCGGTTGATCATTGTTCATGTCGAGGTCAGCACGTTGAAGAAGTTAGACAATTCAAGTATCTCGGGGTGGTGCTTGACCCCAACATGAAGTGGAGGGAACATGCGTACTATGTAACTAAAAGAATAAAGTCTATGATCCCTACTTTCTATGAATTAAGAGACAATGTAGATCGGAAAACAATATTTATGATATATGACGCGTTTGTAAAGGCACTACTCAACTACGCCATATTGGCCTGGAGGGGTACATATCAGTCAAATCTTGTGACTTTGAATGTTGCACATAAATATATCCTGAAAATAATGCTAGAAGGTCAAAGAGATACTCTTCGACAATCTTGTATAGGGAAGCAAATGCCTTCTCCTGCTCGGATTTGTATGTGCGATGTGTGATTCACTGTTTTAGGAATATGCATCCGGGTCATTACTTGAAGCACGGACACAGCACGCGTGCTATTGTAAATCGGGAAATAAAAATCCAGTCGAAAATAACAAAAACAAGTAATTTGAATTACTATACATATCTAGCCCCAAAATATTTTAATAAATTACCTAAAGATATAAGAATAATGAGCAATTATAAATACTTTACTTTACAAGTGAAGTCATTTTTAAGAAGGAGTAAAATGCTGTAGTGTAACTTATGTTGGATGCGTCCGGCGCCGGTGGGTTTTGTGGTGTTATGGAATTGGGTTGAATTGCAGGATCGACACACATGTACATACGCTTAGCTAAATTTTTGCATGGGATTGTACACTCCGCCAAAAAAGTATCGCATAATTTAGTTTTGAATCATAAAAGTATCGCATAATCTTTGTTTGTAGCATAAAGTTGTAAATATACTTTAATGCGCTCTAAGATATAATTTCTATGATTGTTTAAATAAAATACAGGCCAAATAAAAACAAGAACTCATACTTGAGATTTTTATTAAAACAAGAAATTATAATTTTGGAAAGAAAAATGTCATAACAGTAGCTTTTAATACTGAGTATTGCCACCTCTGGCTCTTATGACCGCTCGCATACGGTTTGGCAGAGATTCGATTAACCTCCGTATATAAGCCTGATCCAAATTCTCCCACTCGTCACGGAGAGCATTTTCTAGTCCATGCAGGTCCGCTGGGGCAACATTTTGGGTTCGTATCCGTCTGTGAAGGAGGTCCCATACGTGCTCGATAGGGTTCATGTCCGGACTTACCGCAGGCCAATCTAAAACTGGAATACCAACATCGTTAAGGTATTCCTGGACGATTATTGCAACATGCGGTCGTGCATTATCGTGCATTAACATGAATTCGTTTCCTATAATTGGCGCATATAGTACTACATGTTCTTCTAAAATGTCCGTTATATACCTGTGGGCAGTCAGTGTACCTCTGTCTACTGGTACTAACTCTGTACGACATGTTAAACAGATGCCTCCCCAAACCATAATAGAGCCACCAGCGAAATTAGGTCTAGGTCTGATATTACACTGCGAATAGCGCTCACCGTCTCGTCTGTACACTGAGATACGCCTATCTGAGGTGTAAAGACCAAATCTTGACTCATCTGTGAAGAGTATATTGGCCCAGTCATTAATGTTCCAATTTACATGTTCTCTGGCAAACCTTAAGCGAGCCACTCGGTGGTTCCTAGTGAGACGAGGGGCTGTTACAGCTACTCTAGCTCTTAATCCACTCTGTCGTAACCTATTCCGAATAGTTTGAGTACTCACACGAGTATTTCTGACTCTAGCCAAGTCGTTCTGCAATTGTCTCGCAGTTACATGTCTTCGACGTAATGCTTGTAGTAGTAAATAGCGGTCATCTTGGCGAGTAGAACATCTTGGACGACCTGGTACAGGTCTTCTACTGTAAATGCCTGTTTCCCTATATCTGGCTACGGCTCTAGAAACACTTGACTGATTGATGTTCATCAAATTAGCAACGTATGCTTGAGATCGTCCATCTTCGATTAAAGCAACTATAGCAGCCACTTGTTCTGAAGTTAAATTGCTCATTGGCGGAGTGTATTTTGGCACAACACAAATGCTCTCGCATTTAGTGTGCCATCCAATTGTTGCTCGACAGACTGAGCTTCTTCTTGAGTTCTTTGTTTTATTTTTATTTTCTACTGTTTTCTGCGCCCACCTTACGTCGGTATAGAACACTATCTGATTACCTTTATTATACCGTTTATGTGAATTTACTTTTTAAGTATGTATGGGATTAAGCTTAATTATTAGAAACATATGTATCCTACGTTGGAATTTTAACTTAATCTAATTTAATCTAAAGCAATGTTCTTTTTTTTTTATTTCTTTATCCATTAAAAATCTTTTTAAAACTATTAGATAGTATACTTTAGATCTTACGATTGTTTGAATATCTTAATGTATACATTTTGCTGCACATTGTACTGTCAATTAGATGTAGGAGAATTTTTAAACCTGAATTTAGGTCTAAGCTTATCTGTGGTCTGTATGTACAACTGTCAATGAACTATCAATAAACTATCAAACTATATTACAATTTTACACAGTTATATAGGAGCAATGATTTTACAGATTTTGATGTAGTTGGTAAACGTAACATTTTCCAGTGCAATGAAGTGAAATAAACATCAGAGACTTTATTTATAAATAGTGAAAACAGTAGAGATCTAGAGAAATATACTTGTGACATATAATATTTTTATTGTGCTGTATTCAGTATTTCTTTTCTTGCGGTGACTGTTTTCTGGATTTTCGTCTGGTCCTTAAGAGTTCTCCAGTCATGAAAACGTGCTCTATACTACCCCATTTTTCAATATTTTCAAGACTGATTAATATCCAACTCTATCCGGTCCGTAATCTCCGTACAATGCGCTCTTTGTATAACGCCTAAGCACTCGAAAATCGGTGTCGCTACCTCTTTAGCGCCCGCATGCTGCACATCTCCGGCTCGATCCACCCCGAACAAAAAGAAGGATTTACGCCCGCGCTCCGGATTGCGAATAACGCGGAAACTTGTGAAACAAAGAACCTCCGCACCTTCACAGTGTGTCACCTATTGGATTCAGATCAGATGAAATAGGGCGCGTGATACCCGCACGTGTGGCGCTCACACCCGTTCCGGTGAAAAAGTTTCCCTCGGTCGTCCCACCCCGCTGCCCTTCTTCCCCTAGTCTGACTTGCTTACGCCGAGTTTTAAGTAATCTCTCGTGATAAATTGGCGGAAATTTGTGTGTGAAGGGATAGGGGTTATAGCTGAGGGAGAAAAAAAAAGCCGCCGATTTCTTCAAGGGTGTAAAGGTAATGTATTTAAGAAATTACCTTGGAATATGTAAATGTGTAATTTTGGTAGGAACGTTTTAAAAATGAAAGAAATTTGGAGGTGGAAGGTTATGAATTTTTTGCAATCTCGTGTGGATGTAAGTCACGTATTGTATGATAATCAGCTTGGTGTTGAGATGAGTCTCTGAAGCCTTTATGGAATAGATAAATTCTTCAACATTTTCACATATTCTAGTGGGTCAGAGGTTTTATATTACTAGGCAAAAAAATTGCAATAATTTTTTAAAGAAATTTCTAAAATTTATTGTCATAATTGCATCTTTCAACTGCTAAGCAGCGTGCTACTTTAAAATTTTTAAATTTTATTAGTGAGGGATATAATTGATTGTTAGATTATCTCAGAAAGAACTACTTATCGTCCAAGTAGTACAGGACAACAATTACAGAAATATCGTAGACGGCAAAGCAATTCTATAATGCGTTTGGCTCAGGACCTATGTTGAAATAATTCTTCAAGGTTTGGCAAAGGCTTTCGAAGGCTTCTGTGAATCGCGATAAGTATCCTGCTACGCAAATTAAAATATTATGGTATAAGAGGACTACTTCCCGTATTACCTTACCTAACCAATAGAACACAACTGATATCCTGGAATAACAAATGGTCGAATCTTGCAAGCATTGGATATGGAGTGCCTCAGTGGTCGATACTCGAACCACTATTCTTCATAATATATAAACGCCTTACCATCTAGTATAGTTAACGCAGAAATCTACGTTTGTTGTGTAGTTTGTTCGACAAGATCTAGGGTGGCAATATGGCCGGGGAATGGTTTTCTGTAACCGAACTGAAACTGAATTTAAAAAAAAAATACAGAATTTAAAATTTACCACAAAAACTAACTAACTCGCCGAAGTTAAATTCTTGAGCACATTGATAGCCTGTGTGGCAAATTGTCATCTGCAATATACGCGATTGAAAGACTTAAAATAATTATCAACGCATGAGGCAGCACAAAAAGCTTAGTTCCACCCCCTCCTAGCATGTGGAATATCCTTTTGGGGTATGACGACAGACGTAAATAGAGAATACACTTTAGAAATGAGAATAAACTTACCTTACCCTACATTACGGCAAGTGACACTGACGAGCTGTGATACAGCGAAACATGCATGTCTGTTAATAACGACACTTTTTTCTGCATATTATCAATTAATATGACGTTTAACGCTAATTTTGCGGCTTACGTCAATATGATTTCGAATTTGTGTTCGAATTTGAACATATTTGTAAATCTAAATTGACGGATTATCAAATATCTTCGCTGAAATAATTAGTTTGAGATCGTATAACTCTCATACATTACTATTAATAGTGCGAAGGCTTTACGCTTTGAGGGTAAAATTGCAAATGTTGTAGAGTGACACTGACGAGCTGTAATACAGCAAAACATGCATGTTTGTCAATAACGACAATAATGATGTTGTATGTATTGATATGGTTTATACAACTGTTTTATCTTTATATAATTTTTATAAAAATTTCGTGTCACCCGTCTGCCATGCATTTGCTGCCGGTAACTTCACTATATAACGATAAGTATAGGTTATCTCTGATAACGATGTAGTAACGATCCATGTACTCGAACTCTTCTGACTGGTCATCAATTATTATTTCGATGAAAACAAGTTGGTTCCAGTTTCTGGTGATTGTATTGGGAGACCAATCAATGTTAAGAAAAAAAATAGATATAGAAAATATTCTCAGGTAAAAGCGTTTTCTCTGTATACCACCTACTATTAGTCCAACGGATCTTTACACACGCGTAATTGATTTATATAGCAATAATACTCATATGTTATTCAATGCATTTCGTACAATTTGCGTTTAATACAAGAGAGAGAAAGCAAATTCAAATTGAAACGTTCGTCTTCTAGTCGTTGGTTCAAGCAATCGAAGTACTAATATTGCGCGTCATTCAAATAGAAAAGAGATAGAATACAGCCAAATAATCTATTCTTAAACGTGGTACATTTGTACGGCGCTAATCAAAATCAATACACCATCTTGCATTGTTCTGTCAAAGTTTTGTCTATGGTTCTGTCATTAAGCTTTTTGACGTTAGTGATGAAGTTAATGCTATTGAACTGATTTGGGCTAGGGCTAAAACCACAGACCTGCTAAAATATATTATAATACATATATCGGCAGATATGGATATAGTCTTGGGGTGGTAATGTCTGGAGCAATTGCGTTCGACACACAAATGAGCTAATTCGGAAATGGTACGCCAGAGAACACTTTCTAGCAGAAGTAGATGTTGCGTCTGTCATTATCAATATTGGTGAAGATTCTGATTCGGGAACAGAAGAATCTGATTAAATTCTTAAAATAAGTTACTTACATTTGTAAATATATATTTTAGATTTTTGAATTTTCTATTTTATGCTTTTCTTAAAGCACACAAACAATTGTGTTGAAAATAAAATAGAGATTGTTGTATAAGTGTGTGTCTAATTGTATTTGTATATAAGATGATAGTTAAATAATATAGTAAGCGCTAATAATTAAAATTTTAGATAAACGTAAATCACTTTACTAATAAGGTGCGAGGCCTTACAATCAAAACATTATTTCCACACAGATAATCCACTCCGCCCAATAGTATCATGCATACAAAGCCCATTTTACAAACTTTCAAAACATTTAGCTACTTCAATAACCAAAATTATAAATCAAAATAATTACCACATAAAAAATTCATTTGACCTTATCCCAGTTTTAAATAAAATAATAATACAAAATAATGAAACCTACTGTTCTTTTGATGTTGTATCTATGTACACAAACATCCCAATAAATTTAGTTAAAAATATAATCACAAAAAAATGGTACCAATTAAAAAATCATACAACTTTACCACTAGCAGAATTTTTAATTGCAGTTGAAATCACATTAACTTCTACATACTTTCAACAAGAAAACAACTTTTATAAACAAATAAGAGGTTTAGCAATGGGAGCACCTATCTCTAGCGTAATAGCACAGCTAGTCCTAGAAGATCTAGAGAATTCAGTAATTAAAAATCTAAATTATAATATAAAACTATATAAACGATATGTAGATGATTGCTTACTAATATTACCCAAAAATAAAGTACAGTACACATTAACACAATTCAATACATATCACCAACAAATACAATTCACTTTAGAGGAAGAAAAAAACAATAAACTTAACTACTTAGATATTACTATTTTTAGAAATAATAACAAATTACACACAACTTGGTACAATAAAACTAATTCATCTGGCAGATATCTCCACTATACTTCCACATTACCTATTAATTATAAAAAAAATGTAGTTATAGCACTTATCGATAGAGGATTAAAACTCACAACTCCTGAATACAGACCAAAAATACTAAACGAAATTAAAAACATTTTACAAAATAACAAGTACCCTAAAACGCTCATCAATAAAATTATTAAACAACGTCTACATAAACTATACAATACAAATATAGAAAACAAAACAAAACTAAATAATACTATAAAATTCATTGCAATACCATACATAAAAAATTTATCAGAAAAAATCAATTCCATATTAAAACCGATCAATATTACTATAGCACATAAAAATAACAATAATTTAAAAAAATACTTTACCAAACTTAAAGCAAAAACCCCATTTGAAAAAAATTCCCATTTAATTTATTCCATCCCTTGCAGAAACTGTGAAGGTGTGTACATAGGACAAACAAAACAATACATAAAAAGTAGAATCCAAAACCATAAGTCATCCACAAACACAACAGCTTTAAAACAACACGAAACTGAAAACAATCACAAATTTAACTTTGATAAAACAAAAATCTTAAATAAAGAAAAAAATTATCACACACGTAACGTATTAGAAATGATCTACATAAAAAAAGAAAAAAACAGTGTCAACTTTAGAACTGACACGGAACATTTAGCAAAAATATATTCTCAATTATTTTAAAATCCCTCACAAATGTGTTATGCTGTATATATTCAGTTATTTTAAATATTGCCATTTCCAATGTAAACAATTTTTTCAGATTTTTTGTATTTAATATGCACTTCCCAATATAAGTAAATGTTAACATGCTTCTCAATATTAGATTTTTAAATTTTAAATGTATGTTGTTTGTTTCTAACTATGTACCTATGTCATATACCATTATATAAAAAAAACTTGACAAATGTTTTATATATGTAAAAACATAATATAATTAATACAATTGGAAACATGTAAGTAAAAAAAAAAATTATTATATAATAAACCATAATTATAATTGTTAATTATAGGATAAAAAAATAAAAGATTGTGAAAAAGACCAAAATATGGTCGAAACGTTATCAAAGGAAAAATAGTTTGTTTTTTTAAAAGCCGGAAACTCCACAAAAAATTCCTACTACTATATAAAAAAAAAACTGGCTAAAAAATAATCAACCAATTATTTCCACTCACAGTTCGGTTTTTTTTTACCGATTTTTGCAGTATTCATTCTTGCTCTCGAACAAATATCTCTAAATTGAACTCGGTAAGAATATGTGCTTGTTGTGGGCCGATTATAGTTTCATAAACTTCAGGTAAACAGAATCTTTTGACATTTACAATTGTCAATAGGTTAGAAATATCACCCATATCATAGTGTAGTGCAGTACTTAACTTGAGTATAAAGTAATGACTTGATTCAGATGTACAAAATTTATGATGTCATGGGTAAAGAACCATTGGACAAATAGTATGTGATTTTATACAGCAACTAAATACGTTGTTACACTCAAGGGAAAATCCGAAAATCGGTTTATTAGCCGCACATTTACAGTTTGACGATTCGGGCGTCGCCGTACTAGCGTGTGATCATCCTTGATTAATGAAAGTAGGAAAATAATGGTAACTACAACCGTAACACACCGTCGGGGAGATAAAACGGCGTACGGTTGATTAATGTCGAGTTACACGCAAATCATATTATCATATTAAACAGTTCAAGAGGGAGAAACCCGGTACGTTTACCGCTATCTCGACGGCGATTATTCATTATTTATTACGTGCAACGGTAGACTGTCGCTGCCGGTGCTCTCTGGTGCGCCATCCGCGCAAGTCGAACGACGCATGATGTTTGCGGGATTATTAGTTACAGACAACGCAACGCTAATTTTCCTCGGTGCTCCAGGTTTGCTTAGCGTACACAAACGTACTGTGTCAAATTAAGAGATGTTCGGTTTGTTTCTCCTGTCGGATTTGGTTGTGCTTTCATAACTTTTTGTTTTCTATTTGCGGGTTAGAACGGTGGGAGCCCAATTAAGAGAATATGTGCTACAGTTTATAATTACTTGGGAATCTGAACCACAATAAGAAAAAAAAGGAATTTATTTAAATGCAAATGTTTAAAAAACAGAAGAAATTCTAACAATTTTAAATTATTAATCTTGACGGATGGCTGTATAAAGTCGACGAATCTAAATACTAAACATAAATAGAAAAAATCTAGATAATAATCAAAATAAATTCCACTCAGCCGGCACCTCCACCAAATTTACCACTACTCGTAAAACGTTGTTAATTCTGGAGTTCGAAGATTTCCAGGGATTGATAGTTTGCTTTTTTGTTTAGTTTTAAGTTTGAAGTATCCACCGCTAATGTTGTTTAATTTTTTCATATCAAATTTTTTGAAAAATTAATAACAAACGTCATCTTACATTGTTCTCTATTCTCTTCTTCATTGTAAAAGGTTTGATCAATGTTAATAATTGGCTGTATTTGGCTGATCGTTCGTTTGTGTAATTCAATGCTGGTGATATCTACGTAAATTTAAACAAAAAGCCGAGTTCTGCGTGGTTTGCCGTAGGACTCGGCGCTGGATCCGACATTGTTTCTAATATTTACGTACATCATCCAGTAGATGTAACCCGCTAATCACACATGGTTCTTTTGCCAATAAGCATCGTAACAAGTTTTAAATAGCAAAGATTTTGTAAAAATAATAAATGCCACTACTAAAGTGAATATGATAAAATTTTCTCGTAGTTTGATATCCTGTGGTGGGTGGAGACTGTGGCTTGAAAACTATAACAAAAATCCAAAAGAAAAAATGAAAAAATCCCTTACCACAAAAATTAAAGATACAAATCTAAATACGTATTTCGGCAACTAAGTTGCCATCTTCAGTAGAAAAACAAGTGAAGAGCAGTGTTAAACGTAGTGTTTTCGTATTCTTGCGGTGGTATAAATGTTACTTAGGTTTCGATAAGTTTCGGTATGTGAATAGTGCATTTACGTAATTGCTTTAAACTAATTATTTATTCATGGGCATAGGTTGTAATCTCAAGGTTGTGATTAAAAATAAAAAATCAGCATGAATACAATGTATAGGGGAACTATGAAGCATTAATAATATAATTATGGTGATTGTGATGCTCTAAAGCGTTTAGCTTAAATACTGGGAGTGAAACTTCCGTATTCTAGATCGATATGTCTTACTTTTAAGAAATTATACGGTATACAGTTGAAGTTTCGCAATTAAGTTTTCATTCTTTTTTTCAAGTTATTATTATACACCGTATCCTGTAACTAAGATCCTGCGTTATACCTATAATTATCCATCCTTTACTAGCGGGTATACCAAGCATATGAAAAAATACCGTGCTTCTGATAATTAAATTATTAATGTGACTCTACGGCAAAAGAGTACCCGCCTTCTTGTCGGAAACTCCACGCGAATAATCCACTTTAAAATGATTGAGGTGTTTGCCTCGGCCCTCGCCGTGCAGCGCAACGGAACTGTCGTTATAGGTAACGGTTCGCCGAGGCGAAACACACAAACTCCGTTCCATTATAACTCGATTATATTATCGCACTTTTATTTTAAGTCGAAAATAATTAAAAGTAAAATAAACAACGAAAATTTTCTTATCGCGCTCCGCGACTGTACTAACGGCCTTAGTGGATGGGACAAGTTGGACGCTTTATCTTTATTTTCCTTCCACCTAGAAGTGGGACGTGAAGAGCGCGCGAATATAGTTCGTGATAAATTTAATGCAATCCTCTCCGTTGAACTTACTTATTTATGTCTCGCGTGGGGCGGGTTCGTTTACCAACTCTTTTCTGATATAATTTAAGTAACGTAAGCGGAGAAATTGTATTTGTGATGATGGTATTTACTCGCTCACTGCGGAAATTTTCAAAATTATTTTGTATAATCGTGTTATATTATTTACGTAAAGTTGTAAGTAGTTTGGAGTTTTTTCTCGTAAATAAATTAGTTGGGAGTGCTAGTATATTGTGATATAAAATATATCACAGAATATCGCCAGGCTGTTGAAACCCAATAGTTGTTGCCATCTTCGTGATCTTAACGTTGTACAGCCGTACTCCTACTCAACCTATATAATAATAATGTTTATTTCCCAAAGAAAGAAGTACAAAACTTATGGGATACAGTCGGAAAAAGAGAAAAACATAAATAAATACACAATACTTACAGTAAAACTAAAAATAACATTAAATTAACTTAGTAATAATGTATTACTGAAGAATTCTTCCAAGTTATAATATGGTCGACTAAGTAAATACTTTCTCAAGATTATTTTGCACTATAAAGGGTTGAATTTCGCATTTCAGCAGGTAAGTTGTTATATATTTTAATACCAATGCACATAATACTCCTGAATGTTCGTCTAACTCTATGTGTGGGTAAATGTATATTTTCGTTTCGTATATTGTGACTGTGTATTGGGTTATTGTCTTCGAAAAAGCGTTGCTTATTTTTATGTACATATAGAGATATTTCTAGTATACAGGGTTTTCCACGGTAGCCGTTCGTTAGAAGTTTCCGAGGTTAGAAAATATACAAATAATATACAGGGCTGTTCCATTTAAAATAAGAAAGTTTACGGCTACTTCCGGTATAACCGGAAGTAGTAAGATCCTGAAAATATTTTAAAATGAAAGAGAATCTTGAATAGCCCCGGATTCCAAGAATTCAGAGTTCCAGGTTTTTTCTACCCTCGGAAACTTCTAACAAACGGCTACCGTGGAAAATCCTGTATATGAAGAAATTACTGTGAGGAGTTTCAGTTGTTTGAATAAAGGTCTGCACCATGTTTTCTGTGAGACACCTGTCATGGCGCGTATAGCACTTTTTTGGGATTTCAAAATCTTGTTTATTGCATTACTGGAGTCCCATACCAATAAACACTGATGACGAGATTCGAGAGTTTAATTCATTAATATGAACATGCAATTTTAGATTAGAGGAAAAGTGTATGCCAAGCACTTTTATTGACGCCGTTTCGTTAATAGTGTCATTCTCAATGGTAAAATCCAGTTGAGGTAAAGTGTGAGTTGAACTTAAATTAAAAGCAATATATTTTGTTTTTGATGAATTGAAACTTAATTTATTAGAAACACACCAAGTATTTAATTTATTTAACATAGAGTTGTTTGTTGTTTGAATGTTAGCTGCGGAGTCGTTAGCTACCACGGTAGCATCGTCTGCGTATAGGACTAGTTCATAGTTTTCCAAAAACGTAATAATATCATTAATGAATATTGAAAACAAAACTGGTGATAGGACGGCTCCCTGCGGTACGCCTATCGTTACTGCCAACAAATTCGAAGTAAATATTTGTTTTTTATTATTCTCGACTATTTAAATTTGTACCAATTGTATTCTTTCAGATAGGTGGGACAGGAACCACTTAAGTGCTGTTCCCCTAATGCCAACTTGTCAAGCTGGAGTCATTTAGTGACAGAACATTAAAATTCAAAACTTGAAAGTTGATATAGATTCCTGTAATCTAGTTATGGACTAGCTAAATCAAAAATTAAAATAAATTAATGTTTTATTAATATATGTTACTTAGAATTAAGACAAAAGGACGCTATTTGGTGCGAAATAAACAATTGAAAATGTGTTACGTGACGCGGAAAGTTTTCCGACGGTTTTGGGAAGACGCAAATGTCATCGGAGTAACCTTCCCTGACATAAAATCCATGAATCTATGAAAAAAAGAAAGAAGAAAAAGGTTTCTTTAGCAAATTGCGTATACAGCGAAAACTTTTGGCCTGGGTATGAAAAGGTTTTATTTTGGTAATCAGTGTTAAAAGTAATTCAAAAATTTACAAAATCAGTAAAAAATTATCCAAAACGAGTAAAACCAGTTAAGTTATCTCACCTAAAGTGACGGATAGCGGAATTCCGTGATTTCACGGCATTGAGGACATTGTGGTCCGAAAAATCACTTCATTTACTGCGAAAAGCCTATCCAGGACACATTTGGACGCTGAAAATTGTTTGCAAGTTCGAGACAGGACAAAACTTCGACCAAAAACGATACTTACTTAAATCGGACATAAAAATGTCAAAGCTTCAACACATAAAAAGTGCGAGGAAATTTAAAATTGGGAAAAAATCTTTTATGAAATGTGAGGTAAAAGTAACTAGAGGGACAATCTTTACGGCTAGTGATGAAATCGACTACTTTTCCTCTTGTTTCATAAATATCTATTGAGCATTATATTTTGAATTCATGTGTTAAAAGTATTATTTCCGCACATTTATTTTCGAGTATGTTTAGACCATTACACCTTTTTCTTGAAACCCTACGTCTTCAATTATATTGTGTCGACTACCGCCTGTATAATGTAGCATGATGGCACTCCCGCAAATAACAACCCCGTGATTATTAAGGAGATACAAGCAAATTGCTTTTTTTTCTCGGTAATGCCTCCGCGTAATCTATCACATGTAATTTATGACTACAGGTGTATTTTTTAGGGCTCGCCTTGGCGGTATCTTGAATACGTTGTCATAAAATATGCTGGAGCTGTCGACTCTTCTTGGAGATCGTAAACAAGTCAAGAGCATTATTATGTTTTAAAATTTAATTCGACATTTTTTACGCGTGTAAAAACACGCACATTTGATCTACGTTTATTTCATGCATAGGGGAATACGTCGAATTTAGTGTGCAAATAATTGCATGTTTGTTGTTTACGGATGATATTTTAATTAATTAGCGCTTTTACTTTTATCAAAACAAGTTTAAACCTATATTTTCGCATGCTAATCATAGTTTTAGTAATTAGGTGGTACTACATTACATGTGTAGGCCGTTTAGGTGTAAATCCAACCTACATATTTCGATCTAAAGATAACCCCATTTAATTTGTGACAGCACATCGAGGTAATGTAAATGTTTATAGTCGCTAAGGTGTCAAATATTTTAAAAGCACCATAAAGCGTTTACTAACTCCAGATGGGTATCTTCACTTTTTATTTTATCGTGCGAAATCACGGCCACGCAATGCACGCATTTATCAGGCGAATTGAAAGGGCGTAACATTTCACAATGGCATGTTGAATCCGCTGCTTTACATAATAGATTAATTAATCCTGTGAATTGTTTAAGAGTTTAAGATAAGGCGAAGTTAAAACGTCCAGCGCTTAAAGCATTCGTGCATTATTAAACTGGTGACGTTGATTGGTTTCAATTTATTTCTTCCGCGTTTTTCGATTGTTATTTAGAGCGGATCGAATCAATATCCGTTCCATCGCGTCGAGTGTAAATTGTCGTAATGACGAAACAATTGATCTGTTTAGTGATCGAGTGAAATATATCGCTTTGCAATTACACAAGTCACTAGATTGTTTACTTGCTCTAATTGTGTAAACGCAGCGCGTGCGACCACTAGCTTTGAATCGGGTCGCTATAGGACGAAAGTTATTTATGCCATGCAATTTAGTAGTAGGTAGTTGCAATAAAAATTTGTATACAGGGTCTTATTTTTTTATATAATAGTATTGTAATAGTTATGTTCTTTAATTATTTCTTATATAATAACAGTTTTATTTCAATTACGTCAATAGAAATAAAAAACAATGCAATTTCGAAAATCAAAGGGGACGGAGGAATTCAAATTGGTAGCACAAGATCTCCCCGCTTTTCCAAAATAAATCCTTAAATAACTTTTTCTGTTTTGTAGGTTTCCTACACTCATCTGTGTTAACGTGGTTGCAGTTAGCTACGAATTGATTTCGAATGGAAGACAGGTTCTCGACCTGATACTATTGATTTTTTTCTTGATGTGATTGGTGATTAAAATATTCAAAATGGTGTATAATAAATAACAATACATTTCAGAGTTTGATTTATAAGTATTAATTGCAGGTGGATGACTTAAATTTAGAAAGATATGGATTTAAATCTAATTAAATAAGTGAATAATTAATAATCTACCTCGATTTTAATCAATGACTCTAATAATGCTAATTGCTATTTTTAAGGTGATTTTTTATTACTTAAATGAACTTATTTCTAGTTCAACGTTATAAATACTACAAAAAATTGCGTGCTATTTACAACGTCAAGTTGTATAGGGGTCAATTTAATAAACTATAATCTGATAATTGGATTAAAACGGTTTTAGACCTTTCTTGAATAAGTAAATAACTGTGATATGATTTCTAGTATTGATAGTAAAGTTTTACAGGCCTCTAGGAAATTCAGAATCTTGGAATTGTTCTCCTTATGGGTTTCTGGTTCAGGGATGGATTCTAGAAGATTTTCTCTGGATTTGAATGTGTTTAGGACTCTCTGGTGTTTATCCATGATAGTAGGGAGTGATATTGACGATGAATTATATTCTCCAAGCAGATGCATTTGTGATTTTTTCGAATATTCATTATTTTTGACAGCTAGAAGCAACATTTCCTGATACTTTTATGATAATTTTGAATGATTACTTCACTGAATTGAATTTTTTCATATCTTCCATTTTTTTCTAGCAAACGACGACACTATCGGTTTTTTGTCTCGGAACTCGGAAGTAACGCCCACCATCAAGTTTATCTAAGGTTCAATCACATTTTGGCATCGGAATCGCGCGGTTTAACAATTAATATCATAGCAGTCAGCAGAATCCTCACCATATAATTCCGTAAAAAATTCCAATGTCATGTTCTCAAGTTCTGTTTTTTTTTTATAAGTTTCGTTTCACATTCTTTTAATGAGGAATTGCACAACTTTTTTTTTATGTCATAGAATGATAGAGAATGTTGTAATATATAGTCCTTCATTGAACCTTCTTTTAAATTGTTTCTCATTAAGGCATAATTAATTTCTTTAAAGTGCTCTGACGTCACAAGTTCTTTCATTCATAAATTCTTAGTCAGCATGATTTGGCAATGGAGCGATAGTCATCGTAGTTCTCATCATCATCGCAGATAAGTAATATTACGTTCGCTGTTCGCACGCTGGTTTGGAGGTTATAATCTTTCAGAATTCGTTATTTTACGATAAATTGGAAAGCTTTAAACGCAAACAAAAACAAGATGCAGAAATAATGCCGAATCCCAAATTCCTTTGTGATCATCACCTGCTTAGTACCTTAAAAAATCAAATTTCGCAACCGGTAAATTCGGTTACTACCTGTGTCACTGTTACCCGTAAATAACTAATCTGTGATTACTACGCGGGAGTAATTTCTATGTTGCCATGTACTCTCCTTCATTCATAAATTTTTACTACACAGTAAAAAATCTCTGCGTGTAAAGCTCAAAAAGTAAGTGGTAGAAAGTTTGCGTGTTAAAATTAACACCTAATTTGGTAAAAGTTGCATTTTGTTACCAAAATCATTTAGGGAAAGACATCTTTGCCCAATATTTGAAATATCTACACCTGGGGGTGCAAAAAGTTGACTTCGAAAAGAGAGGGGCGTACATATGTACACCTGCGCATGAACAATTTCTATCAGGTAGATGTAATAAAGAGAGATAAACTTACAGACTACTACCGGACAATTGACACGTGATCGGATTCGTATTGAAACATGAATCCTGTGCCTCTGCTTTTAAGATGTTTATAGTTTATACGTACATATTTTGTTTTTTGCAAGCATGATGTTAATATGAATTAAATGCAAAAGTATGATTAAATGGCTGAGTATTAGTGATTCGCCTATCCCGTCGGCATATAAACATTGCATATCAAACGGTGAGTAACCAATTACACCATTTTCAACAATAGTTAGATATGTAGGTAGGTACATAATACGTATCGTTTACAACCTATATTCTTTGTTGCTGTATTTCGTAAAATATTTGCCAGTTCTAAAAGATTTTTATGACATATGGTATATATGTTATGTATATATGACTAATCGTGTAGCATGTAATTCCCTGTTTAGTCTATTACCTCCATTCCATACATTGTGCGTTTTGCGAGAAAGCAAATGTTTAAATTCTGTTTTATACAAAAAGATATTCGCAAATAAACTTTTATTAGCAAATTGAAGTTTCTTTTGGATCACTTCACAACCTTACGTTTATTAGAGTGCTTAGCGTATATATACTGTACGATATACATTTACAGCTTAATTACACTTACCTTATTCAGTGTAAAAGCTACACCCATGTAGTGTACCTCTAACTAACACCTAAAGGTGTACCTCATCTCTTGGTAGTTTACACTGGCAAGTGTCTTACACTACATGTTTTAAAGTGTAGAATTTACCAAATCGTTTTGGTAAATTTTACCAAATTTCACAGTGTAAAATTTACCAAAAATAGTGTGGACTTATATAAACCACTTTTAGTGTTAATTTCTACAAGCAATTTTCTACTGTGTACGTACTTGTGACGTATAAGGATCTTAAAAAATGTACATTTCAAAAACTACTTTACAAAAAACCGACAAAATTCAGTGTAAATATATATTTAGGTGATGTACAAAATAACATTATTTTAACAAGAATTAAAAAAAAGTGCAATCCTCATTGATTTGATTTATTAATTTTAACATGCACACAGAGTTCTTTTTTACAGGTGATATAATGTAGTTGTACTTTAACATTGTAAATGGCGCTATTTTGACAATTACAATTTATTTTCCAATTTTTAATTATTTGTTTGTCTATATTATTTAACCTTTTGTAAATAAAACATGTAAATTTAATTCTTTTCAGGTACTATTAGTTATTGTAAGAATCTTGATTAAAATTAATTTTGTAATATTGACAATCAATACAATAAAACAAGCGATAAATTAGACGAATTTCTTCGCCTAGTGAACTATGTAGATAAACAAAGTGCAGAAGCACCAATCCATTATTGCTCACTTCGCACGTGCAGGTACATTCTGTTACTTTATTTTAGCTTCGCGTGAACATCAATTTCAAGAATACGGCATTTTTTTTTTTAATTGATAGGAATACGCCCAGTATTCTCAAATTTTTATAAAAATCGTGTAAAATATAGTTCTCATAAATCAAGAATAGGAATTATGATTGATTTCTCTATAGATTATAGGAGGATGTGTGAATAGCTGGCGCGCAAATTCAAACGCATGTGGCCTAGATCATTGAAAAGTCTAGACACAGCTTGCAGTTTGCAATCAAACAAATACAAAAATGAAAGTGGGTGTTTACGAAGTGACGGAGTTTCTCTTAAATATAATTATTTATTCAATCAATGATTTAATATGTTGTAAATGCTCTGCTTTTTGCTAAACTGGGTATTGGTCCATACATTTTGGGATGCTAATTTAATTGCAAAACCATTAACATTAAAACATGCCATGCAGGCAAGGGTGGATGTGTATTATATTTTTTTATCTTTGTAGTATTTTTCAACGGCAACGGGAGCGGAACCGGGAGAGAAAACAAAAGCTTTATGAATTAAGGTAATGGCATAACGAAGTTAGAAGTCCCCGACTCTACATCTATTAAGTGCTTATCCCAATAAACTGTCATCTCTCGGGGGGCTAAATCTCTCGGCAGCGTCGACTGAGCCCCTGTAATTTACTCTGCCGTTCCCCCCTCGCGTCGTTCCGACAATGTAAATTCAGCATAGACGTGAGAGACATTTCGAAATCCTCCTCCGTTCCGTTGTAGTAGTAGGTTGATGGTGCGCCGTCGGCAATATCGCATACTCGCTCGGTTATCGCCGTCGCAATCGTAATAGTCATCATCAGAGAGAGGGACGTCCTAAAAAGAGGAATAATAATAATTATGCACACTGCAGCAGTCTACGGCAATTGGCGAAGACGACGCGGGAGAAGACGACATAATGAAAACCTAAATCTATTCTTATATACGACGCATTCCAATTATTTGGTTCCAATTTAATTTTAGTATCTCCCATTGCAAACTTAACATCTAGTTTATCTTTTCATCCAATACGAAGGATTAAATTTCACCTCTAGTTGAAAGCACAGAGCTTATGACAGATATCTACACTATGCTGTGTTGCAGGAAGTAAAGCTATATGAGTGCTATTGACAACTTTTGGAAATTAAAATAGCAATGATTCAATTTCTATAAATTGTTTGAAGGATATTTCAAAATCAAAAGCGTATATTGATAATATCTCTTCAAACATTAAAATACTTGGGTAACCGAGACTCTCTTTTTATGTAACTTATAGACATATCGGTCAAATGTTAAAATTTAGTAGCGCTAGCACGTTTACGGAAATAGTTTCAAAGACACTTAAAAGAAGTTATGACGCGAAATGTGGCAGACAAAACTAGAGTGTTTGTCTAAAAACTTTGTGGGAGCTAAGGATCTGTATATTATATTCTAATTTCAGTGTTGAATTGTCTTTTTTTCCTTTAAACAAAAAATGTAAATGATCATGTTGGAGCATTTTTTACTATTCATTACCAGTAAATTTCAGCTTGTTGTTTGTACATACTAAGAAAATATCATGCACACAAGCAGTACCGTTACTTTCTTCTGTTAAATTTGATATTTGTTCAAAAAATTGTAAAACACTGCACTTTTCCTGTCTTTGTAGGAAAAAGTTGTTCATTTTTTATTCTTTTATCAATATGCCAATTGTCAACACTTTAATACAATTTTTTTCGACTACCACATCCGAAAGTACATACAACTTTATTAGATGCATTCATAGATAGAACGCGTCACTTCCGTTACGTTACCGCACTCTTCTGTGAAGATTCTGAAATTTTTCTGAGTTTGCTTGTCAAACTAGCTGTCAAACAATCTGTCATTCAACTTTGAGTGATCTGTTTTCTGAACACTACAAAAATGCAACTAAATTGATTTTACTAACAAGCAAAGTCATCCAATTGGTCATTTGATAAAATTTTGCAGGTGTGTAGAGCAGTGAAAAATAATTATATATATAAACATCTTTATTGAAATAAGTTATAGCATAATACTATAATGTACATAAAAAAAAGAGTACATCGCACAAAGAAGAAAAAAACATTCAGCTTCAATTATTGTACATGTAAATAAATTACAAATTTCCAAAGAATATTTAAATGTGTTTCCCTACGGGGAGAGAATTCCTTAATATCTTAAATCACATTTGGCATTAAACTAACAAAAATACACAGATCAAATCACCTGTTTGTGATAGTTGCATACCACAGATTAAAGTTGCGCACAAATATTTCTTCTCTACAACAATAAAACTAGGAATATGGTAAATTCTAAATAAAACATACTTTGCTGTAAAAGGAGAGCTAATAACTACAACTGTATATTACATGTGGAAAAAGAAACGTATTATTATAATTTCATGTATCGTTTACGATTAACATTGCAGGAAACGCACAAAATACTTTTTTTTAAATAATAATATAAAGAACAATATTGCAAGGAAATTTTAAAAGAAAATTAAGCCTTGACAGTGGCGATCATTGATTTTAACAATGGAAACAGTTACCGTATAAAGAAAGTAAGTAATTTATTAATATATATTCATAGAATCAGAATCATAATATGAAGCGTCTATTAACCTTATCTAAAAATCTCTAAATTAATACTAAAAAATTAATATAAAGCAGCGTAGAAATGACACATATGTACCTAACATTATCCAAACAATAGGATCACAAGATTCAATTTAATTACAACTAAAATAGTTGAATTGTTCTTCCATTGAACCTGGATTATGTGAAACTGAGAAAATGGACCAAGTTGCCTAAATCTAGCCTAATTGACCCGTATTTTTTTTTTAGCTGCGAATATTTACTTCTAGGGGAAGTCATAAACACTTAAAACACATTTTTAACGATATCTTGGAAACTAGAAGAGTTATCGAACTGAATTAAAAAGGAAAACGTTCCTCTTTAACATTCGGACGTTTTATTTTAATAATGGGGTCAATGTTTCCGATTGATGCAGACTTTATGTGTGACACTGTATAATCGGAACAAAGAGTAAATCGAAGTGCTGATTGGGACTAACTAACACCTCATTTCTTTTCTTAAACCAGCAAGCTAGCAACAGATAAAAGAAATTATTTGCTCTTTCAGATCCAAAGACAGTTCTGATGTTTATGGTATGAAAGTTATGTTATATTAAACAAGCTACTAATAAAATAAGGAAATTACTATACCAAAAGTAATTAATTCCTATCTTGGAAAAGGTTATTCTCCAGAATAACTAAAGCTTATATGGGTGTTACTGATACACAATTACAATTGTAGAAACTATAAGCCCATCAGCATGCTTCCAATAATGTGGAATGTGTTCGAGCAAGGCATTACGTGTAAAAGAACATTGTAAGAACCGATGCATAACCACTGATTTGGTAGATGCACTTAAATAAGTAAATGGAGCGCTGGATGAGAAGACAATGGTTAGAGTGAATTTATTGGACCTGAGCACGGCTTTTGAGAAATATGTGGCGTAAGGGAGCAACCATAACAACTAATTAGACCCTATTTATCCAACAGGCACCTTATACTTCAAATAAGAGGAAAAGAATTCTTGGTGAAAAATATCTCGTCTGGAGTACCGCAGGGATCAATATTGAACCCACTACTTTTCTTGATTTATATTAGGGATTTGCAAATACAACAAGTACAAAGACTTAATATATTTTTTGCTTGACAGAAACACTAAAATACATAATACAACAATTAGCTGACGTATGTAAATGTTAGGAAAACATTTTCTTTAAACTTAGCCGTGGTGTTCGCTGTAATTAAATGATAATGTAGATTGCGTTAATATGCAAATTACTATCGACTGTATAGCAAACTGAGTTACGTGATTAAAATAACTTTCACGTGTATAACGTTTAAGTTTCACAGCTTGTAATTATCGATTTGCTTTTCCTACACACGCTTTAGAATTACACACTTAGAGTTTAGTCTATTTCTTGCAGTTGCGTATCGGTACATTATACCGCCCCTTTCTGAATTTAGTTTCCAAATACAAGAATAACGCATGCTAGAAATAGAACGTTTCTATTAAAGGATTAATGATTCTCATCCATGAGTCAATTGACCTTTGAAAGATCGTATTGTAGGTGAGATTGGGCCAGGTTGGTGTAAAGGGCAGATAGGTTATATGCATTTAATCTGCGGGCGTTTATTTTTGGAATTTATACATAAAGCAGTGCAATACTTATTTCCACTTTTATAATGAATAGAGATGTGAACCGGAGCAGAGCAACAGGTAAGAATTTGTTGTGGGAAACTTGAATTGCTACTCAACTTGTACTTGTAGCAATGTCTCCCAAATCCTATGCATATCTAGCATTCGCTCTAAGCTATCTACAGCCAACGGGGCCATACTATATTTGGAGAAGGTTCAGCTCCATGCAGTGTCCTAAGACATAATGCAGTCCAGTCGCAACCTTGGAGACCGAATGGCTTTTTAATACCTGAGAAGAGGAGTACTTTTAAATAAATGCTTCTAACTCAAAATCATAACGATTTAGGTGTGGAACATCATACATGCTCGAAAAGTAAATTTAATAGGCTTTACGAAGAATGTTCCATTTAAAAAAAAATATATATTTAATGGAATTTTTCAAACATGCAGCCTAAAGATAAAGTTTAGAACGGTCTGTACCTATAGTGTAACTAAATTCAAATAACATAGGAAGTTAGTCCAAGGTTCCCTTAAACTATATTAAAAAATTGAACTTTGAGTTATTCTATTCTATTTTGTAAGGTTCAGATTTGGTGACTGGTTCTCCATATACTTCTAATAGGTCATCCACCTTATGACACCCGGTATATAAGTACATCGCTAATTTACATATTAGAGATCATTTGATTTTGGCTGGTTTAAAATATTAATTTTTATTGAAATATAGTTAAAAAGTTGTGCTTTCGTGTGTCGTATTTATCTTTAAGCGGCAATACAGAAATTTAGAAAATTCCGTAATGCTACTGATTAAGGAATTATCTATCTTACATTTTCTTTCTTGTTCCACATATATAAGAAGTGGCAATATTAAGGTATCGTTTTTTTGCAGGAATAGGTTTTTAAGACGCAAAATTGTATAAATTGGCCTTCATTTATTAAAAAAGTTGTGTTACGACTATAACTAAGTATGGGATGAATACAGTGAAGGAAGTAAACACCCTTCAATTATTTATTTCCTCTTCTTGTTTTCTCCTCAGGCAGTATATGCATCGGATGATGAAAAATCTTACAATTTAAACTAAGCTACTAGCGTAATTTGTTACGTCTACTTGCGCAATGTACTAGTAGCAATATAAGAAGTGGGTTACCATAGAAAATATATGACCTCAGATGCACATACACACGTAGTTACATATATGTGTATAACAAGAAGCGAGGAAGGCAGCTCAGTGGTTCCAGCCAATAAATACGACGTGAAGTTAATGTGAGAAAATAAAGTAGTTGGCGTAGAACTAATATGGTATTTCTCATTATAAATTATATAGCAAATTGAAAACAAGATAGTTGCTTCATATTTTAGTTATATACATGCGTTGCTTAAACATTTTTATTTACATATTATTAAAAGATTATTGGATAGGCATATATTTTCATATAATGATTACAAGTGAAATGTTGATTGTAGACAAATAAATACATATCAGCTGGATTATCTATTACCCATGTTATTTGATGGTAAATGAAATTAGTTTTGAGAAGTTTTATTTCCTTTATGTTATTTGAAACTTATGTTGCTATAACCCGTATTCCACGATGGTATAAAGGTGTCGATAATAGATTGTATCCTTACCCTTATCAAGAGGTGTCAGAAAAAGAATGATTTGATTTGGACAAGGGTTTTTTGTTATTTTAGAGCGAGGTAAACAGGTTTTGTATTTACATAATTGTTACAACATATATTTCTTGATGATGTTAAGGTGATGATCTAAAAAGAAATGCATTTCAAATATACGACGGCACTGATTGTAAGAGAAAGGTACAGTTTCTCATTTAAAGTATTTAACATACCTCAAAGAAATAGAATTCCAATAGAATTAATAGTAATTCATTACGTTTATTAGGAGCTGCGTTTGGATTATCCTGCATTGGAGGTGGTCTCACCCTAGTGGGGTCACCTTGCTGACTGTACGGCCCTAGCGTTGGTGAAGTATGAGTTCTGAATTTATTTTTGTCAATTGTGATATCAAACTTCCTAACTGTTTGTTATGGATATCTCGTACAGCCATCTATATAACATCCAATTATAAAAACATTTTTACTAGCCAACGTGGTACTTCTCACATTTCAAAACACGAGCTAGTTTTTATTTAGAAAATTATAATTTCCCAAGATATGTTAAGAAGCTTTTTCAATATTTAATTTCTTACTAAATGAAAATAAACGAAGGTATTACAATATTAAGAATTGGATAAATAGCGGGATATATAAATGAATCAAAATTTGATAATTTAGAATGGCAATAAAGCGGATAGCATAAAAATTCCCCCTTCAAGTGTCAAGACTTCCGAACAAATCAGGTTATGGGGATATTACAACGGGCGCCAGATATAATATTAGAAAAATGGGAACCGGACACGTCCGCCATTATTGGATGTTGCGGAAGTGGCAGTATTTCCGGTGAAGATTCTGCGGTGTCTGTTTTTATCAACTGATTGTGCCTCCACTAGTCTCCGGCAAATCAAGATGAATGTTCGCCTCGCGATCGATTCGCGAACGGAAAGGGGGTCTGGGGTTCGCGATGCCTGCTACCATCACCGAACTGTGCCGCCTCCACCGCTTTTACCGTCATTCGTTTACCGGGTCCCCACGCGTTCACCTTCGCCCTACTCACGAAGCCATACATCTAAGCGCATAACATGATAAAATTTTTGACAAAGTGCTGACTTATGTATATTTTTCGTTCCACTTCATGTGCGCATTTTCTTTTACATTAAGACCCTTTAAGTGTGTGCGAGAGAAACCGTGTTCGATTAGTCTGCGAGGCGCGTTTTAGCATGTCGAGGCGTATGTTGTAAAGTATTAATAATGTTTCTTGTGTCATTTTTGATTAAAAATGGTTTTAATTTCTTCTGATGTACGTAATTTATGATTATATTTGGCACACTTTTCTCTAATTATATTTGACAAACCGGCATTACTATTTTATTCATTTGCATTATAGGCAAGGACTGTAGCATAATAATAGAGAGGAAAGATTTCTGATCACTATAATTTTATACATAAAAACACATTTTTGGGCTATCTGACAATCGTTAGCAATACACTCCCAGAAGATTATTCATGACCCTCCATGATTATCCTTGACTCTCCATGATTATCCATGACTCCCACATGATTATCCATGACTCCCACATGCTTATCCATGACTCTCCATGGTTATCCATGACCTCCACATGGTTATCCATGACTCTCCATGATTATCCATGACGCCCACATGATTATCCATGACTCTCCATGATTATCCATGACGCCCACATGATTATCCATGACTCTCCATGATTATCCATGACGCCCACATGATTACCTGAAGGTTTAGTTAGTGGTTACAGTGATTTTTTGCAATGTAGAAAAAAAATTATATGAATTATAAAAATTTTTACAATACTCCAAAGAAGAGTTTTCAAACAAAGAAGGTTAAAGTATTGATCATGAAATATCTTGAAATAGATTTTATTATGATTTTCGTTGGACTTTATACTTTTGTTTGTATTTCATTTGCATGTTTTTCTAGGGTGCGGTGTATGAAGTTTGAAAATTTGTCTGTTGTGTTTAATGTTTTTTGTTGGTAATATTAAGTACGGATATAGGTATAAAGTAATAAAAGTGATTGTATAATTTGATCATCTTTGTACTCTTGGAGTACTTTTCTCACAGTACAATTGCACTTTCTCCTCGATCTTCCTTCGCTGGTACGTTTGGCAACACTAAACTCAGCTATTTACTGACTAAATATAGAATAACTATAAAAAGAAGCCTTAAATTATGATGGTGTAATACATACTTAAAGTGTCAGTTCCCTTGGCATATGTTTTTATTAAAATTTGAAGAGATACCACTAGAATAAAAGCTTAAATTTAATAGAACGACACAGATCTCAAAAAATCATGGAAACCACAGTCCAAACTTTTATTTTGGCTAAATACCAACCTCTCATTTCCACAAAAATTTCCATTTTCGCGCCCTAATTGATCCGGCGAGATAATATTGACATATCCCTCCATCCCTCCGGAATAAATAACCTTGTCCCTCCAGTCACATTCGTTTAATCGTCAGGATTTATTCGGCGCCGGTCCAGTTGCGAGAGATGGGGGGTGACATTTATTAAAATAATATTTAAAGCAAACAGAGCGAGGGGATATTCTCGCTTTTGCGAGCGCTAAGCGCCGGGTTTTGCGGGGATCGTCCGTCGTCGCTGACAACAATAATACATTCGAAAACGGTTCGGTAAAAGTTGGTACCGACCGTCAGAAATGGAGTATTGTTTAGACATGGTTATTCAATCCTCCACTTAGCTGTCGTTTGCATAGAACCCACTCGCTCGCTAAATCAACAATTCATGATTTACTTGTTGCCTCCAGTGTTTCTGTAAAATTCAACACACGAACGGGTACGGATGCTGACTCTGCGTAGTCGTTTCTTGTTCCTCGTATAATACCCCGACATCAAGGGCGGTAGCGGCAACCAACGGCGGCAGCAAATGGATGGATGGAGAGAAATACGGTTGACCTGAATCACATACAGACATAAAACTTAATTTTCGTGGTGCATAAAACTTTGTGTAATATTTTATGAGGGCGTCCGTGTGTTCTTAAGTTATTAAAATAAATAAGCACTTGAGTGCTATTCCCGGTGCTAGAGTTTATATATGAAGTTCCTTTGTTAGTTTATTTATAAGCTCAAGTTACGGTTATATGCTTTTCCGTCATTAAAAGTGTTCTTTGGATTCTCTTTCTAAGGTTGCTTTGCTTTTGACAAAATACACGGACGTAAAAGTAACCATTTTTAGCATTCAGATGTGATAATAAGAAATACTAACAAGTAAGAAATTACAATACTTAGTCATTTCAGTTATTTGAGTACATAAATAAAGGGCTACTGAAAATTTTGAAATATATATAAATCTCTATAAATATAGATAACAAACAAAACAATGCGGACAAATAAAAACATTTATATAATGATCTGATTTCAAATGGCACTAAACTGGCGGAAGAGCACGCCAATCTGTGAAAGGGCAACCTAATTTCTTTCCTGTTTCTTGTTTGATATACGTGGCACTGTCAGTTTTGAGCTATGGTATTGTGAAAGTGGGTGGTAAGATAAGTATTTGTTTGAGCTCTAATGTGGATTCTGCAACTCTAATTATGTTCTACATCACATAATAATTATTACATTGGATTGAATTGTCAATTTAGAAAAACAGTAATGCATTTACATAAATATATAGAATACACCTACAGTTGCAGTTCTAAGATGTTTCTTAGTTGGAATATTGCATAGTAGGCTTTATTTAGTTTACCACAGACACTTTGCACACTATCATCCCAATTCAAATTTTTGTCAAGTATCACACCAAGTACAGTTGCATTATCATTAAAATTTATGTGAAGGTTAAAAATCGGTTTACGTTTATGAAAATTAATAATTTTTGTTTTTTGGTTATTTAAGACTAGCCGATTCGCACCACACCAGTTTGTTACTTCTGCTACTTCAATTTTAAAATTAATATCCTGGAATGTTCCAGACTTCACAATCAGCAAACAAAATAGGAAATCCACAAGTTATATGTTTTGGCAAATCATTGATTAGTAATAGAAAAAGCAATGGTCCCAGGACAGACCCTTGAGGTACGCCCAGATCAATGCTGTATTTCGACGACTGTTCGTTCCCCAACTTAACAACCATTTTCCGATATTGCAAGAAAGATAACCACCAATCCAATGTGAGTCCTCTAAATCCCAACGAGTATAGCTTCCGCGATAAAATCTCCGCATCCAGGCAGTCAAAAGCACGCGTTAGGTCGAAAGAGATACCAACTACGTACTCGTTTGAATCCAAGCCATCATAGATACAATTAAGACATTGAAAGAGTGCTGTTTCTGTTGACTTTTGTTTTGTAAAACCATGCTGGTTGCGGTGCAATATGTTATGCTTTTCGAGAAAATCAATGGCCTGGTTATAGACGATTCTCTCAACAACTTTAGAAAAAGAGCTGCAGACCGATACTAGTCTATAATTTTCTATATTAGTTGGATTATGTCTCTTGTGTATCGGTATGACTGATGCTATTTTTAAATTAGATAGGAAACTTTCCTGTCTCAAATGACCTGTTTACTATATAAGCAAGAGCATCGGCAATCTCTGTACCCACCAGCTTCAACAAATAGTTACTAATCTCATTCAATCCGCAAGATTTTTTATTCTTTAAACTATGTATACAAGCAATCATGTCAAAACAACAAACTGGTCCAAAAAAGAAGGATTCGCTAGATAGAAATCTAATTGCCCACGTCGCTCTTCACCAGAAAGCTATCCCTTATTGGAGGAGAGAATGAAAGTAGGGGAAGTAGACTTTCTCTGCTGTCTCATGGTTTGCAACGTGTTTAACATTCTTTATGGCATATAAGGCAGTGGACAGTCTACTGGCCAGATGGTTCAAGTATTCCTGCCAATTCAATCGGGTGTTTATGATAACTCCCAGAAATTGAGCCTGCGAATGTGCAGTGCAAGAGTTTGTTGAAAATGTCATCTTCTGCGTTTCCAGAGGATTTATTTTTACATTATTCCAAGCGAACCATCCATTCGCTTTCTCAACTGCTGTTTCAGTAGTTCCTTGTAACATTTGAAAGTCATCTGCATACAAACAGGTGTTGGTTTTCGGAACATTAGCAGGTAGGTCTTGAATATAAGCGGCAACGACCTAAGGATTGACCCTTGTGGAATTCCACTCCTGACTTCAGCAACCTGAGACCTTTGATTATTCCATTCTGTAATTTGCATTCTATTGGACATATAGGATTCCAGCAGTTATAATGGTTTGCTTCTTAGGCCATAATATTTGAGTTTATTTTTATTAAAATATTGTGACTTATGGGGTCAAATGCAAATTGCTAGGTCAAATAAAGACATTTCGACACGTCGACCAGAAACGAAAGCATCATATGCCATATTCTAGTTATGGTTGAGCGTCCTTTTCTATATCCATGCTGTACTGTTTAAACAAGTTAAATAAATTATGTCACCGTAAATAAATTAAAATCCAAAATCATAATATTGATTGAGGATATGCATTACAATTCGATTACCAATGACATCAAATAACATTTAAATTGATGGTGATAGAAGATATTTTGAGTTAAAGAGAAAGGATGTTTTGTACTTATATGTTATTTTTGATGTATAATATAGTTTTGGCAAATTTAATATGTCAGTTTTATGCATTTTTGTTGTTTTTAATATGTATCGACTCCAAGTATTTCTATTGTTTTTTTCTTTGTTTAAGGTTTTTATATTTTCAAAATCAAAACAAAATAGATTTCTTTTATGCGTTATTTTGATTTTAATATTCAAAAATCCATTTTATTGCATATTATAACATTATAAAATTATATAAATTGATAGAAAACAAATTATGTAAATGTTGTAATGTGGTTAATAATTCTGATGGCACCAGAGTGGGAAAATTTATCATGAAATTAGTAGCGTTTTGCATATCTGCCGCGTTTTACTTTCAATTTAAGTAACTCACGATAACAATAGATGAAAAACAAGCCGTTCAGGTGTAGATTTCCCGAGAAGTGTACAACGAAACCCAACCTCCCCTTCCAGACTAATTCCTCGCGTCGAACGTCGGAGCCGTCTATGTTAATGGATCGACGTGAAGCCTACGCCGTCGCCCCTCGACGACGCAGAAGAGAAGACGGAGCCACTTGTCATTTTCAGAGTAAACAGCCCGACTTGATGTTTGCTTACGAGCTCGCTATTTGTCAAACATTTTATTTTCTTTCGTAGTTCAGCCGGTGCAGACATGAAGGGATGACATATTGGCTCATTTAACGGGAGGCGAGACTTCTTGTGTACTTTTATCGCTCCAGATTACTTTGTCTACACAACAGATTAAATCAAATATTTTTCATTCCGACGAAGACGCGCAGGCACGACGGCGGCGGCGGCGGTGGAATGTTTGCTTTTATTTATATTTTCAAATAAAACGTCCGTCGCGCTTAACAAGTTCCCAGCAGCGAATTCTCGACCCTCCTGCCGGTGCGCGGTGCGGCCTGGCGTGGCAGTGAGTGAAGAGCGAAGCGGTAGTATTTGAATTAGAAATGGGCTGCCTCTTGCCTAGTCTTCGTGCTCTGCGTTCTGTGCCATTTGCTTGCTCTTTTGATCGTCGTCGTCAGTTAGCGACATACGAACCTTGCGTATGCGAATTAAATGAAACGATTCGGGATATTATAATTGTTAATATGTAATGTCTACAGTTCGGCGGAGATGTGTATCTCCAAGATACGCTCAACTACATTGCGTTACATTTAAAATGAAGAGGCGCTAGGTAATTGTTATAGATTTACAGTTAAATTTTGTACTTCTCTATTGATTAACACTTTCTCGAAAGATAACCCCTGTAGAATTATAAATTTTTATAGGTAATAATAAATAAATTTAGTTAAAGTTAAGTACTGAATTATGATTGTTATCAGCAGGGATAAAAAAATTATGATAATTGTTGCTTATGATCAAATAAAGTGTTTTGGTCCACTTATGCGCGTGTAATTACAAGCAACGCTCTTAGAGCTCTAGTTCTTTTTTCGTCGCTGGTTTCTTTCGAATAAGCTTCATTTCTATTTGAAAACTATTGCTGTCTGAAAAGATAAGTAAATTATTGCTTTAAAATATTTGATTACGTAAACTTTAGGCGACTGTCGTTATATTATTTATGGGTACTTATTTAACTACCCTCTCTTGGATAATCATGATTGCCCACTAATTATGCACCTCTTTGTTGTAGTTGAGATATCTCAACGTTTATAATAGTAGAAAAGAAATGTTTTTAGGCCCAGCGCCCACGGGCGGGTTTTTCGTCGCTTGCTCGCCGCGATTATTTTGTCGCCTTAATACGCCTTACGTGTATACATCGCATAATTGCGAGCAATTATGACCCACCATAAATCACAGAAGTAGTGATAATAAATTATTTGAATAACGATTTATTTGGTGAAACAATTATTCCAGTAAATGCTTTGTTCAAATAACTTTTTATTCAAATAACTAGTAAACTCCAGACCGTTCACCCAGCCAATTAAATAGTGGTTTGATGACGGATTACGTCTCAGCGATACGGCTAAACCGCACTAACCTCCATTAACCCTCATACACACCTGTGGTTTGGGATGGTCGGTATATTCCTAGTTCTTAATTCCTGCTTCTCACTTGTAAAAACACTCGACTCTTCGCGTCTCGCAGTCGTTGGTTTGATCCCCATTACGACCCATCTCAGCAGACCCCCTATACCGCACCACTTGCCGCTAACTCCCGTCTACACCTGTGATTGGTTTGGGATCGTCGGTATACCCTGTATATTCATTGTTCTTAATTAAAAATTACGCATACTGTATAAATTGTAATAATTAAACGTGAAATTGTCATATATTCATTTTTCTTAATTAGAAATTACACATACTGTATCATCATTATTTTCCGTTGTAACACTAAACCGATCGAAGAAAACACAAAATTCTTATCTGCTTTAGATATCCGTCAACTATAGATAATTTACATACTTGGTAACTGATGTCTTCCGAATAATGGTTATTGCATTAATTATAATGTTGATGTTTTACCATTTCTTCGATCCCCTTTGTGCTTATTTCACACTAAATTCGTCGTCGTTCAAGGTTTAGATGTTTTGATGTTCGGTGCACGATTAACTGCTGATCACCGGCAATATTACATAATCGGACCCTTCTCGCCGGCGCGCGGGGATCGGCCTTGGGCATTGTCGGTTCGTTACCGAAAATCGTGAAAAATCAAAATTTCCGAAAAGATTTACCGCTTTTAACGATGAACGGGGATACCCCTAGTACCAGACGACCGACGATCTACACCCCCTAAAAATACTCCGGCGCCTATTCGCGGTCTACGATCGGATCCCTTGTAACAAAACTTATCGGTTAGAGGCGTCCACGCTACTAATAGCGTATTGCTTTTGGAAGCCTTTTAGTATTGTTAATTCTTTATTCGAATGATATCCGATCACTTCATTCGATAATAACGCACTACTAAATAAGGAATAATTGATTGGAATTCCATTCAAATGATTATTTCATTAAAAAAATTATTCATTGATGCTTAACACTGGTCTGTATACCAGAATTTGTACGTTGTGAGGTGCCAAAAACGAACAAAATCCATAACTCTCACATTCGCGTGGGCACGCAGATATATAATTCTCTTCCGGCCGGGTTGGGGCAGGGTTCTCTCGCGCGGTACAGGTCTCGCCTTAAGAAGTACCTGCCTGATAAATGCTACTATTCAGTCCAGGAGTTTTTTGATGAGCGTGCAGCCTCCGTACATCAAGTGTAGAATGTGAAGAATGTATCCTAATGGGAGTACGTATGCTACTTATTTTTGTTGTTGTTGATGTTATTTTTTTTTATGTATTTTGTAAAGTCCTACACCACTGGTAGCGGAAGTAAATATCTATCTATCTATACTGAACACCTCGTAATTCCTTGTATGTAAATATGTAATGGTAGCAGGTTTAGAATTACTTCCATTACGGCGGTAGGGCTCGATCTCATCGCCTCCGTGTCGCACAGACGGGCCAGTCTTTGTATTCCACCTAGCGTTTTGGCCTCTCCCGCTCGTCGCACCTTTGACCACCATACTACTGCTCCGTATCTTATCATGCTTTTAATTACCATTGCGTATAACCAGAAGGTCATTTTGGGACTGAGGCCCCAATTTCTTCCACACAACCTCCTTCGTCTACAGGAAATAGTGGCCTTGTTGGTTGCTTTCTGCATGTGTGTGTTCTATGTAAGTCTTTGATAAAACATACCCCAAAATATTTTGTTTCTTTGACATATGGAATTCTTTCACCTAACACTAGCAGTTTATAGTCTCCTTAATAATAATAGCGAAAATGAAACTACGGTAAAGTGTTAGTAGAAAATGCAACACAGGACGCCCAATTCTCCCAGAAACTTTACATCGTGTCGTAAGGTCGCCTGTAATATTATAATAACTCGGAGGTGATTAATAGCGAGAGCCCTCGGCCTCGACCGTTCTCGAACTTTGGCTATTTGTTATTGTTGTCGGCGGTACTTTGCATAACGCCGACCTGTCTGCCTCTTATTAGAGCCAACTAACCTCGGTTCGGTTTGTTCGTTGGCGCAGCCAGTGGTGGTGTGCGCAACGATTGGACGCGCTTTTTCCATACAAATGAACCTCTAGGCCGGTGCATAACTAACCGAAACAATCGGCGAAAAATCAATTTCGCCGGGAAAGTAGAAATGTTAATTTTGCGTATTGGTATTCGGGAATGATGGTTCCGCATAAAAAAAAAAGAAGGGAAAGAGGCAGGAAGAGCGCAAGCCAACATTATAATGGTATAAAACTCGCAGTTGTTTGCTTCAATTTACATTGCCAGGTTTGAATCAGCTAAACTTAATAATGACGTTATTTTAGCATGATAAATGAACAATGTTTCAGATACATTGAAATTGCGCCAACAATGTTCCAATATTTTATAGAAATTTCCAAATATCGCTTTTGCAAATTATTGGAGCACAAATAGGTTTAAAAGCTACAATTACCTATACCCGTTAAGCATCAAAAAACGAATTGCTGCCACCCTACTACTATTATAACATACATATCGTTTTTTTTTTTAATTTGCTTTAATTAGACCAAACTCAAACTGCGTAATAACATGAATAACTCAATTTTGGTTAGTATATATCGATAATAATTTATCTGCAACATTTCTGTGCAGACGTTCAAATGCTATTGCAAATTCCTCCTTTTGTTTTAAAGGAATGTTTGTGAGATGTATAGTAGTACTAAAGTAAAACAAACTGTTTCTGACGAACCAAGTTCCACATACCATGGGGGCGATGTTGTGATCTTGTGATCCGGTCGATTGTCGGACTCTGCAGAATAACAGCGCGCTTGAATTGTTGTTTACTTGCTGATGTGTTTACTACGTAATGAGACTGTTGTGTCGACGTTTTCAGTTCAAAATGATATTGGAGTCTTGATCATCTAATTGTTCGTTTATTAATGGAGATGATTATGCGTCAGCAATTTTGTTTTGGGGCACCGAATCATTAGTATTGACTACTATGAGATTTAGATTATATAGCATCATTAGTCGAAGCAGTTAGAAGATTTTTTTTATGATCATAACGAACTATGAGAAGAAGAGTAAACAAGGACTGATGAAAACGTGGTCAATTGATTTTCATCTTATTTTATACATTTCATTTATTTAATTGTGTTTTATTTCATTATCTTGTCTAGTTTGTCATTACAGCTTTGTTTACTACGTTTTTACAGATGTGTAAGTAATATATTTTTGTTTTTTTTTCTTTAACAATCATAAATAAAACAAAGAATTTCTTATAAATTTTAATGTTCAAACACTATCGTTAAGATTTTCGTTATTCTTTGTTAAAGTACAGAAGTATATTTAAGAAAGTACTGATATAAACCTATAATATGTGTGTATTTGACAGATCATTGTTTATATATTATTTTAGATAATGGAAAGTATTGATCGAATCGAATATTCAGTAATAATATTATCAATTGATTCCAAGTTGGAATTTGAAATTTCTACAAGGAGCAAAGAAGAGAGCGTAATTTTTTATGACAGATTCGAGATCCTATCTGAGGAACATCGCCACCTAATTTTCACTTTATTTCTATCGCACTTCCGAGGGAAGTCGCAAATCATAAAATTGAAAATCAAAGTTACCGTCACCCGTCTATTCGAATCTCACGCGCGTAGCTCGGAATGAGTTTCGACAAACGCCTCTGTTTCCGTATAAAACGCGACGAGACCCCGATTTCGGACCCGGATTTCTCCGCTTTATTGGACAAATACGATTCGGTAAAAGGCCGGCGTAAGGGAGGAAGGAAAGCCGGTTCTCGGTTCGGTTCTCTATCTCATCGTAAACCGAACGACCAGGGCTAAGACTAGAAGTAGTAGCGAGGCAGATTACCATAAGAAGATGGCCCGCTCTCCTGTCTCGAGCTGTTAATGTGTTCATCGGAGGAGAGAAGGTGCCGGTGGGTGTGGCGATGGTCGATCCAGGATCCGACGGGAGGTAGGTGCGGCGAGAGGTAGGCAACGAACGAATTTCCGAGATCGGAGCGGAAAGAGAATGGCAGCGACCGGGATTGACTCGGATCGCCGCCCGCGTAAAACCCCCGAATAAAACAAAATAAAAGATTGCATTTAAGATTGGGGATAAAGAGATTCCGGGAGCACTCCGGGTAATTTTCTTAAATTATAGTTGTCCGAAAGTTTCCCGGTTATTTCCGTTCGTTTCCAATTTATTCTAATGACCTCAGGGCTGTAGTGGGGAAACTGTGTGCCGAATTGGCCGCATGTATCGGTTCACGTATGCTCTCGTCGTCCGCCGGAATCCTTAATAGTTCCGTAATGCAAAAGTCGAGCTGGTTACTCGAACAAAAACGTAAACATTCTTGTCGTAACGAATGTTTATAGGGATTGGAAATCGTTTGAATTTAGTTTCTTTTTAGTTTTTATTTCTTTAAATTGTATGTATGTGATACTAGAAATAAGATAAAGGATGCTTGCATAACCGTCTTTATCCAATTCATGGCAATTTTCATCTATAAGTGCCCCAAAGGTCTAGGTCAATACTGCACCGAGAAAAATAGATAGAGTATTTCTCAATAGAAATATAATATTGTAATATATTTTATAGTATCTGTAGGAAAAATCATATTTTATTGGAAACGTGCTCTAATCAGACCATTGGTGACTCATTTTATTTCAGGGGAAGAGCTAATTGCAAACAACATAGACTCTGAACCAATTTTCTTTACGTATAGCAAGAGGGAGGTACTAGACTTCAAGTTCAGCTCCAACATAATGAGCACTAGGATTAAAAACTGGAGAGTATCCTCGGAGCTTTCTCACTTCTCTACAGTCGAACCTAAATAGCACATTAACTCATTTCAGAACTGTGATCAAATAGCGTAGTTGGGG